>JAPJYX010000011.1:10022500-11485000 GCA_030503985.1 Himalopsyche tibetana | reverse complement strand
TAAGGTTGTATCATGAAACAAGAAAAATTCACCAAACACCGATAAGATATATAGAAATACCAAAATAGTCACATAAAGAAGAATAATCATTAAAATCTATTCAAATATATCTATGAAATATTTTAAGCTGCATATATAGATTTGCAAGCCATGAAAAACCAATTCTTGATCGATATTATAAAATAGCCGAACCCCATAGAAATTCAATTTCATATTTGAATGTATTTGTGATCTTGCAGACCTGAAGATGTTAATAGATAAAGCCTGTGTTATATACACAAATTACCCCATAAGCCCAGGAGACGTGCGCTTGGGGCCTCAAAAAAGCATATATAAGCCAGTAAGTTTTCAATATTTCGTCTTATTTTTGGTAAAATTTTGCAATGCTTGTATGTTGCTCGAATGACAGGAGCCTCCAAATTTTATTCCCCCCAGGGTCTCCCAAGTGTGTAATCCGCCACTGTACACATATACAGTAGTAAATAATAATGCTGGGTTACTAGTGCCCAGCAAAGAAATCTTATATTCAATACTGGCTAGCGCACACAATGTATTTTGAATTTTCTGCATTAAAAACAATGAATGTTTTGCATCAAATTTGTTGATTAATCAATTTTAATATGAAGAAATTCAAAGACCCTAAGTTTAAGTACAACTTTTCGATCCAAACGAAATACATTTTTTTGTTTCTAATAAAATCATAATAACAATAGTATCCATAGATTGATATTGTTTAAACAATTAACTTATCGAGACAAAGAATTAATTACGTGTGTTTGACATAACATTTTTAGGACAGTAATAGAGATTTAATAAGTGCGCTGATAAAAAATGGTAAAATATATAAAATATAATTGATAACTTAATCCTCTATATAAAATGTATGGGAGCCGGTAAATTGCTCGAATTACAAATTATTCGAATTGCTTGGTTATTTAAACGATTTTTCACGAATTTCAATTTTATCTTGTGCGACACTTGTTTAGAGAATGAAATATAAAAATAATTTTTGTAAGTATTTATTTTAACCGTGTTCGCTCCAAATGCGGAACGTATGATCTTTTAATGGAGTTTATCTCAACAGAAGTGTTTCTACGAGAACTGCTTATTAATTAGTTACTCAAACTGTTTCTTTATATTTCCAGAAAACATAGAAGACTAGGGCTAAGGCAGAACAAACGGAAACATCTTGTTATTCGAGCAATTTCCATTCAAGCAATTTACCGGGAACCAAAATGTATTCCACATTATTTTGAGTAAAGTCAATAGGCGCTGGGTCCATGTTTGTAATATATATTTACAATGTTTTAAATCGATCATAATTTTTATAAGCAAAGAAATGATTTATTTAAAAAGAAATAATTAATTATTTTTAAGAATTTAAGTGTCTAAAAGTAGTGTACGGTTTATTCTGCTGATATATTTAACTCGTAGAAAGTTATTCTGGTCAGTTTTGGTGTAAATTTTATTTTTCATGATTATTTTCAGATAGTACTATGACTCTGGAAAAGATAAAACTACGGTAATTTAAAATGATATGAAAGGTATTTTTAAGTTACATAAAGAAAAAACAAAAATGAGAAGCCCTCTGTACAGTAGTGTATCTAAAAATTTGCTTTTAGAACAAATTGAACATTTAATTTATTAAGGGCATTTTGAGTAGTTTCTATGCATTTGATAACAATTTGTATTTTAAATAGTTGCCATGATAATTTAAGACTCACGTAAGTCTTCGCAAAGGAAATTAATCCAAGAATAATGTCGGTTGGGAATCTAAGACATTTGCTGAAAAAGCATATCAGTAGATTACCGATTTTTTGATAGTTTCTGAAAAGATCAAGGCATATTTGATTGTAATTATTAAATACAAAAATAGTCTTCTACACTAATACAAAAAGTGACTAAAACTTTCATTATTACAAGATATCACCATTTCAATTCTTCCCTGATACAATCTTTTTATAATAAATATATATTCCGATCGTAATCTAAAATTTTGGCCTCATTCTGCTATATGTTATATCGCTGGGTAATTCTTGTATTATTGATGATTCGGTTAAAATCGAGGGTAAAACAATTTTAGCGAAATCGAGGTTAATGTAAAAAAAAAACAATAATCACTCAACTTATATTGTTGTGTAAGAACTAGGCTTTGTTGTAAGCTAGTTAGTTATAGCGGTTCAAAATAATTCTCATGTACATGAATGAGCATAGTTTATTCGTAATTTTTACACAAAACCTACTGAGTGATGTAACCAACCAAAACACATACTCGAAGAGTGGGAAACAGTGGTATGATACAATGTTCTAGAATGGTTTTCGCCAATGGATAAAATTTTCACGTAAAATAAATCTTGAAATGATGACGAGTCTTGACTGTTTGAGGTTTGGAAGTTCGTGTTTCGAAGAATAGAATCGGTTCCACTTGATGGCGACATCAATGTGCTGAGGAAAAATACTCAGTTCCATTTCCAGACTTACATCACTTTTCCATTGATTACTTTATATGGGCCATCTAGAGGTGAAGTGAGTCAACTAGTAAAATGGTAAAACCTTTTCTTGGACTTGTAAATACAATCACATCTTTATTTGGTGTTTTGACGGACTGCATATTTTTATTTCACTGAAATAACACTATTGCAATGAGTATTAACTGAGGTTACTTCACTTTTACGATAATTTAAGACGTGTAGAATATTACGTGTCTTACATTTTATTCTAAAATACCACTTGGCTCACTTCACCTTTAATGGGCCCATATATTCATTTGAGTGAAATTCTTTCAAGAATAAATTTTTACTTTTATATCATAAGATTTGTAGAAAAATTATAGACACATAAATATTATGTGCATCTAGTATAGTATCCTAAGCTATCCATAAATATGATGTCAAATTACATTATATTTGTAATAATGGTAGCAAAAAAGACTCGTCACATATTAAAGATGTCTGATTTATTATTAAACATAAGTATAAATCGAGTTTCAGATAGAATTTTTGAATGCAGGGATGATTATCTCACAAATTGTTACTCGATCCATTTTGGCTTACCCATTTGACGTGAAAATAATGAAAAATTTAGAATTTCTTTCTTTAAAATTAAACATTTAGTGCAAATTTTACAAAATGCAAGCCTCGATTAAATTTTTATCATACATGGTTAAAAAGAAAAAAAAAACGATTGATGGAATGTGGATTAAATTTAAAAATCTATACAAATATTTTTACGAGACACGCAATGAAAATTTCTGACTTCTCAACGGTTACCAGATCTTTATTATCAGACAGTATAAGAATACTTGCCGAGACCATTGACTCTGCTTCCTTCTTTCTTCTATTTATTCCAGTGTTCCCAAAAAACGTCAAACGCTAGGCCTGTAATGTTTACACATAACTGGACAATGATGGATGAATGTGGAATGAAGTGAATTGCGTGTGAGTAGTAGATATTCGGTACAAATGATGGTATTTTTTTTTACCACCATTTCATTACTGTGAATTGTATTGTAATAAAAAAAGAATAACACCATATTTTAAAGTAATATAACCGTAAGATACTTGATACTTCCATTTTATACGTGTAAAAAAAAGTAATGTGTAATTATTGTAAATTAATGTTACGAAAAGCATATTTCTATGCAACTATTTTGGTGCAAATTTATGATAAAAATTTTAGAAAAGAATTCCTCGATACCTTATCTAAATTTTGAAATGGCGTACCACGACAAAATTTACTTATAAAAATGGTAAGTATAATTTTTATTAAATCTAAGGCCCATCAATTTTTTTTATTCAGAAGTTTATTATTTAACACAGAATCATATATAATTAATATACAGTTTTATATATATAACATCACATCATTATTAAATCTATTGCGTAAGGTTTAAAGAAAATCTTGATATTAATCCTTTATAATTCCTGCACGAATGTCTAAAGTTTTAATATTATTCTTACCGCTTAACGTCTTTTATAAATCGATACCTTATCAATTTAAGTTAATTATATAATCTACAAATGCCTTTATATCTAACACACATTAGTTATTTATACAAACTAATTTTATGTAATATCCTTAAACGTTCACTAATGAAATTTCAAGGCAGGGGGGTAACTTGGTTAATTTTTGATGACGTTACGATAAAAAAAAATATAAAACTCGATTTTGAAATCCATTCAGTAAATAATAAAAAAAAATACGATATTAATTACGCAAATCAAAAATGAGACCACTGCATATAGAATACTTTTCACGAATCAATAAAATAAATTTTATAATTCTCGAGTCACAAAGGCGAATATCATAAAATCATACGAGAACTGTTTTTATATACAATTTTCCGACAATCAAGTCTAGATTCGCTCGTATTAAAAATAATTTAAATGAATTCGAAGCGTTTAATTTAAATTTTCTACTACAAAAATACTTAATGGTCAATTCTCTCGTTCCGATATTACATTCGAAGGTTTACGCTAACTAATCCAAATATGGTTACTCGCTTTAAGTTTATCGTTTTGACGGTGTCATAAACCTCGCTATCCTAAAATCGGAGGTAACTTGATACAAGTTTCAATCGCCAACCGTTCGTTACATATTAAAATTACTGTTCCAACAGTAAAATGCCAACTATTCCAGCTATAGTGACATAACTGTTTTAAGTGAATTCGTTCTTACGTACTTGTCAATTAATATCAACTGAAATACTTTACATTCTATAAACAGTCGAATTAAAAAAAATCAAGTCTGTTATACATCCATTAACAAACACTTAAGTAGGTTTAACCTTTCTTCTAGCATGTCGAAATCATAGAGGTATAATTAAGTAACATAGAATAAATAACAAAGTTAAAATAGAAAAATTTTGTTACAGTTTAATACAGATAGTGTGATTTTATATAACAACGAAAAATTATTACTGAAGTGGCAAAATTCACAACAAATACACAACTAAATGTTGAAATAGTCATGCTGCCAAATAAGCAATGATATCGAGGAGGAATAGTGAAAAGGGTGTTTCATTGGTTGCTTTATTTATAATATTTTCACTGTCGAGATTTGAGCAATGCTTGAAGCATGTTTAAAAATGGAACTAATTGAATGATAATGGAAGAAAAACTGAAAAAAAATTTTTTCACAGCAAATATCAATGTTAGTAAAATACTAATTTTCACGCCGTTTTGGTTTCTTATCTCGTATATATAAGTAATAACAGTAACCTCTCGACAGTACAGTAAATAGCTTCCAAGGTATTCTGGATTCTTCGTTTCAACAAGAGGACTACTTCCGTCTCAGTCCCGTGGTTATGCTACATCTCATATATATTGGAAGGCATGGGAGTTAAGTGCATTTCGAATTATAGATGCACAACAGACTTAAGCAAAAATGAACATTAAGCTATACACAACATAAGGCATATTTTATATTGCCTTTCTTTGCTAAACTTAAAAAAAATTGCCACAATACGATGGCTTCCGTTTTATGACCGACCTGTTTTTTTTTATCGGCAGAATAATTATAAGAATATATATTTAATTGTGCACGAGTCATCACTATGCACGTTTTGGTAGAATATTTTTTTTAATCATAAGAAAAAATTGTCGCAGAATATTCAACGATATAGTATATATATATATATATTTTTCACGCCAAACAATCAATATTTTTATCTCCGATTCTATTGATATATTAACAAAAGCACAGTTTCTACACAGACACGTTCAATTATACGCAAGTATAAATTATATATTGGGGGATGTATATGAAATACAATCATATTTCAAAACGTCATACATATTTTTTTTCAAATATAAAAATGAATTGTTTTAAATCAGTCAGTGATTTAGTCAAGCTACTAAATTTTAATGCAGTACTTTGGATTAACTTGCTTATTGATCAGAATATAAAATGAGATCTGTATTTTTTTCAATGAAAAAAAACATAAATGGTCTTGAAATATTTCAAATAAATTGTCAATCACAGCGAGGAAGTCACAAATACTACATTGCCTCAAAATTGACAAAAATTTAAAAACATTTTTCACCTAAACATCTATGAATATTGTAAAAGATATCATTCATCGATCAGTAAAGAAATTCGGTTGAATTTTTTAGATACTTTTGACATTCCAGAGTTAACCCTCCAGAGACGAGAGCTTTTTTCCGATAAAAAAAATATTTTCTAAGCCATATTGAAGTCACGGATAACTCTTATTCCTATCCAAAATTAAAAAAAAAAAACGCAAAGTCGTTGTATAGAAACCCCGCATGACTATATGGTCATGCTCATCCTTTTATTACCGTGTAATATTGAGTATGGACAGTAGTAAGGACAAAAGTGACCGTATGGGCTTGCAAACATTCGGGGTTGAAATATAGCTAAACGTGATTTTTTTTAAAATATTTACAATTTGACCTCTTTAGATCAACATAATTTCAAAACAAATATATTAGCAAAATAACTGTAAATAATTTTATGTTTTTATAAAAAAATATCTAACAGTTTCAAAAAGTAAATTAAAAAAAACGGAAATTCAAAAAATCACACGTGCTTTTGGAGACCGTTCCTGTTCCTACGGCTGATGACTTACTGTAGTCCGTACCCTTCTTAACCAAATATGAGCAAAACCAACGATATTCAGGTAGAAAAAGTATGAATAGTGGGATCAATAGACAACAGTGTTTTGTGTGACCATATGGTGACGCTCGTCCTTGGAGGGTTAATGTTATAAAAACAAACGTTTATGTTTTAATTTAAGATTTCGGCTGAAGGTGCTTGGTGGAATTTCAATATTAAATTTGAATCGTTCAAACTATGTACATTCTCACAGATTTTGTCACTAACAACCCGGTCGTTAGTGACAAAATCCGTGAGAATGTACATAGTTTAAACGATTCAAATTTAGTTTATGTTTTAATCAAAAGCTTTGATTTACATTCTCACCCTGAGAAAAATACATTTAACAATCAATCATATATTCTGAGCAATGAAACATAAACCATTATTTTTCATTTACGATGATGATGTGTGGTAATAATTCGATTTCCGATCAGAAAACAGATCTGTTTTCATTGTTTTAATCGATGATCACCATTAAACTAAAATGAAATTTCTCCATTTATTTCAGCGTCAGAAACTTACGACATAATCAGGCACCATATACTCTGCTAAGCAGTCACCAAGTCACTGACTGCATCCAAAAACATATTGAAAACCACACTAAGACTATAAAATCATGAAGTGAATTTGGATAGTGACTAATAGGATATATAAAATGAATATCATAAGTCGATATATAGATTCTCAAATCGTGAATAATTAAAGCCAACTTTCTTTCAAGTGCCGAAGAACACTTAGTGCTACATCTCCGAGAGATAATATGAATAGTATTTGGATCACAACGGTGGTGGATTGTTAGTTTATCATTTAGTTTTTCTCCGGTCCACCAGCTTGACATCTTTGACGTGAAGGTTGTGCTTCGACTTGGCGGCGAACTTTATAACGGCCTGCGTCGACACCAGGGGGACGTGCCGAACGTCTAGCCTGGAATGGAAAATTCAGAAAATGTTAACTCACTTAAATCAAAATTAGAAAGAGGTAAATAAATGTTTTTATTGCTTATTTCAAAGTTATCTATTTAAAACAGTGTCAAGTATACGAACTTTCTAATGGAGCAATAAAGATTTGGAGACTTACCAAGCAGTGTTTTAAAATGATCGTTCAAACATTGCAATCGGGGTACTTATCTGATCTGTTAGGCACTAAAAGAGAGATAGTTGTAAGCATACCTGACAAGATTTTGACATGACGAAAGGTGGTCGAGGGCGGTCTCCGTTAAAAGTCTGCAGCCGGCGAGACTGAGTCTCTCCAAAGAGCGTGAAGATCCGAGCTGAGCCACGCCAGCGTCAGTTACTCGGGCGCACGATGACAGGTCCAGTTCCGCCAACACCGATAGGGCTTGCGTTACGTACCTGCAATATTATGTATAGATAAACACATATCTATAAACATTAACATAGAACTTGGTGGACGATGTCTAGGAAGCACATCTGGGATATATCTTCTAGCTTTTTTTTTATGAGAGTTGTTTGTTACTCAGTTGCTCAACATCTCTTTTTCCAATTAGACTAGTAGGGATAGAAGGATAAGGCTAGGACAGGACTAGTGGTTAACTAATCGCTCTCACTATACCCAGTACTTAAAGTATCAGAAGGGGTGGGAGGGAATTTTTAGACATCACAAACACCCATGCCTTCAAACAGAAATCGATAAATCGATTGAAAAATGCTGTTCGTACTGGGACTCAAGCCCGCAAGATCCGGCACAGAAGCTAACAATGCTAACCGCTGCGCCATAGGACCTGACATTGTGTATTATACAAAGTTTTAAATTAATTGTAACATAATTTGAGTTTTATAAAAAAAAAATGTTTTCTAAATATCAGATTAACTTGCTATAAGATAATATATATTAGATAGAGTAGGGTAATTTCTCTAGAAAATATAATGACCTCATCGACACATCGGTTATGTCTGTTCCGGCGAGCCTTAAGAGCTTGAGATGCCTCAGCCTGGACTTGGAGTCGGTGAGCCCGGGTCTGGAGTCTTGCGGTGGGGCCAACACTTCTCTCAAGCAGGGGTCTCCCATGCCTGGTGCGAATGATAAGTCGAGCGTGTGAAGAGGAGGACAGCAACAGGTCCGCAGTGCCAGTGCTGCAACCCCAGAGCTTCCCGAGAGCGATAAGGAGCGTAAGGCCGGTAGACGTGTTATCAACCTGAAACAGACAAAA
The DNA here is from genome assembly GCA_030503985.1 of Himalopsyche tibetana. Taxonomy (NCBI): domain Eukaryota; kingdom Metazoa; phylum Arthropoda; class Insecta; order Trichoptera; family Rhyacophilidae; genus Himalopsyche; species Himalopsyche tibetana. Next base: position 11,476,212 of record JAPJYX010000011.1, on the reverse strand, counting down.
GAAAAATGAATGTTGGATAATTTATAAAAAATATTTTATGGAAATATGGTACATCTCGAAGGAATCAAAAGAGTATACATGGGTTGTAGAGGACTGTACATAGAGGATTTAATATTTTTTTATGCTTTGATCTGTTTATCCCGTATATATCCCGTTAATAATAAGGGCTCAAGAATTTGAACCCAGATGTTAACTCTTTATACATAATATGTATATTCCAAAATTCAGGGAAACGGTTAATAATATGGTCAACCACCTATAGATATAATAAATCAACAACCTAGGGTGCGGTGCATTGCTGAGTATTCAGATTTTATCGCAAAATACAAATCATCGATTTTCGTAAAAACAGTGACTGAAGAATGTCGCCTGATGTCTTCAGTACTATTATTGTATATTGCATTTTTAATAAGAGGTTTTTACAGAATACAAAAATAAGATTTCGCATAATCTATATTTTATGTCGCAAGATATGCACTTTGAGCTGACAACACAAAAGATAAAGAAACTAACCACGCCAGTTGTCTCCTTGCCAAATTACTCCATTCTATACCGAGTGATTGAGGTTGCCTCCGAGCGATTCCTGCCAGATGAACGGCTGTCAGTCGACACTGCATGAAAGACATGTTCCTCCAAAGGACTGGTTCCATCTGAAATATCATAAAAACCATTGTAATACTGAAAACCAATCAATGAGAATGTTATGTTGAGCTTTAGCCTTTCCGGTTTTGAAGTCTTAGTTGCCCTCCCCCACCCAGCGTTCCCGTTAAGGCCTTGTCAGTTTTTGAAAGCCCAGTTACCCAGCGAAATTCACAACATTCGATAGCCAGCTTTTTCAACATAGTAACCAAGTTTAAAATTCAAAGAAAATTCCTTGGTTGTAATTTAAACGGGATGAAATATAATGTTGAATAGTCAGTAGACATCAATGAAAGCATTTATTTTGAAAATATTTTTGTCATCATCATATTTATTTAAAAATTATTGTGTCAAGTATTTTATGTCGAGTAATTTAATGTTTTATAGACCAAGATATATACTAACCGAGTATCTAGTCCAAGTCTTGCAGACCAGTGCGCAGGTAGCGAGCTCAGCTGGAGACAGGAAACGGAAAACAGGGATAATGCAGTCGTGATCCAAGCATAGAGCTGTTCCTGCAGCAGATGCTGACGCTGATAGGTGGCTCAACTGTGCCGGGCGAACTGGATACATTGGGCGCTTCAGGGACTGTGTAAGAGAACAGGTTATTTTTCACAATGTTCGTTTTAGCCAAATTCTATAATGAGTTGAGAGCACACACTTACTACGTATGAACCTTCATTTTTAAATTGATTTATGTTGAAAGGAATGGTTGCATGTGATGACTAATTCCCTCCCACCGATCCAATCCTAGCAACAATAAATTAATATGTTCCACTGGTAACAGACATGATAAAATAAGAAATGAAGGATAGAGATATACGACATTACATGTCATCTGACAGTAAAATACCTTGGTGCTGTTGGCGCATAGCTGATTAGCAAGCTGCGCTCTCAGAGCGAATTTCCTCGGCGGATCAGCGTTATCGGCATTTGACTGCGTCTCGTTCGTCCCAACAACTCCGTGACCGGCCGTTTCCATCCTGTCTCTCTCTCCCTCTTCAGAGCTCTTTCTTCGCTTAATATTAGGCACAAAGCTGTTCATTTGCGTCTGCGGATGAACGGGACCCCCGTCTGCGTGTGACGGAGGTGAGGAAACTGGTTCTGATTTGATCATAGCAGCATTTGATATCGACTGTTCTTCATCTTCTTGTTTTATATCTGAAAAATAAATGAATAGGCAATGAAGTTATGGCACCATTTCAAATAGTATTATTTCAAAAACTTCAAATGAAATGTCTTCGAGCACTGGGCACTATTGTATATATATTTTTTTCTATTTAAAAAATACTAATGTACTGAGCACAAGCTAGTCAGAAGAAGAATAATGTGAAGGTAAATCTCAGTGGAAAATCTATTTAGGTTATAGAGAAAAAGCGAATGGTCTCAAGTACGCAACACCATCGAGGCGAATGTATTTATTTCGGTTTGTAGAATGCAAATTTAATAACTGCAGCTGTTTACTGTAGCTATATTTCATCTTTCGAATGCTCTACAGTTGTCATCATTGAGATACTTTGATTTTTTAAGTCGATCTGTTACTATAAATTTAGTTTTTCTACCTAATGTATTGACAACAACATTGTATGAGTTTGACAGATCGACTAAGACAACCAAGTGTTATATATTTCTACATGACAACAACAGTGAACATAGCCACAGTTATTACGTTTGTGTTATACCAACCATCAAAAGCTTATACAAAAATCATTAAGTTAACCGTGATGTTGTTGCATATTTGAGACGGTATTTCTTCAGATAAAGAATATTTATAAACATCTGGTGACAGACTAATAAAAAAAACTCTTTTTATGCTGGTAATAAAACGATCGATTGTTGGTTGTACACTATTGGATAATATATAAAACCATTCCAATTATCAAAAAAAAAAGATACCTTTCTTTAAAATGGTGTTCAAACCTTGAATGGACATCTTCTGAGGCTGAATGGAACTTGCGTCTGACGACACGGACATCCTCCGGAGATCAGATGACTTTTGCCTCGCACGGAAGTGACGCGGCTGCAAGAAATAGAAACAAAATAGGTCAAACCATCGCTCCAAAAGCCTTTGTTCAACTATGAAGAAACTTTAGGGTATAATACATGGCTGTGAAGTCAAAGTTGTAGTGTATTTGGAAGAATCAGAATAGTAAAATAATTCACTACCCAATATGGTTAATAACAATAAGATAAAATGTATGAGTGTATACATAATGACCGTGTAGGTTTTATTACAACCTGGCAGACGGAGAGAATATTCAAAGGGAAATATTTATAGCACAAATATGTGTGGTGGGCAATGTTTCCTCTAAGGCAAGAGGTTAGCTGCGCGGAGGTTGCGTGGACCGATCAAATATTAATTGAACAACCGTCTTGTAGTGCGCGCCAACCCGGAATGAGTGTGCGGGGACTTCTTAACTGCTGCGCGGCCGCGCACGCGCGCAGCTTAGAGGGAACGTTGGTGGAAGGTGATGAAATTAAGCTCTTGGCGTCTTTAGGGCGATTTTACTATACCAAAATCAGATTTACAATTAAAATACACACACAAGTAAAATACAGTTTAGACACAGCACAGTTGCAGCAATAGAAGAACACAAGAAAATAATAAAAAATCAAAGAGGAGGGATTGCCCATCGAACAATCCACCCAAGGATAACAAACGACTGTATGTCATCCTTGACAGCTTTTCTGACAAGACAAAAAGGACCCAAACATTGTATGTACAAAGCTAAATAAACACGAAATGAATGAGGATGAAATGGTGAAAAAGTTGTTTCTTTGTTGTAGCGATCTAAGCCGGTTGTAACACGTCTCTCTAATGCTCGTTGTGCGGGAAAATTGTCACTAAGGTCTGCGAGCACCTAGGTCATTTTCCTTACGCATTAATGAAGTAAAAGTTGATAGAATGACTGAATTTATATGCCTGCCTATCGCTATGGTAAAAAGGACTCGAGGAGGTTCATGGCACCGTGTTTGATGATTCCCTGTTTCAGTGGGGAGAAAGAATGTATGTAGATATGAGTATTTATATTTCAGTCATTCCGTGAAACTTACAATGTAATTCATAGAACGATTATATTTGCCGATCAATACAAATTTTGATTGATTAGTAGGTATATTATTATGGCATGAATGTTAAAGCCAGGAGTGGTAGAAAGTAGTAGGTAAAAAAAATGTTTCTGTCAATGTTGCGAGTCTGAGTCACATTTTATCGAATGACTATGGAGTCATGCCAAAGTATATCTTGAAATTATCTTACCCTGTAGTCATGATTGAGCCCCATATTGGTGCACTGTGGACATTCCCACGAATTAGGAAGATCTTCACTGGGAGATGTTCCGCCGGGAGGAACGCAGGCGGGATGACAGATTGAGTAGCAGACAGCGCACTCCATGAGCAACGACGGACCGCAACGACCGGTGTTTCCTTTGGCTTGAGGGGCGACTGGGGTCTGCATCCAGCCGTCAAGGTGGCATATTGCACAAGAAGCTGTCACAGGCAGCATTGGCTGAAACAAAAGAAACATAGTTATATTCATTTTTTTTTGATAACAGCTAATCGCTGTTTACTTCAGTCAAACTCAATTCTGGAATAGCTACAGCTTCACGGCATGAAATCTGTATGACGGAAAATCACTTTTTTTATGTTGAATCCTTGATATAACATTTTTATTATAATAAATTATAAATATTGAAAAATTGTGTATTACGTTTCATTTAAAATTCAACCTTGCCTTCAGCAAAAATAACTTAGGCATGGTCAAACTAATAAATTTACAATAAAACTTTCAAGTAAAAATAAGCACAACTCGTCTTCACTTTGTAGCAATAGAATCAAATGAATAACAATCACTGACTTACCTGGAGGCACTGCCTCATATTGCATGTTTGTTTAGCTCGGCCTGGTCCACCAAATTTGACCATGTCCTGGCAGAAGACGCACTCCCCACAGTCAGAACGCTGACAAGCTTCACATTTCTTGCATCTGAAAAAAAACCAGTTGAAAATGAAGACAAACATTTTCTACAAAAAATCTATATACAAATCAAATATATTTTTCGAAAATCTTCTCATTTAATCTTTAAATAATCAGTTTTATAAAACTGCTTAGAACTGAAGGAGATTACATAATTTAACCATTTTAAATGTGCACTTCAACCGAAGAATGGAAATTTTACCTCGTTCTCCTACGTCTGGGCCCTCCGCCTTTATCCACTCTTTCAGACTGAGGTGCAGCCATGTTGTTCTTCTTGTAAGTGCCGCGAGGTCCTCGTCCACTTCCGCTGCCAGGACTCCTTCCAACTGAAGACTTCTTCCGCTCATTTAATACTTCTTCGGGACCTGAATTGTAAATGTATTAAATGTCAAATTTCAATTGAACCATTTTGCAATACAGTAAATGGTGCTTGTCAACGGTTTTTAGTGTTCCAGATTGATGAGATATTTGAAAAAACAAATCACTATACTAATTGCCTCTTATTATAGATTAACCCTTTGAGTGAGTTATTTTTATAAATTCGGTTTTATATATATTTAGATTGTTTTAGTATTGCTACTAAAATCGAAAATTTTGTAAGAATTGTTCCAAAAAATTAATGAGATCAACTAAAATGATTGTTACCAACCATACTACTGATGATTTTAATACATAATTTTGTTTAGGAACCTTACCAAATGATTAATAGATAGCCACTGATCAATAAAAGCGAAAATAACTCAGGTCAACAATAATATTAATATATTAACGACATTCTGAAAACAATCTCTACTCACTCTGAAGGACTGGCACACCAGATATGGCCTGTTCCCTGGAGTCATGACGATGCTTCTCAACAAGCGTACGAACATCCCGAATGAGAGCAATAGGGTCACCCAGCAGTTCCGGAACATTCTTCCTCGTTCCCGGCAACTGGTGGAGGTACATCACGATGGCCTGAAAAAAACAAGAATTTGTTTTGGGAAAAATTAATAAAGATCAATGCGACATGTAATTGCATCTTACTTTAATAAATCGATTATTCCTACTAGATTAAGATGATTGATGAAAAAATCTAATAATTTAAACACTGGCAATCCTATAGTAAGTTGTAAATTTGTCTGCTCAAGAGCGGGCGGCACACATTGATTTGTGCCCAAAGGGATCACCCTTCTCTGATTCTGAAGAGAGTGACTAACAAAAAGCTTTTCACAATATCTTCAAAATAATATTAAAATATGACAAAAGTTATAATCAACTAAAACTTTAATCTTGTCTTGATGAGAAATTAATTTATTTGAATGAAATTGGTGAACTATTGCTATTATAAACGGACATCAAAACGGAGAATTTTTTGGTATGCTGTGCACATTATGTTATCCGGAATTGAAGGGTTAACCCGATCACTGCTAACGTCACAGCATCTGTGACACCATATTTTCATGCCCTGACTGCTAGCGTTGCAGCATCTGTGACGCGAAGTTTCAACTGACTATAATGTACGAAATCGTTGGCATAGAGGACTGATTGTTTTATTAAAATATTGTCTAATTTGTCCTGTTACTACTACCTTTTTACGGTTGTCAAAACAATTAGGTCTTCATATTATAAACATCGATATTTCAAACCCTTTCGATCTATCGGGTTTTGCGCGAAAGTTTCAAATCAATATTAGAATTCCGCGACTGCGCATTTCGTACATAGTATTACGCCATCGCCATTCAAATGCATTTGAAGAAGAACTCTGCGCGGGGACTCATTTTGTCGCGTTAATATATTTTATTGTTTTTTTATTATAATTGTGCGTGCTCTCAATTGATTGTGTGCTAAGAAATTGGTTATAACTTATTACGTCATAAAACTTATTCGACTTTTTTATTACATAATTATCAAATTATCATGACGGAAGAGATTGAAATATAAAATAAATTGTGAATGATGAATTACTCTGATTATGATATGTCCGAAGATGAAGTGAAGATTAGTGTATGTGAAATTTTATCAGCAATAAATTTTAAGTTATTTTTACCCATGTCTGCTCCCAATGTGGAGCATATAACCTTATAGACGTGAGTCAACTAACTTTTTGTTACTCAGTTGCTCAACCTCTTTTTTTAAAAGAGAGTAATACAAATAGAAATATAAGGCTAGAGCAGGATTAGTGGTTAACTAATCGCTCTCGCTACGCCTAGAAATCGATAAATCGCAAAAATGCTGTTCGTACTGAGACTAGAACCCGTGAGATCCGGCATGGAAGCCAGCAACGCTTACCACTGCGTCATAAGACCCGAAAAATCTTAAGATACATATATAAAATATATATTTTTTTTTGTTTCCAAACTATGATCATATTTTTTTTTCTGCCGGCTTAAATTTTATTTGTTTTTATGTGTTGGTGTGAGGTTTGCTAGACGGCAATAAATGTCTAAATATCAAATAATTTATGTTTTTCTAAACTGTAATTAACTGAGTGATGAACGTCTGGAAGTCCTAATATTTATTTACAGTATACCTGAGGTAATAAAAATCGTTGCAGGGTCCTGTTTGGTGTATTACGTCACTTCAAAATCTCAGTCTCGGAAAGTTACTTTTGCTAGCAATTTATTTTTTAACGAGATTATGACTCCTTATGTCATCTCTTTCCCTTCATAGTATTTTAAGATATTCCTTATACATTTGGCCTCAATATAAACTAAACTAATTATTTTTAACTGTTGTATTTATTACGGTATGTTGAAAACAAATATTTCGAAAAATGTCACCGCAGACGTATGTTATTTATACTACAACTAGCTGCAGGTAAAAGGTTAAAAAAAACTTTCCACACTTCTTTCCTTACCCTCTCTTAAGAGAGCAGTTGATACTCCACATTGGAATGCATGTATAGTGAAAAAAATTAACTAAAAATATCAACTGAATATGAGAATATTTTCTGCCAATTTTTGAAGAATTTTGTTAGAACTATTTGGCTCAAACGAGAGTAAATACTCCCTACAGCGCCAGCAGCAAAAATAGCTTAACACAATTACCTTAAGGCCGTGAAGCTCTTGCTGCGTAAGATGAACATGCTTGGTTGGAGGTTTGATCTCGGCAGGTTTTGCACCTTGCTCCACACTTGGTTTAATCTCCTGCTTCACCTCGTTCTTGATGACATCATCTTTGTTTTCAGGCACTTTTTCACCGTCTTGTTTGGACTCCGGAGGCTTCAGCTCCGGATCATCCTGGTTTTGGTCTTGGAGCAGGAGATGCGATCTTCCGAGGAGTACGTTGACATAACGCTCCAGCACGTACCACAGCATCTCCGTAAAGAAAGGATAGCGGAACTTTTGGGGGACCTATTAAAGCAAAATTTAATCATTAGGTATAAATTCTTAGCAACTGAATGAAAGGTGAATAGCACTGTTACATCATGGTATACGATAAAATTACATTTACAATCTCGCACTTGCGAAACTTTAATTCGCTATTTGCAGTTGGATATTTTGAGAAAAGATTCATTTAAAACATTTTCCATTGGTGTATTTAAAAGACTTTATACTATAAAAAATAGAATACTTTTACGTTTTGGAACACTTTTTCAAGTAAAATTGTTCGACATTTTTTGTACAAGACATTATACATAAAATTTATTTGATTTATCGAGCCAGTGCGAACCTACAACAGCCCACCTTTGAACCTAAAATTAGGGACTGGTAAGTGACGGACATCAGAGAGTAACAGTGATAATCTGTTACAATCAATTTTAATGATTGGACATTTTATTTCAACGACCGGCGAAATAAGATGACTTATGTATTACCTTGGTGGAGTCTTCGACTTGTGCTATCTTCAGCTGCTTCTCAATACCGAAAGGATGAAGAAAATTGCCACCAAAGACAAGAGAATCGCTCGGTGTGTAAACAGCGTGAATCCAACCGGTGGGAATAAAGAATGTGTTGCCAGCATACAGCTAAAAATAAACAAAAAATATTATTTACTTCTGAAAGAAGACGTAGTTTGTTTTTTTAGCTAAAAAAAACTTAAAAAAGTACAGTTAATGTTTAATTCAGTGAGCTAGATTTGATTAATTCTTAAGCACGGGTGACATAGCAGGAACCATTCTTAATTGATATAATGGAAAGACAACGTTTAGCCGCAGTCGGATGGCACTACTCAAAATGGTAATGTTATTCCAAATAACACGGGAGCCGGTAAATTGCTCGAATGGAAATTGCTTGAATTACAAATTATTCGAATTGCTTGGTTATTTAAACGATTTTTCACGACTTTTTCTACGAATTTCATTTTTATCTTGTGCGACACTTGTTTAGAGTGAAATATAAAAATAATTTTCGTAAGTATTTATTTTAACCGTGTTCGCTCCAAATGCGGAACGTATGATCTTTTAATGGAGTTTATCTCAACAGAAGTGTTTCTACGAGAACTGCTTATTAATTAGTTACTCAAACTGTTTCTACATATTTTCAGAAAACATAGAAGACTAGGGCTAAGACAGAACAAACGGAAACAAATTGATTATCTTGTTATTCGAGCAATTTTCATTCGAGCAATTTACCGGGAACCAAATAACATGGACCTCTTCAAAACAGATTAAGTTTTTAATACAAAATATACAAACCTGTACTCTGATGCATTTCTCGACAGTATCACCGAAGAAAACATCAGACTGTTTACCAGACAATACCCACTTCTCGTAGAGCTGAAGATTGCGGTCTGTAGGTGGAATCAACCAGAATACCTTGGCCCCTAAAATATAGATATTTATAATAAGTACAGAATGAATTTTTTATTTAAACCAATAATGTCCCACTGGTGTCTTGGTATTTTTTTCCGGTATGGGGTGAACTAAGGTTCTCCATGACACTTAGTCCTCCGCCTTTCTACACGAAAGAGAACTTGATGCTTAAATACTCACTCCATATGTTAATGACAAATTGATGGGCTGCGATGTTTTCTTTGATTTGTTAGAAATGTAATTTTAAAGTATTCATTATAAAATTCATAATCAATGATAATAATATAAAATTTAATTTAATAACTTTGCAAGGGCTTAAGTCAATAAAGGGTGTTTTTTTGATAATGTTATTTTTCATTCTAGACTACATGATAAGTCAAACAATGTTATGTCAATCTTTTCTACTTTCCTAAATTGCCAGTGTAGTTTAACGTTAACTATATAAAATTCTCCTTTTTTAATGATTTTAAAGATCATACCTAAAACTTTTAGCATCACCATAAGCAATATAAACGTACAGCACAGAATAAATTATAAAATATGAACGTTGGGTTTCAAATTAACATCTGCTTTGTAAAGTTACAAAATAATTTAAGAACTGTTTTTTGGCTCTCTTGAAAAGCTAAGACTTCTGTAGATATGAAGTGTTATAGATATGTATATATAAGGTTTTATCATTGTCGGATATAGCTGAAGATGAATCTGTAATAGTCACCTTTTAGGATATGGTACCAGACTGACGTGCCACCGAAGTCAACGTGGAAGTCTGTATAGCAACCTTTCACCGACATGAGGCAGTACTTTTGAACCTTTGGATACATCATGTCTTCAATGGAGTTAGTAGACTCCACCTGTTGAGCATAAAAGCAAGCATCATATGACAACAATCGTTGATATAAAACTAAGAAAACCAACAATGAATTTCGAATTCTCTAAAAAATACAAATGACTAATGCGAAATGAATAGAGACCTGCTGTTCCTTGAGATGCCTTGGCCAAACAGAGTCTACCCAGTCAACCTGCCTGACTATGCTCGGTGACTGGATGTAGTTGTCGAGCCGGGTGTGGGAGAACTCGAGAGAGATCACGTTAAGAAGGCGCTCTTTGTTGGGATCATCGTAATAACGTTGCCACTCCTGGAACACGTAAAAAATAAATCAAAACACAATTCTATCCCATCACAAAATCTTTTATCAGCTATTTGTATAAGTCATTTACCTTCATTGTCATTTCGATATTTTTCTGTGTGTTTACATCCATAACGTCAAGAAGTCTCCGTGAGCCTATGCACATTCTGACATCGTTGATTGTAAAGTTCGCCGTAGGTACCCTGCAATGAGTAATAATAACATATTTATTAGTAAGTTAAAACAAAAACTTGTCATTTTAACCGAGTAGTGCTTCCGAAACTAAAAGTATTTTTTGAATATTGTGTACATAGTTTTATCTAAATATTTAAATTCCCAGCTAAGTAATTTGATTGATGAAGTTCTAAAAAACACACCTGATCCCGAGTCCCGTTTTTTCTCTGAAGATGAGTGGAGTGCTGAATCCATATTTCTGCATATGTGCCACGGTGAGGTCTGGCCCCAACATCTCTCTGACGGCTCCCGCATGATCAAAGCGAGAACTTTCCAATTTGTCTGCGAGTGAAAATCCTCGGCCGCCCTCCACTGCCTCTTCGTCTCCGAGCGCCCATTCTTCTGAGTATAACTTGCGCTGTTTACGCTCACGCTAAATAAAGAAAGAAAAATGACATTGACATAAAAATATAATGGAATGGCGAGCTATAAATTCTTGCATGTAAGCATAAATGCAATTCTTGAAGGTTTTAAATTACAAATAATTCAATATAAATATCATATTTAGTTTTGTCATTTAAGACAAGGTTTTTTTTTCAACAAAAGTAACAATTAAATGTTTTGATGTGTATGGAACATTCATCTTCAATGTTTTTTAAAAATAATTCATTTTCTATACAAATTTTTTTTTGTTTTGTCCACTTTTGAAAGCATCCCTTTTTAACAAGTGACTATGCACGCCACTGCTAACAAATACGATACAAAGTGATTTTATTTTAATTTTAAAATATACAGAAAAAAATTCTCTATGGGTACCCCCTTTTTTTTAATTACAATTAATTTGCCCCCTGTGTGGTCGAGTGGTCAACATCGTTGGCTACGGAGGTCACGGGTTCGAATCCCAGTACGGACAGTTTTATAAATTGACTTTTCAATTGATTTATGAATTTCTGTTTAAAGGCATGGATGTATGTGATGTGTTGAATTTCCTCCTCCCACCCATCCTATCTTATGAACGGGGCGTATCGAGAGCGATTAGCTAACCACTAGTCCTGTCCTAGCCCTATCCTTCTATTTCTACTCTCTTTGGAAAAAGAGAGGTTGAGCAACTGAGTAACAAGCAGTTCTCGTAGAAACTCTCGTCGAGATAAACTCCATTAGGAGTCCAAATGCTCCACATTGGGAGCGGACATAGAAAAAAAAATTGAAATTCATTAAATATGTCTTATCTGCAAACTATGTTGGATTTTGGTAGTATTCCATTTGCGAATGTGTAATTGTTTTTTTTTTAATTGTCAAAATAATATTTGTAATTTTTGAAAACATTCCTGTCGTGTAGCATGAGTGACTGTACGCCACTGCAACCAAATACGATACAAAAGCGATTTCATTTTAATAAAAAAAATAAAAAAATCTCTACCAGGCAGGTAATCTTTGAGAATCATTGGTTTATTTAAATCGTAAATGTTTTTTTCTCGAATCTGCTGTAAATTTTATGCTGGCCGAAAGTTCAAATTAATATTAAAAATTTAGAATTTTCAGATGAATCACCATAGAATAATGTTCGGCACTGTACACCAGGGCCGCACCAGTCAAAGAAACGAAATAGAATACGTATTTAAGTGATAATAAACTCCCAAAGCCGGCCGAGAGGGTATGACTCAATAAAAACGGTTGGGTGAGGGATGGGAAGGAGGCGGCGGGAGGTGGAAAAGGCAATAAAATCGTCATAATAAAGATACATGACTACAATGTTAGCAATCAAACCACATTTGATTAAACATGGAAGATTAATAAAATTAATTTGGTTAGTATGTATTATAATTTACAGATAAATTATAGAAACTCAAATCGCACATATTTCAGAAACGAATGTTTTGCTAATAGGGTTAATCTGAGAAATAGAAACTGTGTGGTTCAGAGCAGCGATCGCCAATGTTTTCGACCTCGAAGACCAATAACTTTTTTTTTAATCATGGTCATAAAACGTATATTTTTTTTATAGTGAAAAATAGTTTTAAAATTTTAGGAGTTTATTTTTTTTGGACCACCGGTTGACGACCACTGGTTTAAAACAAAGACCAACAACCTTTTCACAAATACATGCACCACAAATGACTTGAGTCATGACAAAGGGCTATTTTGGCAACTTAATGTAAATCAAGTGTGGTGCCCAAACAATGCTGCGAGCCACGAGTGATCAATACATTCATTATAGCTTGACTGTCAATAAAAATAATTGCAAGACATTGTAACATTTTAATAAATAATGTGGTAGGCCAGGGTTTCCCAAACTCATTGTGCAATGGAACACTTCACAAATCTGGTAATTTTACCGGAACACAGTTTATTTTATAGGTCGGGTAGTTCATAATATTGAAAAAATGTGTGTTATTAAATCATATATTATATCAACTGTGGATTGGAAAAAAGACGTAACCCACAGTTTCGTCAAAACAGTTTTTTCGACAATAACAATGTATCAATCTTGATACACGTTCTATCAAAAGGATGCAACCTGCAAATGGCGAGTTAGTATCTAAATTTAGCGTTTAAGTTTGAAAAATATGACCTTGTAAAAAATAAAACCAAGAAAAAAGACTGAAATAAAGGTTTTTCCTAGACAATTTCTTTAGTTAATATTAGATTACGTCAATTTAACACCAGTTAAGAAGTCTCCGCGCACTTCAAGGTTGTGTATAATTCATAATTTGCATATAGCCTAAAATCATCAAAACATGTTTTAAGCGCCTCCTGTAAAATTTGATATGTGTGGGTTACGTCCTTTTTCCTTTCTACAGTCGATATGTTTATTATTATTTTTTAAACACGTTGCACACAAAAATGAGTAAACAAAGCTTTTATTGATTAAAAATCTCCGCCTGTACCTAGATATTTGACGTTTTAAACATCAGTGGAGATTAAACATCAGTCGATTTTCAATATGAAGTAAAAGATGCTTAAATGTGTTGCAGCGTATTTAACGATTCCAAATTTTCGCGGAACACCTATTAAGATCCCACGGAACACCAGTGTTCCACCGAAGATAGTTTGGGAAACGCTGTGGTAGGCGATTTAAATATGAATCACGGTCCGTGAGTGCCGGTACCGGGTTGCAGACCATTGATTTGGACAGCTTGGAAACAAATTAATTGATACATATTTCATCTCCTGCCCTATACCGGTTAAACTTAAAACATTCAACGAATTTATTAATGGGGGATCGCAATTTTACAGTCATCTTTAACTATCGATAAAAAGGCATTAATACGATTTTTATTCCAAAAAACAATCAAGTAAAATTGTTTGCGTAAGTAAATAGGGGTTTGAAAATAGATGGGATAGATTTCTTCGAAATCTATCGGAACCTTTCTTCAAAGCAGTAAATTCTCGGTAAATAATGTTCCTAAGATAACGGGGGGGAAATTGGAAGCTTGAAGCCATAGCAACTGAAGTACAGTCTTCCGACTATACACCTTCTTTTGGCCATTATTGAGATGAATAATGAAATACCTTATAATTGAGAATCTTGGGATAAAAACAAATTACCAGATTCACTTTTGCCTCTAAAAAAAACTGCAAAAAGATTATATTTTGACCATTAATTGCATGGAATTATGTTTCTAGTGACGTTAAAAATTAAATAATGTTGTTTTGAATCAGTACTCCAATATTATAGCGATATTTCATTTTTTTCTAAAAGCAGGATTTGGTTGTTTTCGATCACAAGGACCTCATATATAATTCGACTGTGGAAAGGAAAAAGGACGTAACCCACACATATCAAATTTTACAGGAGGCGCTAAAAACATGTTTTGATGATTTTAGGCTATATGCAAATTATGAATTATACACAACCTTGAAGTGCGCGGAGACTTCTTAACTGGTGTTAAATTGACATAATCTAATATTAACTAAAGAAATTGTCTAGGAAAAACCTTTATTTCAGTCTTTTTTATTGGTTTTAATTTTTTACATGGTCATCTTTTTCAAACTTAAAAGTTAAATTTAGATACCAATTCGGCATTTTCAGCTTGCATTCTTTTGATAGAACGTGTATCAAGTTTGATATATTGTGATTATCGAAAAAAAGCTGTTTTGAAAAAACTGTGGGTTACGTCCTTTTTCCTTTCCAAAGTCGATATGTAGTATGTGATATAAAGTTTTCCATTCTTTACAAGGTTCTTGCATTAATTAAATACGCACCCTCTAGTTTTGCCGCCGTCGCCTTTATTCTTTTCCCAAACATGTCAGCTCCTAATGTGGAGCATACGGCATACTCAACTGTTACGAAAATTGGTAGTTAACCAGTTTTTTTGAAAGGGTATTTAATGATAGACGTAAACTAGCATCTCAGACATCCATACCATTGAACAAAAATTGATTAAAAAATCAATGTACGGCAGTCATCGTTTTGTCATTCGAGCCCGCGGAGATCAGTGGTGGCGAACCTATCACCCGCGGCTCAGGCACTGACCCAAGAAGGCTTCTCCCCCTCCCCCTTTCCCAGTGACGCCACTGAGTTACTGACACACGGGTTAGTATTTTTCAAAAATAGCGAACGAAATTTGAGCCGCTTCTCAAAAAGGTTCGCCACCGCTGGTATAATACTACATAACGAACGCCCAATAGCGATGACAATAAGGTTACAAACCGAAAAAATGAAGGGGCTTATACGGTTTCTATCATTTGATAAAATTAAGCAAAAAAAAAGTTTTATTTTTAGAAACATTGCGTCTTTTCACCAAGATTAATCTATGGTTTAATTTAAACCACAAGTGACTAAAATGCTGTCTAGATAGGCAAACACATTGCCGTCTAGATAGACAAAAACTACGCAATTTATTCAAATACTTAATTAAATTATCCATTAATATATAAGCAACTTATTTCAAACGTCGAAAGCTGAGCGGCATTGTGTGGACAAGTAGATAAGGGATGACGGGGAGAGTCGCAAATAACAACAAGGGTAAATTTTCGATGTCCATGTTTCAACTGTACGAACACGTTAAGAACAAAATTGACGTCTCGTGCATACTAATCGAAGAACGGATTATTCCGCATACGAAAACTCCGCACACGGATTATTCCGGTAAATCGCAAACATAGAAAACTCCGGACACAGAATAGTCCGCACAATAAAATATGTTTTAATAATCAATTTAGATAAGCCATACTCAACCTGCGGCCCAAATCAGCTCTCATGTGCGGCCCAAAATAATTATAGTCACCAAATATTAAATGACGGAGATAGTTAAAAGTTCGACACAATATCGAAATTTACATTAATTTTTAAGTAACCGATTTAAGATTTTGGATACATTGGTATTTTTGAGTACTTTTTACGTATTTTTTATTTGTTGTATTGCAGATATGTTGTTCCCATTTTTAATGCGAAGAAGAAAAGTAATATACTGGAGGATAATATGTATATAAATAGAAAATCATGGAGCAAACTTGATCCGAGAATTACAATGACTCACTCGCCCACCCTAATCCCATACTCGAGATAGACAAATAATACCATTTTTAAATTTGTCTGAAATGAGCATTTCAATAGAATTGTGCCAAACGCGTTCGATTCTTTATTTGATATATTATATCAATGGTTTTAAATCTTCATATAATAATGTTGACGCATTTAATACCACCGTACCCTATATAGTGTTAGGGGATTGCAATTAACAATACCAGTATCACTGAAACCGGTACCCAGGTAATTCATGGTATATATTATATACAGGAAGACAGGTTTCTAAAACGCAAAAATATCGGTACACATTTCGGTATTGAAAATCAACCAAAATAAAATTTTAAATGTTAAGAAACCAACACATATTTTAATAAAATTGCTCGCGATCAATTGAAATACAGTGGAACCCCGATCTACCGTTCTCGCATGGATCGTTTACTTTTCATAGTCCCGGCCAAATACCCATAAGAACAATGTAAAATAATCCCGCATTAATCGTTCCCCGATTTACCGTTTTCCTCGATCTATCGTCTAAATATTTTGGTCCCGTCACAAATATTATCTCGATTGACCGTTTTCGTTGAATATTTCTCATAAATATAGTCTTACCTCGCATTTCGTTTCACGTTTTTTTTACTCGGCCATACCCCTTCGTATAACAATGTTTAATAATTCCCAGATTTCCTTGATCTATCATCTAAATTGTATCGTCACGTCCCAAATATTATCCCGATTGACTGTTTTTGTAGAATATTGTTTTTCACTCATAAATAGTGTTACATCGCATCTGGTTGCGCGAATTGTTCATACTCAAAAGTCAAATTAAAATACCTAAACGAATAAAACTAGACCTCTAGCTGAAAAACTGAAAAGAATTCTGGACATTGGAAAAAATCAGGAGAAAAACGAGTCGAAATAGCAAAAAAGAGTTGATTTAGAAATGCAAATAGGCTTCTTAGTTTGTATTAAGCAAGTTCAAAATATATCAATTTATTCTTTGATAAAAAAAGGGAAATAAATAAATAAGTTTTTTGAAAATTAAACATTGTTTTGGTATTATTTGAAGATTTCCCGTATTATCGGTTTCCCGCATTATTCGTACATTTATAACGGTCCCTTGAAAAACGTAGAATCGGGGTTCCACTGTATTTTAAACCTGATACTAGCTGTATCAAAATTGACAGGTTACAAAATTGACGAGTCTTTCAAAGGATTATTATTATTTTAAGAAACGGGAAGTTGTTTATAAAAATCACCCGTTCATGATTATGATATATTTTTTAATGCCAGTGTTTTATATGAGCCATTGAGAAGTGAATGGAGTATAAAAACGGTAAAACTTTTCAATAAGCCTTTGAGTTTTAAGTACAACCACGTCTGAATGTAGTGTTTTTGAGGATTGCATATTTTCGTTGTGTATTTACTAAGCTCACACTTCACTTTTAAGATACTTTAAGACATATAGAATATCATGTCACACCCAACTCATTTTTTCCCTAAAATACCACTTGGCTCACTTTACTTCTCAGGGACTCGTATTTAAAATCAAAATGCCGATTTTGATTTACTCGCCCGGTATTTCGATCTTAACTAGCCACATTATTTTGATAGGTTTGTATTATACGGACCAATATGAGCTATTTATTGAACATGCAAATACCTATCAATCTTTGAAATTAAATAACGTCAAACGATTTCATTTATTTTACACCCCCCCCCCTCTTACGTCGTTAAATTTTGCCGCATTTTTTTTACGCAGGTTATTTTAATGACGGTCTCAATTTCGTTTGAAAAACTAATAACGCAATGTTCTTGCGAAATATTTTGTGACGATCTCACGTTTTCTACACCCCCCCCCCCCTTCCTGTAAGGTAATCCTTTTGGACATACTCATGAGTAAGCAATATTAACCAATACTTGCCTAGTGCAAATATGGATTGCAATACCGGACGAATATATTAATATCGGTATTAAATACAGTAAAACCCCCATTTACACTCAAGTCGGGACAGTGTAATTAGGGGTGTGAATCTCATACAAAATTAGGGATGAAAATGCAAAACTAAGATTTCCCTTAGTTTTGCAAAAAACAAAAAAAAATACGAAATATTTAGTTACCAATGATAAAATGACAAGGGCGTCAAAACCCCACACATAGACAGTCGCCCGCTATACGTGTATAGCCTGGCACGTGTTGAATACACAGACGCTGGTAAATATTTGACTATATGCGCGGCACAGACGACCGTCTCGTAGAAACGACAAGGGAATGCTACCGTGCAATTGGGGGATTTGCGGCGAATATCTTAAGCCAGCGCATAATTCGGGGTAGTGTATTTGGGGGTTCTACTGAATATAACAAAAAAAAAACTTCAATTGGGATCGCAATACAGAGCGATAAAATACAAATCTGTATTACGACATTTCTTATAAAATAACGCCATTATAAATCATAATAAATAAATAAAATAAAAATAATAAAACATTTTTAGTACTTTTTCCACATAAAATTTATTAGATCAGGACTTAGTACTATCAGGAAAAAGTACTAAAAATGTTTTATTTTTATTATAATGCCATTCCACCAAGTATTGATAGTGAACACCTTAAAAGTGAATAATAAATAAACTTACAGTTTCACAAAATATTTTAATAGGTAATATATATTATTGAAAGGTTCAGCAATTCTGTAACCAGTACATATTTATACAACTCTTAGCAGATGTAAAAATGTTTTTTTGTACATAAAAAAATCGATTTCGATTAGCTTTCAATGACGAAATGACGGTATTTTTTCATTTAAACACATATATTTCTATATTGAAAAAAAACCGTGAATAACGGAATCCCGGTTTCGATAACACCGGTATTGCAATCCCTTGTACGAACCAAGCTATAACATACTGCATGTTAAATAATTATAATTTCACCCGTCGGGTTAATGATAGTTTTTCAATCTGCTCAACAAACAAAAGTTAACTAATTCCGAAGAAATGTACACAGTCAATTTCACTATTTCGAAAACACGCCGCGAATGATACGCTGTAACTTAATAGCTATATGCTTACAATGGTATTTTTATTCATATTAGAATTGCTGACACATTAAAAAAAAAAAACAAAACACGCAAAATGTATTGTTCTGTAAAATTAAAACTACAAACACAAAATGTTCAAATTCGCGACGCTGCGACCGAGTAATGAAGAAACAACGATACGTTTACAAGTTATTTTAAAACACCGTTGCTACAGGCGGCAGTTATTAAATGTATTTAAAAAAATCATATGTTTTTTATTCAATAGAGACCGCTAGTTATTTCCAGTACTGCAGTAGAAAGCGATACAGAAGATATCAAGGGAAGAATTCAGCTTGATTTCAATATGCAGAGAATGTGACAAAGAAGATCTCACAGAGTGATTAATTAAATCAGAGCTGTGAAGTCGTTAAAACAAAAACGACTTCGACTCTGAATTCGGTGTTTTCTTCCCTCGAAATGGTCATTTCTTTTTCTTCTAGTACAATCAGTCATTATTTGCACCAATCAATACGATGAAACGACTAATTTACGAATATCTTCGAATTACATTCTGTATGAACTAACGGATTACAACTTCCGCGTGTGAACGGAGGTGCGAATTACTCATATCATTATCTCGACAAAGAATTGAGAAATTCTTTCCTGATTTTTGTAACGTTACAAAATACTATATATGTATATCGATTAGTTTAATTGTTTATTACTATGCAGTTGCGCCAATTTTCACTGTCTAATTGTAACAACAGAAAATAAAAAAAAGAGTGTCGTTAGTTTTTTATGATTCAGGTAAAAACAGTCCGACCCCGACCTGCAACTCCGAGTTTAAATTGCGATGTGAAAGATCGTGGATTCCAAATTAAATAATTAACCGCTTGAATACCGCGCAAATAAATCATTAATAGTATGTCCCAGAGACCCGTGTGTTTAAGATGAAAATAATTTTCCCTAATATACATTCGAATTCGATATTTAAAAAACATAAACCTGAATCAGTATAGATGGAACTACACACATTCATCAAATATCGATTATATTCCATTGGAATACCAAGTATTCGATTTTTCAAATTACCCGTGTCCGCTCAGGATCTAAGCGGCTAAGAGACTGTCATCCTCAGATTGGCAAGAACAAGAAAGCGAAGAGTGGAGCATACGGCCCCAAAAAATGGAGGCATCTCAACATACCTTTTGTCTAATATAACTAACTGTTAGATACTCAGTTGCTCAACCTCTCGTCTTTTTAGGACACTGCACAATTTAATATATTCATTTGGTTTTTAGGTATATATATTAAAAATTACAATAAGTTTAGTCTTTAGTCTCCGGAGTCCGGACCCATTATTTTAGTTCCTGGACGGAATATTTTTAGTGGCATGACATGTTTGTGTTGAAAAAATATTTTCTCACGTTTTTACAACAACATAAATTCACAGTGAAACAGTAAAGGCAGACATAGTACATCTAAATTTCAAATATACCTAGTTCAAGAAAAAAAAAATGTCACATAAATATGGATTTAAAGAAACGTTCCGTTCTCATTCATTGATACAAATAAATTAATTTTATTAAAAACATTGACAATCTATTATCCGATATAGCAGGGTTTCCCAAACTTATTGTTCAATGGAACACTTCGCAAATCTAGAAGTGTTACCGGAACAAATCATTTATTATATTTTTAACATGTCACATAAAAATATGAGTAAAAATAAAGCTCATAGTGATTTCAAAACTCCACCTGTACCTAGATATTTCACGTTTTAAACATCAAGGAAAATGTATGTAACTATACAAATTTAAAAAAATAAAATAGTATTAAACTAACAGAAATTGATTTATAATAAATATATGTAGCGTAAAAAAAACTTCCAAGTGAGATAATGTTTATGATAATACTAATGAAATGGTTCTGTTGAGCGAATAGTTAACGCGTTTGGCCTAAGAGCAAAAAATATCAGCGCCATGGTTGGCGAAATAATGACCGTACCGCCAAACTCACTGTGCGGCGAGATTGATTGCGCGCACAAGGAAAAAATTCAGACTGACAACAAACACATTCAGAATAAGTCGGCAGGTAGTGTTTCGGCGTCGCAAGCTCGATTTGATTGTCCGAATCCAAATACATACTAGGTATATTGTAGGTAATTTGACATAGCACAAAGCGGAAAGACTGCAGTCTGATAATACCTAATAAGATATTTTTTATAGAAATTAATTTGCAATAATTGATCAAATAATTAAAGGGCGTTGACGTACACTCATCTCTTTTCAAACACGGTTCACTAAGAATAACAAATAATATATTCAGGTATGTGGAGTCGGAGTCGCGGTATTTTGACCGGAGTCGGAGTTGTGAAAAATGAGCGGCTCGATTTTTTTTGAAAGATATATTTAAGGATGTGTATTCAAACGAAATAGTCCAAAGTGTTGACATTTCATGCTTGGCTGACTTAAGATGATCTGATGGTATATATATATATATCGACTGTGGAAAGGAAAAAAGACGTAACCCACACATATCAAATTTTACAGGAGGCGCCAAATACGTGTTTTGATGATTTTGTGACATATGCAAATTATGAATTATACACAACCTTGAAGTGCACGGATACTTCTAAACTGGTGTTTAATTGACATAACCTAATATTAATTAAAGAAATTGTCTCGGAAAAATCTTTATTTCAGTGTTTTTTCTTGGTTTTATTTTTTTACAAGGTCATCTTTTTCAAACTTAAAAGCTAAATTTAGATACTTATTCGGCATTTTCAGTTTCCATCCTTTTGATAGAATGTGTGTCAAGTTGTATACATTGTGATTATCGAAAAAAGCTGTTTTGGAAAATTGAGGGTTACGTCCTTTTTCCTTTCCGCAGTCGATATATTTAAGCTAAAATGAAATTATTGAAAAAAATCCTCAAAGTCCGAGTCGTTAATTATTTAAAAACCGGAGTCGGGGTCGTCCTTTTTTTACACGACTCCACAGCCCTGAATATATTTTTACACGAATTATGTATTCTAATACGATTCCGAGACACAAAAACAAAGAAGCGGACGATGGATAACGGTATCCTAATAATAAGACAATAATAACAAGCAAAAGGCTTCATTAGACGTGTCAAATATGTATAGCGACGAAAGCGATTTATGCCCAGTCCCTCATAGAAGTTCCCGTCTATAATCAAGTAGTGATGAATAATATATTGTTTTCTTATTTAAAATACACATCGACTGTGGAAAGGAAAAAGGACGTAACCCACACAAATCAAATTTTACAGTAGGCGCTAAAAACGTGTTTTGACGTTTTTGTGACATATACAAATTATGAATTATACACAACCTTGAAGTGCACGGATACTCCTAAGCTGGTGTTTAATTGACATAACCTAATATTAATTAAATAAATTGTCTCGGAAAAACCTTTATTTCAGTGTTTTTTCCTGGTTTTAATTTTTTACAAGGTCATCTTTTTCAAACGTAAAAGCTAAACTTAGATACTTATTACGAATTTTCAGCTTCCATCTTTTTGATAGAATGTGTGTCAAGTTGTATACATTGTGATTATCGAAAAAAAAGCTGTTTTGGAAAATTGAGGGTTACGTCCTTTTTCCTTTCCAGTCGATATGAATAATATTTTGAGTAATTTGCTTATTGCAATATTACTTTTGTAACACGACTTTCTATACCACAATGCAACTCTTTTTAAAATTCAGTGAACCAATCTTCAATTTTTCTATGGCTGATGTCAATTTTTTGTCGACTATGAGAAGGCATTTGATAGTCCGCACAGACCCTCTTTGTGGAGGATACTGGATGACTACGGGATTCCGCCAAAGATTGTGGCCATTATCAAATCCCTACATGAGAATAGTGCATGATGTGTGAGAATCGGTGACTCAAATACCGAATGGTTCGGGGTCACAACCGGAGCGAGACAGGGGTGCGTTCTTGCACCGTTCCTGTTTATTATTATCTTTGACTTCATACTTCGCAGGTCAATTCCGCCTGATCGAGGTGTAGCTGTTGGTCCCGGTCTGAAGCTGTGTGACCTTGAATATGCCGATGATGCTGTCATATACGATAAATCCATCGAGAGCATCCAGGAGACTATTGATGGGTTAGGAACTAACTAAGGTCGCATTAGTCTAAAAATTAATACTAGTAAGACCAATGTGATGTGTAACCAAACCTGTCATGACTCTGATAGGACCCTTACCAGCGCGTGACAGATCATCGAGAGTGTTGACAGCTTCAGATACCTCGGCGTACATATTCCGCAAGACGGTAGTACAAAAAACGAGCTCGCCATTCGTTTAGGAATGGCTGGAGCCACATTCAACTCAATGCGGACTGTCTGGGACACACAGCTGTACTCGATTAAAACCAAATGCCACTTGTTCAACGATTGCATTCTGCCGGTAATGCTTTACGGTTGCGAATCATGGCACATGACGAAGACTCAAAAAAACCGTATACTGAGCTTCGAGAACAGATGCTTGCGTCGGATAATGGGGGTGAGGTGGTTTGATCTTGTGAGGAATTCAGATATGAGGGAGCGTACAAGACAGCGTCCCGTCACGTCAGTGGTTACAGAGAGACGTTGGAACTGGCTGGGTCACGTGCTGTGGATGCCTCCGGAAAGCCTGAATCCCGCCTGCCTCTTCTTTCGACCGGTGGGATTCCGGCGTCCCGGACGTCCGTCGGGTACCATCCATAGGATGTACTCGGCGGAACAGAGGGATGCTGGCATGTCATGGGAGGAAGCAAATCTATTGGCAGGAGACAGGGAAACATGGAGGTGCCGCGTGGCGGCCATATGCTCCACATAGGGAGCGAACATGGCCAAAGAAAATGTCACTTTTTTACACGGTTTTTTGTGGAAGTATGTATCTACCGTGTAAAAAGAGTTCAGTGTATGTATACTATTTTCAAGACTATCGCTTTAACACTTATTGAGATTTGAAACATATCCTATGTTTCTGCTCTGCTCGAGCAATTTCCTCCAAAACAAAACAAAAAAACTACACATTTTATATGTAGGTATATTTTCAAGCTTAATAATACACGTAAATGTGTTTAATATGACGATAGAATTGGTATTTATTTAACAGAACTTCATCGCAGTATAAATTCTATTTTTGAATGGCTAAATAATGACATTTCTTTGATTATAACCCTTTCCCGTTATATAAAAAGTCTTGTTTTCGGTTATTGTAGATAGTATTTATATAAAAGGGCTCTTTTTGACAAGTTCTATCATCATTTGGCTAATTGCACACAACTCATTGAAATTAAAATAATTTCAAAAACAAACATTATTTATGTCATGCATAAATATAATATATTTTGCTTAACAGCTAGGTTTCTATTATGATTTTATGAAAACAATACATACCTACTTAAAAGTGTATAGGTATGTGTATGTATACCTACGCAAATATTTAACACTGTTTTAGCGAAAACTATTCCTTCCAGAATAATGTTATTTTCAAAGACAATAAATAACCTGTAAACATAAACTAACTCACTTTTCAATGTAAGAATGTTGCAATTTGATATTGAAATCAAATACCAACATTGAGTACAAAAAATCTTGGTGGATCAGTTACAGTTCTCAATTTTGAAATTGGAAAATCATTACTGCTCATACTTTGCTCAATTATTGCGTGTTTTATTTTTTAGAACAAAGAGGCATTATTGAACGCAGTGTGAAAAATTAGACTGAGATTCGAGAACACGCACGTCTTGTGATAAAAACAAAGACAAATAGGTAACAGGATAGCAGGTATTGAAATGCCAAAACAATAAGCTGTCGATACCTATCTCTCGCACCATTGACAATAAATTACAGTAATTTCGTGAACATATTTATCTATAATATTGTCACTGCATAGTTGAATACCTGTTTACTTTCGTAGAACTTGTGAATTTCATCGATCCAGATTATACCTACTTAGGTTTTTTTTTATATAAATATTATTTTATTTACAATAATAAATATATTATTTCCTATGGTGAGAAGACAGTTTTTTGGCTGATTGAAATTATGAACTTATATTGTTCTAGTTAAAATCGTTGCGACTCGAATACTATTATAATAGAAAATTAAAACGATCGATAAGTCGGGTTTTCCGGGAAACAGGTTCCTAACACTAGATGTCGGTTGGATTATATCAATATTTTCCATAATTGTAGATAAAACATAGAATCGATTGATAAACATTGCCCTAAATGGAGATAAGTACATTATGAAATGCAAATGTTATATAAATAATTGTTATTTATAATTGTGTCTATTTATATATTTCGAGCGTCATGTACATGAATTTTTGAATTTTATAAGAAATAGTTGGTAGCCCTTATCACGGAACCAACCACTGCAATCTTTAAGTCATGTAACAAAAGCATTGCTATACTATGACAACAAGGCTAAGTCAGAGATGTATAGGTTTTTGGTAATCAATCTTCGATGCATGACGTCACCTACAGGAGTTAGATGACAAAATTATCGTCCTGTGTTGCACAATAATTAAGGTTTTCATAATGACCTCGTACTAAAAATACGAATCTGGGGCATTTGATACGTGATTCAGAGTTACGCCG
Organism: Himalopsyche tibetana; assembly: GCA_030503985.1. Classification (NCBI taxonomy): domain Eukaryota; kingdom Metazoa; phylum Arthropoda; class Insecta; order Trichoptera; family Rhyacophilidae; genus Himalopsyche; species Himalopsyche tibetana. The sequence goes on along the minus strand of JAPJYX010000011.1, from coordinate 11,450,454 downwards.
CTACAAGCATCAACAAACATATCCACTGATATTTCACTGCAATGTACCAATACAAAATGACAGGGCGGCGAAAACACTTCCTGCTTGGGAAAGCCCCGGAAACAAATGAGAAAACGCACAAGTAATACAGTGGTTAAAATAGAGTGAAAAATTGTCAAATTTCTATAATAGTATTTTAATAATAACGAAAATGTTGATGTAATGAATATATAATTACATTATGTACAATATCTCTACAGAAAATTTCATTGTTCAGGATAGGAAATGGAATATAGTTTTCCTTGGAATACTACCAAATAGAAGTGCATTTGTTGAGGAAATATTGTGTGTACAGGCAATGGTTACATACTGTATTGAATCTACGACATTTTAAATGGATAAAACAACGTTACACTTAATTTTCAAATATAGAAAATATATTTTATCGCGTTTACTTGTTGATAGAACGATCAGTGAGCGCGAAAAAGTTACTTAAGTTAGTTTAAACGAGAGAAATTTCGATTCGAAACGCTTCAATGATAAAGTTATTAATCGAACATAAAAATAATTAGTTAGTACTATTAGAAGACGTCAATAGTTGGGTTTATATCGAAAGATTGTGAAAAAATACATTGTTTACACCATTTCTGAGTGCGGTATTGTTTCTTCGAAGAATCAAAACATACGCTTGCAAGATGCAGCTCGATCGATACAAACTTTTCTGCACGTATTATATGAAAAAAAAACTTTGCAAAAATTTATATTTGCCAATTAATAATAGTTGTGGACAACGCGGAATCGTTAAATGAGCGAAGTCATCAATGCAGCTGATGAGAAATGCATTCCTTACGCACATATGGATGATATTTGCATTTGACGTCTCCTGGCATGCGCTAAAATCTAGGGGGCCGCCGCATTTGAAATTACGATTATGAAACCTTCATGACAATTCGACATGTATGCCGGTTTAAGAGAAATCGTTCAAACGAGAACAAAAATATCAAAAAAGGATCGCAATCTAAAATAATATAGCAAAATATTTATACGGAACCCGATAAAACGTTCCGCAGTCAATGTTTACGTGATCCAGAATAAAGCCACCATGGCGTCACTCCTATTTTACCGATAAATACGCGTTAAAGATGCTTACCAGTTGTCTTGTGAGATGTCTCTTCGTCGGAGGTAAACTCTCCGACATTTTTACACTCGTAGTCACGCTTTAAACCTGAAATTGTACCGATTTACGTAAATAATTCGCTCACTACAAAACGGCGAGAAACACCATCCACCATTTGCAATTCGGAATACTGACGCCAACTTGACGGAGAAAGCTGAAGCGATTTTTTTTTCATATGAATTTATATTTCTGTTGGTACCACTATCTAAAATTTAGCATCTGATTGGTTGTCGGTCGCGCATGCTCAATTCGAACGGCGCAATATTTAAGACAACAAAAATTAATATACCACTTATGTTTATTTATTTCTAATTCAGTTGCGTAGAGATAGAAATGCTAGGCGGGTGTCAGTATTATTAAAACATTGACGAAATAGTAGTTTTACGATGTCATATGTAACTTAACGAATTATATAGCAAATGTATTTAATTTCAAAGCAGATCATTCAAAAAAGTGTCAAATCTTAGAACTAAGTGATCAAATAATATTCAAATAAAGAATATTTTACACCGAGTGCTTAAAAAATTGTTTTTGCTCGAGATAGGAAAAAGGTGTACACAAAATAAGATAAATAAAATGAGTGCACTTGAAACAATAATAGTTTATTGAAATATTCAAGAGTAAGTGTTTTTTTTATATTACCATTTCAAATTGTTTTGTTCCGGGGTTATGATAATATTATTGATTTAGTAATTAAGTAAAACGTCTTTTTATTTGATAAACTGACTGCAAAAAATATTGTTGATACTGTAAATAAATTCAAAATTATTATTATTTATACATGTTCTATTATTTTGATTGTTATTTTTAAATGAAGGTGTCAGAAATTGTACGTCTTGAGAATTGACTGTCTTTCTCCATGATTGTTATAATGTATTTAATGAATTTATTTACATTATAACGATATTGTCTAATATTTTATTATCATAATACACCAATATAATACAGAGCATTCACTTATTAACATTGAAGAAATCTAAATTGCTTAAATCAGCTTTACGTAATCTAAATTATTAAAGTAAAACTCATATTTATAATATTACGGTATATGAATTCAACGTCAGTGTGGCAATAATTAATTATAGGCTAATTTTTTCTAGTGGTTCAGAATCAAAGGCTTTCTTTGATTGTTTTAGAGATTGGTGTTATTACTTAAAATGTATTACTGGATACTAGTTAACAACAAATATGTTTATAAAATAGCTTATTGTCAGCTTCTGTGGTCTAGTGGTAAAACTATTTCCGTATTGGTCAGATAGTTTTGTATTCGTGTCTCGGTAAGATTAGAATCAGATTAATATTTTTAAAGTTATATTTGAGATTTCGGAAATAGGATTTTGTGGTGTTTTTTCTCCTCGTGTTGAAGTGGAGTCAAATTCAAAAATATTTTTTAAAAATTTCTCATGCTGTCGGTGACTGTGATGAAAGATATGTACATATAGTACAAAAAAATATGCAACTTAAAATTATTACGCTATTTGTTTAATTACGGACCTCTATGAACTCTTTCTGAAAGCTTCGTAATATTTACGGCAGGAATAGCCACTGAAAATTTCCGCAGGAACCACTTCGCTATTTTAGTAGCAAGAGAATGATGAAATAAAAAATATAATATGTATTATAAATCCAGTGATAGGTTGGAGGGTTTTGCACGAGCCCCTTGTTAAATTAAGAATAACGGTGTTCTCAGTTATTTGTGTTATATAACGTATAATCATACAATTTGCTTAAATTTAAGAACGCAGTGATGAACATTCAGTGTGGGATTAAGCACATGGGAGGCCCTAGGCGCAATAAAATTTGGAGAGCCCTATTTACGGATAACATAAAAACGTCAGAAACGTTATTTAATATTAAAAGAATACAAAAATCTGAACAAAAATTATATGGGTTATATTATATAAGCCATTTTTTAAATTTGTTTTAAATTCTTCGTGTATTTATTGTCTATAATAAATAGTTTACAACATTTTATTTTATTTTATTTTAGGCAATAAAAACATGAAGAATTTTAAATGAATGAATGGTGTAATATTATTTCATGAAATATAACCGCCCCTGCATATACAAGAGGTGCATTGATCCAATGCCACATTGACCGGCCGCCACTGCCAGCAAGAATAAAATGCTCTTGCTACGTGCCGTTTGAATTTGCTCTTGTTCAAACAAAAACATTATTAATTCGTATTTGAGTTTTACAAACCGAAATATTCAATTTATTCCTCCCGTCGATGAATGAATTTAAATATAAAATAAAATAACATTTGAAAATTGTGATTGGTCAGTAAATGTAATTACGAACTTAAAAATGATCTACTATATTTTAATTTAAAGATTGTTTTTCGAATGCCACAAAACATTTAAACAGTCCACGGGCTGTGCATTCCTGTTTAAAAACTACAAAAAAATACATCGCCCAATATCTGGCTATACACATCGGCACTTTCACGCGCGGCAATGTGGAGGTTTATGCTATAAAACGAGAGAAACGTTGTGTTAAACAAGGTGTGTAAAAGTTTTTTCTCGTTTTAAAAAAACAAACACTACTCAATGTGCTTTTAAGCGAAAAAGAACTCTCATCACACACCTTTCCTCTTTTTATAAAGTATACACAACCACCCGATCGCATGCGAAAGGGTGTAAAGCTGGTTATTGTGAATAAAAAACGGGACTAACTCTTTATACGCATCGAAACCACCCAATCGTAAGTGAAAGCGCCTTTGTGTAAAACGGGCTAATGGCAGTCGTGATACTTGGTTTTATTATACAGATCGTATTCAGCAAACACGACTTAAGTTAAATAACAAATAAATGATTTATCCGAAAGAATAAATTTGCAATGCAAAGTTTATATAAATGCATTGATTGATTTAAATTATCAGTAAATAGCATTAATTAAGTGGCCACTCAAAAAAAAGATAGTAGAATTTTTGAATTATAACACATCTTAAGCACATATTTGTTATGCAGTTATATACCCAAGTGATATTTAAAAATGTGGAAAAAAATATTCGGTAATATGGTAGAGTTTTTATCGTTTTATTATAGTGCCAACTAATCGTTGGTTTAGCCAACCACTGATTTCAAAAAGTTTTACCCAGAATGACACCAGAAGTGATTTTCAAAACGAAATATTAGTGTTTACATCTAATTATTTGTTCATCTCTGGCTTATTCTGATATTCATTGAATACGAATCAGCCGCTATCCAAAATGTATTTTAGTCATCCGTGCCCGAAGGGTTGAGGAAACCAACACCTTGCTCATTATCATCGTTCATTGCAACACTGTTAAAAGAAAATTTAGCTCTGTTCTTCTGCGTACTTCTGACGGGTTGCTAATGGTTTGCAAACTGTTTTCGAATTAGAGTCTAAAAGCTTTCAATTCGATTCGTCAGCAAACCGTCAGAAGTACGCAGAGGAATAGAGCTTTTGTTAGCATTATCGTTCTATTGACTGTGTTCAGCAAAAAATCCATGACTGCAATAATTTCGCAAGCATCCGTTTATAAGTTCACATCATTTTTTTCATGCATTTATACCCTAGAAAACAATTGAACTAATGATTAAGTAGAACCTTTCCACTTTTCTGAGTAAGGTCATTAATTACCCACTGCCTTCGTGAAATAGTATTTATCCAATGTTGATAACATCGAAACATTCTAATATATTTGAGAATCTTAATTTTTGCCTTGTATACAAGGTTTTTCATAAAGGTATGTATTGGTTATTTATGTATATATTGTTTTTTGTATGACATGGTCATTCACTGGCTGTAAGAATTACCATCATTGGATGAATAAGTTAACTTCCATGTGAATCGCTAATCGTGTTTGCATAGATGCAATTTGTCTCATTTACTCTTTCTCTGAATGATAGGCATAAAAAAGATTTCCGCTGATTAAGCTATCAAAAAATGGAGGAAACTCATATTATCTTCACACTCTTAAAATTAAATAAATATAAATATTATTGATAACAAGGTCGTTGAAATGGATCGCCGTGAACGGATTCTTCCGAACACGAATTCTTCGTACACCGATTCTTCCGTACACAGAGCCTTCCGTACATAGAATATGCCGTACACAGAATACTTCGTACATTTCAATAATTCAAATATAAAAATCATTGTTTTATTATGATCTGTGGTGTCTTATGTCAATTATGCTAAATATTTTTCAACATGAAAAACAGCAAAAGTTTATTTTATATTAATGTATACCATTTTTGCACAACCTTAACCTTCTAGCGGGCCGCATAAAACAAATTATCGTGGGTTCGGGCCGGAAAGAAAAAAATGATTTAAAATACGCTCAATTCTTTTTTGTACAGAACATATGTACGTTCTATGTTATTCATAAATTAATGCGTTCTTGGTCTTTGTTCATTTTTAACTATTTTTTAAGTTGACATAATATTTGTAAGCCTGTTTCTAAGAACCGATTTATTCTCTTTCATTGAAGAAAAAGTTTGCTTACATTTGTTAAATAAATGTTTTACGTGAAAAAAATGTGTCTGAGAAAAAGATTTAAGAGCCACCACGAAATTCAAAGAGGACCGCATGCGGCCCGTGGTTTGTGCATCACTGATGTATACGAAATATCATGAATATTTTGTATTGAAAATTCACATACACAGTATTTTTACATACTTTTATGATCTTATGCACATACATATCGACTGTGGAAAGGAAAAAGGACGTAACCCACACACATCAAATTGTACAGGAGACGCTAAAAACGTGTTTTGATGATTTTGTGACATATGCAAATTATGAATAATACACAACCTTGAAGTGCACGGATACTTCTTAACTAGTGTTTAATTGACATAACCTAATATTAATTAAAGAAATTGTCTCGGAAAAACCTTTATTTCAGTGTTTTTTCTTGGTTTTAATTTTTTACAAGGTCATCTTTTTCAAACTTAAAAGCTAAATTTAGATACTTATTCGGCATTTTCAGCTTTCATCCTTTTGATAGAACGTGTGTCAAGTTGTATACATTGTGATTATCGAAAAAAAGCTGTTTTGGGAAATTGAGGGTTACGTCCTTTTTCCTTTCCACAGTCGATATATTATACATTCACCTGAGAAACGTAAAAATGTGTTTATTCATTCTTAAACATTTTTATCAAATTTTATTATTGAAAGAAGTTGTTGTCAAACGGGCTTGAAGGGTTAATTAACCTATATCGTCTTTTTCTTTTATCAACAGAATGACAAACAACCCTATTAAAAATCTGTTAAGATACTTCAATGTTTCATTGGAAGCGGACGATGTTGAAAAATAAATTGCTTATTGAACAGTATTTTGTTTAATTTAATATTTAAGAGTAAGCGACCCACAGATTGGGATCCGGGATGTTATGTGATGACATTCTCATAGATAATGATTATTTTATTTCACTGTAATGTTACTATTAGTCCACACGTGTTTTTTTTTTGTCGAAATTTCGTTTATACAGTTGCAATTATAGACAGTTTCTTCTTCTAAGTTTTTCCTACACCTAACATCGATAATTTCTTAATTTGAATAGTTAATTGATTGCTTTACGCATGTTGGAGCCATTGACATTTAAAATTAAGTATCTGTGAATACAAATTAACATAATTTAAGCTACTATGATATTTACATAATTAACAATAATCATAATTAACACAAAAACTATCAATTTACTTGCAAATATCATTAATTGTTTGTTTTATAGTAAGTGCCACTTGTTTTGATTATTATAGAATTTCAGATAAACACAGGGACGTTCCTTGGGCATAAGCGAGTAGGCAGTTGCCTAGGGGTGGCAAGTCCTAGGGAGCGGCAAATGATCAGTCTTTTTTTTAAACGACTAAATATTTTTGACACACGAATTTGGCTTATAATAAATATGATGACTCAATGTCGTTGATAAAAATAAATGCCGACAAAAAACATTTTCAATGGAAATAATATTATTATGACCTATGGGTAGTTAAATTTATCACAAAAATCTTCTTTAAATACGACATTTACCGATTTCAGCACTATAGGCAGCAGATAAGATAATTTCAAAAAAAAATATTTATAAAAATAGTATAAATGCTGTTTTAAACATTGCCTAGGGGCGGCATATAGCATAGAAACGTCACTGGGTGAGCAGTAAGAAATGAATGACCGAAACAATGAATTGTATGCCACCATTAATTGACGAACGTAGTCAATTAACAATGTACCGTAATCTTCCATACATTTTGCATATTTTAAGTGCTATCTTAATATAAAATTGTCATATTTCCTCGTAAATTCTCGTACATACACGAATTATTCACTCACAAAATATTCCTGTTTTGATGTAACATCATATAATAATAACTCTTTGTTATATAAAAAAGCTGAAATAAGAAAACAATAAAGAATATTAAAAAAATAAAACAAACTCTTTTTTACTTATTCCACACGTATTTAATACTAACGAAATCGGTCCTGATCATATTTAGATACATATGGAATTGGATGAAGAGTGTTTTTATTTTATGAATATAATGCTTTTCGACCAAGTGTTGACACTGAACACCTTAAAATGACAATATTTCATCAGATTTATATATAATAATCTCCCCTCTTACCCATCCTACCATATGAACGGGGCGTATCGAGAGCGATTAGCTTACCACTAATCCTGTCTTAGCCCTATCCTTCTATCCCTACTCTCTTTGGAAAAAGAGAGGTTGAGCAACTGAGTAACAAGCAGTTCTCGTAGAAAACACTTCTGTTGAGATAAACTCCATTAGGAGTCCATAAGCTCCACATTGGGAGCGGACATGGCTTAAAAAATAGATATAATAATATTGCTGAGTATAAACAGGAAGTGGTGTGCGAAATTTTCTTGTGCGGAAGAATCTCCGAGCCAATTTTTGGCACCCTGTCCAAATTAAGTAACTCATTTGAAACCTACATGTATGAAATAAAAAATATGTACAGTTAATTGATATTTTTGAAAGTGTATTCTCTCTATAGGTAAATGGGTGTAGATTAAATTGTGGTAATATCAAAATGACTGAACCAGTTATGGATTGAATTCTTATGGTTTATGGTTATTGGGATGTTTAGAAATAAAAGATTTTGTTTTGATTTTCTGATGTGATTATTATAGAAATGGATACAAAACCAGTAAAAAAATTATTCAAAATTGAAACTTTATGTATACACAATAAAAAAATTCTGATAATACTGATACACGATAAACATATTATGAAGGTTGATAATTCGAAATGAATACAAAATCGAAATGTTAACTGTCATTTTTTCAATATACCCTTTTCATCATTAAAGACATAATAAGCCCGCATAATTAATTATATTATTGTACATTATGATCTTGTAAAAAAAATGGCAGCCAATCTTCACAATACTAAACACAGCAATTTTCAAAATAGAAGACGCGAGGAGAAAAAAAGTTATTTGTTGTCATTCTTTATAGCTTTGTATATTAAATCTATGTGTGCTGCAACTATTTTTACTATTAAGAATGTGTCTGTAATATATTTTTTTTCAATTCAGGGAGAAGTTTAAGACCATTGATTTAATAGATCAGTTTTTAAAGCTCATTAATATGCGTAACAATACTGTCTTTGAAATATTTTGTATAACAAAAAATCCGATTGTGAAAAAGCTTTTTTACGCTTATGGTATATTTAAGTAAAATATGTTTACTTTTAACAAAATAAAGTAAAACTAGGATCAATGTTTTTAATTTTAAAAATATGTTTGTGATATATCAGCATTACGCCATGTTAACGATCTGGGCCTTTCGTTAATAGATTTTTAATAAGATAGAAAAAAAACAACATGTCATTAATATATAATCATAAACAAGTTATATATAAAAATTGGAAAATATTAAAAAAAATTAATTAAAAAAACTTGTAAGATCTACAAACAAGTAACGCTTTTCTGCCTCTCCTCTGTGTGAGCCTGGTTAAAAAAATGCTCAACTCGATGGCTGCCACAGACGAGATATCGCGTAAAAATGTTCGTGCTCAACACGCCAGAGACGAGTTATCTCGTCAATAACTAATTAAATTAATAGTTGCAAATTATAGCCGGCGTGATAGGTAATTACTATCAATTATCTACGGCAGCTAAAAGGTTAAATAGATTTTTGTCGGTGGACGTTATTGTGAAGGCGCTGGTCTACAATAAACGCTGTCGGTTGGGTACAGCATTACCTAAAGCGAGGTGTCTAGGCATTTTGACGTTACATGGAGCGTGATAACAAGACCACACTAGTTCATTTTAATAGTAAGCATTCATCAGTAGTGTACGGCGCCACGCTGTACGCGGCCGACGGCGTTAGAGGTCTAAAAGGAGTATATTGTACTTAACAACAACCTAAAATAATATAATTTATAAAGCTGTGCTGTTTTTTTTCTTCTGTAAGTGTTAAGATACAATCACTGTTATATTTAAAAGAAAAACAATGACTGACTTGACATCATCTAAGAGTGATAGAATAATATTTCAAAACAGGGTCCACAATAACACATTCACTGTCCACTATACCATAAGTTTCATCGTGATCAGTGTGCGATTCCAGCCAATCAAGATAAAGCTTTAGATATCGATCAGTCGGTTCGATATCGGTATGCCCTAGGCAAAATATTCTATACGCATCTTCCCCGTACTTTCCAATGCCGTGAAGATCACTAGCACGTCGCCATTTTGCAGAAATAAATTCAAACGTCATCCTCCAGATCATATTGGCTCTTTTCCTCATTCCTAGTTTAATAAAGTATTTTTCTAGCACCACAGGATTTGTGTTTAAGACTTCGTAGGGAGTTGGGTATACAGAAAAGAATTCTTTCATCAAAGGTCTGGCTGCTTTACCTGTAGTTTTTGTAAGAAATATAGTTGCAACAAGCATAGCCCAAGGATTGCTTTTAAATTCGTCTTCGATAATTCCGTGTGGTGAAACTGGCATATTTCTAGAAGATATATTAAAAAATGGTTCGATAATAATCATCTCAGATTGAGGATCTAGTTGAGATATTCGGAATTCTCGTTCTTCTTCGTTATATTCATAACTATCAACAAATTCTTCAGAGTTTTGAATTGCATGTGGACCATTTAAAACGATATCATTATCAATATGTAATTCTTCCTGACTCACTGGTTCAACGCCAGATGTATTATCTTCCTCTGGCATTTTTTGAGAACAATCAAATTCATTTAATGTCATTGCAGACAGTTCGGCAGTTTGAACGAAATATTTACTGACAAATTCAGCGTTGATTGATCTATTGTTTTGGTTCATTTGTATGCAAGGTTTGTTGTCGCTCGGGTTATGTGCAATTGCAGTGTCAGAGCATTCGTTACTCTCACAATCGGTCGAGATTCGATTAACATATTCAAACAATACTCCCACATCATTCGACACTAATTCTTTGCGATTAAATACGTTATCTTTGCCAAAAGACGTGCATTCAAGGTTATGTTCACCTGTGATTCCATTTTCGAATTCGTTCGATTCAAGTAACGATTGCATTAAGCCAGTAAAACAAAACACATCTTTTGTTTTGATTCCATTATTGTTATTATGTTGGTCACAAGATTTTGAATTTTTATTTGACACAGGCTGAAAAAAGTGGCTGACGAATTCTTCGTTTTTATTCTCGTCCATTGATAACCTGCAATTCCATCAGTGGACCTGAAATGTAAAATTAAAATGTTTTTAGATATTATTCATTTTAAATTGAGTGTTCTACAGTGGAAGGTTTACATAAATGAAAAAAATCAAATTGCTTTGTTTATCGCGTACAATACGTCTGAATGTGTAAAAGAAAGAGAGAGGAAGAGATGAGTTCTTCTGCAAAATCAGTATTTTTCTTTTAAACCGCATTTAATCATTTTTATTGAAAAACAAAAATTAACGAGAGCTACAGAGAAGTGTTAGTAATACAAAATACATAGATTGCATGGAATTTTTGTTTAGCAGAAATTCTGAATAAAACAAATAAAATAATATTATGTAACTGGTGTGAAGCTGCCAATTTTTTTTCAGCTGAAACCTTGCAAAAATTGCATTCTTTGTATTTCTTATGCTTGAAATCACTATAGTCGTATATCTCCGTCACATATAAACAAACTATTAAAACGATTAGGTTTGGTAATTGACATAAAAATATTACTATTTTCAACTCGCTACGTCCTTTCATTTTTTTCTAGTTAAGAGTTTACTATATTTTCGATAGGACTATATTAAAATGTCGGCTAGTACGATAGACGATATAAAAAAACGAATTGGAAAGATTCTCGAAATATATTTTACATTCTCGATTACACACTCACTGTTGACCATAACCAAAAAAAAAAAATCGAGTTTTCAACTTTAAAAAAGATAACAAAAACCATCAATCAAATTTCGGTTGCCAGGTTGCGTGTGATTAATGTTTCGGGTTTTTTAACCTTTTAATCACTGGCAATCAAATATAGGTACGTCTCCGCGATGAGTAATGTATGAAAAATGTAAACAGTCGAATTGGCTAATGATTTTGTCGGAAAACGATAGTTTAAATATAATAATTTGATTGAGTAGTGGTTAATAGAGTTTAAGAATAAGCAAGGGTACGACTAGACCCAAAACACTACGACTCCAAGAATCTGATTACACAGCCCTAAAATTATGCATAATAAGCGTAAGTTATGAGCGAATATTCTTTATTTTTTTCACCATGTCCGCTCCCAATGTGGAGCATAACATGGTCTCCTATTATATAAATTTTTCTACAATAACTGTTTGTTACTCAGTCACTCAATCTCTCTTTTTCGAAGAGAGTAGCCTTAGGAATAGATAGGATAAGACAGGACAGAACTAGTGGTTGGCTCATCACTCTCGCTATATCCCGTTATTTTAGGATAGAAATAGAGGGCGGGAACTTTTAGACATCAGAAACATCCATACCTTCGAAAAGATATCGATTAAAAATTTCTGTTCATACTGGGACTCGAACCCGTTAGGTCCGCCACGAAAGCCACCGAGCCTTAGACCAGTGTTTCTCAACCTTTTTTGACCCGTGGCGTCTTTTGAGTGTATTCATTTTTATGTAGCCTCCATACCATTGTTTTGTACTCTAATAAAAAAATCGAATTTCAAAACCCCATAATTTTTTGCGGATTTCCCAAAATTACCAGCGTGGGACCCTTTTTTTAGCTCTTCCGAGAATTTCCGAATCCAAAATACCAAGAATTAACCGATTTGCTCAAACGAACAGCGAGTTTTTTTTTTGCTGTTCCAAGAATTTCGAATCCAAAGCACAGAAATTTACAGGTTTCGGAAAATTTGCCCGTGGCCCCCTAAGCTGACAGTGGATTCTCTGTAGTCCCCTTGAAACACGTTGAGAAACCCTGCCTTAGACCATTATAAGCAAGATAATTTTAAAAATTAGTTCAAAAGAAAAAATAGAGCCGCTCGGTTTTTTACGACTCCGATTACACAACCCTAGATAAAGCACTTGTCATAATAGTGCGACCAAGTCCAAGTGCACACAATGACGAGAGAGTTATGATTGCCGATTCGACTATGGATGGCTTACATGTTAATCTGTGTTATTAATTTTTGCCCATTGTCAACGTACTAGACACAAAACTGCGGCACGTGTGCTGCTGCGTGAGGTTTTGAAACCTCGGACACGGATCACTAATAAAGAAATTAATTAGTGACAACCGACAAAAGCAATTTGACAGGAGTTTAATCGTGATAGAAAATTATACACCTTAATATGAAATTAATAACAGCTGAAAACAACAACGCAGAAAAAAAAATAATAAAACAAAATTATTATATCATTTGTTATACGGCCGTCTCCAGTAGAGGTCTGCACGGGCTAGGGCTCGAGTGGGAAAGAACAGTCGAGATTCGGGCTCGGGTGCTTAACTTATTGCTTAGAAATATATTTTAGACTGTTTGTCACATAACAAAAAAATGATAAATTGATTATTTCTTCCACATTGTCAAGAATATTTAAACATTTTTATTTTTTTATTTTGGGAACACAATGCTAAGAAACCCACTTAATTTTGTATCCTTATTTGAGCTTTATGTGAATTTTTTTTTAAAGCAAGCCCAAGAAGTGATATTGTTTGATTACAAATATATAGAGCATAATGGAGGTATCTCAACAGATTTTTTTCTACGAGAACTGTTTGTTACTCAGTCGCTCAACCTCTCTTGTTCAAAGAGAGTAGTAGGGATATAAGGATAAGGCTAGGACAGGACTAGTGGTTAGCTAATCGCTCTCGCTGCACCAAATTATTGAAGGATCGGAAAGGGTGGAAGGGATTTTTTAGACATCACAAACACCCATGCCTTCGAACAGATATCGATAAATCGATAAAAAAAATGATGTTCGTACTGGTACTCGAACCCGTGAAGTCCGGCACAGAAGCTTACAACGCTAACCGCTGCGCCATAGCACCCGACAAATATTGTTTCAATAAAATTTTCACTTAAGTGGGAGAGCTAAGTAACGTTTGGTGAATTTTTAAACATAAAATATCATATTATTTTATTGTAAAGTTTAAAAAAAAACACAATTTTTCCGGCCAAGTTATGTAAATTTGGTCTTCGGATACAAACAAGTGTGGCATTAAGACTCCGGGCTGGGCCGGGCCGCGCCTGAATCAACCGGGCTCGGCTAATTTCAAAGAATTTCGACCCGTGCAGACTTCTAGTGTCTGTAATAGTTGATAATACGCGAAATGAAGAAAATAAGCAAAAAAGGTCTTCAAAGTGTTAATCTCATTTTACCATCCAGAAATTATTGTCAATGTTAAGTTGCCCGTATGTGGTTTAACTATTTTTATTACAGATTTTCGATCGCTACCCGTTGGATGTCATTCGGTTCAGAATTAGATAAAAATGCTCTCAATTGACGTACTGTCACGTACAACCTTGGCTTCTGGTACAGTATTATCAAACAGGTGCGCGCGCACCTTCCATTAACAGTCGCTTAACACCAGTTAAAATAACGGTCTGAAATGTATCTACTGCAGTGGTTCTCAAAATATATTTACACTGTGAAACAATTTATGTTTGAGGAACAGTATTTTACTAATTAAAAAAAAAGTATTTTGCCTTCTGTTAGCGGTACAAAGTTGGAAGATTTATATTAAACATTGTTTTTTTTTTTAAACAATTTGAGATTTTTGCCTGGTTTTAACTTTTGTGTAACATCTCTTTAAGTGATTACAAAAAATCACACGCGGACGGTAATGTTAACTAATTAAACTAAAACTAATGAGTGAGTAACAAGCAGTTCGCGTAGAAAAACTTCTGTTGAGATACCTCCATTAAAAAAACCACATGCTTCACATTGAGAGCGGACATGGATATACAAAAAAAAATAGTTATTTTTTTCATTATTTCGAAAAAAAATGAGACGATTTGTTAATAATGAGACGCGCTAAAAAGCCTAATAACCTCGCGGCGGCACTGGTTATGTGATAAAAAAAAGATTAGATAATCGCTAAATAATCACTCATGATAGAATCTTAGCCGCTGACGATTTCTAGAATATGCCTGGAGCTGTCAAATATTATCATCTGAAAGTCATCTTTGAGTTAGTTTTGCTATAGTACCACGACGCATGAAGATGAGCTGATGGGATGATTAAACTCTAATTGAAAGACAACGTAACTTCCTCGATACATTGACGACAACGGAGTGAATTTGCAGCATCGATTATCATATCAGGAAGTAACTGCTCCGCTACCAATTATCTGAATTAACATTGTCTTTTGAACGGTTGCATGCTATGGACAAACTATTACATTACATTACACAGTGTAGGGAATTCAGTCAATTTCGTCGGGCTACGCAATAAGATATTATAATTTACTCAAAATCAGAATAAAATTAATAATAACTATAACAAATATTCTCGACCCATGACTGGACTTTTTACCGCCTGCGACTAAATTTACTAACTAAGCCCTTGATAACCCTAGACTTACCATCCCACTGTGACTTTAAAAGACCCACATACAGGGGTGGGCTGGAGGGAGCTCGGAGGGGCTTGCTGGCCGGCAATCCCTTTGTTAATTTTAGAGAAAACAATACTCTCAGATGAAATGAGTACATAACTGCAATTTCTGACTTATATATTATCTAGAACAGCTTCAGTATACACAGTAGTACATTTTTGGCCATTTAAATTGATAAGTTTACGGCAAATTGCATATTGTTACATATTATAGGCAGGGCCGGTGCTACCATACACGTGAAATAGGCAATCGCCTAGGGCGCAAATCATTAAGGGGCGCATAAATTTAGTAATCAATTTTTTTTTATATTCTAATAAATAATAATAGTTTATATTTGTATCTGTTTGTTATAATTATGTATCGTATTCTATATACTTCGAAAAAGGTAGGTTGAGCGACTGACTGACAAACAGTTCTCGTAAAAAACTTCTTATGAGATACCTCCTTTAGGAGGCCATATGATTCACGTTGAGAGCGGATATGCATATAAAAAAAAATATTTCACAGTTTGTTAAAAAGAGGGCGCGCCAATAACCGTTGCCTAGGGGGGCAAATAACCTCGCGCCGGTACTGATTATAGGTGTATAAAGTAACAATAGATGGCGTATTTAAGTATTGCATATCGACTGTGGAAAGGAAAAAGGACGTAACCCACACATATCAAATTTTACAGGAGGCGCTAAAAACGTGTTTTGATGATTTTGTGACATATGCAAATTATGAATTATACACAACTTTGAAGTGCACAAATATTTCTAAACTGGTGTTCAATTGACATAACCTAATATTAATTAAAGAAATTGTTTCGGAAAAACCTTTATTTCAGTGTTTTTTCTTAGTTTTAATTTCACCTTTTTCAAACTTAAAGCTAAATTTAGATACTTATTCAGCACTTTCAGCTTCTATCCTTTTAATAGAACGTGTGTCAAGTTGTGTACATTGCGATCATCGAAAAAAAGCTGTTTTGAAAAATTGAGGGTTACGTCCTTTTTCCCTTCCACAAAACTCACTGCTTCCCCAGAACACCGAGAATTGCTTTGATATGAAGCGAGCCTCCTGTTAAAGTATTGGCAGCAAGCAGCTGCCGACATAGAAATATGTTAAAATTAAAAAAAGATAAAATTATAATGAATCCAATCATGTTGATATTTTTCTATCCAGCGTCGAATACAATCTACAATATTACCAAAAGGCATTTGCAAAAAATACAACAAAATTCGGTCAGAGAAACCCAGCGGTCGGATGGGTCAGTGTTCAAGTCCGGGCACGGTCAAGGCCTAAAATTAGTTTAACACAATTTATACTAGATTCGATTTTCAAAATGTTTGTGATGTTATTTCTCCCCGAGTCGATCAAGAGAGATTAAAAATGTCGGCTAGGAGGCGCAGTTGTCAATGTCGTTGGCTCTTGTGACGGACCAAGTTTAGCATCTACGTCACTTAAAAACAGTTGGTCTTTGTAAGCCAAGTCGTTTTTAACGGATTATTCTGTATTGTAAATTACTTGCTGAATAATAAACACGTTTATTTCTAAAATAATGTGACAATGCATCGCCGAAATCTCAGTGCTTAATTTGCTGTTTTCGGTGGACATTTTTTTCCTTGCATGAAATATCATAGAAGTTAGAGTCCAAGATAAATAAATGTAAAAACATGCATTAACACTGGAGATAGACGTCATGGCGCTCCAAAACTAGGTGATTGTCAACATTTCCTTTTGTAAACATTTTTTTTATGCCATGTCCTCTCCCAATGTGGAGCATATGGACTCCTAATTTGAGTTTATCTCAACAGAAGTGTTTCTACGAGAACTGCCTGTTACTCAGTTGCTCAACCTCTCTTTTTCCAAAGAGAGTAGGAATAGAAGGGTAGGGCTAGGACAGAACTAGTGGGTAGCTAGTCTCTCTCCATACGCCTCATTCATAGGATAGGATGGGAGGGTGGAATTCAAGACTTCACATACATCCATGCCGTCGAACAGAAATTTATAAATCGATTGAAAAATCAATTTATAAAACTGTCCGTACTGGGATTCAAACCCGTGACCTCCGTAACCGTAACGTAAAAAATATATATCAGTATTCAAATATCATCAATGGTCGTTTTCGTAGAGCTTACAAGCAGTGTTCTTTCTAAGCTGCGAGCACGCGCGCGGCCGCGCAGTAACAAAATACCCCGCGCATTCATTCTGGGCGGGCGCGCACTCTAATACAACTATTCAAATATAAAGTCACTGCTTAAGCACGTCACAGGCTCCCAGTTCATTTTTTACAAACACTTTTTATTAAAATATAATAATCAGGAATGCTTAACTCGAATTAACTAAATAAGTTTTTATGATGGGCCACAGTTTAGCGTAAGCAAAATTTAATTTTCTATTTGTTATACACATATTGTTCTTTTATGTCAAATATAATACATGCATGCATTATCGTACATTTCTTTCGTATCAGTGCCAATGGTTTAAAATCACACATTAAGTTACGTAAAGATTTAATTCTGCGTTTAATAAATACCAATTTCTTTTTTGCACAACAATTCTCGGTAATTTTAGTTTCGTCAGCTGTTGTTTGTCCGAACCAATATGATACAAATTTTTCTACATATAAAGTTCGGTCAGTTATTTCCCCCCTCGTTTTTTAGGTAACCTTTCCATTTAAGCGCATTAAAAAATGCTTACTACGAATAAAATTTATTTCTATGAATTTCGCCAGTCAATAACAATTGATTAATATCGAAAATTATAGACAACGACCGATAACGCGATGAAGCAGTGGTTTCTAGACGGTGGGTTGCGCCCTCGAGGCTTGTGCCATAATATAATATTGTTTTGTAACGTACCTATCAGGTTTTAAAAATTACGAAATGAGCACTGCAAATAAAATGGCGATTTGTGTATTATTATATTAATGGTGTTTTTATATAAAATAACGAGTATATTTTTAATTAATTTATTGCAGTGATGCACAAACTGCGGCTCTTTTTGAATTTTGTGGCGGCACTTAAATCTTTTTCTCAAACATTTTTTTCACGTTAAACATTTATTTAATAAACTAGCTGGCCCAACGAACTTCGTTACGCCTAAGAATCAATAAGTGTTATGTTAACTTGATAACTTGAAACATGATGACTACCGAGCCAACCTTTAGTTGTTAATTGTGCGGTGGAAAGCCAGGCAGATCCAATGAGTTTAAAAATTCAGTTGGATAGTTGGTTGCTTCGACTTCGTTTGTTACACGGTCGATAGATTTGGAGGAATGTAGTGGACCAACGATTTGATTTTGAATTGTGAAGTTTAAATGATCCACATATTTGTTCTTCGCCGCAAGAATTGCTCGTTCACTCAACCAATTGTGATTTTTGTGATTAGATGTTTGGGAACATTTTGTTGATGAAGCCGTCCTAAAATTCGGCGGAAACGAAATCAATACGTTCGATTCGTCAACAGGAACACGGTCGTTGCCGACGATAGTCGAAGATCGTTTTCACACTTAAAGCGTTGTTCTCTTCTCCATAGGGGCCGAGTTAATAATCCTCAAATTCTCATGACTATTAATTTACATGCTCCCAATTTATTCTTACGTGGGCGAAACTATGAAACTTTTGAAAAACTTGTAAAATAAATAAAACTATATTATGGAAGAAATATTTATTTACTAGGCGGTTAAGTGCATAGTCATCCGCCAACGTTTGACTGTATGCAAGACACAGCCTGCCGTCCAGCTGTGTGTGTACAGCCGCGCATGTGTTCAGCAACGACAATGGAATGCATCCGCGCAATTGGAAAAAAGGCGGATATTTCTGAAATTCGCGTAATTCGAAATCGTAATTGGGGGATTACTGTACTAAGCACGAACGCCTTTAAAGTTTGTTTCAAGAACCGTACCGAACCGAATATAAAATATAATATTTCATCGGTAAATATTAGTGTCACGTGTAAGATATTTTCACATATATATGACCATCTTTTATGCAGCTATAATTTGATGATGCCGCCTGTGTGGTCAAGTGGTCAACATCGTTGGCTACTGCTACGGAGGACACGGGTTCGAATCCCAGTACGGGCAGTTTTATAAATTGATTTTTCAATCGATTTATGAATTTCTGTTCAAAGGCATGGATGTATGTGATGTCTTGAATTCACCCCTCCCACCCATCCTATCCTATGAACAGCGATTAGCTAACCACTAGTCCTGTCCTAGCCCTTTCCTTCTATTCCTACTCTCTTTGGAAAAAGAGAGGTTGAGCAACTGAGTAACAAGCAGTTCTCGTAGAAACATTTCTGTTGAGATAAACTCCGTTAGGAGTTCATATGCTCCATATTGGGAGCGGACATGGTAAAAATAATAATAATAATAATAATTTGATGATTAAAAATTACAGATGAATTATAATTAATTCGCAAAATCTGAAGACATATTTATATAACATTTAATTTAAAAGCCTACGTCACACATACTATCCGTGCGGACATTTTTTTTATTTACCACTTAAAAAAATCAATAAAACATTATTTATAAATACAAAAGACAATACCTAGTCATTAATGATATTTGCGTCATAGAATTGTTTAAGACGTGCTGAGAATCTGTATTATTATTGATTTTATAAGTAAACGATGCACATCGTATATAAATTTTTGTCGAGTGGTTAGCGCTCTTGGGGTTTTGTCATTTTTGGTTGCTATTTCTATGTGATTAAATTCTCGAGCAATATGACTTGATATTAGGGCTTATTCAAAAACCGACTAACGAAATAACCGAGCTTCGAAGCTTAGCAAAAAAAGGATAATTCGAATAAAAAAACGAAAAAAGTTTAAATTTAAAAGGTCGTTTATTTAATATACCTAGACTTGTGCTGATCAGCACCGGAAGATGCCGAGAGGCGAAGCCCGGGTCGTGTTCGACCAAGAATTTTATGGAAGTGTACAAAATCAAAATGAAAATAATTCTAAATTGTTATTAAATTTCCATCAAGCACCTTCAGTCAAAATTTTAAAGTATGTAATTAAATAAAATAAAATAATATTACTGTTTTTTTTTTAAATATTAGTAATATTAATATATATTTTTTAATAATAATATTTTTTTAGAATTAATTATTACTTCTAATATTTGAAACAGGGTTACAACATTGAAAAAACAGCTTTCAAAATGTAAATTAAACTAAAAAAATCGGTTGTTTAAAACCGAAAAGCCCTTAGATATGGAGCTTATCTCAACGTGCTACAAAAATTGATATTGAATAAAATACGATATACTGCGTACTATTACAAAACATAGTAAATAAAGCCGCATTCGATAGCTTCAATAATTATTGCACATGGGTGATAAAAAAGTTCACACCTTCTCCAGAGCATCACGAAGTGCTATAAGACTTAGCGAGCCCCTTTTTACCGTATTGGCAGCCCACCGCTGGGAATACGTCGTAGTGTCTTTACTGTTTTTATTGTGGTGGATTGTTAACTCACAATTTTTACTACGATCATTTTGTAAATAAATAAAGCACTCATTGAACGTCGAGACAGGCAAAATAGGGCTGGCACTAGAGATTATGTGCCAAAATCCGGGAATATATTTTACATTATGTATTTCCGGGACTTTAAAGATTAATTACCAGAGACTGAAAACCATATGGTGTATAATTATGCTTATAGATAAAATAAAATAATGTAATATATTATTTCACTGACACAATATCATAAATGAACATTTCCGCATAGTGAGGAATTTGGTAAATTTCGTTGAAGAAATATTCAATTTTAGTCTGAATTTTTTTGAAGCAATTAAATATTACTAATATAAAAGTATATACGATTATATTGTGGTTGATTATTAGGAATAAGTGAATAGATTAACTATTTGTAAAAAATCGATCAGCCAAAATATGATAATGGAAGTATGGAAATAACATACTAAAATAATAATAAAAAAATGGATTGTGGCTGTGTCATGGACACGGCCGTGTGTTGTACGTGAATACGTCTCGTAGTAAGTGATATTACGCCCCATTTTTACGTTCCCTGCACTGCTTGACTCGATCATATGGTGTTTTAATGGTACCATTCGATTTTTTTCGAGAAGCCCTTTCCAACCGTATACGATCTCTGTATTTCAATTTGGCTTTTTGACGCGTATAGCTCGAAATTACATTTTTTTTATTATTATTTTAACACTTAATTACAGTCACAGTCACAATATTACACTAATGTTCTATCTATAATCGATAGATTTTGTTGAGAGCTAACGATTGAAACTTGAACGAACATCGTAACTTCTCCGTGTCAAAAGTTATAGTAAATAGAAATCCCGATACACAGCAAAATTACCTCAAAATGGCGGCGCTTCCCCCTCCGCCCCGCGTGATGTATCACAGTCCTTAATATAAATTCTTTGATTCTTTAGCTATCCAGTGGTGCAATTGAATTTTGGATAGAGAATATAGATATAAAGCTGCAATACCAAACTGTATCCCCCGATTTTGTTATCATTCATTTTTTTGGATTGCCTCCCTATGAAAGCAATTTTTAAGACGTATTCACGTCAAAATGCTGCTTGAAAGATTCACAAAACAAATAAACATGTTTGAAATCACAGCTTATGGTAATTCAGTGATAATTATTATTTTTATCACGAGGAAAAAGACGCGTTTCCCCAAGATGTTGATTTACAAAAAATGTGTTGACACTGTCAAATGTTACTCCCGGAACTAAAGAATCACTAAATTATAGCCCTCACCATTTAGTTAAATCGTAGTCAAAGAAATAAATAATTGTAGTAACGAAAATTTATAATTTTTCAAAAAAGAGAGGAAAAGCGACTGTTAGATTGCTCCGTCAAAAGTTGATATCATCATGAATAAAAACGGATATGGTTGTCAATAATACGTACAGGCAATACAGTGGAACCCCCAATTACACTACCCCGAATTACGCGCTGACTTGAAATATTTGCCGCAAATCCCCCAATTTGCACGGTCGAGGCTACGAGACGGTCGTCTGTACCGCGCATATAGTCAAATGTTGGCTAGTGTCTGTGTATTCAACACGCGTCAGGCTATACACGCATAGCTGGGCGTCTGTCTGTGTGCGGGATATTTACTACTACAAAAACTTAATATTTCGTCTATATTTTATTTTTGAGAAACTAAGGGAAATCTTAGATTTGCATTTTCCGCGGAAAAAAAGCAAATCCCTAATTTTGTATGAGATCCACACCTCCAATTACACGGTCCCGACCAACGTTCCCTCTAAGCTGCGGGCGTGCGCGGCCGCGCAGTTGTTAAGAAGTCCCCGCGCACTCATTCCGGGTTGGCGCGCACTACAAGACAGTTGCTAAATTAATATTTGATCGTTCCGCGCTGCCTCCACGCAGCCTTTGAAATTTCCGCGCAGCTTACCCTTCGGTTTAGAGGGAACGTTGGTCCCGACTATAATGTAAATGGGGGTTTTACTGTAAAATGTTTTGTATTTATCTGGGCAGTATTTCAATCGGAGTTTTAAACAGTATTTAATATTAAATATTTAATATTTATTTATAATTTAATTTGGCACAACCCTATTCAATGTCGATGTCGGCACAGTAGCAATGTCAAATGGCAATTATTTCAAAACAATTGAACGTTGTCAGTGCGTATACCTGGTTAAAATCACAAGGTTCAAGTGAGTACAATATTTAAATTTAGAACGTTCTTAGGCCGCCAAGTAACTATATGTAGCAGTCAATGTGAAGAACTGTTTTTTCGCTAAACATTCTAGTTAGGTTAGGTTAGGTAAGGTATTTCCACATTTTTTACATATATTAATGATCGTGAAGTTATTTTTCACATACTTTTCTTTCCACATGAACAATTGTCGCACTTCTTGATCAAGTAGTTAGAGCAGGGTTTTCCAAACTATGTTCCGCGGAACACTGGTGTTCCGCAGAGCCAGAGTAGGTGTTCCGAAAAAAAATGGAATGGTTTTATAAGCTGCAACGCAGTTTAACAAAAACTTAAAAACTCAGCTAAGTGTTCCGTTATATTTTTCTGACTTGCGAAGTGTTCCATTCCATAAAATGTTTGGAAAACCCTGAGTTAAATCATAAGCCTAATGATAAAATGGGTCTGGGCTTAAATTCCACCAAGGTAAATTAAAATCAAATTTAGATTTCTTTTATTAACATTCAAGATCTTAGAAAATCGATGACATTCAAAGTTCTCGTTGAGTTTATTAAGTCGTGTTATTTATTTTTTTGGTTAAAAAAAATCGAAAAAAAAAACTGGATAACAATATTTAGACTTCAGAGTACGCGAATGTCACACCTCGCTAACTACTTCGACGTATATCTTAAAACGTAGATGAAAGGCAACTATATTGGATATGAGCATATACCAGAGAATGTGAAACTGTGGCTCTTGGGGTATGCTAGTAGGCCTCTTCATCCACACTCAATGTGAAAATTGTTACAGCCAGCATATTTTCAGCGTCATATTCACTAATGCATACGAACAATGACCTTCAAACGATAAAAATTTGTTGTGTCCGTGGTCAAGTGATCAACGTCGTCGACTTCGAATCCCAGTTTGGGCAGCTTTTTTCTATCAATCAATGGATTTCTGTTCGAATGTATGGATGTCTGAATTTTTCTCTCAACCGTCCGATCCCTAAAATGGGACATAGAGAGAACAAATAGCCAATCAGTAGTCCTATTATAGCCTTATTTTTATATCCCTACTCTCTTCGAAAAAGAATGGTCGAGCAACGGAGTAACAAGCAGTTCTCGTAACGAGTATAATGGAAGCAGTTCGTGCCTAAAATATGTGTGGTCGAGTGGTCAACATCGTTGGCTTCGGTTACGGAGGTCATGGGTTCGAATCCCAGCACGGACAGTTTTACAAATTGACTTTTCAATCAATTTATGAATTTCTGTTCGAAGGCATGGATATATGTGATGTCTTGAATTCCTCCCTCCCACCAATCCTATCCTATAAACGGGGGGTATGGAGAGCGATTAGCTAACCACTAGTCCTGTCCTAGCCCTATCCTTCTATTCCTACTCTCTTTGGAAAAAAGAGAGGTTGAGCGACTGAGTAACAAACAGTTCTCGTATAAAAAACTTCTGTTGGGATAAACTCCATTAGGAGTCCATATGCTCCACATTGGGAGCGGACATGGTAAAAAAAAATATATCATCTGACATTGTTTAAGTATAATAGCAGCCAAGTTGTCAGATATATAGAAACTTTTAAATTACATAATATCAACTCGATAAGGAAAGACATCACAGGCACATATGCCTAAGATCTTACATTGAAAAAACCTAAGTTGGTTTCGAATTTTCTGGGACATGAACATAAACGCTCCTGACCGATAGAACAGTGTTTCCCACTAGACCACAAAAGTTTACAGACAACGATCACGATATCAGGGATCTCGAAATAATAAAAAAGTAAGTATTGGCATCATAAAAAGATTGTGTATTTCTGGAATAGATAAGTACAATAATACTTACATATACTAACTTGTAGAAACGAGTTCAATGAATACTAAGATGGTGTAAAGTTGCCAGGTTGCGATTACATATTAACTTGAACTGTCACGTCTCCAAAATGTACATTTAAATAACCTATTACGAGTGTTAGTTGTGAGCTATGTCAAATCTTAATTTAAGAAACAAACTGAGTTTCTCGATTCCAAAGACCACTAGGTATTTTAAGGATCACTATAATATATCGCACTTCTAGAACAACACCGCCACAATCCCAAATGCCGTGTTCTGATTAAATTGTATTTAGATTTTTCAAAATTCTTTATTTCCTTGTCTCAAAATTATTAAAATTTTTAGTATAACAAACTAATTCATATTTGAATTATGACAGTGTTGTTCTAGATATTAAGAAAATATTTTAGATTACAATACACCAATAATTTGTGTAACTTACAAATAGTACTAACTAGGCAGTCTTACAATATTAAAGATACGGTGATAATCTCGCGTGCATACATTTTTTTTTGACGGTCTGAAATACTCAACACAATCACGTTTTTAGTATACAGACTGTCCAACACAACGACGTGTTGATTATTTCAAGCAGCCCAAAATAAGTGTGTACACTCGCAGCGAGGGATAAGTAATTTGGAAGGCCCTGTTTTTCGAATTACTTAAACTGAATTTAAAAAATGATATGGTTTATATAAAACATATGCTATTTTGAGACCCCAATCGCGCTCCTAGTGCACACGGGAATAGCACCGCAGGTCGATGATTTGGCATTCACAGTTAAACACCGACATTTTTTTGGTTTATGTCGGTGTTGTCCTACGAGTGCAATATACTTGAAAGTGTATTGAATTTTGCCAGCGCTTAGTTTTATAATGTTAAGGTTGTAAGTCATTACAGGTGACCTCGTTTTACACATTATGGGTTCTTTATGAAAAAAGATTAAGGCATTTATTTATTTTTAATTTTAAATGCAGTATGGCAACAGCGGAAGAATAAAAAAATTGTTTTAGTTAGTTTCGTAATGTGGTGTTAGTGGGTCGTTTACTTTTATTAGTAATATTACATGTCTTTAGTGCTTTTAATGTGAAATTAATTTAAAATCATTATTAATTATTTCAAACCTCCATTGATAATCTTGGATAAATATAGCAAATGATAATGACATGTTTTTGTGCTGGTTTGGTTAATATCGAAGGATAAGTTTACATTTGCTGTAATATTAACAATACACCGTTAGTTAACACTTCTAAGTTTAAGTTCTGTAGAAACCTTCGATAAGAATCGGGTAAGACAATTTTTATATTTTAAATAAATTAAATATAATCAAAGTGATTTTGCGAAAGGGAAATCTTTTATTTTTTACCTCGATACATATTTTGATAACATTGACAAAATATTACACAGATTGCACGAAACTGCGTTTATTTTTTTTTCTACGAATAAATCGATGCGAACTTACATTGCAGAATATAATAATATTTTCTTTGAACTGGCAAAAACTTGACGTGAAAGATTCGGACTTGGTTATTTTGACAAGCTATTTAGGAGTGGGCTGGAGGGGGCTTGGATGAGCTTGAAAGAGCTTCATGTTAAATTTTACTTAAGACAGCGAGCCCCTTGTTAATTTACAATTTAATAAAAAACAATATTCTCAGATAAAATTGGTGAAGAACTGCAATTTATAACTTATATATTATCTACGACGGCTTCAAAATACACAGTAGTACATTTTTAGCCATTTACATTGATTAGTTTACGGTAAATTTTATATTGTTACATATTATAAGTGTATTAAGTATAAATCGATTGCTTATTTAAGTATTGCATATAATTTCACAAGAGTGATAAGAAAGTCACTCCTTCCCAGAACACAGAGAATTGTTTTAAGATTAAACAAGTCCCTTTTTAACGTATTCGCAGCCCACCGCTGAAAATATTGCCTTCAATTTCTCTCTAGAAAAACACAAATTTTAACACACACATAGTGAAAATTATGAAAATGGACAAGATTAGTTTTGGAAATGGGCGACTCAAATATTAAACAATGACAAAGATCACATTAATTTTTGAATATGATATAAATAAAACATGTATACCTTAGTATTTCAAAATAAAACATTTTTTTTAACACGAACACATAATTCTCTTTTTACGCGATTTATTTTTTACACGATTTGAAAAAGAACACGGTAAAAGTAATGGAACATATCAATTATATATCTATATTTTTATACGGATTTTTGCACGGCTGTTTTACATGGAACGTATTCCCTGTATAAAAGAAGATTTGGTTTACTTCTTTCTTGCGGCCCTAACACATGATAATTTGTTTTCACGCGGCCCACTACACGGAATAGGTTGTGCATGTCTATAATAAAGCATATTTTGAGTAGCAAACTTCTGTTCTTAAAGTGCGCGTGTCAATATTTACAAGTTGATTTTATCAGGGCTGTGGAGTCGCGTGAAAAAAAAAACGACTCCGACTCCAGCTTTAAAATAATTAACGACTCCGACTCCAAGGAAATTTTTCAATAATTTCATTTTAATTTATATTTTTGTATACTATCAAATCATCTTTAGTCAGCCAAGCATGAAATGTTAACACTTTTGACTACACCCATCCCTCGCATAACACGGAAGATAGGTTCTGCTATATCACCGTGTTCAACGAAACCGTGTTAAGCGAGACTAACAAATGTGAGAAAAAGAGAGGATAGGTTCTTTTTTAGAAATATTAAAGAAATTGGTAGATAGGACTGAAAATTTATTGAAACATTATGAACACAGATAAAAGATATTATTCAATGTCACTCTTACTAGAAGATATTAATATGGGGATTTTTATCAACAGAGTGGGCAACGAGAGACTAAATGTCTGATGCATTATTTTCAGGTACTATTTTTTTTACATTTAAAATGTAAAAGATATACCCTAACCGTTATTCTTAGAAATTCCCACAGCTGTGCGCACGACTGCAAAGCAAGAATTAATCGAAAAAAAAAATCTTCAACAAAACTGAAACCGTGTTAAAGCGAAACCGTGTTAAGCGAGTATCGTGTTAAGCGAGGGATGGGTGTATTTTGTTTAAATACACACCATTAAATATATTTTACAAAAAAAAAAAATCGAGACACTCATTTTTCACGACTCCGACTCTGGCAAAAAATACCGCGACTCCGACTCCGACTCCAAAGCCCTGGATTTTATCTTGAAGAAAAGTTGTTAATTATTTGTTTATTAAATAATTGCAGAAAAATATTTATTTTATTTTTACGAAAAACATTAAAACTTGTGAATCGCTTTAAGAAAACTCGGGCACGCTTGGCCATGCCTGCTCTTGGCAATGCATAGTAAATCGCTGCAGTGGACTGACGTGAGTGATCCTCTCCGAACAGATACTGGAAAACACTGATTTGTTCACCTGCCAAGCTAGTTGCTTCAGCGTGGTTTATTGGCTTACTCGGAAAATCTTGTTTCAAGAGACAGCCTTGACTATATATTTTTTTATTTAAACTTCCGTTAAGTTTGAATCAGGAAAGTTATGACAGCATAAATATTTGGGTCGTGATTCGCGCAAAGTGGTGCATACATAAAAAAAATGCCGTAAAAATATAACATTTAGATTATTATTGTGATAAAAGTGTATCTAGAGTCGTGCTTATCTTGAAATTATATGCACAAAGAGCTGCGTTCACGGTTGAACGACAATTAAAAATTAAATAATAACACAATATAAAACAACGTATTTTTTCTTTTTATAAATTCAAACTTACATACATTTTGTTACTTAATATTTTTTAATAGCTAATAATTTTCCATTAGGATTATGAACCTGACTATATTTTCCATTGCCTAACTTTGCATAAGAAACGAAAGGTTCTGAACAAGAAAAGAAAGATCACAGCAGGTGTTAATTTATTTAGTTCAATTGAGATAGAAGGTTTATGACTACTCTTCGTAGTACCTCTACAGGGCCTACGCCAGCGTAGACAATAATAATAAAATCCAAGAAATTGAAGACTAAGAAAAAGTTTGGTTATTTTATTACATACTTTCAAAAACGCCGATAAACAGAAAAATAATTCCGAAATCTTATTTGAAAAATATCGAGAAATCACAACATCTCCGGTGGCGACTCTAGATTTTGCTGTAACAGAGCATTAAAATATGTATTGCATAGAAATATAATGCTATAATATTGTTCAAAGAACATTATCTTGAACCCACAGATCAGTATTGTACTGCCAGATACGTGACATAGGCTATATCAGGGCTCCTTAAACGTTGCGGGTATAATACTCACACAAATAATAGTGTAAAAGTATGGCAAGCATATTTTAAGAGTCGTTAAACAGTCGCGCTTAGAGTATGAAGTATCTAACGTACCTTAAGTGTTCGAATAAAATGCATGGTAAGTATTGAAAAAAAATATAATTTGCTTTCTGTAAAATTATATAGGTACGTTTGTAGAAATCATTTTTGAGGTTATATCAATTGAAAATGCTCGCGATTAGCGAATCCAGTCCTAATTATTATAGACATGTATACTATTTTTATAAATATAATGCCTTTCCACCAATAATTAACCTCAAAAGTGACTTCCAATATTCTTCTTTGACCGTATTCGCTCTCTATGTGGAGGATATGGCCGCCACGCGGCACCTCCATTTTTCCTTGTATCCCGCTAATTTCTTAACTTTCTCCCATAAAATGCCGGAATCCCTCAGTTTCGCCGAGTACATCCTATGGATAGTCCCCAACGGTCATCAGGGACGCCGGAATCCAAGAAAGACGAGGCAGGCGAGATTGAGGCTTTCCGGAGGCATCATCAGTGTCATTTCATCTTATACGGGGAACTGTGGAGCCGAGCTCCAATCTCCCTTTCATCTAAGGTTAAATATATATATTTTTTTCTTCTAATTTAGATGTTGTGGGCCCATTTCATTTAATTTATTCTATTTACTTTTTTTAGAATGCTTTGGGTTTGTCTGTTATTTTTTTTTTTTTTGTACATTTGATTAAAAAAAAAAGAAAGGAATGGGGAGAGAAAAGGTAACATATATAGGAAAAAAGTGGAGGGAAGGGAGCAAAGGTAACAATTTAGAGTAGGGTAATCCGATGTGTTTTTTTCACCAGCCGTGTGATTGCGGCAACCAGGCATGTCAGTGGTGGGATCGGAGGGGATCTAGGGTGGTTTTAGGAGGAGGATTTTCCTTGGCCGCGCTATGTCAGTGTGGGGGTACTCAACGTAGTCGTTGAGTAGGGCTTTGATGGTGTCGTTTGGGTGGTCCGTCATGTCACAGTAGAATTTTTTTTGACAGCTTCATGACGTGATCGAGAATTGGCTCTGTGTTAGTGTCTCTATGTAACGTGGTGCCTCGCACGAACCAGGGAGCGCCTGTGATCATGCGAAGCGCCTTGTTTTGTATTTTCTGTAGTGTCTGGATGCGTTTCATGCCTGCGTGTGCCCATATTGGACACGCGTAGGTCATGATTGGTCGTGTTATCGCGGTGTACAGAAGTAGCTTGCTTTTTAGAGCGAGTTTACTTCTGTGTCCTATCATGGGGTAGAGTTGGCCCATGATACTTGATGCCTGTTTTTTTTTTGCAGTTATGTGACTGCAGAAATTAAGTCGCGAGTCTAGGGTGAGACCAAGGTATTTAACCGTTTTGGCCCACGGGATGTTTGTGTTGTGCATCCGGATGCATTGAATATTCTTACCATGTCTGTTAGTTCTGCGACTGAAGGTCACTGCAGTACTTTTCTCTGGGTTAATTTTAATGCGCCATTTGGCGCACCAGGCGAGTATGTCCGCGCTTGCCTTTTGTACAAGCGCGGTGGCTCTGTTTCTATTTAGCGATCTTGCTAGGATAGCTGTATCGTCGGCGTATTGTGCAATGATTGTTTCATTGCTACCGGGTATGTATGTTGGAATAGGAGTATAAAGGTTGTACAACAGGGGTGATAAGGCGGATCCCTGTGGTACACCAGCTGTCGGCGTTCGCGTCGTCGATTTTTCGCCGTTAACTTTCACGCGGAAAGTTCTGTTAGACATGAATGAGTTTATTAATTTAATCATCGGTTGTTCGAGGCCGGCCTCTGAAAGTTTAACAACCATACCTTCGAGCCAAACCTTGTCAAAGGCTTTGGCTATATCTAGAAACAGGCCTGTGGTGAAACATCGGCGATTAAAGCCTTCTGTAATGTATTCTACGACTCTTAGTAATTGGTGGTTTGTGGAATGTTTGCTTCGGAAGCCGTGTTGCTCATTTGGTATGAGTTTTTTTTCCGATACAAATTCTTCCAGTCGGGATTTAATTACGCGTTCCAGGAGCTTACCCATTGACGGGAGTAAGCTGATGGGTCTGTGGTTTTCTGGGATTGCCGGTGGTTTGCCTGGCTTTGGAATTAGAATGATGTCGGCGGCTTTCCATGCGGTTGGAAAATGTTGGACGGATAGACATGCGTTTATGATCGATGTGAGTGCTTTGACACCGTTCTCGGGAAGGTTTTTAAGCGCGTTGTGTTTTATATCATCGTTGCCTGGGGCTTTTCCGGAGGCATCCGCAGCACGTGACCTATCCATTTTCAACGTCTCTCCATAACCACTGACGTGGCGGGGCGCCGATTTTTAAAATATAAATATTATATCAAGAGAAAAAAAACTATTTTGTGCTAATTCTACATTTATTTATTAAAATCAGGACCGGTCACAGCTCACAATCATCACGAGCATTTTCAACTCATGAAACTATTTACTCGTAACTTTACTACGACATCAATTTGTTCCCTACCAATTTCTTCCAGTATGATGACAATTTATTTATGATCCTGGAAATAAACTAATATTAATCGTGGTAAACATAATTACTTTAGTAACAGTTTGACGAGCCCTGCTTTATACGGATGGTATTGATAACCTGTGCCATAATATACACCTTGACCGTTCCGGACCGAAGCCCTGCACGGTGAGCATTATGGATACAAATCGTTGGATTGAGATTTAATTGCGCGAAATAATTACTGTCGCGCAGATTGTTTATCGCAACACGGTTTGCCCGCTTAATTAATAAAGTATAATTTTGTTTAAAATGTCAGTCGCATAGCATATCGCTAAGTACGTAATTATGATTTTCTATTGTTTGTTGACATTTAATTAAAAAAGACTTACACGAAGATTCATTGCACACGCTTTTTTGTTACTAAATGTTTTTATTTACAACCAGTAGCGGCTCGTGGGTATGAGATTTGGGGGTGCTGAGGGTAGATTAAAATTTAGTAAAAGACCATATTACTTATATTTTATTTAAAATATCAAAAATAATTACAATTAAAAGAAAAAGACTATTTGCAAATAAAGTCCATTCGTCTATTTTTGATATTGACAAGTTTTTCTATAACTTTTTCGTTAAGGTTTGGTATTTTTCCAATCATATCTTTCTATATTGAAAACATTGATAAAGCTGTCAATTTTTCTTGACTAGTTGTGTTACTAAGGTAAATTTAATTATTTTTTAATATAGAAAAGCAACGCTCAGGTTCTGCAGTTATCATTGGAGTAGTAATCAATTTTTTTAAGAGCTTCGTCAATTCTCCAAGAACATCGCATAAGTTATTAGCATTTATTATTTCTGTTACAGTTAGTGGCTTGGTTAATTCCATGATTTTTATCCTGTAATAGGAGTAAATGTTATATTTAAAAAAGAAGAAGTTTGACATGCAAACCAATGCATCTGAGGAGCGATCGGCGCCCGTTCAGCAAATACGTGCCACACATTTAAATAGTTGATCGTATAATATCAAAGATACAATAAAAGTAAATAAAATTACATTTCTTTCAAATGTTCTTGGAGGTGCTGCAGCTCCACAGTGTATATGAACAAGCCGCCGCTGTTTACAACCATAATATAATTCTTAAGATGTTCGTGGGATAAGTTACATAAATAATCAATAAAATTTACAGAAAATTTGCTTCCTTCCACCGGACTCTATAAACAGGACGTAGCAAAAGCAAGGTTGCGGAGTCTTGCCACAACGACTACGTCATTTAGTCTAACTCCGAAGTCGATTAACAAAATATGCAAAATTTAAAATATATATATAGTGTTTGCGTACGTTTTAATATCTAATTGAATGTATATTTTAATTCAATTTCCGAATATTCCGGTTTCTTAGTCACATTATATTTTTCATTATTTGTCGCAAAGAAGTTGAACAATTCCAATTGAAGCCCATTAACCAAACATGGACAAAAACGCAGCACCCAATATTCTCTTGATAAAAATATTTTTGAAACTTTATATAGCAATTAAAATTTGTGTATAAATGTAATTAAATTTAAATTTGCGTGTTAACAACGTGAGAACAAGAGCCTCCAATCTTGGGATCAGGGATTCCGACCAATTGAAACTTTAAAGAAGACTATCTCAGAATCAACATTTTGACCCATAATGATTTCTGGCAATAAAACGACGATATAAATTTGACTAATGAATGAAAAGTTAACAACGCATTTAAACGGTCTGGCTGGTAAAATCCAATGAAACAGTGATGATACAATTAATAAACCACCTTACATTAATATTTTCAAATATTTTAATATTAAAACGTACATATCACGTTGAATTAATCTTAATACATAATATGTTTGTGCATGAAGATACGTCAATTGTAATTTTTTTTACCGTCGGTGACGTCATCCGTGACTGAATTGCATTTTCCAGTTGATGCCATCGGTTTAAATAATTGAATAGTGAAATTGGGACATTTTATATAATTATACTAACTTTTTCATAGACTTAAGGTCACAGTGGCTTTACCGTTAAAATGCATGTTTTGTGTCAATCCCGGTTACAGTTACGCCATAATGATATTTACCAAAAGCGTTATATCACATTGATACCGGGTTACAAGTATGTATTATATTATAAAATAGTAAGGCATAATATTGCCGTCTATTTACTACAACCAGTTAAATATGATTTGATTATTGTTAGATTTACCTGCATCTGATATCAAATTAAATTTGATAACTTAGTTATTTCACAGACTGTGTCACAAACCGTTACACGTGTTTTGCCGCTTTGAAAAGCATCCTCAGACAAACTATCGTAAGATTGTTTATTTTAAAATTCATAAAATTACCAAATGGAGACTGGTTCTTTAAAATGTGAAAATAACATTAAAAACTGCCATTTTTAAGCGCTCTCAAACATTGACTTCAATGCGTTAGTTACGCGATAATCATCGTAAAGTGACAATTCATTGTTTCCACAAAACATCGACTTATTTTTAGTTAATAGTGTGTGTATTCAAGAAAACGAATATTCTTTTAAATAAAAATAACAGAATTGCTCACGAAACATTCCCAGTGTTCCATTCTGCCACTTTTTGCGGTGTAATGTAGTTAAAATTAAGTGAATACTCATAAAATATTTCTGAATCTTGATTATTATATAGTTTTTAATTGTTAATTAGGTTTTGCCGTCCTACAGAAAACTGGTCATTTCAAGCTCTGCTTGAGGACAACAGGATAGAATACATTAAAACGGGACCTTTAGTCACATTTAATATTATATGGCGTATGAACAACGAAGCACCATGATTTTATTCAATTTCAAAAACTATAAGCTGTTCATTTTTGACCTTTTATTATTTACTGGGTAGAGTATTTCAATGTTGCTACGAGAATGATACGATTTCGATATTCCATGTCTAGTGTCCTCGAAAATTATGTTTTCTGTGTATACACAAAAAAGTATATGATTTGGAAAACACGTTTTATTTTATGAATAGTAAAATGGAATTTACTGATAAAGTTTTACCTTTAAATAGTTGAATTATTTTGTTATATTTTTCCGATGTCAATGCAACGGTATTCCACATTTTATTATCAGCTTTAGCCTGAATATCGCCACACATAGTGTTATAGATTTTTCGAAATATCAATTATAAAATGTACGGCATCATAATTAACTATAATTCGATTTATATGTTTTGCTGAGTAAATTTCAAATAGTTCGTCGCTTTAGGATTTTTTATTGTAACTCAACTGTCCATGTGCGCAAGTGTCTTTATGCACATTTTACACGCTAATAATATTGTGACCTAATTCACAAAATGTTGCCGTTTTTATTTCAATGATAAACTGACTTCCCACAACAGCATCTTTAGTTCTAACATCAATACAGATATACGCAGTTCCAACAGGTGATTTAAATCATGAACCACTAACACCTGAGCAAAAAGCGCAATCACTTGACTATGGACTAAATACTCAACCTATTGTGGCTATTAAATTCTCCGAAAACATTACATGTACGTTTCAAAAGACGCTATAAATTACGAATGCATGTACAATGCCAGACAACTTTGTTTGAAGAGTTTGTAATAGTATTCACAAGCATAATAGTTTATTTTTGTAAGCGCACATGAATAATATGATTGTTTTCAGTGAAGTTTTACACAATAAGATATATAATATATAGTTCTCATTATAAATGAAGTTATTTTCCTCAAATTGAATCGATAATATATTAGAGATAGCGGTCGTCAACATTTTCTATTTCTGTTTAGTTCTATATTATATTCCGGTAGATTTGTTACAAAATAATATACTTTTAGAATATTCGAATGGATTCTTGCATGCTAGAAAAACGGCATGCAATTTCCCCTTTACTTTTTGAGTAGTGAGATATTTTATTCTAAATAAGGTATTATTATCAGAAAATTAAATACAATCACGCAAGTTGCATACAATAAAGGTAAAAAGGTAGATTAAGTCAATTGTTAACTAAAACGAAAACAATTTTATAACAAAAAAAAGATAGTATTAGTAACTGTTGTGAAATTATTTATTTTGGAAGCACATTATCAAAGATATCAAAGCTGTTACGAGATAACTAACAATCGACGTTTTATACCATCAACAATTTAGGATTTTAAAAATAAATAGTAAAGATAAGTTAGAATCATTTTCTCGAAGCGGTATATATCGCCTCACGCAAGAAGACTGTTAAGCATCTTACATAGGGCAGACAGGTAGAAACTTTAATTTCAGAATTAAATGACACGTAAAATACTTCAATAATTATTCAGAATTTGCAAATTATTTGAAACATGTTGAAAAACTCCGTATTATAATTAATAATAAATGGCTGAGAATTAAATTAATAAAACCATTAAAACATAATAAACATCGTTCAGTGACATTTAAAATAATATAGGTGGCTAACCACTGTAAACTTTATTTGATTTAGAATAAACCCTTCCTCATATAATTAATTAATTTGTAATTTGTACACAATTTGCCGCCTGTGTGGTCGAGTGGTCAACGTTGTTGGCTTCGGCTACGGAGGGCCCGGGTTCAAATCCCGATACGGACAGTTTTTATAAATTGATTTTTCAATCGATTTATGAATTTCTGTTCAAAGGCATGGGTGTATGTGATGTCTTGAATTCCCCCCTCTCACCCATCCTATCCTACGAACGGGGCGTATCGAGAGCGATTAGCTTACCACTTATCCTGTCCTAGCCCCTATCCTTCTATCCCTACTCTCTTTAGAAAAAAGAGAGGTTGAGCAACTGAGTAACAAGCAGTTCTCGTAGAAACACTTCTGTTGAGATAAACTCCATTAGGAGTCCATATGCTCCACATTGGGAGCGGACATGGTTTAAAAAAAAATGTACAATTATTAATCGTATCTTACCCCCTAACTGCCTCCCGTATTTTATTTTTTCGTTTGTAGAAACGAAAAAAATCAACCTCAATGTTGTAATTTTATAAGCTTACAATTATAATCAAGTTTTAGTTATTTTGTTAATAACCTTACGATAGTTTGCCTGAAGATGCATTTCGAAGAGGCGAAACACTTGCTACGATTTGTTCTATTCGTAACTTCAAAGTAATATCAAAGTGATCATGTTTAATTTTACAGATTAAGAAAAAAATATTGTTAAATTTTGCATGTGTGACATTTTTTAAGCTTCTAAGGAATATGAAAATCAAATAACTTTCGCAGAACTTATCTCGATCTATATAGCATTGTCACATTGAGGAAAATAACTCCATGTCCTTCTCCAGTACCCTTTACATGTGAAACGATGGAAACAATTACCAAATGTTGGCCATTCCATTAATTCGTGACATTATTATGTTGTTCGAAACAATTCGCTACACATTATTTGAATAATTACAACACTTCTTGAATTGTGTCAAACGTGATTAATATGCGATGCATATTCATACACACAGAGAAAATAATTCATACGAAAATAAATATTTACGGAGAATTTTCGAGTGTTATTTCAACTGCCTTATTACTTAAGGGGATTTTCAGAAATATTATACGAATTTTGTCATGCTTGCATTTTCTTGTTATTGAAATGAAATCGTCATTCCGCGAAAAATGCAATACATACTGAAGTTTCTTCAACAGTAACTCAATGGCGTAGATAGAGGTTTGGGGCCCTAATGCAAACGTCACGCAATTTTCTATTGATAGAATTGGCATTGATTTAGTAGAACTCGAATGTAATAAAGTAAAAAAATACGTATTTGAGTTTTACATTTTTTTAAAAATTAAAATGAATATTTGGCATAACAGTTAATGACAATGCGCCAAATATTTGAAAGTTGAAATATCATATGAGATTTTGATTTTAATTTACATTACAAACACCCATGACTAAAGTCCCAAATTAAAATTTAAGAATCTAAATTTACATTGCTTACATATATATATCGACTGTGGAAAGGAAAAAGGACGTAACCCTCAATTTTCCAAAACAGCTTTTTTTCGATAATCACAATGTATAAACTTGACACACATTCTATCAAAAAGATGGAAGCTGAAAATGCCGAATTAGTATCTAAATTTAGCTTTGAAGTTTGAAAAAGATGACCTTGTAAAAAATTAAAACCAAGAAAAAAGACTGAAATAAAGGTTTAACCTAGACAATTTTTTAAATTAATATTAGATTATGTCAATTAAACACCAGTTTAGAAGTATCCGTGCACTTCAAGGTTGTGTATAATTCATAATTTGCATATGTCACAAAATCATCAAAACACGTTTTTAGCGCTTCCTGTAAAATTTGATATGTGTGGGTTACGTCCTTTTTCCTTTCCACAGTCGATATATATATATAAGTATAAATGAAATATTTGGAGTCGATTTTTATTTTAAAACCGGAGTCGGAGTCAGAGTCGTCATTTTTACACGACTCCACAGCCCTGCCCACAAGTGCAACCCAGCCTTCCAACCAACTTACCAAGCCAAAGTAGATTAATGTTTAACTTGCCGTGGCCGGTATAAACTGGCAAAAATTTAATAATATTTCATAACACTAAATAAAGCAATATTATTAAGTGACATAGGGAAATGTTTATAAATATCAACTGTATCGAAAAAATAATTTAATCTATCAACGGGGTGAATCGAAGCGAATCAATAATAAAAATATTCTTTTTGAGTTGATTTGAAAAATTTGGTTACGTGAATGAAAGGTCAAAGTGACAAAAAACATTAAATTAGTCAATCATAAATATTAGTCAAAATTTCTAATGCACATTTTTACAACCTTCCTTTTTACATGGGAGCATTCACGCACGATTTGGTGGTGTTTAGCGTTTAAACGAGATGTGTGAAGAGCAGGGCTGTGTAGTCTGAGTCGAAGTTGTGAAGTATTGGTGGATCATATCACTAAAATTCTATTCATAACCTATTCGAGGAAGAGAGATTGACCGACTGAATAGCAAGAAGTACATGTAGAACAACTGATTTTGCTATAAACACTGGAAGTGGATAAGGTTTAAAAAAGTCTTAAGTTCTACGACAATTGATCCCATGAGAGGTGGAGTGAGCCAAGTGGTATTTAAGGAAAAAAATAGTTTGATAGGTTGTAATATTCTACATATATCTAAAGTGAATTGTTCAGTTAATAGGGCTTATACAAAAACCGACTTTTGAAAAAATCGGTTTTCGAATGTCAATATTGTTAGTCAAAAACCGGTTTTCGAAGTTTTACTAAAAATGGACAATTCAATTAAAATAGCGAGAAAAAGTTATTTTTTTATATGTATACATAATAATACACAACAAGAAATTATTTGGTGTCACTCCTCAGAAAATATGATTTAAGAAAACACAAAGCGTCCACTGACCGTTTTGTAACAAAAGTTTTGATATCGAAAATACCCTTTCGCTGGGTAATGATGTTGGGCATATGGTCTTTAAGCCATCAAATAAAAGATCAAAATTTTCTGTCCTTTTGTGAAAATTCGTCACAACCGGTTACGAAGATGAAAAACCGGTTTTCGAATGTCGCAAATTTAGCCAAAAAACCGGACAAGCCCTACTAAATACACACTAGAATAGTGTTATTTTCCTAAAAATAAAAATATAAAATCTAACATAGTTCAAAGTAAAGTCGTGATTTTACTTAGAAGGCCAATAGAAAAGTTTTACCATCTTACTACAACTCTCACTTCAACTCTTCAGGGCTCAATTAATGTATGAATACATCGGTTTTGTGATATTTCTGTATGTACACGAATTCTCCGCACAAGAAAACGCTGATATGTGTACGGGAAAATCTGCGGATTTTGGAACATATCTTGGTAAATTGACTTATGCCTTTTGTGTAAGAATACAGTTTTGTTGAGATTGGTTACAAGATAAAATTGAAACAAAGTAATTTATCCGAGGCCGTGAACTTTTATTTTTAGCGTGATTTCAGTCACGGCTGATCACTGCATTCAAAATGACATAACTACCTAACTTGTGACTAGGGTTGCCAACTTTTTCTGTGACGATTCCGGGACTCAAATAGCTCAAACTGAACATTATTATTATTATTAATATTAGCACGTAGTACTTATATTTATATATAAAAATACATACAGTAAAACCTCCATTTACACTAAAGTCGAGACAGTGTAATTCGGGTTAGTGTAATTGGGGGAGTGAATCTCATTCAAAATTAGGGATTTGATTTTTTCCGAAAAAATGCAAAACTAAGATTTAGTTTTGCAAAAAAACAAATATGGAAGAAATTTATAGTTACCGAGTGATAAAACGTAAAGCGCGCCAAAATCCAACACACAGACAGTCGACCGGCTATACGTGTATAGCCTGGCACGTGTTGAAAACACAGCCGATAGCCAACATTTGATTGTATGCGCCGCACATACGACCGTCTCGTATCAACGACAATGGAATGCGACAGTGCAATTGGGGGATTTGCGGCGAATATTTCAAGCCAGCGCGTAATTCGGGGTAGTGTAATTGGGGTTCCACTGTATATTACATTATATAAAAAAATAAAATCTTATAATAACAAATTTAACGTTATATTTTTATAAGTTTTCCCAACAATTTATTTTCTCACTATTTGCTGCAATCGCCCATTCTTTCGCGAGTGAGTCCGTATTTGAAAAGTTTACAGACTGACGTGTCTAAATAGTAGTGGTGGAGGCAACGTAAGTTGGAAGGACGTTCAATGGATTTACACGATGTTAATTACGATAAAAAAAGTGGTATAGTTTTCCCTAAATTTCCGGGATAATTCAGCATTCATCCAGGATAACGATTCCAATTCCGGGAGTTCCCCGGCCAATACTGGACGGTTGGCAACCCTATTTGTGTCTGAACACGTCAATACATTTAATTAATAATCAGTGATAAAATTGATAAAAGAAGATATTGACCAGTTCAGTCATTTTCAAACTTTTTCGTTTCACCGCACTTATGATATAGTTCTTACTAGGGCATCCAATCCCGGGCCCAAACTTATTAAATCCGTAACTTCCAATTTATTTATTTTAGATTGCGAACCGGTTTCGCTCCTGAAGAGCATTACTAAGTGATCAGTAATTTGGAATCGGAACATTTTTTTAAATAATGTATTTTCACCAAGAATTGACATGATTGTATTCACGTATATGAGTTATTCGCTGCTGCCACTATCGGTTGCGAAATATAATCGTTCGCGATTTTTTGTACGAACGAATTGAAAATACTGCTTTGAAAACCACTGAACTAGTCAACCTATATTTTCATCGATAGATTACTCAGTAAACTTTGATTATAATCAATCATTATAAAATAAATAGTAATATCCTTTATTATGGATAATCATATTTAAAAAAAAAACCTACGTCATATTCTAAATAGCTCTCAATCATAATTAAGTAGTGAATTGTAATTTATTTGGAACATCGTTAAAATTAGATTTTACAATATTGAAAATGTTTTAGAATCATCCGTTGACGTCAATTGGCTGTGGTCATTACGGGATAAGTTTCATCTTAATCCGAATATCGGGTTTTTAACTGTTGGGTATAAAACGACAAAACATTAAGCTGAAAACACACAATTATTTATTACCGGTGTCTCGAAGTTAAAATAACGTATAAAATGTTTGACCGTTGAAAAACGATGGTGTACTTTTTTATAACAATTTGTTATTAACGGTATATTTCCAAGATTTAAATGTGCTTTATTAAAACTAATTAAAAGATATATAATTACAATATAAATATGTATTTCCTACAATATATCAGAAACAAATGGCTTCATAATGATGTGATATTACTTTGAAAATTATGACGCCGGCCCGCTTATCTGAAAAAAGTACCTGTTTTCAGCTCCATAGCATGGCTTTCACTATAGGGGGCTTTGGATATACACAATAAATATTTTCACAGAAATATTGGGAAGTCTTGCCTTGGTGTAAAATAGTAGTTGGGAAATCCTGTTTCACTTTTCTATATAACATTGTTTTAATTAGACGGATGGTAGCGATCTTGTCGACTACAAAAGGGGGTCACAGTTCGTAAAGATTGGGAGCCCGTGATCAAAAAATCAATTTATGGTGGATTAGTTTATTAATATGCTTACAAATAGCGTTTTAATTTTAAATAACACGTGTTGCAGTTTGTAATTGTTTTCATTTCCATAAACTTTCCATTAAATAAGAAAAAATGAAAAAACACGTTTACTTCATAATAAACTGTGGTATTTTTTAAACTCACGGTAATCACAGATTATCATATAATATGCACCAGAGATGGCCAGTGCCTGGACGGCGGTCTACCGGTCGCCCACGGAGTGATTTATGATCGATCAGGATTAGGGCATCCAATCCCGGGATCCCGTTCAATTTTCTGATCCCGAAATCCCGAGATTGACACGGCTGTGATCCCGGGATTTTGGGATTGAGAAATTTTGAGCAATTCTGAAAATTTACACGAAATTGGCAAATCGAGGATTTCAGATTCCTCGGTGAGCTAAAAAAAAAAACCAGGTTCTCTGACAATCTAGGAAAAAGTATACCAAATCGAGGATTTCATATTCTTCGGTGAGATAAAAAAAAAAAACGAGGTTTGAAGATAATCCGGGGAAAAAGTATAGCGAATTGAGGATTTTCAATTCCTCGGTGAGCAAATCCCAATCCCGGAATCCCGGGATTGAAAATTAATCAATCTCGAAATCCCGGGATTGGATACCCTAAATCAGGATATGAAACGTAAAATTGAAAAGTATTTAACAGCAAAATTATAAGTCACTTTCTTTTAACGTTCTAAATTTAAGCTGTCCGCCTCCGTGGTCGAATGGACAAAATCGTTGACTTCGGTTACGGAGTACTTCTGAAAAGAAATTTCTGTTCTAAGGCATGGATGTATGTGATGTCTTAAATTCCCTTATTTCTCCCACCCATCCTAAAACGGGATGCAGCGAGAGCGATTAGCTATCCACTAGTCCTGCCCAGTCCCATATCCTTCTATTCCTACTCTCTTTGAGAGAGGTTGAGCAACTGAGTAACAAACAGTTCTCGTATAAAAACGTCTGTTAAAAACTCCCTATGCTTCACATTGGGAGCAGATATGGTGCAAAAACACTAAATTTTGAAGAGCAATTAACTTAGTTCGTTGCTCAATATTTTCACTTATGTATTTAATAAATTGATTGGCCGAACAGTTCTTGCAACTGTCGTCTCATATTTATGATACGAAGAACAAGTTTTAAGAGAGAGAAAAAAGTTTATTGTTTTAGCCACGTTGATAAAAATCGAAAGCATGTAAATTTATCAAGAAGAGTAATGAATTGGTTTGTATTATAATTATAATAAAAATCCATTTTATAAATACCGCAACAACAATGCGATTATTTAAGAAATTTAATATCTAATATACATAAAATTAAATTTGATATCATACTGATTGTGACGCGAGTCACAATCAGTCTTGACAGTTTATATTCATATAATTTAAGATTTTGACTGAAGGTGGTTGGTGGAATTTCAATATTAAATTTGAATCGTTCAAATTATGTACATTCACACAGGTTTTGTCACTAACGACCCGGGTTTCGCCTTTCGGCATCTTCAGGCGTTCAAGTTCACGAATGAACTTGAACTGACGATTAGCAAATGAATGTATCGTGTTTATATAAGAAATAAATGTATCACTAAGTTTAAAGCCATTGCTGGCGAAAAGGATTAACATATGGGAATGCCTAAAGATTTT
The DNA here is from genome assembly GCA_030503985.1 of Himalopsyche tibetana. Classification (NCBI taxonomy): domain Eukaryota; kingdom Metazoa; phylum Arthropoda; class Insecta; order Trichoptera; family Rhyacophilidae; genus Himalopsyche; species Himalopsyche tibetana. The sequence continues at coordinate 11,407,274 of JAPJYX010000011.1, read as the reverse complement.
AATGGTGAGTAACTTAAGGAATTATATTTATTATTGTTTGTTGGAAAAATATGATTATATTATTTATATTTACTTACATATAGGGTATAAGAGTGGTTTGGCAGATTTACCTGCTCATTAAAAATCGGTAGGCTACTCAATTGTGCTCTATTTATTTCTAAAAATTTCTTGGAAAAATATTCATCCGTACACTTTAACGTCTTAAGATGCCGAAAAGCGAAACCCGGGTCATTAATGACAAAACTTTGTGACTCTACATAATTTAAACGATTCAAAGTTTATATTATATTAAATTTCATATAAAAAACGAGTTTCCTTAAAAACTAAACGTTCAGATAAACTATAAAGGAACCTGATAAGTTTTACACTACATATATATAAACATTTCAAAATTGCTCTATGGTTTTTGTTCTAAGAAATTTCTTTTGATATAAATATGTATATTATATTTACTATGGTGAATTTTTATACTGATCATCGGCTTTTCTGATTATCTTGTATAATAATTGAATATTTTCTATTAACAATTAAATTGATTACAAAATTACATTACATAGCGGAATTCAATAAATTTTCAAACACAGAAAAAGACCAGCATATTTACCAAATGGATTAAGAAATTTTTCTTCTTTATTCGCCAAATTTTAGTTCGCCGGTTGAATAGCAATGAAAGAGTCGGAAGAAAATCAAAAAGGACAAAGCGGAGGCTTTTGTCGATAATTTTCAAGGGCTGGTGTTTATATATTTTCTATCGTATATGTATTTAAGCAGAAAGAATATTTTTTATCTGCAAAGCAAACACATGGACACGTATAATTACGGAAAATCTCATTACCAAGTATTTTTATCATTCAAGGGCCACATGATTGCCGATGGTTTTTTTTTTACATCATCGCAAAATATTTTATTATAATACGCGTTTATCAGTGAAGTTTTACGTTGGTACTTAGAAGTGGGTATATTTTATGATATCATTTCTAATATAAGGAGAATTAATAAAACAGCGCTTCCCGAACCATTTTCGTGCAACGGTCTCTGTAAATCTGAAAAAAATAATTCGCTGCCCCACTGAATAAAAAAAACATCAAATCCCCTCTTTGCTTCCCTTAAAAAGGAAAAAAACCCAATCTGATTGATTACAACTCATTAGTAGCATTAGTATCATTATCTGTTTGTTTTATTTCGATTCTACACCCCCCTCCTTGCTCCTCTTAAAAGGAAAAAAACCCAAACCTCCATTTTGTAATTTTATAATTTTAAAATGTTAGAATCAATCTTGCTTCATTACTTAAGCAAACTTTGCGATAGTAAGTCTGAAGATGCGAAACACGTGTCACAGTTAGTAACACAATACGTGGAATAATCAAAGTTAATTTAAATTTTCTATTAAAATGAACTTCCACAAAGTTACCGCCGAAAACATCGAAAGTAATAAAAAAAAACATGTTCTGCGGCGCCCCACATAACATTCAACAAAAAAAATCGTTAGTGCAACATTATTAAAAACCTATTTGAGGAGCAAACATTCAAAAAGTGTTTTGTCACAAATTTTGAAAAATGGCGTTATATATCAATTCTGATAGCCCATAATAAAACCTATGAATGGAAATCAAAATTAGTGTTCAAAAAGGTTTTTTTTCATATTAAAATGAAATCATAAAGTTGACACATTCATACAAACTGTCACTTTTGCAACACTTAAATCATCATTTTCCAAGCTTTGTATTTGTGTGACAAAACACTTTTTGAATGTTTGCTCCTCATTTATTTGACGTTTTATTAAAATCAAGTCTGTGGAGTTGGACTGCAATTCACGCTGTTTTCGTCGGAAAAAACTAACGACTCCGATAGCTACTTAAAAAAATGAGTACACAAATCGCTTTAGTCAAAAGTCACCACTGGTGATTTTGCAGTGCTTTTTTCCCATGCTTATTACCATACTGAAGCATAATTTTCAAAAGCAAAATATCATTATTTTTTCTATAATTTAACAAAAGGCTAGTCTATCTAACTAAAATTTAATAAACCCCTCCAGTTCACTCCTGATACGAGATATTGTTTTATCTTGAGGGAAATACATAATTGTCGCCCGCTGTGGTCTAGTTGGTTAGAGCTTGCTCTACCGATCAGGTGGGTCTGGGTTCGATTCCCGGTAAGGTCAATGTCAAATTGGATTTTTTCAATTTTAATTTGAGATCTAAGACATGGGTGTTTGTGAAGTTAATTCTCCTTGAGTTAAGCTCATGTGACTTACAAAAATTCTCAACGAGTATATCTCGTATGATCTTTCAACTTTGGCGTAAGCTGTAATGTCAAATATTTTTTTTTAATTAAAAATGTAAAAAAAGAAAAATTAATTAATCAAAAATTAAAATAATTGTATCCCTTTTAACCTTATCAACTCCAGAATAACGTGATAAAAAAACCGAAGATCAGAATAAGAATCCTTAGTCACAAAACTTAAAATATCCAATTGCAGAATAATAAGAATTGCACAATTTATAAATAAACGTGCACATGAAAAACATTTCATTTATTAATTAAATTATTTCTCAATAAATAAAACCGTCGCGGTGTTATTAGCTATCAATATCGTTAATATTCTTTAACAATCAGATATCATTTGGCGAAAACAATTAATTCTCAAGTATTAAAATTAAATAAAATCTTGATGTATTGATAATCAATTAAAAGACGCTGACAGTATAAATAGAATCCCCTGAGTTTCATAAGGAAAAATAAGCCAGGCTTATTTTTATCATAAAACATTTAAAAAAACGCTAGTAGTCGTAACATATTAAAAAAATATTTAAGACGTAAGTAATAACATGTCTTAAAAGTATAAAAATACATACATACTACAGTATTGTTAACAATATTCAGTTAATATAACCACCGAGTTTCTCTGTATATAATTCGAGTCTTCTCGCTATTTGCGTGCAATTTTTACAGTCCCGTTTCATTTGAACACATTTAGAAACCTAAGAACCTAGAAATGTACATACTAAGCTAAAAAATACTCGTGACCGTCTCCAATCTCGGATCCCGTTCAATTTTGTTATCCCGAAATTCTGGGATCGTGATAGTGCTAGTCCCGGGATTGAGAATAAGATGTGAAAAATTCTCGAAATTTTATCGGAACCTGCCGGTCAAAATTTTTGAAATCCGTTAGCGAGGTAAAAAAAAGTCCCACATTTTTTTCATTTTGGGAAATCCGTAAATTCCCAGGTTTTTGAAATCTATTAGCGAGCAAATTTTTTTTGAAATGACTCAGAGCTAAAAAAAACTCTCATTTTTTCAATTGAGCAAATTCGTAAATTCCTGGCTTTTGAAATCGGCCAGCGAACAAATACATTATTTAAAAATCTCTCAATTTCTGACTCTTTTCCCAGTGATCGATCCCGTTGTCTCGAATTTCTCCAAGATTTTATAATGAATGATCAATCCCGGGATCCGAAAAATTGTGTATTCCGAAATCTCGGGATCACAAAAAGGATCCGGGATTGGATGCATTCACGACGTATTATACGTATCTACCACAATTTTCAAAATACATCAAAGTATGGTCTTCTTTTACGCAGATTTTCCGGATCGCTTGTTCAAATTTAATATTAAATAAATGCCTTAATTTACACGTTTTTTTTATAATTGAATCTATTTTATAATTTTGTACGAGTTACTAGGGTATCCAATCCAAGACCCCTTTTGTGTAAACGTTTTTTTTAGCTCTTTCAAGAATTTTCGAATCCAAAATCCCAAGAATTTTCGGAATTCCAATAAATAACAGTGCGACATCTTTTTTTAGCTCTTCCGTGTTTCATTTTCTCAGTCCCGAAATCCCGGGATTAGTACTATCTTCATCCCGGGATTTCTAGATCACAGAATTGGACGGGATCCCGGGATTGGATACCCTAATCCGGACCACAGCTCGGAAATATACATCGTAATTGCTAGGCAGTCAGAGCTTTGCAGTCATACGAGAAAATAAATAGTACCCAATTACAAAATAGTATTTATTTTTATGTTTAGAAATATTTAAATTCCGAGATGTGTTATGTTTGTAGTGGGGGGTTCATAGATACAGATAAATATTATTATTTTCAACACTCGTTAGTCAGTTCAAGTTGTATTGCTCAGCATAGATGTCGTTTTCAATAATAATAATTATATTATTTTATATTGTCCATAATTATACGTCAAAATATGTGAAAAATTTGCTGTATGTAAAATAATAATACTTAAGTGTAATTTACTATCTTATCTGACAGTAATAGCAGTGTTGTTTCTAACGAATTGTTATAATTTACGAACATTGTGACAATGAAAATATATTTTTAAGTGAATTGTCAAATGGTTAAATAAAGAAAAGTGATTGCTTTTTTAATTGATTGTAAGTATTCGATGATAAAAAATGATTTTTATATTGCCTATTGTAATCACTTTCTTTTGAATGATGCATAAATAATTTTGTAAGATTCAACATAGGCTACAAAATTTTCCGAGGTACAGGTCGGGCGATCTTTTAATTTATATTCGTTAATATTTTAGTTTATTCGTAAACCTCGCGATTTTCAGTCTGATGATGTTTATCAAATAGGCGAAACAGTGTGTCAAATTTGTAACACAACAAAAGGAATAACAAAGTTGTCAAATTTAATTTTATATTAAAAATGAACTTTCACAAAGTTATATCCATCGTTCGTTATTCAAGTCTGGACATTCCCAAAGGGTGTGATAAGCATCCTGAATCATATTTCCGCATTTACAAGTAGAACTATTTAGTAACCGGTCAAGCTGGAAGAGCTTGGCAGCGAAGTAACCGTGACCAGTTATGAATTGGCTGGTCCAGAAACTAATTCCAATTGTGTATATTTAAGATGTTCAGAACCGGTTTCGCCAATGACGAGCATTATCAACTGATGGTTTTTATTTATTCACAGATGTCCGCTGATCCTGCGGACGCCACTTACTTACAGTCTACTTCTCCCCAATCGCTGCCTACGATATCGACGGGAACAGCAGTCACACCCCTTCAAGTCACTCAATCTACCCAAGTCGGAGCACCTAGGCGAATACGACCCAACCATCCCCCGCCTTTAAGACACCACGCCTCCGAGCTGCTGCTGTCTCCTCGGCAGAGACCGTTCTACACGGCGCCGCCAAGAACTGCACCGTTACCATTCGACCCTGGATTTACTAACTATGCCGGGTTCAGTGGGTATAATGCCATCACGAGAGCGCGGAGAAGGGCATACCAAGCGCAGTCGGTTGACAGTCCGACGAGCAGCTTGGACTGCTTGGCCTCGCTGAAGACTGACGGATGGAGTATGGAAGCTATGGCGTACCATGGAAAGGTAATAAAGTCTAATTCATAATGCCTTAATGTTGGATAATTAAAAACTACGGTGACAATAAATATATACGCATTCGTAAAAAAAGAAAATTAGAAATACCATGATTAAAACCCTCCAGAGACGAGAGCTTTTTTCGATAGAAATATATATTTTTGAAGCCATATTGAAGTCACGGATAACTTTTATTCCTAACAAAATTAAAAAAAAAAAACGCAGTCGTTTTATAGAAACCCCGCATGACTATATGGCCATGCTCATCTTTTTATTACCGTGTAATATTGTGTACGGACAGTAGTAAGGACGAGCGTGACCGTATGGGTACGCCAACATTCGGGGTTGAAATATAGCTAAACGTGAAATTTTTAAAAATATTTACAATTTGACCTCTTTGGATCAACATAATTTCAATACAAATATACTATTAGAAGAACTGTAAATAATTTGATGATTTGATAAAAAAAATAGCTAACAGTTTCAAAAAGTCCATTAAAAAAAACGGAAATTCAAAAAATCGCATGTGCTTTTGGTGGCCGTTTCTGCCCCCGCGGCTGATGACTAACTGAAGTCTGTACCCTTCTTAACCAAATATGAGTGAAAGCAACGATATTAAGGTAGAAAAAGGATGAATAGTGGGATCAATACACAATGGTGTTTACTGTGACCATATGGTCACGCTCGTCCTTGGGGGTTAACTGAATTTCGAAGTTTTCAGCAACGAATGCGCGTGAATCTAGTTGCAAGATTTAATTCGAAAAAAATAATTATTAAATGTTATTTTAAGGCAATTTTAATTTCAATAAAGATAAAGTTTTTTACAATATAATAATAAAGAATGCTTAACTAAGCTGAGATGATATGAAAAGCCTATTAAGGTGGGTTTTATCAATTAAAAGAATGTTTGTAAATAGGCCATTGTCTTCATTATCGGTGTCGCTGTTGACCGTGACACTCACCCATTATTCATGGATGGTCCAAAAAGAAGCCATATTTTTATTGAAAAAATATCAAATGTATTGATAGCTAGTTTGACCTGGTTTTAAATGATATTAAATCAATAATGTTTAATTTTTCTTTATACAACCCAATAAACATTTACAATGTTAACATTCTTTGAAACGTGAATAATAATTATTGACAATCTGTAATTAAGCCGAATAATCTAAGCACACATGTGCACCTGTGCACATGTAATCATACAAAATTGCAAGAATACATTTACTTTGTGAATTTTCTATTACGTGAGGATGCTGTCATCTGAAAGTGGTTGTGTAAATATGAGCATGGTCTCTTTGTTTTATTTTAAATATATTCAATGATATATTATTGTCTTTCACCATAGTTAAAATTATCAAACGATTCTAGCATTTAAAAAAATGGTTTGTAATAATCGAAATCCCTTGTTTATTTTTAAGGAATACATTTTTGAAAATAAAATTGTCCATTTTGACCCATAATCGGCGGAAAAACTAATGCGACAATTCAAAAAATGCTTTTAGACTGCTCGGTTACGGGTCGGAGGTAGAATACAGTGATAGAAACAACCATACCTCTAATTGTATTACATTCAAAAGCATGGATTTTTGTTGAGTATTCATATCTCCTATACCAGTGGTCGGCAAACTGCGGCTCTTTGGCCCCTTGAGTGTGGCTCTTCCAAAAAATACTACGTACAGTGCGATTGACACATGTTTCAAGCGCAGATTTAGGTATTCAATATTAAGACTTAGAGATAGGGGTGATCTCAGTGAACGTAGTTTAATCAGAATGAGGACCAGTTTAGGAGTACTATTATCAAGTTAATAACAATGTTTCTAAATATATAGTTTATGTTCATCATTGTATAGTTGATATTTGGCTCAGTTGACTAATGAGTTTGCAGACCATTGCCCATCCGACAGTGAAAACAGGGCGGTTTGCAATTTTTTTGCCCTTTTTTACTTTTATTTGTGAAATAATACTTGAAGTTACAGGTAATAATAGCCAAAGCGTCAAATATATTGAGATTTTTCACTTTTTTAAAAATCCGTGTCCGCTACCAATGTGGATCATTTGGTCTCCTAATAGAGGTATATCAACACAAGTTTTTTGTCTACGAGACCTGCTTGTTAATCAGCTGATCAAACTTCCTTTTTAAAAAAGAGTAGAGATATAGGAATATGGAGCTCGGACACGTCATTCGAGATCAACTTGAGAAGAAAACCCATTCAAGAAATATCTAAATGTGACTGAAACTTGAAAGCAGACGCATATAATCGCTGGAGTAGCACTCTTACCAACCACAGTCGTAGACCACAGATGCTGACACTAAATCCTTCTAATCCCACTATCTGCCATGATAGCAGTAGTAGTAACAGCTAAATAACAATCGGTTTTTGTAAGCCCAACTTCGACCAAGATGCACCATGAGAAGCCGAATAAGAGAAGAGAAATAACAATGCTCGGCTTTTCAGAAATAGTGACATAATTGTGGAAGAGAATATTATGTACTATGAAATATATTTCTATGTTATGTTCCAAATTATAGATGAGCAAGGCTCTTGCAGTTAACTGTATATCATATTTCCTGTGTAAAACAACTAATTGTCGGCCTTTGGACATAAAATTAACAATCACTACAAAGTTAAATGGTTTACAATCATATTTTGAAATGAGTTGACACAAAAATTGTTCTTTTACGTTGGCTATGTTATTCAACAGTCGTTCTGCTGACTGGTGCTGGTCTTCTAAAGATTTACGGTCTGCAATGTCAAAATTTTCAAAAAAAATATCTACACATTTTATCCAAAATGAATATTGTTCTACAAAAATTCATTATATCGACTGTGGAAAGGAAAAAGGACGTAACCCACACATAGCAAATTTTACAGGAAGCTCAAAAAACGTATTTTGGTGATTTTTGACCATATGCAAATTATAAATTATGCACAACCTTGAAGTGCACGGAGACTTGTAAACTGGTGTTAAATTGACATAACCTAATATTAATTCAAAAAATTGTCCAGGATAAACCTTTATTTCAGTCTTTTTTCTTGGTTTTAATTTTTTAAAAGGTAATCTTTTTCAAACTTAAAAGCTAAATTTAGATACTAATTCCGTATTTGCAGCTTGCATCCTTTTGTTAGAACGTGTATTAAGTTTGAAACATTGTGATTATCGAAAAAAACCTGTTTTGAAAAAACTGTGGGTTACGTCCTTTTTCCTTTACACAGTCGATATCTAACTGATCTGATTTTTTGCATTACTGGTCCGCGAAATATTTCTCCTGTATTCAATAAACACTGTTGCATATAACATCTTATCTAATTTCAGATAAACGGAGTGCTTCCTACGGCTGGCATCCCAAACCTGATGAATGGCTTAAACTTCACCGGGATCAGTGTGGAAGACAGACGTCTTGGGACTTCTGCATCGGCGGCATCTTCAAGAAGCTGCCGTTGCTCGTGCAGATGCGGAGATAACGCCGGAGAGGGTGGAGGCGGAGGAAGACGATCGGAAGGTGGAAATGGGATGCCCGCTCCTGACTCCCCCGAAGGACTCAGTTGGAGAAGGCTTCACATGTCAAGGGCCAAACTCAAAGCCACTGCAACAACATCGGAGTTGCTTTCAGGTAACTGTGATTGGGTACAGCCTCAGTGGACAGAGTGAGAGAGAGAGAGATTTAATATAAGTCAATTCTCCTTGAGTTTATCTCATGTGACTTTTAAAAATTCTCATCGAGTATATCTCGTATGATCTTTCAACTTAAAAGTATTTGACGCATTGGCGTAAGCTGTAATGTCAAATACTTTTTTTAAATTTAATTTTAAATCTATAAAATTCAAAAAATAATAAGGACACGTTTTAAAGGGTAAATAAATATTTTAAACTGTTCCCGCCACCCTCTGAAATAATCCAAGCCTCATAGTTTAGAAATCACTGCACTAATGTAAACTTTTTTTTTAGCATTAAAAAGAAGCAAATGTATGAAATAATAACGTAGAATTTTGTAGGGACACACATTTCTTATGATACCTGATTAAATTTATCACGTAATATTTATTACATAATATAATATTTTCATTTTATGATCGTTATTGAATGACTAAAAATTAATGGCGACACATGCTAACACTTCTACAGTATAATGATATTATTTGAATAGTCCAATAGACTAATGATAAAGATAACTTTAATGCTCACATTTCTCAGTAAATTAAACAAGTTTCACTCTGTCAAAAGATAGATAACAACTAATAAAATAGTTATGTAATAAATCATAAGAAAAAGAAATACTGAGAATAAAATAATGAAAATAATATTTTTCCAATTCACACTGACGTATTTCAGGATTATTACTAGTTGAACAAAGTCATTTTTGTGATTGAATAAAAATTAAACATGGTTCCAATATGCATTGCTATAGGAGGGCATAACATTTATTGTTTATTTTATCTTATGTTCCATATTTTTTCTCAACAGATGGAATAAGAAAGATATCAATTTTATACTTTTATAGCAGAGATGTCAAAACAATATACTTCAATTGAAACAGAAATTTAACCGAGCTTTCATCGCCATTACAGGGTTTGCCATGATAGCAATGGTAGAACTTCAAATAAACGAACCGACGAACGTGCCCGAGTGGCTGTTTGTGATGTTCGCGGTGTGTACGACAGTCCTGGTGGCAGTACACATATTCGCTCTGATGATTTCGACATACCTCCTACCGAACATCGATGCGGTTAGCAAAATGAGTACAGGAGATGTCTTGAGGGAATCACCCCACGAGAGGATGAGGGGGTTTATTGAGCTCGCTTGGGCTTTTAGCACAGTTCTTGGTAAGAATTTAAGATATCATTGATTGGCTGATGGAAATATTTTGTAAAATAGTAAATATCTCACGAGTGTCATTTTATTGCTTTTTATCTTTCTCAGTAGATTAGTCAAAGGTTTGAATCCTTGATAGATATTTTTAGCCCTTGAGTTTATAATAAATTTCATGGATTATTTTTCAAATGATTGGATATCTACAATGTGTTTGTTCCTCTCTATCCACCATCTACCCAAAACGAAAAGAAATTATTTAACTATTGGTCTTTTCTTAAGCATAAGACCTCAGTGGACAGCATTTAAGAAGCATCGAGTGCATGTGCATGCATGTTACACATTCTAGCCCCTAAAACCACTTGTATTCACAAAGTGCGTGTTTGATAAACACACTGCATCCTACACCCTACCCCGCAAAAATGTGGCCACTCGGGCTGAACCCTTTCTTCTACAAAATAAACAGTCAATTCAATGCTTCATGTAGGATAATATTTAAAAAACTGAATGATTGTAAATTGAATACAAAAATTCAAAGAATGGCGTAATCAGAAAACTTTTCAACATAGATATTTGTTAAAATTGTTGAAGATTTTCACTAGTAAATATATTTATCACTGTTTAAAAATGTTGGTCTTTAGTCTAGTGGTAAGAGCTTAACCGTAGTGATTTCGTTAGTCCCCATTCAAGTTCCAGGAAGGTCAATATCAAATGAAGATTTTAGAAAATTAAATTTTGGATTTAAGACATGGGTATTTGTAGTCTTCGAGTGACTTATCTATTTTAAGTGATTGGAAAATATTGTGGTTTAGTTTAGAAATAACTTAAAATCATTATCCCAATGAATTACCAATAAGTCACAGCAAGTCTAAGGTAAAAAAACAGGTATAATAAAGAAAAATGCTTCTTGTAAAAGAGTGCTAGAGATTTAGCTATCAACCCACAAGAATAACTCAGTGTTATTTGACGATAATTTATGGCTGATGTATTCATTTTGTTATTAATTTTGAAGGTTTGTTCCTGTTTCTCGTTGAGATAGCCATTCTTTGCTGGGTCAAATTTTGGGACTACTCATTCGCAGCTGCGACGGCAGCCACTGTTATTGTTATACCAGGTAAAACACATTTTAGGGACACACAAAACATCCGTTAACATAGTGTTAAGGTCGCGATTAAAAACAAACACCGAAGACTGCGAGGAAAAACTATAAAATGGAAAAGCAGCGTTGACCAGTTAAACTAATTTGTTTTTCAACACACTTTTCTTTTAAACAGATAAATTATTTTTTTGATCACATAAAACATGGAAAAAATGGCATAGAATTTTTAACTTCACATTGCAAAAGTAAAAAATAATTAATTTGTAATTCTTTTGTCATGTATCTACATAAAAATAATTAAATATCTTTATATTAGTTTAGTAGTGAATTGTAGCTGCATCTTAAATTATTGACACTTGTAAGAATTTGCAACACAAGAAGAGCAGCTGTTAATCAACAAATTTACTTTAATATCTTAGTCCATTGGTAATGTGATATTTTGTTTTGCAGTTCTCATTGTTTTCGTGGCATTTGCTGTCCATTTCTACCACTCCCTCGTGGTCACTAAATGCGAAGCATCCACAGAAGACATGAAAAAATTGGAGAGTATGAAAAGAAATTTGGATACAGCTACGATTATAGGCAATTCACCAGTGTGATTGAAAAAAAACTGTGTTTATTATATTATTAAAAACTATCACATTCCATAGTTGTGTTTGTTTTATTATGTTAGGTTTGTTAATACTTGTTATCTCTTCTATAACATATGACAAAGTCACGCTTTTTTCAAACAATTATTGACAGTGCAATAAATATCTGTGATTTTAAATAAAAATTCATCAACAATAAAAGTTAAATAAGTATTTTATATTGATATTAAACGTAATAAACTATTTTTTAAAATGATTTATTCCATATATTTTACTACAGGAATGTAAAATCATTTTACACATTCAGCTATATAAGGTTTTTTGCACAAATTGGAAGCTCGTGTTTTAAATATAATGTTTTAAAAACGCAGGAGGATTTCCGTCTGGTAGTTCTTCTTCAAGTTGTTTACTTAATCAAGCATACCTTCTGAATCCCTGTTCATCTCATATCCACACAAATGGAAGATGACTAAAAACAGGATTATAAAAATATGCACTTAAAGAAATATTCTAAAACAATAATATGCTACATTTTGACAGAGAAAAAAGACAAATATAAATTTAACAACATTATCCACTTAATGGACTGAAAATAAATATCAGAATAAGACTGTTGTGAGGATATAATAGAAAAAATTTTACGAATCCTATATACCGTATCTTTGTAGTAAACGATAGTCACTCATTCGCTTCTATGGAACTATAAGAATCATTTAACTTTCCATTTCAACACTGCAATGTTTAAAGTATACAGAGTAAGAAAACAAATGACTCACAGAGAGTTCAATTAAAACGAACTGCACGCCATTTCTTTTTGTCAAACAGTCTCAAACAAACAATTAAAATGAATTGCCTTAGTGACCCATTTCACTTGTTCCACCTCACGAAACAAAATATTTAAAATGTTAAAAAGATCCATTGTGATAAAAAGAAGCGTCGCTGACAATTTACAAAGGACAAAAAGAAAAGTCTGTATGTAACTTTTGATTAATCTTGCTGTGTACATTTCAGTATTTTTGTGATAAAACTGCTTGTTGAGACATATTGTAACATAAATTGGTAATTTTAATATTTAAAAATTAGGTATTTATGCAAAGATGTGTGAAATAATTACAGTCAAAGATTATATTTATGTTTTATTTAATGACATTTCTTAAGTCCTTTTATGTCAACACATTTATTTTACAATAAAAGAAATATAAAAGAGATTTCCGTACTTTCAATTATCCACAGTAATTCCTTACCTACAACTTTGGGAAAACTGTTTTTTTGTTATAAAAATACAGGAAATGATGCAAACTATTTAGCTATTCATGCCGAGTGAAAAGTTTTCATCCTATGAATGTAAACAGATTTAAAACCGTACACAAAAACTTTCATAAAATTATTAATGGATAAGTTTTCAAAGGCACGAGTTTGATGATGACGGAACATAGCGAAAACGATTGACTAATTACTAGACCTGTTTTCGATGGATTCAACGGTAACTTTGTGGAAATCGTAAACTTTGTGATGTTATGTCTGATGATGCTTCTCAAAGAAGCGAAACACGTGTCACATTTTGTAACACAACAAGTGGAATAACAAAGTTATCAAATTTAATTTTATATTCATCACTAGACCTGTCAAAACCCGGTCCTTCTATCCTTAAAACCTCTAATGTTGAGTAACCGAATAACAACCAGTTTTTGTAGAATAACTTCTTTTAAGTTGCTCAGTTGAAAGTCCATATTATGCTCCATATTGAGATCAGACATTGTTAAATTAAAAAAGTGGCAATTTTTTAAATATGGTACAAAAACGAAGAAACAGACGATAATGCTAAAATCTGCAAAAGCTCATAACCCCGTATATCGCATGGATTGCTTTTTTGGGTAGAAGAAGTTACGCTATTATTTAATGTAAATTATGTTATCTGTATAATTTGGAATCAAAAGTAGGTAAATATTCTTTACTACATGCTACTCCTTTTCTATCTGAAAATTAACTTAATGCCGCTAATAACATTGCAGTTCTGCAGAAAATTTAATTACAAATAGGAAAATGTCAAATTATCATACATAGGAGTCAGGGAAACATGATATAATATAATATCAGTATGAAAAAGTCAACATAAGATGTCAAATGAAACTTCTTAGAACAGACGAGTTTTTGTGCAAATATTTCTCGATTCGCATGAATTATCCCTGATCCCAACGTTGGTTTTTTTTTGATATTTTCGTATCCGCAGTTTAGCTTTTCAGATAATCGCATTTTTTTTTGGCAAGATTTAGTAAACTTTTGAGGAGACAAAGAGTAGCATGTTGTAAAACATATTTACGCTTATTTGAATTGTTCTCTTTCTGGACCAAGTGATTTTTGTGTTCTGTAAATTTAATATACCATCGACGGTGCTTTGTGACTTCAAGAAGGTTAAGGGTTAAGAGAGTTGAGTGAAAGTTTAAGGTTACTAGAAGCACTTCCCTAACTTAATCCTCTGTAAATATGCTTAACAACATACAATAAGTTCTTAACGAAGTCGAAAAATTGCATAACTTCAGTAAAACTAAAAATCAAGCAAATTTATTTTGAAAAAACTAATGAAACTGCTGTGGAGCACTGACGACGTCCCCTTTTGATATTTTGGTGCTATTTTGTTAATTAAATGAGCTACATGTCGTTTTTTTGTAATTGCTATCATAAAATCTAGAAGGAATCAGTGAATAAATAACAAAAGACTCTTCAATCAATGCGTTGCCAAGTGTGACAACCATAAATAATAATGCGTTTTTTAAATAGAGACGATTAGAGTGCATAGAATAATCTTGCATAAAATGACAATAAAACTATACTTCAAAAGCTCATCTAAATAAAAAAAAATATATTTTGCATAATTTACTCGATTTCCTGATTTTCATGTACGATAATTTGCCATTTTCTTAATTATAATTAAATTGCTGGCGGAACCGCATTCTTACAAGCGGCATATAAGTTTATTTTCGGATAGAAAAAGAGTAGTATGTTGTAAAGCATTTTCACCCAATTCTTTTAAAAGTATCCTGTCTGAAGCGAGTTTTCTGTGACTTGACTAAGAATTACTATCAGTTCTTGTATAGGAATTCTGGAGACAAAATGGAGAAAGTAATCATATTTATATTGAATACATAATCGTATTACTATAATTAATATTAACATTACTCAGCTATTATATGAGAAGATTAATTCAAAACAAAATTTCGTTAGTAGATAATCTGTACTTACAAATGATGGCAAGCGAATTATTTTGAATACCGTGCCGCTTTGGAACTTTTTCAATTGACAATGATGAAATAGATGTCTATTAGAAAAGATTCTTTATTTATTCTGACGTTTAAAATTAAAATAAACACAAGCAGACTAGAACTGTCATAATGAAACGTCAAAATAAATAATGTTGCATGACAGAAAAATAGCAATGTGTTTTACTACAAAAATAATTAAATGTGTCAGTATTGTTGATGGTTGACAGTGTCAACGAACAAAAATCTGTCAGTGAACAGAATGTTTTGAAATTTGAAAATTATTACATGAGAATATTTATGTCTCTTTAAAACCCATTCAAGGAAGAGAGAAATATTATGTATAAAATTCTTATTGGCCTTACAGTAAATAAACCTAGATTCGTCTGATTGCCAGGACAAAGCTTTTACCAACAAGTCCACAAAGGACAAATATGTGATGATTCAATGAGTTAATTGAGCTAAAAGTGCCTCTTAAACATAATGTAAATAATTGATCAATGATTTATAGGCAACTGAATTGAATGATTTTGGAGTTCTATTGAAAATTTTTCTGTTTTTTGGAAATGTGCAGTTCATACATACATAAGCCCAGTGGTGTGCTGCTATGACTTCGCACCGGTTCTGCTAAGCCGGTTCTTAAAATAATTTCGGTTTGGAGAGCCGGTTCTTAAGCCCGTCACGGCTATTAGTATATTCGTAAATTTATGGGTTTTTGAAATTGTTTGAAAATCCCAAAATCACCGACCAAGATGCGAGCCAGTTAATAAAATTTTAGCAACACACCACTGCATAGCCTCTATTTTCCAAACTGTTTGAAAACATTTTTTTGGTGCCAAGCCATTGGATTTGTTTTGTTGGTCTGACTATCTTGACAATAAATTCCAGTATAGGTTTTTGGTTTGATTTATGAACTTCCCATGGATGTAATTCTTTATAAAGTTTTGGAAGAAGCGTAACAATGAGTAAATTGTGAAAAACAAAGGTATGGTGTCGTACAAATAAATCGCATAAAAAGATGAACAGGTGTATATTCAAAAAATAAAATGCTCATTTGTGCTAATCCCACTTTTATTTATTATGATCAGGACCGGTTTCGCTCATGACGAGTATTATCAACTGATGGTTTTTATTTATTCACAGATGTCCGATGACCCTGCGGACACCACTTACTTACAGTCATCTTCTTCTCAATTGCTGCCGAGAGTACAATATTAGTGTTATTATTATTATTTATACCAAACAAAATAAAATTATTAGGGTGTAACAACAATTGATAATGAAAGGAATCTACAGATAAAGTAACTCGATGGGAGAAATCTTCTAAGGGGAGGCAAACTTTTAAATTCTTTCCGAATGTTAAATGGCGAATGGAGATAACCAAAGTCCTGACTCCTAATTTCTGGACCAGCCAATTCATAACTGGCCACGGTTACTTCGCTGCCAAGCTCTTCCAGCTTGGCCGGTTTGTAAATAGCCCTGAATGTAAATGCGGATATATGATTCAGGATGCTGATCACATCCTTTGGGAATGTCCAGACTTAAATAACGAACGGGAAAAATTGCTCAAGACGATACGACTATCTGTCGGATCTGTCGGCCCCGTCGGTCATGCCGACTTGGTTGCATCGAAGGCAAATTATAGGGCATTTAAAGAATTCTCCGCGTCATTTGGAAAAAAAGTTGAGTTAAATAGATAAAATCTCATATTTTCAACTGCACTTAATTATTAATTAAAGTTTAATTTCTGCACACTGTAGCGCATGCAACCAAGTCTTGAAGAATTTCTTCTCGGGACATTTCTGGCAAAATTTTGAACACGACTAACGTTGTTACGCTACGGAATACACCCTATAAAAAGAGTGTGAAGCCGTAGCGGGTGGTGGTGGGTACAACGTTGAGTACCCTAGGGAATTTAAAAAAAAAAAAAAAGATAAAGTAACAAAATATGAATAAGTAACACTAAATTTAAATAATTAAAATGTTTGTTACGTACTTTCAAAACTCTTCAAAGAATAATTAAGTTGAAGTGGAGACTAAGGATAAATTTAAATCAAATTACATTACAAACGGCAAACCATACTTGCCGCTTCTATGGCGGCACTCGAGCGGAGAGTTAATAGTAGTACGTAAATAAACCAAACTATACATAATATAGCGGTAACATAAATGTAAGTACACAAAAATACAAATGTAGAGAAAATATTTATTCGTTTACGTAAAGTTTTGCAAACAATACAGATGTTTCAAAAAACATCTGGTGACTGCGATTGTTTTGGGTCACACATAAAATCTGTATGGGCTGCAGGTTGAGTATGACTGGTATAAATAAAACAAGATGTTTTTATTATAATTATTTATTGATCAATATTGTCATGTTCTTTAAAAAAATGTTTAGGAATCTGTTTAGTTACTTATAAGTAAGAAACTAGAAAAAGCAAATTGTCAGGTATTAAAATAAGTAAAAACGCATGCATAACACTTAGTACAGTAGAATGCTATTTAAATTCAAAAGAATAAAAAAATGACCAAACATAACAAATCTGCGATTCTACTCCATTGTTAGTGTACACACAAAAGGTGATAGTGTTGAGTATTTTAAGTCATTCAAAATAAGTGCTGTGCACGCGGGAATAGCACAGCTGGAACATATATTTTTTCTAATAGATAGAAAATTTTATTAGGAAAAATCGGTCAGTGATGAAATGCACTTCTGTAAACTATACTTCCTGGTCACATTCATGTATGTCACGAGTTTTTGATTGTGTACCAAGAAACATATTTTTTTGTTTATGTTTCCGAATTAGCCTGTCCTTTGACTAAATGGGAATGCATCACAATGCGGTCATTGTGGTCAATAACTGCCAAATCATCACTTAAGTGAAGATGGCTGTCAAAGCTTTCTAGTTGTTTTCATATATATACTGTGTGATAACCTGACAGAGACAAACCAATTAAATCAAAAGGATTTGTCTCCACAAGTTAAATGAAAGAACCTCCCGAGTCGCCGTTAGAGGAGACATACAGAAAACATCAACAGCGATGCAGACGCTGGGTGTGAACTATCGGTAAAGCTCCGGACAGATACGCCGTGTGGATGTTTCTATAATGGATCATAGTAACAACCAAATATATTTTCTGATACCAAGACAATAAACTGTCGATTCATATTGTTTATAAACTGTCATCCGGTATAGGTAAATGGAATCTATTTTGTCTGATTGATGAACTAATATACCTTTGAATAAGGCAGTGAATCCATTAAATAATGCTTATCTTTCTATATTATGATGAGCAACCATGTTGCTTGAGCGTTAAATACAATCTCGATCTTTTTTGAAAAGCATTCATATTTTCATTAGAAATACATGTCGTCTGATTTGACTCATACTTGAAGGCATTTCATTACTTTTTCAAAAATAATGTGGAAGAGGTTCCTTCAAAACTTTGTCAGTTTTCAATTTTAGATAAAATTCTTTATTGTCAATAAGCGTCGTAGCAATTCTGTTTAGGGTGGCATTATTTTACCAATTGGCCCTGCGCCGTCTATGTGTCTGATAAGCGAATCCTTCGCGCTGCAGTCTTATTATTTCATTTCTCAATCTGTCCTCTTCGCGAGCTGCGTCTCTTAATTCTTTTTCTCTATGTTTTCTTTCGACCATTTCTTGTTCTTCTCTCTCTAGCTGTCTTATTTCTGTTTGGAGTGTTGCCATCTTGTTCAATCCCTGCTGGGCTAACTGAAATTCGATAACAATAAAACGTTTTATGTTTGATGCAAACTTTAAAAAATGCTATATATCATGATATTAAATAAGAAAATACAAATGTAAATAAAAAACCAGAAAACCAGCAAAAAACATGCTAAATTTAATCTTCCATGGTGATGATATTTAGTGTGAGAAAAATCACTTATTGCAATCAATTAAAATGGAATGTTGGCAATATCTGCTTCTTGGCTATAAAGGTTTAACCATATCGTCTGTTGCAATTGTAAGTAAAGAAACATTGAAAATGCAATATCGCAGAGAATAATCACAACAAATGAAAAAATAATCAGAATCCATGGATAATGAAATTTGGGTATGACCCAAAAGATTGTTTAGCAGCTCCGAGAGAATTCTGGCAATATTCTGGGAAGTGGAGAGTAAGTTTTATGCAGACTTTTTGTGTAAAGCACAAAGAAATACTACTCAAATTATTGTTTAAGGGATTTAAGATGCCTATATAATCTATCTCTTTCAGATGCTCCTTTGGTTCAATCATTCTCTACTATGGTGCAGAGTTTTTTCAAATATAGACTGCGAATGCGGACACTTTGCCATTTCGGTTTTCATTGGTGTTTAAATATGAATTTTGTGTAGTTATTTGTTGTTTACTATGTCTATTAAACTTGTTGAAACTTTTTCTGCTATTACGTACCTGTTTGTCTCTTTCTTTGTCTTCCATCTCTTTATTGGCCTGTTCGATATTCTCCAGCATAATCTCGCATTCTAGTATATTTTCTCTCTGCCGTTCTTTGTTCAGTTCCAGTTTTGCATCGACTTGCATCTTTAATGTGGTCAACACTTCATCTAAAAGCGCTTGGCGGGCGTTATGTTCCTCTCGCCATATCTGAAAAACAAGAAAATTTTATTACATTTTAAAAGATGTCAAACTCAACCAATGTACCTAAATACACAAAGACTGTTTTGGAACTTAGAGATGGATATTGCTGTAGAGGCCTAACAAAAGAATATGATAATTGTATATTCAGTTAAGATGAAAAATGTTTTGCTTTGAATTTTTGATATACCCATTTAAAAATGGGTGCCCTAAAGAAGCCTGGATCCCACTAGTCTCTTCTTTCAACCAGATGAACTATATCATTGAAAACTGGTCATATCCACAGAATATACTCAGTTGAACTAAGTAGCAAGAATTAGGAGAAAGCAAAGATATAAAAGTAAAATCATCAAAGTTCTACTGTACTATTATGTTTATATCATACCAATTCTTGCTTCTGGAAGATTACTCTTGCTTCACCATCCATGGCATCTTCCAATCTCTTTTGACGTTGTTTCTCTAAGTCACGCTGCCTTTGAAAACTTTCTTGCGCGCTAGCTAGGGCCTCCTTCCACTCTTGGCGACCGACCTCCTCTTTTATAACATCCTAAACACAAGACAGTTTTTACGTGACTATTACATTTATTTTAAAAGGTGAATTGTTTATTCCCCTATTATTCATAGGTATTCAATGAATAAACATAAAATTCATTTATTGATTTTCTGTGAATGTTTTACGACACCTTTTCAATTGCAGCAATAATAGTCGCCAATTCTTTCTGATCAGCTTCTACGTCTCTTTCGGCTTCTCTCGCCCTCTCTCGCAGTCTTCTGGCGTAGAGAGACATATTCCCAAGAAACATTCCCCTAGCTGCAGCTCTCCGCGTCGCCGCCTCCAGCCTAACCACGGAAGCAGCTTGTAAAGCTTGTAATAGGTTTAATTCTGCATCTTCCTTTACTCTTAAATCAGCGGCTATCTTTTCAGAGTCTCTCAGTTGTTGTATTTGATGGCATAATTGCTCCCGCAGATCCTGTAATTATTTCAAATTAGTTATATAGCAACTTTGTGCAGTTAATTTTCTATATTCATCATTCATCTTTTTCTAAGGGCCAAACAAATTTGGAGACTGATAAATATATCGTCTGTAGACCGCGAGAAAACGTTGAGACAATGAACTTTTTCGAATATCTTGATGCAAATTGTCAATCTAGAGTTACTAGGACCTGTATTTTTGAATTTTGCGATAGATGTCAAAGCATCTGTGTAAAAATAATGTGGAATAAGTCCAAAAAAGTTTTTATATTCATTTATAATATAATAAATGTTAAAATTTATCGAAATCGATAAATATATGAAATCGATATGTAATTAAAATAGATCCTAAAAATCGGGTATCTAATTATTACCTTCATTTTTTCCTCCTTGACCATTATGTCTTCTTTTTCTTTTTCCATCTGCCTCTTAATGCAAGTATCTCTCTCATCCAAGATCTTTTGCAATTTCTCTTCTTCTGTTTTCTTCAGCAGATCTTTTTCAACAGCTTGCTCCATCCTGAAAGAAAATCATTACTATCAGTAAATGAATACTATTATACATTGTTAGGTCTTTGACACAGCAGTTGACATCATTGGCTTCCGTGACGGATATCAAGGGTTCGAGTCTTAGTACGAACAGCATTTATTTCTGTTTGAGGGCATGGGTGTTTGTAATCTCTAAAAAAATCCCTCCAACCTTTCTTAATCCTTAAAAATAGCGAAAGCGATTAGGCAACCACTAATCCTATCCTGCCCTATCCTTCTTTCCCTACTATTTTCTACGAAAAGTAAGGGTTGACCAACTGAGTGGCAAAGAGTTCTCATAGAAAAAAAAACTTTTGTTAGGAGGCCTTATGCTTTTCTGGTTTTTCAATCAATTAATGAATATGTATCTTAACCACTTCCCCGGCGTTCACAGGAATACGTGTAAAAAAGTGTTCCAATTCGGCGCTCACGCAAATGCGTGTGATAACCGAAGCGCACCTATATAAACATTTTAAAATCGTTGTTCGATTTTCGGCGTTCACGCAAATACGTGTTTCATACAATTTCTTGATATTCAATTTATATGAATTAGCTTTGTGGAATTCGTATATCTATATATATAAAAATGAATGTTTGTATGTTTGTTACCTATGCGCTCCTATACCGCTCATCCGATTGCGATAATTTTTTTGGGGAGTTGTTATGCGGACGCCAGAATAGGTTTATGAATCAGCGGTGGGCTGCTAATGCGTTAATTTGTTTGTTTGTCTGGTATGCGTTCCTATACCGTTCATCCAATTGCGATAAAATTTTGGTGAGTTGTTGTGCGGACGCCCTTGAATGTATATAAATCAGTGGTGGGCTGCCAATGCGTTAATTTGTTCGTTTTTTCCATATTCGTTCCTATACCGTTCATCCAACTGCGATAAAATTTTGCTGAGTTGTTGTGCGGACGCCCTTGAATGTATATAAACCAGCGGTGGGCTGCCAATATGTTAATTTGTTAGTTTGTCTTTTATGCGTTCCTGTTCCTATACCGTTCATCCGTTTGCGATAAAACTTTGGTGAGTTGTTGTGCAAGCACCCGCAACGGTATCTGAATAAATTCAGCCAGCGGTGGGCTTCCAATACGTTAATTTTTTTGTCTGTTCCATATTATTCGTTCCTATACCGTTCATCTGATTGCGATAAAGCTTTGGTGAGTTGTTTTGCGGACACCAGCAAAGGTTTTTGAATCAAAACATACAACGATGGGCTGCCCATACGGTAATTTGGGAGTTTTTCTTTAATGTATTCCTGTTTCTATACCGTTCATCCAATTGCAATAAAACTTTGATGATTTGTTGTGCGGACGCCCTCAAAGTTTTCTAAATTAGTACAGATAGCAGTAGGCTGCCAATGCGTGTACAAGGGGCTCGCTTTATATCAACGCAATTCTCGGTATTCCGGAAAGCAGTGAGTTTTTTTGTCACTCTGATGGACTACTTAAATAAGCAATCGATTTTTACTTAATACATTTACAATATGTAACAATATGCAATTTACTGTAAACTCATCAATGTAAGTGGCCGAAAATGTACTACTGTGTATACTGATGCTGTCATAGATAATGTATGTAAGTCAGAAATTGCAGCTATGCACTCATTTGATTTGAGAATATTGTTTTCTCTTAAATTAACAAGGAGCTGGCCGACCTTAGCAAAATTTCACAAAGGGCTTGCGCGAGCCCCTCTGAGCTTCCTCCAGCCCACCCCAGAGTGCAGAAATTTTACAATGAGAAATTTTGCCGAATAAAGCGATCTGCGTGCCATGGCTATCAGTTGCATGGCAAATCATAGGTCGCAAAAAGTGAAATTTAGACCCATTGATTGGCTATTTTTAGAATTCTCTGTGGCGAATTTTCTAATAATTATTGCCTTTTCTGGTGACTTTTCTCAATTTAGCAAATGTGTGTGTTTCATAAAGTTTAGTGTGTCTTTGGTGTGAACATTTTTGGATGGTGGTCGAACAGCGCATTCAGCACTGAAATTGCATTTTAATGCAAATCACTGAGACACTAACATGAAATATCAAAAAAAATCGGAATGGGTGCAGTACTTCAATCATGCCAACTCATAATATGAGGCGAATGTACTATGGCGTACAAAAAAGCATTGTAAGCTGTATACTATCCACTAAAAGATTTGAGAGGAAATGACTTTGGTGGCGCACTTATTTTATTGTCTGGTGATTTTCTACAAACCCTACCAGTTATACCACGTTCAACTTATTAAATACATGTCTCAAATCATCAGTTTTATGGCGACACGTGCAGAAATTGGCTTTCAAGGCCAGCATGCGTGTAGAACTACAATATGACACATCCGCTGAACGTTTCGCAAAAAAATTGTCGAATATTGGGAATGGAAAATTGGAAATAGATGAATCCACACAATATTACATTGCCAACAAACTTCTGTAAAATTACAAAAACAATAAGAGATTTGATTCAAAAAGTTTTCCCAAAAATATCGCAATAAATTCTTCTGAATTCTTAAACTCACTTGATTTGCCAGCCATGCCGTCACACGTTTTTACATTGAAAATTGGCGTACCTATCATTCTTCTCCGAAATATAAATCCACCACTTTGCAACGGTACCAGACATTCATTGAAAAATATAATGCACAATATCATTGAAGCTAAACAAATTAAAGGGAAAATATAAGGGGCACAATGTACTGTTGCCAAGCATCTCAATGATTCCAACAAATATGCCATTCGAATTAAAATGTTTGCAGTTTCCGGTGCGACTCGCATTTGCAATAACCATCAACAAAGCACAAGGACAATCGCTACAAGGGTGAGGACTAAATTTAGAAAATCTATGCTTCTCACATGGACAGCTGTATGTGGCCTCCTCACCCGTTGGAAAACCTTCAGATCTATTCGTATACGCACCAGACGGAAAAAAAGATATCTAAAAGCACTTCAATAAACAGAATTAAAATACAATCACTTTCTTTCTTCGAATGGCATTGCAACGCTTGCCGGGTACCGGCTAGTTTTATATAAAAATTCAGGAGGAAAATCTTATAATATAAAAAAATAGACTTATAAGACTTATAGATTTAGAAAAATAGAAGGGTTAAAATTTTTTTTTTTTTTTTAAATAATATTTATATGCTTCAAATTAAAAGAGAATAAAAATAGTTTTTTTTGGAACATTTTTGCAAAAAAATTCGCCGGGGAAGTGGTTAAGGTGTGAGTGTCTGCGATGTTTACATTCATACCCACTCAGCTTTAATTTAATCTAGAAATCATTCATAGAGTGATAAGCTAACCATTATTCTAGTCATGCCATCAAAAAGAAATTTAAACTACTAAATTACAGTTTTTTTAAAATATCAGTTGAAATGCGCCATTTGAGGGTACAAGAAAATCAAACTAGAAGGAATTTTTGAATAAAAAATTACCATGCAGATTTAAGAGCCCCATGCCGCTGAGCCCTCTCATACTCCCTGAGGACTGGCTGATTGGCTCTCCACTGATGATATAGCGTGATCTCAGCCTCCTGTCGTCTTCTCGCATCTTCCTTCGCTTTGATGCCCAGGTTTATATCACGTAGAACAGATGTCGGTACATCGTCTAGGTATGTTCTGGAAAGAGAGATAATTGATATATGTGAATTCAATATGCCTCAATCTTTGTTATTGAAAAAAAAGTCTCGTCTCTGGAGGGTTAATACAAGAGAATAATCACTGTTAAGGTAAGAATGCATTAGTGAGAATGTATGCAGATTGAAGGGACATATTATAATACCTGTCTTTATTTTGATTGTGATAACAAGAACCTTACACATACATAATAATTTATACAACGCACTCATTAATTTAATACATTATTTGAATTTCACCTAAG
This sequence comes from Himalopsyche tibetana, assembly GCA_030503985.1. Taxonomy (NCBI): domain Eukaryota; kingdom Metazoa; phylum Arthropoda; class Insecta; order Trichoptera; family Rhyacophilidae; genus Himalopsyche; species Himalopsyche tibetana. The sequence goes on along the minus strand of JAPJYX010000011.1, from coordinate 11,382,208 downwards.
TAATTGAAAAAAATTGAGATATAGATTAAATAATGAGTCGAAGTTGTTCGACGTTTCAAAAAACATTACAACTCCACAGCCCTGCTTTTATAACTGTTTCCATATCGACTGTATAAAAGCAAAAGGAAGTAATCCACAGTTTATTCAAAACAGCTTTTTTTCAATAATCACAATATATACAACTTAAAACAAATTCTATCAAAAGGATGTATGCTGAAAATGACGAATTAGGATATGAATTTGAAGAGAAAAGAAGGGCCTGTGAAAATTGCGATCTGGAATAAGGAGTTTTTCTTAAACAATTTATTAAATTAATATTAGAATGTGGTCGATTGGTCAACATCGTTAGCTTCAGTTTCGGAGGTTTCGGGTTCAAATCCCAGTACGTACAGTTTTTATAAATTGATTTTCCAATCAATTTATGTTCGAAGGCATGGATGTACTTATGTGATATCTTGAATTTTCACTCTCACCAAATGGGTGGGAGTGAGAAATCCTAAAAACGGGCCGTAGCAAAAGCTATAAAACTAAACACTAGTCTTGTCCTGACCCTATCCTTATATCCCTACTCTCTATGAAAAAAAAGAGAGGTTGAGCAACTGTGTAACAAGCAGTTCTTAAGTTGAGATAAAATCTATTATGAGTCCATATATGGTCCACGCTGAGAGCGGACATGGTAGAAAAGTCAATAAAAGGTTGTGCATATTCTATAATTTGCTCCTGACCCAAAAATGTTTTTTGTTCCTTCGTAAAATTTGTTTTCCCCAGTCGATACGGAAATTATTCATAATTGTATTCGTAACTAAAGTATGTCGCTCACGTTCTTCGCTGCAATTTTTGTTGCGTGTTGTATTGTTTGAGTTCCTCGCTGTATTGCATATTCTCGTGAAAAAACATCATCGCCAACTTGTTTTGTCTTTCTTCCAGTCTCCTGAAAGTAAAACAAGATAATATGAAACATGATTTTTTAAAAACTGCATGTGAAAGTACATAGTTAACTCTTCAGGCAAGGATGGCGGGCACTCTGCACACGGATCAGTTATTGTACTTAAACCTTTTGACAAGTATCGCTGTACCTGTACGGACCACTAAGTTTACAATTTTAATCCAACGGACCACTAATTAGACCATAGGGTGGGGAACCTTTTCATTTCTAAAAGCCACGTTCATTTATTTGATTCAACATTGGACCGCAGTAAAGAAAACGTTGACACCCCCCCTTTTTTTGTCGACTGTCAAACATATAACGAGTTGATTAAGCTCTTTTTCCAAACGCTTGCGTATAATTTAAATAATGTCAGATTTCTCTACGGACCACCAAATTTTCTCGATCACACTTTGCTGACCGCTGATCTCCACCATGCTATGCAATTTCCCATACGTAAATGTAAACTATTTTTCATTTCAGGTGGTCTTATTTATATAAAGAAAATTATAATCCTGCTGATTTTTGATTTAACTTTCGAGCTCCTTCATGCAAGTTTTTGCCTTGAAGCTTACCATACATTAAGCAAAACAACTTTGTCAATCACTCATTGCCAGACATCAGTCTAGGATTACATGATGTCAGAACAGATCTTCAAGCTTGTATCAACTCAAAGAACTAACATAAAATAATTACATTTTATATACCTTGTAAAATAAATAAAATAGTTACAAGGACTTTCTTACCATGACATTTTGATAGGAAAAAACAAGTCAGTGAATCAATATTGTCAGTGTTCATAAAATCCAATACTTCTTCGGGTTTGAATTTAGAACAATATGATAATTATAACAATAAGTCATGTTTATCTTGTAGCCATAAAATATAAATTTGAAATAAAAAGAATGTATTCAAAATTATAAAACAAAAGAGAATCAGTTAAGAGATTTTGTTTTTCTTGAGTTGATTTAACTAATGAAAAATAATTAATTATTGGTACAGGGGATAATTAAGAGCCCACATTTTATCAAAAGCTGACAATAACAGGTATTTCATTAATTAATCAACATAGATAATCCTTGTTTGTAAAATAATAAACACCTGAGAATTTATATCTTAAAAATTAGTATCTTATTTTTCAAAAAAAGCAAAATACCCAAGATTTCGAGGTGGGCAATTCAAACTCGATTGGACAGGTATTTGTGTTTTTTTTTTATCTTGAAATATTATATAATAATAATTCGTAAAAGGTCAACGATAGTTTTTAAATTTTAAGTAAAATTTTATAAGCTATTAACATATTCAACGTTTATTGCTTTGCACTAAAATGCTTTTAGGAACCAATAAATTTATGTTGAGGGTTTTAGGCACACTGTGCCCAACAGCGCATCTAGCGCATTATGTGTACTATATGTTGCATGCAGATGACATAGTATATGACACGCTAGGTGGGTTTTCATCACGACGTGTGCTAAAAATATATTACTTATAAATCTTCTTCATTCTCATTTATACTATAATATATAAAGATTAATTCAATGTCCGCTACCAATGAGAAACATATGGAATCATGATGGCGCATTATAACCAGGACAGAGTTGGAATTGGAGATGTAGTGTTTTGAGTGGAGTTGGAGATGTAGAAAACAGGTGATTCCACTCCTTTTATTTTTCGATTAAATTGTAATACAAAAAGTTAGAAAATAATAAAAAAATATGAGCTATTTCCTTATATGGGGATGCATCTTTAACTAGATGGCTGCCATAGACGAGATTTTTGTCAAATTTTTCATGCTCAACACGCCAGAGATGAGTTACCTCGTCAATAACTAATTAAATTAATAATTGAAAATTATAGCCAATTATAGCAAACGTACTTTTTTCTACGGCAGCCAAAAGATTAAAGAACCAAGTGAAAAAACATGTTTTAACACTTACAGCCCCGCCCTTTGATGGACGGTAAAAACCCAGGATGTATGTTTTAAGAAAACGTGTCTTTCACTTGGTTCTTTAAGAGCCAGCAACATATCGGAAGTATTTTTTAGCACCATACGAGAAGTATTAATACCCCCTCTGCCTGATAATCTGAACCTTATCACTTACCCTCAATATCAAATTATTTGTTTATTATAATTTTATAGTATTTGATGATAAAAACCTTTGTTTATTTCTCCTATAGTCCAGCTCCATCGCCTCTTTGTTAGCTCTCTCATAATAGGCGTCGTCTGTCCACTTTGGAGGAAGACCAGGTCCGACGGAAGCATTCTGCTTAGCCCAGTGTGCTGCGAGTTCTTGGCGAGTCAACGCAGCTTCGGCCGTTGCAGCTCTTCGGCGTGACGCCTCTATAGCTGCGGCTTGGCCTGCCCTCATTGCGCAATTTGACGTCAGTGAATATCTGAAAAACGAATTAGTATAAAGGTTATTCAAACAATAAATCTCGTAAAATGCATATTAATATAGAATATAAATTTGTCTTTATTTATCTAATGTGTTTGTAACGCAGCATTCTCTCTCTTTTTCTCTATCAGCGCATGCACCTGAGTGTGTGTAAGTGTTAAGTGATTTAAACATTTTGAGCAAATGTTGACAGGTGGCACTAATAATTTTTGGTTTATCAAAAATATTTGTATGTTTAAAAAGTCAAAATTTACCATACGGTTTACAGTTTTTATACGTTTTACGTTTTAAAAATTAAAATTGACAGGCGAGTCCTACAGTCAAGTCGTCATTTTTTTTGTTGTTAATTGAATTGGAATTTACTTGGTAGAACTCCATTGTAATAAAAGAATACCAAATTATTTTAGTATAACAACTATAATTTTTGGATACTACTATTTCGGATTACACCCTCATCAGAACTGTGCGCAGAAGAGATCTTCTCTTAGCTTCTTTCTCTTCTAAGCCAGTATATATAGGTTAGTTATTAATGTATGTTTAAAATAATCGTCACTGAATAACATCAATTTGGGGTCGTCGGTATTCATAAAAATAATTTCTCTAGCTTTGGTCGTAGAGTGTAAGGCGTGGATTGAAAATAGTCATAGTTAAATGAGACCAAAATAGCCGACATTAAATATAGCCTAGCGATTAACGCTCATCGCGTCTGTTTTGTTTGGGTTCGGCATTGGGTTATCCACAAGTACGAATCCCGGTATAGACTATTTTTTAAATTTATATTTCCAACGATTTATGTATTTTCTTTCAATGGCGACGACGTGTGTGATGGTAACATTCTTTCTTCCTCTTTGGCCATATTCACTCCCTATGTGGAGTATAGGGCCGCCACGCGGCACCTACACGTTTCCCTGTCTCCCGCTAGTTGCTTTGCTTCCTCCCATGACATGCCAGCATCCCTCAGTTCCGCCAAGTACATGGACGTCCGGGGCGCCGGAATCCCACCGGTCGAAAGAAGAGGCAGGCAGGATCGAGGCTTTCCGGAGGCATCCGCAGCACATGACCCAGCCAGTTCCAACGTCTCTCCATAACCAGTGACGTGACGGGGCGCTGTCTTGTACGCTCCCTGGTTACATTACCTCCCATCTATCAGATTCTAAACACGTGGCGTAGCGAGAGAAATGAGCTAAACACTGGCCCTATTCAAGCCTCATCCTTCTATTTGTTATTCTTCGTAAAAACAGAGTGATAGAGGGGACATGGGGACATGAATGTTTCGAGCGATGTGTAACATTTTATGCAGAACTTCTTTTTTAGTTTCCCATTGAAGTTGAGCTACTCTTCTATTTTTATGATTGTATTAAACAATACGGTCATCTTTTATGCTCTACAGTGTTCTTCAACCTATGGTCCGCGGACCGGCACCGGTCCGCGAAGACTTATATGTTTCGAAAAATTTTCGACTTGATCCTCGATGTTGATGCAAAATGGTGAATGTACTGCCTTCTGATATCTTTAAGGTGTCGGCTATCTCACTCAACTTCAATTTACGATCGCTCAAAACTATTTTGTGGACTTTTTTTATGTTTTCTGGAACAACTGCCAAATTTGAGCGACCAGAACTCTCTGTTCAGAAATCAGCAAAAATGGAGTTCGAATAACACTTGCTTTGTTTTGCTTGAACGGTATTTTTTTATATTAAAAAGCAATAATTTTACGACACACAAAATATAAATTTTTCTATTGTTTTATTAAAAATTACAAAAGTAGCGTCACTAAAACCACTGGAACTTGTGAACTAAACGTCAATTGTTATTAAATTTTGACACGTTTTATTACCAGTTACTAGTACTTTAGTACTTTCTAAAAATCATCCTACCGGTCCGCGAGATATTTTTCCAGTTTTTACCGGTCCGCCGATGTAAAAAGGTTGGAGAACACTGCTCTACGATACATTTTTTTTTGCTTACTTTTTACAATAATACAAAAGTCCCCGTTTGAAGGAAACCGCAGAACTTTTGGTTTAATATTTGAACGGCGCGGCTAGTCATTGTTCGTTACCCGTTGACCTTTATTGTGCGAGAGATTGACCCTAGTATAAAAAACACATTTAGTTTATTTAGTAAAATGGTAGATAATCGAGTGTCTGCCATTTGTAATTTTATGATTCCAAGATTAAAATAATAAACTGTTTTGACGGTCACATCTCAGTTTAGATGCTTCTAATGTTTTTTTGCTTGCGAACGAAGCATATGCGTGCACCGTGAAGGGGCTTACGTTAGTCTGAAACCAGAAAAATCAAATGGTCACTTCAACAATACGTCGAGCGATGAATTACGCGCACTCTTTTAGACCTGTTTTTTTCTCGCTTGGAAGAAATAAATGTTTCTGTTGCCACCCAGTTCAATGCAAATGGCAGAAAACATTAACAACACTTATATAATAATAGTTTACGGCATAATTTTGAGCAATTCTTTGCAATATAATAGTAAAACATTTGTTGATTGCTTTAAAGATTATCCCATATTTGCGACACAAAATCATTGAGCTGACATCTCTGTTGCATCATGACAGTACACGGCTTATAACCGAGGCTGTGGAGTCGGGGATTGAGTTGGAATTGGAATCGGGAAAACCGGAGGATTTTTTTTTTAAACCATGTCCGCTCCCAATGTGGAGCATATGGACTCCTAATGGAGTTTATCTCAACATAAGTGTTTCTACGAGAACTGCTTGTTACTCAGTTGCTCAACCTCTCTTTTTCTAAAGAGAGTAGGGATAGAAGGATAGGGGCTAGGACAGGATTAGTGGTAAGCTAATCGCTCTCGATACGCCCCGTTCGTAGGATAGGATGGGTGAGTGGGGGGAATTCAAGACATCACATACACCCATGCCTTTGAACAGAAATTCATAAATCGATTGAAAAATCAATTTATAAAAACTGTCCGTACCGGGATTTGAACCCGGGCCCTCCGTAGCCGAAGCCAACAACGTTGACCACTCAACCACACAGGCGGCATAAATAGTTGAACGATATTGAAAAATTATTAGTCTATTCATCATATTGATTGGTGAAATCTACTAAAATCTATTCTAGTAAAGAGTGATTTGATGGTATACAGATATGTTAGTTAAACGGAAATATTTGAAAAAATAAATTCGGGTTTTTATTTAAAGCCGGAGTCATCTCTTTTAGCCCTGCTTTTAGCTTCATGTGTGAGTTGTATCACCCTAGCAACCCTTTCCCATCCTAGTAGTCAAATACATTTTTTTTCTGTCAAACCAAAATTTCAATAATTATACCCTCGCCCGTTAATCGCGGCGAGAACGTTCTGGAGATTATCGCGACCAACGGGGTATCTAAAAAAATGTGAAAAAAGCAGTTAATTAATAAATAAAAAAATGGCATATAAGTAATATAACTTCGCCAAAAATTTATTTTCATTTTGTCCCGCGTTTCGTTTATCATAAATACATAAGGTTCGATTTTTTTTTATTTATAATGAAAAAATGCCTTGCATTGTTCAAAAGAAATAATTTGGCATGGGCACGCACATGCCGTATAGTGGAAATAAAAAAAAACAACTCTGACAGCGGAGAAAAAATAAAGCGGATGTTTCTCTGTTCATAATCGCATTGCACTTATTGTTATGAGAAAAAACATACGTTTGTGTACATGTGATTCCCCCCAAACATCAATCATCGTAGTTTAGTGATGCGAAAATGAAAAAAATATAATGAATATAAGACCACAAGTTAGGCTCGTGATAATATTATAGTAATAGTATAAGACAGCGTTTCCCAAGCGGTGTTCCGCGGACGCCTGGGAGAAACACGCCGGGAAATCATTCAGTAATCGAATCAAGTGATTGTTCGTCGGGCGTTTTCTTTGCGACGGTAACATTTTTAAGAGTTCCAGCAGTAAAAAATTGTTCCGCGACTTAATACACATTAGGTATAGTTTGCAGAAGATGACCATCTGTACATATGGACTATACAACTACTTTGGGAAAATACTATCGATACGAAAATAATTAATATAATTGTCATCAGCGTAGACGTTCCCCAACCATCGTCTGGTACATGTCATGCTTTTCTAATTTAATAGCCCCATGGATACTGTGCCCGTTTTAATATACATAGTCTCATCAGTTGGGGCATCAATTTAGGCATCCCAGAACCACACAGTCGCTTTAAATTGTAATTTTCTATCCAATCTAGTTTATTCTTCATTAGAGATCTGTCAAAATAGCGCTTACAGATCGTGGTACGACATCTGGAAAAAACAGTAGTCGCAAAATTTTATATTTTCAATGGATTGGAGAAAATTATTGGTTTTCTTTTACTGTCAAGATTTACTATTGATCATATTGAGCTATTTTACCACTGGAAAAGCGTTACTAAGTTGATATCTCAATTTGGAAAACATTGACATAATCGTGCCTCCAATTCACAGATTTATAAACTCATAATTGATTGTATCAAGGCGACCGCCGAATTCATTCTATTCAAATATGTATCGAGTAGAAATTCGCAATACATACAGGTATTTTGTGGACGCCTCGCGAAGGAAAGTAGGTTCAATTTTGAAGGTAGACAGGTTGACGAATACATAGTACGATGTGCTCGAACAGTGAGTCACTTATCACGGAACATGGGGCATTAAAAAAATACATTGGATAGGTAAACAAACAGTTTTATTCAATTTATCGCAAACTGTTACAGGGAACTCCCGACTCAATTTGTTTTCAGTCACACAACGATATCTGCAGACACTAGCCGTAAACATCAATGCTAATATATTAAATATATGTACATGTTGCTTGTTTGATTAGCGGGTAATTAACATGTTTATAATATTATGGATTCTATCAATTTTATTATCGAATGTGTTATTGCAGTATATATAGGTCGTACGTAATACAGATTATTTTAAATGGCATTTCTTTTTCCCGTAGTTTCTTCAACACGCTGGATCCCGGAGCCGTGTTTTCACGTGATAAGCTAGCCAAGCGTTGAGTCCCGGAACCGTGTTTACACGTGATGCGCTACGCTTTCAAATAGAGCCACAATTGTGGTATTTAGATTTTTTTTTATAAAAGACTCAGTATAACCATAACAGCAGATACTCAAATCATTCTAAATCAGTCTTTTGGTTATTACTTTTATTGAAAATAGTTACTGATTTTACCAATCAAAATTTAAGGATATCATAACGAATTTGATGCGTTCATTTGTACTTCTGAAGATCACATGATGGTGCAGTCAGTCTCTGAGTTTATTTTCAATTGTAAATTAAGATATTGCATGAAAAAGTGTGTCAAAAAGCATTTCTAAAACTATTTTGTTATTAATAGCAACAGCGTAAAATAAATAAGTCCAATTGAACATGCAAGGTGTGCGACAAGCAAAAAAAAAGGAGCAAGACTCGGTACATGTGAAAAAAATGTAATATGGCTTTCCATAGCAGAAAAACCTGGCAATAATGCCATAGATAAGTAAATAATAATAGTCTTTCAAGCAATCACATAATCCTTCATTTGATTTGACAAAATATTTTCACAGAACTTTTATAAAGCTCTTAAAAAAACGGCAATTCTTTAAAAATAAGCCGGCACACGAAACAGTTTCACGTGATTCGAGAGCCCTATTACAATGTTTGGACATGTATCGAGTCTTATTCGTTTTTTTATTTGTCGCACACCTTAACAGGAATTTTACTTCGTTATTCTTGGTATTCAAATATGTTTAGTAATGTTCCTTGACATCCTGATTTGTTTAAACAAAGTTTACAATTTGGATTTTTTTTTAGAAGTACGTATCAAATCCGTTATGATAGTAAATTCGATGAAAATAATAGTTGAATGACTGTTATAGAATGATAAGAGCATCTGATATATTGGTTATTGTGAGTATTTTCTAGAAAATGTTGCAAAATACAACAATCACAGCTGTATTCTAAAGGCTAGAACAACGCGTAAAAAACTGTTCCTGGACTATGCTGCAGTAGACACGCAGACCGTGTTACTGTGTCACGTTTGTGAGAGAGCTTAGTTCTGATAACGGCATGAAGCCGAAATAGCTATTTTGCTATTAAATATTTGAGTAATATAAAATTGAAATTAATAACTTTGATACTGCCGAATCCATCGAAAATATTTGGCTATTTTCTTCGTATTATATACTCGCATTTTACTTTCTTCTTTTAGATCTCGCTCAGCTTTCTGTAATTTTCTCAATCCCGAAATCCCGGGATAAGTACTCTCACAATCCCGGGATTTCGGGATTATAAAATTGGATGTGATCCCGGGATTGGATACCCTATTTCAGGGTTGGGGAACCTTTTCTTATCTAAAGGCCGCATTCATTTTTCTGATTCGACATAAGGCCGCAGTAAACATTGACTAGGGAATCTTTGGCAGGAAACAGGAATTTACGAATTTACATACATTTACAGAATTACAGAACTGGCCAGAAGGCCGCACCAGAGTAGCCAAATGGCTGGAGGTTTCCCAAGCCTGCCCTAGCCTGTATTGCTGTAAGACTTCAGCGTTGATTTTTTTAGGAATTGAATTGTAATATTTTAGATCAGGGGTCATTCAATTGGGCGTCGTCAAATTGCTCGACAGTACTTAACCTACGTACGCTGTTATCGCCTCGACAATAAAATAAGATGATTACTATAATTAAAAGCATGACAATAAATTAACGTCATTGTAATCGCAGTGGTGCAATTTGCATTGTAAGGGGCAACACGTGCTGGCCCTTTCTGTTAACACGACAGGTGTAAAACGTAGTCCGACGAGATTGACTTACCTGCTCGACTAATTGATTAAAAATATCTCTTCTCAGAACAACCCATTGCACAGGTGATCAAAGCTACCCGTGTATGTAGGAAATGATGATTTGATTTTACACCACTCCTGAATATGATATCAGAAAATAAGTTACTTTCACGAGAAGTGGTTTTATTTCAGCCACACAACCTTTCTTTTCTGAGAGGATAATGGAAAAGTATGGGAATGGAAAAAGACTAATAGTTTTTTCTACGACCGATTTTAAGGACAAAAACACTCCACTCGTTTATAAAATCGGATTTAATATGACACACATCGTCTAATAAATACTCTTCTATGTCTACAGTCTTAGTTTTCTACAATCACGTATCGCATCTCTTTTGACAGTTTTGAGTTTTTTGATGTAATGAATTCAGAATTTCAGCACACATATTCCTTTAACTCGTAAAAAAATGCTATGCTATATATCAGTACTTCTCAAATCGGGGGCCACCGCAGAACATGTTTTGTATTCAGGTGGCTGCGGTATGAATAAGTTTAAGTTTGAAGTTAAACAACCTAATACAAAAACGTTGGCAACAAAATAATTTAGCAAATAATATGGTCATTTGCTATATTTAGCACGAAGGAGAGAATGGCACGGATGGAAAAGTCTTTGCTTCTTTCCTTATATACTTTCTCAAATATATTGAGGACAGAACCATTCCAGTGGAGTTTTATTGCGATAGAAAGCGATACCGATCGCGGTAGAATAAAGTAAATTTATGTGTCTCCTGAAAGCTTTTACTTTTTGAGATACGAGATTGTAGAAAATTACCGACGATGTGTACTGAATACAATTCATATAACTTTTTTTATCCGTGTCCGTTCCTAATATGAGCAATATGGTCTCCTATTGGAGGTATCTCAACAGATTTTTTCAACGAAAACTGTTTGTTACTCGGTCGTTCAATCTCTCGTTTTCGAAGAGAGTAGTAGGGATAGAAAGATGGGCAGGACAGGACTAGTGGTTGGCTAATCAGTCTCGCTACACGCCGTTATTTTAGGATCAGAATGGTGGGGGCATGCTCTCGAACAGAAACCGATTAATCGATGTAAAATAATTTCACAAGTATATTTTGTTTTGCGGCGTAAAATCTATCCATGCATGTGTGCTCAATGAACTTTAAACTTGAAATCATTCGAAAGATCGGCCACGATGTATTCCATTTTTTGTCCATCGATTTGATGATCCGTTGCTATGTATGTATTTCTCGGGCAAAAAAAATAATTAAAGCCCGTACCACAATACAAAATACGAAGTTCAAAAAAATGTTAATCAAAGCCGGTGATATGGTCTGCATTCATCGGTTGCCCGGGGTTTTTGAATGTGTTCGCTTTATGCAACTAGTAATTTTCGTTATATTCCTTAGTATTATACAAAGAGATACAATTTAATTCTGTATCATCGTAATTTGTTGGGCGAGGCACTGTGGGACTGGTGTGAAGATATTCTTAGACATTAATTGCTTATAGATATGGGTCGATTTTTTGGTGAATTTGGATGCTTTTTGTGATGGTCCATGTCTATAGTGATTATATTCTGCCAAGTGAAAAGAATGAACAAAACGAAGCCAACAATTCTTCGTTTATCTTTGCTCCATCTTTAATATAAAGATTGCTAGCAAATTGCAGTATGCTTCTATAAGTTGTATCTAGTCACATCAATATTTGACATCGATCCATTTCCAAGTTATATAATTGTTTCGATTGATTTTTCATATTGATAAGGTGAAGATGGCATTTCTTTAAAAAAAAATGACTGCAATTCTCTTGGTTTATTGGCTATACAATTTCGGAATAGTTGATTCTCAATTTCGAGTTCTCACAGTATCAAATGTTATTAAGTATATTCTAGTATTCCACCCAAACATATCAAAATAAATGTTACATTTAAAGAGAGATAGAAAATAGTTTGATCCAGTTTCACTTCGATTAGGTAATATTTATTAACAATCCCATGTCTTGCATTAAGTATCGTAGCAAATGGCGAATGTTGTCGTGCTATTTATTCTTCAAACAATTTTAATGTGGGGTGTTCACTGTTAATACTTCGTGGAAAGGCATAATTCCTCTGTACTTATTTCCACTTTTATTTACTAAGATCAGGGCCGGTTTCAGTTGATAATGCTCGCCATGAGCGAAACCGGTCCTGAATTTGGTAAATAAAAGGGGGTAATAAGTGCAAAAATATTGTATTTTTTTAAAAAAATTCAAATATGATATTATAATGTATGAAATTAGGGGTGTTAACTTCATACTATTTTCTCTCAGACCATTTGAATTTAAAAAACTTAAAATAAAACAGTTTCGTGTTTTGCTTTTTATATAATAGCCGTTACTATATTCTATATTCATTCTTCTTCTTTTCTTTGGCCATGTTCGCTCCCTATGTGAAGCATATGGCCGCCACGCGGCACCTCCATGTTTCCCTGTCTCCCGCCAATAGCTTTGCTTCCTCCCATGACATGCCAGCATCCCTCAGTTCCGCCGAGTACATCCTATGGATAGTACCCGACGGACGTCCAGGACGCCGGAATCCCACCGGTCGAAAGAAGAGGCAGGCAGGATTGAGGCTTTCCGGAGGCATCCGCAGCACGTGACCCAGCCAGTTCCAACGTCTCTCCATAACCACTGACGTGACGGGACGCTGTCTTGTACGCTCCCTTATCTCTGAATTCCTCACAAAATCAAACCACCTCACCCCCATTATCCGACGCAAGCATCTGTTCTCGAAGCTCAGTATACGCTTTTTCTGAGTCTTCGTCAGGTGCCTTGATTCATTCAGCATATGGAAAAAAATAATTAAAGCCGGCGACTTCACCTAGAATACTATAAATCTATCTTCACAGTCCTAACATTTTCAAAAACTTCGAAGAAAGATTTGTCACCGCTGACACATAAATATTTACTAATAAACTAAGAATATTATGAAACATATGAACGATCCGCTAATCTTGTCTATTGAGTTAATTTATAAGTCGTTAAGTCCTGAGTTTGGTAAATAAAAGTGGAAATAGTACAAAAGAATATTGTGTTTTTTTTTTAAATTTTCACCCCTAGTTTCATGAACATATTATAATGAGGTCAATAAACTTGTAAAATTAAAATATCAGTAGGTATAGTTAATCAATCTCCCAACCCTCTTTCTAGTAAACGACAAGTGATTGGCTAATAACTCTCCTTAAGCGGTTTCAGGCTGTTTTTAGGATCGTATAGGGCGGGTGGAATAAAAATATCACAGAGCCCCACACTGTTTGGAAACAAATTTATTTTAAATTTACAGTATTCAAGTGTGCATACTTACGGAAATTCGAACGTTTGATCATGATATTGAATAGGACGCGAGCGCTACAGCCTCACTGTTCACATTGTATACCTGCGTATTCATAAGTGATTATATGTGTAAAAACTCGATAGAAAACGTGTTGACGCCTTGAAAAAAAAACTATAACGTCGGAAAACAACAACATGTTTGAATGTTGATTATTAAACGTGAATGCTCGTATAAAATAAAAATAACAAAAGGTTACATAACGTCTAACGACAAATAATAACGATAATTTCGATACGTTGATTATATGTTAGACTTCGGATGCAAGTCGATACGGATCTTTAACGTCGTTCAGTTCGATGATATTTAATACATTGTTATTGCCGTAGTGGGGATGAGATTCGTTATTAATCGTTAGTCTAGTAACGCTCAGGTGGCGTCGATTCGTTAGTGAGAATCGAACTCGCGGTTCGTTAGTACGCGGCGGTCATCATTGCGCCACAGTGTTTTCGGGCTAATCTGTGACAGTGAGTGGTTCGAATAAGGATGACGTGAATTTATTATCAGGACCACCGACTGATAACGATCTTGAGCGGCCCCAATTCAATTGAATCGATTATCAATGATATTATTTAGCAACGTAAATAATTAAATATTTTGAAGACGCTTTACAAAATATCTACAGATAAATCGGACCCATTTTTAGAAAACATGTAATCAATTAAATAATATGTACCTAATGATAACGTGAAATATGTGTTTATCGTTTTTTTTTATTGCGTTCACTATCGAAGAGTAGCATTCGACAGCGAGTACTTTTATAGAATTTCCATTTAGTGCAAATGACTACAATCAATTCTTTTTTTACACGGTGCAATAGAAAGTACGAATACTATATTTTTACACGAATTATTTGTTTTAGCGTAATAAAAAACACAGAAGCGGATAATGGATTTCCTAATAACAAGAAATTCAACAACACAGGACAGTAATAACAAAAAAAGGCTTCATTAGATTCTAACACATTAGACGTGACAGAATTTTAAGCGATGCGAGCGAATTATATCCAGTCCATCGTAAAAGTTTCCGTGTACAATCTTGTAACGGTGAAAAGTACTTTTTTTTCTTAGTTAAAATACATATCAATAATATTTTGTGTAATTTACTTATTGGGTTTTCAATATTATCTTTTGTACACGATTTTTTATACCACGATATTGTTTTTTTTTCAAATAACACGATTTTTAAATTCAGTCACTTCACTTTTTTGCATGGTTTTTTGTGGAACGTATCATCTACCGCTTAACCCGTTACATGCCATCCTAAAAAGTCACGTTCCCTGCCATGATGGCATCTCAGTTTCACTGTTTATTGACAGTATTTAAACCTATGTTAGAAGCTAAAAATAATTATGTATAATAAAAAATGTATATATGCTTGAAAATATATTCTAGGTCTAATTTTCACCCTCATTTTATTTATAAATGCTTAAAATGCTTGAATGATTTAATGGCTCAACTAGCTATGAATGCATCATGAGCATGGAGGAGTTAAAAATGAGTTAAGTGTATTTTATGATTTGGATTGATTTGGCGGTCACTCTGTGGGGGAGATTTAATTTTATGAATCTGATATTGAGCTGATTGAGTAAAATGCACGAATGTGATTTTTGTTTAATTTAAATTTAGTGTATGTATAGGGCAGGGCTTCCCAAACTTATTGTGCAATGGAACACTTCGCAAATCTGGGAATGTTACCGGAACATAGATTATTTTTTAGGTCGGCTAAATTTTAAAATATAGTAAAAATATGTTATTAAATCACTTATTACTTTTAAAACATGTTAAATAAAAATTAGTAAATAAAGCTCACAGTGATTCAAAACCTCCGCCTGTACCTAGATATTTGACGTTTTAAACATCAATGGAGATTTATCATCACTCACAGATTTTGAATATGAAGTACATGTTTAAATGTGTCGCAGCGAAGATTACCATTCCAAATTTTTGCGGAACACCTTTTTGGGTTCCACGGAACACCAGTGTTTCGCGGAACATAGTTTGAGAATCCCTGGTATAGGGTATTAAACTACCGATTTCTATTAATATGACAAAGGCGCAGAAGTGATGGTTATTATTTCGCCCATTTCTAGAACATGTAGTACTTCCGCGTGTTTCGCCAAATTTAAATTTGCCAATTTACAGTCAATACATACTCTCAAGTCACATAAAACAAAAAAGGCATATGTACTAGGGTCTCCAATCCCGGGAACCCGTCCAATTTTGTGATTTCAAAATCCCGGGATTATGATAGTACTTATCTCGGGAATTCGGGATTGAGGATAAGTGAAAAAAATGTGATACCCCGTAAAAATGGTAAGGTGCTTTGTTTCACCTTCATTTGAACATTATTTTTAAATCTATCAATGTCTAACATTTTTCCCAGTGATCAATCACGAAATCAATAACGAAAACCAACATCTTGAATAATAGTGAACCTCTAGACTCTCCAAGGATCTCAAACAATTGTGACACGATTTTATAGTGGCTGATCCCGGTTTTCCGAGGATTCGAAAAATTGTGAATCCCGAAATCCCGAGATCACAAAAAAGGTCCAGGATCGCATGCCTTAGTTGCAACATTATTTGCGAAAGGTTATTCGGAAAATCGATAGCAAAACTATTTCTAATACATTAACTCTTTGTATATTAATGTACCCTTTGCAATAGTTTGTTCAACTAAAGTGAATCAAGTTTGCATATCCGTAATTGAGCAGTAGAACGATTGTCGTTTGCTTAATTACCTCGATATGTCGTCTCAGATTTTTGTCTGGGAGAGAAATGCATGCCGATGAATTTTTCAATGTTGAAATCTTTAATTTGACACCTTTCCTCATTTAGACGTCAACAAAATAAAATTAATGCTCTAAATAAAAACAATTTAATTGATTCCATCTCAAACATTATTTTTTAACATAATAAAGCTATGATACATATACGTAGTATTTAACCCCTAAGCGTCACGAAATGATGTAAATTTAGATGCGTCATTCATGAATGTCAATTGTGTAGAAAACATCACACATTTGTGTTAGTGTTTTTTTTTATACATCATATATGTGCCGACATATTGGCATTGAGGCTTTTAGCACAGCCTTATTTCTCCATAAAATACTCGAAAAGTAAAAAAAAAACAGAATTTTTGATCGATTTAATTTTTTCTCGAACAAATTTTCGCATATTGCAAGATAAGTAGACGATGGATTTCATGTTTATTGTAGTTTTTAATTCTCACGCAATTCTTGAAATAATACAATATTATTTACAAAATTCTCTTATGGAATAGAAACATTTCACTACGTTGTAAACGTATTAATGATTGATATTTTGTAATATGGAAAATTCTGCCTCGCTACTTTACTGTGAAACAGTTATCAATTTTTCGACAATGAAATTTAGTATTTAACATCGTCGATTCCACTTATAAATATATCGGGGTTTTCCCATTTACTCCAAATTCGGGAATTGAGTGCATGGCCTGAAACCGATAATATCCTTTAAATTTGATAAGTTAAATTTGAATTTGAGTTGCCATATTTTCTTTTTGAAGTTTTGCTTTTTATGTACATATTGTGTGTTTTGACAGAATTTATGCATTCAGAAATTTATTTCGTATATTAATAATGCTTGAAATAAAAATAAAAACACATTAGCTTTAATTTAGTCAATACATAATAAAACGTAAAAAAACGGTTCAAGTGGTATTGTTAATTTAATTTTGCAGTAAAATCCGGTTTCAATTTAATCAACTCTTAGCAAATAAAAACTACTTACTGATCTTCATCGTAAATTTCATATATTTTATTTTAGTATGTTTTCTACGATTTTAATTATTTACAGTAGGTATATCAATTAGTAAAGTAGGTGGTGAGTGGTGACATCTATTATTGAGTGAATATTTATTTACACACTTGACAACGATTAAAATAATTTATCGGCAGGAGATCGATTGTGATAAACTTGTTTTTCATTGAAACGTCAAAAAATATACAGCAGCTATAGCAAACATTTGAAATGTGAGCAGCTGAGTGATATGATAAATATATAAAAATCAAAATTAAAACTTTATTTGTTTACCATGTCCGCTCCCAATGTGGAGCATATGGATTCCTAATGGATTTTATCTCAACAGAAGTGTTTCTACGAGAACTGCTTGTTACTCAGTTGCTCAAGCTCTCTTTTTCCAAAGAGGGTAGAAATAGAAGGAAATGGCTAAGACAGGACCAGTGGTTAGCTAATCACTCTCGATAAGCCCCATTCATAGGATAGGATGGGTGCCTTTGAACAGAAATTCATAAATCAATTGAAAAATCAATTTATAAAACTGCCCGTACTGGAATTCGACCCGTGACCTCCGTAGCGGTAGCCAACGACGTTGACCACTCGACCACACAGGCGGCTAATTATGCGTGTTTAATGTTGCATCGCCAGTAATATGTAATTTTTACTGTAATACTCTTAATGTTAACCGGGTTCGCGGTCGAGCGGTCAACACGTCGGTTTCGGCCGTGGTGCTCAAGGGTTCGAATCCCAGTACGGACATCTACAAAATATGATGTGCCTGCGATGTCTAAAATTACCCCACACCCATCCGATTCTAAAAACGTTAAAAAATAGAAGTTGAAAAAATGACTAACAAGCGATTCTCGTTGAAATACTTTTGTTGAAATGAGTTACATAAGAATGCCAAATGCTCCACATAACGAGCGGAAATGGTTAAAAAATATTATATAATCTCTTATTTTAATTAAATATATTTGTATCTCAATCTAATAATTCTAACGACGAAAGAAATTTAATTTAATTTTGTTTAATAATAATGTTGGAAAAATTCCGCTATTTTTTTTTACAATTTCAGACAAATTTGAAAGTTTAAATAAGGAGTTAGTGTTATTTGTGTGAATTTGATTAAGTGTTAGCAGTGGGATTTAGGAATTCATAATAAATAAGAATAAAATAACAAATCAAAATAAGATATTATAATTTATGGTATTCGGGGTGTTAATTAACTTCATACTATTTTCTCTCAGACCACTTTAATTTTAAAAAAATCTTACAATATAACAATTTCGTAGTTTGCTTTATATATCGACTGTGGAAAGGAAAAAGGACGTAACCCTCAATTTTCCAAAACAGCTTTTTTTCGATAATCACAATGTATACAACTTGACACACATTCTATCAAAAGCATAGACTGAAAATGCCGAACAAGTATCTAAATTTAGCTTTTAAGTTTGAAAAAGATGACCTTGTAAAAAATTAAAACCAAGAAAAAACATTGAAACAAAGGTTTTTTCGAGACAATTTCTTTAATTAATATTAAGTTATGTCAATTAGACACCAATTTAGAAGTATCCGTGCACTTCAAGGATGTGTATAATTCATAATTTGCATATGTCACAAAATCATGAAAACACGTTTTTAGCGCCTCCTGTAAAATTTGATATGTGTGGGTTACGTCCTTTTTCCTTTCCACAGTCGATATAATAGCCGTTACTCATATAAATTCATTTAGCATATAAAAAAATACATTTAATAAATAATTAAAGTCGAAGTCGTCCGATTTATGGCGATTTCACTTAGAATCTATCTTCACAGCCCCAATATTTTCAAAAACTTTGAGGAAAGATTTGTCACCGCTGACACATAAATATTTACTAATTAACTAGGAGTATTATGAAACATATGAATAATCCGCTAATCTAGTATATTGAGTTGATTTGTAAGACATTAAGTAAATTTTTATTATTATAGTTATAAATAATAATTAGAAACAACAAAGATTGAATCTAAATATTAATTTAGATTTCAAATAATTATATCAGATAACATTGTGGGTCATTGACAGGGTACTTAGAACAGATAAAGTTAAAAAAAGATAAAATAAATTAAAAATCTATGTTGAGTGTAAGTAAGTTAAGTCAGGTGTCAAATTTAATCAAACAAATTAATACGTTAACATGTTTAGAGGATGGGCTGACTAAGCTTAAGAGAGAGACATACATTTAAATAAAATATTATTGATGAAAAAAATTAGCTCATTAAATTTTTAGACGAAATACACCGTTTTGAATTGGTGGCAACTAGAGCCTCCAATCCCGGGATCCCGGATACCGATTTTAATTTAGGGACTCTAAAATATCTGCACTAGTTCGGGAAACTGAGTATGTAACAAGTAATTCCATCTGATAAGTAAAACTTCATTATTGTTCCATTTGCTCTACATTTAGAGCAGACAAGGTTTAAAAAAACGATATTGTTAGTATTCCTGGATGTTATTGGACTATTTTGAGACATTGATGTTTCATATAGTCATCGATTGAATAAAATCAATCCAGAATATAAATCACGGAAACAGTTTACATCGCTACTGCACTACGGTGGTCGTAGATTTCTTTTTTGGTAGACGGTTCAAATTTTTATTTCATCAAATTATTTAATAATAATATTATGAAGAAGTTATCACACTAAGATATAATCTTGATGTAATAGTTCATCGATACGAAATAATAACATATAGTATCAGTTTGTTTAAATATAGATATTTTTTATATTAATATCTGAAATTCTTACTTAAAACTGACAATCCAAACAAGTCACTGATTGATTAACGATTAATTTATTTTGTTATTCATTTTACAACAAAACATTATCCGGAAAATCTAAAACCAACAGGCATTATTTCATAGCGTTTTTGACAACAAGATAAAAAAAACCATAACAATTGTATGAAAATATTTTGTTTAATTAATGCAAGGGTCGGCAAACTACGGCCCGCCGCTTGTTTTCAATCCGGCACGCGGTTTAGTATTGTTAAAATTGATACAATCCAATTCTGTAAAAATATTTTTCGGAAGATAAATACGGTAAATTAAAATCGTATGCACGAGGTCTTGCATCTGTATTTGGGAGTACTTATCAATGTGAAAGAACATTTTTTCGAAAATGAAGTATATAAAATCGATACGCAATACAGATCATTATTAACAGATGCCCATTTATAAACAATTTTAATGATTGGAAATACTAATTTTGAACTCCAGTATGATGAAATATTATCACAGAAAAAAAAAACAATTACATTCATCACGTTAAAACAAAATTTTACTTTATTTTTTGAAACGTTTATTAACAATTATAAAAAAATGATTCGTTTTTTTGTATTGATATTTTTTTATTTTAGCATTGTTTTAAATAGTATGTACAAATTTCACATTAATATATTCCAGATTGATACATGGCCCGCCGAACCTATAACTTTTAAAATCTGGCCCCTCCCAATTTTTTTTTGCCGAACTCTGAATAAGGGTATCGTAAAATTCACTCTACAGTACTTCACTCCACAATGTATCGTTGAAAATCATGGCCGATTGCATTCGATTAGTTAGTAGCGTTTCTAGATAGTTAAAAAATATAATGGTAAATACTAAACATGTGAGTAATGACGTCAGGGTGCATCAAACAATGGCACTTTGAAAATAATATTGTATTAAAAAAACTTCCCGGCCAAGCGCCGTCATCACCCAATATCAATCAAAGTATTATGGTAAATCATTAGGTAAAAAACATTTGATAGATGTATTTGTTTTACAGATTGGATTCATAGTGTATACGAGATATATATTATCACTTGGACTAAAAGTATGTTGCTATATTATAAGATCTGTAGTTCTTCATCGGGCTAAACATACGAGAAGTAAAGTAATTTATTTTCTTGATCGTTACTGCGTTATGAAACACAGCGGTTGCACATACAACGCGTGTGATGGTGGGACAATCAACATGTGCTTCATAGTTGAAGTGTTTAAGTTATATCGTATTAGCTTTTAAAATCTGATTTTAACGTGCTGAGCTCGTTACTCAGAAAAGGAATGACCTATTGAGTTGAAAATGTTCTCATTGATCCGGATTTGTCAAGTTAAAAAAAAACCTGAGTAACTTGCGTGACGCCACTGGTCATTTCTCTGTAACTGTTTTTACTGCTCTACGTAAATTCGTACGGATTATTCATCAATTTTACATACTGACGTATGAAATACTGATTATTGGTTTTTTGTCAGTTTTTGGAAAACTACTCATATTTTATGTCTGAAACAATATTATCTGTTTTATTTTCATTTGACTATACTATTTGATACCTTATTTACGACATAGCAGTAGAAAAATACATCTATTCGTTATTTATTGAACCAATACATATATCTTTTGAAAAAATACCTGTCCCTACACTGGCCGACTACCAGCGCAATCACTCTATATTGTTTTATTTCAATTGTCGCCACTGTAAAAAATAATTTGCGTACACATCAGGGCTGTGAAGTCGATAAAAAATAAAACGACTTCGATTTTAATTAAAACACAACTTCAATTCCAACTACGACTCCACAGCCCTCATTTTTTTTCAAAACAAAACATTTTCAATTGATTTATGGAAAATTCACAAGCAACATAAATAAGTCTGTTGTCACGCGTTTTTTTTTCTATCACAAAAACGCATTTGGAAAACCTACTTTATTATATAACGGACTTTCGACATAAGATCCCCTCCGAGGGTTTACTGTATTTAATAATGACCGTGGAAAGGCAATAGGACGTAAACCACAGTTTTTCCAAAAGAGCTTTATTCGATCATCACAACTTTGTAAAAAGTTGTATACAACTTGATATGCGTTCCATCAAATGGCCAATTAGTATCTAAATTTAGCTTTTAAGTTTTAAAAAGGAGGGCCCGTGAAAATTGCGACCAGAAAAAAGGACCTTAACACTTTTAAATTTAAATTAGATTAAGTCAATTGAACACCAGTTTATAAGCCTTCGTGCACTACAAGGTTGTATACGTTGCATAATTTGCCTTAGGCCCAAATCATCAAAAAACGTTTTTTGTGAATCCTGATTTTTTGTTTTTGTGTAGGTTACGTCATTTCCCTTACACTCTTTTTTTAAGTGCTTCAGTTATTAGTTCATTCTAAAAAATATTATGATTAATATATAAAAGTAAACTGCTTAATGTTAATGTTTAATTTGATATCTCTTGGGACACATATATTTTGTTAAGATGTCTGACGAAATCAAGATAATATAAATACTATTATTAAAATAACGCTCGCAAGATTGCACTGTGCCTTGTACTTTATATATTAAATTAAAGTTTTAATATCTTTTTACTGATGATCTTAACTGTTTTGAGTAGTACGTTATCGTAAATGTATTTACTTATTTTGTTAAAAACTTATTTCAACGCAAAACACATTGAATGTTAACAAATATTGTCGTGTTCCCCGAGTTCCCGTGGTATCGCGTTAAACAATTCCCTCTACAATTTTGTTATTTATTGTATGTATCTGTCTAAAATCCATACACAGATGCCGCATCGTTCGTTTTATCGTAGTGAAACGCATATTCTGATAAATTTTAGAGAAAACAATGTCTGAAAATTTGCATCATTATATTGACATATGATTTAATCAATATGTATATATTTTAAAAATCTACTTTTGTTGTGGACTACTGTGTTACTACAGGGGACATACAAGATTTTTTGAAGATATTTATTTATATCGGCAAAATAATGTTTCATGCAGTGGCGGATCAAACACTTAGGATATCCATGACAAAATATAGTTTTGAGGCCCTGTTTGTCCCGCGTCGCAAAATAATTTTCGCTATTTTAATTCAACATATTTAAATAAAAGTCTTTTATTTTTTTGATCTTTTATAATCATAGATATTTCATTATAAACTAATGTTGAAGCTGTTTATTAAATTAATTATGTATTCAATAATGAAAATTTTATAAAAAATATGTGATTTATATGATATTTTTGAGGTCCCTTATATTCGAAGGCCCCAAGCGCGCGCCTCGTGTGCTTGTGGGCTAATATGCCACTGGTTTTATGATACCAGAACAAAATATTAGCTTTGATGTGTTAATTAGTTTTTATTCTGTGAATTGTTTTCAAATAACATTGTAACAGAAAGTACAGTAGAAAGATAATACATTGTTAAACAACAACCACGTCATATTGATAGTCAGCTAGTCTATTATGAGTTTGTTGTGAAGTAGTATCATTATATTTGATCAAATGCAATTAAATTTATTTGATAAATTGTCATCAGATATTTTATTCATTAGTTTCATTAGAATAACTTTTCAAAATATTGCATAATGTACACGAGGAAAGAGTTTGTTATTATTCACGTAAAACATCTCTCAATTTTTATATTTACGGAGTCTTATTACAATTTTTATTTGTTGTCTACTGTTTGCTTTGCTTCTGTTTAAGAGTGAGCGTGCAGGTTCAGATTTCGATACAAGAAACATATATTGATTGAAAATCATTGGCATTGTTTTTTTTTTTGCAACTTTCCCACTGCACTTAGTTTTTCAATAAATGAATTCGTCTCAATTGAAACGCTATTTGTATGTATATCGTGTTGAAAAATATAATCCACAATTACAAAAAAAAAACGATAAATACAACCGAATTTTTTTTTAATTTTCAGTTTTTCGACTTTACGCTAACGTTAACCGTAATTATTTGTAAATTTAATAGTGTATGTAAAAAGCTAAATTAATCTTTCGAACGAGAGATCACTGTTCAATATTGTCACGAATATAATGAAGTTTAAGCAATGTGATGAAAACATAAATAAATCTGTGTTACGTTAAAAACATAATAAACATTTTATAATGGACATTGTACCAAATTAATCAAAATAATAATACAAAGGATAGTTTTAAAAAACTTTGATTAACAAGAGAGGAAAATGCATCAGAGTAATTTGACTATTTATGTTTGATCTATTTAGGAATCGAATAAAGATTTAGTTGAAAATAATGAATGAAGGCTTCAGAGGCCAGTTTTATTTTTTATTAACTGTATTAAAATTTGGTATATTATTTATTAAAAACACTACGATACCGTTTGAGAAATTGAGCGAATAAGGACTGGCTTTGAAATAGCCCTAAATTAATCAGTGTTTGAAGGCTCGCTGCCGAAGTACTAATGATCTTTGTTTGTGTAATTTAGTTAAAAATAATTGATTTTTTAGGATTCATAACCTATTAGTGACCTTGGAGGGTACATTGATAACGGGGATTTCTAAAAATAGAACCAAAACAAATGTTATTCGGATGGAGAAGTGTGCCTCGTCTTGTCCTTTTCGTACATTCATCATAACCAGTGTCTTCAGAAACGAAGGACGGAGAAGGGGTAGGCGTGCGAGTTCGTTGTGATATGGACTTTTTTGACAGCTTCGGTTACTGATAAAGGATAACGCTTTCCTACTGACCGCCCAATATATAAACCGAGCCAGCGCCACACTACAATCATTGATCAATTGTTCATTGTTAAGTAAACAGATCAACTTGGCTGTGAAATGAAGTTCTTGCTGACTTTCTTGATGGTGGCAGCCCTCTCCGGAGGAGCCTTGTCAGCCATTTTCCCCCTGAATGGAGGTGAGTCGAAACAACCCCAATACATTAATAATTAAAAGCAGTGACATATTAGTCATTTTCTGTCAATATTAATTCTTGCTTCTTGTTGACGTTGAACATTGTATTCATGTAAATTATAGTAAGTATTATGTAGTATTTTTTTAGATTTTAAATAATTAATGTTAGGCTGTAAGATGTAAAATATAATATACAAGTTTTAGTTGGTTTCTATTGAATACGACAGTTAAGATAATTTGAACGTTTTAAAACCAACACAACTATT
The DNA here is from genome assembly GCA_030503985.1 of Himalopsyche tibetana. Classification (NCBI taxonomy): domain Eukaryota; kingdom Metazoa; phylum Arthropoda; class Insecta; order Trichoptera; family Rhyacophilidae; genus Himalopsyche; species Himalopsyche tibetana. The sequence goes on along the minus strand of JAPJYX010000011.1, from coordinate 11,357,002 downwards.
TTCTGTTAATATTTGTTCGTCCTCAATGCAGTCAATTTTCGATTTTGTGATAGTGAACACTACAAAAAAAATCCCTGATATGTATCCATAGATGCATTCAGTAGTTACATAAAATTGGTTTTTACTATCTTCTAAAATATGTGTATCAATGTATTGTTAGAGTGCAATTCACATATTAAAATTATAATTTAGTCGCGCTTACCAAACAAGGTACTATTTTTTATGATGGAATATTGTATATGCTTAAATTGGATATTTTAAGGTCTTAAAAAGATATACAATAGAATATCTTATTGTAGTTTTTTTTTCAATTTAATTCTGTATATTTAAGGAAATTGATATCTTATATACGAGGAAACTATTCAATAGAAACTACTATCAATTAAGATATAACCATTTAAGTGGATATGGTGATATGATGTTCATCGATAATTGTATGAGTAAATATTATTAAAAAATCAATTCAGGAAAAGTTACAAGAAATGTTATACATATATATTGTATGTATATTGCTTGCAGTACTTGAAAATTGACGCGGAAATGATGGCAATTGATAATGGGCACTTGCTATTGTCGCTATTGTCAAGTGCACTAGAAATCGTTTACGACAGTTTAACATTAACGTTAATATTATAATTATACTGTTTAAATTATTACATAACATATTTTGAACTCCATGAAATTGACAGTTGAGCTTTTTGCTACTTTAAATGACCAAGTCAATACCAATTAAAAAATAATTTACACTTGAAAATGTGTTTTTACACTACCTACTTAAATATCGATAAGCATTTTTAACATACTCATAATTTGCTTTTTCGCGATGGAACGATAGTTTCGTATTTAAAAAAAATAGCTTGTTTACTTGTATTTGATAAGAAAACAGTTTAACTGCAAATTATCGGTAACTACTAAGTAAGAAGCTAGGAAAAAGTGTTTCCCTAATTCTATTTGCGTAAATTGAAATGAAAATGACTATTCTTAGAAATTATATGTAATAGATAAAATAATGCAGTGGTACATAAGGCGAAACCGCAAGTGTAAATCCGTGCCAAAAATACAATAATATACAATTAACGCACTTTTGTCACAAAACAGTTTCATAGTAAGTTAAGACATAGTGGTGTTTAGTGATAGCTTGGGATATCGCTGTTTTTCCGAAATATCCACGGAGGCTATTCGAAAGTAAATAAAAGTAATTATCATGAAATATTATTTAATACTAAAAATTCTAGCGTTGTGAATATTGCACAAAATTCTTCAAATATTGTAATAATTTAAACGTTCTTTCTTATACAATTTCAATTTGACATCTTCGATGGATTCGGCGGTAACTTTGTGGAATTTCATTTTTAAAATAAAACTTGTCAAATTTTGTAGAGAAAGTGGAATAAAGTTATCAAATTAAATTTTATATTAAAATTTGACTAATACTACTATCCTTACAATTCAGTGAATGACCGTTGTATTGTTTTGTTTAAATAATAGTATTGTAAAATCTTATTAATTAAGCAAAACTGCTAGGCTTAAAGAAAGTTATTATACCGCCGATCTATCTCATCGGTAACCGCGATGTTGTATTATACATTCGCAATTCAATTTTTGGTTAAGTTTCAATACCGGGAAACCGATATTTTTGCATTTTCAAAACTGGTGCCACGAATACCGGATCATAGTTTCAGTAATACCGGTTCTGGAAACTAAGGCGTGTGTAGTAAAAACGTATTCACTGGTGTGTATGTAGAATTTTAATGTTACATAGGTTTCAGTACATTACTAATGAAAATCTGAACATACAAGTGCAATCGATTATGATATATTGTATTGTCAGTAAACGATAACGGTCAGTATTTGCACATATATAGGTGAGATATATTATATCATTCAGTCAAAATCATTTCATGATAAGAATAAGATTATTTGTTTTTCTGAATTAAAATAAAGATTGAACCAATTGAACATTTTTGAATGGTTTATCTAGTGAAAATTGATTTTCGATAAAACATTTAAATCGATAGCTTCCTTTTGGATTAAGCAACTTAACGAAAATCTCAACAGAATAAGTCGAACTGTGCCTCGTTAAAAATTAAGTGATACAAAATACTGTGGAGTCGCAGTTAGAAGTCGTGGAGTCGGGTGTTTTTACCGGAGGCGGGGTCGGAAAAATCGGAGAAAAATAGTTAGTCAATTCATCACATTGATTGGTGAAATGTGCTAGAATTATTCTAGTGACCAGAATGATCTGATTGTATACAAATATGTAAGTCAAACGGACATTATTGAAACAATCAATTCGTAGTCGGTTTATTTTTACCCGACTCCACAGCCCTGCAAAATACTAACGCTGAATAATGAAATTGAAAGTTATATTAATAAATTTGAATCGTTTAAATGTTGTGCACTCTTACACGTTTTGTCGCATACGACCCGGGTTTCGCCTTTTGGCATCTTCATATCACATTATTTCCCAACAAATTGAATGTCATTAAAATTACGCCACTAGTAGAATTTATCTATAATGCCGTCAATAGCTTTTAACTGTGCAATAAAAAAGTGTATTTTTTTTATATATAGACATATTTACCAAGCGTCAGTACAAGTTCATCCGTGCACTGTAACGACTGAAGATGCTGAAAGGCGAAATCCGGGTCGTTGGTGACAAAACGTGTGGGAGTGTAAAAAAATTGAACGATTCAAATTTAGTATTGAAATTTCAACATGCATCTCTGGTTGAAATCTTACATTATATCCATATATAATAATAATATTTAATACTTTTTTCTTTTGTAAAGTTTACTTATGCCCATAATTACATTAGTAATAATGACAATAACCTAAATTTATATTCTATCGTACACTATTTACTAATGAATATATTGGAATCGGTTGAAATAAAATGTATTTTATTATAGAAAATCAGCTCGCGTTGAAATGCAGGAAAAACATTGAAATCGCGTAAAATGTTGACGGAAAATATAAGTGTACAATTTCTGCGACTTTATTATGGCCAAGGTTGATATCGATGAAATGTTGAATTTCTTTGTTGATATCCGAGTTGTTTATTATTACCAGCATAATTAAACTGTAATGCAAACACTGTAAAACTACGGTATATTTTCAATTATTGATTTAAATTATGAAAGAAAACGTGTTTTAAGTGCGCATAAAAATGGTGACATATCATGTATACATACGTCGTTTGAAAAACTGTCGAGACTTCGAATTATTGTTCACATTTTCATACCACGATTAATTAACACGAGGTAATCGAAAAATCTAGGTAATATTAAATTTTCACATTTCAATATAACACCATTTCAATAACGTGTTATTTTGTTTGCTCTGTAAAATACTGGAGATAGATATTTCTTTAAGAAATAATTAGTTCGTGTTGGTAAAATGTGTAAGACAATTTTTTTTTTCGACAATCTTTCATATATGTACATATTCGTTTTGATTGTTTCATCGTATGATCATAAAATCTGACGTAATGTCAGCCACTCTCAACACATGGAAATACAATTATATTATAACCGATAGTTAATAATAAAACTAATCATAGTCAAAATCTGTTAAGGGGGTGTCACATTTGTAGCATGATAACAAAATTCAGTTGTTTTCTAGTAAAGTAATTTTTATACATAGAAAGTCAGTAACGGGAAATTTGCTTTTGGTTTTGGTGTTTTCTGATACATAATCGAAACTTAATAATACCCTTAGTATTATCAATGTGTCCATGTTGCATTGACAACAACCAGCTTTATATCGTAGTGCAGCAATTGTTGTAATTGGAAATCGACATGAAACTAGTTGTATGTAATAAAATTTAGTAGAGACCGCAACGCTAGAGTTGGCTGCGCCACGATTGCAACTGTCTTGCTGTGACGCATGCATAGGTCGCAAGACCGGCCATGGCTCGGGGAGCACCCGTCAAATGTATTGAACGTCGCAATAAAATAGCATCTCACTCGTAGATCCGGCATTCGCAACGCGTGACCCGCGAGCGATTCGCAAAAAAGTTTGACCTTAAGGCAAATTAAAGATATATGAGAATGATATATCGCTCTTTGTTTTATTCTTTTCTCACCGTATATTCTATATTATCAATCATTCGATTTACTAATGGGGTACAAAAAGTTTTGAATGCAATTTGCGTTTTTTTTTAAAAAGTAAAATTGTGCGATTTTATGATGTATACGTTTATAGAAACATTATTGTAGTTGATAAAGCCTAACAAGCTAGAATGTTGAAAACATCCTAGTAGTTTAACCCTTTTAATGCCGGACGATTTTGCTATGCATGTGCTTAAGTTGCCAAGCGTTTTTATAGAAAAAATCGTATTTTTTAAAAAAAGTATTGAAAAGCATTTTTTAGGAACTTGAAAAAAAAATACTTGTATTCTCTATGATCTATGGAAATACTATTCGGAGATATTAACTGCATTTTACAAACATGATACAACAATAAAAAATACTAACGTTGAATAAAGGAAATTTAAAACAAACAAAACTAAGTTCCCTTCCCAGCCCAGCATTTTTCGTATAGGTAGGGAGGGCCGATTTCTCGGCCCTCCAGCTAATATTAAAAGCGTTAAAGCATTTTTTATACTACTAATTTTCAACAAAACACGCATTTCTTTTTGGTTTTGTGTTTAATTTGTGTAACACCGTAGCTGCTAACAGCAGACTATGTATGGTAACTTAGTCCATTTTTTAGACATACCTACAAAATAGCGTGTAGGGAATTGTAAAATTGAAATAAAGTCATATTTTCTTGAATTAAATTGAAGAATATATTATCGACATATTTCAGTTTGATTCACTAAAATATAGTTATTTTTCAAATAAAGAGGGTTCTCAATACGTTTTTTGAACAATTTACAAGGTTAGTTTTGGAAATGAGCGACTCATATATATATATATTTTTAAAAAATAGCTTATTAAAATGATGCACATATGATTCTCACATTCACATTGTCGTTTTAGAAAAATGTTATCTTGAATTTCAGCGACTATTTTTAAATAATATAAAATATATTTGGTTATTTTATTTATTAAAGCTTTAAACGACATAAGATAATATCAATTTAACTTTTACGATCATGCGAAAAGGATTTGAATCAATTTTTGAAGCTTTGTATGTGGGTGGTCGATAATGTTGACAGCTGAAGACGTCATAGTTCATAGACGAAAATGGACAGGGTCAAAAGCGAATTAATTAAATATTTACGGCATTTAAGCGAGTCTTACCGATTAATCATAAATAATTTGACTAGTGAACCATTCAGCATTCATAGAAAATCAAACGATTTGCAAAGGAACTGCGTCGTTACATGTTATTAAACTGTGCATAGATAAAAACATTTTATTCAATTTAATATAATGAGATTCTTTTTCTATGTAGCGAGTCTTAGTATTATTTTTTTAAGTTTAAATTATGTATACACATTACAAGCAAAAAATCAAAAGTAATTTAGGTTTGTTCAAAAAGATGCCAATACTAAAATGGTTGCAAGACCCGAGACTTGGAAGGCCATGCAAATTTGACTCACGTGCAGAATGTTAAAATGTGCCTGTTCATACTGGCCCAATCTTACGCAACACGATTCGCATGTCACATTAATAAGTCGACGTGTTAATTGAATTTTCACCGAAGAGGAAAATAGCGGTTTTATTATAACATCATATCCATTGAATTTATATCCACGTGTTTTCGGCTGTCAAAGAAACCGACCTCCGACTACATCGTGCCGGATTCAAAAGATTTATGATGTTAATCTTGTAATATAAATATTAAATACAGGGAAAGAGTGGGTGTAGATAGCGTATAGCTAATATGTCGTAACTGATAATTATAATGATTGTCAGACGACAAGCAATTCTAGCTTTTCATTAATGGCTTCGTAAATATTTCGAATGGCTTTCCTTGACACTGTTTATTAAATTTTACCGCCGACATTTAATACGTATTAACTAGAATATTGTCGCATTGAAGAATTATATAATACAATAAGTATAATACATATTTTCGTAGACTTGCATTTATATTTCCCACGCTAGAGAAGACACAGGTTACTAAAAGAAAAGAACATAAAATGCATTTATATTGCCACATTTGACAAAGTTGTCATTTGGGTTATTATTTATAATACAAGTAGCTGCATAAAGTACGCTCATCAGCGAATGTACGACACGCAATGAATCTAAAATGAAATCTGTTTGGTTATCGCAGTGAGCGAACGCGCTCCGACGATTGTGACCCGCGCAGGATGGGGCGCAAAGCCTCCGAAGTCCACCACCGCTATGAGGACCCCCGTCTCCCACGTCGTCATCCACCACACATACATCCCCGGAGCCTGCACCACAGCGTCAGCCTGCGAGTCGACAATGCGCAACATCCAGAATAGTCACCAGAATGGAAATGGATGGGCTGATATCGGCTACAGGTCAGTGCACAACGACTATAAAGAATACTATTTATTCAATCAAGTTACAAATATGTTAATCGGTATACTTGTAACTTCATAAATGCATATAGACTTATACACATCGTTTGAAGTAGTAGTTATATTTACGAAAGGTTTTATTTAAGCAGACAAATAATATTGATAATTTTTTTTGTTCAATCAGTGCGCCGTGAGAATAAAAAAATGACGAATGATAATTAAATATTAGTTATATTATCTCATTTTAAGTCACGTCTGGTTCAATACGGAGCGAAAAAGGGAAACAAGTGCATCGTCTGTTAGATGAAGACTATCGGTTAGTTAAAAGAAAAAAAATGCACACCGTATTAGCTGTTAATGACATACATATATAAAAGTACAGCTTCAAAGTTAATAATTGAAAAAAAATTCTTATCTAAATCTTCAAGAATCAAATATTAACATTTGAAATGTCTTGTATATGTAGTTTCGGAGTCGGCGGAGACGGTCGCGCTTATGAAGGCAGAGGTTGGTCCAACGTCGGCGCTCACGCCCCAGGATACAATGACAGAAGCATTGGCATCGTCGTCATCGGAGACTGGACAAGTAAGCTAACAAGTTTAAAATATATTACGTTGTAGAAATACTCGTTTTTTGTATACATTCGTATTTCATTATTCACTCATCGAAGAGGGTTGGTGGGAGAATCTCATAGCTCTCCACCGACGTACTAAAAGAGCTGATAATTTTACTATGCATTTTAATGATAATAAATTATTTCTTCGTCCGCTTCAAATTTTTAAATAGGTATACTTGAATTCATTTAATATTAATAAAATTAAAAACAATATGATGAGGAGTAAACACGTTTCAACAATAATACATTTAGTTCCTTCAGATCTCTTGCGAAACTAACATATGTCTCAAATAAGCTTTTTAATGATGCGGGTCGTTCATTGATCACGGTTATTGTCTCCCTAAGTCACAAAATACTAAGCCCCATCCCGTATTAAGAGTCATTATACTGGCAGAAGGCGTTAAATGAAAAACAAACTATTTTGATGTATTAATGCAGATAGATACGTAGATTTAACACGCTGTATCTCCTAGACAAAAAGTTTAGAGATATTTTTACATAATTTTAACATAGTCGTCCATCAAGTCGATTTTGATTAAAGCTACTTTTGACAACAAAAAACTATAAAGCTTTTTTGAATATGTGAATCGTAGTCGTTAATCAATATCGAATTTCGTGAAGTTTATTGAACGATAAGTAATATTTAAAGGCCATAAAAAGAAATGTTAACATTTCATGATTATCGAAAATGACGATTGGCTCAAAATAAGGTTTTTTGACTTGTCGTTTTCTCCCAGTATAACGACGATATTTCTTGAGGCCCAACCGGTTATATAAAAAAATCGTCTTCTATTCTTGCAACCTCCACCTATCCCCTTCAGCTTAAATTTTAACATTACAGCCACTTGTATTATTATACACAATTATGGACGGCTCGGTAGATATTATGAGTTGTGTGAACTTGAAATAACTAAACGCTTATATATGATAAAATTATTTAAATTGGATCTCCAATTTCATTTACATCAAAACATACAAAATAACAAAATAATAATGTGTGATTAATAATAATGGGCGATCATTTTATTCGTACATTTATTGTTTGTGTCTTTTGTCGTTCTTGTATTGCGTTGTTACGTCGTGTCTACACGTGAATTATTGTTTTTTTTTTGTTTTAAAAAAGTGATGTTATTAAGATAAGTATTTTGATACATGTTGAAAATTCGAGGTGAGTACCTGATCTATGCCGTTTTATATGTTATATTTAGCGAGATAATGCTTAAAAAAATTGACGACTGTGCAATTCGTATAATGTATCATTGACTGGGTTGCTGTAATGCATTCAGTATTTGATTTGGTTTCGAGAACATTTTTTCAAAACCTCACCTAATACGTAACAAACAGTTTTTAAATCATTCATCATATTGAATTGTCACAGTCTGAATTTAATAAAAATGCTGCTTATTTTTACACAAAATTTTCCGACGTTCAAGGGTGTACTGGTTGTATGATTCAAATCAGCACATATTATAAACTTCTCTGTACTTTGGCAACAGGCGTACTCCCACCAGCAGCTCAATTGAGCGTAGTCAAGGAATTGATCGCCTACGGAGTCCAACTTGGACGCATCTCGTCCAGCTACAAACTTATTGGACACAGACAGGCCATCGACACAGACTGCCCTGGAAACACCCTCTACAACGAAATCAAGAAGTGGCCCAACTATTCCCCATCCGGTTAAAAATTTACAGCGAATTAATTATATGAACGGTGTTAACATGCGTTAGCTGTGAGCAATCATTTAAGCTAGCAATTATTCATGTTAAAGCTGCAACCGGCATATGACTACAGAAGTATTTGAATTCAAGATATTTTATTATTAATTTATTTTAAATCGACATTTCACTGCCATACGACTATTAGTAATATTGTAAATATTATGTATTTTATATGAATAAAAACTGTTTTATACTCTGTGTGCGGTATTATTTTATATATATAATAATAAAAACAGTACAGATGGTATCTGAAATTAAATAAAGGATTTAATAAAAGACGAAACCAATTTCTTCACGGCATCTACATTATTTCATACATCTTAAAACATTTATTTGATTTGAATATCTTCGCGAAAATTGTCTGATTATTTCAGCAGTACATAATCTGTATTGTATGTGAAATATATTTATAGCCGCACAATTGAAAGGGAAAGCCTCGCTGAAGAATTTATACTTACAAACAAAAATAAATAAAAGATCGCCAATTCTATTACATGAACATGGAAAACATGATAGTTTGTTTAGTGAAAATATAACTTTTATAATATATGTACTAGAAATTACTGAAATTGGCTGACGGTGGCATCCGTCTAATTATTGGATGTGGCTTAGTTCCACATTAGAATCACATTTCGACTTGATTAAACTCATTCGAATTTAATAAATAAGAAACTTGAAGCGGGAAACAAATTTTCAAATCTCTATTACTGCGATCTCGTTAAAAATATGTGAGCTTTTATTAATTTACAATCATTTAACACTCAAAACTAAACAATTTAGAGCTGACATGCACAATATTTTTCTTTTAGTGGGCAGCATAATAAAAAATATATGATGAAATCGGGCCGTAGGGAAAAAAGGAAATAAAAATACACTCAATCCTCTTACACAAATTTTGATTTTTTTCATACATTTTTAATACTTTTTTACGCGATATTTTGATTTTTGAAAGCGATTTATCAAATAATATGAAAGTTAGATTTTTTTATCGCGTAAAAATGGATTGGGTGTATATTAAGAAACTGAGCTTCATTTATTAAGAATATAACCAATAGCGTGTCGTTATTTAAGAATGTCTATTATCAATCTCCTTCAATTGATTGTCACTAGAAATATGAACCGATTCAATTCTACTAATCAATTAATAAAACTCTTGGGATGTTATTCTAAGAATAAGGAAAAATATTTTCACGTGATAATTTTCAATCAGCATGCCACTTAATAATTGTCATATTAAACTTGGCTTAAATTAAGTAACAAATAGAAATGTATTGTATTCCATAATTATTGTTGAATATTACTGATAGCCATCAGAACTGTGATTTAATTGATTATTGCTCGCTTGTATAATGTGTTACTGAGCATGTTTACTAACAAGCTGTGCGGTGCCGATAAACTACCGCTAAACATTTTCAAACATATATATATTTTTATTACCAACTAAAATTCACAACCTTTTGTATTTTAATTTATTTAAAAAATCAGTTGAAGTCGCCCGTTTTTCACTACGTTTCCGACTCTCATTTCATAGCCCCTATTACAAGATATAGCTAAGTGATCAGCAATCCAGGGCTTGTGGAAACTCAAGTGATATTAAATATCAAGTCATATCTAAGGTGCCTGCAACTTGTTTATTAAAATTATGCACAACATTCATGACAAATATTGAATAAGAAACAGTAAATCGATCAACCTGTGCATTAGTCACTCATGACTTGTGGCAGTGTATGAATAAACATTAATTTGAATGAGCTCCGATAAAATAAATGTGTTCATACTTTCTACTCGCTTATCCAGTAAAAAAAAGATACAGAGCCTTTTTCATAATAAGTACATTTAGTATAACCGTATTGGTACAAAGGTTTCTGACCACTGATAGAGACAATATATTAAGATACTTACTGTCATATTTAATGAAGTTAAAATTATGTTTATCTATGCGATACATCAAGTTCAAGATGCATTTATTTTTTTGGCTTAGAATTAAATGCACTTCCGGTTGGATTATTTGCACTTATAGTGTAGCTCCCCATATAACTCTGTTTGGCTACAATATTTATTTTTGAATTAAAATAAAATATTATATGCAAGGATTGTTGTAATAACAAATTTAAAATATACATTAAATATGTATTTTGTTATATTTTCTACATAATCGAAAATCAAGTTCACTTTTACCAGTGAAAACTATCTAATCTACAAGTGCAATTATTTTTTACACGTTTTTTTTTAAATCCATGTACGCTTCTAATGTGTTTTCAGCAGAACTGTTTGTTACTCAGTCGCTTAACTTATATTTTATAAAGAGTGTAGTAGCGATAGAATGATAAGGCTAAGGCAAGACTAGTGGTTAACTAGTAGCTCTCGCTACGCCCAGTTATTGAAGTATTGGAAGGGTGGGAGGGATTTTTTTAGACATCACAAACACCCATGCCCTTAAATCGATAAACAAATCGAAAAATAATGAAATAACTAATAAATACTTACGGATAGCCTTATTGTATCAAAAATGTACTTTGATATGTTTCTATAGTTTCCATAAAATGGAAATACTCCCGTAGCGCTCAGTATAGCCGCAGTTAAGTGGTTGAAAATCTATTCAATAAATCAACAGCACGACGACCTGCTAGGTCACATGTCATTTGTTGCTTTTTTTAAAATTCATTATTTAAAAAAAAAAAACAGGCAATTTGTTGTACAGGATATGGGTTTTTTTGATCTCGAGTGATGTTTTCGTTGAGAACAAACAAGCGGTTTTGATTTTGTTGTACGCTTTTAATGAGTATACTTACGAAATACCAAATACATCTTCAAATAAAATTAACATAATTTAAACTGTATTATTTTTAGTCAGCCTACCGCCTCCCGAGCAATTGGAGACGACTAAGCAGCTGATCGCGATGGGCGTGGAGGAAGGCTGGATCGTCGAGGACTACGTACTACTTGGGCACCGCCAGACACGCCCAACGGAATGCCCAGGACAAGTACTCTGGGAGGAGATCATAACATGGCCACACTTCTCGCCGTTCCCTCCACCAGTCGAGCAGGTCCAGAACACTATCCCGTTATGAAACGAGACCAGGTCCGTCGGAATCAATGTTCAAGGCGGACTTGGCAAAGTTCTTGTGATAGCAGTTACTATTGTGTATAGACACTATTTTGATTAACGGTTCATTAATTGAATGTACGAAAAACTATTTTCAAAACAACACTATTATAATAATCAAAAAATGAAGGATGAATATGCTTTGGTGGTAATTTAAAAAATATAATGTGTGTTAATAAATGTATTTATCGGTATATATTTCATCATTACATCATCGTCGGGAATAGCTATCGATAAATTAAATCAGGACAGCCTTGATAGTGCTAAAGAGATGTAAATGCACCGTTTCGATTTTATAATCCCCTCTTTGCTTCCCTTAAAAAGGAAAAATCCCAACCTGATTGATTACAACTCATTAGTATCATTAGTATCATTATCTGTTTGTTTTATTTCGATTCTACACCCCCTCCTTGCTCTTCTTAAAATGAAAAAAACCCAAACCTCCATTTTGTAATTTTATAATTTTAAAATGTTAGAATCAATCTTGCTTCATTACTTAAGCAAACTTTGCGATAGTAAGTCTGAAGATGCCTCTGAAAGAGGCGAAGCACGTGTCACAGTTAGTAACACAATACGTGGAATAATCAAAGTTAATTTAAATTTTCTATTAGATGTAAATCAATTGACAAATAAAATCATCGCAAAGCTTACCCTTTTTATCAATTTGCAATGAATTCTACTAAATTAATACAAACAACTTTGATTTTTCATTAGGAAGAGATCGACGACAATAAGTATGATATTAATGTTTATGTAGTAGGTATATTTTTCATTTTTCGTTCGTTTTATGTTGGTAAATCTTTAACATTAAAATAAAAGTTTAAAAATATATATTTTTAGGACTGTATAAATTGGCTTAACTTCGCAGTATACTTATGCATATACAAGATGAAATAAAATCCGTATTTAATTTGTTCACGTTTATGGGGAAAAGTAATGCTCAAAATTCTAATAGTGACACTTATCGATAAAATTTAGCTCGTTTCAATGTTTAAAATACCTTATTATGTCAACTTTGTATACGTCCAAATTAAGTGTTTACAGTGTGCATAAAATTTTGAATAAACTCGTAACTATATATATAAAAAAAAATCATATTACATTTAAATAACTATTGAGCTTTATAATAATATATTTATTTAGCAGGATATTTATTATATTTTGGATTGTTCGATAAAGTCGATATGTGATAGTAAAAATATCTTGCCATAATATAGTATAGTTAATAAATTCTATAAATGAAGAATCTTTTCTAATGAATGTGTGTGTATTGTAAATGAAATATGTATTGCCATAATGTAAAAGTAATTTAATTCTAAAAAGGTTTCTGTATGTATATATTTTTTATTATAATAAATGTATGATTTTACCGGAAAAATATTGAATTTTCAGACGGGCTTAAGTCAAAATAAATGAGCTTTTAAAGTATTATTGTTTTGTGTAATATTTTATGCCGTTTATTCTTGCTGGTTAAGTTTGAAAAATTTCAAAATCTCCATTATATCGCCGATGCATATAATATGTTCTTTTTCAATTTCATTTTTTGTCTTAAGCCGTTTGGGAAAAAATAGATCTTCAATTTATACGCCACCTCTTTCACTGAATTATTTTCCCTTACTATGTGTACAGAAAAAATAACATAATTCCTCATAAATCATAATGTATTAGAGGTAGCGGGGGTAGCCGCTTGATTCAATTTTCAAATGAAGGTAGAATGATTGTTCAGATATTTATACATAGTAAAAAAAAACTCTGTTCGTTTCAATTGACTCGTTTATTGCAACCATATTTCAACTGGCAAACTATTGAACAAGTTGAAGAAGAAATACTGTTGTCAACTTAAATTCCTGTAAACACATATGCGTCATCTAGTAAATAATAAAGATTTGAAAATGAATAGCTCAGAACAGATTAAAAATATCAAAGTATTTTAGTTCTACAGTTTTTTAGTAAACTGTAGAACTAAAATACTTTGATATTTTTTATCTGTTATAATGGAGTTCTACCAAGTAAATGCCAAATCAATTAATCAATAGCTTAGAGTTCTTAGATATTACTATGGATATAGTATATTACTACCCCCCCCCTACACACAATCTATAAGTATTTTTACTATTTGTATTTTCTAAAAATTTATCGAAATTAAATGGATTTTTATAACAAATAAAGAAATCTACAAAAATCATTAGAAATAATAATATGATTAAGAATGATAACATTGCATTTCGTTGATTTAAATAAATAAAGGAAATAAATGATAAATAAATCTATTGTATATTAATGTAAACATTAATGATGTGGAAATGTTAAAAAAGTATGTACCTACTTAAATAAAAATCAATCGATACGGCTGATTTTTTCCACGAATTCCGAATTTTCGCCATAGCTAAAATATTATATCTTCAACAATGGTGAGCCAAGGTTTGTCACCAAGTGTCACGTATAATTATTATTTTTTCAGAATATTAAAAATTTTAATCCGCTTATCTCAAGAATGTAATCAGTCATTAAGACAATAAGTAATTTTCTATAAGATTTAGGTTTATTAAAAAAAAAACTAAGCTGATTATATGTGACGTTTTAATAATTTAACAAATACGTGTTTTCGATAACATTTTAGGTCAATGCCATCGTACTTCAAAATTTAGTTTAATTTTATAAAATGTATAAACATATTAAATATATGTGAAAACAAACTTTAGTAATAAAAAAATAACTGTGTGTATCTTTCATAAAGTTTGACAAAAATAATGGTTGGGTTTGTGTATTGCAATGAAGAAATCAGATATTATTATATATTTGGAGGATGGATTTGTTTAAATTAAAAATACTGATATATAATATTTGTAATAGTTTTGAGTACATACTCGATTTAATTATCCATCATTCATTAACGCAGTTTTATGTAATAATTGTCGAAAGATCGACTTTTCAACCAAGGACTTACACTGGCCACAAAGACAAATTAAATTCTGTATTTTTATGAATTTTAAATTACTTTAAAATGAGTGATAAACGATAGTAAAATACTATAATGTAATATTTATGAGTACAGGTAATGAGAAAATCATTCATTTACAATTACAAGATAGTAACTAATGACAAATTTGAGGAGAACGCTGAAAACTTTTCACTTGATCTGGATGTTACAATAAGCTGGATTGGATTCTAGCAGTTGTACTAATATTCGTGTAAATATCGGTAATTTATTATTTTCATCAATCACAAGACTTTCATTAACACGAAACGCATTTAAACCAACTTTGAATGTCTCCACAGAGCCTCAATACTTCTTACCTCTTCATAGCGGAGAGATTGTGGTTTTATTGAAGATCAATTTTTAATATTTATAGTGTATGTATGTCGAAACGAAAAAATGTGTCATGGGGGGAAGCAAAGGGAATTTAATAGAGTACGTGGTGGCTGTATGCTTCATATATGGAGCGAGCATATGGTCTTATAAATTATCGATTTCACCCAACGAGTGAATGGCTAAAAGTTATCATTTTAGTATTAAGACGAAAGTGAAGAAGTTATCTCGCTAGAAATCTTTATTAAATAATCAATCGGCTGATTTAAATATAGATTTTCTGTATATTAAAATAGAACAATCTTGAATAAATTGAAAAACTAAAATACGTCACACTGATTGACGTTTGATTAGCGATAACATTAATTATTTAATTTGGTGTCTATTTTTGTGATCGGAACAAAATATAACGAATAATTATTTCATAACACTGACAATAACAAAAAATGTGTAATTTAAGTGTTTTCTCACTCTACCTACTATTAAAAATTACAAAATGTGTAAAACAAATTACTCGCGAAGAATCCAAAAAGAATGGTCTCGGATTTCAATGCTTATTGTATTTGCGGCGAGTCATTTGTTAAGTCTACTTGCTATTGATAAAGAGAAGAAAAGCAGTGATTAACTAACATGAGTAACGTAACATTTTAGGTAGTCTCATTTTAGTGCCTTTGTCTATTAAAACTCTTTGCAGGATTAACCATCTTGCTTCTAGTTTCGATGTGTGGTAACAAACTACACGATTAAAATCTAACCACCATTTCAAAGCAACAGTTATCAACGGCCATGCCACCAAATTTCATGCCACTAAATTTAAGTCACATATTAGTCAAATATTCGAACCCTCTTTCATCCCTCACAAAGTTTTCAATTTAGGATATGAAAGGCTGCCAAACAATACAATCGACGATTATGAAGTTATAATGATTCGATTGATCATATTTGAAAGTAATAAAATGAATTATACATTTGAATAAATAATTATTACAAATACATTATTTATCGTAGTGCATTTCTATAACTACTACTTAAGGTAAATAATTGAAATAAATATCTATTAATTTTAAGATAAACTCAAGAAAAGAACTCAAGATCTACAAGACAGAAAAGGTCATCACAAACACACATTTCGTATATAAGAATTAAGTAAGTCGATGATTTATGTTTTGAAAGTATGCTTTATTGAAAATTATTTATTCCTGTTTCAATATATTACGAAAACTAAGGATAAACTAAACTAAACTACAGGATCAACCGATGTTGGAATGCTCGAAAATTTAGAATTAGTAAAAAAGAGTGTTATATGTTTTGAATATAATGCTTTTCCACCATGTTTTGATAGTGAACACCTTGAAGTGATTTAGAAACAGTTCTTGACAATACGATGTTTAAGTTGCCACTGTCAAAATACTAATGCTATCAATTAACGTATGTTTTTTACTCAAGATTAATTAATTATAACAATCTATTAATGATCTTAAAACATACATTGATAACGAGTATTTCTAAAAACAAGGCCAAAATAACCGTCATTCGGATAGAGGAGTGAGCCTCTCATTGTCTTCTTCGTGCATACGATATATCATATACAATATCTTCAAAAACGAAGGGCGGAGAAAAGACAGGCGAGCAAGATCGGTGTGATAAGGAGTGTATGGAAAGCTTCGATAACTGATAAAGGAATTCGGTTTACGGCTTACCGCCCGATATATAAAAGGATCCGATGTCAATCCAGAATCATTGATCAAGTGTCCATTGAAAAGAAAACTGATCAACTTGGCTGTGAAATGAAGTTCTTGCTGACTTTCTTAATGGTGGCAGCCCTCTCCGGAGGTGCCCTGTCAGCCATCTTACCCCTCAGTGCAGGTGAGTCAAAACAACCACAATACATTTTTAAATGCATTCAATTCACAGCGAATATTTAAATTTTTGAGTTATAAACTGTACTTAAAATTGTGTGGTCCTTTTACTACTTTCAAATATACACAATATATAATAAATATCAGTTTTGTTTGTTTTCTACTATTGAAAGACTACTTACTCAGAGATTATTTGAAAAAGTGCACATAAAAATTATAACTAACTTTTCAATAAAATTATAATGTGATAATACATTACTTGATGCGGTATGATTATTTTCATAAATTTTATTTTGTAACGAACCTTAACTTTTATTTTAAATTTGAATCTTTCAAATTATGTACATTCACACAGATTTTGTCACTAACGCCCCGGGTTTAGCCTTTCGGCATCTTCAGCCGTTCAAGTGCACTGGTGAACTTGAACTGACTGTGTTACTTCAACTGAGTCAGTTCAACTGTTCAGAACTGAGTCAGTTCAAGTTCATCCGTGCACTTGAACGCCTGAAGATGCCGAAAGGCGAAACCCGGGCCGTTAGTGACAAAATCTGTGTGAATGTACATAATTTGAACGATTCAAATTTAATATTGAAATTCCACCAAGCACCTTCAGTCGAAATCTAAAATTATAAACTATTTTTGATAAGGTTTGTCACATGTTTTTATCTGGATTAATTAATTAACAAAGAATTATGTTACGTAATTGATTATTTATTAAATAAATCGATTTTGCAGTGAGCGAACGCGCTCCGACGATCGTGTCCCGCGCAGGATGGGGCGCATATCCCCCCACATCCACAACCCCAATGAGGACCCCCGTCACCCACGTCGTCATTCATCACACTTACATCCCTGGAGCATGCACCACAGCATCAGCCTGCGAGGCAACTATGCGCAGAATCCAGGACAGTCACCAGGTCGATAATGGATGGGCTGATATCGGATACAGGTCAGTTAAAAACTAATCCACCGCATGGTGGATTTCGTCATTCGTCACAAATGTTTCGAATATAGTGTATATCGATCCCCGGAGTCTTATCCCATCCCATCTTACAAGTATTTGGTCTCTGAAAGTTTCTGGGCAGTAAGGTTTGACGCCTTTATGCCGAACATAATATTTTTTGTAACTAACAACTTTTAGTAAAGATAATGGGTTAAGAATTTTTTTCCCTTTCAATGTGTTTGTTTTTTAATTTCAATTTTTTTCTGTATATAAATGTGTTCAAAATACGTTACATTTTATGAACAACTACGTTTATTTTTCGCAGTAAAGTGGAGTTCTATTTCAATTAAAAACTCTGATTATAAAATATAAAAAAAGAATTTTTAAAGCCACGGAACATAGCAATTATAATAGTAGAGAAAAATGATTTACACTGCCAGAAAAAATATATCGAGAAAACTATGAAATATAAAAAAAACAAACGAAGTGCCACTAGATTAACACGATAATGATAGAATGATAACAATTGACGTAAATTAATCCTATTTCAAGTCATATTAGCTTCGGTAGAATCAAAGGCGAACAATTGTTAATAGTTCCAATACTATTAGTTCTGTTGAAGTACTAACAGAAAAGAAAAATGGACACTTTTCCGTTGTTATTTACAGAATAAAACTAACGACTGACAGAGGTAATATAAAATAGATTAACAGCTTATTTAGGACATACGTGATGTAGGCGACCTTTCTTCTCTATATCTTCATTTACCAAATAATAACATTTGAAATGTATTGTATAGTTTCGGAGTCGGCGGAGACGGTCGTGCTTATGAAGGCAGAGGTTGGTCCAACGTCGGCGCTCACGCCCCAGGATACAATGACAGAAGCATTGGCATTGTCGTCATCGGAGACTGGACAAGTAAGCTAACTATTTAATATATATTATATAACAAACGTTCATTATTAATATATTGTACATACGCCTATTTCATATTGAAACGCGAGAGAATTATTATTTTGACTTTATAAATTAAAAATGTGAATTAAGAACGTACTGGTAAAATTAATCAACAGGTGGCAGGGCTACCATCCAACTGCTGAAAACACACACTATGTCTGTCTGCATACACAACAAGCAAAATGTTGTGCTGTACGTTAAAAAACATTTAGACAGTTTGCAAAATCAAGAGAAATCAATGTACATGTTCACGTTTTCTTTTGATTACCTTTTCATTTTGATAATTATCAAAATGGAAATATCAATTTGATAATTGTTCATCTAAAGATGCTTTTTGCCAGGCATGGGCAACCTTTCCTAGGTCTGGGACCAAATTATCATTCTGTCTCCAAAATTTGGCCGGACCAAATTATTAAACATAATAAAGTAATATTAAATGAAATAAAACACGTTGCTATTTCTTATATGGTGGTGATCATGAACTAGTAGGGTGGAGTCACTGCAAGCGCCCGTGTAATTTCCATTATTTAATCCCTCCCTGGAACTATTAATTTCTTTCTCTATTACTTCGCCGAGATGAATCAGGGCCGGACAAAATAGCTCGGCGGGCCGGTGGTTGCCTATATATGCTTTATGCAATGCATTAATTATTTTTAAAACATTGAGGCTATTTTCATCGACAATTCTATGCGGAAAGGTATTATATTAAACAATGAAGAACATTTTTTCTATAACCATATTATTTATTATAGTCCATGACCGGTATTACAAATAATGTGAAATCGGCCCAAAAAACGTTTAATGTTTTAATCAGAAGATTACTATCTAATCATACACCGATTATAATAAATTTAAATACATATGCATATTGAGAGCGATGCCACTTCGAATTTATTCAAAAGACGATTAGTAATTAATATTTAAAAATATTTTTTCAAGATTTATATCGTTTATCAATCGGTTTAAAAAAAATTGTTTGTTAATTTAACTTTGTAAACGATACGGAAAACTACTATTTGTATGATTCAAATCAGCAGATATAATAAATTTCTTTGCGCTTTATCATCAGGCTCAATCCCTCCAGCAAATCAACTGAGCGTAGTCAAGGAATTGATCGCCTACGGAGTCCAACTTGGACGCATCTCATCCAACTACAAACTTATTGGACACAGACAGGCCGTCAGCACAGACTGCCCTGGAAATGCCCTCTACAACGAAATCAAGAAGTGGCCCAACTATTCCCCAGCTGGATAAAAATCTCCAACAGTTTAATTGTATGAACGATGGCAACATTTGGCGATAGCTACACTCAAGACATGATATTATGCTACGTATGTTTATACATACCATATTTTAAATTGACATTTAAATGCTGTTCATTCACTTATGTAAAATATTGATATTATTGTAAATGTTATGTATTTAATATAAATAAAAAATATGTACTATTCAGTTTGCAGTATTATTTAAAATATTATAATAAAACAAACACAACTGTAATAAGGGATACCAAACGGATATTAGAATATATTCGACCCTTTTTAACTATCTAATATTCTAATATTAGGGAATAGTAATATTTTAAAAATAAAAATAATTCTTGAATGATCATTGTTTGGTGCACCAATTCTTGTGCCAATATCGACGCTCTCAAGTGGTATGACATTCAAAAGATGTTACCTTATTTAAATCAAGTAAATCATAGATTTTTGTCAATTTAAAAAAATAATCCACTTAAAATATTGTTTCATTACCCCGTTAACATGTGTGTGGCTTTAATATTTTTTCAATTTTTTTTTTTTCAATTAAAACAAATATTTTGTATAACAGCTAATGCCAGTGCGCCAAATATTTGAATGTTGAATGATCATACGAGAAAAACTCGATGAGAATTTTTGTATTGTAAGTCACTCGAGATAAACTCGAGGTAAATTGACATCACAAATACGCATGTCTTAGGTCTCAAATTTTAATTGAAAAATATAAATTTGATCAGACCCACCTGGCCGGTAGAGCAAGCTCTAACCAACTAAACCACAACAGGCGGCTTTATGTTTTTATCCATACTACTTCTCTTTGAAAAAGAGAGATTGAGCGACTGAGTAACAAACAGTTCTTGTAAGGAATTTCTCTTAAGATACTTCCATTAGGAGGGCATATGCTTCACATTGGGAGCAGACATGGATTAGAAAAATATATTATCGAATAGAGGTTTCTTTGTCAGTAAATATATATTTATTTATTGCATTAAATCATTGAATTTCTCAGAGGATAAATAATGAGTTTGAAGTTACAGAATGTATAGTTTAAATAAATATGTTTTCAAAGAATATATTATACATAAACTCGTATCTATTTTACCAAGCGATTTTACAAAAACCGTTTTGTATTGAATTTTTCGCCATTTATTTTGGTAAAAAAACAACATATAAATTTACCATCTCGCCATATAATCGTTGCTATAACAGTGTGTTTTTTATATGTATGAATAAAAACACAGTTCACTACGCAAGACCTAGCATTCAAAATATGAACAGAAATCAACTTTATTATTCTTGTTTGTAATATTGCTAGCTTATTTTTTTGATTTGAGACTTTTAAAAAGAGACCTTCAATTATGCCGCTTCTCCCACTGTAATTTTTGCAGAAGAAAAATATTAAAATGACTCATGTATATAGAGATGTTCCATCATAAGACTGAGACATCAATACCCGAAACAGCGAGTATTTTACTAACAATGACTGATTTTCTCTAAAGCAATAGAGATCGACCAAAAACAGTATTCAATTTTATTCATACGTTGCAATAGGTATTTAATGCGGAATTAAATTCCCGGTTGATTTTCAAAATATTAATAGTTTCACATTTAAAAACGTTTTATTAATTTTACAATTAATCATGAAAATTAATGACCTAAGCGCACCACGAATAAAAAAATGGTAATACTTTTGGACCCGTGGCCCCTTTTGAGTTTTTTTTATTTTTCTATGGCTCCCATACCTCTTTTGCACTATTGATGTATGAGTATTCGAAAACGAAAAGACGCGAGACTTTTTTTGTAGGTCTTCCTAGAATTTAGAATCCCTAATCTTAGGAATTTGTAATTTCCCAAAATTAGCACCGCGAAGATTTTTTTTTGCTTTTAAACAATAATTTGCAGTGGAGATTATAAATAGTCTAAGATGTGGAAAAACTATTTTATTTTTGTAAATAAAATGTCAATTCAAAACACCTTAAAACTAATAAATAAAGAATAGCCGTGAATGTCACATATTGTAAAAACACACCTAAGGTGGCTCAAGACAATCACATCAGCACAATTATTTATTATTATTTATCCGCCCGCTCCCAATGTGGAGCATATGTCCTCCTGGTGGAGGTATCTCAACAGAAGTTTTTTCTACGAGAACTGTTTGTGCTCAGTCGCTCAACCTCACTTTTTTTCAAAATGAGTAGTAGGGAAAGAAGGATAAGGCTAGAACAGGATTTATGGTTGACTAATCACTATCGCTACACCCAGTTATTAAAGGATCAGAAGGATGGGAGTAGAGGAAATAATGTGGACTTACATCACAAACACCCGGTCTTCGATCGCAACTTTGAATTGAATAAAACTCAAGTTCACTGTGATCTGACCGGGAATCGAACACAGACCTGCGCGATCTGTAGAGCAAGCTCTAACCAACTGGGCTACAACAGGCGACAAACAAACAAACAATACAAAACACATCACAACAATACAAAAGAACAATAATGTATAATTATGACGAAAAGTCGAGTACAGTAATACCCCGCTTTACGCGAGGGATACGTTCCGAAAAAAATCGCGTTAACTGAAATTCGCGTATATCGAGGTTTATGATTAAACATAGTCAAAATTTAATACAAAAAAATACAAATCATTTTAATCAATCACTTTAATTCTAAGAACACTTTATGCAATACATACTCTTATTTTTTACGGAAAAATACATCTTCAATTCCAAAGTGACGCTTTTACGCTCTTTTTTCTTTACAGGCGGCATTTTAACGTAGGGCAGCGATTTCCAAACTGGGAGGCGCGCCTCCCTGGGGAGGCGTGAGCTATTGCAAAGGGAGGCGCGAAAAGTCCAAAATATTTATTTCCCCTTTAAAACGTGTCTTTATTACTATATGAAATATAGGATGGGGAGGCGCGATAATCTTTTTTTCTTCAAAGGGAGGCGCAGTAACATATAGGTTGGAAGCCACTGTCGTAGGGTTAAATTATGTATGTATCTCCAATAAATGTTAAAACAACAAAGAACAAAGTCGAAGGACGGGGAATTCCCAATTCTTCAAAGAGAATATTCAGAGAAAGCGGGGATCCCGCGACCATAGAGAAGTTAATGACTAAATATGTTTATACGCACTCTTTCGCGTAATGCGAGGCATTTGAGCGCGAAATTTGAAATTCGCGTTATAGAGAAACCGCGCTTAACGGGGTCGCGCTAAGCGGGGTATTACTGTATTTGTAGCGCCAGGGCACATTTATCGAGTACTCGGATACTCGATACTCTTGTCGACATCTCTACGCGAGATATGAAAATAGATGTAATCAATGGAAAGATTTTGACTTCTAACGCCTAACAATAATTCGCGGGCAATTTGGCCTATGCGAAATAGCATATTTGAGAAATTACGACAGGTGTCAGCTGTTGCACACACACACACACACATTCACAATTATTTTAGATATGCTCACACAAAAATACACACATATACAATAATAATCATAACAATTATTTTAATGTATGATTTGAATAGCATAAATAAATTATTATGAGTTGTTGGTTCGCCCACTATTAATTGGGATTACAATATCGGCATAACCGAAACCAGGCTTCCGGTACTTATGGTGTTTAATTTAATTCGGACAATAACAAATATTGGTATTTCGCTACTGAATATTAATTATAATTTAAGATGTCGACTGAAGGTGCTTGGTGGAATTTCAATATTAAATTTGAATCGGTCAAACTATGTACATTCTCACAGATTTTGTCACTAACGACCCGGGTTTCGCCTTTCGGCATCTTCAGGCATTCAAGTGCACGGATGAACTTGAACTGACGTTTAGTAAATGAAAGTTTCGTGTTTATATAAGATATAAATGCATCACTGAGTCCAAAGCCACTGCTGGCGAAAAGGATGAGCTCATGGGAATGCCAACAGATTTGAGTAGTAAGTAGTTTCAAGAATTATATTATTTGTTTGTCGGCAAAGGTTTTATGATTATATGATTTTATGATTATATAGGGTAAAGAAGTGGAGATGTGGGAAAGTTTGATATTTCATTTAAAATCGGAAGACTTTGCAGCTGTGCTTTGTTGATTTCTAAAATTTCTTGGAAAAAGAGCTTATGACTGTCCGTATTTGGGTGTAACATTTTTATCCCTTGTTCCTGATTGAACACGTGTCCTTCCGAAATTAAGTGATTAATTAACCAATGTCGAGTTTTGAATGTATTGAAGCCATCACATATTTTTATAAATTTGGTAGCGATGAATTAACTATTTAAAATCTGTTTTAAAAAAAGATTTATATCAATATTGGCAGATTCGAGAATTGATGAGCCTTGCAACGATATATTATTATTTGAAGAAACCGTAGGTTATTTATGAAAATCACCCATTTATTACGATGATTTTTTTTTATCGACGTTGTGACATAAAATGTGAAATATCGAAATCGTTTTTTTATTATTTACTCGCCCGGTATTGCGATCGCGATCCAATCTTGGAACCTTTTTTTAATCCCGGGATGACAATTTTTCGGGTCCCTGGTATGCATCATGGATTTGTTTATATTATATTGTCATTTGCTATGAATAATTCGAATTAAAAGTCGAGGAAAACTTTAAAAATATAAGTTGAAATGAGTTAACTAAATTAAAATAAACTTTTAAATAAAAATAAGTTGTATTCATTCCAGGTTACTGATTGAATTGGCATTTACTTGGTAAAACTACCACAATTTTAAATAATTTGATAGCTATTTCGGCTTTACGCCCTCTTCAGATTTATGTTTAAACTTGAAATAGTTAAGGTATATAATATACTGACAGATACACGATACATCTTCTCATCTATATAATCAATCAAAATAATAATAATAATCAAAATAAAAAAATAAAAATCTATTATAACGTCCTAACTTATATTCAAAAAGAAATTATTATATAATAAATTGACTTTGTGTTTTTTTAGAAAATGTGACAAATATGGTTTTATTAAATTAAAGCTATTATTTAAATAAAGTTACATTAGCTCATAGGTTCCCAACCTTTTCCATGGCGACCCCTTTTTATAAAAGCCATGTGACCCGCGGCCACGATGCAAATGAAAAAGGCATTTTTTTCAATAAGGTAATTTAATAATTTAAAATTTCGACTGAAGGTGCTTGATGGAAATTTAATAATAATTTAGAATTATTTTCATTTTGCACACTTGAACTGACAGTTCGAGTGCATTCGCGCACTGATTAGTACCGGAAGATGCCGAGAGGCGAAACCCGGGTCGTGTTCGACCAAGAATTTTATGGAAGTGTACAAAATGAAAATAATTCTAAATTAAGGTAATTTTAGTTGACTTTAGTTTTAGTTTCGTTGTTCAAATTCAAAACCGAATAAAGTTGGAGACCCCCAGAACACACGTCGCGACACATAGGTTGGGAACCCGTGCATTAGCTTATTGTAATGGTTATATTAATGTTTATGGGTAAATATTTATTAGGTATAACGTTCGGATTAATATCTGTGGGCGTAAAGCCGAAATAGCTATCAACGTAATATAATATAAAAATGTAAAATTAAAATATATTTTTATTTTGATCTGACTATTTCAAACTAACAATGCTCGTGAATGATTACCATTTTTGCCATATTTTGAAGAAAATTGTATTCATAAATATCGCTGACGCAACTTTAAGGATTTTTTAAAACAAATAACTTAATTTAAGAAGGTATTAGAGGTAAAAACATCAAAAGCATTTTTGTATACTTTAAGACTATTGATCGCTAAACTTAACTCTTACCGATGGATTATAGATATCGACATAATATTAAAATATAGACACGTCGTGCAATTTAAGTAAACTATAATTGCATTCCACTAACGACGATAGTTCGAATACAAATTATAATCATAAAGTTATATAAGAGAAACCGTTTCAATTCGAGAAAATTCAGTACATTATATATAGTATGGAAAAAATGGGGAATTTTATCCAGATTTTCGAGAGTACACAGCCGAAGAATTCTCGCGCCGTCTCTCCAGCTGGCGACGCCGACCGACGCCAGAAATATCCCGCCGACGCGGCGAGTAGGGGAAATTCCAGAATTGCCGACGCCAAACCACCGCCGTCGATCAGATTCAGTACCAAATCTCGCGTCACAAGCTTTGAATATTATCAAAAAAGCTCTCTCACCTACGCGTCAGGAGCTCTAAGTATTCTCTCTAAAGTGTGCGCACCAAAGTGAAGTTCTTTTAAGTTAATTAGGACCGTACTTGGATTACCAAGTAACTTTTGTGATTTCTTGTTAATACATAGTAAGTTTTCAACAACATTTGACTTTAAGTATTTTTAAGTAATTCAATTTTAAGTGTTTTTATGAGATTGACGATTTATTTAGTATTTATGGAATAACATTTTTTAAACTAACAAGATATTTATAGGATGCACTTTTCAAATAATTACGTGTTTATTGTACGAAAATTCATTATACAGTTAAAAAATGGTAATTTAACAAGATTTTGATAGTATGTGATATTTTTTTAACGTATTCCAAGGTCCTCCGCTCGATAAACGATAATGTTTTTCTGGCCATCTATTTATTTATACTATATTGATGTTAGTATTTTTTAGGCCTTAACTATGTGTCCCTGTTTATTGAATACCTTTACAACAACACCATTTTGACATATGTATTAAAAATAGAGACCAATGAAGATTGTCTGTGGATGTTATATATCATTAAAAGAGTGTAGGTTGGATCTCTGTTCGAGGCTACGATTCAAGATTTTTGTACAGAACTATTTTCTGTGTCAGATATTTATGTTTACGTATTAGAAGTTACTGAGTTCGAGGCCCAATCAGGTTATTTGAGTAAATGTTTTTTTTTCTTTCAAGTCATAGAATCTGTTTATTATTTTGAATTGAGCCCTCAAGTGCTGAACTAGTAAAATGGTAAAACATTTTTCTTAAACTTCATACAATCACGTCTTTACTTGATGTTTTGGTGGATTGCATTTCTTTAAAATGCATGTCCGCTCCCAATGTGGAGCATATGGTCTCCTAATGTAGATATCCCAACAGATGTTTTTCTACGAGAATTGTTTGTTACTCAGTCGCTTAACCTCTCTTTTTCAAAGAGAGTAGTAGGGATATAAGGATATGTCTAGGACAGGACTAGTGGTTGCCTAATCGCTCTCTTTACGCCCAGATAATAAAGGTTTGGAAGGGTGGGAGGGATTTTTTTTAGACATCAATGGTAATGGTCAGCATAGTTGCCTTCCTTTTCTGTGTTGTACGGAGATTAAAATTATTACAATGTGTTTTATTTAACTTTTACGATACTTTAAGATGTGTAAAATATTGCAATGCATCTTACTATTTTTTTTCTTAAATACCACTCGGCTCACTTCACCTCTAATGGGTCCAAATGTTTTATAAGAAGAAGTTTTTTGAGATCCTAAATTAATTTTTAAAGTAAGCCTACGCGATTGATTCAAAATACATTCATAACATAGACATGTGAAATGGAATTCAAAAGCAGTCCATAACATCAAAATAAATGAAACAGGATCAAAACAATGTTCAGGTAGCAATGTTATCAATAATCGATGGTAAAAAGGAAACGTTGTTTTTCTTACGAGATCAAAACATATGATGTAAGATGATTCGATGTAAGATGTGTAAAAATATGATGTAAGATGACGTGTTTGATGATTTCAAAAAGGTTTCCTGCGATGTATTAGTAAACATCACTTAATTATTCGTTCAGAGGAAGAAAATATTGCTAAACATATTCGTGGAATATTATTTTTCACGAGCAACTAAGGTTAAATTTGGCTACATAATATGGAACAATACCTTATAATCAATTATAATAAATGTTTAATTAACTGGCGCTACTCGTGTACGATAATTTGAATAATCAACTGATACTCCTAAACACGAATTTTCCGTACAGAGTACAACTTACATGAATTCACCGAGGAGGAAAACTTCGTACGGAGATTTATCCGAGAGAGACTGTTCCGTACACAGAAAACTGTATAATATTCAGAATATTCCGTACATTATAATATTTTAAATATTCGACATCGAGACTTAACATACTATTAAATTTTAACATACATATCGACTGTGGAAATGAAAAAAGACGTCACCCAACAAATTTTACAGGAGACACAAAAAACGTTTTCTGATGATTTTGGACCCAAGACAAATAACTGATAAAATAGTTTTTTTATTGATTTAGCCTAATAATAACTTAATAAACTGTTCTCGAAAAACCTTTTTTTAGGTCTTTTTTCCTGGTTGCAATTTTCACAGGCCCTTCTTTATTCAAACTTCAAACCTTAATTTAGAGACTAATTTGGCATTTTCAACATACATCTTTTTGATTGAACGTGTATCAAGTTAATAGAAAATTTAAATTAACTTTGATTATTCCACGTATTGTGTTACTAACTGTCACACGTGTTTCGCCTCTTTCAGAGGCATCTTCAGACTTACTATCGCAAAGTTTGCTTAAGTAATGAAGCAAGATTGATTCTAACATTTTAAATTATAAAATTACAAAATGGAGGTTTGGGTTTTTTTCCTTTTAAGAGGAGCAAGGAGGGGGGTGTAGAATCGAAATAAAACAAACAGATAACCATCGAAAGTGTATCAAGTTGTATACATTGTGATTATTACAAAAAAAAACTGTGGGTTACGTCCTTTTTCCTTTCCACAGTCAATATGATTTAATCATTTGCTTGATCCCACTCGATAAATATTAGACACCCTTGACATAAGACACAACAGAATATTAATTAAAATAAAACAACAATTAAATTTGAATCGTTCAAATTATTAACATTCACACAAGTTTTTGTCACCAACGACCCTGGTTTCGCCTTTCGGCATATTCAGGCGTTCAAGTGCACAGATGAACTTGAACTGACGTCTAGTAAATGAATGTATCGTGTTTAAATAATAAATAAATGTATCACTAAGTTTAAAGCCATTGCTGGTGAAAAAGAGTATCCCACGGGAATCCCTACAGATTTGAATGGTGGATAATTTTAAGAATTATATTTATTTTTGTTTCTCGGAGAAATTTTTTGAATATGTTGACTCACATAAAAGGTATTATAAAAAAAACATCAATTGTTTATAAATGTTTTATAATGTTTTCTATGTACGAAAGAATTAGTGTATGAAAATTCCTTGTACGGAGTATTCTGCAAGGAGAACCCGTTCACTTCTAGTATGATTTAAACTTTATGTAGTGTATTTTTTTTCAAAAGATTGATTGAAAGATTTTTAGTTTTAGGCCGTGAAATTTCTCTCAGTGTTTTTGAAAACATTTAGATGACGTATATTTTTGAACTAGATTGGACTCGATCTAGAAAACGAGATGAGTATTTCTCGAGGTTGTTAGATAGTAGTAAATTTGTATCAAATAATCAACAAAGAAACACCCAAATGAATCAAATATATTGTAACTTCATTACAGGCATTTTGATTTTCAAGTTGAGTTAGTTTATTCCAACGTTGTTTCGAAACGTAACGTTATGCTGAAAAAACAAATAATAAATTACAAACTATGTTTGACTGTATCATTATCAAAATTATTTAATGTTGTGTTTGTCATACGAATAATTTGATCAATATTTATCTCACTATGTAACCAAGCGATGACGATATTTAAATTGTGTTGTTATTTTATGCAATTGATTGTATTGAAAAATTCAATCTCTGAATTATTTAAAACAATAATATTTGCAGATATTGCTTTTGATTTTGAAAAAAAACTGCGGATATTAAACAATATTTCAAGAAAACATAACAAACTAAACTTAATCTCGGCCAAAACATATAAAATTAAAGTTGAAAACTTTGTTATTTCACCGGTTGTGTACTCAACAAATTGTGACACATGTTTGTCCTCTTTGTGAACGATCTTCAGACAATCAATACAAACATTTATTTTGAAAACACATTGTCAAATATATCAAAGCTGTAACTAGATAACTTGCATCTCGCTTTTTATATTATAGCAGTTTTGAAAAGAAATATAAAACAGTGAAGATGGTTATTGGTATAAATTTTGGAAAGACTTACAACTAAGTGTGGCAAACAATTGATAAAAGAAATATAAACGAAATTTTAACTCACGTAGGAATGAATAAATTTATAAATAATGATACATCATTGTATTTATATGTTCATTCATCAATTTTTTTCCACGCCTTGTTGTTAGTCTTATTTAATTTTGTGTAAGCCACCCTGTATTGTTTTACATTACACCAGTTGATGAAACTCACGATGGGCGAAACCGGTTCTGATACATAATAAATGATGTGATTAGTAAAAAACGTTATTTATTTTAAAATATAATACCTGTCCACCCAAAAGTTACTGTAGACATCTTACACGTGTTGTTCCAATGGCATCTGTTATAAAAGGATCATACTATTACATTATTTTAGACACCAGTAATAATTTAAAAAATTTGATATAACAAAAATAATTATACATATTAATAAAAAAAATTAACGGAAGAGTACACAGGTTGTACGCTTTTGTGTTTCTCATATATTCACTTGTAGATAATATGTTTAACCATATCGCATAAACGGTTTAATCCTCGAGAAAAATCTTTGAATCATTATTAAATATTTTGATAAATATAATAATAAAAACTAAAACACTTGTTTGCAATAATTCTACATACAATATTATATCATTATCGAGACAAGATTCGCTCATTACGAGAATTTTCAACCGAGTCGTGATGAGCGAAGCCGGTCGTAATCTTGATAAATGAATGTGGAATTCGTACAAGAGTGTTATATTTCAAAATACCATAATACCTTTCCACCAAGAAGAATTGACAATGAACACATTAAAAAGTGACATCGACTGTGATGTTTAGATACTAATTCGGCATTTTCGACTTATATCCTTTTAAAAGAACGTGTATCATTATGATTACCGAAAAAACTGTGGGTTACGTTATTTTTTCGTTTTTACAGTCGATATAGACATGCCAATTGATTAAATTGTCATTTACTTACTTGATAGATTTCCATTATATTAAGGTGAAAAAGTTAAGAGTGTTGGAATGGATGTATCGTGTATCTCTTCTAAGCCGATATATATAGCTAAGTTATTATAAGTTTAAACATAGTCCTGATCAGGGCATAATCCGAAATATATATCAACCATGTATATTTACAATAATATTTGTAGAACTAAAAAAGTTTGAAAAAATAGCAAAATATGTATTTCCACAAAAAAAAATATTCTATGCCTTCATCAAAACTATGTTTAATAATTCCCCTACGGTGCTAAAAAATACTTCGATATGTTGCTGGCCCTTAAAGAATGAAGTGAAAAAACATGTTTCAACACTTACCGCCCCCTTTGATGAACGGTAAAAACCCAGGACGTATATTTTTTAAAAAACATGTTTTTCACTTGGTTCTTAAAGGGCCAGCAGCATATCGGAAGTATTTTTTAACACCGTAGTGGAATTATGAAACCTAAATTTACTTATCTTAACATATTTTTGATGAAAGCATACGCCGAAATAGCTATCAAATGAAATAATAAAAAAATATAACTAAATACTTTGTTATTTTTTTTTTTACTGTAAAACAATGAAGTTCTACCAAGTTCAATTGAATCAATAAAACACATTGATATTTTAATGGCAATGATGAAAAATGATTCAGTTAAAAATTGCGTGCATTCCTTTAATTAGGCTAGAATTTTTCTCTTAGTAGAACGTCATGGAAATTCATCAATTGATCCTCGACACTTGTGAACGCTAGAGCGTTGCTTTGCCGTCGTAATTATGTATACAGATAGTAGTGAAGTGTGTTAATTTTTAACACACAGTTCATAACGCTACCTTTCCGTTACGACAGTTCTAAAATTAATTCATAATGTGAGTTTTGCGGATTTCTAAAATAGCTCTTGATACGGTTCCAATAAAAATGACTGGGCTTACGGTATGAACGCCGCTTCCTCCACCGGCCGATGTCGCGCATTCAATGCATCGCACACATCTACATAGAAATCTTTCGTGAATTATTATATAAATGATAAAAATATTTCAAAAACAAATCTGGAATTCAATGTTGAGCTTACATTAAAAAAACACAATATTCCTTACTTTCGATGGATTCGGAGGTAGCTTTGTGAAAGTTTATTTATATTTAAAGTAATTACTAGGTACTGCTACTAGCTGTGACACGTGTTTCGCCTCTTTCAGATGCATCCTCAGACAATCTTACCTTCACAATGCTTGTTTAAGTACGAATGATTTAAAATGATATATTATAAAAATAAAAACGGGAAGCAAGGAGGGGAGGATAGAAACAAACAAACAAAAATGATATGTACATTACAAAATGATTAACTAATGAGTTGCGTCAATTAGGAAGGGTTAAACCAATTGAAAATAAATTTAGCAATGGCGGGCAGCCTGTCATATTTATTTAGCAGATTGAAAATATTTCAATTCATCGCGATTTTTTTTAAATATGTCATGCTCTATATCAGTGATACACAACCTTTACCTTCTAGCGGGCCGCATATAATACAAATAATAGTGGGTTCGGGCCGCAAAGAAATTAACATTTAAACTACGCTCAATCCTTTTTTATACAGAACATATGTACGTTCCATGTAAAACCGTGTAAAAAAGATTAAGTGAATTTAGATAAATGAGTACTTAATAGGTTCCATCATATTATTTTGACCGTGTTATTTTGAATATAAATAAGCCATGCAAAAAAAGGATTATGAGCACTCGCTTATTAAAAATCGTTTCATTGTAAAAAATGCATGTTCAATTTAAAGGCAATTCATAAGTTAATGCGTTCTTGGTCTTAATTTTTAACTTTTTTTTTTAATTTGACATACTATTTGTAAGCCTGTTTCTATGAACCGATTTATTCTCCTTCATTTAAGAAAAAGCTTGCTTACATTTATTGAATAATTTTTTTACGTGAAAAAAATATGTTTGAGAAAAATGTTTAAGGGCCGCGGTTTGTGCATCACTGCTCTATATACATTAAAAATATGGTAAACGTTTATTTTTGCATTTTAAAAACCGGTATTTCAATATTGAAAAAGCACCATGAATAACGAGAAGCCGGTTTCAGTATTGCGATCCCTAGATCCAAAGTGTGAAAAGTTCAAAAAAAGTTGATTTTAGTTAAGTACGTACTGTCACGTGCGCCTTTTTAGTTTCGTTAAATCGATGTGTAAAAAAGCATTTCTTATATTTGTAACGTTTGAAACAGAAGAGAGAAATAGCCCAAAAATGTTCGAGCACACCCCTTCGTATTACACACTTCTATTTACGCGAACGTTTATGCAAAAAAAAATGTAACCATGGAATGTGACAGCAACTCGTCTGTTATAAATGTAACGTTTCAGTAAAAAATACAATTAAATATAAAACGAAAATTTTGCCAAAACATCGATGTATTTTTTAAAGAAATGATCATGATATTCAATTCTGAACTCCGGAGGCATCTGGAATGACATTCAATTGACAGACTACTGTATATTTTTCTGTTCGTTGTCCATAATTAAGGAGTTTGGGATCAAACACGTTCAAATACAGTTTTGAGGAAAAAAATAGATATTACTATAAAATGACAGAATATCATTTTTAACGCCACTAAAAAACATTGCATTTTTCGTGTAATTATGGTCAAAATATTATCTAATAATTAAAAATGTCTAAGTTTTATGTCCGGCTGCTTGGTCAAGTGACAACGTCGTTGATTTGGAGCACGGAGGCAACAGGTTCGAAAACCAGTGCGGACAGTTTTAATAGATTTATGGATTTCTATCCGAAGATGTATGTGATATCTTTAATTCCCTCCCACTCAACCTATCCTAAGACGGTTGAACTAAGAGCAATTAACCAAGCACTATTTCTATTCTTCTATCCCTACTCTCTTCTAAAAAGAGAGGTTGAACAGCTGAGTAACAAAAAGTTGTAGTAAAAAAATCTGTTGAGATACGAGAAGCGGTATCTTGTCATTTTTGGTCCCAAACTCTTCATATCTGGTCATTTATAGACAATTCAATCAGCACTATCTACTATCTGTCCAAAATGGAAGAGCTTGGCAGCGAAGTGACCATGGTTAGTTAGTATACGAGGTGTGAATGTCGGGTGCGCGTAATCCACTTTGGAGGCCAGAGACATAGAAAACGGACATCGCCAAAAGCAGACGTAAACAAAATGTAACGAAATTCCTCTTATTGCGTTGTGGATATTAGAATTATTGATATGACGTTTGGTGAAAGAGTGAGATGAAAGAGAAAAACTCTGCGATGGTGGCAATAATAAGACGTAGGCGTGGACGTTCTTTTCGCACAGTTGTTTTTTTCTTTCGGGGAAATGTTTGAATCAAAACGTTCATCTGTCGTAACGTACAGATTATAAGTGGAAAGTTACCGAATATTACGTAATTTTTCTATCCGTTAGCATTGAAAAGAAAACAGAGTGTTCGTACTTGACGTTTTCTATATACGTCAAAGCCAATTATACAAATCATTAACTGATATAGGCATTGATGATGTATTGAAGATAAAAGGCAGATGTTGTATATAAAAGGTCTTTCAATAAAGACGCTCGAAATTTGTTAGGTTATAGCAGCCATGTTGTTAAAGTGACATCTATCAAATTTGTTGTCGATTGTTTAGTCAGCAAATCACCATGGAAGGTAATAGCGTTGAACAATGTGTAAAAATCAGATGTAACAGTGTGTAGGAAGATGTTTGCATAATGGAAATAAAGAAATATAAACAACCTTCTCTCAGTTACATATAAAAAACTCGAAATATCATTTTATTGTTTTATAAACGTTTCAACAATATGAATTTAATTAAAAAAAAATACTGAATGAATCACTAAAAAGATGAGACAAATACTAATTTTCACTCTTTTACAACTCGGTTTAGATGTCTCAAAACTCCTGTCAACCAAAGATTTGGCTAACATATACAAATATCACAGTTAAATTATTATTATAAAAATATCACAACTTTGAGATAAAAAATAGTTTTAGTTGTATCACTGTGGAATTAAGACATCGATATATTAAATAGAAAGTATTTTCAACTTTCAAGCAATAGTTCAACAAAAAATAAGTAATATTTTTGCGAACTAGCGGACAATAATCTTTTATGTCAACACATAATGTTGAATATCATCGTTGCTGTCAGGTAACATATAAAAACAGTGTTTTAAATCATTTATTTTTAAGATAAAATCTTTTTAAGATACAGTGAAATTATTATCTGACAGTGGTATATATCGACTCACTTGTGAATTTTTTAAAGCTGTTTATGTCGGGCAGACGGGGAGAAACTTTAATGTAAGAATTAAAGAATACATAGTAACCATTGTTCAGAATTCGCAAATAGGTAAATCGAAAACAATTATGAATTAAAAAATGTATCGTATAAATATTTAGTAAGAATTTAAAAAATAACAGTTTATAGATATTTAAGGAAGCCATAGATCAAATTATCAGGAAGTAACATTTTCAAAACGATGAACGGTCCTGCTCTCAAATAATTGATGTAGAACAAGTAATAAATAGCAGGTTTTACACACGATTTTTAACTCTCGATTCGATGGTGTGTGTGCTTTTTAATAAGAGAGAGTGTGTGTTGAGCTTTTCTTCACGCTTTAAAGCACACACACTCCACCCAATTGCGTACGTGTGTAAAGCCCGCCAATACGAAAAACAAAACATGGCAGATGTCTCAAATTAAACGATGAGATGCATATAAAAGCGTTCACCGAAAGTGCCGTGTAAAGTTGTGACTATGTCTATATGCCCGAAATAGTTCCTGTGTTGTTGAATGGCGGAACAGCTGACGTTTCTAATCCAGCTCTCGGCACATATATTTGGCCGTCTGCTAAGCTAGACTGATACAAGAAGGAAGGTAAAATGTAATATATAGATTTACCTAAAAATAATGTCACAATTCACACGATACGCGTATTAATATATTATCGTTTTAAAAATAATTGTGGGTGTATCATAATAATTACACGTTCAACGAAGAATCAAATGAACTTGGGGCCTACGAATCTTGGGGGTCTCAGAAATAGTTAATACATATATTTTAACCATTTCCACTCCAGGTGGACTCCTAATGGAGTTTATATCAACATAAGTGTTTCTACGAGAACTGCTTGACTCAGTTGCCCAAACTGTTCTTTTTCAAAGAGTGGTTAAGTAATCGCTCTCGCTACGCCCTGCTTTTAGGGAACAGAAAAATTTCAACAGAAATCTATTGAAAAATGTATTTATATATTAGTCAGTTCAAGTGCAAGTGAAGATGTCGAAAGGCGAAACCCGGGTCGTTATCGACAAAATTTATGGAAGTGTACAGATAGAAAATAATTCAAATTTGTCATTAAATTTCCATCAAGCACTTTCAGTCGAAATTCTAAATTATTATATACCTGTTTTTTTTTAAACCATGTCCGCTCCCAATGTGGAGCATATGGACTCCTAATGGAGTTTATCTCAACAGAAGTGTTTCTACGAGAACTGCTTGTTACTCAGTTGCTCAGCCTCTCTTTTTCCAAAGAGAGTAGGGGTAGAAGGATAGGGCTAGGACAGGATTAGTGGTAAGCTAATCGCTCTCGAATCGGGGGAATTCAAGACATCACATACATCCATGCCTTTGAACAGAAATTCATAAATCGATTGAAAAATCAATTTATAAAACTGTCCGTACCGGGATTTGAACCCGGGCCCTCCGGAGCCGAAGCCAACAACGTTGACCACTCGACCACACAGGCGGCGAATATGTTACTGATATATTTTTATTCTGTTAACAATCTTTATTTTTTACGACACTTTCATGTTATCCGAAAAACAGAGCTTACGAATTGTATCGCGCATGGGGCTTCCAAAGTGCTTAATCTGCCACTACCCAGACAATACCAACATTTTGTTTAATTTCTAAGAAGTTTATCGGTATTGCGATTTTGAGTGTAATTTTTTAAATTATATGATTACTAAGATACGCCGTTAGCTCAATTTCAACTATAAAATGGAGAACATTCCGGAATGCGCCGATTGAGTAAAACAAACGGAATTTTCCGCTACCCGCTGATTGAGTTTTTTTAGATTAATCCATACTAACAAGAATAGTCTAAAAGGAGTCATTTTACACGCTAAAGTGACAACTTTAAATATGCGTTTTGGCGTGGTTTTGATCGTGTCAATCACACTTTACACAAATTTGAATATCAATAACAGAAAGCTCGATGTTTGCCAGATGCGTCGAAGGAATTTTTCGCACATAATATCGTATACAATAATCGCAATTTTCGTCAATGACGTACATTACTGCTTAATATTAAGTATTTCAAATATCCGTCAAATTTTAATGAATATTAAAACTTGAATATAATTGAATAAAAATATAATTAATAATGTCTATCACGTTTTTACTAGCTTTATACTAATATAATATAGTTTTATCTCTTGCCGAACATTATTGCTTGCCATAAGATATTCCAAATTTTCGGATTTTAAATATTAAAACTTCATGGATACATTATATTTGAATAATAATGTAATTTATGAAGTCCATCACTTATATTACAAGTTTTACCTGTCAGCTACGAGTAAAACATTAGCAAACCTGCTTTATTTGAGCCACTAAACTGGACGAAGGCATGTTTATATGTGAAGAAATATTAACTATCTAAAAAACGAGACGTAGCGAAAGGCTTGACTAACCATTAAAGCCTTTCTATCTTAATTTAGAGAGGTTGAGCAACCGAATAAAAATCAGTTCTCGTGGAAAACTTTAGTCGAGATAAGCTCTTTTAGAAGTACGAATGATACACATATGGAGATTATATGGTTATATATTTAAAGAAAACATGCCAAAGTTGACGACAGCAGATTGATGCTAGAACTTGGACGAAATGAAACAAAATCAATTTCAAAAAAAAAAAAACAAAGGAACGTCTTGATTTTAATTTTAAAAGGTGAGATAGGTGAAGTATTCAGGAAATTGTGATATTTACTTATTTACACGTAAGTACACCACAAAAAATACAAACTATAGGTTTAATAATTTTGCAATTAAAAAAAAAGATTAATATGTGTATTGTAAAAAGGCAGTAGAAAAAATGAACATTGGAAATTGAAGTCAAGCAAGTATGCTCTGAAAAATTCTACTTTTACACATAAACGCGAAATGTGTCGAAATCCAAAGCAATACTGTTAAAGATTTGCTCATTGGCATCCCCAATGACGGGCTGATTCAACACCTTAGAAGAACAAACAATTCATGTCCACGATTCCTACAAAATGAAAAAGGAACAGTATGCGCAAAATTCTTCAAAAGATTAAAACATATATTTATACTTTAATAATATTTTACCCCTTACACACAACTCCAATATACGCCACTCGCTATGTCGCTGAATTTAAAAATTATCTCCAGCATTCTATGAATGGATGCCGTACGTCAAAAATGTTTATTTTTGTTACGCTACGTACCTACTCGTCGAATATTCTATGAGAAAAATCAATTTAATTAATGAAAGAATGCGGTATGTTCACCTTATCGTCAACGTGTGTATATTATAAAAATAATAAAAAGAAATCAAGTTATATATAAAAAGGAAATTATGTACAGAAATAATAAAATATATGAAATTCACATGAATATGGCAATAATTGCGCCAGAAAAATTTCGTAAAAAAAATCTGGAATATAAATATGTTAAGCTCATCGTGAACAGGCGACAGTTGCTGAAGAAATTCAGAAACCCAATGGTATGTGAGATGTACGAAAAACGGCAAATTATCCAAAAATTCTTCAAGCCAAGGAGTTAGGAAGTTTACTATATAAAACACCGTACTTGTCAAAAAAAAACGCGTAAAGATGGAAATATATACTGGCTTAAAATGCATTGATTTTGAATTGCGTTTAAATCAGAAATACTTAATAAACATATTAGGTAAGAATTATTACGTTTTGAGCAATGGACGCATAGATTAAGTTTCATCATAATATATATAATACCTGGTACGGCATACAATCCCGGAGTCTTTTTGTGATCCCGGAATTGAACATTCAACATTAATTCGTGTATAAATTGAGATTCGGGATTCAGAAATTATCGATTTTTGTTTTTAATTTAACTATATATCTGAAACCTTAACAACATCGTAATCTGTAAAATAGTGAATATTTGAAAAGAAACAGCACTTCCCGCGCTGCGATTGCTTGTAGTGTAAAAGGGCTTCTGTTATTATTATAAGTTGTAGCGTTTTAGGACGTGTTTAAAATATATCAGATCCGTCTTTCTCAATATATAATCACTTGTTTGATTAAATTGATCGCAGTCTATATTTCCCGAGGCAATTAAGCTAGATTAAAATCTAGACAAACTAGTGATAAACAATTTCCCAATCATGTGGCACCCCGAATTGCAGAGCTTACGGAAAATATTCCGAAGTAAATATGGCGGCGTAATCGACCGAAATA
Organism: Himalopsyche tibetana; assembly: GCA_030503985.1. Taxonomy (NCBI): domain Eukaryota; kingdom Metazoa; phylum Arthropoda; class Insecta; order Trichoptera; family Rhyacophilidae; genus Himalopsyche; species Himalopsyche tibetana. Next base: position 11,317,249 of record JAPJYX010000011.1, on the reverse strand, counting down.
GACTTTCCGACCGTGAAACCTACTGTTTTACGTATTTATTTATCGCACGCGGCGCCGTCCGTTTATTGCCCAGTTGACTAACGCCGCGACTGGCGGGTGAGGGACTGCCGGTTCTATACCCGAACATTTTCAACAAGATATATTATATTTTCCTCGTCCAGCCTTCGATATCAAAATATGTACTTATTTAAGTGGAATTTTCTGGGACTATCAGCGTTTCTTAACTGTGGTTCACGTGGAACAAACGATAACAAGTCAAAACGCTAAAATGCACAGGCCATTGAGCCTTGGCCAGGCAAAGATCAGGCGAATGAGAAAACGGAAACGAAATTTTTGTTACTGATGCCATAGGCCAGGGTTTCACAAACTATGTTCCGCGGAACACTGGTGTTCCACAGAAACTGAACAGGTGTTCCGCGAACACCCACATCCACAAAAATCACTTTTTTCAATATTTTCCGAAAACTTACAATTATGATTACTTGGTTCAGAATCCATTTTCTGTGACAGCAAAAACAGCATGCTCAGAGTCACCGCAAATGATTATGAAAATCTGTCTGATTTCATCAGAGATTCGGATATGAATGTCATCAAATTCTTTCTTGGTGAGTTTGTCAGAACAATCCTCCAATCTGTCAAAACAAGTTATTATTTTTTTACTTCCGTTTTATACTACCTATTTATGCTTGTATTTATACTACTATGAATTACCCGAACTAAAAAAAAGCCAAGTGTTCCGTTAAAATTTCCGGATTTGCAAAGTGTTCCACTGGAGAAAAAGTTTGGGAAACCCTGCCTTAGGCAATTATTGACTTAAAACACAGTTTACCAATTTGTGTCGCTTATGATTTTTTCCCAATTATGGGTCAATATGCTAAAGATTGAGAGCGGACATGGGAAAAAAATCATTAAAAAGTACATATATGAAACGGTATATGTATGCATTTTTTATTAGATTTTGTCAAAATTTGAAATTATCAATTATTGTCTTTAAGCGCCTCATTTATCTGTGACATTAACAAAAGTTTTCTGATATATTTAAGGTTTGTTACGTATTTTATTTTAAAATAAATCTAAGATGATTGTCCACTTCTTATTTTAATCTGAGTAACTCATGATAGCTTACGAAATTAACGATTCTAGCATTGGAATCCTAGAATTTTTGGTATTAGTAATTTTTGGATTTGCGTTGCTACGACAACGGACAAAAACAATGCGACTTCAAAGATGTCACATTAACAATTTCATTAATATCCACCAACACCTACTACCATCCTCATATTTATATTTGAAATCCGTTACATCGAGGTCCTATTGTATCTTTAAAAAATCATAGTTGTTTTGACAGGGCGCATTCTGTTTATAGGCGCTGTATAAAAAAATGAGTGTGTATTTGCTATTTTTAAACCTTGTTCTTAATACACAATACATATTCTAGTTGACTTATAAATACACATGACCAGAATCGCTTGACCGAATGGTGACTTTATTTATATGTAACAGATGCAACTTAATTCGCCAAAACATTAGGGATTTTTCGTCACATATTTCTTGAACTACAATACAGAAAATACTATTCTTTTCGCCTCCATTGAAAACGGCATATAATGACCGAGCGTGCCAAGGTGGCATTTGCAAAGAGCATTTTAGTAAAAGTGGTTGTCCGTGCCCCTATTTATGTTTAAATTTTGACGTATGGATGTTTGTTTTCACTTTTTGAATCAGTAAAATCTTCAATCCAAAATATGTCATCGTCAACGTTAAAAAACCTCACATGTGTCAAAACGTGATTGTTTAGGAAGCACTAAAAACTGATTTTTGAGAGTTAATGATTGTTTTTTAAAACATCAAAAATACGATATTGTTGTTTCTACTTGTTCTCCTTTTCAGAGTATGAATTGTTTGTATCTCGTCTATATAAGAAAGCAAACTATTTCGGAGATAAGTAAAAATAATGACAAAACAAAAAAAAATGCTGTAATTTAGGATTTTTACTGAAAGTGCTATGCGGAATTTTAATATTAATTTTGAATTGTTCAAATGTTGTACACTTTCATACGTTTTGTCACTGACGACCCGGGTTTCGCTTTTCGATATCTTAAGGCGTTCAAGTGTACGGATGAATCTGGACTCACCATTCAGTTTCTTATTCCCATAAAATGTACAGGAATTGTCTGAAAATATTGAGTACCGATAGCTAAAAATTCACAAGCACGGTTAACAGCAGCAATTGATGGCACTGGGGCATCAAATCCCGGACCCATTTTGTGATCTCGGGATTTCGAGATTGTCAATTTTTCCAATTCCAGGATCCCAGTATTGAACATTCAACAGGGTGATCGTGTACAATGTCGGGATTTTTAGCCTAAAACCTTTTTTTAGCTCTTCCTAGAATTTCGAATCCAAAATACCAGGAACTTAAGAAATTATCAAAATGAGAAGACGGGAAAAAAATTGGGAACTTTTTTTAGCCTATCATAATCCCGGGATTTGGGGATCACAAAATTGGACGGAATCCCGGGACTGGAGACCCTAGTACATAGGTTCCCAACCTTTTTCGGGTGGCGACCCCTTTTTATAAAAGCCACGTGACTAGGCTACCCCCCCCCCCGAGGAATTTGAAATCCTCGATTTGCTATAATTTTTCCCCGGTTTGTCTCCGAAACTTCTTTTTTTTTTTAGCCCACCGGAGAATTTGAAATCCTCGATTTGCTATACTTTTTCGTTATTTTGTTGTTCAAATCCAAAATCGAAAAAAGTTGGCGACCCCACAGAAAACCCTTCGCGACTCCCAGGTTGGGAACCCGTGCCCTAGTAGATAATAGACTCTAGTTGGTAAAATACTCTAGCGATCATTGTAAGTCCACAAATTGCTTATGCGATCAATTGAATACTAGATATACAATAAAACTTGATTTATAAACCGTAAAATGATTCATAGAATAAAAATGTGTCCGATGCCAAATCTCGAAAGCATCCTAGTAAAAATAGTCGATTCATTTGTCACACACACGTACATTTTGAAGCGTGTCGACTAGGGCTTCCAATCCCGATGAATCCGGCGATCCCGTAATCTCGAGATTGTCTTGATACCAATCCCGGGATTTCGGAATTCGCTACAGCATTAAAATAGAAATCCTAATACTTCTAAATTAACTAACATATTAAACGATTAAATAATTCCCGGAAGTGTTCCTCAGTTTGTTGACGTACATATTTCGTAACAGTCGTAGATAAAATCAGATTCTCTTTATTCCGGCATCAGTGGCATGCTATCAGTGAAGTTTCTGTTTTTTTTGTTGTAAAAAAATTAAATGTTATCAACAAATAAAGTTAACTCTTCCGATTTTAAAAAAGTAAACTTATATTTCTACTTTTGGTAATGGTTGTTTTTTTTTCATAATTATGTGCGTGATGAAAAAAATTAACACAGAGATCTTGAACATATGTAGGTGTTAATGATTTTTTTCTCCTCGAATTGATATAGATCAGTGGTCTATACGGACCCCCAGGGGTCCGTGACAAATTAAAAGTCATTTGGGGGTGCGTGGACAACGTCAGGGGGTCCGCGGAAGATTACATAATATAATAAATATTCCCGACGCCTTGCTTATTATAACGAAAGTTAAAATAAATAAAATGGTAACAATTTTTACGTCCTGAGTAAAATATAATTATAGTACTTAATAAAACAAGTAATGACAATCACCCACTGCTGTAATGGTTTTACGAAAATTGTTAAGTAAGCTAATCGCCTATCCCAACCGCCGTGTTTAGGATCGGATGGGTGGAAGGTGATGATATATATCACAGACATTTATACCTTCAAACACAAATCTATCAATCGATTAAAAAATGAACTAATGAAAATGGGGATTCTATTTGATGGAATACTTATTTTATGTGTTCACATTTTTATTTTAAACGACTTTGGGTCGACCTTTTTTACAAGAATGATTCGATCTATGAAAAACAATCGTGCAAAAAACTACTACAATAAGACAAACAAGTCTTAAGACATTTTCTCTACAATAAAACCGAGAAATTTCTGTCTGATGACGTATGCATTAGAGACTGCCAAAATCGTATGGTGGATTGGATATAAAACGACGCGTCGCGACGCTTAGCTCTAGAAATATCGACAATTTTACAATGAAAGCTTAATATATAAGCTTTGGCATTAGGGATTCTGAAGTCTCGGGGTTTTCAAAGTCCCGGGACTCGAGGCGTGATAAAGTCAAAGTCCCTGGACATCCCGGGACTCGAGACTTTTATTTCACCTTCAATAAAACTATAATTTTATTACAATTAAATATTTGCATGTATATATGTATTTATGTATTACATACACTCGGCGCCTTTTGAAAGTACGCACTAGTAAAAATCACGTTTTTCTTAATACAATGTTTAATAATTATTATTATAAGCAATGCAAAGATCGCATTGATTTTTTAAAAAGATTTAAATAAAAAATTTATACCTAAGTATTCCAAAATAAAATTGTAAACACGTACGTACACATAATCCTCTTTTTACCCAATTCAAATGTAATGCAATATATCATATATTCACTTCATATTTTATACACGGATTTTTGCACGGCTGTTTTACATGTGACGTATCACCTGTATTGAAGAGGGTTTAGTGTACTTTAATTTTAACTTTTCCTTGCGGCCCTAACACATAATAATTTATTTTTTTGCGGCCCAATAGAAGAAATAGGTTGTGCATTTCTGTTTTAACCACTTGAATACCAAGCGGACACAGGTGTCCGGAACATATACAAGCGAACACGGATGTTCAAGACATTTAAAAAATCAAATACTTGGTATTCTAATAGAATACAAGCAATATGTTGATGAATATGTGTCGTGCTATCTGTACTGAGTCAATATAGGTTTTTAAAATATCGAATTCGAGTGTATATTAGGCGAAATTATTTTTCTCGAAAACACGCAGTATCTCTGGGACACATTAATGATTTATTTGCGCGGTATTCAAATGGTTAAAGCTTACACAACCACCCAATCGGATATGAAAATGTCTGGGTGTCAAGCAGCTTTTTATATGAGCTCGTTTACGATGTAAGTTTTCAAGATGCTTTTATAAGTTTTGTTTTATAATTTACGTCGTATTAAAAGTTAACATTTCCATACAGAACTTATGATATTATAATAACAAATGGTAAAAACAATAAAAAAAAAACTCAATCATACGAACACCGAGGTTGACATTTCGATTTACGACTTGGCAATCTCTCTTAAACCAATTTTAAAACGTTTATTTATACTGCTGTCAAAAAATAAAACAAAGTGCATTGGGACTACTCGATTCAATATAAATTATTTTTAGAATGACCCAGATTGTAAAAAAATAAATATTTTGAGTAAACGACGCGAGTTGCAAAACTGACACTTGCGTGGACTGTATAAAATGTCGGACACTAGCTGTCATAAATGTAATTGTTTTTTTTTTATGAACATGGAATGACCTTAACTCACAAAGAAATGACGAAGTATCGATACCAAGATAGTTTGACTATTTTGTGTACATTACATGTTTTAATAAGTCATAAACAACTTTTAGAATGTTCACTGTCAATACTTGGTGGAAAGATATTCTATTAACCCTTTGCCCGCGTCACCAAATTTAGCGAGCATGCCCTGTACGCGGCTGCTTTTTTGCGGATTTTGTTTTCGCGTTTTCGACTATAAATATAGGTTGCAATATTTTTTTCAACTAATCAAATATGTTAATTGCCACCCAAAGTAACGTTTTCAATGATAAAATACAATATATTTCTTGTAGTTTCGGTTTAATTCAACAATAATCATTCTTCATACAATTGCGGCGTGACGTCGCCATATTGCAAAATACTGCCACGTGCGACTGAAAACACTGCGCCACCACCACACCATGCTAATAATATTAAATTTTCGGAACAATTTCAATTTCACCCACACTCGATCGCTTATTTACACTATCCGAAATCTTGCATTGGTGACGTATGTTCACGGCGTGTTCCAGAAATAAATTATTTTAGCTTATATTGAATCTTTTTAGACTAATGACATCTATTGAATTTGGTAAAATATACATTTAGTAATATTTTTAACCAAGTTATGCAATTTTAACACAATAGATAGCTCTTATATATGGTTTGAAATTTCCATGACATCTATACGTGTCACGCGCGCTGACGGCATGTTCGCTAGGACATGCATAGCGGTCATGGCGAGCATTATCAACTTAAGTAAAACCGCTCCTGATTTTGTTAAATAAAAGTCGAAATAAGTACAAAGGATTATTGTGTTTTTCTTAGTAAAATTATAAATAAATATATATTTTAAATCCATTTTCGTTCCTGATTTTCGTTCTTACTCAGTTGCTAAACCTTTACTTTTCGAAGAGAGTAGAAAAATAAGGATTGGTATTATAACAGGACTAGTCGTTAACTAATCGCTCTCGCTATGTCCCGTTATTTATCACAAACACCTGTCTTTGAACAGAAATCGATTGAAAAAAATAAATTCTGAAATCGTCCTTACTGGGACTCGAGCCAGTGGCCTCGAGCGTTGGTCACAATACTATAGAATTAAAAAAAAAAACAATTCTTTGATTGTTGAGAGAACCCAAATAAAATAGTAGTAAATTTGTTGAATACAGTTATAAATGTATAAACAATTATGTTTATTTAATTTTGATTACAGGTAGGGCATAATGCCCGGTGGGACAGCGGGCGGAGGCCGTCCCCCGTGGGTTAAGGAGTCGGCAGCTGCACCGACGACAACCCAACTGCCTCAAGCATGGACGCTGAGGAAAAGACCTTCAATGACCCCACAGTCAGACGATAAGGCGTCGCCTGTAAATGCGGTCGAGGATCAGCTCGCAAATGCCAAAGGTGAAAATCTAATAATAAAGTAGTGCACAAATAGACGCCGCAACACGACCGACACTTATTCGACCTTGACACACTGTCGCACGTGTTTTATAGAACATTGTTTCCGATGTAAGCGACACACAAGAAACATGAATGCAACTCAAATTCACTCAACTCAAAAATCATTGAAATGTGAATTAGCTCAACGAGTTGAGAATGTAGTATTCTTTTAATTTATTTTAAATAATCAATGGGCGGGGAACCTTCACATATGATAAGGCTACATTTATTTATTTCTATTTTTTTTTCTTTCTTTATAATTTCTATGTTTATCTGTATATTTCTTGTACCAATTGTTTCATATACCGTGTCATTAGTTGTTTTATACACATAAATTGAGATATAAATATAGTCACTTTTAAGGTGTTTAGTTGATAATGCTCGCGATGAGCGAAACCGGTCCTGATCTAATAAATTTTATGTGGAAAAAGTACTAAAAATCTTTTATTATTTTTATTATATAAATATAGTATACAACCCTATTTGGATTTATTTTTCATCAATTGAAAATTCTCATGATAAGCAATGATTAAAGTTAATGCAATGACATAAAAAATGTATTATTTAATTTCTAAGCGAAGCCATGATAAAAAAACTTTCGAAACTCGTATAATAGATTTTTTTTAACTCTCAATGACATGCAGAATCCGGCAAAATCAATATTTTACAACCAAATCCCGATATTTCCAATATTATTTCGCCTTTTTTTATCGCAGTATACGTTCGATTAGCTAGTAAAAATATTGCAAAGCTAACATATCGGTTTTTGAGTATTCAATAATAAGCTCGTTATTCACTTCGACCCATGGACGTATGAAAGATACATATAAACTTATTGCCGCCTGTGTGGTCGAGTGGTCAACGTTGTTGGCTTCGGCTACGGAGGGCCCGGGTTCAAATCCCGGTACGGACAGTTTTATAAATTGATTTTTCAATCGATTTATGAATTTCTGTTCAAAGGCATGGATGTATGTGATGTCTTGAATTCCCCCCTCTCACCCATCCTATCCTATGAACGGGGCGTATTGAGAGCGATTAGCTTACCACTAATCCTGTCCTAGCCTTATCCTTCTATCCCTACTCTCTTTGGAAAAAGAGAGGTTGAGCAACTGAGTAACAAGCAGTTCTCGTAGAAACACTTCTGTTGAGATAAACTCCATTAGGAGTCCATATGCTCCACATTGGGAGCGGACATGGTTTTAAAAAAAAAAAAAAAGAGACGCTTGGCTAATCTATCGACAGAATTTTGTTTTTTTACTTTTCGTTTTCTGTTTTTTTACAGATATAAACGACATACCACAGTACTTTGCATGTCGGTTATCAAATCAAAATTATTAATATAAAATAAATTCTATCGCTAATTTAGAAATTGAAATTAATTGCAGCCGGTCTCAAGAAACAAGGAACTACCACAAGACCAGCTAAGCCAGAAAATGGAGTCAAAGAGAAGGAAAAGGAGCAAACAATACCGATGCCAATTCTTAAAAAAGTGAGTGTGTTTGACATAATTTTTAAAAAGTGTTTTTTTTCGAATATTAACGTAATAGTATAGCTTCAACATTGTATGTTTATTGACATCCATCTCTAATCGATTTTTTTTAATGACTTAAATAAAAAAATGAAAAATCTTAACAGACGACCTTTATTTATTTGGGTAGTAAATTTAAAAAAGCTTTTAATTTACTCTTGTATTAAATTAGACTTTGTGAGAGCTTGCTCGGTTGACTTCCTTGCCAACTTTCAATGTTTGAAAAATCGACTATTTTGTTTACAATATATTAATCTTTTATTACAGTGCAAAAGCACATGCTTATTGTATATTTATTTTGTTATCTACATGTTAAATTATTTCACGGTAATTTACTAAATAAAGCACACATTATTTTAATTCAATAGTCTAACTTATAATTCTTACAAAAGTTTTAAATTTATAGTATGGTTAAATACATATGTATGTAGGTAAAACAACATATTTCTTTAGAGCTGTTCAGATTTACATAATATAATACTTTGTCATTTGCATACTCCTATTTTATGTGAATACATGTTTTATAAAATATGATATCACATTTTTACATTTGTCATTTTAATTTAGTGCGTAAAAAATATGATGTTAGGTTAGGGTCAAACGTCAATTGAGATTTAGAGATGAAATGGTGTTGAAAAGAATTCTTACCATGTGAGAGAAATTGGAGCGTGTTAATTTATCAAAACTAGAATATTTCCAAAAACCTCCAGTTTCGTGATGTAAATCAGTGTTTCCCAACCGGTGGTCCGTGGGCCGGTGCCGGGCCGCAGAGACTTTCCGCCGGACCGCAAACAGTATGCCAGATTTCAAGAAATTCGCCATGCAAAAATAATAAATATAGGATCTTTTTTTGTCCGCGCGTATACTTGTATTTTGACTTATTGTTAAATAATAATAATTGGTAAGATGATGCGACACCAAGGAACTTTAAAATAATGAAAAGTAAAACACCCAACAAATGTGGTGAAGCCGGCAACCGATCTCGAGTGTCGTATGAATTTAAGCACGTGTCAAGAAAACGTCATTTCAAATCATATCCTTTACCCAATTCTGTCCTCTTTTCAATATCTATAAATTATAAACCCAACTAATTGTGGGTAAAAGTGTAAATTAAATACGAATGCTAATTTAAAAAAACGCACTAAAACACCAATATTAGTAATATTTATGATTCGTATGAAATCTTTCTAGTGAAAAGTATACGTCAATAATGCGGCTCTGCATTAGTGGTACGCGTTTTTTTTTTCCTTTTTTACCGGTCCGCAGGTATAAAAAGGTTGGGGAACACTGATGTTAATGATTACATCGGTTAAAAAATACACATGACTAAATTACGATTCAGAAAAAATCCTTAAATTCCGCTTCCGATTCCAGGTCATCATCAAAGAAAAGTCCGCAGAACCTGAGCCAGCCAAAACTAAAAAGGTATTTACTCCAATTTAAAGAAGTAGCCGAAGACTCATCACCACCAAAAGAAACCCTTCATGAAGAAAGGCTATCTTTACAAAGGCAGAAAAAACCGTCCAAAGATAAATTGGTGTGTTTTCAATACAGAATAAAACAATTGTTTCAATTTGTATTTTTTATGATTTCAGGTTGTAGTAAAAGAAAAACCCGTCGAACCGGAACCGCCAAATGCCAAAAAGGTGTTCGAAGAAGCAAAAGCAAAGAAAGATGAAGGGAAAGAAACATTAACGTCAAAAAGACCACCGCTGTCAAAGCAGCCGTCGAAAGATGATTTGAGTTCGAAAAGGCCACCTATGCTTCTCAGGCAGACATCCAAAGATGATGGGACAGGAAAGAAATGGAGGGATCCGCTGATGGAGAAGGTGAAGGAGAACATTGACAAGGCGATAGCAAACGAGGTACCGAAAGGACACACGCTAATGAAGAATGAAAGTTTACGCAGTAAGTATTGATATATAATAATTGAATTAACATTCGAAAAACTTAAGTCGAGCATATTACTTCGAGAAATAACCACATCAGCCGTATATGATGCTATATCTTTTCATGTAAATTTTTTGTCCCAGGCTTTATCTTATTATTTTTCTTTTGATGCACGCTCCGAACACAAAGAGTAAGACCTCAGTAGACAGCGTTTTGCTGGGTTTAACTGGAAAGAATGTAATGATGTTTAACTGATTTTTTAGACAGAAACATTGAAAATTGAGTTACCTAGTTGTAGTATTGAAGTTTCGATATATATAATAGTAAACTGTTTTTGAAATGTCAAAAAATCATACATTTAAGACACGTTTAAAAAAAGAGGATAGTTGGTGCCAAAAACATGACATGGTGAATAATAAAAAATGCATTTCGGTAAAGAAGTCCATTTTCATTTTGAATAAGAACATATTTCTCGGCCTTCGCGTTCAGATCGAACAGGTGAATGAGTTATTTATATTGTGGAAATTAAGAACACGCAGTGAAGGTCAGATGTATTAGTGGAATGTAAAAAAATATATATTAAAATACAACAATCTGTTCGCGGCTCTGAAGAAATGTTCACCTCACAAATTCTTATTAATTATCAGTGTTGGGAAAGAGATAATAAGTGGATTGATAAACAAACACGTTCGAATTTAGCGAGAAGTTTTCTGAGAAGATTATTATAAGAAAATAAAAAATTACAACGGATTTATAAGTTGGTTGTACCACAACCACTAGTTATGTGTATACAGTCGTTGTTTCACGGTCTAACGTATAACGCAATAACAATTATGAAAATAATCTAATATACTCAATGTTTTGGTTTGAAAAAAATGAAGATAATTTGCCCAGATATTTAGTTTTTGCGGTATTAAGTATCCTGTGTATCCTTGTGATGAGAATACGCCATGGCGTCAAGAGTTTACTTTACTACTATCACGTCCCCCATATTACTATGTTGTCGCAAATTTATAGAATGTCTCAAAGTCTAATTAAAAGGCATTCAAAGAGTTAACTGCGTCTTATTGAAAGATAATGGAACCCAAATAGTAAAATCTTTTTAATGTAACATTTAGCAGACTAAATCGTAAGCAATCGAGTCTTGGGGAATTGTTTTGAGGAACTTCTTCTCGGCACATCATTGGTATAAATTTGAGCACGAATAACGTAGTTACGTCATGGAATACACCCTCTAAGAAGAGTGTGAAGCTTAAATGGGTAGTGGTGCGAACAACGTTGAGTACCCAAGGGAATCTAAAAAAGTACTAAAAAGTCGACTCCGACTAACCTTTTTTTCATTAAATTAAAATACAAAAAGCATTTAAGTATATGTTAAAAAATATACATCGACTTTGGGAAGGAAAAGGACATCACCTATAGTTTTTTCTATACAACTACAGCTTGCTTTCTCACAGCTTGTTTTCACAATATATACAACTTGATACACGTTCTATCAAAAGGATGTATGCACTTCAAGATTGTGTATAGTTCATAATTTGTTTTTGGCCAAAAATAACCAAAAACCTTTTTTGTGTCTCATGTAAAATTTGTTATTTGTGTGTTACGTCCCTTTTCCTTTCCACAGTCGGTATATTAACTTTGCCTTGATCTGTGTCCGGATAATCTGATCGCTTGGCTAAAGTTCTAACACACAGAGAAAAAGAATTTTATGAATTGATGGAATGCTTGTAAAAAATGTCGTTATAAAGACTGAAGGTAAAGACACTTACCTTTAAGGAATAAGAAATATAGTGTTTTAAATAAAGAAAATATATACAAATGTTTGCAGAATGGCTCGATTGCTGTGATTGCAAATATTGGAAGCGAAGACATGCCAAAAATCTAGAAGATGGCGCGGCGCGAGATCGAAAGGAGTGTCGAAGTATTGAACCTCGAAGAATGACAGATTCGGTGATTCATCAATCTTTTTTAAAAGAAATTCCTAGCCAACAAAATAACGAGAGGTGACCAGCGACAGCGTAACAGCTTTTATCTTTGAATCAGCAAAAGGGCTGATCAGATTTGAAGTCAAGAGACGATACGACAAAAATACCTAATAATTATTTAAAAAATGTTCTAGTTTAAAAGTACAAGACAAAAAGTCCTAGTAAAATCTGCAAATTTAAATTTAGGCGAGTAGAGTGGTTCTAGCAATTTATCATATTTAGCTAGACAGTCTATGGCCCAAAAGTATTCATTGACTTTTCAATTAATTAATGATACATCCTACCTATTGGAATAGATTTACACGATTTACAAATTATATACAGTATTTTAAATTATTCCGTGTTCTAAAAGAACGGTTGACTTATCTAAACCAGGCTTTCCCGACCTTTTTTGACTCGAGTACCACATGGTAGAACATTACGCTAAATTGTACTATCATATAAAAAAATTGAAATCACCATGTTTTTATATATATAAATCATAATTTATGCATGTCCGGCATTACTGTTTTTTTTCGCTTGCACAGAACAAAACTTGCAGATTCTTTAAATTGTACTTCTCTAGAAAAATTACTGTCAAAAATAAAAGGAATGCAGAAATAGTACATTTTAAGTGAAAAAAAAAACATCTTAGGATTGAATCATTGTCACAATTAGATTCACATTTAGGTTTACGATATCTACGTACGAAAGTCGGTAATTACATATTGTAGTTTGGCTTGTCGATTTACAAAAACCGGGTTTGAAAGTCGGTTTTTTGGTAAATTTGCGACATCCGAAAGCCGGTTTTTACAACCTGGTATTCCAGTTTAAATCTTTTTTTATTATTTTATTAAAAACGTTATAATTTTTAATCGAAATCACAAATAAAACGAGATGGAATATGTATGAAGGATAGTATTCAGTATACGCCGCCTGCGTGGTCGAGTGGTCAACGTCGTTGGCTTCTGTTACGGAGGTCGCGGGTTCGAATCCCAGTACGGACGGTTTTTATAATTTGATTGATAGATTTCTGTCGGAAGGCATAGATGTTTGTGATGTCTTAAATTCCCTTAACATTCCTTTCCTCGAAAACGGGCGTAGCGAGAGCGATAAGTTAATCACTAATCCTATCCTTATATCTTTATTCTATTTAAAAAAAAGAGGTTGACCAACTGAGTAACAAACAATTCTCGTAGAAAATCTTCTGTTAAGATACCTCCATTAGGAGACTATATTATTCACATTGGGAGCGGACACAAATTTGAAAAAAAATTATGATCACATTGTTGTCGTTTTTAAAGGAGTCTTAAAAAATGGTATTTTTATAAATAACATCAAAATAATTATTTTATTTAACCCATTAACGCCCAAAAGAAAAACACGTGCGAAAACAATTTTTTTATGTTATTTATTGAGTTTATGAGAAAATACAAACACTAGAAAAAAAAACAATTTTCATCGGACATAATCGATACAAAGGCTTCTTCGAGTCTTGTATAGTTATTTTGTCTCGTAAAAACGTGATGGGTTGCCATTGTAGTCATTGTAAGATATGGATGATTACACTTTTCGCGCACTACATCAAAATCGAAACGAAAAGACTAGCGCAATTTTGACGGCTTAACGCCCACTGTACTCGCTTGAGTACAGTGCAATAAAATGCAACATAGCACACGGTAGATGAAAAATATTGTCATACTAAAAATATATTATGTTTAAGTAGAGCTTAAGTATACATAATAATGAGAAACAATTAAAAATGTATTATTATTTATACTAAGAAATAATTCAAATATCATCTTGTTTTAAACCAATATTTCGGTGATAAACTATTGACATTTATCTACGCATTTTTGCCGAATTGTATTTTTTTACAGTTTACTACTATCATATAGTTTCATAATAGGCTATTACTTTTGAAATAAACAAAGAAATAATACACCATATCACGCTTGGAATATGTGTACTCACGCGAGTACGGTGGGCGGTAATGGGAAAACAAATAAATACAGGCTTAAAATAATAATTTTTCCATGAACCACCTTGTGTGTTCAATACCTTCTCTATTGTCAGTTTGCAATAAAGAACGCTTCGGCAGTACCAAAATAAACCCCGCGCGATTCGAAGCTCAGAGCTTTCAGTACACCCGCGACATTGTCAATAATGCACAATACATAACGTCTTAGTAAATAAAGCACTTCGGATGCGCTTCGTTGGCTGTGAATTATTCAGTGATAAATAGTGAAAAATTAAATAAAAATGATTAAATTCAGTTAAAATAGGTACCAACGGTGAATTGTTGTGTTAAATTATATACAATTTAAATCTGTGTGAGAGTGTAAGTGTTGTTTTAAATAAAGAAGTTCACAAAATGGATGACGACGAAGGAAAACTGTTTAAAGGTATTATAAATGTTTATAAAAATATTTCTGTACAACAATTTCTTCGTATTCTACAATACAAAAGCTCTGGAAAATAGCTTTACGTGAAAACGTATATGTATCGCTGTGAAAATCGCTGCATTGCAAAACGTCTGATGTAACGCGATGACTTGAGCTTTTTGTTGGGATAGGCGTGAAATTTCGAAAGTTGTCATGTGGTCGATAGGATGTCATTAACACGTGAAAAATGATTATCATAACATACAGTTTTCTACATTTTTAAGTGTAGTTTTTAGGCAGAATATTCAGAAGTTCTTGGAAGAACAAAAATAATTAGTTGACAATGAGTTTAAAATATTGTGACTTGGATTGAACACATTCTATACCTGGACTACAGCATATTAATAATCTGGAGAACATAAGCACCCAACGGCGTGTTTCAACATATTTTTTTGTTAATGGAAGCTCATTGTAATTAGGGCATCTAAATACCCGATCAAAATGCACAACCCGGTTCTCGGGTATTTTTTCATGAACTAGCCGGGTATCTGGTTCGGTTGCGGGTAATTTTTGTCAACTGTCATAAACTGAGTCAAGTGATATTTCAGAAAAAAATAGGTTAGATGCAATGTAATATTCTACATGTCCATAAGTAGTAACGTGAACATTAAAGTGAAGTAACCTCAGTCAATATACATTGCAATAGTGTTATATCCGTAAAATAAAAATATGCAATCCACCAAAACACCAAGTAACGACGTGACATTTAAAAGCTCAAGAAAAAGTTTTACTATTTTACTAGTTGGCTCACTATGAGAGCTTAAATACTTTAAATTAAAGTCAAATTATTTATTTACCCGTTGAAAATTACCCGGTGTTCGGTTCTATTGAGAACGTACGTTCCGGTTCTACCCGGATCAAAAACCCTAGTTGTTGTACAGTTAATCAAATTATTTTTTCGTAGATGGTAACGGTGGAATGTGATTATAAATTAGATGTTCGCATTATCAACGTTCCGTTATTAAGGATCAGATAGGATGTTACTGGGAAGGATTTATTTTGAGCACAGTTTATATTATATATTCCGCTCGAGTACCTGCTCCACGTATATGCTACCCATTGGGAGCGAACATGGATTAAACAATACGTATAGTTAAAACGAATTATTAAATTATCCTACAAAAATCAATAATAAATATTGATTTAGTTAATTGATCGAAAACAAGGCAAATATCTATGTTTTATCCGTATATATTTTTTTAAACATTTATGTGAATATAATGTTTTTTTTAATTTGATATCGAATCAAGACGAAAAAAGAAGCCGTTCCTATTATTAATATAATTGAGACATTTTTTTTCAATTTTCCGCTGCGTCATATGTTTGACTAGTTCTGTTATTTTGGGACAAGAAAAACAAGCGAGATTCCGGGATTGCCCGCCCCAGTCGTGTTCAAATTACTCATCCACCACAAGTAACAACGTATTTTAATCTTAATCTGACTAATTATAATCGAATTCTAAAACTAAAAATGTTATGCGCAATGTGATTCAAATTCCTGTAATTTTGAATATAATAAAAAGGGTAATTTTATTCATCTAGAAATGTGGCAATTCTTTAACCAATATTTAATAATTTGAGTATGTACTTGAATTTGATACGGAACAAAATAACAAGCCGGTTGTTAATTATGGTTCCCGGTAAATTGCTCGATTACCAAGATGATCAATTTGTTTCCGTTTGTTCTGTCTTAGCCCTAGTCTTCTATGTTTTCTGGAAATATATAGAAACAGTTTGAATAACTAATTAATAAGCAGTTCTCGTAGAAACACTTCTGCTGAGATAAACTCCATTAAAAGAGCATATGTTCCGCATTTGGAGCGAACACGGTTAAAATATTTTTACTTACTTACGAAAATTATTTTTATATTTCACTCACTAAACAAGTGTCGCACAAGTTAAAAATGAAATTCGTAGAAAAAGTCGTGAAGAATCGTTTAAATAACCGAGCAATTCGAATAATTTGTAATTCGAGCAATTTACCGGCTCCCGTTGATTATTCTGCCACCACCCGTTATTTGTATGCAGCCGCTGATTCAAGACCGCCTTCCATAACACAATAGAGATCAAGAAAAGAAAGTCATTTTCTCTTCATATTCTTGGTCCGATACAGAGCTGCCAGGATCTATCTTTTAACGATGCACTGTTGTGCTTAAAAAATAAAGATATAAAGAAAAAAAAAGAGAATGTGATTTGCTCAGCCATTTAGTTTGAGTGATAATAAGAATCCTGTGTATCCGTATACTGAGAATCTGCCGTAGTGGTAGACGTAAATCGATTCCGCGTTTAATTTAAACATTAATCAAGAATATCCCGTTCCTCAAAAAATAAACGGAACAATGAAATAATAATGTCAAAATAATGCGACTTCAAATATATTAGTTACCCATTCAGCTGACAAAGTGTCAGTTGTAGACGGTGTGAGAAAACAAATGACTAGTGGATAATCCCATTAAAATTAAACCTTAAGTCGTTTGTTTTACTACTCTAACACAAAAGCTACGAAACGTAACGCTGGAACTAAAGAAATTCGTTAAGTCGCGCACACTTGTCTACAAACTTTTTATGAAAGTTTACGAATTTACTTAGAGCTTGACGTTTCGTAGCCCTCGAGTTACACCGATTTTGAATAGCAGATATAGTGAGAAAACAAATGGCTCGCGGTAAATTTTACTAGAGTTTAACAGAAATACATTTTCTTTCCTACTATTAGCTAATTTAACATATTTGCATTAGAAATATTTTAGCGTAATGCAAAACTATTAGTTCAGGTCACCAGTGTTCATAAATTATCGATGCTTTTCACAATTATGTTATGTACATATATCGAATCACCACGCTCTTACAGTATGATCGATTTTTTTTCATTCCCTAGTGTACTCAACGTTATCCCGAGAAGAAATTCCTCAAGACTTGGTTGTAGGGTTTATACAAAAACCGACTTTTGAAAAAACCACAAAGACAATAAAATACACGAAGAATTTAAAATGAGTGAATGATATAAATGTTATGTTTTAATATTATTTTATGAAATATAGCCGCCCCTGCGTATACAAGAGGTGCATTGATCCAATGCTACATTGACCGGCCGTTGCTGGTTCCAAGTATCGGTAAAGCGGTCATTGAATCTGAATTGTTTTCTTTGCAGGCTTGCTGAAACCGGTGCCCCCACCGCCGCCGCCGATGCCCCCTAAGATCCCACCACCTCCAGAATTTAAAAAGGATCCAACGTCACAGGAAAAACTTAGGAAAATTGAATCACTCAAATCCAGACCACGCCGCCGCCCCGATTGGAGTGATATGATGAAGGAGGTGGAGTCGGGAAGAAAATTAAACCACGTCGAGTGCAATGACAGGTAATGAAGGATGTTTTAGAATAGAATAATGAACAAAATTAATAGAATACATGACATTATTTGAGAAAAAGATAAACCATGGCTTCGGCAGGTATTTCATGGTCATATTTGTATGTCATAATAATATGTAAAAGACATATTTTTAAAGATATAACGGCAATCCTTTCTCCCTTTTTCGGGTTTTCGGGATTCACAATTTTTCAATCCCTCGATTGATTATTTACCAATAGGGTAAAAATATCAACGTATTTTAGTTCTACAAAACTGTAGACCTAAAATACGTTGATATTTTTACCCTATTATAATGGAGTTCTACCAAGTAAATGCCAAATCAATAAATTGATCATTTACCATAATTTCATGTTTATTTTTTTTTACATCTGTATCACTAATTTTAATAATTTGAAAAAAAGCTGGCATTACAGCTAACGGCGAAGGCGAGATGTTGAGAAATTGAGCAACAAGCAGTTCTTGTAGAAACTCTTCTGTTAAGATAAACTCTCTAAGGAATCCATACTGTGGGTATTTTTTTAACAACCTTGTGTATCAAAAAGTACAAATTTTCAAGAGACACATAAATGTACTTTATTCTTCCGCTATCGCTTCCTATCGGCTATAAAACACTACTGGCATGGTTAAGTCCTCAATGTCTTTTAAGAAGTTAATAAGGAAGGAACCTAAGACGTTTCTATCAATGCCACCCTCTCCTTCATACTAAAATTAGCAGATAATCATATAATTTGCCAAATTATGATTTTGTATTAGGTTAAATCAAGCATGAAATACATTTTTTTGTGATATGAGTTAAATGAATATGTGTGAATTGAAATTCTGAATTCATTACATCAAAAATTGAGACACATGCTTGCTGAAAATTAACGAAGATATGATTGGGAGCAGACATGGTAAAAAAATAATATTTATGATATATTTTTGAATGGCGGTATTGTATATGAAATATGAAAACATTGATTTACTCGTCCAGTATAGCAATCTCAATTGGTCGTATTGTTTGACGGTATTGATAATATATTCGTTCGATATTGCAATCTCAACACACATACATTTCATACAAATATGGCCATGTACATCTTCTAAGCGACTCGAATTTGTGTCAAGAAAACGTTGCATAATTTATTGTTATATGTTATTTTTTATGGTTTACTGTATATATGAACAAAATGTTCGTCTGTTGCGATAGGTCAAACTATCGTGCTGATGCAAACATGTTTTCTAGGTCGAACCCCATCGTCACGAAAGCTCAAATGGTAAAGGCGAAGGACTCATACGTATACGAGTCGGAAAAGGGGAACAATTCGGCAAATGCACTGCTGAAGGAGATCAGCACTGGTGTCAAACTAAAGTCCGTTAAGACCAACGACAGGAGTAAACCTAACCTTGATGGACTGAGAAAGTTCAGAAGACAGATGACAATCGAGGAACAGATAAAGAAGTCAGAGTCACACGCCAATATTGCGGCCGGCATTGAAAGTGGCGACAACGCAGAGGTTGGTGGACAAGAAAATGTACTTACAAACACACTATTCTTTTATTATACTACATTTATTACCCGACTTCACCCGGGATAGATTCAAACTCATTGTTTATTCATTACAAGTACATACCACGCTCACTTACTACCAAATTACAAACACGTGACTGTTCTTTTCTTTTAAGATGTCCACAGTCAATACTCGGTGAAATGCATCACATTTAAAAATAGCGAAATACTCTTTTGTACTTATTCCACAACTATTTATAAATATCAAGATCTTTACGAGCATTTTCAACTAATAAACATATACCAAATAGATACAGGGCCATTTATACAAAACCAAGTAAGACTAATAAGAATGTAAAACAAGTAAATGGCATATCGACTGTGGAAAGGAAAAAGGACATAACCCACAGGTCTTTCAAAACAGGTTTTTTTCGACAATCACAATGTATCAAACTTGATACACGTTCTATCAAAAGGATGCAAGCTGCAAATGCCGAATTAGTATGTATCTAAATTTAAAAATTGTAAAAAACTAAAACGAAAAAAAAAGACTCAAATAAAGGTTTTTCCTAGACAACTTCTTTAATTAATATTAGATTATGTCAATTAAACACCAGTTTAGAAGTCTCTGTGCACTTTAAAGTTGTGTATAATTCATAATTTGTATATGTCCCAAAATCATCAAAACACATTTTTAGCGCCTCCTGTAAAATTTGCTATGTTTGGGTTACGTCCTTTTTTCTTTCCACAGTCGATATTTATATTACCAAGTGTTTGCTATATCCTTAATATATTCATCCATTCACTTCAAGTAAATAAATTTAACTTGTGTGAATCAGCGGTCAGCTGCCAGCTCTGCTAGCGTCAGAGCTACGAGCAGAGCAGCATCATCACGAACGATCAAATTCGAGTGCAACAGGTATGACGTGATTGTCATGGACACCGTTGTTTATAAACAGCAACACTTGGAATTACACATGTATAAAATGTTAGATCCAAAATCTGCTATTTCAAAGTTCTACTGTACTTGAATTTTGATGGACGGCAGTACATTTGAACTATAACTATATTGCTAACGAGTGAAAAGGTGCCAAGAAGCAAAAAAATTAAATCATTTTGGATATTGAAGTTTAATAGTTTTTTTTGCTATTCTTGTAAATTTTTCATTGTGCGAGTTACAAATTTTACCCTCAGTGAAATGCACGAGTTAGTTTATTCTAAGGTTTTGTCTTATATACAATATAATGGTGAACATGTGGTGGATTTTCGTTTAACTTTTGCAGATTCCACCAGAAGAAGACGATCAGGATGAAATGGATGATATTGATAAAGTCAGAGACGATTTACAATCAACAAAACAACTTTTAGCTTTAGAATTAAGGTAACGATCTTTTTAAAATGAAATATCTCTTCTTCTCTTATTGCTTCTTGTCAAGGTTGCCATAAACATTCGAAGAAGTAAAGTGGCACCGTCAGAATTGATTGAGACTTATTTGTGGTTAATCGTAAGTCCCAAGGCTTCCAATTTCTTTTAATGGGGCCCCAGCAATTCCTCGGAAAAAAGTTAGGTATATCTTACCACAAATTTCCATAACTGTAATGATCTAATTTTTGAAAAGCAAATTTTTGTCTATGATTGCCATGTCTATAGTTACTTTGTTCTTTTATTTCCAGAAATAAAGAAGCGCAACAGCGTGAAAACAGACGTCTTCAAGCCAAGATAACAAACTTGCAAGCAGAACTGAAGAGTGAGGAAGCCCACGTAAAACAAGAACAAGCCAAGACTGTCATATCGGTCGTAGATGCTTACGACGAGACATTGGTGACCAGTTTGAAACGGGAGGTGAACGAGGCGAAGAAAGTGGCAGATGACCTCCAGAAGAAATACCACAGAACAGCTGAAGAGTTGGATGAAGTCCAGTCGGATTTGGAAGAGACCAAGAGAAGAAATGCAGAACTAGAGAAGCAATTAGAAAAAATTCTCAAGGTAACAATCGGAGAGAATAACATATGGAGACGATTTGCAGAAATATAACGCTTGGCGAAGTAACTGTAACACAAAAAAAACACTAAATATAATCGAATTTTAAAACTAATAGTGATTCTTTAAATGGCTATAAATAAAATTTAATGGCATTAACTATAATCAATTACAGATATTTTTAGACAGCAATATTGCTACCTTCGAATGTAAAGATGCTAACCCCATATTGACTAATTTTTTTTATATATAAAGCAATTTGCGTGATTATTATGCGCAAGCATATATTTATCAAATCCGTGGTACGATGTTAAACGTCATGGGCTTCCGTGACAGACCTCACGGGTTAAAGTCCCGCTAGGAACAGCATTTTTTCAATCAATGTTTTGTGATATATGAAAATTTCTTCCATCCTTCCAATACTCTAATAAAGTCGCCCACTGTGGTGTTGGTTAGAGCTTGTTCTACCAATCAGGTGGGTCTGGATTCGATCCCGGTAAGGTCTGTCAAATTTAGATTTTTTATATCTAAATTTGACACCTAGGACATGGGTGTTTATGATGTCAATTAGCTCCTTGAGTAGATATCGAGTGACTTACAAAAAATATTGTCATCGAATTTATCTGTAATGCCAAATATTTCTTATAAATTAAATGGATACTAAACTAGTGGGACTAGCAAGAGCTACTTACTCTTTTTGTAAAAAAGACTTTCCATTAGGTGGTCATATGCTGCACATTGGAAAAGGAATGGATCAAATATATATTATATATATATATATTCAACTAATAACAACGCCTTATTTAAAATTAATATCTCCAGGCACTGCAAACTAGGACGTACATACTTACTCCACTGAAAATGGATATATTTCATTGAGAAAAATTCACAAAGTTACTTTAGAATCTTAAGTTGTATTTATATTTCTTCGAGTATTTTTTTATGGGTTAGCACTTTACACTCTATGGTAGCATTATGTAACATCAGCTGCATTTTAATTTGACACTAGTTTTATATTTTTGTAAACTTAACGCTGATAATAATCGACTCAAAAAAGTCTTTCGCTTTGTACTATATAACTGCTTAATCTAACGCTTGCTAACATAACAACAAAATTCCAGGGTACATACGGAGACAACGAAGATGATGATGAACCAAAGTCTTACTTCTTGCTCAGAGCCCGTGATTTTGATAAGCAACTAGAAAACCAGGTCAGAGTTTCTCACCGTGCGACGAAACCTGGACCCTGCATCTGAGTTTATTTATCATCGCCATACTTACGGATAATCATCATCTTTTTTTCTGCTAACAAAGTAATTATATTAACACACATGACTCATTCTAAAATTAATAATGTATCATTTCCATCATAAACGTCACAGAAGAATATTAAGTCTAAGTCAGTCTCTTTCTTTGGGTGTAATTTCCTGTATGTTGGAATGGGATATGAGAAATAACCAATGGCTGAGAGTGATGAACATAAATCCAACATGCTCTCCCTTTCAGACAAAATAAAATAACATTGCCAGGATTGGATTTGATTACTTTGTTACTGTGGACAAACTGTGACACATGTTTCACTTCTTTACGAAGTATCATCAGACAGAACATAGCAAGGTTTGCGGATAAACTAAAAAGTGAAACAACATAGTTATCAAATTTAATTTTATATTCAAAATTAACTTCTAGAAATTTACCACCGAATCCATCGAAAATATTGTAAGGATGTTTATATGTGGGCCAAAAAATAGCTGCATCTGATTAATGAGTGATGTCTTTTTTCTTGAAATTTGTCTTACTTTCTTACATGTTGTTTATTGTCTAATTCCAGTAATTTCTAAATCAAAAGTATCTAGCACATCTGAATATTTGCTATTATTCCATATAGTTGATTACATTCCATAGAGTATTTTAGAAAAGAATTAGATGCGTTATAATATTCTACATGATTTAAAGTATCATAAACAGAAGAATATCCATTAAAAAAAAGTATGCAATTCACTAAAACACAAATAAAGACGTGATTGTAATTAAAAGTCTAGTAGAAAAGTTGTACCATTTTACTGTTTGGTTCATTTCACTTCTCGATGGCTCCTATTTGAATTGATTTATTTGTATGTCTGTAACGCAGCATGCGCAAAAAAACCTGTCTGTCTGTGCATGTACAGACAAGGAGTGTGAGCATGATTGATGAGCAAATGTTGACAATTCATTTATATCTTTACAATTGTGTCCCAAATAGTCAAGATTGGCTAAAATTCTTTCTTATGAGTATGACTCCAATGTTGATACATTTGGTGAATGAATGATTCTGCATCATAAAAATTAAACATTTTGTATGTTAAGTAATTTGCGTGAGGGAAAATTTGACAAGATTAAAATGATGTAATGAAGTGTACTTGACCATGATGCATAAAAGCTATGAAATCCTACAACCTGTCTAATGATAGCATCATATAATAACTAACCGTTCAGATGTTTTATCATACCAATATTGAAAAGAATATTTGAAACCTTGACTGAATATACCTATACAACAATAATCCCCAAGGAATGCCACTCATTTATATCATATTATTATGATAAAAAATTGGTTTGTGAGAATGTTAAATGTTAATATTTTTGTATTTCTTATTTAGGGCCAACCAATCAGTTCCATTTCAATTTCAAGAAGACCAAGCCACGCCCAAAAGAACGACCAACAGAAGTCAGAGTCCGAGGAAGAATTGTCAGAATCCAGCGGAGAAGAAGGGGTAAGAAAAATAATTTATAAAATAACGTTGATGTATAACCAATGTACAAGAATATGTCATATCAGCATATAATCTTTCAAAATGCTGTCAGACACTTCAGGATAAAGAACAATATAATTGATAGATGTATTATATTTGGACGTATTTCTGCAAACAAGATCCAACCCATGTGACATTCTGATGATGATTCAATATTTGAGAAAAGATTGATTTAAAAAGTATGTGAGATTATTTAAACTTTTTCGTGGAAACCCCTTCCTTTCAAACTATCATAAGTCAAACATGGCATTCTGAAATAATTGGATTTAAAGATTATACCGACTTAACTAAACGTGATTCTTTTTTGAAATGCATAACTCCGATGGCTTGCAATGTTATCCAAGTATCTTCGGTATACGTAAATATGTATTCTTACTTTGCCCAGCACAATTATTTGACCATAAATACGCATTCCTATTTAGTCATTCCGTTTTCAAGTAACGGTATAGAAAAATACCAATTCCATACCTCTTTTTGCAGCCACTAGTCATTCAGACTTGTGAAAGTCTTTGACAAGGTAAATAATGATATTTTTTACCTTTTTGCTTTATTGACCCAAAACTGACAACTTTTATTCTTGTATTAGTCAAAACCTCAATCTGTTTAATCAATTTCACATACTTTTAAAGTCTATCTTCAGATCTTGTTTGCAATGATAAGTCCATACTTAGGTTGTGACAGAGAAGATTTGTAGATATCTGTGAAGATTTCTTTATTTTTTTAGTAAAAGTTTTCCGTTTTTTTTGTAAAAAGACTTTTAATTATAGAGTAAAAATATTCTTGTAACAAGATCCAAAATTGATTTATTTCATCAAATCTATCTTAAATTAATTAATTTAAATATTATGATTGTACAACAATAATGGTATATTATCTGTGTTAAAGATGTTATGGAAACAGTATGTGTAGTATAGACGTGACAATCTGTAGTAATTAATCTGGAGTGAATTGCTCCTCTGCATATGAAAGTATTTTATTTATTTAAACACCTAATCGAAACATACAAGCATATCCTAAATATCCGATCATCTTTTTTAATCAAATCCCTCATCAAATTAAATCTTAATTACGTTTGCTTTGTTTTTTACCCTTTTAATTGTGGGAGAATTCAATTTAAATTCAGCTTGCAAATGGTACAATCATTTTTCAGAGGATAAAAGTCTGTTATTGCACATTTGAATAATAAGTATTTTATTGTGACAGGAGGGTGACGAAGATAAGGCAAAGAGGCGAGCACTGAGGGAATTGAAAATCTTAGGAAACAAAATTAAAAATATCAAAGTCAAAAAAGACATGGCCAGAAAAGAGAGAATCGCTTACAAACAACAACTTAAAAATCAACAAATTGCACTCAAGTAAGACTTTTATACATTTTCAATAAACATATTGTTACTATCAAGATTGTAAACTTGATGAAAATAAATTAGACAGACACCAGTTATTGAACATAATTATAACTGGCTGTGAAGATACAATATTTATGTCTGTTTATACAGGTAAATCTAATGTCTTTAAAATAACGTTCACTACTAATTGAACTAGGAGTATAAATATTGCTGTTGTACTAAGAAACTGATGATGAAGAACAGTTTTATTTTAAGGGTTCTAGGTACAGATTGCTCAGCTATTTTGTGAAGAAGCAATTGTAACAGTACTCTGTGCACATGGTGTAGTAGATAATGCGCTAGACACATGTTCATGATTTAGTAGATTCATGATAAAAATAATATTTATTTTCTCATATTGAGCCATTATCCGCAAATGAGCTTAAGCGACACAATTAGGTAAATTGCAATAATTGTTCAATATGGCCTAGGACGTCTGCGACAAAATTCTTAGAATGTTATCTAAGTTGCCTGATCTTTTTTAAGGCCTGTGCATTTTATCGTTTTGACTTGTTATCGTTTGTTCCACGTGGACCCCGGTTAAGAAATGCTGATCTAGAGAACTGAAGTGAACTGAGTATAATGTCAGGATAGAAATTGACCATATAATACTATGTACTACTCAACCGCATTTAAGGAATTCCTTTATCAAACTTAGTACGAGAGTAATTAAAATTTATAAATTGTCGGTTACGATTTTCTGCCTGTTGCGGGTCGATATTTTCTTGGCATGGTTCATTTGTTAAAATACAATTGATTGCGTGACACTTTTGAATAAAATGTTTGTTGAAAAACAGTTTATTTAACTAAAGAATATCTTATTTATTATACACATTATTTTATTTGATTATTTAAATAAGTAGACAGCATATTTACATCCCTTATAAAGGCCTTTTACTTACTCTATGGTTTACACTAAAAATTTAGTGACATATCCATTTTTAGACTAAAATAAGCAAGGTAAACAAGCTTTATGCTATGATTCCTCAAATTATTACACTTCTTATGTGTATTTAACATTGGAATAAAACTAATTAAAAGATAAAATTAGAGATATTATACAGTATTCATAATTTTTCCAGAGCGGAACGCAAAAAGTACAAGGCACTCAAGAAAGAGGTAGACAAAATGGCCAAACTAATGAAAGAAACAGACGAAGACGAAGAGAACTCAGACGAAGAAGATGAAGAAGAGAAAGAAGAGAAGGATGAGGAAGAAGTAGAAGAAGAGGAAACCGAAGAATCAGAGTCTGAAGAAGAATCGGAAAGCGAAACAGAAAGTGAGAGTGAAGAGGAGGTAAGATAATTTGAGACACTTAACTGTTGATTCTGAAATACTTTTTGTTTACCCACCCCGCCCCTGATTTCTGAGTCGATATCAGGCGCCATAACACCTTAAAGTAGCACTAGTAGAATGCAAGCGTTCAGCCAACGGGATATGGTTTTGACTGTGTATAGCTGCGTGTCCAAGGCAGTCTTCATTGAGTTAAATTTGGCTCTGACTTATTCTTTAGTCGATAGCGGGCTCTTTATTGTTCCCCCTACTTCTGAGTTGTGTACTCTCGGATATCTGAATCTCTGGATGTTCCCAATTCAGTGAGAATTCAGGTAATTATTAATATAATATTTAATCTGTTCTATGGTATTTCAGGACGCGCCGGTTGAAAAGAAAAAGGAGAATCTCACATTGCGAGTGAAGAAACACGAATCATCCCTATCCGCTCTCAAGAAGGGCAACTATCTAATCATAGCTAACGTGGACAGGCTGAAGGATGACGTATCGAACCAGAAAGAGCAGTCAGTCAGCCTTCAAGAGGATCTGGATTCGGTACTCGCCGAACTCGAATAGAAAATAGTTTTTTCACTTTACACTATGATTACACATTAAGTTAATATTTGTATATATTAATTGTATTTAAGTAACAATAATTATGTGCCTTTTAATGTTTATATTGAAAATATTAAAACACAGACTATATAACAAAAATCATCACTTCAAATCGATAAAAAGTATTCTTGCAGAAGAAATAGTAATCAAAGAATGTTTTAACTATTAATCCGTGGTGTACAAGCGTCTCTCAACATGAAACACATGAATAAAAAGACTGGGTAAATAATTTAAAAACAAATACCCAATTTCACTTTGAGACTAATATTTACTAACAACATTTTCTATGCGAACCTATCTCAATTGTCTTCATTTTTTATATTGAACTGAAAAAGTGTGTATTAATAGTTTAATTTTATATAAGAAATGTTTTACAATCACTTTCAAGGTGATCACCGTCAAATTATAGTCAGTTTTTGTCAGATGAATTCAAATCGACACCCACAACAAGTGTATTCAAAATTAATTCATATATTAAAACTTTTATTTATTCATTTTGGTCTCCTGCAAATGTTCAAACAAAAGATACTGCTTTGTTTGTTGTGCGTTTGCCTACAAAGAAGCAGATGTTGATAATGTTTTAATATCTCCCCATCACAAAGAATTCACACTGTGACGCGTGTTTTGCAGATTCAGACTGAGAATGCTTCTCACAAGTTATCATATTACAAATAATTTTTCACAAAGTTACCGTTACATACATCTAGAAAACAATCTATTTTATAGTGTAGCATGATAAATAGTCTAATTCAAACATACTATAAATTGATAATAAACAAATTGTATTGTCAAAATGACTGAGATATTGTTATAGTAAGATAAAATATACTTTCAATGGAAACCATAAGTATTTGAAGTGATGATTTACTGTATAGATAATGTTAAAATGTAAATGGTTCTACAAAGCTAAAGTTAAGTGCTCAAACAGTTTCTCTCTGACCGCTAAACAAATTAAAATATGTCAAATTACATTTAATATATTTGTTACGATTGGAATAAAGCCCACTGTAACACTAAAGGTGTGAATGATTAGTGTTTATAATAAACATGTTTAATTTATTTTTACCGTTGATTCAGAATGTTATATGTATGCATCAGCCGTTCAATGACGGGTAATTTTTTTTATTATATTTGTGGTGTTTTCAAAAAAAAACAAAATGTATTTTAAGGCTTCATCCAATAAATATGTAAAAATCAATATTTTTTATTCAGTACTTACAAGTAAACGATATAAATATTTTCATCTTCACATTTTTAGCTTATGTCATAATACATATGAAGGTTCAACGATATAAGCCTGCAGAAGCCAACTACTTATTGTGAAATTAAAGTAATTATGCACACCTGACTACCGAAACTACGAAAACAGGAATGAGGAGCGATGGGGTACAAAGTGAACCCAGACAAAATTGCATAATATTTGCATTGCATTTGTTGAGGTATCTTTGAAGATTACGATAAATATCAGCAGGATATTATTGGTATTTAGCGAATGGTTGAAATAAGAAGAAAGGAATACAGCCTATAGGAACTCAGAAGTTAAATATAAAATTAAAGCACTGTTTTGACACAAAAACGGGTCAACAAGGGAAGAAAAATACTGATTATTCAAAGTATCTCAAATTAATTAATTAATTTATGAATTAAGGTTTAAATTTTACCTATCTAGAGGTTTTAACTCTCCTAAGACGAACATGGCCATATCGACTGTGGAAAGGAAAAAGGACATAACCCACAGTTTTTCAAAACAGGTTTTTTTCTATAATCACAATGTATCAAACTTGATACACGTTCTATCAAAAGAATCCAATCTACAAATGCCGAATTAGTATCTAAATTTAGCTTTGAAGTTTGACAAAGGTGACCTTATAAAAAAATTAAAATCAATAAAGGTTTTTCATAGACGATTTCTTAAAATAATATTAGATTATGTCAATTAAACACCAGTTTAGAAGTCTCCGTGCACTTAAAGGTTGTGTATAATTCATGATTTACATATGGCCCAAAATCACCAAAACACGTTTTTTGCGCCTCCTGTACAATTTGATATTTGTGGGTTACGTCCTTTTTCCTTTCCACAGTCGATATAGTAACAGTAAACACCATTGCCTATTGATCCCACTATTTATCCTTTCTCTACCTGAATATAATTACCTTCACTCAATTTTGTCTAAAAAGGATACAGACTTAGGCTCAGACTTAGACTCCGCTGCGGGGACAGAAACAACTACCAAAAGCAATACGTTAAATCTCTTTGACCCTAAAGGGCTGAATCCAAGCCTTGCGACTTGTGATCGCCTTTTTATCCAAATCTTGTGTACTTAACTCATTTTTGTAACTTACTGACATCTGAAAGTATTTTGGTGATGTATAAAACAATTGTGACTATGTAAATAGACAATGCAATTACTGGACCATAAACGTGTAGTGTAGCCGCCTGAGTGGTTGAGTGGTCAACGTTGTTGGCTTCGGCTACGAAGGGCCCGGGTTCAAATCCCAGTACGGACAGTTTTATAAATTGATTTTTCAATCGATTTATGAATTTCTGTTCAAAGGCATGGATGTATGTGATGTCTTGAATTCCCCTCTCTCACCTATCCTATCCTATGAATGGGGCGTATCGAGAGCGATTAGCTTACCACTAATCCTGTTCTATCCCTATCCTTCTATCCCTCCTCTCTTTAGAAAAAGAGAGGTTGAGCAACTGAGTAACAAGCAGTTCTCGTAGAAACACTTCTGTTAAGATAAACTCCATTAGGAGTCCATATGCTCCACATTGGGAGCGGACATGGTTAAAAAAAAAAAAAATGTGTAGTGATACAACTCAAATCGTTCCAATGATAATAGTACATAATGACGTAACACAGTCTCAGATGATAGATGATTCGCTTCTAGCTTTTTCTGCTGAAGTGACTCTTTCCAACAATTCTCTGAAGAAAATGAAGATCTACTTAAAATGATTTAATTCTGGCTAAAATGACCGAAAAGAGTAAAGATCAGTGTTTCCTCTAAGCTGTGCGCGCGCACACAACTCGCCGAGCGCGCGCACATGCATTAGAACAGAGCGCACAAAAGTTACACCAGCTATACCACCGCCAGAATAAACTAATTGTCATTATATAGTGTTGCTACCTATTGTCATTATAAAAAAATAGCATTTCATTAAGAAGGTCTAAATACCGTTATGTGGCGCACAAATTTTTTAATTTCCTTTCAAAATTGCAGAGTAATGCCAGCCAATGTAATTTGAGCACATAACCTTCGGAAAGTTAGAGGGAACATTGGTAAAGATACTGCCATATATCAATGAATATTGAATACTACACATTTTGAATGCAGAAAATGTCACAGCCATGAATAAATGACTGTGTATCGAACATGTGAAATAAGAATTACATTTATATTTCTGTGTTATTGCTCAGTCGTTCATTCTTAACAGCTTAACGACTGCGGGACGCGTATTCGAGTCTTTGCAAAACAAAGGTTACTGGCCAGCAGACTCATATATGCGTATAGGCGAAGTATCTGGAAGCTAAGAAAATTAAATTTGGTAAAGATATCTCAATTGGTTTACAAATTATAGTGAATTTAGTAAAATTACAATTTTTCGCAAAATTGCCCGGCCGCCAGGTGAAATTTTATAAAAAAAAGCGTGCGGTCGTTAAGCTGTTAATATAATTCTTAACATATATTCTAATGATTGGCAATCACAACAAAAATTGCTATGTTTATGTGACAGCTTCATAACAGATGATAGTATTAAGGAACATTTTTGTATTTGGAATAAAGAAAACTATAATTTTTAATTTGATGATCTTGTCCCAATCACAATATGCAAGAAACAGCATATTCCAATAAATTTTCTCGGGGTTATTCAGAGCAACGTTTAACATATACACACAGCGCCGGCGCCAAGTGCAGATGACAACCTGTAGTGGTAAATCTAGAGAGGCGGCCAAATGTCTACCGCCTTAGGAAATTTTATAACTAGGGCAGAAAAATACAATCTTGCATGGGGCAGTTAAATGTCTAGCGCCGGCCCTAAATACACGAATAATTTTTCAGTTTAGATTTGATAAATCAAGATGTCAACCACAATAAGTCGACATACAAATTATAATATGCAAAAAAATAACAATATGGATATTTTTGGTGCTGAAGCATAATGGTGAACACTTATTTTCCGTCAACTTAAATTATTTTTCATATAAAATAAAAAAACCATTCTTATTCCATTGGGTGTGTTACTTAGTTTGACATTGATGTTTAGCCTCTTAGAGAAACATTTCAAGATTTTCAGCATCTCTCTTCTTGGGATACGGGTTCGAATCTTGAAAGGAAACATTCATATCCACGTTGATTTTTTTTGGATGATTTTTTCCATAGGCGTAAAGGCTGTGTTGTATTCATACCTCTCCAGCCACTCTTTATCATATAAACTGAGGCATAGAGAGAGCCACTAGTAGTAAACCACTAGTCTCTATTGATCTGTACTTGGATCAGTTCCAAATTACATCGTTATGCATGGAGTTCAAGGAATTTATAGGAACAACTAGAGGCAGTTTTTAATAAAATACCCGATTAAGTTTACGATATTATGTTCCAAAAAACGAACATCAACTCAACTTAAATTTGACAGGTTGTTTTATCAAAATCACCATATCGCGATTAACCTAAAAGCGTCATACAGCATTCAAATATTAAAATAAGCTTCACAATATAATCCCATATCAAAAATACACTGTAAATTAACCATTAACCCCTGTAAAATTAAATTAAAACGTCAAATTTTAAATGTTTTGTGAAGGAAATTTGACAGTTGAAAGATTTAAAAAGGTTTCTTTTGAAAAATTAAGACAGTTCATAAATAAAGTTCTAAGGTGCTCACCTGGTATGTGTAATATATTATGACTTATATTTTCACTTGAAAAGATCTTCAAAAACAACAGTGTATAGTTTGAATTATAACAATGTAAACACAAACTTTTCAAAATTTAATAGTGTAAACAAATATTATGAAGGTACGGGTTAGTGTTTAGCCTAGTGGCAAATTTTTGTAGCTCTTCGTGGTGCTGCCATTCAATTTTGCTTAAATATTTATTCACATTCAATTTATTCAATTAATAAAAAACAAAATAACAAATGGGAAAAGTTATTAACACAATTATTTTACATTTTAATTTACAAATTCAGTGACGGGACTATACTTTCTTACAATATATCCAGTGGGAAAATTCTCATAGTATTTTTTTCAATTTTGAATAACGGAGGATGGACATAAATACTTTTGAACTATTCTAGCAATAACTTAATCAGGAAACAGAGAGCCTGCATGGTTCTTCCCTCACGGCTTTCGTAAGTTGTAAGAAATTATAAAAAACAAATGAGGCGTCCAGTATCAAACACGACCAAGTCAGTTTTATTTTATTTTTTAGAAGACACGAAATTCTGTTTGAAAACCTTTTGACGACAATTTTTTGCCTTTTTTTAATCTTTTCAGTTGCCTATTCAGTAAATAATAATACTGATAAAATAAAATTTACTTTAAAGTTTCCGGACTCGTCATAAAATCAGTTTAAATGTATGACTTGGTTATTTTAAAAAATAAAATGAATTGAGTTGACCATTCCAATACACAATTTTACGTTTTCAATATGTACAATCTCACAGCAGTAAATCATTAAAATTTCATGAAACAACAATTGGAAATTGATGGGAAATCCTAATAAAACAGGAAAGTGACGGGAAACGAATGTTTTCATTGATAATAAAAAACAAACAAGAATAATAATATAATAAACGAAACTCAAATATAATGTATTGGAACAGGGTGCATTCAATTAAAAATTATCCACATTATCTATTAAGTACAGAACATTAACAATATTTACTGCATATAAATGTTTTATTTATATGTAATTCAGAAGTTAATGCGATCTTGGTCATTGTAAATTTTAAACTGATTCTTTATAATTTGACTTAATATTTGTAGTATTAAACCGCAAAATCAAATCCATATTTTCATCAGTAAGCCTGTCTCTATGAACCGATTTATTCTCCTTCATTTAATAAAAGACCTGGTAACATTTATTAAATAAATGTTTTACGTTTAAAAAATATGTATTGTGTTCAGTGGCGGATTAAGCACATGAGAGGCCCCAGGCGCAATAAAATTTGGAGGCCTTTTTTTTGGATAACATAAGAACGTCAAATCTTTCCATGTGTAATAATTAAAATCTGAACAAAAAGTACATGGCTTATAAAATCGAAGTCATTTTTGAGCCCCCTAAGATTAGAAGGCCACAGGCGCGTGCCTCATTCGCTTATAGGATAATCCGCCACTGATTGTGTTCAATTTCGAGTAAAATATTTGAGGGGCGCCACATACTTCAAAAAGTGCATCACTGATGTAAATCAATTGATCTTTTTGGCTTACTACCTTGGCCTAACTAAAAGCTTTCGCTGTATTCAAAACGGCCGGATATGCAAAAGGTATTTTGCAATGTTTGCTAACTGGTACCAGACCAGACTACCTAAAAACATGAAATAATTGTTAATATATTTAAACTTGCCTAAAGTGCGCCCCTGTTTATAAGTCTAAACTTAGTGAAATAGCCGCGCATATGTAGTTAACGAAATTAACAAATCTGTCGTTTATAATCACGCGTAAATTTTATTTCGTTGCTAAATACCTAACACTAAAAATGAACATTGATTAGTTTGAGAGAGCATGTCGGACTGAACGGTTATATAATTGCTTAGAATGATGAATCATTTAAAACATTTTCTTTTTTTTCATGTGTTATTGTTTGTGATTATCATCTGTTATAGTTTTATCTTAAACAGCGGTCAAGAGGTTCCGAACTCCGATGATCGCTACAAGCTGTCCTTGGTTCACTTCAACGACTTCCACGCAAGGTAAGAGCTATCAACGCATTATTATTTGATCGAAGACAGGTGAATTATTTACGTTTTCGTTTGACAATATCGATACATTTGAGGCTCTAACAGGTGTCAGATTTTGTCAAATCAAAACGATTGCATCCTAATTCAAAATATGATTAATTCAAGTATGAAATAAGTATGTTAAAAATGACTTTTAAATCATAATCAATGTTCAACATAGAAAATAGTAAATTAAACTGAAAGCCCGTTGCCTCCAATGGGAGGTTTTTTTGCATGATCAATAATCAGGAATTTATTGACATGAACAACCAAATGCAAACTTTTTTTATCCATGTTCGCACCCAATGTGGAGCTTATGGCCTCCTAATGGAAGTATCTCAACAGAAATTTTAATACGAGGACTGTTTGTTATTCAGTTTCACATGCTCTCTTTTTTCCAAAGAGAGTAGTAGGAATAGAAGGATAAGGCTAGGAAAGGACTAGTGGTTAACTAATCGCTCTCACTGCTCCCAGTTATCGAAGGATAGGAAGAAGGGTGGAGGGGAATTAAGAAATCACAAACACTTATGCCTTCGAAAAGAATTGATGAATCAATCGAAAAAATCTGTTCGTACTGGGACTCGAACCCGTGAGATACAGCACGGAAGCCAACAACGCTAACCGCTGCGCCATAGGACCCAACAAATGCAAACTCACTTTTTGAATAAACCAGAAGATCTGAATCGGTGTTTTCCAACGTGGAGCGTACGCCCCACCAGGGGAAATTTCAAGGTGTTGGGGGAAATGCGTATATCATTAATATTTGTTACAACGTATTTTCAAAAAAAATCACCTAATTAGTATCTCATATAAAAACTCTTTGAAGCTCACATCAAGCGCTATGTTCGCACTAATATGAATGTTATTTTTTTGAGTTGTAAATGACACATAATGTACAAATGTATATACTTACGAAAGTTAAATTAAAAATAGTATTGACTGTGCATTTTTTATTTGAAGCAATTATTTGTTTAGGTACCTAACCTATTTTAATTGGGGAAGGGGGACATAGAGATTTTTGAAGCATCGAAGTGGGGAATGACACAAGTAAGGTTGGAAAGCACTGGTCTAACCTCAATGAATTTTCCAAAAAGTTATTTTCAGGAATATATATATGACTGGAATTTGTAAATAAAATCCAGATTTATGAATAATATTGTTTATTCAAAATCTGTCCATTCTTATTATTTTTCAGAAAGAATCGATAAAGAAAATTGACAATTTTGAAAATGAAAATGACTATAACTTACATCTAACAATGTGGAAGCCTAACTCTTAACATTCTTTTTTTCCCTGTCGCGATCTTTCAATCACCTATTTTTTGTAAAGAACTTTCACACTGCGCGCAATTTTGAGCAAACTACATTCAATTGGCCATGAGTGAACACCGGTTGTGGAAGAAATATACATTCGTATATTATTTATTGTCATTTCACAAGTTAACTTAACAGGGAATTGCTATCTAAAAATATTAAAGTACATATATATAAAGTGACCCAAGGCAAAAAGATTAACCAGCGAACGTAACTCGTCATATTATATAGCAGGCACGGTCAAACCGTGGCCCACCGTGTATTTTTCTGCGGCCTGCGAGCAATATTATATTTTTGAAAAAGATTCACGTTTTTATCTTTTAACGCCTTTTTAAAAAAACGATTGAAAATAAAGATGATAATCGTTATTTTTGGATCAACCAATTATGTGAACATACATTTTCAATCATGAACCTCTTTACGATCAAACATCACCGATGAACATTTACAAGCAGTTTTAATAATCTCAACTACAAAATTAGCACCTGAATTTAAAAAAAATGTTAAAAGACGTAAAGCAGTTCCATTCCTCTCATTAGATTGTTTGTTTTCCATGATAATAAATGGTATTTTACTTGCGGCCCGCCACGCATTTTGAATTCCCGAATTTGGCCCTTCATCTGAAAAGTTCCCCCCCCCCTGTCATATACGTTTCATAGTCAGTTCAGGTTCATTACTTGTTCGCCTAAAGTTGCCGAAGAGCGATACCCGGGTCGTAAGTGACAAAATTTGTGACTGTACATAATTTGAACGATTCAAATTTCACAATGAGATTCCACCAAGCACCTTCAGTCGAAATCTTAAATCATATAGGGTGACTGATCCTATAGTCAGCCATGTCCGGTAGTCAACCTTTTAGCTTAAACATGAATAAAAGTGTTAAAATTGAAAAAAACAGAATTTTTTAAACATGTGTCGGTAGTTAACCACTTGAATATGTATATGTTTAATAAACTGACTTCTAAAAGTTAATGTCTAAAGGCTAACTACTGATTTTTGGTGGCTGAGTAATGGATTTTCTGCCGTTCTTTTTCGTCTTATTTCATGTGTGGAACGATAGTATCCGTTTTAATTTTCAATTGATTACATTATTTGGTACCTGTTTTATAAAATATCAGTGGAAAAAACATATATTCATTATTCATTGATTCAATACATCTTTCGAAAAAAAACCCGTTCCTTAACTGGCTGACTTCTGGAAAAGTCGCTCTATTCTTTCGGAAAAACCTAATTTAGTAAAAACAAACTCACTACTCAACACGCTTTGACAAAAAAAAGTTTGACCCATAACTAAAAATATTTTTATATTTGTAGTATGTATTAGTAAATGGCATTAAAATTTACGCAAAGGCCTAATTTAATAAAAAAAAAAATCGTTACTCAAAAGATTAGATTAAAAATATTGAATTTGATTTTTTTAACTGTGCAACCCACTAATATAAATACCTAATCCGGGGTGGGCTGGAGGGGGCTTGGAGGGGCTCGCACGAACTCCTTGTTAGATTTTACTACGGCTGGCGAGCCCCTTGTTAAATTGTAAACTCAGACTGCATATTGTTGCATATTATAAGTGTATTAAGTAATAGTCGTTTCCTTATTTAATAATAATTATTGCATAGGAGTGATACATTGCTCTGAGATGAAGTGAGCCCCTTTTTAACGTATTGATAGCCCACCACTTGATCTACTTCTATAATTTCAGTCTTGATTTTACTAATCTGCGTTACTATTTAATTTATACATTTTTTCGGAATTCGGAGATAAGGGAGCGTACAAGACAGCGCCCCGTCACGTCAGTGGTTATGGAGAGACGTTGGAACTGGCTGGGTCACGTGCTGCGGATGCCTCCGGAAAGCCTCAATCCTGCCTGCCTCTTATTTTGACCGGTGGGATTCCGGCGCCCCGGACGTCCGTCGGGTACTATCCATAGGATGTACTCGGCGGAACTGAGGGATGCTGGCATGTCATAGGAGGAAGCAAAGCAATTGGCGGGAGACAGGGAAACATGGAGGTGCCGCGTGGCGGCCATATTCGCTCCCTATGTGGAGCGAATATGGCCAAAGAAGAAGAATATATTTTCAGAAAAAAAAATTACGAAAGATGGCAAGCAATATTATTGTACAACACATCTTTGAAACCTATTTCACTAATCATTTCCAATTCTGGAAAGTTCGCGCGATAAATTTTCCGCTGTCAATTTTTCATCTTGCCACCTTCGTTGAACCTTAACATTTAATATTTTAATCAATAAATTAAATAAATAAATATGTAATCTCTACAAAATAAGTGATTGACTAATACTAAATATCCGTTTAATCAGTGTTTTTAAATGTCTGTAAATTGTTTTGATTTATGTTACTTTACTGGCGACTTGATTTTGTTTTATCAAAACATTGTTGTTTTTAATGCCTTATAATCTAAATTTATTAATTATTATTCATTAAATATAGTTTATAGTTTATTATACGCAACGTAATTTGATAAAAGCATCATAAATAGATACCTACATATACTCGGGTAATTTTTTCGCTGTTATAGCAGAACACATCATGACTGATTATAGTTTTGATTCATTTGTTGTTGAATATACGTGACTCAAACGTATCGAATTAAATAATACATTTTCATACATGACACAAAGTATGAAATAGAATCAACCTCAACCTGGAATAACCTGATCTGTGCCGTGCATGGAGGGCCGTGATTTTCTTTCAAAAAATAAAACCTAATAAATATGTACTTTTTGGACATATAATAATAGAACGTTACAAACAATTTCCATGTAAATACACGATGGGTCATTCCGCCATCATTTATCGAAAAACGTTTCAAAAACGTAAATTACCGCCACGTTAGCGTAGCCCTGCTAGCAACGAATTTAATCACAACAAAAAAGCTTTTTCTTAAATCGATGTATTATAGATTACAAAACGATATCTTTAAAGTTTAAGTACCACATTATGATTGCAAGAGATGTCACTATACGCATGATATT
Source organism: Himalopsyche tibetana (assembly GCA_030503985.1). NCBI lineage: Eukaryota > Metazoa > Arthropoda > Insecta > Trichoptera > Rhyacophilidae > Himalopsyche > Himalopsyche tibetana. The sequence continues at coordinate 11,278,325 of JAPJYX010000011.1, read as the reverse complement.
TCTAAATTATTAAAAACTATTATCGTGGCCTTTAAGCTACGTCTCAAGCAGTGTTCCCTCTAAGGATTAGAGTCTAAGCTGTGCGAGTTGCCGAGCGCGCGCACATGCATTACAACAGAGCGCACAAAAGTTACATCAGCTTTACGACCACCAGAATAAATCAATTGACATTAATTAGTGTTGTTAATTATTGTCATTATTAAAAATCAACCTTTTCGTTTAGTATGTCTAAATACCGTTATGTGGCGCACAAATCTTTTTATTTCTTGTCAAATTTGCACATTGGACTCTCAAGTACTACGTGTAAACACGCACATTTTGTATGGCCGGCCCTACGAGCACGAAATTGTATGGCGTGTTGCACGTCCGTGGCAGAGAACCGGTTAAAGCTCTACCTATTTATATTTACAGATTTGAAGAGCTGAGCCCTTCCTCAACAAAATGTGATCCTAGCATAGCGCTGTGTATAGGCGGATTCCCTCGACTCTACAGCAAGATTCACGAAATGAAGAATGAGAATCCTGACTCGGTAGTTCTGAACGCTGGCGACAGTTTCCAGGGTACTCTATGGTACAATATCTTCAAGTGGAATGTCACCCAATATTTCATGAACATGCTGCCATTAGATGCCCATGTAAGTATTACGAATTTTTAAGAAAGATCTGTCACAGATATTTGAATACAATTTTAAGTTTATAATTTATAGTTATTGGATTTCATTTAACTTGTTCTGTGGCTTAATTAAATTCATCGCTTCATCGCGATTTTTTAACTAAAATAAATATTTCCGGTGCTTCTTAACGAGGGCGCTGTTAAAATCTGAGTGCTTGATTACAATATTACACTGTTTGTATTTGTAATACATGTGCGCTCATGTATATGCGTTGATGTATCCGACATCGTCTGTATTTAAATAAATTGTTCCTTAATTGTGTAAAACAATACATAAACAAAATTTATAGTTTAAATTCTTTTCTAACTTCTAAGTAGCGTTAAATAATTGTACTGTGGAAAAAGGGCGATTGGTTTAATCGTGTGTAACACTACTAATACTAGTGTGCATTGACATCCCGTTTCATTGTTTTAATGGCGGAAACATACTGCCGAAACCCGACGCCACATAAGCGTGTTGGATGAGATCATAGCTACATATTTGCCATTGTATTGTATGGAACAGTTACGCACTGCCAACATCCAACGCGACGCGACGGCAGTGCGTTCCTGTTCCATACAATACAATGGCAAATATGTAGATATGATCTCATCCAACACGCTTACGTGGCGTCGGGTGTAGGCAGTATATTTCCCGCTTAAGGGCACCTCAAAACAAAGCAACGAATTCTTGTAAGCGATGTATGTCCATTTACCCGAAAGCTTAAATGTGGTAAAACGATAAACACAAGAACAATAGATAGGAGTTCCGCTGTAATAGTGTAACAAGCAACTAATTCGAAGATAAAAGCCAATCAATGTTTTATTCTGCAGACTCTCGGAAACCATGACTTTGATGATGGGATCGCTGGAGTCGTCCCGTACATAAAGAATCTGAAGGCACCGACGGTTGTCAGCAATATCAACGATACATTTGAGCCCACCCTCAGAGACCTCTACCAACCCACTCTGACAATTGTAAGAAATGGCAGGAAGATTGGAATAATCGGGATTATTTTACAAACTACTAATGTAAGTGTAAATTTTACAAAAATACATTAAACACTATTTCTAAAGATGACGCTTGAGAATATGCCAGCAACCCAACTGATGCTGCCGTCGTGATCGTCAAGGAATCATTGTCCAGCGTAACTTTTGTATAATACACCAAGTATAATATATGCATGATATAAGAAGCCTTGTTTGATGAGGAGTGAACCGTGGCACCATAATGAGAAAATTGGCATGTGACATTGTGACTGTAGCTTAGAAAGGGCATTAGAAAATCCAGAAAGCACTACGAGGTGAACATATCATAATTGTGCTTATTGTAGAGTACGGAGTGAAGCTTAAAATATAATATTCTTAAAATAATACATATATAACTTTGCCGGTCAGCGACGTCCTAATTAAAACAGATTTATTTTTATATGTATTCTTAGAGTGATGGGAAATTGTGAAAAAAAAGTTATTCATACTCTGTGACCGATTATATGTGATGTAATTTATATAAGGGCGCTATTTTAAAGTATGCCAAAAGGCGGCAAATATCCCAGAAGCGTCACTGTTGCCGGTCGACAATTTTAATCATTTAGACTCGGCATTGGGACATCCCTTGTCATCCCTTGTGGGACAAAGTTGTTTTACTCGCATTTGGTCGCACAAATCATTCTTTTTTTTTGAGAAAGAGTAAGCATATAATGAAAGAGGTAAGAAAGTACTTTTAGATAGCGTGCTCTAACTAAATTCTATTTTAAAATCAGATAGGTGTAAGGAAATATACACATAGTGGGAGGGAATATAGAAAACCTTAAAGGGGTGGAAAAATCAATCAATTAAAGATTCTGTAGTCTGTACTGAAACCGTAACTGAAGAGAAAAGCAGTGATAACTATAATTAAGACTTGAAATCATCATTCGGTCCCTCCCCTCAGAAAAGGAATAAAACTTTAATTCATGTAGAAATCGGGAAATTTCCATTGTCTTTCAAAGCGTATTTACTATCTATACAACCGCAGACATAATTTCGCTTGTTAATATTTTTATGATTATTATGTAGATCGTTTTTATATGTTATAAATAAATAATGTAACGCAATAAAACAATGTGTATTATTTGGCCAGGATATCGCCAGGACTGAGAAGATAATATTCACTGATGAGATCGAAGCAGTGAAGAGGGAGTCGGAAAAATTGAAAGCCGAAGGGGTTGATATCATCATTGTCCTTTCGCATTGTGGACTTGATACAGATAAGTATGTCTAGAATGTTTAATACAATAAAATAATCAACATAACCGTGTAAAACATAAAAGACCGGTAAACAAACAACTGATAAATGAAATATGCAAAGAATCTATAAAAATTGATACAAATTATAAATTAATGAAACAAAATTATCAAGAATTAAAAAATTTCAATCCTCTGACAAATAAATACATAATCAGTTGATGATCATGATTTCGATTACCGAAACCGGTCCTGATCTTAATAAATAATTTGGACTCAGTACAAAAAGTGTATTTTTTGTAGTTAACTTTTAAAAGAGTGAATATATCTTTATTGACCTTACTTTATTTTAGTGGTTATTTTTAACGTGACAATTGTGTGAATTTTTAATATATGTAATTTATACAGATAGACACTACTATGTTGAGTTAAACGTAAGTCTGTACTTATTTAGAGAAAAATAGTGCAGACGTACATACTCCTCTAAAGGTTGATATACAACAATTTTCCACCAAGAATTGACAGTAAACTCTGATAAGAAATATACCAAGTTGTCAACGCTATAAACGTCCACATCGGCTGTGAGAACAATTTTCTGAAACGGAAGGAATACAAAAAGGATGTTTCAATTACTTTGACAGTCTTTGGCTTAGAAATACAATGTTTGATTGAGCTATCGTTGAAATCTAGCTTGAGGAAGAGCAGCAGATACGCAAAAGTATTATGATCATGTCTTTGATTTACTTTTTAATATTACAGGATGATAGCTTTGGGTGTCGGCAAGGACGTGGACATCATCGTGGGAGGCCACAGTCATAGTCTTTTGTACACAGGAAAGACTCCAAATGGAGAGACGCCAGTCGACGAATATCCAGTGATTGTAAAACCGGATCCTGGATCAACGGTGCGTAAGTCGACACTATTTTATAATCCACGATGCTCTCGTAGTATTGTATTTATATTTGTCTGTCTATCTTCAATTCAAACCACATTCGCTATCGGTTTTAGTGCAACCTTCCATGATAATACTTCACATTAATTTTGACTAGTCAGTGTAGGAATTTACTATTCAGGGTGAGAGTAGTGATCTCCAGCGATACCTATTATTAAAACAAATACTTAAGTAACTTTTAAACCGTGTAATAGGTAGAATATAGCTTACTATGTTTTTCAAAATATCCCAGTTGGCTTAAGTGTTCTTTTTTATTATATTCCACTAAAATTTATCGGTAAAAAATGAACAGAGAGCCAGTGGCGTGCTAAAGCAGTGACCTCTTAACTTTTTCATACAATAATTGCATCTCAAACTAAACGTCCTACATATTTTTGGAAAATGTATTGATATCCGCTCCTAATGTGGAGCATATGGACTTCTAATGGAGTTTATCTCAACAGAAGTGTTTCTACGAGAACTGATAGTTACCTCTTTTTTCCCAAAGAGAGTAGGAATAGAAGGATAGAGCTACGACAGGATTAGTGGTTAGCTAATCGCTCTCGATACGCCTTGTTCATAGGACATGATGGGTGGGAGGGGGAATTCAAGACATCTCATACATCCATGCCTTCGAACAGGAATTCATTAATCGATTGAAAAATCAATTTATAAAACTGTCTGTACTAGGTTCGAACCCGTGACCACCGTAGCCGAAACCAACGACGTTGACCACTCGACCGCACAGGCGGTACATCAATATTATTATATTTTTAAAAATTCTATTGAATTGGAATACAATAATATTTTTTTTACTAGTCGAATGTTTATAAATAATTCATTTAATAATTTGTCTTAATTATAGGTGACGCTGTAGACCGCTACACTCACCCATAACCAATTATAATTTTAAATGCATTGTGCGATCAAAGGATAATTGTTTTGAATATGCTTTTAGGCAGTCGAGCAAAGTATATGTACTATCGAGACATAATTTATTAATTATGTAATCATCAAAAATACTAGAGACGTTTTAATTAATTTATATTCAAAGCAAATAGATTTTTGCTAGCTTAGTTTGAATACAATTTTGTGACAAATTCGCATTCATAATTAGAAAGTATACAATGTATTTTTTATATGGCAGACGCGTATTAGTTTTAGATTATTCATTCGCTATTTCAATCCTTAATGTGTTCCCTTTAAAACCGAACGATGAGCCAAAATTTTACAAATTATTTTATCTCATAACATCCCGAAAGATTGTCATGTTTATTATTTTATTTTTTACAGGTACTGATTGTTCAAGCATCTGCGTACACCAAATATTTGGGAAATCTAACCGTGCACTTTGATTCCAAAGGGAAAATCGTCGACTGGGAAGGGGCGCCGATCTATTTAGGAAATGATGTTAATCAAGGTATGATATTTTTGATAATCATTTAAACACAATGTCACTAGCCGGTTTTACATTGAGGTGTTTCACTTGCGTTTAAGTAAAATGTCTGATTTAAAACGAATGGAAATGTTGTCAAACAAAGAGGTTTTTCTCGTTTAAAGCACATTCGATAATGTTTATTCTGTAAAACTAGAAAGAGCTCATATACACGTCTTTTACAGATCTTTTTTGTTTTGTTTTAAAAAATACGCAACCACTAAATTGCATGTCAAATCGCCTGTGTGTAGAGTCCGCTATAACGACGTTGACCACTGTACCACGGACCTGAAAAGCTTTATTGAGTTTATTGTTGCTATTTTCGCCTCTATTTCTGAGTGTGAAATTTTATTCCAGTAAAAACTAGGGCTGTGTAGTCGGGAGTCGTGTGTTTTCCATAGCAGGAGTCGGAGTCAGATAAAACGGAGAATTTAAGTTATAAAAAATTATTAGTCTATTCATCATTTTGATTGTTGAAATCTACTAGATTTTTTTATTTACTAGATATACAGATATGTTAATAAAACGGAAATATTCAAAAAAAAAATTGGAGTAGGTTTTTTGTTTAAAGCTGGAGTCAGAGTCGTTTTGTTTTTTTCTAATTTTGTTTTGAAGGTAGTGAATAAATTTTAGACAAAACATTAACATGTGTTATCATCATACAATATTTTGAATGGATTTCCAGATGCCGAGGTATTGAAATTGATGCAGCCCATAAAAGAGCTGATAGACGCAAAGGGGAAGCGACAGATTGGTTTTTCAAAAGTCACCCTGAGCAAATCAAACTGTAGGGAAGAAGAGTGCAATGTAGGAGACTTTGCGGCTGATAGCTTCGTCGATTATGTGAGTAGAGGGGTTGCATCCCTCAATCGTCCGCTTCAATTAAGTCGGTCATTTCGAATCAAGTTCCTTTCGTTTCAAAAACAGTTTCAGTGTGAATATGCAACTCAATTTTACAAAACCAAGAAATTTCGAGTCACTAATAATGTATCTAAAACTAAAACAGCTCTACAGTTTTCCTGGAAAATTTTGTTTCATTCGGATTATAGGATTTTGAACAGTTAAATTTTATTGACTTCTTCATTTTTCAGCACGTATTCCTTAATTTTTATTCAAAAAACGTGTTGTGATATTAATGTTTGTGATGTCTGAAAATTCCCTCCCACCCTTCCGATCCTTCAACAAGTGGGCGTAGCGAGAGCGATTAGTTAACCACGAGTTCTGTCCTAGCCTTACCCTTCTATCTCTAACACTACTGAGTAACAAACAGTTCTCGTAGAAACACATCTGTTGAAATACCTCCACTAGGAGGCCATATGCTCCAAATTGGGAGCGGTCATAGATTAAAAAAACTTTTAATGATTTTTTTTTAACCATGTCCGCTCCCAATGTGGAGCATATGGACTCCTAACGGAGTTTATCTCGACAGATGTGTTTCTACGAGAACTGCTTGTTACTCAGATGCTCAACCTCTATTTTTCCAAAGAGATTAGGAATAGAAGGATAGGGCTAGGACAGGACTAGTGGTTAGCTAATCGCTCTCGATACGCCCCGTTCATAGGATAGAATGGGAAGGAGGGGGGAATTCAAGACATCACATACATCCATTCCTTCGAATAGAAATTCTTAAATCGATTGAAAAATCAATTTATAAAATTGTCCGTACCGGGATTCGAACCCGAGACCTCCGTAATCGAAGCCAACGACGTTGACCACTCGACCACACAGGCAGCAATACATAATATAATACAATTAAAATGCTGGGATATTTCAATTACTATTTAGTAATTTAACATTTTTTCTTATTAAGAGATGTCGCTGTCACCATTAATAAATACTCTGATGCACTAGGTATATTATAAACAAATTTTAAAATGGTAAAAATTGGTGTATCAAGCAATTCATGAAGAGCATAATTTACGGATTAATAAAAATGAAGCTGAGATTAACTAATTGATTATATGTCTATAAAAGAATCAGGGCTGTGGAGTCGCAGTCGCGGAGTCGCAGTATTTTGGCCGGAGTCGGAGTCGAAGTCGTGAAAAATGATCGGCTCGATTTTTTTTTGAAAAATATATTTAATGATATGTATTTAAACAAAATATTCAAAAGTGTTAACATTTCATGCTTGGCTGACTAAAGATGATCTGATGGTATACACATATAGTATGGTATACATATAGTTAAAATTAAATTATTGGAAAAAATTCTCGGAGTCGGAGTCGTTAACTATTTTAAAGCTAGAGTCGGAGTCGTCAATTATTTTAAAGCCGGAGTCGGAGTCGTCTTTTTTCACGCGACTCCACAGCCGAAAAGAATTAATAATGCAATTAAATAAATTAAATGATATGCGCGGCAAAACTGTGATAATATTATTTACAAACATTTTCCAAACAATTATACTTTTCAAAAAATGGATGCATAATTTTATATTCTATAACGCGCTTTTTTGCCCTTAATTCCAGTTCGGCCCAAATTTATTTTACAGAACGATTAAGAATTAGAAGGTTTCTCTATTAGCTTGAAAACTGGTTGTCGAGTGAGTGTGATAATGCCACCGACGAATGAATTTTAAAATCATGTAAAAGTAGCTCAGATATATATAGCAATTATTGAGTTATACGATTTTGTTCAGTTCACAGATTTCGCGGAGAAGGGCCAGTGGACATACGCTGCTGTCGCAATATTGAATCAAGGGGCCATGAGAACTGATTTACAAATGGGCCGTTAGTCGATTATTATACTATAATTATGCACCGTTTGGTACATATCGACTGTGTAAATGAAAAAGGACGTAACAGTCAATTTTCCAAAACAGGTTTTTTTCGATAATCACAATGTATACAGCTTGACACACATTCTATCAAAAGGATGGAAGCTGAAAGTACCGAATTAGTATCTAAATTTAGCTTTTAAGTTTGAAAAAGATGACCTTGTATAAAATTAAAACTAAGAAAAAAGACTGAAATAAAGGTTTTTCCTAGAGAAATTCTTGAATTAATATTAGATTACATCAATTAAACACCAGTTTAGAAGTCTCCGTGCACTTCAAGGTTGTGTTTAATTCGTAATTTGCATATGTCACAAAATCATCAAAACACGTTTTTAGCGCCTCCTGTAAAATTTGATATGTCTGCGTTACGTCCTTTTTCCTTTCCACAGTCGATATATTTGACTAATTATTTTTATTTTTGACAACCTTGGTCTTGGACAAATGATTGCTTACTTATTTATTACATTCTTCCTATACCCGTAATCAGTGCTTTTTTCAACATGTAACGCGGTGGAACGGCGTTACAGCACATTTTTTTCTCGGCATTTGTAATGTTTCAAATCAATATTTTCAAAATTTTATTTTTATATTGCTTTAAAAACGTTTGAATTTTTAAGCTGAAAAAGAGATGATTGAAAACATATTTTTAAATCATTATCTCGCGATAAAGGAATAACGGCAAAAAAAAGTTTTACTGTTTAAAAATTAGCAAATAAACATTTAATCTGTCAATGCGTTTGAAATAATGGTAAGTGACTATGATAAGAATTTACAGCATAAGTGCATACATGTGTTTATTTGTATACATATAATGCCTTTTCAGCAAAGATTGGTAGCAGACAACATAAAAGTACTATTTTTAAGTAGAAATATTTAAAAAACAAAATACTTGTTTGTACTAATTTCACTTTTTCAATATTATCAGGACCGGTTTCGTCATTACGAGCACTATCAACTGATAATAGAATACAGTGGCGGTTCCTGACCTGAAATCTTGGGTGGGCTAGAGAAAAGCATAGCATTGTATACTATTTACGAAATTTTGCATGCTTCCACTTCATCTTATACATTAATCTTCAAGCAAATTAACAAATACTACGACACTACTGCAAAGCATAAATTACTATATAATACAATCAATGCTAATTTAAGTAAGAAATAATAATACGTGACCTTAAATTTGTCTCTTTCAAAGTGAAATAACCAGTAAAAAAAGCAATACAGAACTGTCACTGAGATTCTATACCTGTCACTTTCATAAAATACAAAGATATTGGTATGTTTGTATGGGCCATGGACTAAATCGAGTTTAGCCCCCGATGAATGACAGAAGCCAGTAAATTTGAAATACAGTCCTGTGTGTTTGATGACGTTTCCGTACATACAAATACAAACAAAATCGGATCGTGCTAGATTGCGTTCCAGTGTAAAGAAATATTGTCTATGGTTACGGGCTGGAAAGCGTTAGCCCCTGACCAATAGCATGTACATAGATGTTGCCAGACTGACGTCACGTTGAATGTTCTCTATGAATTATTTATAGGGTTATTGTTTTTTTATGCCGGCTCAGCTTAAAATTGTAATAAAAAACAATCGAGAATATTATTGTAGGTAGACATGCCATTGTCTTATATTGATAGAGGAAAATTTAAACAAAGATATTATATTCATTTGGGGAAGGTTAGTTACGCTTATAAATGTATTTATTTTGTTCAGCGGCCGAATTGCTGTTCATTTTTATTCAGCCATCTTAAGTTTTGGGTGAAAAATGCAGGTCGGGCTTAGCCCACCTAGCCCAGTACCTAGAACCGCCACTGATAGAATACAATATTACTATCGAACAGCTTACAATTTTAAAACTAATTGTTCGTTACACCCTCTTAATTTTGTTTTTTTTTTACACATAACACTGTAATATTGTATGCTCTTATCAGTTGATAATTCTCTTCACGAGCAAGACCGGTCCTGATCATATTGAATTAAAGTGGCATTAATTCAGCTGAGTATTATATATTTTTAAATATAAAACCAAGTATTGACAGTGGAAACCCTAAGAGTTAATGTACAAATAATACATTAATTTCGTATTCGCTTTATTCCAGCCATAACATTCGAAGACCTGATATTAATTCTACCATTCAACAATTACATCTGCACCTTCGACATCCAGGGAAATCATCTCTTGGACGCTTTGGAGTTCTCCGTATCCAAATCATGGAGTCCCGACGTCTTTCTTGGAGTCAACATGTTGCAAGTTTCAGGTAATGCTATTGAAATTCATCAACAATCAGGAACCAAAAAATGCATCTTCAATTGTGGTCATCCATTGATGACGTCACGCGTTATCCCGTTTCGTTACAAAATATGTTGTGCTCCAATGTTAATTACGTCACACATTTTAACCAACCATCAATTAACTATAATTATAATATAACTATAGTTTTCGGGACGGTGGCGTAGTGGTCGAATTCGTTGGCTTCCGCGGCGAATCTCACGGGCTCGAGTCTCAATACGGACAGCATTTTTTTGATGTATCATTTTCTGTTTGAAGGCATGAGTTTTTGTGATGTCTGAAAATTCCCTTTCCAGCCTTCCATACCTTAACCGTTTGAATACCGCGCAAATAAATCATTAATATGTCCCAAAGATACTGCGTGTTTTTGAGAAAAATAATTTTGCCTGATATACACTCGAATTCGATATTTTAAAAACCTATATTGACTCAGTATAGATGGCACTACACATATTAATCAAAATATTGCTTATATTCTATTAGAATACCAAGTATTTGATTTTTTAAATGTCTTGAACATCCGTGTTCGCTTGCATATGTTCCGGACACCTGTGTCCGCTTGGTATTCAAGTGGTTAAATTACTGGGCGTAGCGATAACGATTAGTATATCTCTAGTTCTGTCCTAGACCTATTCTCTTCTCTATCCAACTGAGTTGCAAGTAGTTTTTGTAGAAATTCTTATATTGAGATACCTCCATTAGGTGGCCATATGCTTCACATTAAGAGTGAACATGGATTTTAAAAAAAATACATTTATTTTTACTACACTTATCTATGCTTTAAAAATCTGCATATTTATTGAGGGATAACTAAATAAAATGTCTGTTTTAAAACAGTTTTAATTATATAATGTCTCATTAATATTTTTTTGTTTGCTTTCGAATAATTATGTGGTAAAAATGCCGCCTGTGTGGTCGAGTGGTCAACATCGCTGGCTTCGCATACAGAGGTCACGGCTTCGAATCCCAGTACGGACAGTTTAATAAATTGATTTTTCAATCGATTTTTAAATTTATGTTCGAAGGCATGGATGTATTTGATGTCTTGAATTCCCCCCACCACCCATTATATCTTATGAACGGGGCGTATCGAGAGCGATTAGCTAACCACTAGCCCTGTCCTAGCTCTATCCTTATATTATTACTCTCTTTGAAAAAAGAGAGGTTGAGCATCTTAGTAACAAGCAGTTCTCGTAGAAACAATTATGTTGAAATAAACTTCATTAGGAGTCCATATGTTCCATATTGGGAGCGAAAAATGTAAAAAAAATACTGGGTTTCTTGTTTTGAGTATTTTGAATGTATATTTTGTTGTTAGTCTCTGCCACAAATTTATTTCACTGTGTTTCCCTCATGTGAAAAATTACTAAAAATCTTTTTATAAAATCTTACTTTTGGAATACTCCATCGTTGTGTTCACAATTTATGTGTTTGCGTGGTTTGTTGTACAGTTGTAAAATTCTATTTCCTATGTTCCAGGCTTGAATCTAACATTCAACGTTACAAATCCGGTCGGAGAGCGGTTGCAGATCGCGACTATAAGATGCTGGGACTGTGAGGTTCCAACGTATTCCCCAATAGTGCCGGAAAGGTTTTACAGAATAGCCGCCCCATCATTTCTCACTGATGGAGGACGAGGATATTCGGTTAGTAAAACATTTTTTTTTTAATTAAACTGCAAAATTTTCCAGAGCACCAAATGGCAGATTTCAAGGAACTTTTGTGCACGGATACATTTCGAGCCCTGCAAACGGCATTTTTCACAGAAAGACCAAAAACCAAAAGCGTACATAATAATTTTATTTGAGTATTGCGTTATATGTGTTTTATATCAAAGAACTTTTATACAGGAAATTTCGAAATAAATTAAAATTTCCAAGAAATCATGACGCGGCGACACTCAGGTAACATTGGAAGGTTTTCTCGTTATGAGCGCTCCCAATATGGAGTATATGGACCTGTATTAAAGTTTATTTAAACAAAGGCTTTTTTTACGAAAAGCGTTTGTTAATAAATTGTTCAATCTTTATTTTTCGCAGAGAGTAGAGATCGAAGAATACGCTTTTTTTTAATATGATAAGTGAGAGAGAATTTTGGACATCACAGAAATCCATAAATCGGTTGAAAAATCAATTTACGAAATTCGAACTCATTGGCATCGCAATCGAAGCCAACGATGCTGCCACTCGACCACAGACAAGAAACACTTCATATTATTAAAAAATAAATTATTACTACTTGGTAGTGTTACCTGTCAACATTCGCTCAATACCCTTGATGTGATCCATGTCTAGGCAGAAAAAAGGAGAGAGATACTGCTACGATAGAAATATACACATAAAACGAGACGAATTTATTGAATTGCTGTTTCTCATTAGAAAAGGTTAACATAATTTGATTTACCGAAATACAAGAAGAATTCGAGTTTAGTTTAAGCTGATTAATAATGTTATAGTGGTTTGAGTGTTGATATTTTTTGTGTTCTATTACAAAAAAAATGACCCCGTTGTTAAAAATTATCAAAACGTCACTGAAGGTACATTTTTTTTTAAATTAGCTTGTTAAATTCTATTAAAAACACGTTATACATCATATAAAAAATAAACGTAGATTTTTTAAATTTTATAGATACACTTTATTAGCATTTACAACTGGGTCATCTTAGCGCATAGCAAGTCAAGCGGCAATACTTTGATGGATTGGTTGGTAGGAAATCTTTTGATATTTGTGTTGTCAAACTATTTATGTGATAGGACCCCTCTTTCAATTGATAGTTGATAGCTTCGTTTGGTAACGTAATATGAAAGTCTATTTGTTTTTTAATCAATTACCACTATAACTAGCACACGCGTCTAGTAATAAAGATGTTACTTGCAAGTTGCCATGGTTATTTTGGATGCTTTCAAGCCTTGGGGGAAACTGGTCTAATATGTATCGAAGCATTTTTCCAATGTGTTAATTATTGTGAACAGCATTTTAATTCAGTCGATTTCTGTTCGAAGACATGGGTATTTGTGATTTCTAAAATGTCCTCCACTCTCACCCACCCTTGCGATCCAGTAATAACTGGGAGTAGCGAAAGAGATTAACCGCTAGTCTTGTCTAAGACTATCCTTCGTTCCCTACCTATTTGGAAAAAAAAGAGGTTGAGCGACCGAGTAACAAACAGTTCTAGTATAAAAAATTATGTCTAGAACAAGGGTGGGGAACCTTTTCTTATCTAAGGCCGCATTAATTTTTCTGATTCAACATAAGGCCGCAGTAAACATTGAATAGGGAATCCTTGTCCGGAAACAGGAATATACAGTCAGAACATGTCAGGAATTTACGAATTTACATAAGGCTGCACCAGAGTAGCCAGAAGGCCGCAGGTTCCCCATGCCTTAAAATCAATCAAATTTATTGATTACGAATTACAAATTGTCGATTCGATTTGAAAAACTAGATTTTATTTTTACGTGGAGGATATGACCCGGAAATAAACAGCCCTTCTCTCTCTCTTTATATTTTTTTAAGCACAAAATGATAAGACTCGTGCAGCTTTATATACGATGTGTAAATTTATTTATTTTCTTGATCGTTATTGCATTATGGATGGCGGAAGTTAAGCAGCAGAAACAGCAGATATTTTTTTCTATATCTGCTCCCCAGTCAGGGAATATGACCACCACATGGTTCCTCCAAGATTATCTGTCCCCCGCCAGTTTTCTTGCTTCCTCCCATGTCATTTCAGCGTCCCGCAGCTCCGCCGAGTACATCCTATAGCAGCAGATAGCAATGTGATACATATATTTTTTGTTTTGTAAAAAGCCGCCGAACAAACATTTAGCAACAAAAATATTACAATATAATTCAAAAATTAAAGATGGTCGCGATTTTTTTTACAATGAATCATTTTTAATGTATTCGTATACAATTTAATGTGGTGATTACTTTTGCGACACGCAGTTTGAGAATACATTGACTGTGTCTAATTACAAATTATAAAACCATTCAATTTTTTAACTGTCTTCTTTTTCAGATAATAAAAAATCACAAAAAGAATCTCAAGGTGTGGGACATTGACGTCGATGCTTTGACAAGATATGTCATAAACAAGAGCCCGATCACCACGACCGTAGATGGAAGAATAACAGTTTTGACGTAGCTGCGGAAAAAAAAATACGAAAGGCCTATTCTTTAAATCGGTTTTTGAAGTCGCATGCGAAGATTTTTCAAATTCCCATGGATAAGAACCGTGTTTAAGATGTGCTGTTTTCAACTTTTATTTTATTTTAAACTTCGGTATTTTAATTATAACGTAACCTAACTATGGTCTCTAATCCCGGGATCCAATCCAATTTTGTGATCCCGAATACTCAGGATTCCGGGATCGAGGATAGGAAGTGAAAATTTCAAAAAGTTTTTGAAAATAGCTTGTCAAAAATCCTACATGTTTTCATTTTGTGAAATCCGTAAATCCCCCAGCGAGAAATTTTATTATAAATCCGCCAGCGAGCCAAAAAAAAGGTTTTTCACCTTTTTGTAAATTATTTTTTAATCTCTCAATTTCTGACTTTTTTACCAGTAGTCGATTCCGAGATCCCGAAAAACCACATCCCGAATTTATGGTGAATGATCAATCACAAGAACAAGGGTTACAAAACGGATCCGGGATTGGATGCCCTAAGAATCCCATCAAACTCGTACCCCATAAACAAGTTGAAGAGGTTGACAATAATATCGATTTGGATAATTTAAGTGGCAGGTGCATTCTATAAGCGAATATTCAACGCTTTTTGCCGTTTGTCTTTTTCGATTTGTGAGGAATGAATGAAAATTTACATACATTGTCTTTTTAGGCTAGAATGAACGTAAAAAAAAAAGATTAATTACCCGTATCTTTCTAGACACATTCATCTCTTTGCAATCTCTCAAAAAAAATTAAAAATAAACCCACTGAATTATTACCGGGTCTTTTACAGCAACTTTTTATGAGTTTGTATGCTTCTTTTATGGGCAGACTTCATGAATTAATGGCATGAAATAAAGACTATTTAGCAAAATCTCACATGCGACATCATCATCCGATCTCAAGAATTGGGGTACATATCTGAACACACCCCCATAGAGATGTCTTCTCTTTACTTATACTGAAGATTGGAAGGAGTTTTTTCTCGAATTGTTACAGTCTAGTTCTGCTTGCAGAATTTCAGATTTTCCATTATCGTCGTCATGATTTGCTGGAAGACAGTGGTGGACGAAAATAATTAAAAAACAATAATGTTAATTGATTATCGAGATTTACCTGTATATTTGATCTCACAGCATATTTAAATAAAATTTATTAACCTCACGTGGATATAATTTAATATTTTTTTCACCTTGCCTATTTATCCCGTTTATTTTTTAATTGCTTAAAATGTGACATCTCTGACCAAAATGTAATAACTTTTTCCATTTTTTCTCACGAGAATCTATTATTATAATTTAATATAAGTATAAAACAGGGCTTCCCAACCAGTGGGGAATTCCTCCTTGGATGGGAATTTCAGAGTTCCAGGGGTTGAGGAATCGTTGGATTGATATATTCTCGTTTTTTATAAAAAAAAATAAAAGCACATTTTTAAACACAACATGATATAATAAGCATTAATTATTTTTCTCAAAATCACTTCACGTGCACATGGACGACATTTTTGAATACCCTGTAATTCTACTGAAGCTTTTTTTCATTCAAATATGCTTCAATAATTTCAGTAGTTAGTTAGTAAAAAATCATCCCAATAAACTTAATATATGAGCCTCTAGAAGTGAAGCGAGCCAACTAGTAAAATGATTCAACTTTGAATGACACATACCTGAGACTTCATGCGGCACACAGTTTGGCAGACACTGAGTTAGGTAGGAGAGGAATTATATTCTGAACAATTTTGTAAGGGGGAATGGAGTGAATAATTTTGAGAGTCCCTGTTCTAAAATATACCGATGCGTTGAATTCGGTCACTATTTTCAATTTATAATTTCACAATATATAATATTAAGAAGTGCTTTTGTTTTGTTTTACTTTTTGAATAATAGTTTTGAGTGATTACTAGCGAAGTTCGCAGTAGGATTTCATTGTAAAGTTAGACAGGATAAACTTAATAGCGGACGCCGCTGCTCCGTATACAGGTCCTTGGCCGAACCGTCGAATCTTTGAATTTCGTGTACGTCATAATAATTGGTTCTTTCCCGTGCAGTAAATATATATTTATTTTGGTTAATGTATCACAATCTCTGTTATCATTTTCCTTAACAGAATAATGTCTTTCTCTGAATTCGCTTTCAAACAGTTTTCCCATATGTTTGTATTAAATTTAAATTGTTTATATGTATGAGCAGTACCGGCGCGAGGTTATTTGGCGCCCTAGGCAACGGTTATTAACAAACCGTGGAATATTTTTTTATATGCCTGTCCGCTCTCAATGTAAATCATATGGCCTCCTGATCTTAATCTCAAAAGAAGTTTTTTACGAGAACTATTTGTTAGTCAGTTGCTCAACCTACCTTTTTCGAAGTATATAGAATACGAAACATAATTATAACGAACAGATACAAGTATAAAATATTATTTGTTATTAGAATATAAAAAAAAAATGATTACTCAATTTATGCGCCCTAGGCGATTGCCTTATGGCAGTGATGCACAACCTTTACCTTCTAGCGGGCCGCATAAAACAAATTATCGTGGGTTCGGGCCGCAAAGAAAAAAATGATTCAAAATACGCTCAGTCATTTTTTACACGGAGCATAAGCACGTTCCATGTAAAACAGCTTTATAAATAAAACCGTGTAAAAAATATTATGTGAATTTAGATAAATGATTGATAGATTCCATTACATTATTTTGGCCGTGATTTTTCGAAAACGTGAAAATAAATAAGCCATACAAAAAAAGTATTGATGCTTATTAAAAAAAGCATGTATGCTTATTAAAAATCGTTTCATGGTGAAATATTTATGTTTCATTTATATGTAATTCACAAGTTAATGCGATCTTGGTCTCAACTATTTTTTTTGATCTGACATAATATTTAAGGGCCTGTTTCTATGAACCGATTTATTCTCTTTCATTTAAGAAAAAGCTTGCTTACATTTATTAAATAAATGTTTTACGTGAAAAAAATATGTAGAGAAAAAGATTGATGGGCCACCACATAATTAAAAAAGGGCCGCGGTTTGTGCATCACTGCCTTATGGTATGGTAGCGCCAGCCCTGTGTATGAGAGGATCGGCCGCCTGCGCACGCAACGCATCTAAAAATACAACTGATAAAAATATTTAATTAATTTATCTTTATGATAACGATGTAGTTTTTCTCCTTCGATGACATTTATTTTTTGTTTATACGTGCATTAGTCATTCCAAACTACATCACTGTCGAAAGATCAATTTCTAAATAAATTTGGCTTTTTTTATTTAAATAAATGAAGTATTTTTTATTATTGTTTAAAATTGTATTTAAAAGAATGACAACACAGTTAAGTAAAACTTGTCAACTGATAAAAATATTCACAATTAACAAAATAGTAAATATTACAGAAAAATATATATTTTTAACCCTTTCTTAACTAAGATGTGTAAATAGTACACATACCTTCTAATCATTTACATTTCTCTGTATATATTATATAATAAATACTCTGCCTAAAATTCAGGTATTCTTCCCTTATACATTTATGCATTGAGTAATGCAATAATAGAAACTAGCTGTAAGCCCGTTGCCCAGCAACGGGAGATTTTCGCTGCATTGTGTTTGATTTTATTTAGTTTAATTTAATTTAATTTAATTTTATTTTATTTTATTTTATTTTATTTTATTCAAAAAAGTGGAGACTGGAAGGTTTGAGGATATAGAATAGCTGCAAGCCCGTTGCCCAGCAACGTGAGATTTTTGTTGCATTGTGTTTGATTTTATTTTATTTTATTTTATTTTATTTTATTTTATTTTATTTTATTTTCTTTTATTTTATTTTATTTTATTTTATTTTATTTTATTTTATTTTATTTTATTTTATTTTATTTTATTTTATTTTATTTTATTTTATTTTATTTTATTTTATTTTATTTTATTTTATTTTATTTTATTTTATTTTATTTTATTTTATTTTATTTTATTTTATTTTGTTTTATTTTATTTTAATTTAATTTATTTTATTTTATTTTATTTTATTTTATTTTATTTTATTTTATTTTATTTTATTTTATTTTATTTTATTTTATTTTATTTTAATTTATTTTATTTTAATTTAATTTATTTCAGTTTATTTTATTTTATTTTATTTTAATTTATTTATTTTATTTTATTTTATTTTATTTTATTTTATTTTATTTTATTTTATTTTATTTTAATTTATTTCAATTTATTTCAATTTATTTTATTTTATTTTATTTTATTTTATTTTATTTTATTTTATTTTAATTTAATTTATTTTATTTTAATTTATTTTATTTTATTTTATTTCATTTCATTATCTATTAATTTGAAAATGTACGCAAACAAAATATATTTCGTAGAAGAAGAAGATGTCTCGAGGACATCATCAGTACGCACACATTTGTGAAAAGTGAAAAGCGAGTGATTATTTTATCGACTTTTAATATATAAATTTAGTATGAATAAAAAAGTGGAGACTGGAAGGTGTGAAATGGACGCTCAAACGCTCAAACACTCACCCACTCAGACATACATACGGACCTTATCGGCTATTAATATATAGATATTGTAGTAGTGTTATATAATTGTCATGATTCACTTCCGTTTGCCTGATGTGTAACGGATATACAGCTCAGGAGCGCGTGCTTTTTTTTGCATAGTAAGGAAAGGGTTAAGTGTGAGAAATTACTTAAAAAAACACTTGTATACTGATTCCACATCATTGTTTTTATGACCTGCTGTTTTTATGATCATTATCAGCAGCAGCTGATAATGCTAGCGATGAACGATACTGATTTGGTTTTGATAAATTACCTGTAATTAGTACAAAAAAACGTCACCTGCTGTGGCCCAGTTGGTTAGAGCTTGCTCTACCGATCACGCGGGTCTGGGTTCGATTCCCAGTCAGATCGCAGTGAATTTGAGAATTATTCAATTCAAAGTTGTGATTGAAGACTGGGCGTTTGTGATGTCAATTCACATTATTTCCTCTCCTCCTATCCTTCTATATTCTAGAAGATCCTTTAATAACTGGGTGTAGCAATAGCGATTAGCCAACCACTAGTCCTGTTCTAGCCTTATCCTTCTTTCCCTACGACTCACTTTGAAGAAAGTGAGGTTGAGCGACTGAGTAACAAACAGTTCTCTTAGAAAATTCGGGAGGCCATATGCTCCTCATTGGGAGCGGACATGATTTAAAAAAAAAAAAAAAAAGCACCAATGTGGACAGTGGACAGTATATTTTTTTCTCAAATTCATCATCGCTCAAAAAGCTCCATTATTTTAAGATGTCACTTCCCTTTATATGTTATTTAATGGCTGAACTCTTCGTTCAGCAAATAAGATTAACGAATAAATGAAATTTATTTGGGACAGACATTACACAACGAGTAGATTTCAATTGCAAATTTATTAACGCCTACAATTGATTGATATGTGCATTTATTAAGTGGTATACATTAAAACAGATAAATAATTTGAAATAACATATTATAAATAAAATATTTTTTAATTTTGTTTTTTTTTTAACTTCATTTCAATAAAATATGGTAAACTGTTAGTAAGTAAGTCAATAATTGACACTAAATAGAAATGATTAGAAAAGATAAAGCAACTCAAGGTAATATGTAAAGAATAAGATAAAAATATTAAATTTATCGATGCTCTTGGGCAGGGGTCGGCAAACTATGGCCCGTATGCCAAATCCGTCCTGACGCCTATTTAAGATCCGGCCCAAATTCGGTCAGATGACGGCAATCATTTTGGCAATACTAAAGTACTAACTTCGAAATGCAATTTTATGAAATACTATCTCAGAAAACGCAAAAGAAATTATTTTCGCTAGTTGACCGTATTATTGTTATGGACTATTTCCACATTTTTACCTAGATATAATTACCTTTCTAATGTTGAAACGCGTATCCCAGTGGTACACAACATTGAAGCATACGCTGAATAAATTATTTTTCAAAAATTAAACAGAGCGGACAAACAGCATATTTCTAAGAATGTTTTTGCGATTAATTTATATAATATAAGGCTCTGGAAACAAAAACGGCAGTCTTAATTTTTTGTCGAAAATTATTTAGATATGTCATCATGTAGAGCTGATAATTCCGCACATAGTAAGTTTAATTTAAAAAAAATGGTTTAAGCATAAACATTTTTAAAAAATTAAAATTTATCATTGCCGCGTGTGTGGTCGAGTGGTCAACGTTGTACGGAGGGCCCGGGTTCAAATCCCGGTACGGACAGTTTTATAAATTGATTTTTCAATCGATTTTTCAAAAACAAAGAGTTTCTGAGACAATCCGGGAAAAAGTATACCAAATCGAGGAATTCAAATTCCTCGGTGAGCTAAAAAAACGAGTTTCTGAGACAATCTCGGGGTATTCTTCTGACAAACTCGCCAAGAAAGAATTGAATGACATTTATACTAGAATCACTGATAAAATAAGTCAGATTTTCATAATCACTCGCGCTGAATTAACCATGTTGGTTTTGTTGTCACGGAAATGGACTTCGAAGTAAGGAATCATAATTGATAATTTTCGGAAATTAATGAAAAAGAGTGATTTTTAAGATATGGGGTGTTCACGGAACATCTATTAAGGTTCTGTGGAACACCAGTGTTCCGCGGAACATAGATTGGGAAACCCTGTAAGTTAGAATATAATGAAGACTTTTGTTTATTATTACTTTTTTGTATTGTTTAATTTCTTGTTATTAGGAAATCCGTTATCCGCTTCTGTGTTTTTTTTTGTTTCTGTGAATCGAGATAGAACAAATAATTCATGTTAAATATAATGTTCGTTCATTATTTCAAATCCGTGTAAAAAAGAGTTGAGTGTATTCTGAAAAAAATACGATATTAATTTAAAATTTTAATACTGGTATAAATAGATATAACATATTTATTGTTATCGGTACTTATCTATGATTAAATTGTCTGCAATCAAATCGCTGATATAAATATGTCTTTTTGTGACAAAAAAATAAAAAGTTTGATGGATTTTCTATTAAAAAAATTAAGATAACGTTATCTAGAATTGTTAATTTCAAGTTAATAAATCACAGCAGATATCATTATATATACTTCAGCCTGCAAAATAATTATAAGTTGTCAAACGCCTTTTGTCTTAATTAAATGTTTTACCTTTCTACGCAGCTCCTAAAGCAGACATTTTTAAAAACGGAATTTTATACTGCAGCTAATGCAAAATATTATTTTTGTATTGAGTCATATTCAAATACGATATCTTCATAGAAAATCAATACCTTATTATAAAAGATTTATGTTATTGTCTGTCTCTTGTTTTATCTTATAATAATCATTGAATATGAATAAGAGAAAAACGAATAAACAACATTATAATATGACGTCGTAAGCAATAATTTTCAATAAAGTATTGCAATACCAAACAAATCATCGTAAATTTTCTTTGTAAAACGTTGACAAATAATATCGACTGTGGAAAGGAAAAAGGACGTAACCCACACATATCAAATTTTGCAGGAGGCGCTAAAAACGTGTTTTGATGATTTTGTAACATATGCCAATTATGAATTATACACCACCTTGAAGTGCACGGAGACTTCTAAACTGGTGTTTAATTGACATAACCTAATATAAATTAAAGAAATTGTCTCAGAAAAACCTTTATTTCAGTGTTTTTTCTTGGTTTTAATTTTTTACAAGGTCATCTTTTTCAAACTTAAAAGCTAAATTTAGATACTTATTCGGCATTTTCAACTTCCATCCTTTTGATAGAATGTGTGTCAAGTTGTATACATTGTAATTATCGAAAAAAAGCTGTTTTAGAAAATTGAGGGTTACGTCCTTTTTCCTTTCCACAGTCGATATGGTCGTCTGCTATGATAAGTATGAAGGAGAAGATGGAAAAGCATTTGCTTCCTTTTTTATCAACTCCCTCAAAGATATTGACGACAAAACCATTCTAGTGATGTTTTAAAGCGATAGAAAAGTGTACATTTATTTGTCTTCTGAAAACTTATACATTTTGTGAAACGAAGTTGTAGGCAATTGCCGACGAAATATATCAATCCCGATACTACAAAAAAAGAAACAAAAAGTTAAGATCTACAATTGAGATCTCAATATCGGGCGAGGAAATCAAAATCGGAGTTTCATATAAAATACCGTTGATATTCATAACCATGAAAAGAGGTCATCAATTCTGGAACCTGTTAATATTGATATCACTCTATTTTATTATATTCATTCATAATTTGGCTTCAGTTAATTTGTATTAATATTGAAATACCAGTATTTTTGCATTTTAGAAACTTCTTTTTCGGTATTGAAAAAATCACTAGGGTACCGTTTCGGTTATACAAGTATTTCGATACCTAATATTAATAAACCATTCATTCGTTTAGACCAGCCATACTCAACCTTTTTTTCCTCCGGGCCGTATTCCGATATTTGCTTCTCTACGTGGGCCGCAACATATTTATGGTAATACTCCTTTTTTTTTTGAGCTCACCGAGGAATTTGAAATTCTCGATTTGGCAAGAGCTTACTGGGCCGCAGGTTGAGTATGGCTGGTTTAGACGTTATCGTTTATGGTAAGATTTCTCATATGTGCATTAAGGCAGTGGTTTCCATACATTATGTTACTTACCTTCCATTAAAATAAACCTTTTTGCCTCCCCATATTTTATTTTATATAATAATAAAGATACGCTTTAAATGGTAAAGAAATATTTTAAACTGTCCGCGCCTACTTTTGCAATAAGTCTACGCCTCCCAGTTTGGAAATCGGAGCCTTTTTGTGTTTATTACATGATCTCAGTTGTGTCACCAAAAATTGATAAATATGTTTGATTATAACGTTTTTATTACACCTTAAATATATGATTGCACTTATCAATATAGTGAATTAAAAAAATAAAATTGTTTGTTTTCCATCCGAATGGATGAAAACCCAAAAGCGATAATCAGTCGGCTACAGGACAAGTAATTTTGTTTTGTAATGAATTTCAATTGCTTCTTATACTATTGCAATTGACATGGTAATGACTTATAGAGCAATATCATTTAGTATTGACACTCGGTTTTTCATATTTTCTTGACTTCACGGCAGCATATGATGGCAAATCAATTTTATTCCATACATAATATACATATCTATTATAGAATATACATTTTCACTGTCAGTCAATTTTTAAATTATATTCTTCTTCAAACTGTCATCGAACTTTATTTGACAGATGTGAAATGACCAATGAAATCATATTATCTGATTACATATTAAATCCCGGTGTTCGGACATAGACTTCTACTGTTTAGTTAGGCTAGGCTTAGGGCAAACAACCCCGGGATCCCGTTCAATTTTCTGATCCCGAAATCCCGGGATTGACACGGCTGCGATCCCGGAAGATTGAGATTGAAAAAAAATTAGCAAATCTCGAAAATTGACACGAAATTGGTAAATCGAGAATTTCAAATTGCCGATGAGCTAAAAAAAACGAGGTCCTGTGACAATATGGGAACAAGTATACCAAATCAAGGATTTCAAATTCCTCGGTGATCAAAAAAAAAAAAACGAGGTTTGGAGATAATCCGGGGAAAAAGCGAATTGAGGATTTCAAATTCCTCGGTGAGCAAATCCCAATCCCGGGATTGAAAATTAATCAATCCCGAAATCCTGAGATTGGAAAAAGGCTCCGGGATTGAATACCCTAGTTAGGTTAGATAAGATTCATCTACCTGTCAGATATGGTTTGAGCAGTGAAATTTTGAGTGCATTGCTTGATCCATTTTCAAATCCTTAATGATCTAAAATACACTAGTAAAAATGAACTTCACTTAAAATACATTTTCGTTATAAAATAAGCCTATTAGAGGTGAAGTGAGCCAAGTGGTATTTCAGAAAAATAAAAGTTTTACTAAATTCTACACGTCCATAAAGCATCGTAAAAGTGAAGTAATCTCAGTTAATACACATTACAATAGTGTTATCTCCGTAAAATAAAAATATTCAATTCACCAAAACACCGAATAAAGACGTGATTGTGCAGAAAAAGTTTTACCATTTTACTAGTTGGGTCACTTCGCCTCTTGAGTACCCAATTATTTTATACGACAAACTATTATAACTAATAAATAAAGATCACAGATATTATTTAATTATTAATAACATGCCTTATACCGTAAAATAAGGCAAATTAAATTAACAATGGCGCTGTAAATATCTTGAACTAGCATCAATCAAATCATTAATAGAATTGAGTAACACTGACTTCCTGCGATGCTAGAACCAACAAATATGTAATCTGGGTACTTATTAATCTGAAAAAGATAAGACAATAAACAACCAAGACAAATATTCTGACAATTCAAACATATTATTCGACTTTAAAAAAGCAAAAAGATGTAGCCCACAGTTTTTCATCACAATATATAAAACATACTCTAAATTTAGCTCTTAATTTTGAAAAATGCGACCAGAAAAAGAACTTTGTACACAAAACAAAACTATTTTATTAGCATTTTTAAGGTTGTGTATATTTTATGCTTTGAATCAGGCCCAAAATGATTTAAAAACATGTTTTGTGCCACCTGTAAAATTAATTATTACTTTTAATACATAGATTTTATCACAATAAATAGCAACATAAATACAAAAAAATGAGATGCACTCGTTTGCATCTTTTAACATAACAAATCAATATCTGGTTCAATGTCAGAAATGCTTTCTCGCAAGGAATCTTGCTAAGTCTTTGTGAAAGGCATAACCTGTGCTTATTATTTATGTGAAGAATTGACAAAAATTTAGATTCAAAATGTATGTAGTCGCAAAAAGAATAAGGTTTACCAAGTCGACTTTTGTAAAAGACGGATATTCTTGGTGTCGCCTTACCCAAAATTTAAAAAATACTTGTTTCATTAAATTTTGTATTAAAGAAAATAAACTAAAAATTTCCGCGGACACCAGTTTGGGAAGCACCGCTTTAAACGACAGAAAGTGTGTGCAAACAAAGCGTGTGAAGAGATTTTTTCTCATTTCTATGCAAATAATCTAATGTTTGTTCTTTAAAACGAGAAAGAACTTTTACACTCGTCACTTAATTAAGATCTTTTTTGTGTTTGAAAGCATACGCATCCACCTAGTTAATTGCACATGAAAGCGCATGTGCGTACAGTCCGCTAATGTATAAATAAACTACACATATGTATATTATATTGTTCATATAATTAAAAATACTACTGCTGTGCACATGCAATAACGTAATTGTTGTGTTTTACTGATAACTAACATAAAATTAATAATTTAAACGTCGTATTATTATTGCTAAAATCCATTATGGTTTGATTATAGTTTTTATTGAACCTACTGCAAAAAAATCGGTGAAACCACTGGCTTAACCAAAAAAAATAGGGCTGCGATGTCGGATTCGGGAGTCGGAGTCGGAAAAATCTTACTGCTCAGACCAGTTTTTTTTTTTAATATTTAATAATATGTATTTAAACCACAAGAGTCCATAGTATTGCCACTGCATGCAATGCTTACTTTAAATAATCTGATGGTTTACATATAAATATGAGAAAAAAGTCTTTGGAGTCGGAGTCGTTCGCATTTCTAAAGATTCGTAAACGATTGTATTTTTGTCTACTTACATTTATTTTATGTCGCTGTATTATATACAGTAAAACCCCCATTTACACTAAAGTCGGGACCATATAATTGGGGGTAGTGTAATTGGAGGAGTGAATCTCATACAAAATTAGGGATTTGGTTTTTTCCGCGAAAAATGAAAAACTAAGATTTTGCAAGAAAAAAATATGGACAAAATATTTAGTTACTGAGTGATAAAATGCAAAGCGCGCCAAAATCCAACTCATACAGTCGCCCGTGGCACGTGTTGAATACACATACGCTAGTCGACTGCATACACCGCACAGACGACCGTCTCGTAGCACCGAAAACGGAATGCGACCGTTCAATTGGGGGATTTTCGGCGAATATTTTAAGCCAGCGCGTAATTCGGGGTAGTGTAATTGGGGGTTCCACTGTATACATATTATATTAAATATACTATATTAATACACTGCGGCCCGCGTTACCTAGAAAAATCCAACATGCGACCCACACAAAAGAAGTTTGAGTATCGCTGAGCTAAGTTATTACTCAATAATATGTATAATAATCAATCTCTGCACTTATGATTGACATGTTATCTTGATAGCAATGGATTTTTTAATCCCCACAGCGGAATTTCCCTAACGTACCACTGCGGGCTATTCATTTGACAAATATTATCAAGGAGTCAGTCGTAATTCGTTGACCGGCCAAGCCAGACAGTCCGCCATGCAGTCTCTCTATTATTGTTTGTTTGTATTATGTTCCGTGTTTATACACAACAGTTCGCCGGCTAGTGTATTTAGCAATGTCGTCGGCGACGAACAACAGTTGTACGAGCTTTCTCTGGTGCATTTCAATGACTTTCACGCGAGGTAAATTAATTTATAAGTACCATTTACTATTGAATTTTAACGGCTGCGAAAATCAAAGTATTTATATTA
This sequence comes from Himalopsyche tibetana, assembly GCA_030503985.1. Taxonomy (NCBI): domain Eukaryota; kingdom Metazoa; phylum Arthropoda; class Insecta; order Trichoptera; family Rhyacophilidae; genus Himalopsyche; species Himalopsyche tibetana. The sequence goes on along the minus strand of JAPJYX010000011.1, from coordinate 11,251,289 downwards.
AATGTTCGTCCAGAATATTTTGGAAAGCAATAACAAACTTGTCAGAATATACAATTCAAGTAACAATATTAATCCTGTGTTTAGTGTTAAATTTAAAGATTTTATTAACAGATAAACAAAATGAAAATACTCAATAATATTTCTATACCTAAATAAATATACGTTATAGAACACACAGTTTTCAAATTATTAACCCTAGTAAAATACTATTTTTTCTATGTTGACAGTCTGATGTTGATCTATACAATTTCTGAAAATGAATACATCGTCGGTAATTTTCTATAACTTCGTATCTCAAAAAGTACAATTTTTAAGGAGACACATAAATGTACTTTATTCTACCGCTATCGCTTTATATCTCTATAAAACACCACTGGAATAATTGTGTCCTCACTATCTTTGAGGAAGTTAATAATGAAGGAAGCAAAGACGTTTCCATTTATGCCATCATCTCTTTCATGATAATCATAGCACATGAACATATTATTTTCCAACGTTTTTGTATTAGGTTAAATAAAGCATGACATACATATTTTTTTGGAATACGAATTAAATTAATATGTGGGTAATTAAATTCTGAATTCATTACATCAAAAAACTCAAAACTGACAAAAATCGTGATACGTTTTTGTAGAAAATTAACGACCTTATATTAATTAAAAATCAATGGTAAGAATTGCAAGCTTTCACTTCGTATTCAATTTTGATTGATTTTAACTGGAAGTGATTGATGTCCACTTTTCGAATTAAATCCTGGAATATATTGCTGGTTTTGCAGATCGATTGATTAACTCATTCGCATCGGGGCATTTTTGCGAAATTTTGCAAAAAATTATGTACTTTTGAAAAAAGGGTATAACTTTAAAACCACCAGTTGTGCAACACTTTGTTGCATAATACTTTATATATTTTAGCCTGCTTTTATTAGCGATACTCAACTTTTGTATTTTTTAATATAGAAAATCGGGTATTTGACATAGAATTATATATTTCATCGAAAACGTAATAAATAACAAGCCAAATATACATTTGCTCCTGTTTATTTTATTTCGAAACAAAATAAGAAAACATAAAAGTTTATGTTTAGCCTACAATTGCTTACATTTTGGTGGCCTATTTTTAAAGTTATATTTTAACTGTCTGCTGATTTTTCATCACCGAAATCACCGAATAAAAAAAATATTTGTGCATATATTTTAATATTTTATTTTTCAAATGATGCATCAAACATTTGTTACGCCATTTGCGTAGAGAATCTAAAACATTTGTCGCATTGGATGTATATATTTCAACGCGTCAGTCAGACCGGCGAAAAGACTCGTATACGAGTCATCCGTAACCAATGTGTAAACGAGTGTTCAAAAGCTTAGATGCTGTGATGACCTGATCTTATCGACAGTGCGTAATGCAAGTAATTATCCTTACCCTTTTCGGAAAGGAAAAGTTGAGCAACTTAAAAAAACCAGTGCTCACAAAAACAACGTCTGTATTTTTAAACAATCGTTGTTTTATTTTAATATTGCGAGCGACTATAATTGGCTCACGGACGACGGTGGTTCATGTTCTGGTCATTCCCGATCTGTAGATTATGTCAATGTTAAGGCTTAACAACGAATTCAAAGTATTATACTTACAGCAATGCCATTTTATTACGAACCGTGCGCTATGGTAGTTGCGTGTTAAAATTATGCACTTTGGTTCACTTAAACAATTTAAGATGTTTATATGACAGTCAAAGACTCGAAGTAGAGATAAACGACATCATTAATTCCAACTCTTTGTTGTCTGGTAAAATTATTAGTTCAAAATGTTGTATGACCATTAAGGATTGCATAGCTAGTTTTTCGATTAAAAACTTAATATAATCTTATATTACAGTAAAATTTTTATATTTTTGAACAGACCGACGTAAAATTGCAAATTTAGTAAACACGTAGGTGGCTTTAAATTAAAAAAAAATGTTTAAAAATAAAATAAATGTGGTACAAAAACGCAAAAGAAAATGATGCTTGTTATCAAAAGCAGAACTGTCCACGACGTTGGAAACAAAATTAGAACAGTTTGGTAAATTAGGATTTCGACCAATCACAGAGTTACTTTAAGTGATGTCCCATACAAATTTTAAGTTGCACTCGTTGATGAGCTATGTTTAAAATTGAGTTTAAATTGATAAAACTCAAAAACCCAACAATACGTTTTTCGTGTTTTTCTCGCAACTTCGAAAAATGGATAGTTCTACTTTTGATACCATACGACTCAATTAAAGACTTTTTAATCTTTATCAGTTAAAAATAATTAGTATAATTATTCGATAAGAGAAACAATACAAGTTTTAATCTCTAATAGTGATTCCAAAGTACAGTTTTTTCGCGTTAGTGACGATTTGTTTGAATTATTCTGTTGCATTACCGCACGACTGGTTTGCTTAGATCAATGATGGCGAAACTATGAAGCGCGTGTCAAATGTGAAACGACAAGAAATTTTGGGAAATTAGATAAAACTTTGTAGGTGAGAGATATTGCTCTTCATATTGTATTTAATAAATATATTAATCAATATCCACAACGATAGTAAAAATATGTGGTTTCATTTGAATCTGTTTCTGAAATCGCCTGTTAACGAGCAACTATTTACGGCAATATGATGCCGAACATTTGTGTTCGCTTATAGCGCGGAAACACAAGAAACTATTGTCTTAAAATGCCCGACTGACTTAGCACTATTACAGTTTGCTACCACGTATTGCTCTGTATTACCCATACTTGCCCACATCAAGATTTGATGATCTTTTGAATATTGATCACCATAAAACTACGACAACATTACTGAGATAACCTTATTTAGTTCTGGTTTTGATCGGTATGTGAATCTTGATTTGTGATCTACCAAATCGAAAACTTCAGATGGAAGATATCATTCTCGTCGTCAAATAGTGTTAATATTATAATATTATGACGATAATCAAATTCCCTAAGTTTATGTGAAGGTTTAGTAATTAATATACGTCAACAAAGCTGATAAAATAGTTCTGTAAGCTAAATCTAACTTAATTAAAATAAATATTTCAGAGAGTGAGATACAGGAACGTCAAATCCGCTATTAAATGAAGTAGAATTGCAAAAACTCTACCCAAATAGCGGAAAAACGTGAATTCCGGGAACGGTAAGTCGTAGTTTCACTGTATGACGCTGTGAAAAAAGTGAAATAAATAAACAAAACAAGTAACTACTGTCAGCCATTTTTGTACCCCATTCCACTTGCACCCACTAAATTACCGGCCATATTATCCCAGTAATGTTAACGGTCCGTACTCAAACACACATTGCCCCGACATGTGGCCGCAATAGTATTGCTGGAGATGTTGTCAAACCAGAGTTTCGACAATACTATCGGTCATGTGCAATTTTTGATGCTCAAACGAGCATCGCCTGTAAACACAGGCGACTTATGAGGTGGAGCCCCCAAGCAACCGCCTTATAGACTTAAGGGATAATCCGCTACTGCAAGTGGTGTATATTTTTTAATATTTAAAAACCAACAAATAAAAGGTCTTATCCAACGGTACCAGTCCGTGGAACGTTTCTTTTTTTAAAACAGTACCGTAAAGCTTTATTAAGAATTATTTATTGATTCGTTCTGAATATGTTTGCGTTCATTGTAAAGTAATTAACTTTTAGCATTTTTCTTTTCAAATAACACAAACCTTTTTTGATTTTATTGTTTTTCCACTCAAGCAGTGTAGCATAGCTAAATTGTCATATAATAATTACTTACAATTGTGTAGGTAGGCGTGAATTCGTCGAGGACGTAATTATTTGAAATAAATACTTTTTCCATAGTTATTATTAATAGTTGATTGTTATCTATTTCGATTCGGTTTTATCGCCAGAACTATGTTCAACTAAATCAAGCATTGGTGTATATCAGAGATGACGAACCTATGGCACGCGTGCCCGAGGTGGCACGTTTGAGAATTTGGATGGCACGCGAACGATTTCCAAGTTCAAAAAAAAATATTTAATCACTTTTAGGGTGTTCGCTGTCAATACTTGGTGGAAAGGCATTATAGTAATAAAACACACAATACTCCTTTGAACTTTATTCCACTTTATTAAAAAGGTCGTTATTAAATAGACCTTTTTAATAAAGTGGAATAAAGTATAAAGGAATATTGTGTGTTTTATTAAAAATATTTATGTTTCAAAAATTTAAATTTTAATTAAATAATCCGTGAATTTATTCGTTTTATTAATTTTCAAATGTTTCCCAAGATAAACGACAATTGTTTAAAAATATCATTTTTTTCTATTTTAAAAAAAAAAACACTGCTTGGGCACGCCACACAATCGAGAAATAATAATAAGACCCAAAAAGTTTCGCCATCCCTGGTGTATATGTATATCGATTATGGAAAAGAAAAAGGACGTAACCCACAGTTTTTTCAAAACAGATTTTTTCGATAATCACAATGTGATACACAACTTGATACACATTCTATCAACAGAATGTAAGCTGGAAATTTAGCTTTCAATTTTTAAAAAAGACGGGCCTGTAGAAATTGCGATCAGAAAAAAAGACATAAAAAGGTTTTTTTGTAAAAAATATTCAATTAATATCAGATGAAGTCGATTAAAAACCAGTTTATCAGTCTCTATGTACTTCAAGGTTGTGTATATTTCATAATTTACATTTGGCTCAAGATCATCTGAAAACGTTTTTCGTGTCTCCTGTAAAATTTGATATATGTAGGTTACGATATTTTTCCTTTCCACAGTCGATATGAATATATAGTTTTACCGAGTTAATTCCAATTCAATCTATAGACATATTAATTATTTCTGGTATACTTATTTTGTCAAATGTAAAGAATTTTTCATACATTTGATTACTAGCTATTTTTTTCTTTTAATCATGTTCGCTTCAAACGTAAAACACGTGAGTGAACAGAATTCGTTTCACAACAACTGGTTGTTATCCATTCGTCGAGCCATAGGATAAAAGCATACAAATACGAATAAACTAGACGTTGGCTAATCACTCTTGGTGTGTATGTCTTTTTTAATGCGTAGAAAAGAAAGTAAATATAGCAATTTTTCGTAAATTGCATTTAACCATCCTAAACGCCGAAAGAAATATATGACCAAGTACATTTTTCTTCTTACCTTATTGAACCCGTAAAAACCTCAATTGATGAGCACGACGTTATCCACTCGACTACTAGTCTGTGAACATACTGCATAAAAATCATTATCATTATATATGTGTAGGTACTGTTAGAAACAATTACGACTGTGTTTTGGGTCAGTTTGAACAATTGGTCTCGTACATTGCTCGATTGTCAAAAAAATGCCTTTTGCCCACCATCAATCACTAAGTAGGCTAATAATATTATAATTAGGAAAAAAAGAATAATGACATGTGATATTTTGTAAGCTATTATTAACTCGTTCACGTTGCACGGCTTGAGAACTGCAAGGTTCTAAGCGTAAAATTTTGATGAAACAAAAGTAGCAATGAATACTTGAAATACTGCCTCATTGTTGCTATTGTTTCGCAAAAAAATGCACTAAGAACCTTGTAGTTCTCATGCCGCGAAGTCAATACTCCAGTTCAAGACGGGAACAAGTCAAAATAAGTGATATTGAGATATTCACGTTTTAAAATTCGAAGGAGCGTATGAAATGTAGTGAAAAAATTAAGTACCATAAAGAAACTTTGTAAACTAAATAAATATTTTAGGAAAAAATATTTTATTTTATTTTAGACAATAAATAAATAAGGAACTTAAAATGAGCGAATGGTATAAATGTTATGTTTGAATATTATTTCATGAAATATAACTGCCTCTGCACATACAAGGCGTGCATTGATCCAATGCCACATTGACCGGCCGCCACTGATCTTGACTACAATATTGAATACGAGTAGTTGCTTTATGGAAAAAGGTAAATTACGGCGTGGAGAATCCAATAATGTTAATACTAGGGCTTGTCGGTTTTAAAACCCGGTTCTTTTGCTAAATTTGTGACATTCGAAAACCGGTTTTTCAACTTGCTAACCGGTTGTGCCGAATTTTCCATAAACGAGTCTATAAACAAAAAGACAGAAAATTTGGATCTTTTATTTGATGGCTTAAATACCATATGCCCCACATCATTACCCAGCGAAAGGGTATTTTCGATATCAGTAATTTTGTTTCAAAACGATCAATGGACGCTTTTTGTATTTTTATATCATATTTTCAGAAGAGTAACACCAAATAATTTTTTGTTGTGTATTATAATGTATATAAATAAACGACATAAAAAAATGAACTTTTTCTCGCTATTTTAATTGAATTATCAATTTTTTGTAAAACTTCAATATTGACAATATTGACATTCGAAAACCGGTTTTTTCAAAAGTCGGTTTTTGTATAAGCCCTAGTTAATACCTCAAAAAGTGATTTTTTGGACTTGTTCCCGTTTTAAACTAGTGTATCGAAGTATTCGTCTACTTCTCTGTAGTTACTAAAAATTCTGAAAGCTTTCAGCTGTAGTGTCACGTTCATTTATTGATAATCACTTGTGTATACATTTTCTTGATTTTGCTTTTGGCTTGCAGCCAAAAAAACTTCACATTCCCACGTTTTTGCAGTTATAGATGTGTATAATTAGATTAGCTTCCGCAGAAGTTTGGAAAACTGTCTTTCAATATTTCTATCATTCATTTTTAGTGTATATTTTAAAATAGCTTGGTCCTATTTTTAGCGTACCCCCGCTATCATTACATTGACAAGAATCAAAGTAATGGGCTCTATTAAGATTGCAAATTGATAGGGCAGTGGCTTTATCTTAAGTATGTGAATAAATGAAGGGTGTTCTTCTTTACTTGTAGACAGTGCCGGCGCGAGGCTATTTGGCGCCCTAGGCAAAGGTTATTGGCGCGCTCCTTTTTAACAAATAATCCCATTTTTTTTCGAAATAATAATAAAACAAACAATTCACGATCATTAGATTTTTATATATATCCATATCCGCTCCTAATATGGAGTATATGGAATAAGTTTTTCTTCGTGAACTGTTTGTTACTTGGTAGCTCAACTTCTCTTTTCGAATCATATTGAATACGATACATAATTACAGCGAAAAATATAAACATTAAATAAAATAAAATGTAGTGCTATTTTTTTATTATTAAAGTACATAAAAATAATTTTCATACTCCATTTATGCGCCCCCAAATGGTTTGCGCCCTAGGCGGTTGCCTATTTTGCCTGTATGGTGGCGCCGGCCCTGCTTGTAGACAGTGGTGCAGTGGGGCCAGGGCGCCGCCCTGCCACCTTTTTGACTTGTAACATAATTTTCAAGTACAAACATACATACATACATTCAAAATACTGTTCATTACATTTACCTGAAAATATGATGAGTGAAACGGCACAAACATTAATAAAACAAAATCATGGTGTTCACAATCAAAATCAAACGTTCACTCTCGATCTGTGCATCAAGTGTCTGATCTTCGCTATTTTTTTGGTTTATTTGAAAGTCTTTTTTTAAATCGAGAAGTGAGTACAGTTTTTTTAAGAATAGCTGCGCGTTTTTTTATTTATTTAATTGTTAAAACTTGTGGTTTTTTAACTTCGGACGGATATAAAAAAAATGGAAAAAAATCAATGACCAACCTGGTACCTATGTATTTACAACTACACCACTGTTAGTAGACAGTAGAATCGTCAACTGGTCTGACTATTTAAAATAATATATGTAATTTTTGCGAATTTTTTAATACATATTAAAATGCATAACGTTTTGTATTTTAAATTATTTAAAAAGGAGTAGCCGATCAAAATAAAGTATTGTAAATGATGAAAATATTTCCTGGTGTGTCGGTATTAATAACGTTCTTCAAAATTTTATAATATTTAAACAATTTGCTGACATAAAACGTTAAATTATGTATGCTAGAATCTATGTTTACTTTGTTTATTTAGACGTTGCATCTTTAAAATCTAAAAGTGTAATAGTTTGTAACTTTCGCACATAAACTACGAAAATGTATAAAATCATTACAGGAGTGACAAAAAGTGGATTTTTACGGGCGGCCAATCACACTGCTCTGGCACTGGTTCAAGTATAATTGAAAATCGCTGGTTTTAATAAACACACAATCATAAAATCGGATGAGTAGTTTGTTATCTACGACAAAACGATACATCATCTACTGTATAGATTATCCTCTTAAATGAAGTGGTAATTATATCTAAATTATGTTGAAATAATGTCAAAAATAAATTTTCCGAGTTCATATTATCTAATCTCATCTTTATGTTTATATAATGGGCAATATTAGCTCAATTCCAGAATCTGTGCTGATCAATCTGGCATTATATAAGCAAATTGTTATAAGTATAATTATTTTATAACAGATTTATTGTCATGTGAAATTTCTAAAAATAAAACACAATGTTAAATTTAAATTAATAACTTTGCTGCTCCATATATTATATACGTCGTTTATATGTACTGTTTTTTTACTATTACAATGATACTTATTTCAAAATCGTTTATACTAAAGTTAAAGATTTTTTCAATTTGTATAACTAATATAATGGCAAGTAAAACATTTTAATAAATACAATTTTTTATAGAGATTACTATCGGTTACATTAAACGCACTTATAATTGCTCTAGATATATGTAAAAAAAGGAACAAGCATGAAAATCTGTGTTTTATTTTACATAATATGCATTTTCACTAAGACTAATTGACAGTTGGCGAATTGAAAGTAAATAAAGTAATTGATAAATATATTTGGATGTGAATTTAGGGCACCAATCCTGCACCCGTTTTTTGTTCCTGAGATGTCGGGATACTCATTTTTTCCGGGATCCTGGAATTGATCACTTACCATCGTTCCCGCCGAGAATGATATTAAAGCAATTTATTTCTGAAACTGTTCTAGTAGTTTTCTTACACTCCACGTTCTGAATTCTGGATTAAGAGTGAGGTGTAAAGTGTATTTGTTGCTGATATTTTAATTTACTATGAAAAGCGGCCGAATAGTAAAAAAGTGACACCAATCTTGGAACCCGATAAAATACGGTTTATTTGGTAAATTAAAAAAATCCAAAAGAATATTGCAAAGATTGATATTTAGCGCTCAATTTAAGATTTGTATTTTTTTATAACACAACTCTTTATGTTAATTTTTCATCAATAAAAAAAAAACATCGATGATATGATTCAAATATGTACATTATTTTCCATCCATTTCAAAGAGAGAGCATTTCATATTTACGTTCTAAGATTTATTATTTTTGTTGTTTATCAGACTGACCTATGACCAAATTACTTATAACGCAATCTTACGATAGTAAGTATCGCATTTAATAAAACATTGTTAACAATTCCAGTAAATGATAACAAAGCCTAACAGTTAAATGCGTAATTATTTACTAGATTTTTACGTCTTCTCATTGCTAACAATCAGGGTTAGCGCTAGACGTTTTGCCGCTATTATCAAGCATTAATTTCCTTTTTTCACCCCAATTATAAAGTTTAAAACTGATACCCTATAAGTAGAATATTTGTATACAATGCATTAACTCGCGTATTTCAATTTGACGGTTTATGCAGGTTATTTCTGATTATCCCTTAGAAGCTCAGTCTTCATTTGCACGTCTATGGCTTCGAACAACACGCGGTCGTTTAATTTTCTTATAGAAAAGTGTCTGACTAAGACTATTGCCGATAAAATTTTCTTTTGATCACTCGACCGTTGGCGTACTTTTTGTGTTTTCATCCAAAACAAATATTTTCGGAAACTAGCATATTCACCGTTTTGATTGCTAAAATAACAACTAAATGTAGTAAAAGGAATGGAGATGATTGAAAATAGTGAAGACCATTTCAAGGGAGAAAAACAATAATTTTCACGCAATCATAGTCGGAGTTGGAATCGGGTCGTGTTTTAATTATTTAAAGTATGATTTCTTATGGAATCCACAGCCATGTTAAAAACTAAACGTGACTATCTTGTTCCTCTCCCTAGATGAGATTGATTATTTAATTATATATAAACAAAACATGTAAGTAAACCATGTAGATGTAGGTATTCAATCACTAACGTAAATTGTATCATTCAAAATATGTTGTCATAATACATATTGTATTCAAAGATTTTTTCTTAAATAAACAATGGAATATTTATTTTTAATTTATCTACTGCATAATATCTGAATGACTTCAGACTTTAAATAATACCGTGGTTCAAATTGTCCGAACGTGCTATAATGAAAGAAAATTACTTCATAAAACAGGTTTTCAAATGTTTTGCCTTAAAACTAAGAATTTTTCTTGCACGTAGAACATTAGAACTTATATGAGAATACAAAGTATTTTTTTTAAATCCATTCCCGCTCCCAATGTGGACCTAATGGAGGTATCTCAACAGATTTTTTCTACGATAACTGTTAGAGAGAGTATTAGGGGTAGAAAGATACGTCTAGGACTGGGTTAATAGTTAACTAATCGCTCTCGCTACGCCCAGTTATTGAAAGATCGGAACTGTGAGAAGGAATTTTCAGACATCACAAACATCCATGCTTTCGGACAGAAATCGACAAATCGATCGATAAAATTTCGTAAGTACTGGGACACGAACAAGATAAATTATCAAACATTATTTAAAGTTCTCAAACTTTATACAATAATAAAAGATACCAGCCTTAATATATAGCAGAAAAATTCAATCCTTATTTTTGACTTGATCCTTGAAAATTTATATCTCAATGTATATCGTTGTTTTTTTTTCCTTTCAGCAATGCTTAAGACTTTATTTATATTGACAAAATAAATCTCTTGATTATTACAAAAAACGTTAAACTGTAATATGGCGCGTTCGATAAATCAAACTGAAGGTCTTGAAGATAATGGAAAGATCGGACCAGTTGATGTTTCTTAATATTTATCGGTTTTCATCTTTATGATCATATCTCCGTTATGTTATAACTTAAAATAATTCAATTAAATATATCATCAAATTAAATCAACGTTGCTTAAAAATATGTTGTTTTGAACATCCGGAATATCATTTTTATCTTCAATGATAATCGCTGTATAATTAACTGTGTATAGCAGCGATTTCTAACCTGGGAGGTGTGGACTATTGCAAAGAGAGGCGCGAACAGTCCAAAATATTTACTAGATGAAATAAAGGATGGGCAGGCGCCAAGATATTTTTTTCTTCAAAGGGAGGCGTTGTAACATAGAGGTTGGAAACCATTGATGTATAGGGATTGCAAAACAGGTATATAACCTATCGCAACTGAATATATTTGTGCTATAAATGGTTGTTATTCAATCGCTCTTCATCTTGTTTACTGAGAAATTAAGAATTGACGGTAGGACTTAGAGAGGTGTAATGATCGTGCATATTTTTTTTTCTGGCGGTGTCACCGTGAGGGCCACGAAACTTTACGCTCTAAGCGTGAATATTCGTGGACCTCAGTCGTTGACTTAAAAGAAATAATGTTGTACATTTCGAAAAGTTACACGTAACATAATATTACTAAAGCTAATTTTGATATTAGTTGATTACGGGTTCCTCTTAAAATATATTATCTTTGGAAGAGGTAATGATTTAAAAAAAAAATACAATGACAGTGAATGATTTAATGATGCGATAAAATCATCAGTGACGATTTGACGGCTACTAAATGATGAACAATTAGTGCAAAAGGGTGTTTCATTTATTAAATATTACAATATCTTTATTATGCTGTCAATTTTACTTTTATCATAGTAAAGTTTATTGATTAGTTTTGGCAGCTAACAGGTTATGCTCCATAGCCGTGCCGTACTCATTACCAGTAATGGACCATTGTATTGGCAATGATGGAAAAATAACCAGTGACGGCTCGAGGAGAAGTTAATATTACATTGCCGACTATTTAAATGGCATGGTATTTTAGAGTATTGCCTCCCACAAATTTAATATAGATATGTTATGGATATATTTTTACTAAAACACTTTATTATTATTTAAATGTTGTTTCAACTTTATTCCATAATATTAATTTAAACACTTAATCTTATTAAATCAAAATAATATCGATGTGAGTATTGAGGAGTTTCTACTAAGCTGTCGGCCTTTCGATTTGAACTCTCAATTTAAACTGAAGAGAAGGAATTGGATATTGGTTTAGTCCGTTTAAAGGTATATTGTTACAAGTTATGTCTTAGAGAATTAACATAGCACAGAGGTTAATGTTGTGTCTACATAACAGAAATTTAAAAAAAATTTATTACAGTTTATTCTAATTAAGTGCACTTATTTATTTTTATTAATCACACGAGACTTAACTCAGTATTTTTTTTTACTATCTTATTTTTTTTTTGTACCTGCTTAGATTTATATATTCGTTCATAATACTTGTGATGAGTGAATTCGGTGTTAAGTTTTGCTAAAAAATAAGGTACTAGTGCAAACGGGGGCTTAATTTTTGAATTATAATACCGTTCCACCAATAAACGACAGTGAAAAGTTTTAAAGAGATATTCGAGTCACTCGTGATCAACTCGAGGATTAAATATATCACAAGGGGCCATGTCAAGGTCCCAAATTTTGAATTAAAAAAACACAATTTTTTGTACTTGACCATGTCGGGATTTGAACCTGAAGTGTATTAAATATTGCTAGGACACAAAAAAGTGAAATAAAAATCAACGGAAAAAATACAATATTGGAAAAGTAACAAAGTAGACTAGCCTTAGCAAAACATACTCGCTTCTCATTTGAGATGAAGCGCATGACAGTAAATTGTTCGCTCACCTTTTTTTTTTAAATTTATTTAAGGTGATAAATTTTGCCTGTTATGAAAATGTGCCAAATATTTTTTAATTAAAAAAAATAATGAGATAAACTTAATATGTCACTCGAGATCTACTCGAGGAGAAGAGACATCAAAAACACAAATCAAATTAAAATCGAATAAATCTAAAATTGATATTGACCTTACCTTATGCTTACGGGGATTGGTTTGGTGAAACTTTTACGCAATCGACTATAGATGACAAACAAATAATATGATAAGGCTAGAACAGGGGTTTCCAACCTTTTGTACCCTAGAGCACATTCTAAAATATTGGTAGAGTGGCGAGCACCACATTTTTTCAAGCTTATTTATAGCCCAGAAATTTAACGATTTACCCAAGTTATCAGCGTGACTCGTTCTTTTTTTTAGCTCTTCCAGGTATTTTGAAATCCAAAATCGCAGGACTTTTTGATTTGCCCAAATAAGTAGGCGGGCGCACTGAAATCGGTCGGTGGGCGCCAGGGCACCCGCGGGCACGGGCTTGGTAACCCCTGGGCTAGAAGGATGGAGTTAAGGAACTAGTTACCAGCTAATCGCCCTCTTTACACTATTCTCCCCCTTACCGATTATATAATTGAACTAAGTGGTTGTAATAAAATGAAAAACTACAATAAACCACAGTAAAGTAATGTTTTCATTCAGGGATTTAAACCTTTGACAGCGGAACCTAGTAGAACAAAACCCAATGGATTACGGTGATTGAGAGAAACTTTATTTTGGAACGGAAAGAAAACAATCTTTAATTTGATCGTATTCATTTATTTGTTTATAAATTTCGTACTCGACATTCTTTTGTAGAAAGTTAGCCAATATCATAGTTAAGTTTCTAAGCACGTACATATATGTACATGACGGAATTATTAGACATCGATTGTTTTAAAATGTGAAAACTGTACCGATCTAGAAACAAGAATAATACTATATCAATTTTGGAAAGGCGAAAGTAGCTGTTTTTCGATAATCTCATGATTACACGATATGTACCCCTTGTGTCTCAAAAAAATGTTGGTGTCACACCTTTATTTGTTTTTATGAACTATTCCTGCCACATCGAGTGGATAAGGTGGATTATCTTCATTATAAGATGAACCTTTCTAATGAGGATTTAAAAGCGTGGACCTTGGTAGAAAAACTTATTTAAAAATATTTTTTCCCCTTAATCTTTCTTCCACGTGCTCGGAATGCTTTACATAAAAATTAGCCCGGCGAAACACAAAGATATAAAAATTATAAAACAGTGACCTCGGCAATTATATGATAGAATTTTACATAATTCATCATTTGCTGATGTTAAAAGTTTTCAGACAATAGACAATAAACAGCTATGGTATTTTTTATTATGCATTTTTTATGAAAAAAAAAATGAATTAATTGTTTCATAATAAAATTTAACCGTCTACAGGAATTGCAGCTAGGTGCTGATCCAAGACGAATGATTTTCTTATCTTAGCAATAGGCTCGCCAGCAGCTCCGGAATTTAACAAGGGGCTATGGCGAGCTCCCCTCCAGCCCTTCCCTGTATACAACTTAATACGAAAATACCGAATTAGTAATTAAATTAAGCCTTTTGACGTTTAAAAAAAGAAGGGGTTGTGAAAATTTCGACCAGTAAAAAGGATTTACACACAGGGCTGTGGAGTTGTGGGGAAATAAGACGACTCCGACTCTGACCATAGCATAAAACTCGTCTTTAATTATTTTCAATATTGTTATCAAACTTCATATTTTGACTTTACATACTTTCGGTAAAACTTGCTATGTGTAGGTTACGTCATTATGCCCCTCTCTAGGGTCAATTTGTAGAAGATATTATTGTATATTATCATTTCGTCTATTGGCCGCTCTTGGGCCTTACCAAAAATATCCCACCGCCCACGTCACTGGTCTTTTTGATGTCCAGTTGTTTTTTTTATTACACGATTCGACCCTGACCAGCGCGACGATATCGCATGATGAACGATGGCATTGTCACCAATATCAAATGCACGTGATTCGGATAAAGGTAATTCAAATTAAAATATGTAAGTGCATATATGTATGACAACATCGAAATATGACAAAATATCATTCAAATACCGTGCTCGAAATGGAAATGTTTGACAAAACGGAACGCTGAACAATTTAAAAAATCAATGTTGCCGAAATTTTCCGACAAAACTCATTTTTAAATAATGATTTATCTTAAGTGTTTATCAATAATTTACAAACTGGAATGGACATTTTTATTTTTTTACGAGACGGCGTGCTACTCTTCGCGGATTTTACCTAAGTCATGTTTAATTCAATTTTTCACGTATTAAATTTTAATCAATAAAAATATTTAGCATTACAGCTAATCCCAATGCGCCAAATATGTATTTTAAAATTCAAAATAAGATGAACCGATAGGAATTTTATAAGACACTCGAGACCAACTCGAGGAGAAGCGACATTACAAATATCTATTTTTTTAGGAAATACAAGTCTTAAAATTAAAAAACAGCTAGCTGATAGTGTAAGACCTGCTTTTTACTGTAAAAACTCTTTAGGCAAATTATTAGTTAATAATAAAGATAAAATACATTACTTAAATAAATCCGGGATTTATAGATTGCAATGCTCTTGTTGTACAAAGTTTTATATCGGCAAAACAGAAAGAACACTGAACATCCGGGTTTTAGAACATATGGCAGCCTTTAGATTGAAAAAAGACACGTCTACTTTTGCTAATCACTTAATATCGGAAGGACACGTGTTCAATCAGGAACAAGGGATAAAAATGTTACACCCAAATACGGACAGTCATAAGCTCTTTTTCCAAGAAATGTTAGAAATCAACAAAGCACAGCTGCAAAATCTTCCGATTTTAAACGAAATATCAAATTTTCCCACATCTCCTCTTCTATACCCTATATAACCATAAAATCATATAATCATAAAACCTTTGCCGACAAACAAATTATATAATTCTTGAAACTGCTCACTAGTCAAATCTGTTGGCATTCCCATGGGCTTATCCTTTTTGCCAGCAGTGGCTTTGGACTCAGTGATGCATTTATATCTTATATAAACACGAAACTTTCATTTACTAAGCGTCAGTTCAAGTTCATCCGTGCACTTGAATGCCTGAAGATGCCGAAAGGCGAAACCCGGGTCGTTAATGACAAAATTTGTGAGAATGTACATAGTTTGAACGATTCAAATTTAATCTAAATTTGTTTTTGATCTCACCCGGACATGAACCCAGACCCGCCTGATTGCTAGGGCTAGACTTTTAGTGAGAAAATATTATAACGTTTAGTTTTAATATCTATTTTAGCATTGTATTATATAATACAAGCCGAAAGAAAAATATGTAATACTAGGTTTTTTTTCTATGGACTTTTAAACTACAAAACGTGATTATGCCATAGAGAAAGTCAGTTCGATATACCTATTCACCTGAATTATTTATACACTTTCTAATAAATAAGTCCCAAAATTGTCATCTGAGATTTCTCCGGCATAAAGGTATATGTCAGACCCTTTAGAGCCCAAACAATCGATCCATTCTTAAGCAAGCTTCTAGAAAACTTGCTTGCTTAACTTTTCCGGTTCTAAGCTCAAGAAATACGACCCCAATACCTTTTTTACCCAATACATTTTATTAAATATCTATTTTAATATGGGTGATACAATGTTTATAATTAAGGTATTCTTATATCATAGTTTTTTGGACCTTTTGTAGTTTATATAAATATGTGATAACGCGATTACTCTATCAGGCGATAAGCACCCGCAATAACGATCGTCTGTAAGATAGCTGAGAACACTCGTCAGTCGTCAATTCATATGTGTGCTGGGATGACGTCTTTTTTACGCGCAACTTAAAATATGATTTTTTATTAAAAAACCACGGGTTTTTATAAAAAAAAAATGTATGAGGAATGATGCAGAGAGATATTTTAAAGCCCTTAGACTATTTTTTTTTGAAATTCATAAGAATAAGGCCAACAATGAGGAAACTACTGGGGTCAAAAAAGACCCCAT
Organism: Himalopsyche tibetana; assembly: GCA_030503985.1. Classification (NCBI taxonomy): domain Eukaryota; kingdom Metazoa; phylum Arthropoda; class Insecta; order Trichoptera; family Rhyacophilidae; genus Himalopsyche; species Himalopsyche tibetana. Next base: position 11,234,420 of record JAPJYX010000011.1, on the reverse strand, counting down.
CGGCAGAGACGTATATTTCTAGTCTTCGAGCCGCGAGAGTTAATTGAATAACTAACCGTTATTATATTCAGTGGCGGATTAAGCACTTTGGAGACCTTTTTTTCGAATTGGATTTTTTCAATACCGAAATATAGGTTTTGAAAATATAAAAATATGGTTGTTTGGTTATGTTCGTGTAACTTCGTATTTTTAGTTGATTTACGGTATTTGGAAAATAACTTTTGCAATAAATATTCTTAGTGAAAAGTTTTATATAATATTAAAAACAAATGAATCCCTGTTTTTGGAAAACTTAAAAAAGTCCGAAAAATACATAAAAATAATAAAAAAGGCATTAAAATCTGAACAAAGAGTGGATGAGAAATATAATATATAAACTAGCTTTGAGCCCCCTAAGATTCGGAGGCCCCAAGCAAGCGCCTCTTGCGCTTGTGGGTTAATCCGCCACTGGGTATATTGAAATGTTATTTTATAGTGAAACTTTTGCAACGAAATTGCCTTGAAATAGTTTTTAAAAAAAGGCAACTGGAACATTAAATTCAGACAATTTGGCAGTAAATTATTATCTGTAAATATTCAATACATTTTTGCACTTTAAGGTTGTGTATATTTCATAATTTGCCTTTGGTCCAAAATCATTAATAAAGGTTTTTTATGCCTCCTGTAAAATTTGTTGTGTGTGGGTTACGTCCCTTTTTCTTTCCACATTATACAAATATTAGTAAAATTACTGTGGGGGCATCACATATTAAACAAAACTTTATATTTGTAACTCGAACTCAAGGAACAAATCTTACTTCTTAAGGGTGAGTCACGGTCTACAGAGACACCTATAATTAACACAAAAAATCGTTGAATTGACAGGATCTACCATTATATGATTTTCAAATCATCCCAGTTGAGTATTCATCCCATCATATTGTAATAAAGTTTATTTGTAAAAAAATAAAAAGTGAGCCGGTGTTGTGGTTAAGTGGGGACCTCCTATTTTTTTTCAATCACATCTCAACCAAAACACACTATTTATTTTTGAAAAAAATATTAATCGTTAGCAAAAATAAATACATTAATAATAACATTAAGTTTTTTTTTTAATTCTCCATTTGACTGATACTATTTCAAAATTTAATTAGGTATGAATGTCTAATAAAAGCTGAAAAAAAAAAACTTAATGTCACAGTCAAAAATCTTAACCCTCCAGAGACGAGAGCTTTTTTCCGATAAAAAAAATATTTTCTAAGCCATATTGAAGTCACGGATAACTTTTATTCCTTTCCAAAATTTAAAAAAAAAAAAACGCAAAGTCGTTGTATAGAAACCCCGCATGACTATATGGTCATGCTCATCCTTTTATTACCGTGTAATATTGAGTACGGACAGTAGTAAGGACAAAAGTGACCGTATGGGCTTGCGAACATTCGGGGTTGAAATATAGCTAAACGTGATTTTTTTTAAAAATATTTACAATTTGACCTCTTTAGATCAACATAATTTTAAAACAAATATATTAGCAAAATAACTGTAAATAATTTTATGTTTTTATAAAAAATATCTAACAGTTTCAAAAAGTAAATTAAAAAAAACGGAAATTCAAAAAATCACATGTGCTTTTGGAGACCGTTCCTGTTCCTACGGCTGATGACCTACTGTAGTCCGTACCCTTCTTAACCAAATATGAGCAAAAGCAACGATATTCAGGTAGAAAAAGTATGAATAGTGGGATCAATAGACAACGGTGTTTTGTGTGACCATATGGTGACGCTCGTCCTTGGAGGGTTAATGTGAGCATAGCAAAACAGTCAGGTCAGGCAGAAGTACGCATACGAACATAATTATTATAGCGCTATAATAGTTGTGAACACGCCAAAGAATTATAAATCATATGTAAAGAAACAATCATTTTTCACTGTTATCTCAGCGTTCCATGAACGATTACACATTTATAATATTTACAACATGAATTTATTTGCTTTTCCAATGTAAGGAGTTATTTATTATTTCAGACAATGCAAAAAATTGAGCATTCAGATAACAGGTGATCACTAACAAAAGAAAACTCAATATTGCACACTAATTATACTCATTTACTTAAGCCATGTTTTCTCCATATATAAACATTAAATATTGTGTATCAGAGTTTCTCAACTTTGTGTCTGCGGATGCACATGCGCCCATTGAGCTATTTTAATGCACCCTACAAAGTATGTATCTAATAACAAAAAAAAAACAAAAATTAACAATTCACCATCCCAGTATTGATTTCAACCAAGTCACCATTACATAGTTTTAGGTAAAACGCATTTGAATGTTTGATTACTAGTAAAATTTACAGTTCATGTTTGATATGTTTCTATTCAAATCAAAATGATTTTATATCATATGGTAAATGTTTTTTATCTCTTTATTTTGTACTCGTATTAAAGTATTGATTTGTACCTAGTCAGTTTAATAATGACTTCTGATTGGTCGGAAATTTGTATACTTATTTATTTACTTATTTCACTTATTTATTAAACAATATATTTTATTTTTTATGTTCTTAATACTATGTTGTCTATTTACAGTTTTGCAATTCAATTTTAACAAAAACCTCTCAAACTCACTTACTTTACTAAGTTAACTCATTTTTCTCTTCGATTTTTTTATAACGTCTTTGACTATTTTAATTTTTTTTATGTGAGGTATTATAGTTGTGATTTAGAAAAAATTGCAAAATGAAATTCAAGGCACGATAATTTATAAGCGAAATGAGAAATATTCGACAAAAACGGTCAATCGAGATAATTAATTGTGACTGAACTATAATAATTAGACAATATATCGAGGAAATCGGTAATTCATAGAACATTTAATGCGGGACTATTTTACATTGTTCTTATGGGTGTTTGGCCGAGACTTTGCCGAATAAACGATCCATGCGAGAAAACGAAGAATGCGAAAGCGGAAGATAGGGATTCCACTGTATAGTATTTCTTATTGCATCTGTCATATCTTTACAATACACATATTATATTTAAATATTTCAGGTTCGAAGAAATGAGCCCTTCTGCGACAACATGTGACCCAAAAGTAGCACCGTGCATTGGTGGATTTCCACGATTGTACACTAAGATTCAGGAGCTGAAGAAGCTGAAACCTCAGTCCGTGGTGCTTAACGCTGGAGACAGTTTCCAAGGGACGCTTTGGTACAATATCTTTAAGTGGAATGTCACCCAACAATTCATGAACATGCTGCCACTGGATGCCCATGTAAGTCCCTATCTTTTTCTTATTTTTTCTTTGATCTGTAAGAGAAGATTTGCTAATTTATTAGTTGCAATGATAAAGATTTAAATAAAAATTCAGTGATACAGTCTTATAGCTATATTTTACATTTGATTACTTAACAATAGCATAAAGATAATGAGTAGATCTCAACTCATGGAGAGTTTCCAATCACGAACTTAAAAGTAGTAAAGTATTGGAAAACTGCTTCTTAGATACTTTTTACAATCATTAAAATCTGTTTTAAGCTGCTGTGTTAATGGTAAACGAAGTGTTTCTGAAAAATAAATTCCTTACTGGTCCTGGTCCGAGCCCTTATTTTGATGATCGTCCTAAGCCGCTAGAGCCGGGCCACAGTAAGGCCCGTGGGCCAAACTCAGCTCCGTGCAAATCTCTAGTACTGAGATTGGAGCCCATGAATACCGCCTCCATAGCCAACAACTTTCACCACTTTCCTACAGGCCCAGTATTTTAAAAAAATGCCAGACATTTAATCAATCTTCTATAACAAGATGACACAGATATGTTTTAAGCAAATTATTTTATTTTGGTAGACACTGGGAAATCATGAGTTTGACGATGGAATCGCTGGAGTAGTGCCGTACATCACACATCTGAAGTCAAAGATGCTGGTCTGTAACGTTGATGACAGTCAAGAGCCAACTATCCAAGGAACCTACCAGAGCAGTCTTGTCATCGAGAGAAATAACAGGAAGATTGGAATTATCGGTGTCATCTTACAAACAACTAATGTAAGTTGTAATAAAATCCACGTGTCAACAAAATTTGAATGCCAAGCTTATTTATATGTAGAGAAATGGCTGTCTAAAATTGTAACATTTTTTCAACAAATTAATTAATAATAAGTTTAATAAAAACATTATAAACTATAAACACAGCTTACTATGGCATTTTTTAATTTTTTTATAATATTTACAATTTGAACTCTTTAGATCAACACAAATATATTAGTAAAAGTAGTGTAAATAATTAAAAGTTTTGATAAAATAATAACTAACAGTTTCAATAAGTCCCATTAAAAATAAATGATTATTCAGAAAATCACATGTGCTTTTGGTAGATGTTTCTGTTCCCGTGGCTAATGACTAACTGAAGTCTGTATCCATTTTAACTAAAATTGAGTGAAAGCAACGATATTCAGGTAGAAAAAGTATGAATAGTGGGATCAATAGATAACATTGCTTAGTGTGGCTATTTGGTCATACTCGTCCTTGGAGGGTTGGGTCTTAAATTTAAATTTAAACATCTAAATTTGACATCAACCTTACTGGGAATCAAACCTGGATCTGCCTGGTCGGCAGAGCAGGCTCTAACCGACTAACCGCCCACTGTGGGGCAGTCATGTTATCTGTGTTTCTATGTAAAAAAAAAAAAAAATGTATGACAGATTCATTAGCATGATTTTTTACTTGCCAATTGGCGGATTTGAACAATAGTTTTTTTTTTATTTTTTCAGCAAATTGCTCAAACTGAAAAGTTGCTGTTTACTGACGAGATTGTAGCAATAAAGAAGGAAGCGGCAGCTCTGACAAAACAAGGCGTCAACATCATTATTGTGTTGTCTCACTGTGGACTAGATGTTGACAGGTTTGTAAAGAATTCTTCATTATTAAGTAAATTGTGTTGATAATTGAATACACAAGGGCTGAATCCTAAAATTGCTGCATGAAGCTTTTACAAATAGTAAACTAAAAGAAGCATTTTACCGATTATTTTACTTAAAAATGTTGTCACGCCATTTATGATTCTTCATTATCATTTTTAGGTTAATAGCGCAAGGTGTTGGCAGTGATGTGGACATTATAGTTGGAGGACACAGTCACAGTTTACTCTATACTGGAGTAGCACCAAACGGAGAAAAGCCCGTCGATGTCTATCCAGTAGTCGTACAAGCCGATGCATCTACAAAGGTACTGAACGAGCATGCTTGTTTAAAAATTTAGGGGCAGTATAAAGCTTAGAAACAATATGGTGTGTACAATGAATAATTGCCACACAACGTCCAAAAGATATCTCAAAATTTTAACAAATAAAAATACAATAATCTGCAAATACCAAATAGGGTTCTTGAATAGAGTTCTTGAATATTCAATATTTTGTATTCTCTTACTGTCATGTAACCTAATAAAACTGTAATTCGGCAAAGGCTTGAAGTGTAATTATCAACGCAATATCATCTTTGGTGTTTGCCTTTTAAGCTTAACTTTTTTACAACTATTAACATATCTTTGGACTGCAATAACTGTAAACTGAGACCTCTGAAGACACACATTGCAATTGAACCCGACCACAGTTCAGCCACTAGTTGACATGTTCGGCTGTAGTGTAATTATTCAATGGGCTTCAAAAACGTTCCGTACAATAGACAAACGAATGGACACGCTCGATTCACAAGCTGCAGAAGATGCTTGCGGTCAAGCATACATACACACTATGCAGAAACACTGGCAACTATCAGTTTCCTTGTGAAAGATGAAAAGCGAGCATCTTAATAATTAGATTGTGTATGATTGTTACTAATTTATCAAATGATTTCACAATCATCCTGAAGTAATATAAGTACTTGTCTAGATGACTACGTTTCTGTCTTGAAGTGTGGTTGTCCTTCTTTTTATCTTTTTAAAATTAGTACTAACTCAAGTGCTAGCAACAAAGAATCCATGTTCACACGTCTGCAATTCTTTTTGTCTTATACGGATGAACTCGGCTATAAGTCGTCACAGTCACAATCACGTCAAAGTTGCTCGCGGCTGCATGTTCCATGGCCTTCAGTGTCGATGACATTTCCTGTAACATTAAGTAATGTTTGTGCTTTACTTATATTAATTTTATTTTTCAGATTCTGATAGTTCAAGCTGCAGCATTTTCCAAATTCTTGGGGAATATAGATGTGAAGTTTGACGAGTTTGGAAAAATTCAAAGTTGGGAAGGATCACCTATTTATTTGGAAAATTCTATCGTACAAGGTAATTAAATCGTTGTTGTTCAGTTTTATAGTCTATGAAACAAAGACATTGAAATATTTCCTTATGCAAAAGATCAATGGCGATATATCCAATTTTTTTTGTTTTTTATATTTTTTGTTATAAGCTGTTGACTGTCTATAAAAGCATTCAAATTGTTCTTAACTGCATATTAATATAATAATAAAATATTGATTCAAAAGATTTCATTGTGAAGCACAAAAACATTGTTTACTATGAACATTGTAAAGTGGGCATATCAGTTTTTTAAATTCCTTTAAAGACCGAACAGTTGTTTAAAAAAATGTGCACTATTCACATTTCATATATGACAAATCTAGAAGCAGTTTAACTCTCCAGAGACGAGAGCTTTTTTTCGATAAAAAAAATTATTTAAGCCATATTGAAGTCACGGATAACTTTTATTCCTAACAAAAATTAAAAAAAAAAAACGCAAAGTCGTTGTATAGAAACCCCGCATGACTATATGGTCATGCTCATCCTTTTATTACCGTGTAATATTGTGTACGGACAGTAGTAGGGACAAAAGTGACCGTATGGGCACGCAAACATTCGGGGTTGAAATATAGCTAAAAATATTTAAAAATATTTACAATTTGATATCTTTAGATCAACATAATTTCAATACATATATATTAGCAAAAGAACTGTAAATAGTTTGATGTTTTAATAAAAAAATAACTAACAGTTTCAAAAAGTCCATTAAAAAAAACGGAAATTCAAAAAATGTGCTTTTGGTGGCCGTTTCTGTCTTCGCGGCTGATGACTTACTGAACTCTGTACCCTTCTAAACCAAATATGAGTAAAAGCAATGATATCCAGGTAGAAAAATGATGAATAGTGGGATCAATAGACAACAGTGTTTACAGTGACCGGTCACACTTGTCCTTGGAGGGTTAATACATATCTTTTATAGATTGTTAACACTGTTGCCAAAATAATTGTCTTTCTTTTCAGATCCAAAAATTCTAGGACTAATGCAGCCATATAAAATCCTGGTAGACTTGGAAGGAAAAAAAGTTATTGGTTTTTCAAAAGTGCAGATGAGCAAACCTGCATGTCTATATGGGGAGTGCATTATTGGAAACTTAATCACGGATTCCTTTGTTGAAGCAGTAAGTCTAAAGCAATGATTCTTCAATTTTTCATATTCTTATAGAACATACTAATTTAATCCATACCTTGAACGATTGTTTAATCATCTTCCATAACGATTATTGACAGGGATAGTGAAAGGCATATTGTTGTACACCTTTTAATAGAAATAGTATATAACCTAAGCTCAAACATAAATACCTATTATTTTTTTTAGTATTAGTCAGTGCATTTTTTCCCATGTAACACGGTGGAACGTCGTTTCGCCACCTTTTTTCTTGGCATTTTAAATGTTTCAGATCAAAAGTAGCAAAATTTTATTATTAATTTGCTTTGAAAACTTTTGAAGTGAGAGCGATTAGTTAATCACTAGTCCTGTCGTTGCCCAATTCTTACTCTTTCAAAAGAAAAAGTGGTTAAGCAACTGTGTAATAAGCAGTTCTCGTAAAAAACCCGTTGTTGAAATACCTCCATTAGGAGGTCTATGCTCCATATTGGGAACTGACATAGATTAGAAAAAAAAGCACTGTTATTAATTATTATGGGAATACTTTTTTTGAGCTATATAGAATATATCTTTAGTGTAAACATAGCTTTTATAAAACTTCTGGCATTACAGCTAATAAATCAATCTTAAATTCGGCCTAGTTTCTGTTTTATTTTCATAATTTCCTTTTTGCTTAGCAGGTAAATACATATCATATTTTTACAATCATATTTTTTGTTATGAAAAAGGAACCAACAGCAAAGTTAACATTATGCTTAATTAACAAGTGATGGAAAGATGGATAACATTTTAACAATATCACAAACATTTACAACATTTAGACAAAATATTTTAAAACATGTCTAAACATTAAAGCTCAATTCTCCGATGAAAAATTGCAGTTGGTTCCCTTCGTTTAACACAACCCATTGCTTGAATGACAATTTTTTTAGTCACTCGAGGATAAAACACATCAAAACGCCCATGGCGTAGATTTTAAATTGAAGTTGAAAAAATCCTATTCTGAAAATGACTTTGCCGGGGCTAGAAACCCAACCCAACCGATGCTATGGTAAATCTCTTAATATTACACCACAGAGACCGATATGGCTGCGGTCTACCAGAAACAGTACGTTGATGTATGGCATCCTGTATATAGTATTGATGAATCATTACAGGTGGTGGACATTAAGCCCAAACCAGGCCATTGGACTTATGCTGCTGCAGGCATGATAAATCAAGGTGGAATAAGGGCCAGTCTTGAAATAGGGCGTAAGTTCTTTTTACAATAAAATTTTACTAGAATTTTACACAGGAAAAGACTTTAGCGGGAGGGGTTGTTGACCCAGGTCCCACAATATCAGGGTCTTGAGTTTTGGTTGAACGCAAAAAGTATTTTAAAATTTAAAACATATCAAGGATAATTATAAATAGGAAACCAAACATTGCGTGCAAAAGTTTCTAATATTGACAAATATGGTTTGCAGGTAAACAAACATTGCAAATAGACTAAGCTTATCAAATTTAAAATAAAATTACCATCATTTTTTGTCATGCTGCAACATACGAGAATCTCCGAGTGAGTGCTTGTGCCGGCACCCCCCGCCCCCCTCCCCGATTGACAATTGTTGACTGGAAGCCTATTACTAATTCACGCTGCAAGCGTTGATTTTTTTTTAAGCGCAGTATTGAAAACCTTCCATTAAAAATAGACTTAATCTTTCTAAAAATTAGACCACAAATAATCATTCTAGTTCAAGTTCATCCGTGCACTTAAGTGCATGAAGATCCCGAATGGTGAAAACCGGGTAGTTAGTGACAAAGCTTGTGTGAATGTACATAATTTTAACGATTCAAATTTTATAATAAAAATGAATATCGTTGTACAAGTGTTCCATTAAAAAAAGACAAAATTTTGATTTTTTTAAGAAGTTCATCGTCCAAAATTATCTAGTTTTTGCTTCTTTTCAAAAGGGGCGTGTATCCAAGAACCCGGTTTCGGTATTTCTTTGTTTGAAAACTCAACATATTGTATACACATTTCTGAGTAAAAGTCATTCTGAGAAAAGACGCAATGAATGATATCTATCACTTACTGCAGTGCTTCTCTGAAAACAATAATCTGCGGACCCCTGAAATTTTTTTTCATACTTATCACAAAGAATGTTGAAAGAATGAAAATTTTTGCGGACCCCTATGAAAAACCTGCGGACCCCAGGTTGAGAAGCACTGACTTACTGTATGTATTAATTCATTGTTTCAGCGATAACCTACGAAAGTCTTGTATTGATTCAGCCGTTCAATAATGATCTCGTGACTGTGGAGCTGCAAGGAAAGTATATTTTGGAAGCCTTTGAGGTGTCAGTGTCCAAATCTTGGAGCGAGGTTGAATTCGTTGGATCAAATATGCTTCATCTTTCAGGTAAGAATAACCAAATAATTGTACACTATATAAGCTATATTCTAGAGTCTAGAATTTAGACTTTTTCAAGGCTTACCTTACTAACGTTAGAACTGTAATTTTGATTATTATTTAAAAAAAAAGATCAAGACCTAAAGATCAGCTCAGCAGGTTTAATAAAGATCAGCTCTTCGCAAGCATTATCAATTGATGTTGATCAATTAATCAATCAAGAATTAACAGCAAACACCCCAAAAATGATAACATTAGAATTTATAGCTACAAACTTATATGATGAAAAGAGTGTTGTGTGAAGCTATTTTGATTTTGTTAGTATGGCTCATGTTGAGCTTCGGTCTTATGCCAAATATTCAAAACCATTGTTTTGGACCATTTAGGTACATGGTTGACTTCATGACCATCCATCGGCCATCTCTGTCACAAACTCTCTCTCCAGACTTTCACACCCAGCCTCTCAGCATTTATGATATTATTTAAATTACTTTTCAGGGTTCCATGTCGTATATAATACATCAATGCCAATCGGCCAAAGACTGATATCGGCCAAGATCAGATGTAGCAACTGCACAGTACCGAACTATGGACCGATCGACCCTGACACATCCTACAGATTAGTCATGCAGTCTTATCTTGCTGACGGAAAAGATGGATTTGAGGTAAGCACATCGGAACTTAAATTCCTGAACCCTTGACAACTTGAGAGCTGAGACTAAGGGTCTTAGTGCTAGGTCAAGATAAACTTTGCCGTACCATATAATGTGTTACTATGTCATTTTTGTCATGTGCTACAAGACACTTAGGTTGGTAGCACTTTTAGGCTTTAAGTAACATACATTCTCAACATTAAGTTATTATTGTCGTAAATACTTATTGTTAAAATGCTCATGTTGAAATTATATCTTGAGACTACATCTCGGAAGCGTCAGTGATCAAAAATAAATCTTTGTAATATTGATTCTTGAAAGATCCTATGCTATCTTCCTCTCGTCTCTTGAATATGGGAAACAAAATAAACAGCCTCTTTTGTTAGAATAAAGAGGTATATTTAGGCAATACTGTATTTCTTTGATTGTAAGACTTCATTAAATATAAAGCGCAACACTATTTTCAAATACCAATAAAATATGAATTACCAAACAATTATTAAACACACTTTCAATTCAGGAAGTATATAGGAAAACTTAAATCTTTGAAATCGCAATTAATATGGTTTATTTATTTAATAATTGTTTAATTTTTCATTTTGCAGATCATCAAACAACATGGAAAGAATATTGAAATATGGGGTGTCGATCTAGACTTTTTGGAGAAATACATAAAGAAATTTAGCCCAATAGTCACAGGACTGGAAGATAGAATAATTATGTTAAAATAGAATATACGAATCGCAACAAACGCCAAAATATAATGTAGAACTGATTATTAAGTTGGTATACAATTTAATAATTATAGTTAAATAACACATATATGTGTAAAGGGACCCATAAATATAAGAACAGTTATTCCTTCGCCTTTATATAAACAGTATCATATGGCTTAAATGGTAAAAAGTTTTGAGCCGCAAGAATTATAAGATAATGACTCAATGTTGGCAGAATTTACTTGTTGATGTGAAACTTTAGCATATAAGTCTTGTAAAACTATAACCTTTTTTTACTTTATTATAATAGAGTTTTACCAAGTTAACACCAATGATTTCAATAAACTGTATGTGCTGAAGGAAAAAGTCATAATTGGGTCTTCAGTTTGAATAGAAACAATTTTCAACGGGAGTGTGAATATATAATTTTCTCTGTCAATCACAAAATAACTTTTTTGTTTGCTTTGGATGGTTTAATGATTTCTCTGCAGTTCGATAATTCCTGTTTATTATGTAATATCTCCTGTTGTGCTTTCTTATTTCAGAAATAAATAATATTTTTCTCTACTTTAAATACAACAGTAAGATAACCGAGAAAAAATAGTTTGAGGTATGAATGCCTTTATAGTCAAAGTAAAATGGTGTATTTAATGTAACACTGTAATAAAAATTCTATTAAATTATGTAAAGCACAAAACTGTCATCTCGTTCATAACTAAGATTTTCTAAGACAGTCCTACCATTGCATTGGTGTATTAATAAGTAGAATATTAACATGAATAATCAGTGTTCGGAGCAGTATACAGAATAATCCGTTCACTGTTTTAAATACCCAAGTTGTTAGCTTTTTGGCTGCCGTTGAAAAAAAGTACATTTGTACCTAGCAAGCTGGCTAAAGTTTATTATTATTAATTTAACTCGTCTCTGGCGTGTTAAGCATGAAAAATTTGACAAGAAATCTTGTTTGTGGCAGCCATCCAGCTAAAGGGGCAATCGATTAAGTATAATATTATTGGTATTTCTTGAAAAACTATGTGACAAGGAAATCAAATTCAATTTTAAAAAAAATATATGTATTCCTTATTACTGTCCTATTATTAATAAAGTAAATGATTGTAATATATCAATGAAGACTATATTGAGTTCCTATTACATAAATTGTTCCCGCAAACATAACAATCCGTCTCCAGTTAACACAATAATTAGGAGGTGGAGCTCTTGTCATAATACAAATTATTATCGTTAATGCGGAACATTTGTTAAATTGTTGATAAAATATAACATAGAATATTAAATCAATTTGCTAAATACTATAATACATAACTGAGGATTAAGTTTTTAAAATGACATTACTATTTTTGAAAACAACACAAAAACATACAATTAATAATATGAATTGTGATAATGACTGAAGCATAGAAAAGGAGGCACCCTCGAATGCAATAGCATACAAAATAAATGCCACATTATATCAATTAAAAAAATGCATTTCTCAAAACATTTATTTATATTGTGTGATTAGATTTTTCTAATGCAGGTACATTTTTTTGATCTCTCTAACACAATTTCTAGAGAACAGATTAAGCTGTAATATAAATAAAACGAAAAATGTTACATTTATCGCCAACAGATGGCAATACTAAGGAGATATGATATTGATTTACTTGTAATGACATCTATTGATGGAAATACTATTGAAATGTATAAAATTCGTATATTATTTAACATTTGACTTTTAAAAAACTTAGTGCTTTAAAGTATTATTGTGATGTTATTTATTTATTAAGGAAATGTCAATAAACAAATTTTAAAAATTGAAATGTGTTCTTAATTTCGGCCCCTTTATGGGGTCAACGAAAGGAAGAAGAAAGTTTGTCTCTGTATCATCTGACAACAAATTAACAATACAGTTTTTTTCGTAAAAAGTGAAAACTAATATAACTGGTTAAATACTGGCAATGTAACTTTTTATTATTCTGGTGCTATTTTAAATAAAACGAAGCTCTTATCGTTTTTGTGGTTGGTATAAAAAAATCAAGATAGAATCACTGGAAAAATAACAAAAGACTTTCCAAACAGTTTGTTTCCAAGGGCAGTGGCAGATTAAGGATATGACAGGCTCCAGGTCCAATAAAATTTGGAGGCCCTGTTTTTCGGATAACATGAAAACATCAGAAAATTCAATGTAAAATAATGACAATAAATTTAAAAAATATGGGTAATATAATATAAGCTATTTTCGAGGCCCCTAATGTTTGGAGTAATCCGCCACTGACCAAGGCGACAACCATAAATAATAATGCATTTTTCGCATCAGCGATTAATCGCGGAATCTAGAGGAATTTTGAACATGTTATTATGTAGAATTTTTAGGTAGTGATAAAAGAAACAATCTTTAGAAAAGCTTTTCTTCTGAAAAATAAATCAATTTGGTGGAGATTAATTAATTTGTTGAATAAAAAAACACTATTTAATTAATCACAGCACTAATGCATTCTTAACCCGACATATACAGTAAAATTTAAGTAAATTTAAAATTCACATTAGTTAGGTTCGATCAATATAAAAAAATATACAAAACAATTATTCAACTTTTTTGTCAAAAGATGTCACCGTATTGAAATCTAAACTATAATTAAGACAAATCGTTAAGTTATTACATCATTTTTTTTAAATTCTCGTTTTGATCGGTACTATTTCAACATTTTATTAGCTATGAATGTCCAATAACAGTTTAAAAATATTTTTTTGTAATATTGATGTAAAATATTTGATTTTTTTAACGTTTAATAAAATTGTGCGCTTTGGTTGAGATGCGATTTTTTATTGAAAAACAATATGAGGTCACTGCTTAAGCAAGCTTCTGACACCATGTTATTTTTTACACATAAATTTTATTAGAAAATAACAATAAGGAATGCTTTAACTTAAAGGGGATTTTTTGAAAATCTTATTAAGCTAGATTCTATCAATTTAGCCATTCAATAATTTGTCTTAATTATAGATGTCGCTGTAGACAGCTATACCCACCCTTCTTCACACCTATCACTCCTCTTTAACTCCGATATTCGCGCAACGTAATCTTTTTTTATATATTACAGCGGTAGACAAACTCTTGAACCTAGCGAACCACCAAAATCACAATTTTCAATCCCACGGACAACTGACATGCTTTTGTTTTTTTTAAGTACCTACTACCCACAAGTATTTATGTAGCTTGTGTATTATGTACTATATTTTTATTTTATATACATAAGCCAAGTACATGGCAAATTGGCGTCAGCTGTAATGCCATGTACTGTCATTTTCATTTGAAACAATAAATAAACAAAAATTATAAAAAATGAATGATTGGGATTTTTCTTACTGCATGATTACAATAAGCTTATGGATTTTCGCTTCGCGAATGCTACTTTTATGGCAGTCGTGCACAGCCCGTTTGATGAAAGGTTCAACGTGTCCATTTACCGATTACTCACGGGCCCCATTGGTAAAAGTGTTAAAAAATAAACGATATCGGTATATATTAAATATAAATATAATTGGGCCGCAAGAAATGTAAACTTAGAGCACTAATTGTGCATCTAGACATATCAGAATCACCAGAGCCTACATCCATGTAGGTTATTCAAATATACATACTATGCAAAATTATTTATCGATTCATTTAACAAGAAATTTAAAAATATGAATCAGAGTCGACCGATTTTTGAAGCTACTGACGCCCAAATGTCAATCCACGATTCTTACTCCACATTCCTGCGATATGTCACACTATGAGGCCACCAAACCACTGCAACTGTCATGGTGAATAAAAAAAATAAAAACAAACAAAATAAATAAATAAAAACATTTAGTCAAGCAATTCAGCCCGGAACGCGAGAGAGCCCCGAGGGTCTGAGAGACCTCCGAATATATCTGTTTAAACTCTGATAAATATATTTATGTTTATTTTATTTCTTTAAATAAATCATACCAATGCCTTGAAATCACAGTAGCATTTCTGGTGTTACGTAATGTACTTGAAATTTGCATAATTCAACACGTAAAAAAAGCAACAGGGGCGGGCGTATGTATGGAAAAGAAATAGATAATCAGTGCAATGGAAAAGTTTTGACGTTTTTGTATAATGCTAACTATTTATTTCTTCTATTAACTGATGAATAATATCTACTTTTTTACTACTTTCTATTCAATTTTTATCTGACCATCAAACTGTTAAAATCACTCTCTGTAAAGTGTGTTTGCATCATTGTTTAATTTATGAATTTCGTAAAGACAATAACCATGACAGTGGCAATCGAAAATACTTATGGCGTGTACGGAGAAAAGACTAACATGGAGGTGATTTACAAAATTCTCATCTGGTATTTTTAATTGGCTATCTATCTATCTTTTTAAAAAGTAGCAGGCAAACTCATCCCTTGATTTATTTTTTTCATCCATTTCATTTACCGAAAGAATTTATTATTATATCATAGAATTTAATTTAATATTTCAGAGTAATAAAAAGGTTGACAGAATGATAGGAAATAGCTTAAACAACTGAACAAAATTATATTATTTACAAGACTAATAAAAACATGTAAAAAAAATGTGTTAGTTTCCTATAAAAATACGTCAAAACTTTTGCATCGACCAAACCAAATTTGAATGACATGATTTTTTAAACGTATCCTAAATCTGCTTACCTACAACCTAAGAAATATATTTTTTTATATTAAGGTGTTTTTTATATAATTTTCGTATGTAATTTATAACTATTATTGCATATTAAACTTTTTTCGTTGTATCAGAATTGCTTAAATGTTGTCTATTATCACACAAAAAAATATGCCTATATTTTTTATTATATCATTTTTAACGTGAGATATAATACAATTTAGTCTGATCTATAACGCAGCGGTTAGCGTTGTTGGCTTCCGTGCCGGATCTCATAGGTTTGAATAGCATTTTTCAATCAATTTATTTTCGAATGCATGGGTGTATGTGATATCTGAAAAATCCCTCCCTTCTGATCCTTCAATAAATGGACGTAGCGAAAGCGATTAGTTAACCACTAGTACTGTCCTAGTCCTATCCTTATATCCCTACTACTCAAGGGTGGGCTGAAGGGGGCTCAGAAGGGTTCTCGCTAGCCCCTTGTTAAATTTTACTAAGGCCGGCGAGCCCCTTACTAATTTAAGAGAAAACAGTATTCTAAGATCAAATTAGTACATAACTCCAATTTCTGACTTACATATTATCTAGGACACCTTCATTATACACAATAGTACATTTTTGGCCATTTAAATTGATAATTTTACGGTAAATTGTGTATTGTTACATATCATAACAAACGATTGCTTATTTGAGCATTGCGTATAATTCCATCGGAGTGATAAAAAAAACTCACTGCTTCCCCAGAACACCGAGAATTGCTTTGATTTAAACCGAGACCCTTGTTAACGTATTGGCAGCCCACCGCTGCTACTACTCTCTATGAAAAAGAGAGCTTGAGCGACTGAGTAACAATAGAAAAACTTCTGTTGGGATACATACCTTCATTAGAAGGCCATATTGGGAGTGGACATGGATTAAAAAATATATACCGTGATCTAATAATGATAAAATAATTCCTACAGGAGAAAGTATATTTAACATTAGAAGCAAGCCTGAATTAAAACTATATTAAAATAAATAAGCCATGGAAGAAAAAAAAGTTTGCTGCAGAATTCTTTAAACGAGGGCAAGGAGTTGTTACTACTTTTCATGCACCTTTGAATAAGATTTTAACATAATCTGACGTCTTGGTGAAAAGAGATTTTTTTGCAGATATGACTACGTAAATCAGCAAATAATTGCATGCCCAAGGTCCTACGTATTAATCAAAAGTTAAATTACTGCATTTAATTTTTACATCAGAGTTGCTCAACCTTATGAAATACAAGTCGCGTTTCAAGTTAAAAAAAAAAATAGTAGATAATATCGATAGTACAATTCATTTCTTAGACAACTTCTATAAATCGAAGTTTTGCGCTGTACCGAGTCCATTTATCAGATAATAAAAAAGTTATCAAATAATGTTAATGCCGACAAACTTCAGTGGAAGGGAACCTGAGGCCTTTTGGCTACTCTGATGCGGCCTTTTTACTTTATCAAAAAATTATACGCAAGCGTTTGGAAAAATAGTGTAATCAACCGATTATATGTTCGATAGTCGAAAAAAGGGGGAGCGTTGTCAACGTTGAATGTGGCCTTTTGAAATGAAAAGTTTCCCCACTCCTGTTCTATAGAATTAAAATTTAATTTAATCGAATTCGTTTTCACGACAAAATTGAAAATACACAACACATACCCTAAAAGTATTGATGTAGTCAAGAATCTTATTTCAGAGAATAGAAAAAATTGTCAAAAAAACATTTTATTAGAAAAAAAGTGGACAAAGTTGCCAGTACTATTGAGGGTAATGAAAAATAATTATGATAGCTAAATGTATTCTTTGAAAACTTTATGAATAAAACATACCTCAAGGGCAACATTATCTACGTATTTATTGTTTACTAAATTGTAATTAAATATTTGTCGCATTGGCTTTGAATAAAAGTATTTGTATTTATTTATTATCAACATTTACAATTTTGCTCTTCGAGTACACAATAATATCTTGCGACATTCATGAAATTTCATATTCCGAGAGATAAATCGATGTGTCGCTTTTTTTAAACTTGTGTTACTTTTAAATATAATTCTTATTTAAATCATTAAATAATATCATATCTTGGACCACAATATGAGCATAAGTTGTCTGAGAACCACAGCTTGAAAACATCTGATATACGGCAATAAAATTTATCTTAGGTTGATCACTTTTTTAATATTCATTATTTTGCTGCATTGCATTTAAATAAAGCCTAGCTGCCGTTGAAATATACGGCAAAGCACTTTTTTTTCTAAAAGTAAGGTCTAATTTTTTGCTGCACGTATTAATTTAAACAAAGAAAATGCTTATGAAAATATGCAAGTCATCGGTCAAAAATTCTGAATGGCTAACGTCTTCAATTATTAACTACTGATTGATGCATATCTCGGAACTCTTAATCATATAATCTACTCCTGTAATGCTAAAAAATAATTCCTCTCGAAGGTTACGTGTTTATTATTTAATTATTTATATATGTATTTCGGAATATATCATTCAATTTTATTCGGAATTATTATGTCTAGTTCTAATACAACCATTGGCGGATCCAGGAGATGACCACGACGACCGTGGTCACCCCTTGAGAAGAATTGAAAGGCAACCACTTTGTGCCCCGCACGTTCAAATGCCCCACGCTCTTAGCGAATATATTTTGTTGTTTCAAAAACCATAAGCTTAAATAAAATCGATGATAATTTGTTTATTTATGATGAAATTTCTTATTTTATTATGTAGGATAATATCTTCAAATTGAATGGCCTTCCCTCGGCATATTTTCCGGATCCTCCAGTAAGTACAACGGTGCCCCCAGCCAGGACGTGACTTATTGGGAATCAATACAACAAAATTTATTTTCTTGTTTCAAATTAATGAATCATTAAAAATTGATAACATAATAATAGCAAAAATTATAAAACATTTCGTCATGAAATACGAAAAAAAATGTTTTTCTCTCCTATTGCCGACACGTTTTTTCGTGGTGAATAAAATACAATTGTAAACAACTAACTTCTCGCGTGATCTATATAATAATTATATTTCACATAAGTTTTCATAAAGCGAAACGCCACTGAATAAGTAGTTTAAAAAATACATAATTAACGATTAAAATGTTTTTTTCCCTTTCGTTTGAGGTTAACCGGGCGACACTATATTTTTCACTTGCGAGAACCAGGGGTTTTTATTTCTGCTCCCGGTTATTTGAAATGCCGGGATTTTAAGTCGTCTTTATATGTTCATGAGTGAAATTGTTTTATATACAATAAAAGTAAAAAAGTGTTGCTTAGCATAGACACAACAATAATGAATTTTACTTTCGAAACACCACGACATACGCGAGACATTTTTTAACAAGTAGTCTTTTTGACAATATTACAAATTCCAATACTCTTACACACTTTTTATTATTTATCGAGTCTTGTTGGTTAACTAAGTACTTTCGTCTATCAGTTTCAAAGTTCAAGTAAAAATAAAAATACATTATGTTAAATATTAATAAAAACAACAAAAAATATTGCTTCCATGGCTATCATTACATAGACTTTAAATACCGGAATAATGCCGGTATTTGCAACTCTCGTAATCAATTTATGTTATATTCAAAGTTATCGGTACTACGAACTGCAATATAAAAAACGATAACTGACAATCCATACTGTTTTAGACAAAGACATTTCTTGTTGTTTTAAAACAAACCATGGATCTTAATCAAGAATGCACAGCCCGCGGACCGCTTACGTTTTGTTGGCCTTCGAAAGTTTTTTCTTATTTCGTTTCCGTTTCTAAGCTCAAGAAATGCGACCCCAATACCAACATTTTCCTAAATATCTATTTTAATATGGGTGATACAATGTTTATTATTAAGGTATTCTTATATCATAGTTTTTTGGACCTTTTGTAGTTTATATAAATACGCGATAACGCTTATCAGGTGATTAGCGCCCGCGATAACGATTGTTCGTAAGATAACTTAGAACGCTGAGAACACTCAGTCAGTTGTATATTCATATGTGCGCTGGGATGACGTCTTTTTTACGCGCAATTTAAAATATGAATATTTATTAAAAAACTACAGATTTTTATAAAAAAAATGGATGAGGAATGATGCAAAGAGATATTTTTAAGCCCTTGGACAATATTTTTTTTTGAAATTCATAAGAATAAGGCCAATAATGAGAAAACCACTGGGGTCAAAAAAGACCCCCATCGGCTGACAAGTATTTTTCTAGTCTCCGAGCCGCAAGAGTTAATAACAAAAAAAAGTTATGTAAATAATTAGAAGTTTATTTCTTTTTTTTACTATTACTACGCAACATTTTTTTATACGTTTATTATTGCCTTTGGTGTGCCGGCCACAGCTACCAGTCACGGCGCCAATAATTTGATCTATTACAATTTTCCAAGACGGCCATTCACCCGAATGGGTTATTTTCATAAATAATTTACGCTTTATTTAATAAAACATCACTGAAAGACTAAAATTTCTGAAACCCGGAAATATGAATATGACTCTTCACGGATAAAAAAAACATTTAAATTGGTCGTAAAAAAAATGTAAAAATATGTGATGATTTCTATCCAATTTAAAATTTCAATTATGACTGATTTCAATTGCCGGAAAACCGGTATTTTTACATGTTCAAAACTGATATTAAGTTATAAAACAAAACACCACATATACCGGTGTCATACCGTATAGCAATCCTTAGTAATGACTGATTTAAAATAAAATTGTGAACACAACATTTATTACTGTCAATAAAACTTACTTATAAAATCTTCAATAGCCGTAGATAAATCTTTATATAATAAATAACGGCATTCGATATCAAACCGGTATTGTTCCCATCCCTGTTGACGTGATTGAGCCATCGGTCATGAGTTTTCGTTGGCGCGTTATCAATATTAGTTACATACATACTGTGTATTTTAAATGTTTTATTGCACTTTATATCTAATATGCAGTAAGCAGTCCTAAAAATTTAATTTACGAATCAGTTGACCATTGACTACTAATGCGTCAACATTGAAAGAGATTAATATTTAGTAATAATCATGGTTTCAAATATTATAAGATGTGTTGTTGCAATAGTGTTTGTTGTTATATTATTACCTGGTACCAACGCAAGACGCCGAAGAACTCCTAGAAGTTATCGTCTGGATATAATTCATTTCAATGATTTTCATGACAGGTAGGATGGTGGTGCTATTGTTTATTTTTTATAATAAATAACGTTCTAAATAAAAAAAAATGCTTTATCCGGGGTATAAACAATTTTATTTTTGATTTAATTTTGGCAACAAATCACACATTGTTATAAAGAAAACTGTTAAATTATACGCTTTTTTACGAAAACGTCACAATATCCAATGTTTGTTCTTTAGTTTGTTACTTTTCCCAGGATCAACAAAAAACCCAATGTTATATAGCTTATTTTCTGCCACTGGCAGTCCAATATACCCGTATTGAGTATTTAGTTAAAAGAACAAAGCAATAGAACATGGTTGCGCAACATATCGATCGCAAAGCAAAATTTGGTCGATCCCGAAAACTATTATTTTCTATTGGAGTATTTGTAAATTAATAAAGTCATTATTTAAAAAAGAAAAAATAGTAAATAACATTGTATATAAGATGGGTGGATCAACATTGTTGAATTTATTTTCATTGGGGTTTGCCACACATATTAAGAGCGAATAGTTAATAATTAGTACGATAAAAGTTTGTATCTTACCCTGCATCCAGTAAAAAAAACCCCCCGAATTTTATTTTGTAATTTATAACATAAGAATTAGATTAAATTTTCAGTTTATTCGCAAACGTTGCAATGGTCTGATAATGTTTCGCAAAGAAGCGAAATGCGAAATTGAAATAGCAAAGTTATCATATTTGATTTTATATATTATATTATTTTCTTGTTCCATCCAAAAAAAAAAATCTAATAAATACGAAAAAAATTAAATCAAATTATTTTTAAGCTCATATCTAATAATATTTCGTAATTAAAATAAACATTTTTTAGTAGGGAAAAAACCCTAAGCACAATTTATTATAAGAATCATGTTAGAAGAAGTTTGCGAGAAAACTTAAGATTGAAAAGTCGATCCCAGGGCAAAAAAGGTTGGACACCCTTGTATTACGATATCATGGAAAGCAATCAAAGATCCAATATTTAGTTAAACGAGTTTGAATCAGAATGTCATGTTTTGTTTTGTCATAGCTTAAAACTGGGTATGTGATTTGTTTCCAAAAAAGAGTCTGTAAGTTGAATTCAAGAAATGATCACTGTCAAAGTGCCGTTTTCAAGATTGTGTAAAACTAGTAGAAGTGCTAAAAATGACACACGTGTTACGATAAAGCTTCTTCTGCAAACCCTTTAAGACATGGTCGCCATTTATAATTTACTCAATATTGAAAGCAAATGTTTAAAGCACGTAAATATTTGTAAACATGACCATTGTTTTATTTATGGTAATAAACGTCCAAATGCTACATCACTGTTTTCACGTTTATATGCAAATCGGTTAGATTTAAAAAAAAAATACATTTAAAACGATAGAAAAATGTGCATTAACTTTTTAACTGCCGCTAGGTGTACGTATGGCGGTATTTCTAAATATACCGTTATTGAAAATGTATTAAAGTTTATTTATAAAAACTTAGCAAATAAATGAAGAGTGCGCCAATGTTGTAGCGTGTTCAACGTATTTTATGTTTAAAATAGTTGATTTAGATAAGTAAAATCCCTTTTAAAGCGGAGCGTCGAAAAACACATAATTTGTATGGCCGGCGTCCCGTCCACGGAAAATTTTGCGCCTTAAGACACTTATGGCAGTTAAACGGTTAAGGCAGAGAAATCTACTTATATGTATTGTACTGTTTTTATTTGTATCATTCCACATTATTTCATGAAGGTCAGGACTATTGATAATGCTCATGAGCGAAAGCGGTTGCTTGCCTTTAACCTTTGATTTCCTAGCGGGGTCATTCACATAGCAGAATTCTCTTTATTTCATCCATTCGCTGAATACCAATAATATCTAACTGATATTTAATGAAATCTTCAATGATAAATGAAATGCAAATAATACGCAAAATTGTCTGGGTTCACCATCGCTTCTAGATCCTATTTTCGACGTTTCGATACTCAAGTGTTAATTAATAAATAATGTGGAATAGTGAATATTTATCATAAATAAACCTTTTCTATTTATTTTCTATAAAAAAATATTTAATACGAAATAGTCATTAGATAAGCATTGACATCTAGGTTTATTATAACGCCTTTATTGTGCTACAAAAGTATATTTCAGTTTTCATGATCAGTTAGGCCCAGTGTTCCCTCTAAGCTGGGCGCGTGTACGCGCGCACACAACTCGCCGAGCGCGCGCACATGCATTAGAACAGAGCGCACAAAAGTGATACCAGCTCAGTATCACCAGAATAAATCAATTGTAATTATATAGTGTTGTTAATTATTGTCACTATAAAAAATAATCATTTCGTTAAGAATGTATAAATACCGTTATGTGGCGCACAAAAATTTGAATTTCCTTTCAAAGTTGCACAGCTAATCTATTTTGCGCACATAACCTTCGGAAAATTAGAGGGAACATTGGTTAGGCCATTAGGGTAATTGGGGTAGGATGAAAATCCTCCGCATAAAAATCCGATAACTAATTGTTCAACTAATTTAGAAATTGTCCGTCCATGTGGACATTTGAATCAGGGCTATGGAGTCGGAGTCGCGAGAAACGAGCGGCTCAGTCGCACTTAAAAAAATATATGTAATGATGTATATTCAAACCATGTCGAATTCTATGGAGCAGCGGTTAGCGTTGTGGGCTTCCATGCCAGACCTCACGGGCTCGAGTCCCAGTACGAACAGCATTTTTTCGATCGATTTATCGATTTCTGTTCGAAGGTATGGGTGTTTGTGATGTCCCTCCCACCATTTCTGATCCTTGAACAGCTGGGCGTAGTGACAGCAATTAGTTCATCACTAGTCCTGTCCTCGCCTTATCCTTCTATCTATATTACTCTCTTTCAAAAAGAAATGTTGAGCGACTGAGTAACAAACAGTTCTCGTAAAAAAACATGTTTTAAGACACCTCAACTTGGAGACCATATGCTCCACATTGGAGCGGACATGGGTAAAAAAAATCAAACCACAATAGACCACAGTGTTGACATTGCATGCTTGGGTGACTAAAGATGTTCTGATGGAATACATATATATAAGTAAAAATGAAATGGTTGAAAAATTTCTTCGGAGTCGGAGTCGTCTTTTTTTACACGACTCCACAGCCCTGATTTGCATGCTTAATAACGTATTCGAACAGAAAAGTCATCCGACACGTTAGGTGTTATTCGACGAAGTGACAGAGAATAATAATTGTGTTTGGTCTTCATTTTAATGGCTATTTGACACTTTCGTTAAGTAAATATTACACATAGATACGTAGCTATTTTTTAGTTGATTGCGTGTACAAAATAATGACTAATGGCATTTAATTAATGCAAATAACTTTTGCTTGGTAATTTTGTATAAATATTTTATGAAAGCGTTGCCCCTGTGCTAATAATATTTGACCCTTTGACGGTTATGTTACATGGGTCATTCCAAATCAAGA
Source organism: Himalopsyche tibetana (assembly GCA_030503985.1). Taxonomy (NCBI): domain Eukaryota; kingdom Metazoa; phylum Arthropoda; class Insecta; order Trichoptera; family Rhyacophilidae; genus Himalopsyche; species Himalopsyche tibetana. The sequence goes on along the minus strand of JAPJYX010000011.1, from coordinate 11,209,973 downwards.
GATTAGTAATGCAAATCATCGGAAAACTATCTATAGCACGTTTAGTATTTCTGAGAAAATGTTTTATTCTCAACGTAAAACAAAATTATCTGCTAAAAATTAAATACCCATTAATTATTCTTTTCAATTGGAAACAAATATCGTTCAAATCAGGGTTTCTTTTAATAGGGTTACGCGAAGAAGTTGAAAAATAAAATAATGTACACATTTTGAATTTAAAAAATTTCGTGTACGGTTATTTTCTAGACACGATTAAGCTAGTTATAATATTGACATGCACCTTTTACAGGTATGTGTACTTTAACTCGATGGCGAAATATCTCGCCAATTTTTTCGTGCACAACACGCCAGAGACGAGTTATCCTGTAAATAACTAATTAAATTAATAATTGCAAATTATAGCCGGCGTGCTAGGTAAAGACGTACTTTTTTCTACGGCAACCAAAAGGCTAAGTGTAAATTTAGAGTTCGGAATTCGCTCATCCTAAACATTATAAACTAATCAATCAAAAAATAAAGTAGAACTATTTTAAGAAAGTGTTTCATTTTTTTTAATATAAGGTCTTCTTCCCAAGAAGAACAGGCGTATTAAACAAGATTGGCGTTTATATGAAAAATATTGCAAACTCATATCTTCCAATGGTGACGCATGAATTATCAATGGCTTTATAGACAAAACATACACTATAAACCAGCGGTTGGCAAGGTGGTTGTCCGCGAGAGAACTTCAGTGGTCCGCAGAGAAATGTGGATTTTTTTACATGTGTTAATCCACATTAAACTACCATCAAAATAAGTGACTTAAACAATGCAAGATGCATGAAATTATTTCAATCTCATAAGACGTGTTCAATATCAAATTTATTAATTGGTTTATTAAGGAGACTTTTGTGTATTTTCTTTTGTATAAATGATGCTTGATTTAAAGCAGGCATGTTCATAAATCTTAACCGTGGATTTTCTTGGCGGGTGGATAATTATTAATATGAAAAATAATATCATTTTCACATGACAGCTTGTAAGATTGGAGTATTCGCCAAAAAGTTTGAAATATGTACTGAATACTTTTAACAAATAATTCTCTTTGAACTACTTGATGTCGTAGGTAGATGATATACAGGTTTAATTAGGTTTGTATCGATACAAAAATAGATGCCGATTCAAAACAACTTCTTGCAATGTCCTTCCTTCAGTACTTTCTATAAAACTCGAGGAATTTACAAGTGGGCATGGTACTTCTATGGTACATGTCATTTCATCCATAATATCGTCATGCAGCCCTTCTCAAATGTTCTGATTGCAATCCCGGTACAATTTTAGCCCCGTAGTTAAAAATATATTCATATATTATTGGAGTGATTTTAATGTTTTGAATAAATAAATAAAATCGAATTAAACAGTGCCCGGTCTAGTAAAAAAAATAAAATGTCCATTCCAGCTCGGAAATTGTCGAACAATATTGGCAGTATTGATTTTTAACTATTCAGGTTTGTCAAAAATATCCATTTCGAGCACGGTATTTGAATGAAATTTGATTATATTTACTGGATTTCGGTGTTGCAATTTAGAACGCCTCGAGTCACTCTCTGGTTTATATTTGAGAGACGAACCACGTTCCGAGGGATAAGGATTTTTTTGAAAGGGAACGAAGTGAGACGAACAAAGCGAACGATTGGCCATAAATGTGTAGACCCAGCTTCGAGTATACTCTTAAAAAAATAGTAGTACAAGTTATACATAAATAATAAAAAAAAAACATGCAATACAAATTAGTTAGTTAAAAACTAATAACCGATTGATAATATACGATGAAATTACAATAAGACACGAAAAATACATAGAGAGTTTATTCTAATTATAAATTAATAAAAAATATTTATAATTGCTTATGAGAGAAGCTCCAATTCATGGTTGAGCCGTGCAACGAAAACAACTGTTCAATAAATTTAACGAGAGACACAAAGACAGTTTTTACTAAAGATTGATCAAAAACATTTACAACAGATTCAAATAAATTATACAGTTGTTTATTTTTACTCATGTTGATCACTGGCCCTGAGCTTATGCAATTATTTTTTAAAAAACGACGCGGAAAAAGATACTGGGTCGAAACCGATCTTTTCTAAGTTGAACGCGATAGCGAACGGCGCTAGATTTTTGGAGCGATTTCTTCAGCAAAGTCGTGTAGGAGGACGGTTGAGATGTTTCAAATTACGATAGTGACTAAGACGAATCCATTCGAAGAGCGATTACGACAAATCAATTTGGAGAGCGATTACAACAAATCAATTCGAAAAGTGATTACGATCAATCAATTCGAATAGCGTTTACAAAAAGCCAACTTTAGGGCAGCCAGCGATATACGGCAGCGGTGAAGACCAAACTGGAAGTTAAGCTTTGAGTGAGATGGGGCCAAAATGTATACTCTAGCTAGAACAATGTTTCATAATCTTTTCACATCCGCGGACCACAAAAAAGTCAAAAAATGATTTGCGGACCATCAATATAAGCTTTAAAAAATGAATACTAATTATTTTTGAGCTGCAGATTTTTTTGCGGCCCACCCAAAAATCTTCGCGGACCAACGGCTCAATAAAAAAATGCTCTAGAACATTGGTTCTCACGTGAAATTTCACTGTGGCCGCATTATAAACATCAGCGGTCCGGTCCTATGGAGATCTCTCGTGGCCGCACCAAATGTTTGTGATGTGATAAAAATAGCATAAGAACTTAACTGTTGGTGGCTGCAGCAAAATCCTCTGGTGGCGCACATGATAATCACTGCTCTAGAATTGAACCCTTCCTAGTGTCCTGATTGGACATGGATGCCGGCCAATGAGCTCATCTCGTTTATGTGAACAGTTCTTGTCATCGGCCCTTTTTCGCTCATGTGATTGATTAGCATACGCATGCTTTATCAGAAGGCAGCAAAAGTGGCTGTACTCAATTTTGATTAAACTCGAAAAGTGCTTGAAAATTAAAAAAAGTATTAGAAAAAGTCGAATATTTCCTTATATTATTTTACATTCAAGAAAAGTGGCAATCAGAGAAATTCGGTACAAGAACGATCAAATAGACTGTCAGCACTGAATAAAAATTACCAAAAAACTAACTCATAAGTTAGATAAGCGTTTCCCAAATGATAGGTCGCAGAAAGCAAAATGCCGGGTCACCAATTTCCTAAAATAAATCTGTATATTTTGTATTATAACATATAAGGACTGTATGGACACAAATATACTGTTGTATTTTACCTATATGCCCGTATAGGCCATAACAAATTTAGTGGGTCACGAAGGAGGAATATTAAAATAAACTGGTCGCAGAAAGAAAGTTTGGGAAACGCTGAGTTAGATTATTAACTAGTTTTAAAATGTGAAAAACTAATGTTAAAAAAAAATGTCGTTACAGTTAATCTCAATGCGCCAAATCATACAAGATAAACTCCATGAGAATATTTATAGGTCACTCAAGATCAAATTTAACAAAAGAGACATTACAAACACTCGTGTCTAGGATCTACAATTTTGATTTAAAAAATCTAAATTTAATATTGACCTTATTGGAACATAAACCCACACCCACTTGATCACTAGACTAAAGCTCTTACCAACTAGACTCTTAATTTGGGAAACCTTTCCTTCGAATTTCTCTGAAACGCCATGAATATAATGTAAAAATTGATTTCAGGTTTGAAGAAACAAGTACTTCATCAAACATGTGCGTTCCATCAGACGTACCATGTATTGGAGGCTTTCCTCGCCTCTACACCAAAATAATGGAAATGAAGCGGGAGAAACCCAACGCCCTCGTGCTGAACGCCGGAGACAGCTTCCAGGGCACACTGTGGTACAGTATCTACAAGTGGAACATGACACAGTACTTCATCAATATGTTGCCAATTGATGCTCATGTAAGGAATGAAGATTTTTTTGATTCTTGTACGTTCTTGCTTCCAGTTTAAATGTAAGCTTGTAACCTCTTTTTTCAGAAAGTGCAAAGATAGAATATTGGAGCTAGGAGTAATGGCTGTTCATCAATTGATCAATGCTTTCAGCAGCAATCATTTCATTTACAATGTTTATTTTAGCCCTTGAAAACTGAAGTGAGCCAGTACCAAAATAGTCAATCTTTTCTACTGTAATTTTAAGCACAATCAGGTTTTTATTTAGTGTTTTTGCAGATTGCATACTTTTATTTTATGAAGAAAACACTATTGCAGTGAGTATTTACGAAGCTTACTTCACTTTCACACTTTAAGACAGTTGTGGCCAACTTTTTCATACCATGATTTTTTTGATGAATTCATATGCGCCATGCAACTCTAGCACCTTTTTTATTTTTGACGTTCATAGTTGACGTTAGAAAACAGAGATAAGAGTAGAATCAACTCCATTTAGCAGTGGCGGTTCTAGGTACTGGCCTTAGGGCTTAGCCCGACCTGAATTTTTCACCCAAAATGTGTAAAAAAAACTGTAGACGACCGAATAAAAATGAACAGCAATTCGGCTGCTGAACAAAATAAATACATTTGTAAGCGTAACTAACCTTTCCCAAATGAATACAATATCTTTGTTTTGATTTTACTTTGTCAATATAAGACAATGCTATATCAACCTACAATAATACTCTCGATTGTGTTTTGTATTACAATTTTAAGCCGAGCCGGCATAAAAAATCAATAACTCTATACATACTTCATACAGAACAGGCAACATAACGTCAGTCTGGCGACACCTACGTATTTATTATAATAACAAAGGCTCGGGCTAACTATAATATAGCCCGAGTACTTTGCTTACACTGGTGCGCAATCAAACACGATTAGATTTTTTTTGTATTTTATTCTCATTGGCCAACGGAAACGTACAACATCTAAACGTACACGACTGCGCTTCAAAGTTTCAGGCTGCTGTCAGACGTCAGAGGCTACATTAGATTAGCCCATACATACAAACACATATCTCGTTGTATTGTATGACAGTTGATGACAGTTCCTCCATACGGCTTTTTGTACATGTAAGTTCACTTTGAACGAGACGAATTTAAGGTCCAGTTTTTACTATTCCATTATTTCTTACTTACAATCACTTTGATTTTAACAATAATTTATGCTTTGCAGGACTGTCGTAGTATTTGTTAAGTTGCTTGTAGATTAATGTATAAGGTGAAGTGGAAACATACACAATTTCGTAAATAGTATACAATGCTAAAATGCCCACCCAAGATTTTAGTTCACGAAACGCCACTGCCATTTAGGGAGAAAAAGAAATAACTCAATCATGCAATTCAATTTTTAACTTTAAAAGACACACCGGAGCACCAATCTACAATAGTCAGAAATGAAATGAAATGAGATCTGTAAATACACACTGCAATACTATTATCTACCTCAAATAAGAATATGTTATCCACCTAAACACCATTTTACTACTTGGCTCACTTCACTTATCAAGGGTTAAGTTGTATTGTGCAATGATTTGAACCGGTTTCGATCATCGCAAACAAAAATTCTATTTTGTATGTCTTATTTTTGATTTTTCATATTGTTTATTTTTTTAAAGTAATATCTACTTTCAAAATACTTGCACCATTAAAAAAATTCCTCATTTATTGTCCTGTCATAATATTTAAATATTATATAAGCGACATAAATTGACCGTCTCGTTTTGCAATCGTTAGCCCCTAAAGTGCAAACGTGTGACTTCCCATGGTATGTCCAATAATAAGAAAATTGTGTGATAGAAAATTCCATAATAATAGAAAGCTATTGATTTCAGACACTTGGCAATCATGAATTTGATAATAAAGTTAGCGGAGTTGTTCCATACATCAAAGCACTTAATACTCCAATGGTCATCGCCAATATGGACGACTCACTTGAACCATCCATTCAAGGAACGTACAAGAAGAGTTATATCGTAGAAAAGAAGAACAGAAAGATTGGCATCATAGGAGTTATTCTGCAGTCAACTTACGTAAGAAACTCTCCTTTTTTTCTCCCAGCAGGATTCATAAGAATTTAAATTTGCTTTTACATAGCAGTCATGATGCTTATTCATCTTCTCGTGTAACGATCTTCCATTGAATTCCAACGACTGAATCGCATTACATATCTATATACATGGCCGTTTGTATTAGATTACCAGCACCTGAGACATTCAGCTACTTACAAATGGTTACATAGGCAAGAGTATCTTTTTTTATCTATGCCTCTATTGCCCCTTGTCCTGCCAATCATGCTATTGTAGGGAACGTTGAACACACTACTTATCCCAACAAGGAACACTTTTAACAAACTCACTCAATATCGACTCGTACAGAAATGATATTACAAAAGAATGATTGTCTGAAACTGATTACTATGCAGAACTCCCATTTGGGCTAAATATGCCAACAATGCACAAAGTGAGAACCGTGTTGGCAAACTCGCGTAAGTAATATTTTTGATGGATTCAACAGTAACTTTGCGGTAACCTGTTTTCTAAATTAAATTAAATTGTGCCACGTGTTTCGCCTCATTGAAGGTAATCGTATGCTGAGATGCAGGCGACGCAGCTGTGACATATATATGAATGACACATTATGATCAACAATAATTCTTTTAATGTCTTTTTAGAATAGTCTACACGAGTAGTATCATACATAGTAAGTTCAGTTTGCACTAATTCAATTAGTTTCTCTGTAATTTCACGGTTAAATTAAAAGAACACGTCCAAAACTGTACGCTTCAATTAGAAATTTGTGCCGGCTCCACAACAGAGCACAGTGCAGAGCAGATGCACGTATATGACACACTTTTCACATAATACAAAATCTGTGCTGACCTGGATTGAACTCCGCTGCGTTGTCTCAGCATACGCTTAGCTTGAGAAACATCTCAACACATCTCAGAATTAGTAACACAATTAGTAGAATAACAAAGTTATTAGTTTACTTTGAAGTAGTTTTAAACATTGGTGTAAACAGGCTTCAATGAAATAATCCATGGTTAAAATTTTAGAACCTAGTGGCTGTTTTTATGGTGTACTGTTATAAGGGTGTTCATTTATGGCATGTGTGTTTTCCAAAGTGTGGTACACGTACCCCCTAGGGTACATGGAGAGTTTGGTGGGAGTACGTGCTGCACCGGGCTTTGGCTGCACCTGGTGCAACAATCAGCTTATATATAGGAAACAACTTAGAAATATATTATATTTTAGTTCGCTAGCCACGCAAATTATAATTCTGTTAAATGAATGCAGCGGAATTAAAACTTAAATCACAAGAAGGTGACATCTTAACTTAATGAGACGGATGAGTCGACTACTTAATCAAACACAATAAAGTATGTCAAATACGCCTAGAGTCAAAGTTATGGAGGGATGTGAGCATTATCACAATATCGTGAAGAAGTATTGTAGCTCAATGTAGATTTGTGCATTAATGTAAACCTTACCATGGCAATGGATAGTCAAACATAACATTATCTGATACGGCTAGAATAATCATTATTGACTACATTTTGAACCAGTTAATAAATATTTATATTATTTCAGACAATCTCCAGGACGGAGAAATTAAAATTCACCGATGAAGTTGCGGCTGTGAGGCGTGAAGCTAAGAAACTTTCACGACAAGGCGCCAATATTATCATCGTGCTATCCCATTGTGGAATAGACGTTGACAGGTTAGAGTAGAAACACATGATATATAATTATTTATGTCTATGTAAGCATGCTGAGGATATCAAGAATAAACCACGAAACCATCTCCAGGATGCTACAAGAGCTGGACATCAGCCCAAGACTCTCAACAGTCTTCATGTGACATATTATGATTGATGTTCACCCATGATCATTTATATATTAATAATTATAGTTTAATACGAGTTAAAACTACTTATTTAATATAACTGTTACTACGGGATAGAATAATGTAATATTTTTTTTTATATTTATAGGAAAATAGCTAAAGAAGGAGGAAATCTTATAGATATTATTGTAGGGGGCCATAGTCACACATTGCTTTACAATGGCGAAACGCCTAATGGAGAGGTGGCCGTCGATAGATACCCCATAGTTGTTGAACAAGCTACTGGAAATAAGGTAATATACATTATGACTAAATGACTCTTTCTAGATGTTTTTGACATGTTTGTAATTGGTGTTATTGTTCTGTCTATCTAAAACTAATTTCATTTGGTCAGGATTGCTTTTTAATTCAGACCAGTTTTATTGTTGGAAATGATATTTAAATAACTCAATGCAAATCTGTAAAACAATGATTTAGGACTAAGCATAAAAACCCTTTTTATGTTTCAGGATACTGATATGAGAATTATGTTATAGTCTTTACCAAATTTACTTGGGCAATATTTTTGTTTTTTGTCATAAGTTTTATTTAATTATAACCTTTTTTTTTCAAACATAATGTGTCTCAATCCAGTACTGAGCATATAACTTCTGAATCTACTCTCATTTTGACTGGTTCAAAATTGCAGTGAATATCTTTTTCTTCTAATTTATATTGACACATTTCTTTTGTTATGATAGTGACCATGGTGCAACGTTTTTGTATTACATACATATTATAATATTCTGTCTATTTTTACAGTGTTATTTTATACTGGGAAATAATTAAAACATTTCAGGTATTGATTGTACAAGCTTCATGCTTCAGCAAATATCTTGGAAATCTAACGGTTTCCTTTAATTCTAAAGGACATATACTGTCGTGGGAAGGACTACCCATATACATGGAGAACAGTATTGAACAAGGTGGGACATTTTATTTCAATTATATGCAAAGTGTACAGAAGGATGCTTCTAAGCCAGGGGTGGGAACCTTTTCATTTCTAAAGGCCACATTCATTTATCTGATTCAACATAAAGCTGCAGTAAAGAAAACGTTGATAACCCCCCCCCCCTCCAAAGCCAACACAGTCCGCTACGGCTTCAAACTTTTGCCAGAGATATGCTGAGAAATGAAATTCCTCAAAACTTGGTTCCAATCCCATGCCCTTTTTTTGATTTTTTTGGGACCTGGGCTTGATCACTGGCGAAAAGTACTGATTCGAATTGAATGATTTTAAAATTGTGCACGAATGTGAGACCTTTTTTTTAGCTCCTTCACTTTAAAAACTCTCTCTGCCTCCAAAGAAGATTTTTAGATGATTTTTGTTTATTATATTTAGACTGGCTGTGGCCCACCAGGCTCTGCTGTGACTCCCCTAAGCTTAAATTTTCTCTGTTGCCTTGGAACATGCTGTGGACCCCGGTTGAGAAACACTGCTCTATACAACTTATCTAAGCACAAATTTGACATTGTTTATTTCAAGTTACAGCAGCAATTTCCAACCTGAGAGGCTTGCCTCCCTGGGGCAGCGAAGATTATTGCAAAAGGAGGCGCGAACCGATTAAAATATTTATTTACCCTTTAAAACGTGTCTTTATTATTATATGAAATAAAGGATGGGGAGGCGAGAAGATGTTTTTATTTTCAAAGGGAGGCGTAGTAAAATAAAGTTGCTGGACTTGATATTCACTTTTATGAAAATAAAGATTGATATGTTTTCTTTCTACTAGACTCAGCTAGATATTATACAAACAGTAATAGTAAATAGTGATTACTGATTACAATATAAAAATTATGGCAAAAGCTTACCATTCTGTTGTACACATTAATCAATTCCAATGTTTTATACCTGACTAAGAATAACCCGTCACATAAAATGTTTTCTATTTTAGATCCAAAAATATTGGAGCTTATGAAACCTTTCGAAAAAGAAACCAACGAAAAGGGGAACGTTGTTATAGGGTACAACAATATTTTTCTGAATAAAACTGCTTGCGATTTCGGGGAATGCAACATAGGCAACTTACTAATGGATAGTATGATATATGGTGTAAGTCTAACAATTTATTTAAAACTATTATATAACCAGTAGTGGATTACCCTATAAGCGAACGAGGCGTGTGCGCTTGGGGCTTTAAAATCTAAGGGCCTAAAAAATAGCTCATATGATAAATATCAAATATTTTAAATTCATTTTCTTTATCAATTTTTAGTTTAAATGGAATTTTGCATCGTTTTTCAGTTATTCGAAAAATAGGGCCTCCAAATTGTTTTACGCCTGGGGCCTCTCAAGTTCTTAATCTGCCTCTGTATATGAGGAGCAAACATTCAAAAAGGGATTTGTCACAAATTTTAAAAAATGCCGTTTACTATCAGTTCTATAATAAAATCTATGAATGGAAATCACAATTAAGTAGTGTTCAAAAAAGTTTTTTCCCATTAAAATTAAATCATTAAGTTGACACATTCAGCAAACCGTGATTTCTCCATCATTTTCCAAGCTCTGTATTTCTGTGATAAATCACTTTTTGAATATTTACTTACTCCTCATATAACCTGTGTTTCAAAGGAAAAGAACACAATGTTTAAATAAATTTAAAATGCATTTTATAAGCCAAAACAATTACAAAGCATGCAGAAGAAAAGGAACCAGTCGTATCAAAATCGCTAAATTGGGAAATTTAATCTTTTAGAAAGTTCTCAATAACGCAAATATTGTTTTGACTCTTCTGAAGAATATTGATTTTTGACTTACGATCATTTCTTATCACACATAGAATTATTGATAATTATCTATTTTGAATAAAACACATCAGGTTGAATAATTAATTTTCTTGTAACTAGTGCGAAAAAACATTGACTTTTGATATTTATAAACACATATCATTAATTTTATTTTACTTTTATAAAATCTTAAAACTTATTCGCCATGATTTTTTATTACAGGAGGTCAAAATATTTTTTGTATTACTTGAAAACTGTGGAAGTTGACTCCCTATTCATGTGCAATCTCAAAATGGTGACTGTACTACCGTTACCTGCTTATAAGTGTTTATATGAGACATTATTATTATGTTAAGTTATTGTACATTTGTTTTAGATAGTTAGATGATTATTCAGGGGACCTTAAAAGACCAGCTTACAATGCAGCTGTAATAACAAAAGGAGGAATAAGAACAAATATTGATGTCGGAAGTATGTTGAAAAAAATTATAAAATAAGTTTTGAAAAGCACCCATCAACTTCATAATCAAAGCTTAAAATCTTCTTGCCCCTTGAAAACGAAACTTCAACTAAAAATCTCCAATTGCAATACCAGACAATATTTTAAAACATACCTTTATGAACTCCTAATCAAAATATGCCGCCTATGTGGTCGAGTGGTCAACGTTGTTGGCTACCGCTACAGAGGGCCCGGGTTCAAATCCCGGTACGGACAGTTCTATAAATTGATTTTTCAATCGATTTATGATTTCTGTTCAAAGGCATGGATGTATGTGATGTCTTGAATTCCCCCCTCTCACCCATCCTATCCTATGAACGGGGCGTATCGAGAGCGATTAGCTTACCACTAATCCTGTCCTAGCCCTGTTCTTCTATCCCTACTCTCTTTGGAAAAAGAGAGGTTGAGCAACTGAGTAACAAGCAGTTCTCGTAGAAACACTTCTGTTGAGATAAACTCCATTAGGAGTCCATATGCTCCACATTGGGAGCGGACATGGTTTAAAAAAAAAAAAAAAAAAAATCAAAATAACATGTAACATAAAAAAATCTTCTTTTCTAGACGTGACTTATGCTAACATTGTAGAGGTCCAGCCATTCTTTGATGTTATAGAATCATTCGATATAAAAGGCAATTTCCTCTTGGATGCTTTCGAATATTCTGTGGCACAATCTACTGAAAATCAAATATCCAGGAGTTCATGTCTATTACAAGTATCAGGTAATAATACGAAACAATAAAATACCTATATAAAGGAATGTAGCACCTAATTTTGACAGTGTTGCTTTCATAGTTGGACTTAATAGTAGAATTTTACTTATTATATCACATTAACTTCAGCCTGCCTTCAATTAACAAATATTTTAGTCAATCGGCTGAAACTTGTAAGTAAAACAGAGCATTGATTACAGTCCCACAATCAGTTTTATAGCTATAGATTTAATCAGGCACAGAAAACACTATACCACTAAGAAAGATAAATAAGAAAGTGATAACTATTTTTTTTTTCATCAACAGGCATCATTCTTTGCATTAAAATATGATCAAATGCAACAAGTTTATTCATAAGTTATTAATGTCTTGAAATATTCATTCTATTTACAGGTTTTAAAATAGTATTTGACCTAAAAAACCCTCCTTGGAAGAGAGTGGTGTCTGCAAAGATACTAACGGATATAAGTTCTAAAAAATATACAGACATTAACCCTGATGAAATTTACAGGATTGCTTCAACCAATTTTGTGGCAAATGGCGGCGATGGCTATTCGGTATTTACTGATTCATATTTAATCAACCAATTTTGAATTTAAATTTTAACCTTCTGATTAATGTGATCAAGTGGTAACATTCGAAACTTCAGCCTTTTTACTATCCTACAATTATGCGATTGAATCTTTGATTGGAAGTAGGTTTATTAATTTGTACATCAAGGCATATTTGTTTGGTTTGTGACACACTTTAAGAATTTAACCAGGAATTAGGAGGCCTGGAGGGGCTCAAACGAATCCCTTGGTAAATTTAATTTAGGCCAGCAAGCCTCATGTTAAATAAGAAAAAAAATATTCTCAGATCAAATCAGTACGAAACTGCAATTTCTGTAAATGATTTAAATGTATTATGAAACATAATGAGTCTGTTGCCTATTAAAATTTTTCGTAAAATTCATTTATTTTTGGTGCATTATAAAAGAGACCTAGCTATTTTGTTGTCTATAGTCTAACAATGCTCGAAAACGCTGATTTGTGATAAATTTATAAGGCTTTCGGATGTTCATTGGATATTTTGTGTTTTAATATGACACTTGTTTCTTTTAAATGACACTTAACATATTTTGATTTTACCAAATGGTATAAAGTAAACAGTAAACATTATTCCCTCCAATACTGTCCTAGATATACCCAACTTTTGTTGCCCTACCTTTGTTGTAATTAATTTCTTTTAATTGATATATATTGCAATAAAAATTTTACTATTTCAGGTGTTTACTAAAAATAAAATGAATTCCAAAGTAGAGGGTGAATTTATTGTAGCTTTTAACGCACTAATAAAAAAGAAAAGTCCTCTGTCATATGTTGTTGAAGATAGATTAGTATTTCTTTAATATACCATTGGAAGACTTTTTTATATGACCCCTAGAAAGGGTTCCACAAATTGATGGTATTTGAAGATTCAACGTAACACTCCTTCTATGGCTAACAGAACCATTGTTCTGGATAATAGAAAAGCATCCAAGATGTGAAGATAATTATTTATGATTTCAAACTTAATAACCTACAATCTAAAACAATATCTGAAAATAAACAATCATTTTTTTTTCTATTTAAGGTGAGTGGAAAATGATTCAATGAAGTTGCATTAATATGAATGTAAATAATTTACTATGTGTGTGTCCAAATAAATATTTAAGCCTGAGTATGTTTGTTTAAAATTATTCATCTTCTTTGTTGTATTTGCTTAAATATGTATATAAAAGCACAAGCTTACTCAACTTTCCTCGGCCGGTATCTAATTGATCAAGATTCAGACAATGGTAGCAGTGTTGGAAGTCAGGATTGACTATGATCTTAAAGACTTGCACATGTCATTCCTCACTATGCCTAGGGTTCTTGCATGTTGACTGCGAGATTTTTCATATGATCAGACTTATCCCATAATTAGATGTATGTATTAATTTCCGAAGCTACTAAAATCTTAACTTCACCTTCATCAGATAATTCACATTCTTATAAGAGCTGTATCAGAATGAAAACATTGAAGTGACAAAAATGTACATGTAAAGAAAATAGCAATTACCAGCATACAACCAAAACACCTTTTTTATATAAGAAGCCTGGGTGGAAACTGTAGTGTCTTAGCATTATATGATAATTCCTTGCAAGATATTTTCATGTAATTTTTCAATTGTTAAACAACGTAGGTAAGTAAGTACTTACTTGTAATGTGTTTTTTCTTGATCCAATTATTTATTCAATTATTATTTGACCAAAAATTAAAATACAAAAAGAACTGTTTTTTTATCATTTTATAACTATTCTCACTATAAAATGGGATATTGAGTTTCATATTTACAACTTGTCTTCATTAAGAGTTCTTATTCAAACTTTATTAGAGTAATACTTACGGAGCCTTCACTTTACACTTTAACTACAACAACTTTTATATTAATACTAATGATTGGATACCTCTTTCGAGTGAATTAAAAATATATTCAACATAATTTGATATTGAATTTTCAATTGAACAATTAGGAAATGTGTTAAAAGAAATGATAATATATATGTAATTACATTATTTTTTTAATATAAAGTAAAATCCCCATTTACACTTAAGTCGGGACCGTGTAATTGGGGGAGTGAATCTCATACAAAATCAGGGATTTGGTTTTTTCCGCGAAAAATGCAAAACTAAGATTTCCCTTAGTAAAAAAAAAATATGGACGAAATATTTAGTTTCTAAGTGATAAATGCCAAGCGCGCCAAAATCCAACTCATATATAGTCGCCCGGCTATCCATGTATAGCCTAGCACGTGTTGAATACACATACGCTAGCCAACATTTGACTGCACAGACGACCGTCTCGTTACAACGACAATGAAATGCGACCGTTCAATTGGGGGATCTGCGGCGAATATTTAAAGCCAGCGCGTAATTCGATTTAATGTAATTGGGGGTTCCACTGTACATATTGGAGCTTTGAGAAGTATGGTTGCATTCATATATCCTTATATTGTTTATTAACCTTACTAAATTTTGATTATGCCATATTGTCTATGACAATTATTGAATATGTCAAGCTGACATTTCACTTTATTTATTCATTAGGCGATTTTCGTATCTAGTTTTGAGTTTTGAAGACATAACTGCAATAAATAATCAACAAACGTGATGCTATAAAGAATTTAATATGGTTCCTAATTATCATAGTTTGTGGCTCCTTTTAATGCTAAAATTTTCAGAATTTCCTAAACAAATAGAATGTAGTACACAACGCTAACGATAAAATTTCCATTGAAGTTACTTGTCTTCACCATCAAAATACTATACATCTAGTAATAAGAGTTACAGATTGTTTACCTTTTAATGTTGTTGATCACTTTTCACATTGAACCCTGGAAAAAATTGTGCAATTAGCACAACAAAAGGTAAACAAAATTTAAAACATGCTACCCCTTTTCTACCTAAAATTGAAATAAATGCCACTAATAACAATGCAGTTCTGTAGGATATTAAATCAAACACAGGAAAATGTTAAATTAGCATACACGGGAATAAGAGAAACCGATAATTTACACTAAATAAAAATATAATATTAGCATGAAAAAGTTACAATATCAAATGGAACTTCTTGTACCACACCATAGAGAAAATGGCGATAAATTTTCAAAATAATATTTAGTAATTCTCATATACTGTCGGTTTCCCTAATTCCAACGTAAGTTTTTTTAATAAAAACACAATATTCTTTTTTACTTCATTTCACTTTATTTAATAGGTCAGGACCGGTTTCGACCAGTTGACAATGCTCGCAATGAGCGAAACCGGTCCTGACCTATTGAATGAAGTACAAAGGAATATTGTGTTTTTATTAATATAATGCATTTCCACCAAGTATTGACAGTGAACACCCTAAAAGTGGTTAGTTTTTTTTTATATTTTCGTATTCGCAATTAAGCTTTCCAGTGAACTGGATTGTTTTTAGCGGGACTTAGTAGATTTTCGGGGAGAAAAAGAGTAACATGTTGCAAAGGAGCAGTCGGCAAACTTTAGGACCTCATGGACCTTAAGTTCATCATTTTTAATCCCGCAGACTACCTTTAAGATTTTTTAATCTGTTAAATATATTTGTTAAAAAAGTTATATAGTCTTATAAGATTGAGATGCTTTCATGCATTTCATTAGCTTAAAAGTTCATATGTTTTTAGTAGTTTGCTACATTTCTCTGCGCACCACCAAAATTCTGTTGCGGATTATTGTTGTAAAGCATATTTACCCAACAATTTTTTTTTGATAAATAAACATTTCTACCAAGAGATGGTAGTTATTTGATTGATATCTATACATCAAATTCTGAGGCTGGTGGAGCCGAGCTCCAATTTCCCTTTCATCTGTTGTACTTTGATGTTGCTTTTCCCGCGTAGCGTCCTAGATTTACCTGGGCGTAGGCGGATGCATGGTCTGAGTGATCTGTTTCCAACTGAGTTTTAGTTACCTTTCACTTAACTTACTTAATAACACTGAAATACAGGTTTTTTGCTATCTTGGCAATAGCATCATGTTATTATGTAAAAAATATAAATTGCTGTTTTAATATTATTTTTGCAAACCATATTTATACTATTTATTTACAAATAATATAGAAAATAATTAAACAAGCTTGTGTTTGTCTGATACAGTCAGTACAAGGCTACAGGTGACACCCATTATTTCACTGCAAGAGATTTTTAAGGTATTTATTCTTTTTAGGGACACACTATCACAATTATTTTAATGGACATGATGATACATTGAGTTTAGTGATGCCATCGTTATTGCGATCATAATATGTTTAAATAAGGAGACAAACAGATAAATATGCCATTAACAGATAAAAATCACCATACGAAGAATATTAGTAGTTGCTATGAAGGTGTAAAATTAAAAAAATGTCATTGCCGTTCTAAGAAACTGCAGATAAACAAATTGAAAAAAATCAGCGACAAAAAGATAGAAAAAATTCAAGAACTGCAGCATTCACACGCAAAAAACCAAAAGAGAATTAAAAAATTACAAAATTTGTTACATAGTGTAAAAAAAAAGAAATGGAATTCAGTCTCTCAAACTACAGAACCGAGC
This sequence comes from Himalopsyche tibetana, assembly GCA_030503985.1. Lineage (NCBI taxonomy): Eukaryota > Metazoa > Arthropoda > Insecta > Trichoptera > Rhyacophilidae > Himalopsyche > Himalopsyche tibetana. The sequence goes on along the minus strand of JAPJYX010000011.1, from coordinate 11,193,082 downwards.
GAAGGACTCGTTTTGATAGAAGGATCAGAATCGTCGAAAGGCGGGCCATACAGCGAAGAATTGAAGGCCTTTGCTAAAACACTGTACAATATATCGCCAAAAGCTTACAACTATGTGAGAGATATTTTCCATGATGCCATGCCAAATTCTAGAACCATCGGCAGGTGGCAAAATTCTATTGATCTTATGAAGAATATTGACATTACTCTTCCTGTGCAGTTAATGGATGATGGATGATTTTTTAATCTTAGTTGTACTGAAAGTTTTCAAGGAATAATGTATAGTCTAATCTTCGTATATCACTTTTTGATTGATCATTGTGGATAGATCAACACTGCATCATTCGAATCTGCTATCGCCACGCTTTAAAGAAACAACAACTAGGCCTGTGAAGTTAGAGTCATGTCTTATGGGATTTCAGCAAGTCCTTAGAATGTCACAACTTTTTAATTTTTTCATGAATTATTAAATATATGTTTATATAGAACTTTACTTAGGCTTTTTTATTTACTCCGATAAAGTCATCATTATTCATCAATATATTATATTTTGTAATCATAACGAGAATATAAAAAAATCTATATATTAATAGCCGATAAGGTCCGTCCGTTTGTTTGAGTGAGTGTGAGTCACACCTTCCAGTCTCCACTTTTTTATTCATACTAAATTTATATATTAAAAGTCGATAAAATAATCACTCGCTTTTCACTTTTCACAAATGTGTGCGTACTGATGATGTCCTCGAGACATCTTCATCTTCTACGAAATGTATTTTGTTTGCGTACATTTTCAAATTAATAGATAATGAAATGAAATAAAATAAAATAAAGTAAAATTAAATTAAATTAAACACAATGCAACAAAAATCTCACGTTGCTGGGCAACGGGCTTACAGCTAGTAGCCCTTAAATGTCACCATGGTCGGAACACATTAAAGCTCGCAATAGCACATTAAAAAATTCAGATAGACTTTCAATAAAGACTGTTACGCTATGTCTTACATGGGTGAAGTCACTGCAAATGGGATTTTAGTGCGGCTTAAAGCGAATCAAAATATCAAACAAACTGATAGTGGCGTGCGTTTTGTCACCCGGACACTATAATGGCGGAGACCATTTGATATTTTTGTGCCACACCTAATTGCTTTCCATCCGCTTTGATTTCGTCTACGTAAGACATACAGCAAGGTAAAACAGTTTTAAAATATATTGAACATAAAATATAATGTTGGTAATTTCATAGAAAGTGTGAGTTCACTATTTTAACCCGTTAACAGCTAGAACAAAATAACGTTTTTTGTCCTGTAAGCTAGTAATTTTCTAAAAACAAATAAAGGAAAACTCAATATTCATTTTGTGAGTCCTTAAGAGATGTCGGACCCTTTTTCAATGATGCAAACTCTAAAAAATATTTATTGACGTCGTAATAATGAGAACACACTGGTGGGTAGCGTGTGTGGTTAGTAGGTATGCGACATACCGGTGGTCGTTAGCTTTAGAGTGGTTAAACCTCTATGCGTCAATATTTTTTCTTAAATAAACATTTACAACACATAACATGGAACAGTTTCTGTAAAAAAAGCCTGAAACTACTGTTTTCTGGCTATATTTGTCGAATACACCTACATAAGTTATTAATTATTATCTCAGATTAATAATCATAAAATGGAAATAATATTAGAATCATAGACAAGATTAGAATGTGGAAACTGGTGGAAACACTAAAAATAAGGTGGATGTCAAAATATCTGTTCATTTTGTGAGGTACTCGTATTAAAATGATGAATCGCCGCTGTTGACACTCTCTAGCAGAGTATATTCCGATTTTATTACACGTAAGTGTTTTTTTAAAGCATTTTATCATATTTCATACATACCTTTATGATTATATGCGTATGTTTAGGTTAGAACCTAGTCACAAAAGAGTGAAGACATCAGTCAAATTTGTAATGTTTTTTGCACTCCTACATGCTTTTGTATGTGCCATAACAAGCCGATCGCTTTTTATTTTTAATTATATTTACGTAGTATAAAATAAACACAATATTTACAATGACCTCCATCATTCTGTCAAAATAACATGACGTGTTTATTCGAGATTCGATCTGGGAGTATTACTCCAAAAAAAAACAACGTACGTATTTACAAACAAAGCATGCGTGTTATATTGCGTTTTAACATAAAACGTTGGATACGACTCTATTTTATTTTATCACACAATAGTTATATTTTAAAAAAGTATTTAGCATGAATTTGTGCTACCCACTACTAACAAGGCATTAGATGGGAACAGCCACAGAATATGTATAGTTATGTATAACGTGAATAAAATATATTGTAATACATTGATTAGTGAATACATTATAAATAGTTTCTTTCATTTTTAATAGTTTTTGCATTGGGACAGAAGTTCAATTCTTATCATTGCCACCGTATGTAAAAAGCATATTTGTACTTCCAACTGTAACTATTTTCAATAAAATCATATCTTAGTCTATGGTATATCTTACCAGAATGTCACATTGTTCTCTTTTTAAAAAAAAACGAGTGCTGATTACCCATATGATGATGATACGGAATGAAGATTTACATTATTTTTTACTGCTCTGTCATTTAATTAAACAAAACGTGTAATGAAAAAATTATCCCACGATTTTGCAGAGCGTTGATCGTTAAGTACGTCCTATATATCTGTTTTAGTTAAATTTTTAAATAAAGATTTTTTTTCATTTTATTATAATTTTTTGAATAATTCTACTTGCAATGTTATTTCATATGATTTGATGCACATTATAATTTCAACATATTTCAGAAGTGTTTTTTAATATAAACTGTCTTTTGTCTTAGAAGGTTTTTTTTTATCTTGGTTATTTGATATATTTCCTTTTGATATTTTAATAACTACGATAAAAAAAAGATTTGGATTGCAAAGCTTAACACTCTATTCAATGTGATGCTGCGGGATCACAGAGTTAACACAAATGGCGGCATAAAATTGTGGATCGAGCAGTAAAAACTTGATCATTGACGCCCTTATTTTTAAGTTGTTAATCAACAAAAATGTTGTTCTGTTCTATATGCTTGTAAAAGTCAATGGAAATTTAGATGGAGTTTTTAATATTTAAAAAAAATGGTAATTTATTATAATTTAAGATTCGACTGAAGGTGCTTGGTGGAATTTCAATGTTAAATTTGAATCGTTCAAATTATGTACCTTCTCACAGATTTTGTCACTAACGACCTGGGTTTCGCCTTTCGGGATCTTCAGTCACAAAATCTGTGAGAGGGTAATTTATTAATTGACCATTTCCAAGAGATGTATTTTAATTTGCTTCCGTGGACAACACCTCATTAAATACAATGGATGCTTAATTTCCAACTTCTTATTGCTACATAATAACATTTCTATTGTACACACCTTGAAGCTTGACTAACACGACATACAATAAATCTGTGATTGGCCGCTGTCGCTCGGAGGAATATGGCAGGTGGGAGTTTTCGTCGCGGTGGTGGGTCCGTATTTCAAGCGAGGACGACTCAGGAGACTCCGACCAGATCTCCTGGACTGACCCTTGACTATTTGGCTTCTATGACCAAAGAGCAACTCAAGGTCGAATGTCGAAAAAGGGGTCAGAGGATATCGGGCAACAAAATGGAGCTGGTATATTTTCCATTTGGTGTGAAATGTATACGTAATATTTTTATGTGTTATTTTCTTATGTAAAGTGTTCCCTTCGTAAGCTACTCTTTTATGGCACGTAACTTTAGAAGAAATGAAATTTTTCAATAATATTTTTTCTCCCAGTACAAATAGCATTTTTGCCAGGTGTTGATAGTTTTTAGTGAATTCAAATCCCACCATACTTTTCTCATTATTTCCATAGAAAATAGATTTTTAATTTGGCAAGTCTTGCAAACTTATTAAGAAATATCTAGTAGGGGAACTCTCATCCGAGCTAATCATATGCAAATTGGATTTAGTACTCAAAGATCTAGAAAACCGCGGCATGGAAGGCTGCAATCCAAAAAGGTTAAAATATGCATACTTTATTTTGTAAGTGAATAAAAAAGATGGATTCAGACAAAGTTTGGCCATTGGACAACTAGATGACTACAGAATACACATTATAGGAATGCACAAAAAACAGACTAAAAGATTTTTGCTCATGGGCCTATCCATGTCTGTGTAAGTTACTTGATTGCATGAAAATAATGCAGTATTCATAATTTAAATGCTGTTTACTTGTCGGATAGACCTGTGCTAGAATATTTTCAATAACTTAGTTTTTTTATGTAGTTATCTTCCAGCCAAATCATTACTAGATTTAATGATTTGAAATATAGGTATTACAAATTGACGAGTCACATCTCAAATGCCAACTTCTTCTTGTTTTGTTAGAAAGACTGTAGATTGAAAACCAATTTTACGGAAATATTTGAGCTAAGACTTCATTATGTACTTATTTTGAATTCATTAAAAATTCAAGATGCTTAAATTTCTTAAACTGAAAGCGTATTATTTCACTTTATTTTTCAAAGTTCACTGAAAAACATTGCTAAATACCAACACATCATTCACAAACGATGCTTTAAACTACAGTAATTTTATTTTCATTTCATAGTAAATTTCCTTGTTTTGTTGCTTAGATAGATATTTAATATGTACTTAGTTTCATTGCTAGTTAACTTTTAAAACCATCTGCCAGTTTTTTATTAAAATTTTACACACTTACACATAATAGATACACATGGCTCGTGAAAGAATCCAAACATTGTAATAGTCGAAGAGGGTTTCTCGTTTACCTCTATACAAAAAAATGAATTGTCGCAAATTGCTGTCCTACCCTTATATTGCTTCTCAAAAGCAAGCAGATTAGTAAAACGAATGACTCTTATTAGAATGGACTTTTGGGTTATTTGATATGCTAACCTCACACTGCTTTGTCAGTAGCAAGTAGAGTGGTAGAGTAATGACAAGCAGAGAATTTAATGTGAATTGATCCGCGAGTCTTTAGTTCCTATGTGGATGCAGTGATACGAATCAGGGTATTCGACTCAGTAGTGTTTGATTCACAATTATATGTACAATGCAAAAATATTCACTATATCAGGAATGTTGCCATTTTTGTTACATACATCATAATGACGTTGTCAATTTATTTACAGATGGTTTTAAATAGTACGCCAATTTTTCATAGCAACTGCTGTTTTTATCACTTTTATTTGAATGCTATTTTATCGTTACATTGTTAAAAAATATTTTATTGCTGACAACAATATTGAACCGCATAGCGACAATATTTCTTTTCAGATATTCCACAACGCATTTACCTTGAATATTATTTATATTGTTTTTGTAAGCTAGTGTGTATTCTAATTACTTGCATGTATATCTACAATATAGATACAATAGCTACGCTCAATGGTCAATGAATATATGTCGTGCAATCTGGTTCGTTCGAACATGAATGTGCATTAAAGTAAGCATTAATTTCTCGATTACTATCATGTAACAGTTGTTCAATAAAGCATAATATCTTTAAAGTTGCAATTGTCTGGTTAATTTTCTTAAGTATTTATTTTTATTTCTTTTTTAATTACGTTTACTTCCTCTTCTGATTGTCTGATCTTAAATGATATCCGTTTTACTCAATTATTAGTACCCCATCTCGATGTTTATTTTTATTGCTGTTTTCAAAGCCTTTTAAATTTAACACTATTTCAAATTTCTTGAATCCATCATTTTAACACTAACTCAGTGTACATATTATTAAATAAGCCATTGAATATTTCCTGTGCATGATAGTGACCTGTGTAGATAAGAGTTCCGCTTAGTGATTGGATAGTTCCGAGTTCAAGTAATTTTTTTCAATTTGACACTTGATATCTTTACGGTGTTTTTGAACTAAGCAACATTTGGCAGTCCTCATAAAATTCAATACATTACTGTATTGCACCCTCGATTCCGGTCGGTCCACTCTTTGTTGGTCTCTTTGCTGAATGGTCAAGTCTGAACGTTTTCCGGTACAGACAGTTTCGAAAATTGTCTATTTGTGCTCGATGTTAATATCGACCCCTAATTAGCAGAAAATCGTAACCAACAAATTGAAAATTTTACATAAGGTTGTTTTAAATTAAGTTAAAAAAAGGAATTCCTTCAGTGCGGTTAGTAAATAGTAATACATGATCATTGTCTATCCAGATAATATAATAAAATTGTCTAGACTACTTTCGGTTCTCTAGATCTAGTATTTGATCTCATAAAATCAACGAAATGTTGAATGATCATTGTGGAAAAAACATGCATTCAAAGTACGCAGATCTAAAATTGTTTTATGTTAATTATGTTGTTTATGTATATGCTTTAAATCACCTTCAGTATGCTCAAAATGGATGTATTACTCAACGTACATATAAAAAGTTGTATTATAAAATCCATCACACTTTTATAACGAAACAAACATATCGTCACTATATAAAGTGATGATGTAAGCAAATTTAATAGTAAACCGATAGACTGATGGATTTAGATGTCGTTTCCTATGAATTAAATTGATATTTTTCCCCTTTCTGTTTTATTTAAGTTAATTTAATAACTCAGATACACTATGTCAAAAAAATGAAGAGACTGACACCCAAAGAAATGACAGAATGGAATCATATTTATAAAAAAACACATTTTTTTAAGAATTTTCAACCAAGCTTAAAATGCTTGCGATGAACTAAACTAAGCCTGATTGTAAAAAAAATGTAGAATTAGTTGAAAACAAAAAGTAAAAGAGATGATGAATGGTGAATATTTACTCAGGATCCCCAGTATTGATAAAAAAGATTGCAATACTGGTATCACAGAAACCGGGATCACGGTATTCGTGCTGGTTTTTCAATACCAAAATATTGTTTTTGAAAATACTGGTTTTTTGGTATTGAAAATTAACCATAATCGTAAATTTAAATCTACAGAAACCATTACATGTTTCAATGAAATAATTTAAATCTGCTAAGAGTTGTACCAATATTGACAACATTCAGAATTGATAAGAGATATTAAGATATTTATGATAAATTTTATACGAAATTTCACAATGTCATAATATCGATTATGATCTCGTCCGGTATTGTGATCCCAATCGGCTGTATTTTTTTGGTATATTAAACATTTTTGTATTTACAATATTGGTATTTCACATAAAATACCAAAATATGTATCACTATTGATATATTTGTTGAGTATTGCCATCCATAATTGATACTAATATTCTAATAAAAGTTTGTTAGATTGTAAAAATGCTGCCATAACACTGTATGACAGTAAAATTGTAAGAATTTTAATGGATTTTTAAGTAGCAAGATTAAACATATCAAAGCAGAACCGTATTAAGGCATGTTTTTATTATCACTCCTAATTCAGTAAGCTATTCAAATACACACATTCATTTGTGACTGAAAATTTGCATTCATTTTAAGTAGACGTATGCTCAAACGCTAACAACACACAACCTCAGTTAACTTGTTAATCGGGGTCCGATATTTATCACTTGTGTTATCCCTATATGTTATTTTTGTCTTGAAACAACTTTAATAGATCTTGAATAGACTATTTTCTGCAATAGATGGAATTTGCTCAACGACTTTCATTTTCAAAAGAATTATGATTGATTTGGCTTCTCCCAAAGAGTCAGTTAAACATTTTCCTTAAATAAAAAAAAAAGTAACTTGATGGTCAAGTTAACCTATATTTTATATATGTTGAACACGCGAAATAATTGTGTAGTTCCTTCTTTTGTTTATTTCATATTTTTTCATTTTAATGCAAGTTAGATGAATTTGTTTTGATATTATAAAATTTCGAAGTAGACAAAAAACTACATAATGATTTTCTAAAAATACAAAAATAAAAATAACCTATTTTGAAGAAACACTAATTTTAACCCTTTAGCACAGTTCTTAGGGCTTAAATAGCATAAAAAACTTAATATCTCTCAACTATATAAAAGTAAAAAAAACTTATTTTTTCATTTAAATTTAAAAAAATTGGCATTACAGCTAATGCTAATGCGCCGGATATTTTAAATTGAAAGATTATATGAGAAAAACTCTATGAGAATTTATTGTAAGTCACTCGAGATAAACTTAAGGTAAATTGACATCACAAACATTGAAAAATCTAAATTTGACATTGACTTTACCGAGAATCGAACCCAGACCCGCCTGGTCAGTAGAGCAAGTTCTAACCGACTAGACCACAGCGGACGACAATCTTTAATCATTGTCAGTATTGTGACATCTAACTATCAGTTGGTTTTATTCTAGCGGTATTTAATCAGTGTGTCAGTCGTGATAACTGAAGTATTACTGATTGCATCTGATGATTTCCATTTGGCGATAAAACTGGCCATGTGCTTGCAACATTGTTGACTGATAGCGGTGAGTTCAAAGGTAAATGAGGAGATAATCAGTCAAATACCTCGGAAACCACAGCAGTCAAAACGGTACAGCACGTTAGTTTTAGAATACATTAAAAAAATTTCGCTAATCGCAAGCATTTTCAACTGACACTAAGATATTCAACGAGATAAAGATGTAATAACAATGTTATTAAATTTAATTTTACATTAAGATGAAGATCAGTTAAAATTGGTTTATATTTTTTTTATCGCTGTTTCCCTTTAAGAGAAGATTTTATTTTACTTCTTCCCACACATATCATACATTCTGATTCACATAAATTTGAAAAAATCCTATATTCATTAAAATACACTAGTGTTTTGTTTTTTTTATCGATTATTTGGAGACAGCCATAAGCCAGTGGAAAGAAAAAAGAACGTAACTCACACATCAAATTTTACAGGAGACGCTAAAAACGTGCTTTGATGATTTTGTGACATGCAAATTATGAATTATACACAATCTTGAAGTGCACGGAGACTTCTAAACTGGTGTTAAATCGACACAATCTAATATTAATTTTAGAATTTTTCCAGGAAAAACCTTTATTTCAGTCTTTTTTTCTGGGTTTTAATTTCTGGGTCATCTTTCTTGACGTCATCGAAAAGGCGAAATCGCGGACCGATATTTATTCTTACGAACCTACAGAAAATATTATCGACTATTAATATATAGATAAATTCGCCATATAACCTTTTTTGGTTCGAAACGCTATGAACTGTATTACATTTTTATAGTTGCCTAAATCGTTGATGCGGTTCTGGACGAGTTGATTTTTTGTAAACAAATAAAGTACGCTTTCTTACTCTCACTTTATGGCGTAAAAACGTAATTACCGTTGGAGGTTATGGAAGCCGAAATAGCCGCTGCGGCAATAACTTTCGATATACAGGTTTTTGATGAGATTCCAGAATGCTCCGAATGACTGTATTCGCTTATCAGCTCGCTCGAAATAACCGATTCGAAATCGAGCCGTTATTAGCGAAACGTCACTTTGACGTAGCGCCTCGAGGAATCGCGCGAGACACAAAGAAACACGACTCTGCTTCCATCGGTTTCTAGTGCGGAAAATAAAACTAAGTCGTGTCTATGCGGGGTTCGATTTCACGGTCTGCGAAGAGACCGGCCGACCGTCGGCTGGCTAGATTAATAATATTTGACAGAAGCATTGGCAGTTCGTCGAGGACGGCGAAGTGGCCTGACTTTTTCACTGGTCGGCGAAAAACACGTGATTGTAGCGCGATTTAATCTATTTTTATAAGCGCTCAAAAGCTGACGGTGTCACGGAACTCTCTTTATCGTACGATTTTTCTGTTTTTCATTCATGTTATGCAGGTTTATGCGTCCCGTACGGCATGTGTCGTTTTTCAATGTCAGCGGCGATCAGATGTTTTGTCTGAGATCGATTAACGTTTAAAATTTGACAACCGTCTCGCGTGTTTCATTAATCAACGGGAACGTTCAATTCGAATCGGCCGAGTCTTGTCAAATATTTTGTGAAAGTAACGCCAGTATTATTGGTACTCTAATATGTCAGTGTTAATATTTATCATTTGAAAGTGCTGCGCAATCGAAATATCAAAATAATCTGTCGGTTTTCACGACAACATTACGTGTAGTATCCAGGCAACCGCACCAGAAGTAAATATTTGGATAAAAAAAACTGTGAGTTATCGTGAGTTTATCGCACATTAATTATAATATTACTCGTTATAATTATTTTTGTATTTTGTTTACTTACGTGCATTGAAACTAATCGTCGGCGTGCGTAAAAGTACACGTCAGTTTAATGTCGACATTCTGTTGCCGGCAGTTTGTCCGTCATTTAAGTATTTTTATAAATCGAATAATACGATTTTAATTGAGTGAAATGTTTCGGTATATCGTGTGTGTCCATTTATGAGCGTATTTCGTCTCTAATTTTATTGTATGGCTCTTTTGTGATTGTTTCTTTTTCTTGTCAGACCTATACTCGAAGAACGGTTACCAAGTATTTTTTTTGCATCGCAATGGAAATACACCAGGAAAACTGCCTCAACCTTAATAAAGACGTTGTCATTGAGATAGGCGTATGTTTTTTTAATAAATTGATCTTTTTTATAACGCTTATTTATTGTTTTCTGTTTTTTTTTCAATGTGGGCTAAAGTTTTATCCTTTTTAATCATTAATTCAAAAAAAACCCCCAGCTTTCAATTTTTTTTCTGATTAGTTTTTATGTCGTGACTAACTTTGCTCTTTGTGTGTTATTTTATTAGTCTGCGTGACTTTTTCCCAGCATCCATTTTTGCCATTATCTCTAACCATATCAGCCATAATGCAGCAGTGACACATGTTAAAACCTGTGTTTGTAGACAATTATATCTGACTTACACTAAGGAAAATTATTAAAAAACAGCTACTTTTGTTTTGCAGATAAACTTTTTCCTCAGTTATCTTTTGTAACCCATCAACATAAATATACAGCATTAAAAAAATGTCGCTTCAAGTATTGTCAAGGTTAAATTTTTAAATATGTTCGAGGATCATAGGCAATGTTGACTATGAAGTTTTTTCTTCCATAATTGATCCGGACTGTCTTATATTCCTGAGTATTTTAACTGATTAAAATTCATTATATGATGCATTACATTGGTATATTAGTTTCATTCATTAGGGATCCTTCTCCGCAACCCTTACATTAAATATTGGTGTTAACATTTTAAATATCTGGAAATGCTTGCAATATTATCCATTGTGCGGCAACAGATTTTGAACTATTTTGATTGTTCAGCTGTAAGCTGTTATTGAATAATTTAGTGTTTGAAAAATATTCACCAGATACATATTCCAATATATACTATTTTTTTTTTAATCTGAATCCATATGCACCACATTTGTCATATGGCTCAGAATTTTTTTTTGCAAGAAAAGTGAGTTCAAGCACTTCAAAAATGTATATACAAATTGGCAATGTTTCAGGGAAGAGGAATGCAAATGGTTTATCAGATCTATTAGACAGGGTAATGATTTTTTAAAATAGTTCCTATTACTAACCTGCTGAAATGCACACCATTTACACAATAATATACCAGAAAATACTATTTTTTACATTTTGGCCACAATATGTTGATGATTATTTTATTCCATAGTTTACCAGAGAGAACTGACCAAAGTGAATAATTTTGCTTACTTAATTTAAAAAACGAATTTATTTTTCTATTCACAATCATTCTACCCAATTCATCATTGAAAAAGGGATCAATGTACCGCTAGGATTTCTGTATTATCTACGTAATTTGCTATTCAACAATTCTTAAAAATAATTGAATTCCTAAAGCTATTGTAAAATTAATCTTACTCAAGAATAATACTTTCATTACAATTGAATTCGCCGAACTGAATAAAGTATTCTCTAAAACTGCTACAAATCACATTCTCTTTAAACATTTGAAAGCATTTTTTTTTTACATCTATCAGGTCATTTTTACACTGAGTTCGTGTAACATCATTTACAAAGCTATTTCAAAAATAAAGATATTTTTGACCAAGTTGTGCTCAATTACCACAGCAGGTATACGAAAACGTTCATGCATAAGTAGTGAAAGTTATTTGTATAATTTTCTTCATTAAAAGTGACTACAGCAACTGTAGTTACTTTATGTTATTGACTATTAATTTTTTTTTTAAATTTTGTTTCATATTTTGTACAAATAAACATCCCCAACGCTCAAAGAAGTAATTTACTTTTGGTCATTTCACAGGAGATCAAAAGACAAGCTTGAAAAGTTCACAGAAATTTATAGAAATAGTAAACAAGACAACACAAGTATCATTGTTCCTAGTGAGTTTTAGTTTATTATTGAAAGATTCATGGCTAACTTTTTATCTTCAATTAATTTTATAACAACTGTTCATTATTCTCATTAGTTGACTTGTACCTCAAAGTTTTCTACTAAGACACAAAAATGAAAAACATTTGGAATGCCTTATCGTATGTTGCATTTTCTTATCATTGAAACTGGCAGTGTTAGCGTTAATAATTTAAACATGTTTATATTTTTCATTGGCGTAGAATCATTAATAAACATTTTATCTCTCTTCCATCTCGGTGAAACATCTGTGAATTGAATTATTTCTGAGGTTGTTTGTTGCCGTAAGTATTTATCTTACATCTGAAACATCTCAAATTAAATTATAACCAAAGTAAAAGTAGGTCTCGCAAATTTACCAGTCATAGATTTTTTTTTTATAAATAGCTCAAAATAATTGACAGCAGTTGAAAATAATTTTTAAAAAAAAACGTAATGGAGAAGAGAAAAAAAAATATCTGTTTAAACTTTTCACGCAAATATTGTAATCTTTAAGAACTTGATAATATATAAATAAAATTTTATATTCTGAAAATTTTTGCACTTACTTTTTTTCGAAATTTAGAACTAAATTAGAAGGAATTCAAAAAGTACAAGAGTAATAATTCTTTTATTACTAGCATAAATGCCTCTATCGAAGCTCCATTCCAAGCAAATATTGCCTCTAGGATTAACCGACTGAGTTTTAATGAATATCAAACAATGTAACAATTTTTCAATTTAAATCTACAACAGAGATACATACTTTATTTCAACTAGTCTAAACAAACAGTTGACGTTCTATTGACCCCCGTCTACAACAAATTGCTCAACTTATTTGAATTGGCTTCGATTTCTTTTGAACGACACTGATTTATATGTCGTAACAGGAACACTTTGGTGACTCGTCTTATTAGAAAATTATGTTATTCCACTTGTGACATATATTTCACAGCTTTAAGAAGCATATGCTGATGCATAATGCAGGTGACGCAGTGCAGCACAGGTTTTGTATTACAAACAAAAGCACAGAGCCGCATACATTAATATGCAGGTACGTGCGACGCATACATGCGTCTGCCCTGCCATCCGTTGTGGACCTGGCACGGATCCCTGCTTCATTTGTACAGGCTTGGGCGTGTTATTCTAATTGAATTTTTGCAAACTGAACTTTGTTTATATGATACTACTCATGTAAACTAACTACTCTTAAAAGACTATTAAGTTATTCCGGATCATTATTTCTTATTCATATGCCGCTTGCGGGACTAGTGATTTCTTCATTTTTGGCCATGTTCGCTCCCTATGTGGAGCATATGGCTGCCATGCGGCACCTTCATGTTTCCCTGTCTCCCGCCAATTGCTTTGCTTCCTCCCATGACATGCCAGCATCCCTCAGTTCCACCGAGTACATCCTATGGATAGTACCCGACAGACGCCCGGGACGCCGGAATCCCACCGGTTGAAAGAAGAGGCAGGCAGGATTGAGGCTTTCCGGAGGCATCCGCAGCACGTGACCCAGCCAGTTCCAACGTCTCTCCATAACCACTGACGTGAAGGGACGCTTTCTTGTACGCTCCCTTATCTCTGAATTCCTCACAAAATCAAACCACCTCACCCCCATTATCTGACGCAAGCATCTGTTCTCAAAGCTCAGTATACGGTTTTTCTGAGTCTTCGTCATGTGCCATGATTCACAACCGTAAAGCAGTACCGGCAAAGTCCAAGCGTTGAATAAGTGGCATTTGGTTTTAATCGAGTACAGCTGTGTGTCCCAGACAGTCGGCATTGAGTTGAATTTTAGTGAATCTAGTGATTTACTGAGCTTAAATAGCGTGTTTTTTTGATGCAATGGTAGGTTTTGTATTGTAGCTTAAGTTTTATTTATCGTTTACTGAGAACTTTGAGTTACTATTTGAATTACTCATTGAAAAATGAACCTTGAATGTAATTATGTAAAATATACATTTTCAAATTATGCCATTATGTGACATTCATATGACACTTGCGTGACTCGGCTATCTCAGCATCGCCGGTTACACATTTCTGCTTGGCCTGCCTGCACTGCGTCGCCTGCATCTTATACGCTTAGTCTCAAGACTTTAAAATACTATGCGTGATGATGTTTCTCAAACACGTTTCAAATTTTGTAACACAACAAGTAAAATGACAAAGTTATCCAATTTAATAATACAATGAAAATGAACTTCCACATAAATACCGCGAAATCCATCAAACAAATAAATTTATTACTTTTCAGTTTATGTTTCTCAACGGTTAAAAATAAAGTATGTATTTATTATCTTGTAAAACTGCCATGTCAAACTCAAATAAACTATACTTTTATCAGCTCATTTTTTTATCTGTAAAAGTATGTAAGGTTTTATTCAGAATATAATATGTTATATATACAGTTATATCTGATTTGCTCACAATCACCTGATATCTGAAGTAAAACGACGTTTTTTTTGTTGCTTTAACAGAGGTATAACTACTGTTCTTTGTAAAACTTTGTTGTAGTGAAGATTAAAACTCTTAATTTTGGAAAAAAATCTGTTCCGTAGAGTAAATTTATCTTGATTAAGCCAGTAACATTAGTTAAATTGTGATGTAAACGTTTCTACATGCAAGAAAGAGTTTTATTTAATTCCATCGAACTTAAACTAAATGAAAGATGTTTAGAAAGTGAATTAATTACAAATTTACGAGGCTTACAGAAACAATGTGTGTTGTCATTTTTTAACTCACTCACTTGTTTCCTACCAATATTCTAAATTCAAATATAACAAACATCCAAAGAATAATATCTTTTGTCAATAATTCTTTTTCCTAATTTTTATTCCTTGGTATTGCTAGCATTTTTTTAAGTGTTGTCATATGTAAATTCTTCATTAGAAGGTAGTTATTTAAAATGTATTTGTGAGATTGCTTTTTTTCAGTGTTCCTCATAACACGTTTTTATTACAATGTTTTGTTTACACTAAAAATTATTGTCTATTAGTGCTCTTCCTTTTCTATGATTCTAATTATTTGTTCTTCTATTGTCATCCTGTTGATTACAGAAATTGAAAATGAATAATAATCTAGCAGATTATTTGGAATAATTCCATTTGACAGAATACTTTTTTAGCCAATGTCTTCCTGTACGCAACAATGTATTATCTGGCACATATCATTTTGCATCCAACATCAAATTGTTACGATGGGCATGTTTAATAAGTGCCAAGTAATAATATTATTGAAAAATCTTTGAAAAGATTTTTAAATTGTTCATTTTGGCAACAGTTACCATAGATCGATATGAATTTGTTGTCCAATTATTCTTTGGTGACACAAACTGAATGTTTATCTACATTTATTTTGTATGATTATTGGTTTTTAGATTTCTAATAGTGATCTAACATACCCTATTGTTTTTATATATTTATATGACAAAAGTGTTCTTCTGAAATTCTTTTAAAATTTTATCAAATATTTTTTTCAATTACTTTCAAAATAAACTAACTGTTCATTGCGAACCACCTTGGCTTTTTTCAATTTTATTAGGAATTATAATTTCAAGGTTACAACACTATTGAATTCCCGCAGTTTAGTTATTTTATCATGGATAAGTGTTAATCTGAAACCATCCAAGTAATACCATAAACATGTATCTGAAATCTAATTTTTAATGTTGGTTTTTTCAGTTGTCTCGTTTGGGGTACCATAAACTGGTAGCAGCCAATAGCGGAGACTTAAATCAATCACCCGTCATGCCGGCCGCCAAGAGCAATGGCAATGTCCACACTTCGGAGAAGTCTCTCCAAGGGTAATTTTTATACATATTAATCACTTCAAATGTGTTAACCATCAATTCTCTGATTGTGGTGTAATGGCATTGGTTGTATTTAAACCGCTTCCGTGCCTAGATCGTAAATAAAGAGCTATGGCTATAAGCCGCCTGTTTTTAATGTAAAAAAATGTCATAAATCTTATCACAATCACACATTTATTGTTTTTACTCTAATTCTACTTCTGATCATATATTGTTTCTAATATATTCGGCTAAGCATGGATAGGACTAAACGTTCGTAAACCAATGTCAACTAAAAAGTTAAAGTGTCGCGCTATTTGAGACCTCAAAGTTGCTCACACGCCTGTGCGTTTAAGGCAGCCATACTCAACCTTTTTTTCCTCCGGGCCGCATTCCGATTTTTGCTTCTCTACGTGGCCCGCAAAATATTTCCCCCCTCACCCATCCTATCCTATGAACGGGGCGTATCGAGAGCGATTAGCTTACCACTAATCCTGTCCTAGCCTTATCCTTCTATCCCTACTCTCTTTGTAAAAAGAGAGGTTGAGCAACTGAGTAACAAACAGTTCTCGTAGAAAACACTTCTGTTGAGATAAACTCCATTAGGAGTCCATATGCTCCACATTGGGAGCGGACATGGTTTAAAAAAAAAACAAATATAATATGTAAATATAATGCATACTGCAGTGCTCCGCAACCGGTGTGCCGCGGCACACTGGTGTGCCGTGAGCCGGATACAGGTGTGCCGCGGTCAAATACATAATGAAAAATTATTTTAATTGAATTATTATTAAAACCTCTGTGTTCATTAAAACAAACACAGGTATCACGTTAATTAGTTATTATTTTATAACAATTATTAAGATTGCATAAAAGTAAATACATTATAGTTTTATGTATGTATACTTTTCAAATTAAAAACGAAAAATTGTGTATCAATTTAATACCTATATGTTTATGCTTTTGGTGTGCCGCGGAATTCTAGGAAGAATTTTGGTGTGTCGTAGGTGAGAAAAGGTTGCGGAGCACTGCTATACTGCACACATATTATGATGTCAAAATAAAACTATTTTATTTTATGTAAATATATACATATGTATACATTTATGTATTCATGTATTTATGTATTTTTCATAGTAAAAAAAAAACAATGAACAACATGTAAAAAATACGTTATAAGGACACAAAAATACTAAATACTAAAAAATAAAATTTTAAATCGTTTAAAATTAATGTGAATTTTGATATTGAGTCAAACTTTTAAGTATCTTAAAAATATTTGGTGACTAATTATTTTGGGCCGCACATAAGAGCTAGTTGGGCCACACTGAGAAGAGCAAAAAGGTGCCACACTGCTAATTTAGGAAAATCCGCAAATTTTTTGGCTTTAGAAATTGGCATGAAATTGTTTCCGGCCAAAGATTCCCTAGTCAATGTTTACTGCGGCCTTGTGTCGAATCAGAAAAATTAATGCGGCTTTTTGAGAAGAAAAAGTTCCCCACCCCTGAGTAAGACAATACTCTTGTGAAAAATTGTACCTTTAAATTACAAAGTCACAGTGCATAGATATAGATTAATGATATATATTGGTTTGCTTATTGCAGTGAATATTCTGGACCAGGTCGGGGGGCGAAAGGCAACAGCCAGGAGGCTGCGGGATCAGATTGCTCACACCTCGTGCTGTGGCGACATCCCCTTTCTACCCTAGATTACTTCTTTCGGGAGATAAGTTTCCTTATTGTGCAGGGAGCTCAGAAGTAAGTGCATCGACTTGAAATCGAATTAGATATTTCAAGTGTATGTATTTCAAGTGTATATATATATATATAATGTTTATCCATTGCGTTTAACTGAGTCTTGCCTGTGGATTTTACTATCGAGAATTAGTTTTTGAATGGTTTTGCCTAGTTTTGCCGTTGCCGTGCACATTAATTACGTCAGATCTAGATCTTATCGAACAAGAGTTGAAAAATGCCATTTCATCAATAAGTCATAAGCCACAAACTAAATCCATTAAAAATTATTGTGAAAAGATTTAGCTATTGGGTTGACGAATTTATATTGTTAGAATTCTGGCGTATTTATTTGAATGTC
This sequence comes from Himalopsyche tibetana, assembly GCA_030503985.1. NCBI lineage: Eukaryota > Metazoa > Arthropoda > Insecta > Trichoptera > Rhyacophilidae > Himalopsyche > Himalopsyche tibetana. The sequence continues at coordinate 11,174,920 of JAPJYX010000011.1, read as the reverse complement.
TTTTTTTTGTTGTTCTAGGTTACTTGCATACAAAGGACTAGTTTTTCTAAGTGTCATCATTTCATTGGTGACTGTAGTGCTATTCCAAATAAAAGGGCCGCATCAGCCTTTTATGCAGGTAATTTATGTTTAACGAGTAGAGTATTGAAGTTGCCTGTAACGATAATCTCTCATATTGTTCCGTGATAGGGCAAAAGTATGAACCCCCTGCTGCCTCGAAGTTTTATTGTCACACTATGTTTTTGTTCATACCAAAACTACAAATAAAAGTATCATAAGATTTTTTTTGACTATGAGTCGAATGAAGTAATATTTGTTATTTTAATAATAAGATTATAAATGTCTAAATCATTATGTATTCTATTAACACTCCAGAGACGAGCTTTTTTTTGATAAAAAATATATTTGTTAAGCCATATTGAAGTCACGGATAACCATTATTCCTAACAAAAATTAAAAAAACGCAAAGTCGTATAGAAACCCTGCATTACTATATGGCCATGCTCATCTTTTTAATACCGTGTAATATTGTGTACGGACAGTTGTAAGGACAAAAGTGACTATATGGGCTCACAAACATTCGGGGTTGAAATATAGCTAAACGTGAAATTTTTAAAAATATTTACAATTTGACCTCTTTACACCAACATAATTTCAATACAAATATATTAGCAAAAGAACTGTAAATAATTTGATGTTTTGATAATATGTAACAGTTTCAAAAAGTCCATTAAAAAAAACGGAAATTCATAAAATCGCATGTGCTTTTGGTGGCCATTTCTGTCCCCACGGCTGATGACTCACTGAAGTCTGTACCCTTCTTAACCAAATATGAGTTAAAGAAACGATATTCAGGTAGAAAAGGGATGAATAGTGGGATCAATAGACAACGGTGTTTACTGTTACCATATGTTCACGCTCGATGTTGAAGGGTTAAATTATTATTAGGGTTGTGAAATCGTTTGAAAACCTACCCATCAGTCTCCAATAATTGTAATGAGTCTGAATTCAAGAAAAAGTTTACAATAATCATGTTGCTCTGTACATTCATCAACGTCTATGACATAGGTTCCCAACCTTTTTCGGGATGGCGACCCCTTTTTATAAAAGTCATTTGACAAGGCGACCCCCCGAGGAATTTGAAATCCTTGATTTCAAAAAAGTTGGCGACCCCCAGGTTGGGAACCCCTGGTCTATGATGAATGAATTAATTTTTTGATAACTCTACTGTCAAATATGGTGATAAGGTTATGGTGTGTCGAAATGTATTTATTCAAGATCTATTCTTGTTGTTTGAGTCGGTATTCGAAAACTACCTGCGTCCTTAACCCTTTGACCGCGGTTGACTGCTATAGCAGCCCAATCTGAACCAATTTGGATCCGAGCCGCGGTCAAAAGGTTAATATGATATCGGTTTGATTTGACATTCGGCACTTATGGCCGAAAAAAATAGCAAACCTTTTTTCTTGATTATTGCATAGTGGGGTACTGTTGCTGGTGGTTGACATACGGGAAGAAAGATACACAATAACATGAACATAGCTGATATAATGTTGGTCAGTTACAGTCGTGGAGTATGCATAAACAACTTCCTTATTCATGTCTCCCTACTTCGCTTAATTGTTGTTTTTATATCCAGTTAATTCAGCATTTTATAATTTAACTATTTATTTAATAAATGGACACATTTAAATTATAAAGTAGGCAATAATTAATAAATCCTGTCCATAATGGCTTGTAAATGGAATTAGTATGAAATTTGATTTATGACCAATGTTCAGGAACGTATCTCAATCCAAGTCTAGGACAACCTGCATTAAATAATGTATTATTAACATACATAGTTATCTAATATTATACAGCAAAATAGTTTCTGTTAATTGATATACAAAATGAAATATTCAATAATAAATATGCCTTTAGATTGGCCTTTCATCCGCGTTATGGTGGGGCTGGTGGATCGTCCTAGGAGTCCTGTCGTCAGTGGGTCTGGGTACCGGTCTACACACATTCCTGTTGTACCTGGGGCCGCACATAGCGCAGGTGACGCTAGCAGCTTACGAATGCGGGGCGCTCAATTTCCCCTCACCGCCTTACCCTAACGAGTGAGTAATTTCTTTTGCTTAAATATAGTAAATGCAACAAAAAAAAAATATTTACTGATAATTTATTTCTTTTTAAACATAAAAGTTTATTTTTAACCTACAATTGCTTATATTTTGGTGGCCTATTTTTTAAAGTAATATTTTAACTGTCTGCTGATTTTTCATCGCCGAAATCACCGAATAAAAAAAATATTTGTGTATATATTTTAATATTTTATTTTTTAAATGATGCATCAAACATTTGTTACGCCATCGCTGTTGAGAATCTAAAACATTTGTTGCTTTGGATGTATATATTTGAACGTGTATGTCAGATCGGCGAAAAGACTCGTATACGAGTCATCCGTAACCAATGTGTTAATGCATGATATTCTATGCATCGTAAAATGTCTTGATTTTTTTTTTTAACAATTTCAGAATCATCTGCCCTCCAGAAATGGACCCTCGGTGGGAGACTTCAATCTGGAACATTATGTCCAAGGTACGAGTAGAGGCGATGCTTTGGGGGTTGGGCACGGCCCTGGGAGAACTCCCTCCCTACTTCATGGCGAGAGCTGCTCGTTTGGCTCACAAACCGCCCGTCATTCCGATCAATAGAGGAAAGCCACCTGTGACAATGCTGGATAGGTGAGAACTAGTCAAATTTTATTAAAGAATAGTAAATGATATATGGAAAAATTAGATAAAATAATAATAACATAGATAGCGAATGCCGAGTCAACTGATGCACTATATTTCTTACTATGAATTTTCCTGAAGTTTGAAAAAAATTTAAGAAATATATACAACAAAAAAAAAAGTTACTGTGGATACACATTGTGTATTTATTGCCAGTAATATAAATATTCAAGATATCTTATCCTCCTAATATTTGATACAGAAGAACTTAGTACACTGTCACAAATAAATGCATCCATTTCATTACAAACTCGTCAAAGTGTTTTTAAGATTGGACTGAGGAGAAATACAGACCTCAATGCCTGTGGAAAAAAATCACAAATCGAGTCAAAATATATGAAAACCGATTTGAGGATTGAATACAAAATATTTTTTTCAAAGATGCTGTTTTGTTGAATTGGAAACTTAATTAATTTTCAGGGGCAAAGATTTGGTCCAACAGTTGGTGGAAAAGGTTGGATTTTTGGGAATCCTGGCATGCGCCTCCATCCCGAACCCCCTGTTCGATCTGGCCGGTCTCACCTGCGGACATTTCCTAGTACCCTTCTGGACCTTCTTCGGAGCCACACTCATCGGAAAGGCCATCATCAAGATGCACATCCAGAAGGTGTTTGTTATCATTGCGTTCAATGAGACGCTTATTATGTGAGTATTTTTTTTCTTGTAAATATTTCATACACAGTGATATGATTCTGCAGAGCAAAGTAGGGTAAAGCAATACATTTAAAATCAATATCTTTCCGTGCGTAATGTGTTGACATATGTATTTCTCATTGCACTAATGAATTTAAAACAATATGCCAGTGGGAAGTTTTTGAATTTTCTTGTTTTGATATCTAGTGAGGCGTTAGGTTGGCTTCACAACATTCCCGGTGGACTGGGCGCCAAGCTGGAAGAGCCTCTGCTGGAGATGCTGCGAGGCCAACGAGCGAGATTGCACCGGGGCGGCTCGTCCACCAACGCCCCCGCCTCCAAACTGTCGGCGATCTTTGACAAGTTTGTGCTGGCGATGGTCGCATTCTTCCTCGTCTCCATCATCAACTCGCTCGCGCAGAGCTGCTACCGGCGGATGCACCCTGCCCCTAGCAAGTCCAAAAAGCAGAAGGATTAACGAAATTCGACAGCCGGTGTGGCTCACAACTATTAGTTAATTACAAAATGGAGTTGTTGCATTTTTCACGTGGACTTTCGTTGCGGACCGTCCTGTGTTCCGTTCACATTTGGACATCTTTTATCAGCCATTTTTAATTTTATATCTATCCAAAAGAACAGATATACTTAATAATATACACGTCTTCTCTATATTGACTTGCTTACAGTCATTGATTAATACAAAATTATGTACTTGCTTCACCCACTTCATGGAATAAAGTACACACCCAACGTAAAATATACTTACTTAATTTTTATTACCGATGCTTAAAAAACTGCAGATGATGTTTTAACAAAAGAATCTAAGAAATTATCATATTGTAATGTCATTTCAAAATCAATAAGATAATCAATTATATCTGAAATATCTTTTCAGATAATGTACGTCAAATTACTATGAAAGTATCTTATTTCATTTTAAAAATGCTTTTGCTGACTGCCCACATAAAGTACTTTAATATTTGGAAATTTGAAGTTTATCTGTTAAAAATGTTTTATATAAGCATACCAATATAACATGTTCACAATATTAATCGAGCTATCTTCAATGCTTTCTTCTGAAGGTAGTTAAAATTTGCAGATAAACAATACTTTACAATAGGATGTGCCGTTGTAATTAACCGAATCGAATGGCATTTCTTTTCTCGCAGTTCTCTAAAACAATAGATTCCTCTTCTAGCCTGTCAGTAGTACAGGTTTGGCCACTGGGTTCTGGAACTAATCATGACTAGCTTTCTAATGAAGTTATATTAAAGAAAAGTAACCTTTCCTTGCAATATTAGTTTTTTAAAACGTATATATTTTCGTGCTGAATCTTCAATTGACTTGATGGGCGAGGGTGCTGAAAAAAATGGCTGATAAATTGAATTTAAAACGTGTGACAATATGGATTATTGCTTTGTCCAGTGAGTGAGTGATCCGTAAACGCTTTTTGCATTGATCGTCGAGTGATGTGTTAGTTATAATGTATATTAAATGGAAGACGGTTCTCAATTTTGAGGTTTTCGATGTTATATACGAGGTAGCCTCGATCTATCGTTCTTTGTTCTATCATTTAAAATAATAATGATCCATTTTGATTCATACAAATCAATTTTTTATTTCCATCCGCATAGGGATATATTATTGGCCAAATAATTGTTAGTTTGTAGCACAAACCCAAAGCTTTTTTTTTATATTTATATTCGATTTATTCAAAATTAGTTTTCAAAAAGTCTTTTATTTACATTTTTTTACAAGAATGACTTTTTTGTATGATATAATTTTGAATATTAAAAATAAATTGACATTACATGATTTGATCCTGATAAACTGATTTGAATGATATATTTTGATAATTTAGGTGCGCATATCAAAACGTTCTCTACAAAAGTATTTCAGTAGATTTCTCTTTTACATATCGTTGATAAATTGACCGTGCCGACATTGCCTCATAATACTTAAGAGGTTTTCACTTCTGCAGCAGTACAGGATTATCTTCAAAATCATAGTCAAAACATGAGAACACTTTGATAGTCAGTGTAACTGACTTCACCCTGTTCCAAAAACGATAGATCAAGTCTCCACTGTATCCCACTATAACAATAAGACATAAATGTTGAATCATTCGGTTATGAAACAAAACCGAGTTGAAATAAATGTATTCTTGTATTAAATGTAAGGTCACATCTACATTATAGCTATGTATTTTTTATTTGGAGTGTCTATGATAATAATAATATAATAAACCTTTCACGGACGAATTTTAGGATTATTAATTTCGACTGTGCAATTTAATTATGTAATTTATTATGTTTATGCTTTTATTTTCCCCGTTATAGCCATTCCATTGAACTTTGAATTACCCCTGCAGGTAAACAAGATTTAAATTTGTGAATAGTCATTGTTGATGATTGAAATGTATTGATGATTTGTTGCCTGGGTTAAAATTTTAATCGACTACAGTTAACAGTGTTTTTTTTACGCAAAACATTGCACATAAAACTTTATAATGATCAATAAAAACTTATAAAAAGACATTGAAACCCTTTCCTCACATCGAAATTACTATTGTTGTATTGTTTATAATTTCTAATATTATTCCAGCTCATAAAAATAAATAACTATAATTTTTAGGTTAAATAAAGATTGATAAAACACAACCCTAACCGAGTAACACAAAGAATGTTTTTTAAAACTTTTTAAACAAAAATTTTGAATATCGGCTTTTATGAACGTAATTATTACGGCAACACAATGATTCCAAATTATTTGGTGCATCTCATCAGAATTGAGTAAAAATAGAATTATCCTTAACATGACTTACATAATCATGAAATTATTTATTTTAATACTTTCAATCAATCTTTGTTTTTGTAAGTTTCCAAATCAAGTTTATTTAAGTTTAGACATACTTATACTGCCGTGCAGATACGTTATATTAATTACTTATTCCGTAACAACAACCGGACAGTTATGTTCAACACCTTAATGCCATACATAATGATTATTGTATTCACTCTATAGTTAGCGTATATGCATATAGCATGTATTGCGATATTGACTATGTATGTATGTTGAATACCAACCTAATAACAATATATTTGTCAATAATAATTATGTTCATAATAACAATGTCGAATTTAACTGCAAGTCTAATAAAAATAAAAGAAATTCTCTGACTTTGTATAATTGACAGTTTGTATTTTGTTTCCCCCATCAAATCATGTAAACCTAAAAAATACTGTTAAAGTAAAAAAAAAATACCGGCATTCCTAATACGATTCTCCTATTTTTCATTCCTTTATTTAGCAATGACCGCCTCATAAATATTGAATGAAAATAATATGACAGTTGGTATTGTAAATATATACATTGATGTAAACCGGAGAACTTTTTTTAGATAAACAAGTTCTGTGCGTTTTGTTTTTACACTTGGGTACTATATCTTTCTATTAATTTTACGGTTGATTACATCTGTCCGGAAAATCACAATTCATTTTTATGTACCTACAAAATAATTAAATTCTTCGCCAAATAGATACCAATCATTTTTAGCTTTCACTAAAACATTGTCTATGAATGGTGTCAGTTCTAAGCAATGGCTGCACATTCTTCTTTTGGAAAAGTTGTCTGTTAAATATGTCAAAAGTTATAATCTCCAATCTGTCCTATGAAAGATCCAAAATTAAACATAAAAGGAGATCTTGGACATTATTATTTTATTCCAAAGCACATTCAGACATAATTTCACTCTCTTGTTTGAAATATAAAATTACCACAATTACTCAAATGTGGATTACTTCAAGTATTCATAAAACAAAATAAGTCATTAAATTTGGATCTAATTTTGTTATAATCTATAGGAGATAGATTCGACACAAGTTTTATGTCTGAAAAATTAAATTTAAATGATTCAGTATGCTTTAGCCAAATTTTCACTTTAATATAAAATGTGTTAAGAGGACTAATACAGGTAACCTTAATAAAAAATGTTTTTGGTTAAAACGAATAAGTTCCTCTTTTGATATTGTATTGAGACAATTGGTGTGAGTGAGTATGAGCACGAGACCTTTGTAATGTATGTTTATTTAACTGAAGTAATTATTATTCTATCATGTGTATTGTGTAATACTCTGAAATGTGAAGATATTGTTAGATTTTTTAGTGGCAACACAGAAACATTTTGCAGAAAACTTACAAAATACAATAATATATAAATAAATTTTAAAATGTCTTTTATTTGTTTAATAGTGATTATCTCCTGGTATAGTACAGAATGTCCTATCGCATTTCTATACCGACAGATTATAGAATGATACCAATACGTTCAATTTAGTCTAGGTATTATGAAATGTTTTAACGAGATTTTACACATTTAAACAATCATGATAGCTGTTAACATTGGTGAATTACGCACACGGGAGGCCCCATGCGTGATAAAATTTGTTGGCCCTGTGATTCGAAAAACATAAAAATGTTCCTAGTCTACGTAAAAAAAGAAGAAACTAGTCATAAGCCCATTGCCCCAACAGGAACATTTTTTTGCATTAGCAAGCTTTACACCAAGATGCAGCTATGTTGTCGTTTTGGGTAAACAGTTCCATCTGCATTTGTTTCGAGTAGAGTAGAGTTAAATAAAAATAAATATTTCCTGTTTAATCTTTAATGATCATTTGTTTTCTTTTTAGATTTTATTATATTTACTAGCTGACCCAACGAACTTCGTACCGCCTCAGAGTCAATAAGTGTTGTGTTAACTTGAAAACTTGAAACATGATGACTACCGAGCTTACCTTTAGTTGTAAATTGTGCGGTGGCAAGCCAGGCAGATCCAATGAGTTTAAAAATTAAGTTTGATAGTTGGTTGCTTCGTCTTCGTTTGATACACGGTCGATAGATTTTAAGGAATGTAGTGGACAAACGATTTGATTTTGAATTGTGAAGTTTAAATGATCCACATCTTTGTTCTTCGCCGCAATAATTGCTCGTTCACTCAACCAATTGTGATTTTTGTGATTAGATGTACGGGAACATATTGTTGATGAAGTCGTCTTTCGTTGAGACGAAATTGCAAAAAATGGGCGGAAATGAAATCAATCCGTTCGATTCGTCGACAGCAACACGGCCGTTACCAATAGTCAGCAATTTCTACGAGAAATCTTCGGCATATGGATCGTTTAGCAATGCAACTCGCATGTTTGTCGTCAGCTTAAATTTCTTCACATAACGCCACAGAGTCGATGATTTGAGGCAAGCGTTTATTTCATCGGCAGCGGTCAATCTTGGAATGACTGGTAGTGTTTGGCAGAAATCACCAGATAGTAGAATCATTACGCCTCCAAAAGATCTTGCGTCACTGTTTAGATCCTTATAGTTCAGTTGAGTGCTTTTAATGCGCGTTTGTGCGCCATTGTGCATTCATCCCAGTTGATGATTTACTCACTACCAAAACTTCGGCCATTGCTGAGTGTTTCGCAATATTGCATGTCGGTTTTCAGTAATTTGGAGGTTTAACGGCAATTTCAACGCTGAATGAGCCGTACAGCATGTTTCTATCAATGTAGCCGCTATCTCAGAAGAAGGAACTGCTACAGCAATTTCGGATCTCGCACGAACAGTGGCCAAAATCAATGACATGAGGAATGTCTTCCCAGTTCCACCGGGTGCATCGATGGAAAATAAGCCATCATTTCCATCATCAATTGCATTCATTAACGTATCGTACACTTCTTTCTGCTGTGGGTTCAACAGTGGTACATTCGTTCGAACTGATTGGTTCAATGCATCTCGATCATATTCACGTTCCAATTCTCGATTGAAAGCGTCGTTCATTCCACGATCTGGCGTTGGCATTCCTAACTTGACTAACAAACTGCCAGACATAATAAGTTTTATTAAATGTTTTTTTAGTCAAAACAGTTATTGCCAATGACTCCACTCAATCTCTTATAAGAATATGATTTATTTTTATAAAAAATAATAACTGCATACACTTTAATCAGTTGGGTCATATGACGCAGCGGTTAGCGTTGTGGGCTTCCGTACCGGATCTCAGTACACAGTATTTTCTTGATTGATTTCTGTTCGAAGGCATGGGTGTTTGTGATGTCTAAAAATTCTTTCCCACCCTTCCGATCCTTAAATAACTGGGCGTAGCAAGAGCGATTAGTTAACCACTAGTCTTGTCCTTGTCCTAGCCTTATCCTTCTATCTCTACTACTCTCTGACAAAAGAGGGTTTAGCGACTGAGTAACAAACAGTTCTCGTAGAAAAACTTCTGTCGAGATACCTCCATTAGGAGGCCATATGCTCCACATTGGAAGCGAACATGGATAAAAAAATACTTAAATCACAACTAAAATCTTTTTTTTTTATTTTTTAGTACATAAACAAAATAATAAAAATACGAAAAACAGAACATTAAAAGTCTTATTATAAACAGTGGACGTTTGTGGATAAAATACCTAAGGGTGCTGCGGTAGATTAAAAATAAAAAAATGTACTTTTGGATTTTATTATATCAAAAATTATACCCAAGATGTTTTTTATTTCATTGTAAAATTCAATATTCTTTCTTTTTTGCTTGAAAAAAGGTCTATCACTTTTTCATTAAATGTTTCACTATTCATTATCATTTTTTTTTCGATTGAAAGCATAGACAAAGCCGTCAATCTTTCCTGAGCCATTGTGTTTTTTAAATATGTCTTTATTCTTTTTATTGATGAAAAACACCGCTCTGGCTCAGTGGTAGTCATTGGAGTTGTAATCAGAATTTTAATAAATTTTGTTATTTCCTCAAGAACTTTGGATAAATTGCTTGCAGAAATAAATTTTAACAACATTAACAAATTATTAAAGTTATGCATTTCTCTCCTTGAGTAAAACACTTCTAATTCAGTACGAAGCTTTTCCTTTCCAAGCATAGGATATGATTCAACGGTTAGTAGTAGATCTTCCATCGGCATTTTTTTTCTGTACTTTACAAAATTTTCTTTATTGAATAATTTCCCAGCTATTAATTGATTACAAAAAGTATATCTTTCTTTTACATCCCTAATTATAACATCACACATATTTGCCGCTTCCTGAGACTGAGATGAAGACAATTCGCTATAAGAATCTCGTATTTGTATAATGCTATTAGTAAAACTTTTCAAGTATTCTTCAATTGAAAATACATCTATATTAGAAGATTGCATTTGGTTGTAAATAATTTTTACATGCGGCATTAAATGGTGAAAAAATTCTAACCAAAATAAAAAATTGTCATCGTTTAATGTATTCGATAAATTGGTTGAATCTGTTATTGTTTTATCAGTACTTTCGGGAGAAGATTTAAGTTCTAGAAAACATTGCTTCAGGTTTTCTAAATTATGATACACTATATCAACTGTCCGTATCTTAAAATTCCATTTTGTTGCAGATGGTCTGGGTAAGTGATCAGTGATATATTTATTTAAAAATTTTAATCTATATGGTGAATGTGAAAAAAATATAGGTATTGCTGATAAACTAGTAAAGAAAGCTCTGGATTTTGCCGAGGTTGATGCAGCATTTTTCATAATCCAATTTAACTTATGTGCATAACAGTGTATAAAATGCGCATTTTTGTATTTTTCTTTAATTTTACATTGAACTTCGCTCTTTCCCCCTCTCATTACATTAGCACCATCAAACGTCTGGGCAACCAATTTTGATGATTTGTCCTTTAAAACGATATCTATTTGATCTAGAATACATTTAGATAAACCATCAGCATGTTGGTTTTCTGGATTAAAAAATCCCCAAAATCTTTCATATATTTCACCATTCAGTTCATATCTGAAAAGTATGACCGTCTGCGTGCACTCTGAAACATCAGTGGTATCGTCAGCCATTACTGCTACATAAGAAGTCTCATTAATTTCTGCCATTATTTGTTCACGACATATTTCCAGCATGCAATCTAAGAGTTCATTCTTGATAGATATTGAAGTGTCTTTAAAAACTGAATTGTTACTCAAGTGTATCTTTAATTCCGAATCCAAGTTTGCAGTATAATTAACAAGCCCTCTAAATACGTCTGGATTGATGGAATCGTCTGTGTCATCATCATGACAACTAAGGGGAAGTTCGAAATTTCCGCAAAACTTAATGCAATCTATCATTTTTGATAATATCTGTCTGTTTTTCATGACATTTTCATTATGTCTAATAATTGTTTGCCTGTAGGATTCACTTAGACGTGCTACAATATTGACTCTACTCAATAGTGACAAACCTACGACATTATCTATATGTTTTCTTGTGAGTTCATGTTTGGACGTTTTTTCTTTTATTCTATTAATACCATCAAATCCATTTTCTGTCCAGACTGGATCGCCACCCAACAGCAAGCATGGAAAACAAAATAATGTATTTCTTATTTCACATCCACAGAGCCAATTCTTCTTATCATACCAATCTGAACAAAAAGTTCGAACATATATTTTATTATGGCTAACTCCAGATTGAGTTATACAAATAACTGGCATCGGACGACCTCTTTGAACGGTTTTCACTTTTTCTTCGAGTGACAACATAGAGAATTTGATCGTTTTTAATTCTGTTACAGTTAGAGCCATAATTATATTCCTAAAATAAGGGCAAATATCGCATCTAATAAAAAAATAGTTTTGCAAACAATTTAGGAGGAATACAGCTGTTAAAGTGAGTGGTATTATCAGAAGGCAATACGAAAAGTGACGGCTGACGCGGGCGTGTTAGATGTTTAGAATCACTATACTCACATCGATTCAACAATGGATGTTACTTAAAATTATCTATGAACTGCCGGATCGGCAGTACCAACCAATCGCTTAAGCCTCAAGCCCCCTTCCCCCGCCCCTCCCTCGCGCACGCGAACTTATTCCATCAAAAATAGTGCTGCATAAAATTTATGTACGAGTTGTGTCGCTTTCTGATATTAGTATCGGGGTAGATGATAACTAAAGTATACTAGTTTATGATGATAACTATTGGAAGTATCGGTGCGCGGGCGAGCTTAATACACGCTCAAATAATATTGGTATTTTTATGTAACATTCATAAATTTATGTAAATACTTAATATTACATTTTTTGGGGTGCTGCAGTTGGTATGGATAAGCTGCTACTATAAAAATAACATTAATTAAAATGAATGAAAAGGATGAAACTGCTCATGTTGAGATGACAGATCATCGTGGTTAATTTTAATCTAAGATGGGGTTTTGAGATTTTCTGTTTGTAATTTTAAGCAAGTAAGCTGTTTGCAGAGATGGCTGTTTGTTGTATCAGGCGCAGAGATAATATCAGGCGCAGAGATAATATCAGGCGCAGCCAAAGCCCGGTGCAGCGTGTACCCGGTGTACCCCCGCCAAACTCTTTCTGTCCCCCAGGGAGCACGCTTACCACACTGGGAAACACTGTGATAAATCTTTTCTTTATTAAATTTTTTTCATATTTTTTTTGCTTTAATAGAACATAATGTAAAATGATAGTAAAGAATCTTATATTTTTTTAAAAAACAAATTATTCTTAATATAAATATATTCCTTTTTTCTTTCTACATTTGGGATTATTTTTGTGTAGCCACTTTGTGTTTCTTAAAAAAATCGTTGGTAGATTGAAGTAAAGTAACGATTTTTGCAAATCTTTATATTTGAATAATTCATATAAACTGATATTTTTTATTAGTTGTATCAACATTTAGAGGTTTTGTGATATTTTTCCTTTCTTATTTTTGCACTTGATTGAAAATATAACCAAAAGGCCAGAGGTCTTTAAATATATGGTTGGCTTTCAAAATTGAAATTCAGCAGCCTTGCCGGATCAAAATAATTATTCTCACTTTTCACTAACTTCACGTCGATCAGTAATTCTGATTCTGTTTTGAGGTTAGTCATACTGCTGTTTGAAAAGTTTTCGTAAAGAAAAACTCCCAGTGCGATTACGTTGTGAATTGTTGAAATATAATGGCAAAAACTGTCGATTTAGAATTGAAAAAAGCCTTCGTACAGTTACAAGCTAAAATGGTGGAAACAAGTCAAAAAATCCAACTGATTGACACCCAAATACAAGGGCTCAACAGAGTCCGAATGCATGTCGAAATTACCCAACAAGAAATAAACGCCCTGAGCCCGTCTACTAAAACATACGAATCCGTAGGAAGAATGTTTATCTTGACTGATTTACCAGACGTCCAGACAAATTTGAAGACCCGGCAAGCAACGGCGGCGAAAAAAATTACGGACCTCGAGAGCAATAAATCATATCTTGAACGTAATTTAAAAGAGAGCGAAGACAATATTAGAGAGATGGTTCAGCAACGAAAAGATCAACCTGTTTAAATTGTTTATCTTGATTAATTTATTTGACATCTTCCCGTCACCGCTTCATTTGAAATGTACCCTTTTAACTGCCATGTGGGGTTGGCGTATTCTTCACTTTATTTTAAACCCACACACATAAAACGATGTATGTATTTGAAATTGGAACATATTCTTCGTGGATCATATTTTTAAGAAAATTTGCCGCTTGATAATTATTTAAGATCGAAAACTTAGCCAAAAAATACTTTGTTTAGCTGAAGTTTTCTTTTTAATATGACTAATGACCACCTGTCAAAAATAAAACGATATATGTCACTGAAAGTTACGATAATAAATGTTCAAAGAATTAAATGTAGCAATTATTCTTCCTTTCTTATTATGTCGATTCTTTGGAAGACCATTATTGATTTCGTTCCATATTTATAATATACGTCCTCCACTAATTAATTATTAACATTGCAGTTATGATGTCCGATAGTTTATTTAACTGTGTATTTTTATTTGTAACATTGCTGGCTTAATCATTTGTAGAGCATTTTGCATGGTTTTTTCTACCACGCACCTACCATAGCCCACCTTGTTCTTTCTGTTAACTTTTCCGTTTCTAAGCTCAAGAAATGCGACCCCAATACCAACATTTTCATAAATATCTATTTTAATATGGGTGATACAATGTTTATAATTAAGGTATTCTTATATCATAGTTTTTTGGACCTTTTGTAGTTTATATAAATACGCGATAACGCTTATCAGCTGATTAGCGCCCGCGATAACGATTGTTCGTATGATAATTTGGAACGCTGAGACACTCTTCAGTAGTCAATTCATATGTGTGCTGACATGACGTCTTTTTTACGCGCAACTTAAAATATGATTATTTATTAAAAAAACCACAGATTTTTATAAAAAAAATTATGAGGAAAGATGCAGAGAGATATTTTAAAGCCCGTAGACTATTTTTTTTTTTGAAATTCATAAGAATAAGGCCAATAATGAGGAAACCACTGGGGTCAAAAAAGACCCCCATCGCCTGCTAAGTATTTTTCTAGTCTCCGAGCCGCGAGAGTTATACAAGTCAATTTTTGATACAGAATGATCTCAATTATTGTACCTTGGTTTATACAAATTATTTATCAAGGCATATTAATATATAGCTTGAAACTGCGTATAATTGTGAGTGTCGAAAAACTACCTACTATGAAAGGGGAAAAGGCAGCCAACATCTTTATGCATATTCTTAGCAATTAAACATGACTGAGTCAATACTTTCGGCGGTAACTTTGTGGAAGTTCATTTTAATAGAAAATTTAAATTAACTTTGATCCCTCTTTGCTTCCCTTAAAAAGGAAAAATCCCAATCTGATTGATTACAACTCATTAGTATCTATCTGTTTGTTTTATTTCGATTCTACACCCCCCTCCTTGCTCCTCTTAAAAGGAAAAAAACCCAAACCTCCATTTTGTAATTTTAAAATGTTAGAACTAATCTTGCTTCATTACTTAAGCAAACTTTGCGATAGTAAGTCTGAAGATGCCTCTGAAAGAGGCGAAACACATGTCACAGTTAGTAACACAATACGTGGAATAATCAAAGTTAATTTAAATGTTCTATTATGACTGAGTCAACTTGTCTATTTTGTAAAGTATTGCAATGGTACGTTTATTCATAACCTAACCTTACTCTTCTGGGAATATATGTGATAATGATAGTGTAACACTCAATTTAAAACTCATCTACCAAGTGCTGATCTATATTTTATGGAGATCATAGATTACTGTGAGTGTTCAATGCAAGAATTTATACTCAATGTATAAAAAAGAGGGAGAATAACATTTTTTCTATGAATTATTTAATTTATATGAAAAACTTTTTCCTATTGCTTTGTGTACAGTAAAGCAGTGGTTTCCAACCTATGTATGTTACTACGCCTCCCTTTGAAGACAAAATATCTTCGCGCCTCCCCATCCCTTATTTCATACATAGTAATAAAGACACGTTTTAAAGAGTAAATAAATATTTTTGACTGATCGCGCCTCCCTTTGCAATAGTCTACGCCAACGTTCCCTCTAAGCCGAAGGGTTAGCTGCGCGGAAATTTCAAAGGCTGCGCGGACCGATCAAATATTAATTGAGCAACTGTCTTGTAGTGCGCGCCAACCCGAAATGGGTGCGCGGGGGCTTCTCAACTGCTGCGCGGCCGCGCACGCACGCAGCTTAGAGGGAACGTTGGTCTACGCCTCCCAGGTTGGAAATCGCTGCAGTAGAGCATTAATGTTTATAAATTCATTTAATTGTTTTTAGAGTGCCCGAACAGAATGAATCTTAAAGTTTTATAGCAGTCTTTTTGGCAAGCAATGTTCTTAATGTATATGGTTTAATAAATAAATACTGACTTATCTTTTCACCATATTACCCTTATTTCAAAATCGACCATCTTTGTTTTGTGTTGGAAATCATTTATAAAATACTCGCTTATATGTATAATTCCTTTTAAGAGTCGAGTAATAAAACAAAAGAAATTTGTAAATTCGTTTTATCATAAAATGTATATACCTATTATAAACATTAGGTAAAATAAATGCAATATTTCAATAGAAGCAGCACAAACTCATTTTATGCTATATATATATATATTTTAAAATTAAATAACCTTTATAAAAATTAGTTACTATAATTTATATGAAACCAGTTTACACCATTGATTTTGATGTTATGTTCATATTCTTAAAATTCTAAATAGCACCCAAAAGCAAGAAAAAAATTCAATTGAAAATCCTCATGTGGATAGTATTATTGTGTTTCTTTATATCATAAAACAAATATATATATGTTTACCCATTATTTAACACTTATATCATAAATAGCTTTTTAATAAAATTAATCTATTAAATCGAAATCAAGCATTTTATTTCGTTACTCGATGAAAACTCGTTGAATTTAAAAAAAGTTGGAAGATTTTTATCTTGATATTTGAACAATTTCATACTGTTTGATTATCAAATATAGCCATGAAGTAATTTGTGCAATTTTTTTCTCATAAAGCCTTCAAAAATCATACATTACTTCTATCTTTCAAGACTAAGTTTCGTTTTACAATTAACACCGTCGCTGGAACATAGCATTATCTGACGATATGTGTGATTGCCGTCACCATGGTTTTTATGGTCATTCTCAAATGTGATCCATCAGTACTTGTAACTAGACAGATTAATGGTTGTTTTATTAAACAAGTCAAAAAATCATTTATTTGGTTGCATTGCAAAGCATCTAGATGCTACTAGGTGTGATAACAAGACCACGACAGTTCATTTTCATAATAAGCATTCGTCGATCATGTACTGCATCACACTGTACGCGACCTACGGCGTTAATTGTAGACCAGCGCCTAAGCCAGGCGTGGAGAACCCGCGGCCTTTTGGCTACTCTAGTGCGGCCTTCTGGCCAATTCTGTAATTCGGGCCTAAGCATTTTATCATAAATATTAAGTTCTTTTGTTAATATGAAACTAGTTGCAAACATCAAAGACTTGAATTAAATCAGGAAATTTGCAGTAACAGAGGTATTGGATAATATTGTTTTATTTTATTTGACTAAAAAATCGACTTGGCCTTTATATAATGGGGCCGCAATTAAAAAACATTGTGAATTTGTGTTTTATACAGTTTGAATCAGATTTTTAACAGAAATAAGAATTTAGGTAGTCATAAAAATGAATGATAAATAAAAGCTTGTAAAAAATGGCACCTGCAAGAGTGATTTTATTTAAGTCTTCATAAGGTGATATATCTTGGTGTTTAATGAATTTAGACCTATATTCATGATGTAAAAAATATTGGGAAACATGATATTAATCTTAAATGTAAGACATTATCTCGCGTCATTCTTTTCTATCGAAAACTAGTCCAGTTATACCAAACGTGAGAAGTTCCGATTGAGGTCTGGTCAGCGACATGTTGAGTAACTGGTGCTGCGGCAATTTATCAGTTACCGCATACTCGAAACTGTCAACACCCAATGGACACAGATTAGCAGTCAAGGTGACAGGATGGTATACTATGTTGTCCGAATCCACAATTTCATCAAAATGCGGCTTTGGCATGGTAGCAAGTATTTGAATACTCTTTATATGGATTCTTTGTTGACGTGGAAAATATTTAGGGAATCTGAAATAATAAAATTGGTTACCTTTGAAACACTAGTTTTATAAAAAATTTGAGTGGTCTTGCCGCACTATTATCTTCTGCCAGGCCCATTAATTTAAACATATTACAGTAAGACCCCCATTTACACAAAATTCGGGACAGTATAATTGAGGGAGTAAATCTCATACAAAATTAGGGATTTGGTTTTTTCCGCAAAAAATGCAAAACTAAGATTTCCCTTAGTTTTGCAAAAAAAGAATATGGACGAAATATTTAGTTACTAAGTGATAAAATGCAAAGTGTGCCGAAATAGAAAGTAGACAGTCGCCCGCCTGGCACATGGTGACCGTCTCGTAGCAACGACAATGGAATGCGACAGTGCGATTGGGGGATTTACGGCGAATATTTCAAGCCAGCGCGTAATTCGGGATAGTGTAATTGGGAGTTCCACTGTATTACTATTTCTTCATCCATAAATACTACTAAATTGGTCTATCAGGTCTTAAAAATGGGCTAGGGCACGACTATTTTGAGCATTTATAATCAATAAGTTAAATGGTAAATTTATATTCAGTTCACCTCGTGGCGCAAGACGCCAAGCTGTCATCAGTGCATGCAACCAATCCACAGTTAGCAACACCGCTGTCTTTGAAAGTGTATGAACGAATTCCATCAAATGCTATGGCACGATACCTATAATGTTCGTCACCTTCCTTTTCCTATTGAATAGAAAAGAAATAAACAATAATTATCTTTACTTATGAAATGTTGTGGGATATTAAGGGATGAATTCAAAAATCAATGCATTCAAGGGTCCATTTTAGGATAAGAAATTTTAATCTTAACCCTTTTACGTCCAAATAGCGCAGTCGTGCTGCAAAAACTTTTACCCTATTCTTCTACCAAAGAAGTTGGACTAGTGGTAATTATTTGCGTCATTTTATTTCACGCCGACAAACAGATTGATTTTTCTTTATGACAATCTGACAAATGGAAGACATTTTATTGAAAAGGAAGACAATCCTAATGAAGGACGGTTGGAAACCCTTTAATTAGATACCTTGACGTTGAAACTGAATACTCACTTCATCAGATGAAATAGAATTCAAATTAAGCTTCAAGTTGAAGAGACAATTGATTCTTCCGCTAGTCAGATTGGCATTCTGATCTTCCTGCGTGCCACTGAATAAATAAGATTCATAATGAATCAATCTGTCATGTCTTAAGAGCAATCCGTCCATAACTTCTGGAGAGTCACCGAGAGGGTGCTTATTTTTTTTCCCCAAAGTGCCGGGAACCTTTGGTACTTCAGTTACTAACAATTCACTAGTTGGTTCACCTTTCATTATGGATATGAGTGCGCCCTCGTGGCCTGAGTATATTCCGCTACCTATAAAATGACAGATTCGTTTATTCGATTGGTGGAGAGTTGTTGTAACTTAGAGGTATATCACATTAGTGTAATGGCAATTCGTTATCAAATTTCTATCATCATATTTTTAAGCTCACAGCATCATTATTACATTCTGTGATTATTTAACCTGTCTGGTACTGGAGTAAAAACATATGTAATTTACAAGTGGCCTGAGTTTTTTTTGTTTTTTTGTAAATTTTAGTGTCATATGATAGATATTTACCAATTATTAGGAAAGGAATCAACTGCACAAACGTATTTGCTATATATAGTAATAAATAGTGTATATACCAATTAGTAGTTCCAGGGGTTCACAACGGATGGTTTTGCCCTTTTTATTACTAATTTTTATTGTATCTAAAATTATCTAAGAATTATTTATTAAACACTAAATTATAATGTACACCAGCATTTCCCAAACTTTTCCCCCTGCGACCCGGTTATTTTAATATTTCTCCTTCGTGACCCACTAAATTTGTTATGGCCTATATACTACCGGCCTATAGGTAAAATAAAACAGTATATTTATGTCCATACAGTCTTCATATGTTACAATAGAAAATAATTTACTCTGATAAACCTATATAGAAATCAAATGTACCAATAATTTATTAATGAGAGGTATTACGAAATTATATAGTAAATATACAGATTTATTTTAGGAAATTGGCGACCCATCATTTGCGAAACGCTGATGTACACTGTTCAATTTAGCAACTAAACTACATAATATTGTTTTTGTGTTAGGTTACTGACTCCACTCGTTGCATAAATTTCGTATGATAAGGATTCGTCACCTTAAAACTGAATTGGTAAAATCGTAATCTTTGAACTGAGTGTCGAAATGTTTGTAATAATATTTCATAGATGGCAGAATGTTACCTGTTTTTATAAGAATTCAATACTCTGTCAGAAAAGGGCGAAAACGTACGTGTACGGTCATGGTGCTTTTGGTATGGTAAGTACCAACCGTACAGGTACGGTCATAGTACCTAAAAGGTTAATACCAACGATACTTGCTGACAGAAGTT
The DNA here is from genome assembly GCA_030503985.1 of Himalopsyche tibetana. Taxonomy (NCBI): domain Eukaryota; kingdom Metazoa; phylum Arthropoda; class Insecta; order Trichoptera; family Rhyacophilidae; genus Himalopsyche; species Himalopsyche tibetana. Next base: position 11,154,587 of record JAPJYX010000011.1, on the reverse strand, counting down.
GGTAAGTAGCACAATTGACAACAATGAGTCAAGAACACAACGAGGATTCTTTATCTGGAATAACTCAGTTCGTGCATTTATTGTGCAAATTTGACAAACATAGTATTTTTATTTTCACTTATTATTCATAACTATATTATTTGTATCAAAATGTATTTGTATTAATCTTATTTGTATCCAATTGGCATAAATGCATCTTTATTTTGATATTAAAGTTATCTATGTAACGTAAAAAAATGAGGCAAGAGGCTTTATCCTAAATTGATAGGTACAGTCAATCCTCTTTTTATGCGGTAGATGCATTCCACGATACGTCGCATAAAAAAAGACTTGACTTCTGAAGAAACACTGAGGATACATTCCATGAATTTTAAAATCCACATAACTTTGAAAGAGCGAGTTAAAATATACCCAAATTTGCAGAAAAAAGTTTAGGAAAATTAGGGTAAAATACAGCGTAAAAATGATAATTTTTTTTTTTATTTAAAAATCAAAATTTTGGTTATTGTTTCACTTGAGTAACATTTTAAGTAAAACTATCGTCACTGTATGACAATGCTAGGTGCGTTTTGGTTGTGGTTGAAAATCACTGTTTTCTTCGGAAGAAATAATATGCGCATCAATTTCAAAAGACGATGGTTTTTTTACACATGGAATTAGTGTCAATCACACTATCGTTCTGTGTTGGTTTTTTATAATAAGGAAATTAGTGATCAATGTTTGTTTTGGATTTCCTTTTTTCGATGATTAATTGTCTATGCAGTTCATTATACCCAAAAATACATTTTTTAAGGTCTTATTAAAACTTAAATTTTAGTATTTGAATCATTTAGAACAGCGCAGTTCAACTGGTGGTCCTGAAACTTTTTTTGCGGCCTGCTAGCTGTACATTTGGCTAACTTCGAAATCGCATAAAAAGAAGATTGACTGTATACTTTCAGCATTTACTATCATATATCCTCAAATATTTAAAAAGTCTAATGAAACACTTAACCTGTACTGCCAACATGTGGATTATTAGCACCAGCTGCGAGGAAGTTGATATTATGTGTGTATGCATATGCCTGCTGAATTTCTGCAGCTGTAAAATTATAAAACAAATAGAGTCCGGAACCATATTTCACTCATTCAATGCATGTGTTACATCGAATCAGTGTAAATGCTTATGTCACAGAACCAGTAAATATTTACATATTTCGTGAAAAGTGCAAGCCCGTTGCATTATTCATTAACAATGAAAGTTATCTGTCGAATACGTGAATTTGGCAAGAATTGTTATGCTTTTTTCATGAATTCAGCAAGGTAAGATAGATAGTAGGTTGCCTATGAATACATGCATTTTGATTGTCCAACCAACCATGCAGTTGGTAGCCATGGAATTAAACCCAAATGGAATTTGCCGGCAAACCTGTACTTTCTCAAAATATTCCTTGGTAAGTTTTGATCGGAGACAGCTATATACTTAGGTTGATTGTTTGTTTGGATTCTCAAAGGTTAAAGGCAGTATAAGAAGATAATTGAGTCGGGATAAATTTGAATTTATTTACTCACCCACTAAAAATGGCAACTCAGAAAACCACATGGTTGGAAAAATAACATTTTGAATGTTTCCATGTTGCAATACTTGCACTGAGGGTATTTGAAACAACAAATCAAAACAAATGAAGTGACCGAATTTGACACCAAAATCAGTTTCAAACACTCCAAGCTTTTGATCAATGGATGGTGTGAATCCTGGTTCTCCAAATAGGTTTATTTTTCGATATCTGAAAATATAAATGTCTTGAAACACAATGGGTTATGGAAAAAACTTTTTCAAATTAATAAATGTGTTTAATAGAATAAATTAATGCCACGCTATTAGCAGCGGTCACCAAACTACGGCCCGCCTAATATTTTCATCCGGCCCGCGAAAAGTTCTGGATGTTTGCATAGAAATTATTCATATAAGAAATATAAATTTTCATGATTTAGTTGTGAATTCACGACAACTATTTATTTCAAATCATCAATTGCCATACAACTATCTGGTAGGGGACTCAAAGTGAAAGAATTTGTATAGAAATTGGAGGCGAGACAACCAGATGTTCGTTTACTAAAAAAAATCTCGAATATTCTCATTTATTGAAATTCTAAGAAGGGGAAACATTTGTTTATATTCTATATATTTAAGTAACCACATAAAATTAAATAATATTCTGATTGGGTTCCAATAATAATTCATTTGTCATACAGCCCATTTTTTAAAAAGTTAAATCCGGCACACTTCTCAAAAAGTTTGGTGACCCCTGCTATTAGGATAATATTCGTATTAATTGTATCTGATTACAGGTAAAGGATTGTCTGCATATTATAAAGTAAAGCACAAATGAGGTGCAATTAACCACTTTCTATGGACCTGTGTATGTGTATTAGCAGGACCTCTCAGCTGTGCTAAAATATGTATTTTTTCTGAATTGAATCATTGAATCATTCGCTCATTTTGTTTTATATTGAAGACAAATGAGTTAAGGTAGTGGTTTCCAACCTTTATGTTACTACGCCTCCTATTGAAGAAAAAAATATCTCCGCACCTCCCCATCCTTTATTTCATATAGTAATAAACACACGTTTATAAGGGAAAATAAATATTTTGGACTGTTCGCGCCTCCCTTTGCAGTAGTCCACGCCTTCCCGGTTGGAAATCGCTGAGTTAAGGTAAACCCTTTGCTTTTACGGTAGTTTGAAAACTTAAGTAAATTTATAATTAATATTTTACACACATAGTAGTTAGGAGTATTGAAATTATTCACACATTACTTGGATATAATGGCTCCCTTTCTGTCAAAAACAACATTCGAGTTGAATAGAAAGAATCCTTTTGATGGGCAGTTATCATTGGTGGTACTGTTGCAGTTTACTCGTTCTGCAACATTGATGACAATGTAAATTTGACGATCCTTCGCAGCACAGGATATATCTGTAAGCATCTGCAAAAGACTAAGCCTTAAGAAATAATAAATATGATGATTGATTATTGTCCTAACGTAAGTAAGGCTTTTTAATGATGGCTAGAATGCTGGACCTGCTTAAATATGGGTTAAGTAGAACTCTAGTAGGGTTATTTTATTGGATACATACATAATACAAATATATTAGAGAACTTATTTTATACCTCTGTGTACCTCCCATAAACTTAGAAAACAAACACCTTTTATGTGCAGAGTGTGAAAATCCCTTGTATATCGGTGATTATTTTTCTGCATACCACATAAAAAATTAGTTGCTTAAATTGTTATTTTTTACGATGATGTATAGTCATATTGCATTGTGATTTAACATTTCAAATATAATGTTTATTTGTATATTTGGTTTTTTATTGAATTATTTATTAATTATACTTGTGAAAAACAATGAGTACATAATTACTATTGTGTTATATATGGACTGGTGAGTGTGATTTGAAATATTTTACCAACCAAAGTGGTATTTTGAAGTTGGGTAGGTATTAAAACAAATGCACATAGATAACACATTTATTCCCCCCTAAAATTTATATACTATGTGTAGTCAGCGTACCTTTTGATTATTAATGGTTTATATTAAGTATCATGAAAATATATATACTGTAGTTGGACTCTTATCTGATGTCATTAAAAAGTTATTTACACCTTTCGATGCAGTATCGCACCTAATGTGGAATGTTGCCCCATCACATAAAAAAGGGAAACCAATTATCACCTCACCATCGTAAATTGTCATGTCGACATCGTAAATTGCTATGAAGTGATTTATTTTTTCCTTGGTCTTATATAATCATAAAATGACATTTTTGAGTTTATTTCAAACTTTATTATGTACTACATATAATTTATAATGAATTACAAGAGAATGAATTTATGAAAACAATTAACTTCTCGAGGACAATTATTCTCAATGAGATCTACTTTATTTATTATCCAACTAGCTGGCCCGACGAACTTCATACCGCCTTAGAATCAATAAATGTTGTGTCAATTTATTGGCTGAATTAAATTCAGTTTAAATGAATACTCAAAATGAATTAAGTTCAATAAATGTGCAAAATTCAAAGTGAAAAGTATTTTAATTACATTGAAATAATGTAATTCACGTGGCGCAGTCGATAGATTTAAAGGAATGCAGTAGATTAACGATTTGATTTTGAATTGTGAAGTTTAAATGATCCACATCTTTTTTCTTAGCTGCAAGAATTGCTCGTGCACTCAACCAATTGTGATTTTTGTGATTAGATGTTCGGGAAAATTTTGTTGATGAAGTCGTCCTTCGTTGAGACGAAATTGCAAAAATTTGGCGGAAACTAAATCAATCCGTTCGATTCGTCAATAGGAACACGGCCGTGCAAGCAATTTCTCCAAGCAATTTCTTGGAGAAATCTTCGGCAGATGGATCGTTTAGAAATGCAACTTGCATGTTTGTCGTTAGCTGAAGTTTATTCACATAGCGCCACAGAGTCGATGATTTGAGGCAAGCGTTTATTTCATCAGCAGCGGTCGATTTTTGAATGACTGGTAGTGTTTGGCAGAAATTGCCAGATAATAGAATCATTGCGCCTCCAAAACATCTTGAGTCATTGCGCTGATCTTTCATAGTTTGGTTGAGTGCTTCCAATGCGGAGAAAAAATAAGCCACCATTTCCATCATTAACGTATCGTACACTTCCTTCTGTTGGGGGTTCAACAGTGGTACATTCGTTCGAACTGATTGGTTCAAGCATCTCAATCATATTCACGTTCACGTTTCAATTCTCGATTGAAAGCGTCGTTCATTCCACGATCTGGCGGCGCATCATGCAGCGCATGAGGTAACACATGTCTTCAAAAGCAAAGCCTGGTTATGTATCTCTTCATTCACCTCGAGATCGGGATTCCCTGAACTGACACGAATTCGGTGTAAAATGTCTTCGAACATGTCATCCTTGTACTTGTTCCACAGTTCACGTGGATTCGATGGGAAGCATGTCGAAATAATGAAAGCAAATAATGTGCGTATCTGAATTGAAGATGCAGAAACAATTGCTTCAGCGATTGTCATGTTCCAATGAGTATCGTTTTCAAGCAAATTGAGCTGGTGACACGCGACACGAAATGTTGAGCACACTACGCCATTGACATTTCGAATTGATTCAAATGATGTCGACGCACGAACATTCACCAGTAAAAACCGCAAGTAGAAGCATTCGTCATTCTTCGGATGAACTGTGTAAATGCGACCAAAAGTATCATCGCACATCCGGATGATCAGGAACTGCATCGCCTTGCTTCAGACGTTGAAATTTCTTCGATGAAGCGTTCCAAGTGTAATAACGCGGCATCTCAGAGTAGAGCAACATTCGTGCAAACGGATCGCTTTGGCAAATCAAAAAGAAGCTGGTCAATGTTGTCGATGGAGGTGTTTCAACACGTTGAGCAACATTCGATGTGTTGAAATAAACTCTTTGACCATTCCCCAGATTCTTCGACAAATGTACAACAGTGGGATGACGTTCATGAATGGAGGATGAGAATATACGCCAAATCAACTCATCGTTCCCAAAGACGCGATGCTTAACAATGTAGTTCATCAGCGACCGGATTTTTGTTTGAAGACACACGCGGTGATGTCGTGTCGATCACTTGATGTTTGTCCGGGGAGCAGCAGTTGAACAATTTCTATCCATTTCAGATTGTACGTAGAGGTGGTGAATAGATCTGGACTACCGTACATCGCCAGTAGAATAGTCAATTGACCAACATTAGCTGCATCTCTTACGGTGCTAATTGCATAAATGAATATACTTCATCCTTATATTAGCGTGCAATATTGTGTAAGGACAGTAGTAAAGAAGAGCGTGACTGTATGGTCACACAAACATTCGGGGTTGAAATATAACTAATTGTGAAATTTTTTAAATAATTACAATTTCACCTCCTTACATCAACATAATTTCAACACTAATGTATTAGTAAAAGTAGCGTTAATAATTTAAAGTTTTGATAAAATAATAACAGTTTCAAAGAGTCCATTAAAAAAAAAGGAAATTTAAAAATCGTATGTGCTTTTGGTAGTTGTTTCCGTCCCCGTGGCTGATGATTAGCTTAAGTCTATATCCTTTTTAACCGAAATTGTGTGAAAGCAACGAATATTCAGGTAGAAAAGGGATGAAGAGTAGGATTAATAGACAGCGGTGTTTACTGTTGTGAGGGTTAAACCTTTTTAGAACGCAAACCAATGGTTGACGATTGACGAGTAAATAGCAAAAAATGATGCATTGTTGTATTTTTAATAGAACATGAAAATTTCATTGAAACAGATTGACACATTCAAAAGTTACGGAAATTTTAATTGAAAAATCGAAGTTTGGCGATATTTATCAAATATTGCCAGTATTTGGGGTACCAATACTGCGAAATTTGTGCGGTAAGTAAAGTGTTGATTGTAAATTACATAATTAATACAAGATTTTAACAAATATTTTTAATCATGCACTTCTATGGTAGATACTTACTTTGTGATATCTCTTGGGATCTTCACATGGAACTATTTTCTCAGTTTCGTGGGGTACTACGAAGGCCATGGGTGCATTGAAGTCTGCAGTCTTCTCCCAATGCCTGTTAAATGTTGCTTCAGGGAATACCAGAATATCAACGGACTGAAACAAATTCGAATAAAATGTTGAGCAACAGACATACACATTACATGGATCAGTATGTGTATCCTTATTCCCTAGGCAATGTCGCTTTGATTTCGCATATCATACCCAATAATGATTATATTACTCGGAGAAGATGTCAGGACACTAAAATAGTAGGCTTATATTCATACAAAAACTAATCTGGAATTCATTTATGTTAGTAAAATTATTATACATACATATTAGGCGAATATATCGTGGTCTCAAATATAAAGCGACCTGGTTATTTAGAGCAGCGTTGAAAGGAAAAAGTCAAATACAAGATATAATTTATTGTTTCAGCTTCTATGCTTCATATCGTTCATTCCTGAAACACTGTTCATGATTTGAGTGTTGGTTGATCCTTTTCTTCCAAAATGATAAATACCATAGACAACAGCTGTAGGCTGTCACTTTACCCAAATGTGTTAGATGAGATCTTACATGGAAGGAGAAACATAGATCAGATGGGTGGGAGAGAATTTTAGAAATCACATACACCAATGCCTTTTTAGCACAAATCTGCAATCAATTCAAAGAAGGGTTTCAAGCTTGTCATCACAACGACCGAAGAGGACCACTGTTGGCACATGTTGACCATTTGACTTCGAGCCTACTGAATTTACTATAGCCTTTTACACATTGACTGCTAAGTTTATATGTGGTACAAACACTGTGTTTCTCTAACGTTGTTCTCACAGTATATGATAAAAACACATTTTTAACACGGCATAATCAAATAAAATACCCATAGCACCGCTGTTCGAAATATACAAAATCAGCACATCCCATCAGGTCAGAACTACCACAAAATTCGTATTGCTAGGTTGTTTCAGGTGTATTAGTGTCGTTCGTTGTCAAAGTGTGCCATGATGTATCAGAATTTCTTAGAGTGGCGTTTTTATTAGCAGTTAACATGTCAATAATACAGTTTCCAGCAGATAATGAAAACAGTTTTAATCATACTCCTCTTCCTTTTTAAAGTTACAAAAATGAAGTTCATATAAAAATTATGTATAGACAAGAAGAATGCTTTACCTTATTTTTGGCCATGTGGATGAATTCTAGATAGTTTTCCAAATTATGATTCATTATGTCCTCGGTTTTTTCGAGATCATTATTTGGATGATATTCTACGACTCCAGCCAGATAAGAAGAATTAACATCCACCTAAAATTAGTAAGTTTTTAGATACAATTAAAATATGTATAAATTATTTCACTTTCAGGGTTTTCACTGTCAATACTTGGTGAAAAGGCATCATTATATTCAAAGAATAAAATACTAATTAGTATTAGTAATTCTCACTTATTTTTTTTTATTATAAATTATTTTGTAGAACTTCAGTTATTCGAGCCCCTCGCCTTTGAAATCATATGAAATTCATACATATAATATAAAATTATTATCACCAATATTATATATAACTTAAGAGATAAAATCAATTTATTTAACCGCTTCAGTACCGTAAGGCCACTGGTGGCCGCTACATACGAACGGCGTGAATACCTTAATGCCACTGAAGACCACTAATGTAACTTAAAAATAATTAACTTTATATATCATTTCATAAGTAAACTTTTAATATTCATAAATTCAGTCCTATTTTTTACAACTATTCAAAAATTATTAAAAATATGCGGTAGGCATGCGAGTGAATGTTTTTTTAGCTTAAAACATCACGGTACTGAAAAGGTTAACACACTGTTTTCGAGGTAAGGAGTTACATTTTCAAATCTTGAACATTTCATTTAGGCCAATAAACTCCTTGTTAAATAAAGAAAAATAATTTACTTAAATTAAATCAGTAATTAACTGCAATTTATGTTGATGGTTTAAATGTATTATATAAGGCAAGCTTTTTAAAATGTCAATGTTAATTTTAATTTTCTAACATACATGGATATTATTTACGATGCTAAAATTAATTTTATGAGTGAATAATAAAATACGCTCATTTCCCAAAACAACGTAAATAGTTTCGAGATTATCCGAGCCTCTTGTTGACATATTGGGTCCACACCGTTGCTTATGAACCAGCCTAAATAGTGATAGTATTGATTCTATCGTTATTTTACTGATAGAATTTAATGTAATAAAAACCATGCAATTTTTTTTTGGTAATTTTTTATGATTTATAGTTGTATAAAAAAATATGGTAAATATTTTTTAAATTAAATAAAAAAATCTGTTTATTTTCGAGCTGAAAAATATAAATTCTAATAAATTCGCGTGGGGTTCAGATAACAAGTGTGATGTTAAGTAGCCGGGCCTGAGTTGGCCGGGACCGGGTAGTTTTACCAAAATTCGGCCCGTGCAAACCTCTAGTAGCTGCAATAAATGTCATAAATAAATTATATTATTATTAATGTATGTATTGAAAGCTTAGTATCATAAGCAAGTACCACGTAAAGCACATCAAGCGCATCACCAATTCAGTACATCTCTAGCAACATTACTATTATTACTTACACTAAAAAACACCGGCTTTTTGTTATGAGAGTCCATATTTTGCAAGATAAGAAAAAATGCAAGGAATAATGTCTTGGGTTGAATTATATTCTCGTACATAATGGATGACATTCTTTATATGCAAGTTGATCTTAATCACCATGACAGTCAACGAATTACGAGAAATCTGTCAAAATAAATCTATTGTTTTAGTATTAATTATTTATCGCACAAAATTACCAAGTTCACTTCGCTTTGTGTTGCCAGTCGCATGTGCTAAATATTTGGGTGAAATATAAATTTGCCAAAAATGTTTAATTTCGTGTACCTACTACTTAATGGCTACATTTTTCACTACCTATTTTGCATTTTTTTTCCAAAATACGCAGCTAATTAATATATGTGTGTATTAGTGTGATATGAAGTTTAAATGTCACTGAAGTCAATTGTTGTTTACCAAAACAAAATCTCAAATAACTTTGACGTAAAACATTCTGCATTGCAAGCAAAATTATTTTCGGAACATGAGTCAGAACCATGCGGCAAAATTTTCAATACAAAACTGTAGATGAAAATATCATGTATTCGTATAATATTTTTTTAAATATAGGCGGACCTTTACTTTCGAATATTCTACTTTCGCACAATTCACTATTACGCACATTTTTATAAAATCGTTCCTTTTAGATCTTTTGGCGATAATGCAAAAATGTTTTGTTTCGGCAAGTAACGGCTGGTTTGCGAAATTTAAAATGAGGTATTATTATTATTTAAATAATGTTAAATTAATTGAAGAATTGGCTGATGAGGATAGAGATGCTGGAAAAGACTTTATTTCCTCATTGTCCAAAATTATTGAAGATGGAGAATATATCCCATGTCAAATATTCAATGTAGATTAATCTTACATTCTTATAAAAGGAAAAATCAGTTGCCCCTGGGCAAAAACCTTCTAAAAACCGATTGACATTGCTTCATAGTGGAAATTTAGCTGGTGATTTAATATTGATGCTAGTTAATCAAGCAGAAAATTATAGAACATTGAAAGTGAAAGATAAATACAACTAACTCTTGCCAAGTTTATTAAAAAAACATATTTTTTTATCAAATATTTAAGTAAATTTTGATAAATAGAAATTTGAAAGGACAATTTTTGATGCTTTTTTTACATCCCTCTACTTTCGAACATTCAACATTTGCACACGTTTTCAGGAACCAATTGTGTGCGAAAGTGGAAGTCCGCCTGTATCGGTTTTTGTCGGTTCGAAAAATATAAATCTGAGCTTCGGGCTGTGTTCGAGTAACAATTGTGGCACCAACAATCGGGCTCGGACCGGCTAATTTCATAACATTTCGGCCCGTGCAGACCTTTAGTATCTACATACTTACGGATTACAACTTTCTAGGTCAGGGATGGCGAACCTACGGCATGCGTGCCCGAGGTGGCACGTTTGAGAATTTGGATGGCACGCGAACAATTTCCAGGTTCAAAAAAAATTATTTTTATTTTTAAAAAAATAATATTTTGATTAAGTAATCCGTGAATTATTAATTTATTCCGTTTTATTAATTTTTAAATGTTTCTCAAGATAAACGACAGTCGTTAAAAAAAACATTTTTTTATTTTTTTCTATTTTGTTAAAAAAATACTGTTTGGGCACGCCACATAATCGAGAAATAATATTTGAGTACTTTTGGCACGCGGACCCAAAAAGGTTCGCCACCCCTGTCCTAGGTGAATTCCTCATATCAGTATTTTATCTCATATACTCAATAAGAATTTAATTTTTATTAATGTGCTAAGTAATATCTCTTATATTTTTAGCCTTAGTAGCATGCAGTGGCGCCACGATTTGTCTGAACAAAACATAAAAAAGGATTTGGCATCGTTAGTTTTTTTTCCAACTTCGACTCCAAAACCCTGCTATAAGTGAGATAGCTTGAACGGCTTAAATTTGATATTGAAATTTCATCAAGCACTTTCAGTTGAAATTCTAAAATATTGCAGACATCCATGTTTTTGGATATACATCTTTCAATTGATTACAAATGAATGCTTAAAAGTTTCCAGAATTCAACACACTCGACCGTGTTTGGTACCGATTTGGAAAAAAAAGCGCCCAAGAGGATTAACCCATCGATCACTTGAGTACACTTGAGTGTTGTATGTACTTGCTTTGTTTTGTGTGTTTTTTTAAACGATCATGTGGGTTTGGCAAATAAGGAAAGTCCAAAGTGTAAAATTATGTTTTATCAGATATTACTTTCACTTATTTATTACCAACAATTTTCCACGATGTTCGACATCGCCCAAACGCCCCAAACTAGTAAGTCAGAAGCGTTATTTCATTTAATATTTAATTATATTTTATTGAATTTAAAATGTGGAAATGGTATAAATGTTATTTTTGAATATTATTTCATGAAATATAGCCGCCCCTGCGCATTGATCAAATGACACATTGACCGGCCGCTACTGTGTGAAAGCGTCTGTTCGTAAAACTCGCTAATGTTCGATTTAAAGAGTCGCTCCCCAATTACTGACAATTTTGTTAAAGAATGACACATGGCATACAAATTAAATATCATTTATTGAAACAAAGTAATTCCAGGAGTCTGATGTTATTTATTATAAAGTCGTCGGCCATCGACCTTTCTCGTTTCTAACCAACTAATTGCGTTATTGTTTTCGTTTGGCTGAAACAAAAGCGAAATGAAAATATCCTCAGTGTATCTGATATAAAAAAAAACGGAAAGAATCGATCGACAAATCAATTTAAAATGAATTTTCTAAACAATGGCACGGATTTATACTTGCGCACGCGACAAAAAAAAACCCCCAAGAATGACGTTTACTATGTATCAATAATTTAAAATACATTTATTAATGAAAAAAAAATACGAAACTTACCTGTATTTCTGCCATACTGCATGTCAAAAGGACATTGACCAGTAGTAAAAATAAAAAATGCATTATGTAAATTTAATAAAATAAAAATATTATAAACTAAAAATAAATTCGTCTGTTTTCTTTTAATTCCCACTACGATGAACGTCCATTGACAACTAATCACGAAAACATACTGACAGTAATGAATTTTATGATAATTTATTTATTGGTCACACTAGATCAGTGTTTCCCAAACTATATACAAATGTGTACCCCTTCTATAATTTTCGTAACACCGAGTACCATTTTTTACTTTCTTAGTACATAGACATAAAATTCATTCATAACAAAATATAATTAAAAAAAAAAAAAGTTATATTATAAATAACAATCATTATAATCAATGATAATGATGAAATTGTTTATGTTAAGAACACCATTATTTGGTTCCATGGTTGTTAATTTTAATCTTTAGTATAAAGTCAAAGTCTTTATTCTTTTTAAAATTTCTATTGAGATTATGTATACTTGTAAAATGACAAGTAATACTTAGTAACGAAGTTTTTTTTAATTATTGTTCTCTCTTTGTAATCGAAAAAAAGTAAGCTGCTAGTTGCATCAGGCACAGCCAAAGCCTGCTGCAGCGCATACCCCCAAATGCTTCCCGTTTCCCAGGGGGTACGTGTACCACACTTTGGGAAACACTGCACTAGAACATATGTATACTGAATCATCAACAGGTTTAAGAACAGCAGGCTCTCGATATCTGAAAGACGTTCAATAAACATTGATTGAGCAAAAAATATTGACGTCACGGTATAGTATATTTATACTTGAGCTTGTCAACTCTCAACTCTCACTCAAGCCGTCGATGAGGTTGATATACAGGCAGTGGTGGGCTGGTAATATGTTAACAAGAGGCTCGCTTAATCTCAAAGCAACTCTCGGTGTTCTGGGGAAGGAGTGATTTTTTTATTACTTCCATAAAATTCTATGAAATACTTGAATACATAATCGATTGTTACTTAATACACTTATAATATGTAACAATATGACATATTTTGTATGTGATTAAACTTCGGTGATTGTAAATTCCTAAAAAAACTTTTTCGTAACAGTTGAGCGATGGGTTTTATTTTATTTCTTCCTACCTGTTTTACGTCGAGTTCATTCAAAGTGTAATTGGTCTTAATGACTTTTATTAGTGGGGATTTATTCTTGGGGTATAACATTGTGAACAAAAGTAGAAATTTCTCACACTAAATGAAACTCGCTTAAAAATAAATTAAGAGTAATGTCAATATATAAATAGTAATTTATATTTTAAAACACGACAAACAGTAGAGCCAATGCTCCCGGTGTATAAATAACTTAATATAAATTCAATGAACCAAGCACCCATTCCCAAGAACCCAAATATTGGAAAAAAATATACTGTTCTTATCAGTAGGGTTTGCAATATCGATATTACTAAAACCGGGATCCAATACCCATGGGGTTTTTCAATGCAGTAAGTTAACAATAAACAATACAGAAAGTTAAGAATAAGTGAAACATATTCTTATTTTTAGCTAGCTGGCTGATTTAAAATGTTTTTTTTATCTTGCTCGCTGACTTCAAAAACCTAGGAATTTACAGGTTTTATTAAACAAATATATTTTTGTAGCGAGCCCTAACAAAAAAGTATCGAATTTACGGTTTCCACGGAAATGCTTCATGTGTACCGCATTATTTCTCACTTGTTATCCTGAATCCTAAAATCCCGGAATTAGTTTTTACACAATCCCGGGATTAGAGGCCCTAGTAACTAACAGTTCTTTAAGAAAAAAACTTCTGTTCAGAAACCTCCATTCGGAAGCCATATACTCCACTTTGGGAGGGAACATGGATTTAAAAAAAGGCTAGAAATAATAAGATAACGATAAGCGTCAGTTCATGTTCACCCGTGCACTTGAACGCCTGAAGATGCCGAAAGGCGAAACCCGGCTCGTTAGTGACAAAATCTGTGTGTATGTACATAATTTGAACGATTCAAATTTAATATTGAAATTCCATCAAGCACCTTCAGTCGAAATCTTAAATTAGAATTATACCTCGTCAAAAATGAATGTATATTTCTGTTCAATGGATTAATGTGATATCTTCATCCATCTCGTCTATCTTATCTTTCCATAAAAAGTAGACAGAGAGAGCATTGTGGCAGCCACTAGGTGTTTTGTATAACCAGTATAACCTTTCTAAATGATAAAAAAAACTCGGCTTAACTGCCTCCCGTATACTCAGTGAAAAAAAATCTTACGAAGCGGAAGGCTCTTACATTATTAATTTCGGTCTATAGCAGTGATGCACAACCTTTACCCTCTAGCGGGCCGCATAAAACAAATTTTCGTAGGTTCAGGCCGCAAATAAAAACAATTACATAAAGTAGGCTAAATCCATTTTTATACAGAACATATGTACGTTCCATGTAAAACAGGCGTAAAACCGTGTAAAAAAGATTGTGAAATTAGATAAATGAGTAATAGGTCCCATATTTTGACCGTGTTATTTTGAAAACGTGAACATAAATAAGCCATGCAACAAAGGATTATGAGTACTTGATTATTAAAAATCGTTTCAATGTGAAATATTTATATGCAATTCATAAGTGAATGCATTCTTGGTCTTTGTTAATTTTTTAACTATATTTTTTTAATTTGACATAATTTTTGTAAGCCTGTTTTTATGAACCGATTTATTCTCCTTCAATAAAGAAAAAGCTTGCTTACATTTATTAAATAAGTGTTTTACGTGAAAAAAGTATGTTTGAGAAAAATATTAAAGGGCCGCCACAAAATTCAAAAAGGGCCACGGTTTGTGCATCACTGGTCTATAGTATCTAAAAGAGTTTAGTTACGTTTACATTTGTAAGAAAAATATTAAATACAAATATTTGAAAAATATTTTATTCGCTTACAGAACTAAAAGAATATGCATACATTGTTATGTGAGAGAAACTATTTAGTACATTCAGAAGTATGTTTTATTTATGTTGTGGTAAAAATTTGTGTCCAAAATTAATTAAAATGGTAATTTGATCATCACTGGCTTTTGAATGAATCTTCTTTAAAAAAATCAATAGAATTTTTTCAGGCCAATCAACGCAAGGAATAACATGAGCAAAGTCTTAAATATGCCGGCATATGCGGAGTTTGCAGCAGATTCTGGCCAGTTGTCTTTCCCGAAAGACCTTCCCATGATTCCGAACGTCAGTATTTCCGACTGGGGCTGGTTCAGCGTCATCTTCACCATAATATGGGTCGTCGAGTTGAAAACTTCTTTGACTGTGTAGTCGAAAAAGTCGAGATTTAACGGCATTATTCTGGTGTCCAGAGTGACGGGGTGGTACACGATGTTGTCGGCGAAGACAGTGTCGTTGTAAACTGGCTTTGGGACTGTGGCATTGATTTCAATGCTCATTATTTCAAATGACTGTTTTACTGATGAATATTCAGAGAATCTGTGAATAAATCATATTTATTTTAAAAATGTAGAAAAATCACAACACATTACAATATAGTTAAGGGTGAGTGTAGCGGTCTTCAGCTACGTCTATAATTAAGACAAATCATTAAATGGTTTAATTACAAAACACTCCTGTAATTAATAGAATCTAGTTTAATACTACTTTAAAAACATCACAGTTGAGTTAACCATTGCTTATTATTGTGTTCTAATACAATTGATCTGTAATCAATTAACAGAAAACCAGTGGCGTATTTAAGCGGTACCCTCTTATTTTTCATCTATAAAAGTTCACATCTCAACCAACACGCACTATTTATTTTTGAAAATAAATATTAAACCATAACAAAATCAATAATAATCCATTTGACATTCCATTTGTGTTTAGGAGGGCTGCGGAGTTAGAGTTGGAGAGAATCTTAAAGAATTTGCTACTTATATGCAGATATTAAAAATAATTAAATGCTGCATTTTTTTTAGTCGAAGCCGAAGTCGTTGTCGAAGTTTAATAAAAAAACTATTGTATTTTTATACGCGTTTGATTATCTTTTTAAACGTATTTTTAAAATATCCAATACAAGGAATATTAGGAAGTTAGAAACTAAATTGAATTGTCTCTTTATTAAGGAAAATAGTTCAACTGGGCTATTTCAGGGCACATGTTCCACTCAAAACTGCGCAGTCAAATGATAATGAATCAAAAATAAATAAAATATATACCTCGAAGCGCAAGATGCCATAGTAAAATCGGTGCAGGCAACAATTGCGCAATTTATATTTCCTCCAGTTTTAAAGCTGTATGAACGTACTCCATCAAACACCATTGCTCTGTATTTGTAGCTATTAGATCCATGCTAAAAAATAAACAAAAGAAAATTTGGTTTAGCCATGTTTTTAAGAATAAAGAAACGTCTATCTCTCAATAAATTTTGCCATTTCAACTAAAAATGAGTACATTTTTACTGGCAATAAAATAACATCAATCATCACAAGAACAACTAAATGCGATTATAAAATATATATATGTAGATATCTTGGTATTATTATATTTGCTTACATTAGACATTCAACAATAAAAAAATATTTCCGAGACAGAACTACATTAGCTGTTTTTAATCAGCAAACAAAAACACAATAAAGCAAAACATTTTTAGTTAGTGATAAGTAAAATATAAATACTGATGTTTTAATAAAACATTTTTAGTACTTTTTCCACATAAAATTTATTGGATCAGTACCGTTTTCGCTCATGGTGAGCATTGTCAACTGATCCAATAAATTTTATGTGGAAAAAGTACTGAAAATGTTTTATTATTTTTATTATAATGCCATTCCACCAAGTATTGACAGTGAACACCTTAAAAGTGACTGATGTTTTAGTTGAAAAAATTAAGCCAGTTATTTCGATACTTCGTTGTTTTACGCCAGGCACTTAATAAAAATGCAACAGTCTCCGGTACAGCTTCACATCTAGATGGGGCGTTACTCGACCGATTCCAAACATACAAATAATATTAAAAACTAACCCTTTGAAACGTTCTTGAAAATCGTTGTTAAGGCGTTAGTTGCGCTATAATTATTGTAATGTGACCATTTATTGTTCCTTCAAAACAGGAAATTTTTAGTTAATAGCACGTGTATTAAAAAAAACGAATATTTCTTCTTTGTCTTTATTTATTATGAAAATAACAGAAATGCTCACGAAGCATTCCCAGTGTTCCATTATGTCACCTTTTGCGTTGTAATGTAGTTAGAATTAAGTGAATGTTATAAGTGTGTGTTATAAGTACCTAGCTAATTGTTTGTTTTATCGTTAATAATTAGTTTGCCGTCCATCCAAAAACGGGTTATTTCAAGTTCTGTTTAAGGACAGTAAGATAGACCATAGTTTCTCAACCTTTTTGGGCCCGTGGCCCTTTTTGAGTATCATGTGTACGTGGCCCCCATACCCGTTTTTTTTTTTATATAAACATACAAGTTTTTCGAGTCAAAGTGAGAAGTTGAATAATTCCTTGAAATTTTTGCTCGCTGGCAGATTTTACCAAAGAATTTACGGATTTTATAAAATAAATGATTAGGCGCGAAACGGTTTTTTTTAGCTCTTTCAGGATTTGCCCGTGGCCCCCTATAACTGTGCTGTGGCTCCTCTAAAATTATTTTTCTCTGTGACTCCCATGGAACATGCTGTGGCCCCCAGGGGAGACTATAGATTACATAAAAACCGGACGCATGGTCATGCCACTGTTTTTTTCAAGTAATGAAACAATCTCAAGAATATTGAGGAAACAATAAAATACTTTAGGTGAGCCTTTACGACTTTCCTTCAGCTCGCCAAGCTTTTAAAACGGTTTGTGTAAGGAATATTAAATTCTTTGTCGAACTTACCTCGTTCTGGGAAACAAAGCTTGTATTGATATTGATCTTGAAATCGCAAGTCACATCGTCGTAAGTCAGACTAACCACCTGCGTCTCGTTCATGTCCAGCAAATGAGATTTGTAAATGTTTATCTTCTCTCTCTTCAAAAACAGATGGTCCATCTTGGCGGCATCATCAAATTTGGGCTTCGTGATCATATTTGTAATGTTTGGCTTTTCCCTTTTGGAAGATGTGCCAGGAATTTTGGGCACTTCTGCCACCAACAATTGACGAGTTGAATTTCCTCTCATAACAGCGATCAATTGGCCCCTTCGTCCGGAATAAATACCACTTCCTGAAACAGTATAACATTAATTATACAACGTTTACAGCGAGGATAGAACAAAACGATTTATTTAAAGGTTACTTCGACTACAATAAAATATCATGTCAGTTTGGAAAGTTTTTTCTTGGGTAAAATAATGACTTTTACTTACTTAATTTCCTTAACCTCTATTTTAATGTTTTTATAAAGTCAGCAAAACTATAAGCCTTAAAAAAGAAGCCTAAAAATGTTCATTTTAAATATTGCCTTTTCATTTAAATTTTCTTCAATTTTAAGTAAATTCAACATCTAAATATTCAAATAAACATTTGTCACGTTCGTAAATAGTGATCGACGCGACACATTTTCAGCATTCCTTTTTTAAATGAACATTTTCTTTTTTAAAACACCTTTATTTGGTGTGCCGCGAAACAAATCCCATTCACCAGTGTGTCGTGAAGTAAAAAAATGGGGCGTGGCTGTGTCATGGACACGGCCTTGTGTTGTACGTAAATGCGTCTCGTAATAGGTGATATTACGCCCCATTTTTACGTTCCTGGCACTGCTTGACCCGGTCATATGGTGTTTTAATGGTACCATTCGATTGCTCTTCCAACCCAACCGATCCCTTTCCAACCTTCCTTTCCGATCTTCGATCCCTTTCTAACCGTATGCGATCTTTCTATTTCGATACGGCTTTTTGACGCGTTAAGCCTGACATTATATATTTTTGTTGTTTTTTTTATATTTTAACACCTAATTATAGTCACAGTCGCACTATTACACTAATTTTTTTATCTATAATCGATAGATTCTGTCAAGAGCTAACGATTGAAACTTAAACGAACATCGTAACTTCTCCGAGTCAAAAGTTATAGTAAATAGAAATCTCAATACGCAGCAAAATGACCTCAAAATTGCGGCGCTCCGCCCCACGCGATGTATCACAGTCTTTACATAGCACAATAATTTCTTTGGTTCTTTAGCTATTCAGTGGTGCAATTAAATTTTCGATAGCTTTGATAGATATAAATCTGCAACACCAAACTGTATCCCCCGATTTTGTAATCATTCGTTTTTTTGGATTGCCTCCCTATGGAAGCAATTTTAAAGACGTATTCACGTCAAAAAATTGTGGCAGACACTGCTCTAAGGCAAATATTTTTTTGATTGTTTTTTCATCTTATTAAGTTACAGGAACTTACTAAGTTTCGGGGATCCATTAGTTTTGAATCATTTACTGCGCAATCTAGTTTGAGAAAATTCTATAAGCGTTGATAGCTCGATCGATCGAAAATCTTACCCATTAATAATGTCTCCTGTTTTTAATCCTGGCCCTGTTGCATCAGAGCATTGACGCTTTGGACGCTGAGCATGTATGCTTATAATACGGTCCCCTTCTTATTATTCTACGGTTTTGCATGAAAAATAAAACTGCAACTAAGATAATGAACTAACCAGTACTTCCGATTTTAGGATTATTTGCACCAGCTGCCAATAAATTCACGTTGTGCGTCCATGCCCAACTTTCCTGAATCTGCACGGCTGTAAGAAAAATATAAAGACACATTAAACTTTAAGAAACCTTTCGTAGGAGGAGTGATACAGAATTGATGCTATACCATTTTCGTGGTTATGAAGTTTATCGATGATTAAAGTTATTTATTTCAATTTACAACCATATAAGCGAAATTGATAATAAATATATATATTTTTATCCATGTCCGCTTCCAATGTGGAGCAAATGGCCTCCAAATGGAGGTATCTTAACAGATACCTCAACTACGTGTAATTCGGCTATGAACTTGAAAAATTCTATCTGATTTTCATTTAGAAATACCATCGCAAACATTGAAAATCTCATAGTTCAAATACATGGCCAATCTTGACACAGAATTTTGTTATCACCATAGTAATAATAATCTCATGTCGATTATTATGAATAAATATTTGAAAAAATACGTTGTAAGCTTTTGTTTGATTTGGTCTTCGAATCAGATATAAAATGATAATTATTTGACCGTAGAACAAAAAAGCTTGCCCGTGTTTAACTTTAACTTAAAAGGTTATGACAAATAAATGAGGTAAAACACTTTCTCTTGCAATTGAGTTGTATATATATATATATATATATAATTAGGATTCTAAAATTGTACTGAAATTTAAATACCTGTCAAGAACGGCAATTCCGAAAACCACATGGTGGGAAAGATGATATCGCGTACTTTTTCCTTCTTCAGAATTTCCACAGCTGGTGTTTGAAACATCAAATCAAAGCAGATGAAGTGGCCAAATCTGACGCCAAAGTCCGTGTTGAAAACTCCGAGTTCCTTATCAATGGACGGCGTAAAGCCTTCTTCTCCGAATAAATTTATTTTCCGATATCTATAAAAGAGAATCAATGTTCAATTTAAAATTATAATTTATATCACCATTTTATTGTGATGTTCTTTGAATAGGTCCATAAAAGAACACTGCACAAAAGTGGGTTTCGTAAAGTTGTGAAATTTTAAGTCTGCATCGACTGAGAGTCAATGATAAACATACTATCTTACGAGTCTAGCCAACAAAGGTTCCAATGTCCGTGATGTTTTTGATTCTGACCGCTTAACTTTTGATGCAATCTTAAAGCGGACCTTAAAAAGAGATAGTATTTATCTAATAATATCCCCTCTTACCAGTGGTAGGTTGGAGAGAGCTTGGTGGGGCTCGCGCGAGCCTCTTGCTAATTTTTACCAAGGCCGGCGAGCCCCTTGTCAAATTAAGATAAAACAATATTCTTAGATAAAATTAGATATCAAAACTGTATTAAGTAAATATCGATGGCTTACTTTAGAATTGCATATAATTGCATAGGAGTGATGAAAAAATCACTTCTTCCCCAGAAAACCGAGAATTGCTTTGAGATTAAGCGAGCTCCTTGTTTACGTATTGGCAGCCCACCTATGGATTGTCATCTATCTTATTCATGTTTGACCAACTTAATATTCTTAAAAATGTCTTGGTTTAACTTACCTTGATATAATTGTTCCTTTTCTATCGAAAACAACGTTCGTATTGTACAAGTAGAACTCGTGGTCTGGGCATGATTCGTCTGTAGTTCTATTGCAATCCACACTTTCGACCACGTTTATGACAATATAGATTTTATGATCTTTGGCTGAGCATGATATATCCTTCAACATCTGTAACTCATTTATTATAAATTAATCTTCATTCATAAAAAATATGGTTAATTTATATCTGAATAAAATACTTTCATTATATATTGACAAAACAGGGGTGCATTTTTAGACGCATTTGATCACTTTTATTTAAATATGTTATATTAAACACATTAATAGTGGATTAAAATTGTGAATTTAGTGGTCCTTGAGCCCAAAAAGTTTGCCGACTTCTGGTATATAGCGTCGATTTTGTGGCATTTAAAATTCAAATATATCCAGAGTTCATGCTGACATTGATTTCAATTTTCAATGTCATGTTTCACATGATTAAACACAAGAATAAGACATTATACAATTATTGAATTTTAAGCCAAATTTGTGAATTTTAAAAATTTAACTTTACCTTGTTATATTTGATAGGTTGGTCGCATGGAACGACTCCTTTGTTGCCATGAGGGACATTGAAAGCCACTCCTTTGTACACGTCGATTGTTCCTTCATCATATCGATTGAACGTGGCTTCGGGGAAAACAAGAATATCTACAGCCTGAAAATAGAGAAATAATACTTTTACTGCTTGCCCTCTACAAAGTGTGAATGGAAAATTACTTTTGAAAAAGCAATAAAATAGATAAATGGTGAATATTATTAAAACCATCAATACACATAATTTTGTGGGACTGTTATTTTAATTTTTGACACCATCTTTGGTGGCATATAAAAATTGTGTAATTCCAACTAGGGCATCCAATCCCGGGATCCCGTTCAATTTTCTGATCCCGAAATCCCGGGATTGAGATGGCCGCGATCCCGGGATTTTGGGATTGAGAAATTTTGAGGAAATCCCGAAAATTTACACGAAATTGGCAAATTCAAGATTTCAAATTCCGGGAAAAAATATACCAAATCGGAGATTTCAAATTCCTCGGTGAGCTAAAAAAAAAAACGAGGTTCTGTGAGAATTCAAGGAAAAATTATAGCGAATTGAGGATTTCAAATTCCTCGGTGAGAAAATCTCAATCCCGGGATCCCGAGATTGGAAAAAGGCTCCGGGATTGGATACCCTAGTAACAACTCAAACTCATCTACAAATAACCGTATTTTTAAATTATGTAATTAGTGTTGGAGATTTTTAAAAGATTTGATGACTTTTGAGTGTCTTTATTTTTCTGTGGCCCCCACATCTGTTTTGTACTATCGAAGTATACGTGTTATAAAGAATTTTGAGACCGAAACAAAGACGCGAAACTTTTTGTAGGTCTTCCCATAATTTCGAATTCATAATCCCAGGAATTTATGGATTTCCCAAAATGAACACCACTAGACTTTTTTTTAGATCTCTTTAACTGTATTGTGGCTCCCCAAAAAAATCTCTGTGGCTCCCCGTTGAGAAACCCTGGTGTAGTTGGTTAGAGCTTGTTCTGCCGATCAGACGGGTCGGGGCCCTCGGGCGTATCAATGTCAAATTTAGATTTTTTAAATATAAATTTGAGTTCTAAGTCGTAGGTGTTTGTGATGTAAATTATCATTGAATAAATCTCAAGTGACGTAAAAATCAATTTTATCTCGTATGATCTTTCAACTTCAAAATATTTGGCATATTGACTTTCGCTGTAATGGACACTTAATGTTATGTACAATGAATCATTAATATAAAAAAAACCCTTAGCAACTGCGGGCACATCTCCCTCTTCGATATGGGTTATTCCGCTAAGGTATTACCCTGGGTTTGAAGGTGTTCAAACCTATAGTTATCGGCAAAAATTGGATGCCCAATAAATGACAATCAAAAAGCTCATTTCCAATAATCTACTGTCCTGAAGGTGCTGCTTAAAGTTAGCAAACAAACAATCTTCGAAAAGTACACGCTAATGATTGGTTGAATAATTAGAAAGAAAAGAAAATCATTTATACCCTAGCTTTGGCGATTGAGATAAAACTCAAATAGTGTTCTAAATTAGTTTCCATCCTGTCAACAATGGATAAATCCCTGTTCGGAAAGTATTCCACGACGCCGGCAACATATGACGTAGAGTTCTCGAAAGACTGAAAACAAACACAATATAATTCATGTAATACAAAGTCATACAGATCATCAAAGTGCACAAAAATCAATATAAAGTAAAACAATAATGGCATACCTAATGGTACAATTGTATGCATGTTTGAAAATAGAATTAAAAAATCACACACTTTTTAATTGACAAGAATGATAATTCGATGTTCAAAATTTTGAAATAAATTTTCATTGCTTAAAAAAAACAAATTTGGAACACTTGTAATTGGTTTAAATTTAAATATAGCGGTCCATAGCGACACATATAATTAAGACAAATTAATAAATTGCTTATTTACAAACATTTGTGTAATTGATAGAATCTAGCATAAATAGGATTTTCAAAACATCCCAGTTGAGTGAAGCATTCGTGATCATGGTATTCTAATAAAGTTTATACGTAAGAAATTAAAAGGGAGCCAGTGGCAAGTAGTAAAATATACACAATCATAAAAGGGTGATTTTTCACAACTTAACGTTTCTTAAAATATTAATACACTATTGAAAATAAGTTCACAGTTATCAATTTTGAAAAGTCTCAACTCTCAGCAGATTTAAAATATTTTAGATCATCGTGAACAATTTTACTAAAATATATTTTCTATACATTTAGAATTCCTTTAAAAATCATTTTCATATCCGAAAAACCAGTATACCGCTATTTCGGTAAAACATCATGAATTCCGGGATCGCAGTTTCGGTTCTACCAGTATTGCAATCAGGGCTGTGGAGTCGGTGTCGGAGTCGCGGTATTTTGGCCGGAGTCGGAGTCGTGAAAAATGAGCGGCTCGAGTTGTTTTTGAAAAATATATTTAATGATGTGTATTTAAACAAAATATTCAAAAGTATTAACATTTCATGCTTGGCTGACTAAATATGATCTGATGGAATAAATATATATAAGTTAAAATTAAATTATTGAAAAATTTCCTCGGAGTCGGAGACGTTAATTATTTTAAAGCTAGAGTCAGAGTCGGAGGCGTCTTTTTTTCACGCGACTCCACAGCCCTGATTGCAATCCCTTATTCTGGAGAGCCTTAAACATTCAAGCCCTACTTGGGATCTTTGTTGACGTTACTAGTTCCGATGGGAACAATCCGAAATTCCACCTTGAAAAATGCCTTTCGGTACATAAAGCATCTGTGATATTTTTTGTATGCAATAATAATTTGTCCAAACAAAAAATCTAATCTAAATGCATTTAACAGTTGAATTGCTCACCTCTGACTTCTTAATCTATTTTTTATACATGTCTTTGTCATATTTATTTCTAATGAAACCGATTGTCTGTTGCGACCGACGATTATTTGTAAGTAAAATAAATACGTAAAGAGCATTCATTATAAAACGTATGGATTATTTTCGTTTTCACTTGATAACGCAAGAATTGAATATTTAAATCGAAGCCCATTGTCACTTGAATGGTTTTGACGTACAATGAGAACTTTCTTTTCCAAAATTAAAAGAATACTTTCCTCAATAAGTATAGTAAAAAACGCAGGACATACTAACATCGCAAAACCAGCACTGATGTAATACTACAAATAAGGCAGATGTATGCTCAGTTTTGCTAATTGCCAGCGCCGCGGTACTAGACATTTGTCCGCCCCATGCTAGATTGTATTTTGCCGACTTTTTTAAAAAAAAAAAATCCCTAGGGTACTCAACATTGTACCCACAACCACCTGCTACGGCTTCATACTCTTATTACAGGCTGTAATCCGTACCGTAAAAACGTTAGTCGCGTTCAAAGTTTTGCCAGGGATGTCCCGAGAAAAAATTTCCCAAGACTAGGTTTGAAAATAAAAGCTTTTATCTATTGGATTCAATTCTTTTTCCATAAGACGCGGTGAATTCCTTGAAGGCTTTATGATTTGATTTAGATGAAACCAAATCGGCATGTCGGGGCCGACATATCCGACAGATAGTCTTGAGAAATTTTCCCGTTCGTTATTGAAGTCTGGACATTCCCAAAGGATGTGATCAGCATCCTTAATCATATACTCGCGTTTACAAGTAGGACTATTTACTAACCGGTCAAGCTGGAAGAGCTTGGCAGCGAAGAAGCCGTGGCCACTTATGAATTGGCTGGTCCAGAAATTAAGAGTCAAAACTCTGGCTATCTCAGATTCGATTTAACATTCGAAAGAATTAAAAAAATTGCCTGCCTTTTGAGGAATTCTCCCATCGAATCTGCCAAACTTTCATTGCAGCTTCTATCGCCACATTATAAAATACCCTCTTAGAAAGAAAATACTTGATTGATATTTAAATCTAATAACAATATACAAAAACACCTCCTTAATTAATAAATTTTATTTTGAACACGTCTTACGTCATTATAATGATTTCAAGCAACATGTACATCGTTCATTCACTAATTTAAACCAATTTTTTGGTAGTTCGCTGCGGATTAAAAAATGTAAAAAAAATCCAAATTTCTCAATGGACTACCACTTTGCCGACCAGTTCTTTATATAACTGTCATCGAAAACAAGAGACGTAAAACAGCTGAATAACAAGTAGTTCTCGTAGAAAATTTTCTGCTGAGATACTTTTATTATAAGGCCATATATTCTACATTGGGATATGATGTGGACTAAAGCATATATACATATTTATCATATGAATAAAAGTGTATTATATACATAGTTGATTATATGGATCGATTCCGAAGTAAGCTTCTAGAAAAGGTTTTTCTGGTAAATAAAATCAATTTAAAAAAAAATCACATTTGTCATAACCGTTTTTTTCATACGAATAATCCATAATTTCTTCCAAGCAATCTTATTGTAAAATTAATTTACCTGTTTTCTAGCATCGCTGATTCCCAAGAGGAGCGCAAAAAATAGTAAACAGTAAAGCTTCATGTTTGAAAAAAACTTTACCATACTAAAATAAATAGCTCACTGTATTGATTTTTAATGTTTTAAGTATTCTTTATAAATAAAAACGAGCAATTAAATTTTAAGTATTTGTTTTTTATCAGTCAGCACATATGTAATGTCACCCACAAATCACGTCTGTTCGTCACAGCATTTCAAACTAAACATAGGTAATCGTATGTCATACCTTTACAGTGTCGTACATCATAAAACGATATCTCGTCATTGATAAATATAATATAATTATTTAACAATAATATCATAAAGTAGCCGTAAAAACGAAGTGTGATTCTGCGGGGTTGCTGCTTTAATGTCAGAAATAAAGACATTGATTTTTCAATACTTTCAGGACATAGATGTGTGTGACTTTTTTTTGCCTGTTAACCAATGCTTCTTCTAAGCTAAGTGCTAAAGCTAAGCTTTTTTCTTATTTAGAGGGCCGAAAAATGAAAAAGTTTGGGAATCACTGATATAAAGTATAGTATTCTTTGATAGCGTTGTGGGCTTCCGTGTCGGTCTCTACGAACAGCACTTTTTCGATTGATTTTTCGATTTCTGTTCGAGGGCATGGATGTTTGTGATGTCTAAAAATTCCCTTTCACCCTTTCCGATCCTTTAATAATTAGGCGTAGCTATAGCGATTAGTCAACCACTAGTCCTGTCCTGGCCTTATCCTTTTATCCCTACTACTCTCTTACGGAAAGAGAGGTTGAGCAACTGAGTAACAGACAGTCCTCATAAAAACAAACTTCTGTTGAGATACCTCCATTAGAAAGCCATATGCTCCACATTGGGAGCGGACATAGTAAAAAAAAAACTTTAATTAATCAGTAAATGCTTTTGGTTTGCCACTGGTTTTTTGCACCTCTGAAATTGTTTTAGATAAATATTATCACAAAAAAAACTTTTTTGCCGATATCTAATTTAAATAGTTTTACGCAGCAGCTATCGCTAGGGTCAAAAGGATTGTTTGTTTGACTTTTTTGTGTACTGTATGTGTGTATGTATGTATGCGTATGTGTGTGTTCATGTACGGATACAGTATGGGAAGCATATAGAATGTGATTTGCAAAATAATGCATATGGAGTTCCGTGTACTTCTTATCTCTGTAGCGATTACGCCCTTCCGTCTGCAAACGATGTAAAAGGGATACAATTTACAATTCTTCAAAAACTTAATCGATGAAGGAGACTAGAAGATCCTTGACGCTAGCGCGTCCTGGTACTTAAAGCTCCATAAATTTGATATCCAAAAAAAAAAATCGCTATGGTCAAAAGGATTGTGCTGCCTAAAGTGTACACTTAAAACCTCATCCTCCTTCTAGATATAAAGACTTGTGCAATCAATGGTACACCACTGCCTCATATATCAGACATTCATAGACATGAGAAAACAATCGAAATTCATTTTACATTGTTCAATGCACACATTTTGTCACTAATACTGCCAGAGCATATATCTCATATATCATAAAAAATAAAGACATAAAACGATATTATTGGAAAAATATATTTTTTTATTAACGCTTGGCATTGCAATGATTAAATTGATGCGTTCCGTGTTGAAAGTATATGTGGAAATACAAAAAATTGCCAATGATATAAGAGATCGCAAAAAAGTGAATTACGTGTTTTTACAATGTTGGAAACAGAACTTACTATAATCAACAATAACGATTTTTTTTTGAAAGTTTAACCTAGTTTCCGAATTTTGTAATTTTGTTGTTGAAAATAATTTAGATTTTTTTGAGACGAAAAAGGCTGTCGAAATCGTGCTAAAAATCATCAACCGAGAAAGAATTTATAAAAAAACGCTCCAAATTTTAATTATTAATTAATTATTGTCGAGTTTGCTACTCATAAATAAGTTAAATTTTATTCAGGTTATATATTTATATTCATATTTTGGTTCTAAGAAGTGCATATAGGTCTTTCAGGGATAACTGCCACTAAAATCCAGTAAACGTTTTGAATGCTCAGCAGGTCATGGAGGCACATGGGGGTCAGCTACTGGCGTAGGAGGGTAGAGGATCTATTGGATTGGAAAAGATTGAATGAGGCGGTTAGGATTTACCCCGGACTGTAGCGCTATCTATAATTTTAAGTATTATTTAAAGATTAATGATGTAATATAATACTGATATTTTGTATCATTGAAAAACTCTGGGATTTCTAATAATATTTACGTAACCCATTTAAATATATTAAGAAGTTGGTGTGTACAATATACCTGTTAATGTGTGAAGTTCTTTGATTATACCTGTTTATAACTTACTAAATTTGTATGATGTCAAGTGATATTAAATTGATTGCTAAATTAATTTTAAATCTGACACATGGGTCTTTTTATTATTATCGCGTTTATGTATAGTCAGATGCAGATTAAAACTGTCAAGATTATGAATCGTTAACTAAATATCTAGATATGAGAGAATTGTCATTTCCTATATCTATTGTCTAGGAGTGACAAACAAAGTTTAATCTATTTATTTAAAAATAGTTTTCAATGAAAATGGATTGACGAAATGAGTGTCTGACTAATTATTGAGGTACGATTCTTAAAATCGGCCAATCGAGAAGTCTGATAATATGAGAAATTTCAATCACAGCACTGTATGCATGAGTAGTATATGTAGGCAGTGGCGTATTAAGCACTTTGGAGGCCCCAGGCGAAATAAATTTTGGAGGACCTGCTTTCCGAATAACATAAAGTGCTGCAAACCTCTCCATAGAATAATAATGAATATTGAAAACTGAAGTTAAAATGTAAAGTTTTATATAATATATGCTATCTTTAAGGCCCCGAAGATTTGAAGGCCCCAAGCGCGCGCCTCTTGCGCTTATGGGATAACCCGCAACTGTATGTAGGTCGTGCGCCCGTAATTGTAGCCACCTTGCCAAATACATATTATTATACAATAAAATACGACGGTTTACGGTTCAATAACTTCATGTTTTAGAATGTGCAGGTATGCGGCGCACACCTAGAACACCATGAATAAATGCCCCTGATATATACAAAAAACTTAACAAAAGATAAAAGTAATTACTTCAATTATTTTGAAATGTGAATAAAAGATTAAGACATTGTAAAAAATATGATATTCTTCTATAAAATTGTAAAAGCGTGTACCAGTCTAATCTCACACAGATTATGTCAACATTCGAAGCTATAGCGTAAATGATTGTTATAAAGCTCTCCCAAGTGGCATACTCAATTAACAAGCTGGTTACCTTGGGAGAAGAAACAATTCATGTTTAAGATTCCTCATACAAGTATCGGAAACATTTAGATTAACATTCTCAAGAATGGCGGAATTCTCATTTTTTCTTTCTATAGGCCAAAAGAAATAAAAAGCTAATACATTTATTTTTATTATTGTAAAGTATGTATGTGTAATTCTTAACACTGTATTAAACCAGTGCTTCCCAACCTGGAGTCCGCGAAAATGTCCATTCTTTCATTTTTCTTTGTGATAAAGTATGAAAAAAAAATTCGGGGGTCCGCAGATTATTGTTTTCACAATCGATTTTGAAATCAAGGATTTCGAATTCGTCGGTTAGCTAAAAAAAACAAGTTACGAAGACAATTGAGGAGGGCCGCGGATTTTTTTTTAGATTTAGGGGGCCGTGGAACGAAAACGGTTGGGAAGCACTGTATTAAACAATCTAAATATTATGGTTATGTATTTCATTCCATATTAATATAATTCAGCGCTTAACAGAGGTGTTTAAAATTATTGATGTCAATTTATTATTATTTGTAGGCTATGTCAGAGGGAGCAGGAACCATTGAAGTAATCAGCCCCATCATGACATCAATTCTTTGCAAAAAAGCCGCCTGTTGAAATAATTTCAGAAAAAAACTAGCAATTAAAATGTTCTTTCTTGTAATTTTGAATAGAAAAGGGGTCAAAATTATTAGTGGCCTCCATAGACTAGTATACTTTAGCAGCCTTGTGACTTTAGCTAAAGGGTTATTACTGGTCTTGGTAATTATAAACTAAATTCTAGTTATTGTAATATTTATTACCTGTTTTGTCTCAAATAAAGAAACACATAAATTTTAGTAAACAAAGAAATATTAAGACATACAAGTGGAAAGATTCAAACTGTTTAGCAATTTTGAGTAGGTGACAAGTTGTTATGGTATAAAATATTGACCATAAACCACATTCATTCTTCCTGTCAATATATTGCTTTCATAAATTATCTTATTAAATAATGTTTGACAGGTGAGTAGCTACTCAGTTTATTTTAGCTTATCTTACTAATGAACACTCTAAGTCATTACTTTTTATCTGTTGTTATTTTGTATGACAAAGTGCCTTCATATGGGACAAACAAAAGCTTTTATGGCCAGTAAAAATAAAAAAAAACAGCTACTCTTCTTTAAGCAAGCTTTATCTTTATGCAATAGAAACAATTTGATTAGATCATGAGGATTCTTGTTCAAAACCGATTTACAAATTGTTTGTATCAGAGCTTGTCAACATAGTGGAACTCAAATCGATCTTGAATTCATTGTTTTCTGCATTTGTTCCCAGTGATGGATTAAGCACTTGGGTCAAATTTGGATGCCCAGTTTTTCGGATTACTAGAACTAAATTAAAAATGTTACATGAGCTGTATGCTATTTTGAGTCCCTAAGCATGCGCCTCGTGCGCTTATTGGGTAATCCGCCACTGTTTGTTCCCATTATATTGTTTAAATTTAATATTATTGCACTATTACAAATTTTATCTAGATTGGTTGTTTTTTTCGAACGTTATTCATTTGGCCGATAATCTTGAGTGAGCCCATATAGCTGCTAGAATTATCTCATTTGAATAATAAATATGTGAGAATTGTTGCTTCTTTGTTTCATCTGCAGACTCACTTACTTAACACTAACACTTAACTCATATTAAACCCAATGCCAATTGTCTGAAACAAACAATTGTATACAATTTAAACTAAATGCCATTTGTTCAGAGCTTGCATTTACCCAGTGTTGCTGTAGGGCAGTGTTTCTTAACCATTCGAAAGAATCGCCCCCTTTAGCAGAAATAAATTATCTACCGCCCCCCAAAATGTCATTTATTGCCATGTAAGTCATATTAACATTTTAATAATAGCGCCCCCCCAAATTATGAAAAATTAAAAACACCCCCTTAGACCTTCGAACGCCCACCAAGGGGGCGGTATCGCCCCCGTTAAGAACCACTGCTCTACCGTTACGATAATCATGATACCAGACTAAGACTCGAAAAAACGTATACTAAGCTTCGAGGATAGATCCTTGCATCGAGTATTGAGAGTGAGGTGGCCTGATTTCGTGAGGAACTCAAGAGATTGGGAAAAGCGTACTGTTGAATCAGTGGTCATCGAGAGATGTCAGAACTGCCCAGGTCACCGCCTCCAGAGATCTTCAATCCTGCTTGGCTCTTCTTCTAACCGGTAGAATATTAATGATAAAGAACTAAACAATATTTTAAATTATTTTTCATTAATAGACGTCGCCCATTAGCAAAGACACGGTAGAGTGTCTGTTATAGTATGTTGTTTATTTTGGTAAAATGAAAATACAATATAAGACATATTTGCTTGTTAAGTCTTAAGTATTTTATAAAATGGATAAAATTGGATAAACAAGAAACATTGCAGTACTCACTGATAAATGTCATACTGGCAGAGTTGCAACGAGAATGATCTTTTCGAGTAGGTAATCAACGAGATAAAGCACTATCTAAAATGTAGGCAAGTGTCATCATTCATAAAAGCAATCAAAAGTGTTCACGGTATCACTTTGTACATATTTCATAATGTGGTATGTAATGTAGCTCGACACTTCCATGAAAAAAAGTTTCAAAATGTCTGCAATCAATATTTTTTTTATTTATCAACATGTGAGGAAAGGTAATGAAAAATTACTTTTTGTTTGATCTTTGAATAATTATCATAAACACTTTAACTTTATATTAAAGACTTTTAAAGATATAACTTTCAATTATTGGAAATTAAAAAATATTTCATGACTACAGCAATTTGTTAATTCTACTACCAGGGTTATCAGCTTATTATGATCTGGTCAAATTTGAACAACGGTTAAACTGTTTATATTTGAGAAGAGGATACATGCTGAGAGAAATTTGTAGTGATAATAATTAAGATTTAATTCATTTGAAGCTCTAAAAGGTCTTTTAAAAATAAAAAACTGAATTTTCGCAAGGTGCGCGAAACATTCTTGTGCAAAATATTCAATTCATTTAAAATACCTAATTTCGTTGAAAATTATTGACTATTCAGGTTTCATCAGGAATCGGTTGTACATGGAAAGAGGAATATGTTAAATATTAAATAAAACCATTTATACTTTTTTCTATATTTAATGTTCATAGATGGATATAATAAAAAAATACAAGTAAAGTTGGGGATATATTGAATAACATCGATGGCAAATATTTCATTAGTACAGAATTTAGCTATTATTTCACGTCAAAGTAACATATACTTAAGAGTACACGCAAACTTGGATTGATTTATCTATATATTCAAACTCTCAGTTCACATTTTAGAAAGACAGTCGCTGGGAATTTTCATTACTAAATAACTCTCCTCTCTAATAAAATTGAACACATGAGTATTTTTTGTTCCATTGTAAGTACAATATTATCATAAATATACTGATTCAACTACGATACCGCACGGTCACATAAATTTCAAAAACAATTCATTCTAAAAAACTTTATAATTCAAACATTCAACCGAAATTAAACTATAATAATTCATGAAACTAAATTTAATCTACGATATTCGAGATACAATCTACTTCAATTTGAACGGGAAAAAACATCGCTATCACTCATTCCCAAGAAGCAAAATTAATCAGCACTCAGTATTGGATCTTGTGTAGATTTTAATTTGTAACCTTCTAATTGCAATGCAAGTATCATAATATGTTTGCTTCAGAGGCAGAGAAAATAATAAGCAAAGCATACAAGATGTTTTTATAGTTTCAATTAAATACTAACATATTATTTTTGAATGTTATATTCATTTCATAACCACTAGAAAAATATTGATTAGTAATAAAGTAATACATTTCTCTTTTATAAACATTTTTGTCATGTACAAGAATTGAACATTTAATTTAAAAAAGATATTTTCTGTGTACCCCTTTTTTCAAGAATACCCAGATTGAGAAGAGGTACAAAAGGTTGAAGGCTGTAGATTAAATTGAATGTAATTTTCAATTTTTGTATTAGTAAACCCTTTTGTAAGATCTGGCAGTCATTGATAAAGCACAAGGAGAATGTGCTCTACTCGGAGAACAATTCTGTTCACTTCTATGACAGTAGGTCGTAGGTAGGAAAAGCTAAATTGGGGTGAAATATAGATGAGGGCAGTGGTGTAGTAGTAAATAAATAGGTACCAGATCGGTCATTGATTTCTTCCCTTTTTTATATCAGTCTGAAGTTAAAAAACCACAAGTTTTAACAATTAAATCAATAAAAAAAACGATTTTGAATGTATGTATGTACTTGAAAATTAAGTAACAAGTCAAAATGGTGGCAGGGCACCTTCTTCATTTTCAAGTGCCAGGTCGCCGACCTGGCCTGTCCTGACTCACTACACCACTGGATGAGGGGTTCAAAAAACAATCAGCCCAATCCACAATTTTCACTTTTTTGAATTCTCCAATAATACTTTCAATAGTGGAAAAATAACCTATGTTAACTTTCCACTTACATAGCGTGTTATACAAGATAATGGGCCGTTGAGCCGTTTGTCTGTTGCTTAAAAAATGACCTTCGTGGCTTTGGTCGTTAGTGTATGATTAACGGATCTCTTGCAACCATCTAATTAAAAGAGTGAAAACTAAAAATGTTTAATACAATATAAGGTTTTTGTTCGTAAAACATGTTTACTTAATATTTTATACATATATTTACGAGTGGAGGAAAATTTTAACATCATAGATATCTATGCTGTTGCACACACATCCATAAATCAATTTCATGTAGGATAAATGACTTAAAATAACTTGAATGTACAAAAATGGTTTGGCAATGAAGTGAAACGATGAAGTGTAGCAATTGGGTAACTGCAAGTTTTTTTATAGATCGATCATTCTGTCCTCAACCTATT
Organism: Himalopsyche tibetana; assembly: GCA_030503985.1. Taxonomy (NCBI): domain Eukaryota; kingdom Metazoa; phylum Arthropoda; class Insecta; order Trichoptera; family Rhyacophilidae; genus Himalopsyche; species Himalopsyche tibetana. The sequence goes on along the minus strand of JAPJYX010000011.1, from coordinate 11,120,153 downwards.
AAGAAAAAGGAAAGGTTGTAAGACTGAATTGCACCCACTTGAGAGTCGTTTATCAATCATTGAAACAATGAATCAATCATAGATATATGTCAATGAATTGACCCAAGACTATAGCAATATGATTTAAGGAGATACCAGTTTGTTGCTAAAATTATAAAATAATATTATATATTATTAAAAATAAGGACGGTAAAACTATGTGACCACGGTATCGCGTAACCATTATTCATAAATACTACAATTAAACAGAGCAAAAAGCTAACGCAATGTTTATTTCAAGTCACACTGAAAAATATATTTACTTACAATTAATTTTAGTACACACATTTTTAAGAAGTATATTTCATTTAAATTTAAGTAGGTATCATTTCAAAATACAAAGAAAGCCCATATATAAAGTGCGAATTGTAATAATTTGTTTAAAGGGTGCCACATCACACGGAATAATATATTATGTAGTAAATGAATTCACCAAAACACAAGATTCACTCAATATTATCAATTAGGACTATAATATTTCAAACACGCAAGCAATATCATGCTAGATGTCCTGTCTCCATACAAACAGAACATCAATATTTGAATCACAAAATCGGTGTTATTTGTTTGACAGTTTTATTCATTGGCTTTTTTGGAGGTGTTAAATGGCATTTTTCTCTGCCAAAGCTATATGCTGTGGTTTAAAAACTGGCTTTGATTGATGTCTGCAATCAATATATAAAAAAAACAATGCAGCTCAATCTCACAGAGAAAACTCTAAGAAATATATAGCTTAAGATTTAAATATCTATTATAAATAAAAGACCAAGGAGAAAAATTAAAATACAAATAGAAGATATATTTTAACTTTTAAATTATTAATTTCTTCTCTTTAATTAATTTGGTATCTGAGTAGGAAAAGGGTAAAATATGTTTCATTAAACCATAAACAATTAATGCAGAAATCTTTAGATTTAAGGAATATCTAAAAACATTTTTCAATTTTTGTGAATAAAATAATTACTGTAGAAAAATATTTCCCAGACAACACCAAAATGTATTTCATTACTTAAAAAACTTTGGCTATATGTTATTTGAAAGGTTTAATTTACTTTTGTTTTCGGTAAATATTGTTACATCATAATAAATCTTAAAGAATGACAGAATATTGTACCTAAATAATTTAAAAATTGAATTTTAATATTGGAAAAATCCTGTACAGTTGATATCTTTTATATCCAAATTTTATATCCAAATAAAAAATGTAAAACGAATTATTTTTTGGAGTTTGTAAAAGGATTTGGATGCAGTAGGTGTATGGTGTGAATATATTGACAACTATAATGTAAGTCATAATGTATGTCAACAAATAGTATGCACGGTGGTTTATATTCATTATTCTCCTACAATTAAACGAATATATCAAAGCATCAAATTCTTTTCCAGCATTTCCAAAGTGTATATTTGAACATCTTTATTTTGAACAAAACAATGAATAATGTATGTCGAGTTATCAAGGTATTGAGTAATGCACGTAAATGTTTCTGTACAAAGCCATACATATCGATACAGTTTCCAATGTGATTTTTTGAGTAATCATAAATTTATTTTAAAAAGTATCAATGAAACGTTTCTAAGGATTTCAAACATTTTTTATAGCCTGTAAATGACATAAATAAATGAAGTGAAGGTAAAAACTATTCACCCTATACCTCGAGGGTTTTCTTATTTTGCTGTCATAATTTACATTTATAAAAAAAAATAGAAAGTACTTAAGAAAAAGGATACCTATTTTCGGCGTGTGATTTTATTTCTTATACAATTGGTTATATTATTCCAAAATATGAAAAATGAATATAATGATAATTTAAAAAAATACACTAAGAAAGAAAATATAAAAAATTGTAGTAGTAATTTATATTTTTCATAAGCCATTCGCTAAAGCTTAAATTGAAAAAAATACAATATAATTAACTTGTTAAATGAGTTTTTTTTATTTTACAATAATTTCTAAGTATCACAATTAGATTTAGTTCAGTATTAATTATTAAGTGTTCTTGGAAATGAAGTGAGGTGCAAACTCTTGAATAAAACATGATTGTTGAGTTAGGATTATTTGAAATCTAAAAAGAGAAAATGTCTTGTAAAAATAAGTATTATTCTATTTTCAAAATAAAATGTTAAAAGAAATAAACAAATGAATAGTGAAATTTGCAATTGAAGCTTTGCTTTGACAGAAAATATAGTCGAGTCTTGATAAAACCAATAATAGATGTGAAACTTTTAATTTGAATATCTGTTTACAATTGAGGTGTTTATTTATTTATATTTGTTGTGTGTCCATCTATCTGGATTCTGTAAAAATTGAGCTTATAAATTGAATTATAAAGCGAAGTATATTAAGTTATCGTAACAGCTTAACGACCGCGGACGCGTATTTGAGTCTTTGAAAAAAAAAGGTTGCTGGCCGGCGGACTCATTTATGCGTATAGACGAAGTATCTGGAAGCTAAGAAAATTAAAGAAAGTAAAGATATTAGTAAAATTACAATTTTTGATAATTTTTCGCCAAATTTTATTTCGCCAAGTGAAATTTTATAAAAAAAACATGCGGTCGTTAAGCCGTTAATTAAGTTGAAAATATAATGAACAATCTTTCGTCACGTAAACCACTTTAATATCATCATTGATTCAATAATATATCCTACGTGCAAAGATAATGACATAAAGACAATTTTATTCTCACGGTTTTTGATAGAATAGATGTTTTATACCTTACATCAATAAAGGCATGAAAATTTTATGTTTAAACAATTTCACATCTGGCAGATATAGGTTGACAATCAATGGTGATAAGTAATGTCAACATATTCAAATGCCATGATTTTAAAAATACACTAGTCACAACGGAAACTGAATAGAGACTCATATACATCAGTGGATATTTATTTACGTTAATCTGACACACAGTCAACATCATTTGCAACACAACCCCCCCCCTAAAAGCTTAGGTACCCATAAAGTTGAGAATAGATCCTCTAAATGTATTAAGTTTCCTTCTATTTACAGGCTCATTTTGATTTGGGGTGAAACAGTTTGGCATTTAAATCATGTTTGAAATGGTGTGACATTTACTTGTCACAGAAGAACAGAAAGCGAGCAACATGGTTACAGTCCACAAGTTTGCAGATGTGTCCAGAAGAACATAATAATTTCTTGCAAAATGTATTTTACCATCGACTGTTTTAACTGCGAGTGTTTCAGTCCTGTCCTCAAGTATTGTTGTTGTTTTTTCATATATAAGAGTAGCATGTTTTACTATCGTTGAATTTATGTAATGTAAAACAATTAACTGTTGGAAAAATCTTGTAATGTTGAACTCAATATGGAAAAGTAAGTACTCAAGTAAATCAATGACAGAAATAAAAAGTAAATAAATGGATTTCTGAAGAAAAAGAAAGGAATAATGTGGAATGGGTGAGGTATAAAAAAATAAACCAACATAAAGTAATAAAGTTTATTAGTAAAAATAAAATTTACGGTCAAAGTGTGGTAAAGAATACACAAAGGATTTTAAAACATGTGATGTTATTATACAATACTACAAATCTTTGACAAAATATTACAATACAGAAGTCTGACATTTTTTCAATTATAGGTACGTAATGCAAAACAATTTTTAAGATATGAGCCCTTACCTATCTATCTATACCTAATGCAAAAAATAAAATTACACTGTTCTCCAGAATATTTTGATTATTCAAAAAAACAAAGCATCATTTTATGAGACAATTAAAAAAAATATTTTTATATTTTAAATTACGGTATCTAAATTTTGGAATACAATTAAAATATTTTAAGAATAATTTCAATATTTTCTTATATTCGGTACTAAAACACACCATTGTAACTGCTGCCAATTTTCCTTTATTAGTATTAAAAACACAGCCTATACTGTGATGTCAACTCGCTTTAAATAACAGATCTATCGTTTTAAATTCTAGTATCATTAATTCTCTCGAGTGGTTTGAATGAAATCTGTTATATTGAAGTGAATATCATGACAGTTAATCGAAACAAAACACTGAAAAAACGGAGGGAAGTGTTTTATGTAGCTGATGATTAAGTAAATGGATTCATTGGCTTGATTTGATGATCGGATCAGATATTATACGGATCTGAATCCAACTAGAAAGATTCAGAGATTGATCTGCCGACTATATTGATATGTAAAGAATATGTAGGTAGCTTCTTTAAATTAACATAAATGAGCGATTTGAGCACCAAATAAAGATAGCACAGTGATGTGAGAATTGCTATTAATTTTTAAACAAAATTGACAATTCATGAATAAGTATAATGAGATTGAAAATAGAAATTATTGTTTGTTCGTACGTTACATATGCATCGATGAAAAGTTAAACTTTCATGTTGAAAATGCTTAAACAAGAAATATATTTAAAAAATGAGTATGCTAACGGCATTGACAATTATTGGAGAACGCGAAGATTATACATACAAAAATATGTGAATAAAATTGAACACATTAAATGTTTTACACTAAAACTATTTGCAACAACATAGGGGGAGAGAAAAACAGTTTTATTTGGAAACACAATAATTATAATTCGAATAAGTGAGTATAAATTTTGGTAACATTTTCGATTATTGGAATTAAAAATAATAATATATTTAATAGGTGCGCGTAGCTTATGAAAATTAATAACAACCTATATTTGGCATTACACTAGAAGTACAAAATTGAAGTTTCGATAGTTAATATTATGAAGAATGCGGTTATATTAATATGGCTGATGTAAAACCACAAGAGTTGTCGTATCTCATAATAGCAATTGAGGATGAGGGCACATAGTTTACCGTTTAATCATATTTTGTTATTCATATAACTACAGTATCATTTATGAAGATGACTGACACTTTTTAACTATGTTGTTTCTTCCTTCAGTGACATTTAGTGACCGTGTATGACATGACTCGTTTACTATATAACTTTAGACAGAAACTCTTTGCACGAAGGAAGCGTCGATACAATATTTTTAAAGGCATATAAAATATTTGTAGAATAATAACTATCGCAGCAAAATGTAGATATTGTAAATTGTATTTACACATAACAAGCAACGGCGATTTTCTCCATGTTGATTTTTAGTACAAAAAATGTAAGTCAGTAATAAATATTATATTAGATGCCTGTGTGATATACGACAACTCGTTTGGTTTCACAGAAAGTTTCTTAATATAGTATAGAAACGCTTGGAAATAAAAGCACACAATTGTAACAATTATCATTTAAAATATCATCTCGAAGTACACATATGAAATAGAGTTACATACACACGTACAACATACAACAATCGGAAGGCCTCAATGGGATTATCTACCATGACAAAATAAACTATTTTTTTATTCATACAGCCCCCTTAGTTGTTCTTGTTCTAATATATAAATTTTCTTTAACCGTAAAAATATAGAAGATGTCCGAGAACCCACCGGAAGAAATTGAAGAACTACGCACAGGAAGAGTTTCACGTCTAGAGATTCTATTTTCTGCAACATTTTAAATAACGTTCAACTGGCAGAAATTTTCAGAACGCACTGATTATTTCGCGAGGCCCAGCAGCAGCCGTTTTGTCATAAATTTATTATTCATTCAAAGATCTTTTAAAAATACTAACTAACAATCTAAAAACAAAGTTGTAATGAATATAATTTTCAAAGTAACATTGAAACTTAAAATTAATTCTTGTGACCGAAGGACTTCAATAATTACCGATAAATATAAAAAAATGATTAGGAATTTATTTATATACAATATTATAGTTGTATTTAAAGACGCGGATATTGACAATAAGAAAGTAGTTCCGGTAGGTTCATGAGGGTAAATATCAATTTCGATTCCTACATTGTCGACCATTTTGTGTTCCCTAATTTTGACATAAAAAATGTTTTAAAAAAATATGAAGTTATGTATAAATGCACCTATTTGAGCATACCCTGTCTGAGGATATTTGTTATAAAAATACAAAAGTATGTCTAACAAGACCTAGCGCTCGAAATTTATAAATGATAAATCTAATTTTGTAGCATTGACGCCAATACGTGTTCTGTGTAATGAATTAATTCATTGACAACGGAAATATATAATTAATGAAAATCGTTTACGACATCTACTCTGTTACGAGATATTTTATAAAAGTGTTAAAATTAGAAGAGTTACGAAAATGTATGTTGTATGTCCAAAAAATATGACATAATGTGACACATTTAATTGGAGGACAGTTAAAAAAATGTATCACTTGAGATTCTAAAACACGAATGATACGAGTAGTCAAAAATGTTTCATTTATGAATTTTAGTTTTATAATAGAATAATAAAAATATATATTTTCAAATAAAACTTTATTGATAAAATATCAAAACTTTGCATATTATTAACAAACTTAAATTTCAGCTAGCGTTTTGCAAGTATCAACAACGTGTTTTGATGGGTATCGTAAAGAGGGAACACAATGATCGCCGACGGGTTTAGGATAGCTGTGCAAAAATATCATCATAAGTAGGTTACTTGGCCGCGATTGAAGTAGCCGGAGTGATCTGGTGGGTGGGAGTGAGTTTGGCTCCGGGGATCTTGCTCAGCACCTTGGAGAGGTCTACGCCGGTCAGCGCGCTGATGGCAGGCGGTAGCTGTCCGACTAATCTGGTGATGTCGGATGCCGTACCGTCTCCTGCCCCTGCGCCGATTATTACGATCTCTTCTGTCTTGGCCAGAGGAGCGGATATCTCGGCAGCGATCTGAAATGATTTGAGTAAATAAATTATTATGTACGAGATGAATTAAATATTTGCAAAGATGATGCAGCGGTCATACTACATTTGAAGAGCTTGGCATCAAAAATAACCGGATAATTTTTTTTGACAAACGCTATTCTTATAAAAACTTAGTTAGTTTTGATTATAAGGTAATATTTTGACTCTAAATTGCATGGAGGTTTTTAGCGACTTTAAAAATTGCATTCTGTTCTTTTGAATCTGTACTGCAATATTTTAGTAATATCTAACTGTTTTTCAAAACTGGATTTGGGCGTGTTTGATCCCAAGTTCCTCATTTAATGCTCTCTCGAAGCTCTGCTTACTTGTTTACGCACAAACTAAATGAAATGTGATGGTGAAAAATGTCATTCTTTGTGAAACGCTATTATATAATATACATATTTTTAAATCTGTGTCCCCTCTTAATGCGGAACACATGGCCTCCTAATGGAGGCATTTCAACATAAGTTTTTCTATGAGAACTGTTTGTTACTCAGTCGCTCAATCTCTATTTTTCAAATAGTGTAATAGGGATAGAAGGATAAGGCTAAGAAGACAGAACTAGTGGTTAACTAATCGCTCTCGCTAAGCCCAGTAGTTGAAAGATTGGAAGGGTGGGAGGGATTTTTTAGAGATCACAAACACCCGTTTCTTCTAGCAGAAATCGATCGAAAAAATGTGATTCGTACTGGGACTCGAACCCGTGAGATCCGGAATAGATGCCAACAACGCTAACCGCTGCGCCATAAGACCTGGCAAATATATTAATCAAATAAAATAGGTAGTACTTGTTCTACAGAACATAAAAAGGTAAGAATTTCTGATGTCACATGTACGATACTTTTAGATTTGTGGAATATGTATTCAAACAAGAAACTAAATTGTTTTATGATTTTTTTAAAATGTAACTGTGTTCAGGTTGTGCAAAAATAGTATGAAAACTCAGCCAGGGTAAACGTATTTCTTCGATTATAAGATACATGTTTTAACTTATTTTGGAATCTCTGATTTGGAATAAATTAAATAAATAATGAAATTTTATAGTTGAGATAATATGATAAATATGGAATTTGGAATGGTAATATTTTATCAACCACTCAACCATAGTTTGATTTTGAAACAATACTTCCAGAAACAATTAATCTCTATTGACCACAAAGTTCCAGTTTTCAGTATCTGGTACGAATGATCCGCTGAAGGAATTTGTATTTGAATTAATAAATCAATCAATAAAAAGGATCATAAACCTTTGAACGCTTGTATAAGAAACTGAAAATTTTAAATTAAAATATTTACCTTGGGCAATGCTTCCAGCACCATAGACATGATAGCTGCCTCTCCGTATTTCTTGTAAACAGCAGCCTTAAGCTTCATTCTGTCAGCTTCCGCTTTACCGATAGCCAAAATGGCGTCAGCCTCGGCACTTCCCATCAACCTGATTCGTTCAGCGTCGGCTTTGGCACATTCAATGGTCTGAGTTCTGTGGATAAGACAACACCGATTAGATCGTCATACATTATTTAATAACTACTGAGAGAGTGAAATGTTTGAAAGTATTTAAGCACACAATTAATAAAATTAAAAGTTAATACATAAAATCAGTAATATCAGTGAATAAAAAGGAATGAATATACTGTAGAAGTATGCGGAAAAATCAATCTCTATACTGAGAAAATCGGGTATTACAATCCTTTCTATTGCAGTATTGGTGACTATCAAATTAGATTTAATACATGTATTCAAATAAATGCAGTCCCGTTGTGGATATTGAATTGTAATTGAAAAAGAAAAGTAAAAACGCATGTATAAAATAAATTTTGTTGTAATATAGTTTGTTAAACAAATATTGGATGAAATTAGCAGGTGTTTGAATCTTTACAATACATTTCACATTCGATTTTGGCTCAATCGATATGCAAATGTTTACCTAAAAATTTTGAGTGTTATTTTTTATTTGCTCAACAGTTATATTTAAACAACGCAGTATAATTGTTTGCAATAGACATAATTCCTTATTGATTTATTCAAAACTTGAAATATTGTTTTTCAGAATGAAAAACATTTGCGTTAGTTTTGAAGAATTCAATGAATGACAATTTTGTCTTTTGAATAACTAACACTCAAAATGATGGTCCAATGTCCATTGTGACAAGAGGGAAATGAATTTGGGCCTTGAAGTTTTACATATGATACCTAACACTGAAGTTACAGAATACTCTATTAAGCTTTAGTTAATTTTGTCGATTGTATTCATAGTTCTCAACGAACTCGCATAAAATGATTTCAAACATGTGCTTAAGCAATATATGAGATCTCTTACTTCTTTCCGTCGGCCAAACACAGCACTTTGAAAGCTTCCGCTTCAGCAGGAAGACGAACCGTTGCGTTGAGTTCAGCTGCACGCCTCTGGACTTCTTGCTGCTCCACCTCGATACGTTTGCGCCTTTCCACCACCTCAATCTGTATTTCTTCATTCCTGATGCGTTGTCTTATTTTCGCGGCTTGCAGCTCGTAAGCTAGCTGGGCTTCGGCTTTCTGAAATTCAAATGCAAATTATAATAAACTATGGATATCAAATAAATTGTATTGTATATTTTTATTTTACGGAAATAACACTATTGCAATGTGTGTTCACTGAGGTTACTTCACTTTTACGATACTTTAAGACGTGTAGAATATTACAACGCATCTAACTTTTTTTTCTAAAATACCACTTCACCTTTAATGGGCCCAATTGGTAAGGAAGTAAACCCGTCCCCTTAACTAGCTTCGACACATAAAAAGGTTCTTATTGTCAGTGTTCTTATCAGGTGACACCGAATCGCGGATTGATAATATTTTCCGGTACACTTAATACTTTTATAGAAAAATTATTGGTGACAGAAGTGTGCTGACTTAAAACAATTACTTACAGCAGTGTTGACTTCTTGATCGAAGTGAGCCTTCTGCAGTTTATACATTCTCGTGTTGTCTTCGATCTTCGTGTCGGTTGAGTACTTCACGTCCATGGCCAGTTTCTCACACTCAGCTTCCTGGAATTAAATGAGAATAAAACTTTACTAAAAATTAGCCACACCACCAGCAGTAACTCAATTTAAATATGCCACAGTAATTGGGGCAGTGATACTCAACCTTTTTTCGTCTGGGCCGCATGTCGGTTTTTGCTACATTATATGGACCGCACCATATTGATAAAAATACAAACATAAATTTACCACATACTATACCAGTGGTCGGCAACCTTTTGAGAGAAGGAGTAAAAAGAAAAACGATTTTGAAAAAATATATGGTTTGTGGGTAAAATTTTTAGAGAATTATTAACTTTAGTGTAATAAGAATTATACATGTTTCATAAAAATATACATATAAAATAATGTTATATTAGTGACTGCCTTAGTTTTGAATTATTTTTGAAATTTTTCAATATTTGACAAATATTTAGTATGACTTAACGTTTCTTGGCGGGTAACTCAAAATGTTGTAGTGGGCAATTCAATTACCCACGGGTACTAGGTTGCCGACCACTGTACTATAGTATAGTGGCATAACATTTAAGTACGCAAGAATACAAATGTATCCAAAATACTCATTCGTTTACGTAAATATTTGCTTACAATAATTTAATATATTTGAAAAAGCATCTAGAGATTATGATTGATTTGGGCCTCGTATAAAATCTGAATGGGCCGCAGGTTGAGTATCGCTTATCTAGGGGAATAAAGTGTATGCCTAAGGACTCAGTTATGGCGTTTTTTTTATATTTTTTAGAATAAAAGATAACTTTATATTGAAAACGTCTATACTCCTCAAATTCAATTCAAAAGCAGGAGAGGTTTCGTCAGGCGAGAGATAAAAATCAACGGAAATTGGTATCATTCATTTTTTGTGCATTTCCATATCTATGCGACTCGGGTCTAGCCTTTCGGCGTTCAGATTAGGAAAAACGTAATCACCCTAATTCCGGCATCTCGGTTGGCCTCGGCGACGCCCGTGTCGGCGTCCCGCTTGACGATGGCCGTCTGGGCCTTTCCCAGCGACGCGAGGTACTGCACCTCATCGTACACGTCCTTGATCGTGAACGACAGGATCTCGATCCCCATGCGGCCGACGTCCGGGGCGGCCACCTCGCGGACCAGCGCTGCGAACTGGTCTCGATCCTTGTATACCTCTTCTACTGTAAGAGTTCCTGGAAATAAAAAAAAAGAAATATAAATCTCAAATTTCGCCAAGAAATAAATGCGTTTCATGGCGTACTTTAATTGTTTAGTTAACATACTATGTTTTACAGAATGCATATTTAATCATGTATCGACTATTCTTATATATTATTTTTTAATATATTATTTTTAAATTAATGGCCCCCTCCTGGGACAATTTCTGGATCCGCCACTGAATGGGTTCGATTTAACCTTTTAGCTACCGTAGATAATTAATAGTAATTACCTAGCACGCCGGCTATAATTTGCAACTATTAATTTAATTAGTTATCGACGAGATTACTCGTCTCTGGCGTGTTGAGCACGAAAAATTTTACGAGATATCTCGTCTGTGGCATCCATCGAGTTCATATTTTGGTAGACATACGAACATATTATTTGTTTAACTTCTAAAATTGTCGATGAAAGATACGCCAAGTTTTAACCAGGGCTGTGGAGTCGGAGCCGGAGTCGTAAAAAATGAGCGGCTCAAAAAAAAATGAAAAATATATGTAATGAAGTGTATTTAAACAAAAAAGTCAAAAGTATTGACATTGCATGCTTGGCTGACTAAAGATGTTCTCATCGAATACATATAATATATAAGTTAAAATGAAATTATTGAAAAAAATGTTTTTTTATTTTAAAGCTGGAGTCGGGGTCGTATTTTTTACACGATTCCACAGACCTGGTTTTAGCAGTCAACGCTTGCGCAGGGATGCCCAGATGCAATATAACATCGGGCGGTGTTTTGTTTATAAAAATGTAGAATACAGGTAATTCCCTCGTTGATCGCGGAGAATACGTACTGGACATTATCGCGATCAACAGAGAATTTCAGAAAAATCATTTTTAAAATAAAAAAATAAACGAATATAACTTCACAAAAAAATGACTTTCAAAAAAATCTAGTATAGAATAGAATCCATTGTGTGATCTTCCACAGTATCTCTGAATAACATTTTTCAAATACATTTCATTATATTAAACATATAAATTTAAAAAATATGTCGTGATATAACGAATCTGCACTCACCGTAGTCACGATCAACGGGGGTTGCCTTACTTAATTAATAAAACTGCAGATGGTAGATAAAATTTGATATAGCAGTGTAGTGATTATCAGTGGCGGTTCTACGTACTGGGGTAGGTGGGCTTAGCCCGACCTTAGTACCAACCTCTGTTCGTTAAAAAATAAGCGCCAGAGTTCGTTGTATTTAGAGACAAGTTGTATTGTATGAAACAAAACACGGTAGGTCACTTTGTAGGAGACGAATTTGAGATCCAGTTTTTACTATTCTATTATTTCATACTTACATTAGCTTTGTTTTTATTATATAATAAATTATGTTTTGCAGTAGTGTCGTAGTATTTGTTAATTTGCTTGTAGATTAATCTATAATGTGAAGTGTAAACATGCACAATTTCGTAAATAGTATACAAAGCTAAACTGTTCTCTAGCCCACCCAAGATTTTAGGTCACGAACCGCCACTGGTGATTATACCAAATGAAGAATATGAAGAATTTATTAAGAGACACGCTGTTTTTTTTAATAAATCATACTGCAAACATTTAACTTAACTTTGCTATAAGTCTGATTAAAAAAAATATGATTTGTAATGAAAATGTACAAATGAGGAGCAAACATTCAAAAAGTGTTTTGTCACAAATTTTGAAAAATGGCGTTTTATATCAATTCTGATAGCCCATAATAAAACCTATGAATGAAAATCAAAATTAGTGTTCAAAGAGGTTTTTTTTCATATTAAAATGAAATCATAAAGTTGACACATCCATACAAACCGTCACTTTTGCAACACTTCAATCATCATTTTCCAAGCTTTGTATTTGTGTGACAAAACACTTTTTGAATGTTTGCTCCTCAAATTTACATTGTATTTATTGTTGCAAATTTTCAAGACCCTGATGTGTACATCTGTATCAAATATTATATACACGCCACAGAAAAGGTTAAGCAATGCGTCGACCAGAAGCTAATCTTAAGTTTTTTTGTTATTTGGAACCGTCGACATCTACATAATAACTCGTGTACATCTCATCTTACAAATATACCGTTTAAATTATATGATGAATCTGAAAAAATACTGATTTTGAGAACGATGTTTATTTACCTGCATACGTTGAAAGTTGTGAAACCGAGCATCAGACCAATTTGGATGGAGAAGACAGCGATCATATTCATTTTGATCTTTTCACTGCTTACAAATCACACACAGTTAAGACAAAATCAATTCTCAGAAACACACTCTTATTATTATATGTTTTATTTTATTTTTAATTAAGAAAGTGGAATGCCATTATTGTTTAAAAATATAAATCGTCGAGTTTGCAACCTACAGATTAACATTGTAATAATAATTAGTGGTTTATAGACAAAACTGGTGCTGACAAAGCAGTTATAGTTGAAAAATTGCTTCACATTTTAGTTAAGTTAACGAATGCAGTCGCTGATTTATTTTTTATAAGATTTTGCTGCAAACTCCTTCAGAAAGAATTTCGACAAAGACGATTATTGTCATTGTTTGTTTGTTTGTTTGTTTGATTATTACGTGGAATCAGTGACCAGTGACGTTCCTAGGCTATGTGCCGCCTAAGGTATCCAATCCCGGAGCCTTTTTCCAATCCCGGGATTTCGGGATTGATTAATTTTGAATCCCGGGATTGAGATTTTCTCAGCGAGGAATTTGAAATCCTCAATTTGCTATACTTTTTCCCCGATTCTCACAGAACCTCGTTTTTATTTTTTAGCTCACCGAGGAATTTGAAATCCCCGATTTGGTATACTTTTCCCCAGATTCTCACAGGAACTCGTTTTTTTTTAGCTCACCGAAGAATTTTAAGTCTTGAATTTGCCAATTTCGTTTAAATTTTCGGGTTTTCCTCAAAATTTCTCAATCCCGAAATCCCGGGATCGCGGCCATCTCATTCCCGGAATTTCGGGATCAGAAAATTGAACGGGATCCCGGAATTGGATGCCCTAGTGCCGCCCTCTAGACGGATTTTAAAATAGCGCCCTTACTATATATTTTTTGAAATAACGTTACATATGAATCAAATATAGTCATAAGAGTGCAAGAGGATTTTTTTCATTATTTTCCATTATTCTATGAATACATTAAAAAAAACTCTTTAATGACTCAGGCCATTTCCGCTAGCCTCTATTAATTTACGCTAAAGCTGCGCTTATAGTGCCGCCAACGGTAAATGTCATAATATTTGAATACTATTTTTGCGATAATGTTAATTAAGTACTGTACACCTACGGGTCATAATATTATTACCAGTGAAAATATATTTTTCGGCATAGTTCTATCACAGTGTTATTCGTGTGTCAAAAATATTTCGTAATTTTAAAAAGATATTCAGTGATTATTTGCCGTTCCTTAGGACTTGCCGCCCATATGCAACTACCTACTCGCATATGCCCAAGGAGCGTCGCTGCCCCTACAACGTGTTTTTCGGACATCTTAAAAGCGTCGCGAAATTTCACAAAAATAAATATTGTCAACCGAATTTGTAATATAAAATAGAGGTTATTTTTGAGACCGTCATGATTCGGAAGCCCTGAGCGCGCGCCTCACTGCGTGAAACGTGTTTATAAAACAATATAAAACTATTTCAATTAATGTAGGTTCTTTAAGAGAAAATTAATATACGACATCATTCAGACAACGGGGGAGCATGGGGTGAACTTGTCTGTTTCCAATTAAAAAACCTCTATACCTTATCGAAAAATTTTCTCGCATGATATATCGACCGCCAGATACCATTTTCCTGATACATTTATCAAGACTTTCTCAAACGCAGTGTCGGATAGTTTCACAAGAACATATTGCTACAATCATTGAATTGAATACACAAATTGCAATGTCCATATTTATACAATTATAGTTCAATATCTATTATATCATTTTTATAAATGAATAAACAGTCGGCCAATAGGTCGGGCCCTCTAAGCAACTTCTTAGCCGCGACTATTTTTTCTTATTGACAGCAACTGATGAAAAGCTACAGTCATTCAAATACGTTATTACTAATGAGAAAGTTTGTACGCAATTTATTGACAATTATAAAGAACATCTCTAGATTTTTACAAGGATCTCAGTTACCAATTTGGAACTTATACATTATTAATAAAACATTCTAACATAATTTTACGAAAACTGTTTTTTTATTAAGTTGGCCAACTAGGGGTGGATTGGAGGAGCTCGCGCAAGCTCCTTGTTAGATTTGACTTAGGCCGGCGAGCCTCCTAATTCGTAAATTAAAAAAACATATTGTCATATCAAATCATAGCCTAACTGAAATTACTGACATATATTATTATCTACGATTATTAATTATATCGTTTAAAACATGGAATTACAGTGAAAAGTATAACATCAATTTCTGCGTCAATCTTGAAACACTTACTGTTCTAATCTGAGGTAGACAATTTTACAGCTATTCATGCATTTCAGATCGAAACAATAAATTGATTAAAATAAAAAACTATTAAATATTATATAATTTACTTGAGCAGCGCGGAAAACTGAACACCGGAAAATACTTCTCCGAGGGAGTCTTCCGGCATAATAGTGTCAACGTTTTCGCCGTCAATAAATCACGTGAAGAAACGCAACATGACGTGAGAAAATATCACACTTAAAACCCGTATCTTTAAGCCACAGTGAACACTTCCTAAAATGTGATATATTTTCTTATTTTTTATGTCACCCTGACATTCAATAATAGGATATGCGAAATGATAAGCAAAAAATAGTTTTCACATAAGAACTCTGTAACTTAGGTCATTATTATTATTTGGACAGCAGTTAAATTATTTGGTTATGTTCGATTGAAACATAAATTAGTTACAAAATTTAAGTTTGTTTCAAAAATTAACTTCCATAAAGTTGAGTTATGTTCATTTATAAAATGATGGAATAAGTTAAACATGTGTGTTTCATATTATTGATAATGCCTTTGACAGTTCACACAAAAAAGTGAATAATTCTAATTCACATTAGTCATGCATACATTTTTTTTTGTTATTAGAAAGGCGACTTTTCTACAATATTGATCGTCTAGTTCAGGGTTTCCCAAACTATGTTCCGCGGGACCTAAATAGGTGTTCCACGAAAATTTGGAATGGTAATCTACGCTGCAAGACAAATTTAATCATTTACTTTATACGACCGCGGACGCGTATTTGAGTCATTGAAAAACAAAGGTTGCTGGCCGGCGGACTCATATATGCGTATAGGCGAAGTATCTGGAAGCTAAGAAAATTAAATTTGGTAAAGATATCTCAATTGGTTTAGAAATCATAGTGAATTTAGTCACCCACACATAACAAATTGACACGAAAAATGTTTTTTTTTATGATTTTGGAGCAATTATGAAATATGAACAACCTTGAAGTGCATGGAGGAGACTGATTAAATAATTTTTAATTTACTTTATCGGATATTTATTTAAAAAAAAAACCTTTTTAGGTCACGCCCTTCATTTTTCAAACTTAAAAGCTAAATTTATATACTAATTTCGAAATTTCAGCTTACGTCCTTTTGATATAGAATGTGTAACACGTTGTAAACATTGTGATAATCGAAAAAAAAGGTGTTTTCAAAAAAACTGTGGATGACGTCCTTTTTCTTTCCACAGTCGATATTATATTTTGTCTTGGATGAGTTAAACAAAGCCTTATCATAAATAAATGGCGTATTTTAGTACAGTTCGCCAAATTATTATCTATCATAAAATGGGTTTTATTCGTAACACAAAGACATATCTCGATGCGAACTGCTGATAGTAAAATAATTTAAAACGTATTTAGTGGTTTAAATTTTTTAAAAAATGAAAATAATTACGAGCTGGATGACACTTCATTTATTATTATCTATAATCAGGCGCGGCTCGTGGATCAAATATCTGGGGGTGCTGCAGTAGATTAAAAAAAAATACATTGTATTTTATTATCGAAAACTGCACAAAATGTGAGATATCAATTTATTCATGATATTATTACAGCGATGTGAGATATCAATTTATGTACATATTTACGTAATATTATATTTTTTTCAATTTGCCTGGGGGTGTTGCAGTTCCGCAGTGCGTATGGACGAGCCGCCACTGTCTATAATATAATTTCTAGTAATGCTTAGATTTTGAAAAAAATGCTGTTGCACCTTCTAATTTTTTTAATATTTCCTATGGCACAGAACCCGAATTTCACGGGTTCGAGTGCCAGTACGAACAGCATCATTTTCGGTCGATTTTTTTTCGAAGGCATGGGTGTTTGTGATGCCCTAAAAATTTCCCACCCACCCTCTCCGATCTTTCAGTAAGTGGTCGAAGCGAGTGCGATTAGTCAACTACTAGTCCTGTCCTAGCCTTGTCCTTCTATCTAAACTACTCTCGTTTAAAAAGAGAGATTTAGCGAATGAGTAACAAACAGTTCTCGTTGGAAAACTTCTATCAAGATACCTCCATTAGAAGGCCATATGCTCGATATTGGAAGCGGACCTGGATAAATAAAATAATAATAAAAAATCATTGATAGAAAGAAAACGTTAGTAAATAACATTTTAAATTAGTTATCGTAGAAAAATAAACTTCTGTTAAGATACCTCCATATGATCCACATTGAGAGCGGACATGGATAACAAAAATACATAGGATTACGCTTATTTGTTATTAACCTATCGCATGGCAGTACTCCACCCCAATGTCCCTTAATTTTTTGTAGCAGGCTGGAATTCGCAATAAGGAAATATTCAATTGAAGCCAATTAAAATATGTTTCAGATTTGAGTGGGCTCGTGACAATTGAGACACTAAAAACTCCCGTCTTTAATAATTTAAATAGTTTGAAGGTGACCTTGCCAACAATTACTGCAAATTTTATTTTGTTGCCAATTTTCGCCAACGGGATAAAAGGATTGTATGATTGAATAAAATAAGAAGCAGTCAAGTTTGACTGGCGAATAATTTAGTCAATACACTGTCTACAGTGTCTATGTTCGATTAAGATAGGCGGTCTTCAACCTTTCGAACCTCGTGGACCACTAACATGTTATTTGTGATAAAACGATTCAAAACTGTGTAACAAACATAAAAGAAACATTCTTCTTTAATTATTTTAAATTACAGAAAATATGAATGTGTCAAATATTTATTAAGTTTAAATAAATATCACAACAGATAAACTCGATGAGTATTGACATAAAAAAACAACCATGTCTAAGATCTCAAATATAAATTTTAAAAAAAAATTACAATTATTAATGTCTGCCCGGTGGAGTCAAGCGGTCTACTATGAAATGAGCCCATTGGAGGTGAAGTGAGCCAAGTGGTATTTTATACAAAATATGTTAGATGAGTTATAAACTACACGTCTAAAAGGTGAAATAACTTCTTTACCATTTCCGCTCCCAATGTGGAGCATATGGACCCCTAATGGAGTTTATCTCAACAGAAGTGTTTTTACGAGAACTGCTTGTTACTCAGTTGCTCAACCTCTCTTTTTCCAAAGAGATTAGGGAAAAGAAGGAAAAGGCTAGGACAGGACCAGTGGTTAGCTAATCGCTCTCGATATGCCCGTTCATAGGATACAATGAGTGGGAGGGGGGAATTCAAGACATCACATACATCCATGTCTTTGATCAGAAACTCATAAATCGATTGAAAAATCAATTTATAAAACTGCCCGTACTGGGATTTGAACCCGTGACCTCCGTAGCGGTAGCCAATGACGTTGACCACTCGACCACACAGGAGGCAATACACATTACGATAGAGTTATTTTTGTAAAATGAAAATACGAAATCCATCAAAACACAAAATAAAGAGATTGTACGTAAAAGTCCAAGAAATTTTGAATTTAGTACAAAAGAGGGTTTTCTTTTTTTGATTCGATGAATTGAATAATATTATTTCAACGGTTCCATCAAAGAACTGAGCCAGTATCATTTGGAACTAAGACACAAAAATTGTCAACAGTCAACAATACCTTGTTTGTCAAAGTGCGGTATACAAAAATGGCTAAATTTTAGATTCGGTATTTCAAATAAGGAACGTTCGAAATATATTCGTTACTGCGTTGTACAATAGTTCCTCTGTATGGAAAACAATATATAATAGTTGTGCGTGATAATTATTTCGAAACAGTTGTACACATTTTGATCACAACAACAAAAAGGTATTCATCACAGAATTCTATTCTAGTTCAGCATTGCTCCACATATTCTATTGTAGAGTACACTAAAAGTAACACTTAAAAATGTTCATTCTCATTTGGCAATAATGAAGATAAGTGAATGATAACAAGGAAGTTATAAACGGGAAGGCTTATGCAGTCAACTTAAAATAGTTTTGAAAAAAGAATCAGAAACTCGAGCGGAATTTTATTGAAATCTTAGTATCAACGTTTTCTCACAACTGACAGATAAAGAAAAAAAACTGACAGATAAGTCTTTGAGTGGACCAACTATTTAAGACAAAGCGACAAATGTTTAAGACAAGCATTGTTGGTATTTGAATCAATGAATAAAAGTCATTAATAAATTATTATAAGGGATTGTACGTAAACGTTTTTGCGCGTTCGTCGAATCTGGCGCACAATGGGGAAAAAATGTTTTTTTCACACAATTTATTTATATAAATATTATTGAGTAATAATAAAAAAACTATCTGACATTAAAACTGATGAAAAAACTCGAGAAAAAGTCGACAATGACCACAGACCGGCCTGGTCGCTATAGAAAAGATCTAATTAGACCATAGATCACCAATTTATGGATAAACGTTCAAATCACATTACAGAACATATCGAAATTTTTTTCTACCAATCCAATTTTAAAAATGGTGTAATTAAATCGATTAGCTAACTGTTAGCCCTGTTCTAGGCCCATCATTCTACATTTTCTATTTTCGAAAGTGTGAGATTGACCGTCTGATCTCATAAAATAACTTCTGTAAAGAAACATGAGTATGAATCCATATTTCACATATTATGAGGACCTCGTTAAAAATAAATTAACATACAAATACAAGGTGTCCTATATCCTGCATGCGTATTAAGGAAACATCACCTCGCCTGGACGATGGTTGTATGGCAGATGCAGATAATGCTTAAGTGATCTATCACTTAAGTAATTTTGATAGTTGTTAATATAATAAAGGCAAATAGTATTGAAAACGCGATCATGAAACTGGTATAGAATGCTACTAAGCATTCCGGGACACATAATTCCTCTTTTGTCTCTAAATTGTCGAGCTCTATGTTTCCTTAGGATTCCAGGATTACGGAACGAATTAACGCCGTATATTCCTCAATTGAATGAAATAATTCAGGATATCAAAATATTTCACATTAGGGTTTGGAATATAGGTATTACCAAATCCGGGATCTTGGTATGCATTGTGTTTATTTCAATACTGGTATTTAGGTATCGAAAATTAACCACAACCGAATTTTGAAAATATAGAAACCATCACATGTAATATTGTAATAAAATTGTTCACGATAAATTAAAAAAAAATATATCTGGTAGGTAATAGTTGTACACATTTTTGATGTTTAAATGAATATTTCCAAAAAAAATATTTGTATTCTGCGTTGAAAACTGTTGATTTTCGCATCCATCCATGTCTTACGCTTTTCGAGATTTGTCAGAACAAAGATAACACCTTTTGAGATCTGGACTGTAACTTCAATGTGAACACTTATATTACAAATCAAAAAATAAATGCACTAATTCAAGTTTTTGAAGAGAGGAAACATAACTAAGACCCTTTTACAAGTGAGCTGCAGCTGCTCAAGGCGATCGGCGTTTTCGTGGAGTTACACTCCAGGAGACAAAAAGAGGGTATGAGCTGAGGAATAACAAGCAGTTCCGGCAACTTTTATGTTTCAAAAAAAAACACTGGTTATACATACATATAAAAATTAACAGGTCCAAGAAATGATAAATAGTAAATTTACAAGTTATTTATGTTTATTTATAAATGACGGTATTTTATATGAAATATCGCAACACCGATTTCGATTTACTCGCCCGGTATTGTGATCTCAATTAGTCGCAGTTTTTTTTACATTATTTAAACCTTTTTGTAACAACATTATCGATAATTGCAATACTGCAATTTCGGTATTGGTATGTTCTATCGGTATTGCAAAACCCTAAATATAATAAGGCGAGAAGATGGTAACAAAGTTGATGCTAAGCGAGAAAATCGAAAGATTAATTTCAGTAATCAATCATATTAAGAAAATGTTATTAATTACGGACGAGACATTATAATTTAATGTATTTCGACTCAGATTGGAAGACAAAGCTGCCTATAGTAAGTATTTTGCATACAATATTAGTCTGAAATTGGTAATGAATATTAAATGAGCTTTAAGATGAGATAAGAATGTCTTATTCTGAGCTTTATTTTACTGTGTGTACGTACACTTGTAGCTCATCACGTCGAGTGTGGCAGTTTTTGTTTGGCATATTATTCAAATAATAGAATGTTTCAAAATACGTTTGATGATGTTTAATATAGACCTTGAATAAAAATAATAAAACATTTTTAGTACTTTTTCCAGATAAAATTTATTGGATCAGGAACGGGTTCGCTCATGGTGAGCATTTTCAACTGATAAGAAATACAATGAAACAGTGATATTTACACAAAAGTTAAGTAAGAAAAAAAAGGATATGACAAACAATTGGTATTATATCTCAGCAAATAAATTGAAGCACAAATCAAGAAAAATAAACTATAAATAAAAAGTTGAAGACCTCTTAGCAAAGCAAACTATTAGGTCTTCTAGAATTGAAATAATTAAGCAAAACCAGGGCCAGTTGTACATATGTGTGTACAATTTTAATTGTGGAAATTGTTCAACTGAAGTTTCATCAATCACGCTTAGTGGAAAGAAATGTTTAATTTGGCTATGTGTTGTCATGTCAAAACATTAGTTTGTTTACTTTAATTTCAGTATTATGACAATTAACCATTAGGCAGAATACCATAACCGCGATTCGCAAAAATATTATTATTTTCGTTTACACAGCGACCGCAATACGACAAATATATTGCATGTTGTTAAATCTCTGCAAATATCGTATATTCAAATACTTATAATTTAATGCATCTGTTGGAAATGAATGGGTGACTACAAGCTTTCTTTTAAGAGATACAAATTGCAAACAAAATAAATGGCTATCAACTGATATCGTTTGTAATCATATCAAGAGAGAACAAAAAAAAACTCCTCAAACGACCAAAAATACGTTCGAAAACGATACACACTAGCAAAAAAACTGATATATAAATCAATCTTCCAGTTCATTACTAAGACAAATATGAAAAAAAAATGAGTTAAATATGCAGTTATTTTATGTTTTCGCGTTATCGGGTCCAGTTGTAAAGTAATTAAAAATTGATACCACAAATATGCCACTGATAAACTTCATGAAAAAAAAACGGTTTTATCTGGGTTATTATTTCTAACAATCCTGGTTATAAATGATGTAATATTTTTAAACAAACAATATTAATTCACAGTATCTACATTTATAAGTTAGCCGTATTTATTTTCAACGCTGTTTTAATTTTTAACTTAATTCCTTTTGTATAATGTCACAAAGTTTTTAAATGTCAAGATAAAAAACTTTTTCTATCAATAAATTTTACATATTTATATTCTAAAAAAAATACTTCACGAAAATGACACCTTTATCACTAAGATACTTTTATCGGGAAGAACTCGCGACCAACTAGCACGAAGGTTTTCACGCGACTGAGGAAAGGGAAAAGCTAACGTTATCCTGCCGCTGTAGCGGGAACGTAGACGTAGGTTATCGTAGCAATATGTACATACATTGACAGATTTCTGCGAGGAACGCCGTACGGAATTTTTCATTTTCAATCAACGCAATTTTATATATTTACAATATATTAACAAAAATATTGATTCTAAAAAATGAACCATCGTCTAATATACTATGAAATAATTACTAGGCTATTCGGACTAAACTGAGCTGCTGGAGATAAAAAATAAAATACAAATAAGACAAGGGTGTAGACAGGGAGATGAGAGCATTAAAACATAAGTATAGCAATCCATAAAGGGTTTCACAAGTCTTAGACAAAAATCCAACAGTATTAACACATCTGCTACGCGACTAGCATGATGCTAAATTAATTTTATGCAGCCATTTTTAAATGTAAAAATCTATATTATGCACGGTTCGCTAATATATTTTTAAGACAATAAATATTCGTTGTTTTCAATGTTTTTTTGACGATATCAAAATATCCGTTTTTTTTGTTCAATATTTCCGAACGAATCAGATAGTTCGTATTAAAAATCCAGCGGTGATGTAAATAACTGAGCTAAGATTTTTTATTATACATATTATATTTTTTTATATTTACGTCTCATCAAACAAATAAAGTTGCGATGTGAGAATTACTGAACAAAACATACATTAAAAAAAACAAGAATCTTGGTATTCGTGGTGTTTTATTCAAATCCGAAATACCTGCTTTGAAAATGCAAAAATATCATGATTGAAAATTGACCGAAAACAAATATTGAATGTAACACATGTTTAAGAAAAATTGTTCACGGTGAATCAAAATATATTAAATCTGCTTAGAGTTTTATCAATATTTTGACAAGTTGTTTTTTATTTATGGATATATTTGTCCAATATTGGAATCCCTTGTAAAAATGAATTGAAATACTGAAGAGTGTATTGGTTATACTATAGGTTTATTGCCTTTATTGATTATTCAAAGTCTGCTACGAATTACAGCACGATCCCCAATCTAAAAAAAAAGTATTTAAATTAATTGGAGAACTGCTGTAGAGTTAGGCCTCGCGTAAAATTCATCAAACTATAGCAGAGCGATAATCTGCCAAGCTGACAGCTGATATTGACAGATAGGCCATACAACAAATCGGTTGTTAAATTGTTTCTGTGGCTGGATGGGAAACCGTGTAGTGAATTAGGTACATTTCCGTTGAAAGATCCCACAGTAATAATTAATAACTAAAAAATAAATGAAAAGCGAATGAGATTGAAATAAACATTTAAAACGCATTTTAAAAACAAGTGAATTCACTGTCTTAGATATCATTTGATTCTTAGATTTCTAAATATATATTATATTATTTATGCATACATTCAAATTGATTGTGATTATAATCGCTCATGATAAAACAATATGCAGAATCTTTACAGACAATGAATGTTGTTTACAATGACAAAACACAAATCTACCAAACATTAGCACCACAAAAATGACTAACAACTTTTTTTAAATCTTGGACTTATTGATACTTTTATAGATAAACATAAGAACCGACTATCCGCAAATATATATTCTGAATTATTAGTATTGGATTTCACTGAGATAACATCATATGAGGAGCTTGGGATCAAAAATGACCGGATCCACTTTTACATGAACAGACAAAAACACAATAATCTTATAAAAACAGTGTTGTCTATAATGTCTTATACTTAATTGGATGAAAAATACGTTTTTACCGACGTTGAAAAATAAATTCTGTTCTTTTGAATCAGCACTCAACTATTATAACGATATCGGGTCTTTGATCCCAAGCTCCTCATATATCTGATTTCAATTATTTTTTTTAACTTTGTGTTACCGGCATTTGTGCCGAAAAAATACGCCAAGTAAAAATCTTTCTTCGAAATAAGCCAAACGGTACGAAAGAACATAATGTCTAATATAGGATCAACAAAGGGGTATCTTTCAACACGCATTATTTCTGGATGTGTGAAATCGTTTTCAACAATGAATTCAATTATTTTTAGTTACAACTCTTGCAACTTGCAGTCTTTGATCTTTAGAGAGAGAATAAGCACACGTGTCTTTTAAAATAAGTTTCGTAGAATCATTGGAAGTAGTTTTTATAAAGAGTTCAGTAAAAATTGTTAAATTTGTTATCTTCTAAAATCAATCTAATCTTCAAAAAAATATCAACAAGGCAAAAGGGGTTATTTTCAACATATTTGCTTTATATGTTTATCAGCAATTTTTGCGTTTGATTTAAATCGATCACAAGCTATATGATCAAAGTCAAGCATACAAAGAAAGCGATTAATGGCAGTTGCTCACTGAGGTGACTAAATAGAATTAGATTGATACATCAAATAGAGTGAAAAAAACAGGATACCAGAAAGCTGAAAAGATTGCAAATAACTTTCTTTAATTTACATATTTATGGCAATAATTGGACCCGTTAGAAGTGAAGTGAGCCAAGTAGTATTTTAGAAAAAACATGCATTGTAATATTCCACACGTCTTAAAGTATCGTAAAAGTGAAGTCACCTCAGTTAATACACATTGCAATAGTGTTATCTCCGTAAAATAAAAATATACAAAACACCAAATAAGGACGTGACTGTTCTTAAAAGTCCAAGAAAATAGTTTTGCCATTTTACTAGTTGGCTCACTTCACCTCTCGAGGGCCCAATTGTTCTTTTTCAACAAATATATATGGTTACATTAGTAAAAACAAAATATGTTTACAGCCAATTTCCACACGTGTTGGTTATATTTTTTTTAAACTAAGCCATAAAATATATTATATACATAAAATATAATATTTTTTTGAAATATTACCCATGGCAGTTAAAATTGACCTCATAAAGACGATAGATTTCAGCACTAAATAATGCAGTTTTAAAAATGCTATGATGTCCTGACAATTACGCAAAAAGTATGTCTAATAAATATTAGTCGTTTGACTATAACTGGTATAGAACGTATTTAAACTAGACTACGGAATAAAAAGTATGATTTTTTTTAAATGCTGTTATTTGTCCTAATGTAGCGTTGCGTAAAAATGAACCACTTTAACATTGATATCATAGAGAACTAATTCTGGATGTATACAATTACGCTAATGCTAAAGAATTTCGTACTAAATAAAGTACCAAGCACTCGATACATCGCTGTATATCCAATTAGCACGCTGACATGATACAACTCAACAAATTGGCTTAATAATTGTAGTTATATGTACGTATACTACGTTAAGAACTACATTTCCGTAGGAGCGTAAGTCCAAGGCTATTGGGCGAGCTTTGGCGGTCGAAATACATAAGCAACCCCTTGAGCATGACTGTATATGTTAGTTGTATTCTGGAAAGAGTATCTACTACGCGGGAGGCAATATATGACATTATTTTTTATTTATTATTATTATTTTTTTTTTTTTTTGATTATTTTTTGAGAAATCGTGGACATGAATTGTTTGTTCTCCCAAGGTAGAACCAGCCTGCCAATGGGGATGAATAGACGAATTTCTTCGTCACAAAAAGGTTTTTCGACACCGTGGAAGAGACATTGACAATTATTTAATGAATTGTTGTACGTTTTGAATATAATTCAATATTGCAGTGACATTTATAAGTGATAAGGCAATTTGCTTAAGCAATTTAAAAAAATTCTTGATTAATTCTGCCAAATGGATTTATTTGATGTGAAGACAAGTTTTAGCATTTCATTCAATTCTCATCAGATATAAGATAATTATGTTTAATACAATCAGCCAAAAAAGCATAAGCGATTATTTTTATACATTATGTAACAGTATATAAAATGTTGCATATTCACTATATGTAAAAATAAGTATACAAGGGTGCGGCATGGCAATAAATAGTTTTCTGAGTATTAATAGTTGCAATGGCACGAAGATAATATTTAAACAGACACCCGTACCTTTGAACGCGAGTGCATAAATTAATTACGCCTCAAACCATTGACCATGCAACTATTTTTTTAATCTATGTCCACTCTGAAAATGGAGCATATGTCCTCTTAATGGAGGTATATAAACACAAATTTTTCAACAAGGATTGATTGTTGCTCACATTTAAATTTTTCGAAGAGAGTAAGGATATAAATTTAAAAAGCTAGGAATGTACTAGTGGTTAGCTAATCGCTTTCGCTACGACACGTTATTTTAGAATTGGAAGGTTAAGGGGAAGTTGTTAGACATCACAAATGTAGAAAAATACTTTTCGAACTGGGACTCGAGCTCGTGAGATCTGTCACGGAAGCCAACGGCGTTGACCTCTGTACCACGATCCCGACTACAATACAAATAACAACTTAGAAATAATGAAGATATTTTATTATGAGTAACTTATTCGACAACTTTTTTGATACCTTTAAAGAAAATTCTGACGGACCAATTGTAAACAACCCTCTTTGCCTAAAGGCTCTCTTGCGCCCTTTTAAGCTAACGATATGCAACCGTCACAATAACGACGTTTACATAGCGCAGTGACGTAGGCATAAAAGACTGCACCGTTAGAAGGTAGTGCTAGGCGGTGCCACGTCACAACCGAGGTTTGTTAGATCTTGACCCAAAATTTTACTTACTCACCTCAATTTAACATTATAGCATACATGAAGTTTACACGTTTTTATTGTCTATCCTATGCCATTCATCATTCATGGACTCAAAAATGCTGATCAAAGATCAGTCGTGGTGTGTATATTTTAAATAAGAACAAAACAATGACAAATAGTGTCCATTAATTTGTTTGATATATTGTCGACTCAGTGCAAGAAGTCACTAATAGGTAATTTTCATAAAATTGAGTTAATTTTTTTTTTAACTCACGGGTATAATGAACAATATTTTTTTAAATCTTACGGGTTTTATTTTTTCATTTTTTTCGAAGAGTTCAATCAGACAATAGAGCTTGAAGACCGGCATTGTTTTATCACCAAGACCAAACAGTTTTCAATCGAATAGTGATCAAATTCTTTAGTAGTAGATATGACTAATACAAAAATAGGTTTTCGAATTTCAATATATCCTAAGACTCGGTAAACACCGGTTTTAGAAGATTCAATTAGGTAATCAATTAGGTAATCAATCGGGGTAGGTATTAGGGTCTCCAATCCCGGGATTCCATCCAATTATGTGACCCTTAAATCCCGGTGAATTATTGAAAAATGATTCAAAAAAATGAATGATTAAAAAAAATTGTGACAGAACTAATCCCGGGATTTCAGGATTGAGAAAATTATAGAAAGTTGAGCTAGGTCTGCAAATACTGGAATAGCTTAAATCTAGAATAAAAGAATCTTTTGGTACATAACATTGTTTATGTTATAGTCCTAGTGCATAGCTCTGAAAATAAAATTGGCCAGGTCTCTAAGAGCAAAAACGTGTGAACTACCAAAATA
Organism: Himalopsyche tibetana; assembly: GCA_030503985.1. NCBI lineage: Eukaryota > Metazoa > Arthropoda > Insecta > Trichoptera > Rhyacophilidae > Himalopsyche > Himalopsyche tibetana. The sequence goes on along the minus strand of JAPJYX010000011.1, from coordinate 11,091,904 downwards.
ATTTCTTCTAATTGTATCAAAGTGTCTTGAATAACTAAATACACTAAGTATGTTTTGTCTTTAAATCTCAACATTTGAAATAACGGTTAATCTTTTCATCTAAGAGTATAGCTGTTCGCAATAAACGTGATTTATAGTCCGTTCTGCAACAGAAAATAGTACCACGAAATTATCAAAGCCGGAAAATTGTTTTAACCTGACAAACAATATTCAAAATTAGATTAGCGTGTCTTTCTTGTAATTTAATTACCTGTGCTGGTGCATTCCTAAGAGCGCGAAATATATTGGCACTTAGATCTAAACATTTCACGGCTATAAAATCAACAAGCGAAAGACATATCGATTCGACTCAAATTAAATTTCAATTGCACACAACTAGAGATTGTAATAACATAAGAATTCCAACCAGAAAATCCCAGAATTTTAATATATTTATTTATCAATATTAGAATCTACACACAAATAGAAAGGGGGTCTCAGTCATACGCCAGCGTCAAATGAAGTAAATTATTAGCAAAGAATGAAAGTATTATAGAAAAGATTGTGATACCAGCGAGACTATTTTTTAATTTATAAGTACCTAGCTGGAAACTGATAAATAAGGGGGTCTCTTACACTCGACATGCTTTTTATATTTACTTTCTGTACTGGTCCGCGAGGTTAGACTGGGATGCAACTCATTGAAATACTGTCCAGTACGTATACATTATTTTACCACTGATCACGTATATTTTTTTACCATATCCGATCCCAATGAGGAGCACATGGACTCCTAATCGAGGTTTATCTCAACAGAAGAATTTATATGATAACTGATTGTTATTTAGTTATTGAACCTATCTTTAAAAAAATTATAGAGATACACCTCGTTTTTAGGGACCGGACGGGTGGGAGGGAATTATAGACATCACAAGCAATTATGCCTTTAGATAAAAAGTAAACTGCCAGCGACCGAAATCGACCATGTTGATCACAATAGTATGTACTATTGTACTTTCCATTTTTATGCATTTTATTACCAAAAAATGTAATTTACCGTCAATGAACATAAATTTGTTTCTGACTAAATTAATATAGACATGGACCAACAGCACAATACTCCGTCGGTCAGATTATAAAATATATATTTTTTTTGTGGTTCACATGTTTTTTGCATAATTTGATGCATTCAATAATATAATAAAAGTAAATACAACGAATATTCTAAGAACCAATTATATTGCGATATGTTATTTAAAAGTTTCACGAGCAAAAAAAACGAGAATAACTTTCATAATGCTGTTATAACGTAACACAAATCATTACATAATTTTTGCACAGACAGTTATAATAATTGAAGAAAGTAACCACCATTAAAGAGATAGTTAGTAATATAAAGTAATTATTTCTTTGACTTTACATTGTAATAAAAATAATAAAACATTTTTAGTACTTTTTCCACATAAAATTTATTAGATCAGGACCGGTTTCGCTCATGATGAGCATTGTCAACTGATAAGAAAAAACAATTCTTATCAGTTGACAATGCTCATCATGAGCGAAACCGGTCCTGATCTAATAAATTTTATGTGGAAAAAGTACTAAAAATGTTTTATTATTTTTATTATAATGCCATTCCACCAAGTATTGACAGTGAACACCTTAAAAGTGACTTTACATTGTGTTAAAAAATAAAATAATATTTTACAATATAATACACCTAAGATAGTTTCGAACAGTAAAAAAAATATTATCTCTAAAGAGTCAATGATTTTTAGATCAAAATTGAACAAGAAAAAGAATTTATTAGTGTTATAAAACGCTGTCAGTAATAAAATCAAAGCATCGGGGAAATTATTTTTTTGCACAGATAACGTGATAGGGTAGTTATGAACGATTTACAACCACATATCTAGAAGGCAGTGGAAACAAAATATATTCAACGCGGTATGATTTTGAACTTGGAACAATGTTTATCAGTAAAAATTTGCTACCGAATTATGATATATTACGTTGCAGTAATAATCTGATACTTTTATACCTAGATGTAAATAAAAATGTTTCTATCTAAGACTGGTTTCTTGAGTTTAAATGCTCCATTGCGAACATGCATCTGCAGATTCCACAGTCGCCTTTAACACTGCATTAACGACAAATCAAACAAATAATATATTACACAAAATAGCGGCGATGATTCAATGAATTCGGTATCACTCTGAATTCCCAAATCTTGAACACTTTTATAAAAGATTTTGACCACTCCTGGTCTAGCATTAGAACTTATTGCAAACTGACAAATCGATTAACACGGTTGGCCGAATTTTATTTCATAAACTGATTGTGGTGTAACAAAACAAATATCATTAATATTCATATTAATAATATTATTTTTTAAGCCGCGCAAATAAATCATTAATATGTGCCAGAGATACTGCGTGTTTTTGAGAAAAATAATTTTGCCTAATATACACTCGAAATCGATATTTTAAAAACTTTTATTGACTCAATATAAATAGCACTACACATATTCATCAAAACATTGCTTATATTCTATTAGAATACCAAGTATTTGATTTTTTAAATGTCTTTTACATTTGTGTTTGCTTGCATATGTTCCAGACACCTGTGTCCGCTTGGTATTGAAGTGGTTAAGAAATACAATATAAGTTGAAATACAAATTATATTACAATAAAATAATATTTGTTAAAATTTTACCACTGAGTGGTGATACTATAGAAAATAACAATAAATCTTGTAAAAAGAATAACAAACTAAAATAATTTGAACAGTTTATCAACTTACCCTTTGACAACTGCTAGTGTGGCACCTACGGTTAATCCCAAATTAATAGCACCCATCCACAGAAAAGACATTTTACGGCCTCTTCTCCAACGAAAATGTCACTTTTTATAGCTTAAACAAGCTTAATTTACGATGTATAAACAATACCGATCATTTATCAGAATGTGGTTTTAACACTTATTTTCATCAAAGAATATTAAGGGAAATTATTGCCCCGATAATGGCAGCACTCGCACATTCAAAATTTAAGATTTTTATACAACACAAACAATTTTCGCGCTGTTCTTTATTTGAATATATTCAGGTCAAAGAAATTTGAAATATTATTATTATGCATCCAGGCAATCAAACTTGAAAATGTTAAGTAACAACTTCGATTGATGAATGATCCTATTTCGAATTTAATCAAGTGTTCGAAATTTATTTTCATGAAAGTGATTGAATTTCTGTGAATTTGTTATTCAGAAAGTCTTTCTTAATTTAAAATTTTGATTACTTTTATCGTCGCACTTGAAATCGAACTCTATGTCAAATATTGTTTGAACCTCGTTATGTACCGTTCGAATTTTAAAATATTGCAAATCGTTTGCGGTATTTTAATTAGTTCATTTAGGCGCTTGGTATCGGACTGTCATTGGTGGCGGGTCGGTCGTCGGTTTTATCGCTTCTATGCCTCCCACTTTTTCAATCGTCACAAAGTCGCGGAGAGTTGGAAAGTCCAAGGTTCGAAGCCGGCGTAGATGATCCGTGTGACGTCACGCGGAGGCGCAATCAGCTTTTGACGCGAATCCAATAGGGATTTACCACCGGTTTTCGCAATCAATTCAATCTCATACATATTTTTTTCAAGAAAATACAGTTTTGTGCAATATCAAACATCGCAAATGAATATTAATGCAATTTATTATTGCTGTTGAAATAAGGATACAAATATGTTAAATATATATATTTTTTTATTTTAAAGAAAAATTAATGGACACTTGTTTATTATTCAAGAAGTAATTAATTTTATAATTGCTCATTAATATATTTTTTTATTTCTAAATTAAGAAAAACTATAAAAAATAATAAGCAATATTATGTTTGCTATAGAAAGTTGCATGTGAATATATTTATCAACAAGTTATGATAAAGAATATAATTCAATGTTATTTTTCGTTTCTATATCAACCAAAATTATAAATTATAAATTCCTATAGTAAAACTTGTATACATTATTGTCGTAAACTTTCTGTAAAAAAAGCGTTATTACAGAAATAATTGTTTTAAGTAAATCGATATTGAATGTATCAATGTGAGTGTGTGTGTGTGTGACAATTCAATAATATCAAACAAATTTGTCAAAATAGTTAAATGATAACTGCCAGAAAAAAAAAATACACATGAATTTAGTTATAGGATTCAGCTTTTTTCTCTGCTTAAAAATGTAATATTTTCGTATTAAAGTATTTTTTTTACATTGGGTTGGTATTTTATTTCCGTTGACTTAGTGCGTTTTGTGAGCCGATAAAGCTAAGGAATATTTAAGTATAAACTATTTAAACATGACATTTTGATTCATTGCCAAAATAGAAACTATAACAATATCAAAAATTTAACATCAGTTTTAATACTGTAAAATGCGATAAAACAGTACAATAAATCTAAATTAGTTAAAAGCGATAGTGTAATTAAAAAATGATAAGATATTTAGATATATTTTTGTGTCCATTGTCGGTCCCGAAATGAAGCGTAAACTCCTAACCTAGTGGAGTTTATCTTAACAGAAGCGTTCCTATGATAACTGCTTGTTTTTTTTTTTCTAAAACGGTAGGAATAGAAGGATAAGACCAGGACAAGTGGGTAGCTATATAATCGTTCTCTCTACTCCAAATTGCCAGAAAAGAGTGGATAGGAGACTTTTACGCATTACAGACATCTGAAAAGAAATCCGTAAATTGATTGAAAAATCAACTAACGAAATTGCCCATACCGAGATTCGAGCCTGTAAGCTCTGTAACCGGAGTCAACGACGCTCACCACATGACCAAAAACCCGGCGATATTTTTTTAATAATGTAGATTATATTTATAGCCAGACGGAAAATTGGGTAACAAAAGGCAAAACGAATAGAAAATTTGGTATGTTTTAGATCGGATCAGTCCAGAATATTTTTAAAAATCTCACACCGCAAGTGTCTAATTATCTACTTATCGTGTTTAATTGTCATATACTTCATAATATAAAGTGACAATAGTTCAACAAATGTTTTTTAACAAATTCAAGTTGGTGACAGTTTGTTCTCATTATTATACATAAACTATAAATAACAATACGATTTTTTAGTATATATTTGGGTAATACTAACAGACTAATAGGAATAAATTGTTTGCAAACCGCAGTAAAAAAAATACAAAGTTTTCCTTATCTGTTTATCCTTAAAAAAGTCCCAAGATCGTGCGAATGAATACTACGAACGGAAACATTATCAGTGCATTTAAAAAAAATACCTGAATTTATATTTTTATCTTAACGAGAATTTACTTCCTATGCATATATATTTTTTTTATAACAGGCATATTGACATGGTTTTTACTAGACAACTAGACCTTGTTAAATTTAATTGTGTTCGTAGTTTACAAAATGGTTAAGCACGTTTTTATTTTGTGCATTTACAAAATAATACAAAGTCAAGGTATTTTGTGAGAATAACATATACTATATTATGGCTTAAATTGAGGGCGCCACTATCGATGCCAACAGTCAAATTCTTATTGAACAAGTAAAAGTTCGACGAATTGGCACCATTCCAACTGTAAAAATGCAGCAAAGTTGACATTATCAAATCTTATTGTCTGCTTTTTTAAATTTAAGATTTCGACTGAAGGTGCTTGGTGGAATTTCAATATTAAATTTGAATCGTTCAAATTATGTACATTCTCACAAATTTTGTCACTAACGGATGAACTTGAACTGTCAGTTCAAGTTCATCCGTGCACTTGAATGCCTGAAGATGCCGAAAGGCGAAACCCGGGTCGTTAGTGACAAAATTTGTGAGAATGTACATTATTTGAACGATTCAAATTTCTTATTGTCTGCATTTAAATTAATGGCTGTACTTTTAATGTGTTCAATTTTCACCATGGTGAAAAGGCATTAAAATGTTTGTGATGAGTAAAACCGGTCCTGATCATATAAAATAAATTTGGAATAAGTAAAAAGATTTTTTTTTAAGTGACTATGTAGTATGGAAATCGGTTGTATGTTGTAACATAATTCATTTGAACTCTCCTATATAGCTAAAAATTACCAATCAGTTCTAGGCACATTAAAAGTGATTAAAAACATATTCATTTTACACATTTTGAAGACCAAAGAATCTAATTATGGTTTTTACAGTGTTTTTTTTTATGAAGACCGACAATAGCTCAATTTTCAAAGTGGGCGTTTGTGTAAAGATGGATTAGAAATTACAGTAAGTAGAAATGAGTATTTTTCAACAAATAGGAGCAGAAGGGCTGAAAATGTTGTTTAGAATAATTGAGATGACAGCCCTGGTATCAGCATTACGAAACGAAATGTAAACGCTATTATAGGTTTGGAGTGTTTGGACTGATATATGACTTTCAGTTTAATATATTATTGATTCAGAATTGAACAAAGAACATTAAATTCAACGGCAAAGAAAGGTGTTAAGTTAATTCAATTGTTTCGTAAGTATGACGGATTTAAAATAAGAACATGTGTTTTAATGATGGCTAGAAGCAAACATCCGGAATATGTCAAATGAAAAATGCATGTGACAAAGTAGAGCAAATAAACAAAATGCAAAAAATGGATGACGTATTCTAAAGTACAGAAACACATTTATTTATTTCGGTTAGCGACAAACAAAATGATACGAAAACATATTTTTGAAAAACAAACATCGCGTTTATAGGGCGATAACGCTTAATGCAATGCTAGATGTTAATAATATTACAATAATTTTTTAAATATAAATTCGGTGAATGAAATATGTGTACAAATATTGTTGGATAACGATCAGTAAAAGCACTTACCGAGTTACGCACGAAATTGGTTTCTGGAAGCGTACACAAAAGTGTTCAATGTATGTATAGTGAACATAAAAAATGATATTTGGAAATAAGTATTTTCGAACATGGTTATTACGAGGAAGATAGAACCGACTGAATTTGCTCGTTATAAGCATTGCTCCTTATATCAGAAAATAGGTATTTTTAAATGCTTACAAGAATACCCATCACATGAAGACATGAAGTATCTGGAGCGATCACATACCACAAAAAGTCACAATTTAAATACAAATACATAATTAAAATTCATTCACACACCCGTTACACACATATTAAATTTTTTCTGTCGATCCATTTTTCTTATAAATATTATGATTGTTTCATTGTTTTCAATCTCATTGACGATATTTTTGCCCATTATGACCCGAGAAGTAACTCGCTATAAAATTGAATAACTGTATGGAGAAAACCATAAAATTTAATATCAACGAATGTTTACTCATTACATCCAAGATCTCACTGTTTCCGTGATCCTAATAACCCAGTTCGATTGTTTTTAACATTTTTTAATAAATAAATATATATTATTAATGTACCATTATTTAATATGTAAAACTATTTTCAAATTGCTTAAAATTACAAATTAGAATCTTCTTTTTATCAAATCTTTTGTTACGCTATCGACAAAGACCTAAATGGTGAGAAATGTGCGGAACAGCGGTTTGTATGAAAGTCGAGGAAAAACTGTACATACTGGTAAAAAATTCTCTTAAAAATATACGAATTTGTCGTAAACATTATTATTTTAAATTTTTTCCCTATACATAATATTTATTTATTTACCGTTATCACTGTGATAAAAAAAAACCTATTCAACAATACAGTAAAACCTCGATATAACGGCTTCTGAATTAATGGAAAAGTTGCGGTGTAATAGGATTCTTTTTAAATTGCCTATAGATATTATATCAAACATGATGACATATTTTTTTAGGGTGTTCTCTGTCAATACTTGGTGGAAAGGCATTTATTTTAGAAAAATAAAATATTCTTTTGTATTTCTTTCTAATTTTAATAATAAAGATCAGGACCAGTTTCGTTCATGGCGAGCATTATCAACGAGTATTATCAGCTAGTGAAATGAACTTACGAATACACTACAAATTGATTATTATTAGCTTAAAAGTGACAAAAAGGAAATAACACGTTTATTCTTCTCTACTGGACGTAATTAGGGGGTAAGATCAGCGGTGGGCTGCCAATACGTTAACAAAGGGCTCGCTTAATCTCAAAGCAATTCTCGGTGTTTTGGGAAAGAGTGAATTTTTTATCACTCCTATGCAATTGTATGCAATACTCAAACAAGCAATCGATTGTTTCTTAATTCACTTATATGTAAAAATATGCAATTTACCGTAAACTAATCAATGTAAATGGCTAAAAATGTACCACTGTGTATACTGAAGCTATCGTAGATAATATTTAAGTCAGGAATTGCATTTATGTACTAATTTGATCTAAGAATATTGTTTTCTTTCAACTTAACAAGGGGCTCGTCGGCCTTATTAAAATTTAACAAGGGGCTCGCGCGAGCCCCTCTAAGCCCCCTCCAGCCCACCTCTGGTTAATATACAAACACTTATAGTAACGTATAACATTACAAATTATTATCTTATACTAGGACGGATAAATCCTAAAGCATTTCTAACCAAAACGTTAACATCTTATAACTTATCAACGATAGGTCATCTGGATGTATTAAAATTAATTATTTTAGTAAATCAACCGCTTTATCAAATAATTTGTAAAAAAGATAGTGATTTCACGTTATAGCATGGTTTGCAGTGTTGGTACAACACATAATTTTAACGTCAACGAACCCAGGAATGACGTATGTCGACGACATGGAATTTCATCTGTGACGAAACAGTTCACGTGAAAAGTTCAATAAAACATTACAATGTACGTAAATCTTGTTGCTTCAATTCAAATTATAATTGTGATTGAAAAAATACCAAGCTTAGTTGCGAAATGTCAAAATAAAAACATGGACGCCGAATTGCTAACCGAAAGAACTTTCAAAATTTGAACGTGGAACATGTTTAGATAATACAAGTTAAAAACATGTTTCTTTTATTACATACAACGCAATACGAAATCTAGGTTAATAAAATTTTTGGCAATGATAAAAGCGTGCTAAATAAAAAAAGCAAGGCTGTGCATTTTTTATTGTAATATAGTGTTGTTCTAAATTTGAAGCTAAAGTTTATGTAAGTATTAAGGAGTATGAGCATACAAATACAATTAAATAATTATTAGCATTAAAATAATAAGTAACCGTGCTCATTTTTTTTCGGTGTTGCCAGTGTGCAAAAAAGTAAATTGCTATTTTTCGAAATAGTTGATTGCAGAGCAAAAACGAAATAGAATATTGTTGTGAAATGTTATTTATCGTCGCCGCTGTGGTTTCTCTAATCGTGACTTAATAATAAAATAACGTAAGAAAAATTTATAGAGAAACACAAATGATATTATCATAGAATAAAATTCATGTGATAAGTAAGAACAGGGCTGTCCAACCTCAGATAATCCGATAGATATCACAAATTATTTGTCTGCGGGTAACACCATTACGAATAATACGGTCCATTTATAAAATTACTTTAAAAAAGTACTACGTGTAAAAAGTTACAAAGTTTAATTTATTTTAATGAATATTCGATATTTGTAGTTGCCAAACTCATCAAATTTGATACCGATTTATCTGTCAACGAACATCTATATTTTCACAAAGATATGTACTTTTAAGAATCAAACCCATTTTGAGACAAAAGTTCCTTAATTTAGGTTACCTTCCTTCTAGTAATAATAAAAACATCTTCTCCTGTTTCACATTTGTAAGTATACAAAGGGTCTGTTTGCAAATTGCACAACTCCAGATAAAGATCTAATCTTCCATTTGTAATGCTGATAAAATATATTGCTTAATAGTTTGAAAAAAAACGATAAATCGATTCTAAAAATCCGTGATACACTTTACACGAGCTGAAAATGATATTTAATCAAAATTCCTTTGTGTGTGTGCCGCGGGCCGCACAAACTCATGTCACTGGCCGCATGCAGCGCGCGGGCCCAAGTTTGGGCAACCACGAGTTCGAACATAAATGAGATGTCAAAAAGAAAAAACCGATATGTCCATTTTTTTAATGATTTTGTGATTTAATATGTTCGTTCCCAATAACGACTCCCTCAATTGGTTGTTATTAAGTCGCTGTCCCTATATTTTTTTGGAAAGAGTACTGATAAATAGTTAAAAGAAAATAAAAAAAAAAACAAATAAATTGCATATAATCCAATTAAACTTGAACTACGAATCTTTTGCTGTTGGAAACTATTGGAAATAAAGAATCGGCTTGAACAAAAACTGAATTACAATAATTATTCACAATTAAAAATAGTTTTTACAAATAAAAATCACAATAAACATTGCAATAGAATTATAAAAGATTACGTATGAATAATAAAATACTAAAATTCGAATGTTTTAGACTGTGAATCACGATTTGGCTGTTGAAATTGGCGACGGATGCCAAATAAGCTAAAATTCGCAAATCTAAAGATTTTAAAAAAACTCGGTTAAATAACTATTAAAAAAAATTGTTTTCGATACAAGATGTGTGTAACATCGTTAATGTTTTATTTAAACCGCAAAGAAATTAAATAACTTTATTAACCCACGTATAACTTGGCCGCTGGCTGAATTTGAAACTAAAATTGACAATCTAATTAACGAGTACCATAAACATTTTTTCCTGTGAAGTACTTACAATACGCAATATCAAATACTTTGAAAATAACCATTGAAATATGCGGAGGGTTTTCCTAAAGTCTGTCAGCTCTTAGCAAGAGAAAACTCGCGAAAAGAATTTATAATTCCAAGTTATGGAACGCTAGGCGGCCATGACAGATAAATGAGTATGCCAACATTCCTCACGTGACATAAGCGCTCTCGCTGAAATACCAAATTATAATGGTTGTTATGTACAAATCATTGTTCTATATATGAATAGTACCTGATGTTATAGGCTTAAGATTTCAGCGGTCTAATTGCTAAAACATAGTTTTAGAAACGGTTACATGTACGAGAATATGATTATGGCATTGGCAAAACCAAGCTTAACTCAAAACACTCTTTTTTGTAGTTAGGTCTCTGTGAGTCCCCGATGGCGTTTAATGATAACAGTTTGAGATATAATACTTTATTCCATGTGTCAGAAATATACATACAATACACAGCTGCCAAAGGTAAAGTCACGCATAAATTACCGGTGTTGTACATGTGTCTAAATTAAGAGGAGATTGAATATAACAATTACGAGAGACGTCCAATCAACACGAGGATAATATAAATAACGGCGTAACACGTGTTACTAATTGTTATACAAAACGGGTGCATAATATGTAGGTATTTTCGAATCTCGTTTTTTTCATTATATAAACCTAGTTGTCTTATTCTTTGCATTAAATAGAGGCGCACTGAGAGATTTTGACTGACTCTTAAAAATAAATCAAATTTAATAAATTATAGATCGAAAACTATTTCGCTCATCACCGCCATTATCAACTGATGACATATAAAACTGTACAAAGTTATTTATACAAAATAAGGTAATACTTATGGGTGCCAGATATGGTTAAAAATGATTTGTTCAAAAGACTAAATGAATCGAGATATTGCTTTACAGTGGACGAATTGTTGTAAAAAAATATTGAATATTAATCCATTCACACGATATAAAAAATAAAACGAATTAAACAAAATAACACGTCGACGGTTTTCATCACGCAAATTCAACAGATGATAGCAGAAGTATCGATAAGAATAAATGAAAAGAGGTTTTAATCATTTATATTTAAAAAAAGAGCAGGCTAATTTATGTGTTGAATTATAATATTATTATATATGAACGTGCTTATCACAAATTTTCTCAAGTCAAATAAGCACGTATTGAAAATATTCATGGTTGTTTTTTCGCTTATTTTATAAGATCCGATTTTCAATTTGCAACAAAACCGGTGGATTATCTTTTCCCAACAAATCGGCTAATGGAGTCATAATATATAATGCGAGACATTGTACATTACTTAAAATAATATGCCATATCTTGCTGTCACATAGCCTGAGGCTAATGGGTGAAAATCTGTTCGAAACTGAAGGAAAAGGTAACATTTACGAAGTGACAATTTTGAAGGGCAGTAATAAACAAGGCTGTCCAAGTTTGTTTTATGATCATTAAAATGAGTAGCCAACTTCCGAATAGTAGCGTGAAAAAACAATGACAAAGCATTTATTTTTTGCCAGTGCTTCGATGTTTTTTTAATCCGTCAAATAAAGAGGAGTTAATCTCGTGACACCTTTGAAGACGGCAAAACTGGGAGTGGAGAGTTTATCTTGGGAAAAATAATATGACTGAAAGATGACTTAGTTTGGTAGAAAAACAAACAACGAACTAAATGAAAAAAATATTTGGCATCTTGTTTTTATTATTATTTTTTTGCGAATTAGAAGAAGATGAATTTGTATGATGTACAAACCCCGTTCTCCGATAATGTGAGTGTACCAATTATGCGTTTGAGTTTGAATGATTTTACCTAACAGGTTAGATCAGACGTGAGAAGCCTGTAATTCTGTAAATTTATGTAAATTCGTTAATTCCTGACATATTCTGACCGTGAAGTTTGAAGTGAAGTTCTGTTTCCGGCCAAAGATTCCCTAGTCAATGTTTACTGCGGCCTTAAGTCGAATCAGAAAAATGAATGCAGCATAGATAATTATTTTAATGAAATAAATAAAATAAAAATTCTAAGCGCTTACCATTTATTTTTGTTTACAGAAACAATTTTTCAAAGCTTATCTTTTACGTAACAATTAGCTTTAAAATTCCGGGAATATTATGGGTGTATTTTAAAGATTTTATAATAATCGGATTCTTGTTGAGTCATTTCTTTTCTCACTCTATCTGCTATTATTGTCAATGCCGTTTATAGATGTCTGTGTGAGTGTATGCTTTGTTTTTTTTAAACTCATTGCCTTTTTTTTAAATAATGCCTTTCCAATTAATAAGTGAACTCATTAAACATGAAAACACTTCGCAACCGCGCTGTAGGTCGTAAGTTTTTACCCACCGGATGGGAACCCGGGCCATAAATGATATACATTTCCCTGAAACGTGATCGAAAATTAATGCTTGGCATTAGTTTTTGTTTGCCTGACTAAACCAGTTTTTTCGCAGACGGAACGATCGACAAACAACGGCTTGAAGAAGTTACGTATACAAAGCCCCATCATTCCAATTTGACTGACAACGCATTATGTTAATAAATAAATAATAAAGCTAAGACAATAATTTAATGTCTGTATAACATTGCTATCGTTCACTTAATTTGAATAACGGGTTCAAAAAATTCTGTAAGTATTGTAAATGTGGTATTATGTAATTTATAAAGAATTATTTTTTGCTTGAATCGAGATTTTCAAATATGAGTGAACGTATTCGTTTTGACAATGCTTGTCGGCAAACGATGAGAGCTTCACTTAGCGATCGTAATATTTCAGGTTCTAGTAGTGGAGTTTTCACTGTCAAAGGTTGTCTTTCATTAATTAATATATGCATATTATAAAACAAACTGCGTCATAACAATTCATTTACATGAGAAATCCGTAATGTAATGTTTTAAAAATATATTTTTTGTGGTGAAAATTTTCAGCAATCTTGGTTTGTTTATGCGGAAAAATTCCGTGTGGCTTTAAAGAAATTTATAAAGCATTTTCCGTTTTTGAGTCGGATGTACACAACATTAAATGATTTCATATACAAAAAATCCATTGCATGAGAGCTGAGAGAAGTAAAATTTTAGTTAATATTATATGTATATTCAGCTACCATCACGTCCACGTAACTTTTTCGAAGAATGAAACTAAAAAGAAAGTTGTCTCAAATTGTTTCCAATTATTAGAGTAATCACAAACCTAGCTGATTGATTGCAGCTCATTAGTTTAATAGTTTGTAATGTTTAACGTCATTAGTAGTATGATTAAATTTGTTTGCACTGTTTCGATTTTATAATCCCCTCTTTGCTTCCCTTAAAAAGGAAAAATCCCAATCTGATTGATTACAACTCATTAGTATCATTAGTATCATTATCTGTTTGTTTTATTTCGATTCTACACCCCCCTTCTTGCTCCTCTTAAAAGGAAAAAAACCCAAACCGCCATTTTGTAATTTTAAAATGTTAGAATCAATCTTGCTTCATTACTTAAGCAAACTTTGCGATAGTAAGTCTGAAGATGCCTCTGAAAGAGGCGAAACACGTGTCACAAGTTAGTAACACAATACGTGGAATAATCAAAGTTAATTTAAATTTTCTATTAAAAAGAAAGTCTTTCGGGAGTTCAGATGAATTCTGAAATCTGTCAATCCGTCACTTTTTCAAATGATGGACCTAAAAAAAAGGTGTTCGAGTTGAGAATAATTCTAGATTCTGATAATTTGTCAGTTTCGCCAGAATTTTAGGAAACAATAGTAAATGATCAATCCCGGGATCAATGAACCCTGAAAAAATTGTAAATCACGAAATCAAAAAAGGGTGCGGGTTTGGACAGTCATAAATAATAAAACGAATAAAATTCAAAATTGATGTTCGTTACATTGTTCTCACTCTCATTGTTTACAAAATTTAGTCGATATTTTTGCTCGTTATAAAAGTTGATAAATATATAAAGAAAACCATATACTAAAATGTCAACGAATGTTTCCTCATAACAGCCGTGATCTCGCTATTTCCGTGATCGTTATAACCGAGTTCGACTGTATGTCAATCAAATAAAGTTTGATTTTCGTTTTCCCATCAATGATCAATTGGCAATTAAGTTGTTGAAGTGAAGATATGTAAAGCGAATAATACAAATATAAAAAGAGTTGAATAAATTATTTTACATTTTAATAACGCACGACTTTACAACGTCGCTAGGCCAATTAAATGCATAAGCGAAATAACAATAAAATTGGTTGAAACGTGAATAAAAGGGCAGATCAAGGATTTTCTTTGGAGTCTACGCACTATCTACAGAGTCAATGTACAGCCTTGCCCTTCAAGGGAATAAAAGGGGATAGTCGCGTGTGTCGAATAGCACAACAATATTTAATATAAATTTTAATTAAATTAAAAACGAAAATAGTTGATACCTGCTATAAATTGTGCAGTTATAAATTTAAAAATGACTACAGTGAAACCAAGTGAGAAGCGTAAATTCTTGCTGCACGTTCGTATAGCAAGTGCATATTAATACGTATATGATTATATGGGCCTTCTAGGGGTAAAGTGAGCCAACTAGTAAAATGGTGAAAAAAATCTTGACTTTTAAATACGTACAATTCACGTCTTTATTTGGTGTATTGCATATTTTTATTTTACGGACATAACACTATTGCAATGTGTTTCAGAAACGTTCACTGGGTTGAGAAAAACGAGGTTAGCGAACTGAGAATTTCAAATTCCTCGGTGAGCTAAAAAAAAACGAGGTTTGGAGATAATCTGGGGAAAAAGTATAGTGAATTGAAGATTTCGAATTCCTCAGTGAGCTAAAAAAAAAAACGAGGTTTGGAGATAATCTGGAAAAAAAGTAGGGTAAGGGATTAAAAATAAATCAATCCCGTCCTAGTCAATATCTACTGCGGCCTTATGTCGAATCAGAAAAATGAATACGGCCTTTAGAGAAGAAAAGGTTCCCCACCTAAAAGGTCTAACATGTTAAATTTTGTAGAATTAAAATCGAGTTTGGATCAAAATCGGCAGTTTACATAGTCCTGTATGGCAGTTGTTTTACGGATTTCACAAAAATGTGTAAACTATATTAAAAGACAACAAAGACAAAATATAAATATTTGAAATTATTTTTTTCAGTCTTTTTATCTTTAATTAAAAGAAAAAATACGGAAACTGCTGCCTTTGTTTCCCGAGCCCTCGTGTATAAGCTTTGTCAATCGAAGACAAACGCAAGTCTCATTTGATGGGTTCTTTGTTAAAGTGCTAAAAAAAGAAAAATATTCCATTAACCCAACAGATAACAGTGATTCTGTTAGTGACAGTGAAATAAGTACTTTACAATAACCCTCCAACTCCTCTTTTCCTCTCTCTAGTGTACGTCAACCGATTCACGATTACATCTGATTACTTAATTAAAATTAAATTAAATAATACAAAAAGAATTTAGGCGAATCATCCTAGTTTTTTATTAATTCTTATGGGGAATCTTTCTTTGATTAACGAGTGTTTTAGATTACAAATAAATTTCTTTTGTCAACGAATACCGATCGGAATCAGATTTTCTATACACACATAAAATTCAGTTGCACAGCGAAGTTATTAATAATAAATTAATGATAATCAATTCACAATTTGGATCTTACGTGGTATGTTTTGGAATGTCGTTCTTTGATTGGTCTGCGATAATGAAATAAATGCAGATATTGCCAAATGAATTATAAATACATCAAATAAGTAAACATGTCAAACAAGAACATTATTTAAATAATATTATCATTATTTACTTGCAACAAGTAAAAATATTAAAAACTTTGAAATAATTAACTCCGTTTTCAAATTATTTTTACATACTGTCTAGCCGATTTTTTTTGACAAATAACGATATGAAAATAGAAGGATATGGCATATTATAAATTAAATATACGTGTGGTCTGCCAGAGATATCAGATTTCCTCTTATTACTCTTGTCACACAATGTCACTCCAAGATTGGTTTCTGAAAGCGCGCATTTTTTACAAAATTGTCACTTCAAACGTTTCTAAAAAACATCTTAACGAAAACTAAAAGTTAAGTATAAAACACGTGGCAAAGTACAAAAGAATATTGTGTTTTTCTTAATTGAAAATTAGTATATTAATAGATTAGTAAAAATGATTCCTGGGTTGAGAATTTATTCTCCGTGCAAGCTACACCAGAATGCTTAAATGAAAGTGATCATGAAAATCAATTTGATTTATTCAGTAATTATGATTTGAAAAAAAAATACTAAGATCAGTCTTGAAATGACATTTAGGCGAATTAATCAGAAAAGTGAGTAAAAAAGAGTTGTAAATAAACTATTATTGTTTTCTTATAATACTGCAACCACGTCAAAGTACAGAAACAGATTTGACACCACACCGTATAAAAGAATTCAACTCACCAATCAATAATATAAACAAAAAGAATAGTTGTGCAGAGAATTCGTATGAGGAAGAATCTTGTATAGGATAATTCAATCACCGTATGCTTGAAAGCGGGCATAGTATAAAAGTATGCTATTAATTTCATTTCCCGACCAAAAAGTTGAGGAACAACTAGGCATGCATGTTTAATTAAAATCAGAATTAAAGAAAAGTTTATTTTTAACATATGCATTTTTTGAAACATCATATGAATTCAGATTTGAGCTAACACATTTTGGGATATTCTATCGCACGCAATTTTTGCTAAATAGTTTCTGTCGAGATAATACAATATGAACGGTCATGCTCAGAGGTGGGATGCCAATACGTTAACAAGGGGCTCGCTTAATCTCAAAGCATTTCTCGATGTTTTGGGGAAGGAGTGCAAAAGTGTAAAAAGTAATCGATTGTTACTTACTACACTTATGATATGTAACAATATGCAATTTAACGTAAGCTTGTCAATGTAATTGGCTAAAAATGTACTACTTAATGTGTGTACTGAAGCTGTCGTAGATAATATGAGTCGTCTGGTATCAAAAGCAGAACTGTTCCAGCACATGGACAGCAACATGGAACAGTTCTGCTTTTGATACCAGACGACTCATATGTAAGAAATTGCAGTCATATACTAATTTGTTCTGAGAATATTGTTATCTCTTAAATTAACAAGAGGCTCGCCGGCCTCAGTAAAAAATAACAAGGGACTCGCGCGAGCCCCTCCAAACCCCCTCCAGCCCACCCTTGGCCTAGCTCCACAACAAGAAGCAGAAACAATTTGTGCAAATCGGCCTCATTATAATCGACGTTTGGCGTGCTATACAAACCAATCGTGAAGCGACGGCAAATAAAAATTATATAGTAAATATTGAGTCACAAAAAAACAACCTCGATTCGCCATTGGTGAGACAATTTAAAATTGTGTGTACCAAATTTACGGACGTACATTTTTACTAGGGCTATAATCTTTACAATTTATATTGAAGCGTATGATCGGCATTGACTGGAAAGCAATCCGTATGTTTATAGCCTGTCATTAAATCACAACGTACGTAGATTTAATTACATTTGAAAAAAAGCCCTCCAGGACCATTTTTATGTCAGCCAATGATACGACCATCACACCTCTCGAGGTTGTGGCCATTACGTACGTCTCGTATTAACATCTTGCGGCCCACAAAAGTTTTGTCTTAAATACAATCCCGGGATCCAGTGATTGAACACTCAGCATGAAATCGCGTATAAATTGGGATTCAGGATTGAGAACATTTTTGGTCAGCGATTTTCAAACAATTTCAAAAACCCAGGAATTTACGAATTTACTAAAAACAACAGCGCAACATTTTTTTTTACCTCTTCCGTGTTTCATTTTTTCAATTCCGAAATCCCGGGATTAGAACTATTGCAATCCCAGAAACACGAGATCCCGGGACTGGATACCCTAGTCCTGGGTAATGTATATATTTTGATTTTCAAAATACACATTTGCTCTGCAAAGTTAGCTTTTTAATTATGCTATCACGGCAGTTAAATGCACGCGTTATACTGATAACGCGACCAATATCAATAATTTTATCAAAAGTCACACATGCACCTATAATACTAAAGAGTTTTGGACGGTCGTGGGTAAGTGATATGGAACTGATAATAATTTTATTTTGCACGAAAACGATAGTTATATTTCCGATGAGGGCTTACACAAAAACCTACTTTTGAAAAATAAAAACGGATTTTTATATAACCTTTAAACTCGGCTTCATTCCATTCACTCGACGTGAACGTATTGATTATCAGCTACAAACTGTGTTTATTATTGATAATATTTCTTCATTCAGAGAAATATTCTTAAAAATCTTAAAAAGCACAACAAAAACAGAGTGAATTAATTAGTTAATAAAATAATTAGTTCGTTACACTCTCATTATTAACCATCGGTATGGGATGCATTCGAGCTCGTTCTTTCTTTCATTCTTTGGGATGAATTCATTCATTCTTTGGATTCATTCATTCTTTGGATTCTTTGGTTCTTTCTTTCATTCTTTGCTCATTCTTTGGGATGCAACCGAGCTCGGTATGGGATGCATTCGATCGAAAAAAATGCTGTTCGATCTGGGGCTCGAGCCTATGAGATCTGTCATTGAAGCCTACACCGCTATCCGCTGCTCCATAAGACCAGAAAAAATTATCGATTTCTGTTCGAAGGCACGGGTGTTTGTGATGTTTAAAAAAATCCCTCCCTCCTTTTCGATTCTCTTATAACTGGGCGCAACGAGAGCGGTTAGCTAACTACTAGTCCTGTCCTATCCTTCTATCTTTACTACTCTCCTTAAAAAAAGAGAGGTTAAGCAGTTCTCGTAGAAAAAATCTGTTGAGATACCTTTATTAGAATACCATATGCTCCACATTGAGAGAGGACATGAATATTTTTTTTTTTAAATGGGATGCATTCGCATTTCAAAATTCTTCTTATTTCAATCATTCGCTAAATATCAATAATATCCAGCTTATATTTATTGTAATCTACAATGAAATGCAAATATTAAGCGGTTTTGTCAGGGGACATTGAGTACTCAATCGCGCCTTGATTAGGACATCCAATCCCGGGATCCGGGATCCCGTTCAATTCCCGAAATTCCGGGATTGAGATGGCCGCGATCCCGGGATTGAGAAATTTTGAGCCGAAAATTTACACGAAATTGGCAAAATCAAGATTTCAAATTCCTCGGTGAGCTAAAAAAAAAAAACGAGTTTCTGTGAGATTCTGGGGAAAAGTATACCAAATCGGAGATTTCAAGTTCTTCGTTGAGCTAAAAAAAAAACGAGGTTCTGTGAGAATCCAAGGAAAAAGTATAGCGAATTGAGGATTTCAAATTCCTCGGTGACAAAATCTCAATCCCGAAATCCCGGGATTGGAAAAAGGCTCCGGGATTGGATACCCTAGCCTTGATCATATTTTCGACATTTCGGTATAGGCGATAGTTAAATCCTATTCATTCAAAATACAATCCGCAGGATTTATGTAAATGTTTTAACCCTTTTTCACACAGAAAAAGTAATATGGTCATAATTTAAATAAAAAAATACATCTGTTTGCAGTAAAGATAAGTGAATAAACATTGTCAATTTTTTATCACTCAAAAAATATTCATAATAATGATAAGGGCCATATTTTTTGCAGTTAAGTAATGAATACACGAACATATTTTTTCATCAGATCTGATCAGTATTCGGCTTAAAGACTCTTTATAAAATTTATCTCAACATAAAAGGTTCTACGTGAACTCCCAGAAAATTGGGCAGCGACAAAATATTTAGAAATTTAGAGAAATCCGGAGATTCTGGAGAGTGCTAAAAAAATCAAAGGTCTCACGTCTCTTCATTTTGGGAAATTCCAAAATTCCTGGGTATTTCAAATTGGCCCAGTGACAACATGTTTTCCGAAAAATTTCATAACAGGTATGGGGGCCACAGAAAAATAAACGCTAAAGAATGAAAAAAAGATTGTGAAACTGTAGTCTAGAGCTTCGCTCCTCACTTTCCCACTAGCTCAGTGAACCACGAGCTAGAGCTTGCCCTAGCTGCCTCTGGGTTCAATGCCCGGAAAAACTATGTAAAATTTATATTGATGTTGGTAGACTTTAAAATGACGTATTGACTGTAGTTATCTCTACCACTGTTAGTACATAATTGATTTGTCAAACGACAACGATGTCGGTAATCAACGACTTGGGAATAACCTTCAATTTCTTTTAACTTTGTATTTCACTAAAACGTATATAATATTCTAAGCACAAATGTAGATGAAGTTTCTAGGAAATGGACAAAAATAGCTATCTGATAATTTTGTACATTCAAAATCGACCAGTAAAATAATAATTATATTGAGACAACTATTTCAATAATTAATGTGAAGTATGGACAAAGAAAAACTGCAGCGGAAATAGGAAATGATTTCCTAAGTCGTGCGTTAAATTTTTATTAAAAACCATCATCACAAAGCCCGACCTTCTTTGGACGTCGTTGGCAATATAAACTCGATAGATGTGTAACAGGCGAGACTTAAAAATGAATTATTGATGGGCTTGACTAAGTCCAGAATACAAATCAGCAAAATTCTCAGTGTCTTAATTTCTCAACTAAGTTAAAACTTGTCTGTATTGTTTTCAGTAAAATGTTCTTACAGAATATTGTTTTCTGTTCCTATTTTAATTTTTTGCTTACTTTGTGAAGTCACATTTCTTCTGACCCCCCCCCCCCCTCCTCTTTAAAACAAATCACATAGCGAGGATTTAGGGCTAAAATACAGCAATATTAGCTGCCGGTGTCAGCAACAAACAAGCAACCAAATACCTGGACTGCATATGTTGCAGAATGTGTGTGCGCCCACTATGAGTTTTGTATGAAAAAAAAATAGAGCCACCGAGATGCGGACTGTCAGCTGCGGCAGCTAAATGTTGCTCGTGTATTTTAGGTCTTAAGTACACAATGGTTTCTCTACAAAAACATAGTTTAAAGTTCACTACGACAGGTGATTAAACTTTGTGCTTGTGACATTTTAATTTAATTTTTATATATATATCTAATGTATTAATGTAAACGCTCATATGAAAGAAATATAGCTTTGTGTCACTAATAAATTGTAGTTAGGCCCCTATGATCTCAAGTCCCCGATTATATCAGACGCCCTCTCCCCTAGAGCTTGACGTCATATATTATGGACGGCCGATAATCCATTAAAAAAAATGTTGATAGTATGTACAAAAAATGCATTTGCCATTATCTTCTATTTTTATTTATTTATAGATTAAGCTATCCCTATAATTTTCGCTGTTACTTTGACAACTAAAATTGTCTTATCAAAGGATTATCGATTGACTCACAAGTTTTTGTCAAACGACACCACAATGTATAAAACAGTGGAACCCCAAATTACGCTATCTAGAATTGTGCGCCGGACAGAAATGCAAATCCCTCAATTGCGCGGTTGCATTCCATTGTCGTTGCTGCTGTGCGGTTCATACAGTCAAGCGTTGGCGAGCGCTTTGTATTTTACCACTGGGTAACTAAATATTTCGTCGATAAATATGTATTAATTTATTCTTAGATTTGGTAGTTTTGTATTTTTCGCAAATAAACGTAACCCCTACTTTTTTATGAGATTCACTTCCCCAATTAAGCGACTCCCAATCACGCGGTCCCATCTTTCGCGTAAATTGATGTTTTACTGCATACCATTACATGAGTATTATTTTTTTTTGTATTCAATGATCAAGATATATCACTTTTAAGGGCGTCAGATGATAATTATTGTTATTTTATTTACATATACCGTAAATGCGATTAACGTTAAAACGATATTGATTGGTGTAGATATTTTCAATGGTACGATGCCGCCTTACTCTAAATCAGTGTCTGCCAAACTTTTTCCCTTTACGGCACAGTGATGAATGGAACTAGTACCGCGGCACACCAAGATGCCGCAGATTAGGAATTTGAAATCCTCGAGTTGGTATACTTTTTCTGCAGATTGTCTCCAAAACTCCTTTTTTTTTAGCTCACCGAGGAATTTAGAATTGACATTTTTAAGGCTTCTTCCACCGCGGCACACCTGGGTCTTCTTACGGCACAGTAGTGTGCCGCGGCACACAGTTTGGCAGACACTGATCTAGATAAAGCATGCTTCATAATTAAGATTAAATCGGAAAGTTATCACGGCATTGAAAAATGGTTTCGCAAATTATAGACAGCACTGCAATCAAAGTGCATCGTGGAAATGCATCCTTAAAAATGTTAGCAATTTTTAATTTAAGATACCTTAATCAATATGTACGATAATGCTGCAGGGATTTCGCAAACGGCCTCTAGGATATCAAGATTTGTTAGGTTATTATATATTATACACTTGCCACTTTTTTTTTACTGCTTTTAATATTAAATTATATTATTTTTTTTCTCCATTGCAAAAGTTTTAAATTTATAATTTGTCAACCTTGTACAATGTTAATTAAATAAATAAATAAATTATGATCTACCAATTACAATGCAACGATTTGGAAGAAGGGTTGCCAATTATTTTTGAAAATATTTCGAGACATGTTACTGAACTTATATAAGTGTTTATACGGTTTTTTATACAACCATTATGATTAATTATTATGCAGTTATCGTTTATTTTTGAAAATCTGTAAGTGATTTTTTTTATTTCGCTCGTATAACAAAAGGGTTTTTTTTAATCCATGTCTGTTCCCAATGAAAAGCATATGGCATTCTAATGAGCGTATCTCAACAGACACTTTTTTACGAAAACTGTATGTTACCAAAGAGAGTAGTAAGGATATAAGATACGTCTAGGGTGGTTAACTAATCGCTCTCGGTACGCCCAGTTACCCTCCAAGGACGAGCGTCACCATATGGTCACACAAAATACCGTTGTCTATTGATCCCACTATTCATACTTTTTCTACCTGAATATCGTTGCTTTTGCTCATATTTGGTTAAGAAGGGTACGGACTACAGTAAGTCATCAGCCGTGGGAACAGGAACGGTCTCCAAAAGCACATGTGATTTTTTGAATTTCCGTTTTTTTTAATTTACTTTTTGAAACTGTTAGATATTTTTTTATAAAAACATAAAATTATTTACAGTTATTTTGCTAATATATTTGGTTTGAAATTATGTTGATCTAAAGAGGTCAAATTGTAAATATTTTTAAAAAAATCACGTTTAGCTATATTTCAACCCCGAATGTTTGCAAGCCCATACGGTCACTTTTGTCCTTACTACTGTCCGTACTCAATATTACACGGTAATAAAAGGATGAGCATGACCATATAGTCATGCGGGGTTTCTATACAACGACTTTGCGTTTTTTTTTTTTTAATTTTGGATAGGAATAAAAGTTATCCGTGACTTCAATATGGCTTAGAAAATATTTTTTTTATCGGAAAAAAGCTCTCGTCTCTGGAGGGTTAAAGGATCGGAAGGGAATTTTTAGACATCACAAACACTTATGCCTTCGAACAGAAATCGATAAATCAATCAAAAAAATTCTGTTCGTATTGGGAATCGAAGTCGTGAGAATCGTCACGGAGGCTATCAACGCTAAGCGCTGGACCATACGCCATAGGACCCGACAATGGAAAAAAAGAAATTGAAAGGGAAATAGCCGTGTTTCAATAATCGAATTTGAATGTAACATTCGACTGCTTAAATAATTATTGCGTGATACAAAATTCACCCTTATTTCGAAGCAATACGAATAGCTTTCACATTTAGCGTTCCCCTTGTTACCGTTTTGGCAGCCCACCGCTTTATTCGGGCAGTGGTAAGCAAGACTAAAATTGGCAGACTACACAGTGGGACGTTGTTAATAAAACATAAGCGTACAATTATAATTTGCATGTTCATTATGTGAACAACGGAATGGCGGGCACGTGTTTTTCGCATTGATTTGAATGAAATTGATAATGAGTCCAGCTAGAATTTGATATAATGATTACGACATGACGCAGTGTTTGTATATTGAAGTCAAATGCGTCAACGTGATGGGAAAACTACTGGCCATTTTGTTTTGCACGCAACTATACATAAAACTGCATAAATGTTTACAAACAAACGCCACATATCAGTGGTTCACAAACTGACAACAAAATAAAGCAACAGATACAACTGCAACTGCTGCTGCTGCTGTATTGTGTAATAATTTTACAAAAATAATCATGATGCTGATTCAGATTATGCTAGCATCTAAGTCGAGTGACTTAGCCAAAAAGCAAGTTGTATCGAGTAATTAAAACATGATTTATATGAGTCAATACGTAGATATGCGTTTTCAAGAGTGTTACGCGATTAAATTTTGTTTTCTTTGGAGTTTGTGTCACACACCTATAATTATAACTAATAATTCTATAAGCGAATCTTTCCGCTACTCTAATCCAGTCTGTGGGTATGATGCGCTATACTTAATGATCCATAATAAAGGTGTTTCGAACAAGGTTGACATGATAAAATATATAATACATCTGGATTAAATGCGTTATATGAGACACTTACTATGATAACTCATAATCTCCAAAAAATAACAGTTTTGAGAAAATCGAAAAAAACAACAAGAACTAAATTTTTCGTAATCATAAAACATTACCATAAATATTTATCGCAAGAGAAAAGTGACACTTTCTTAAGATGCAAAATATACAATTACACCATGAAGAATACTGATCGCCGATTGATTATTTTTAACCATATCATATTATTCATTTACAATGTAAACTTATACACCGATAGTAATCTTTGCCCGTGGTTTTAAGTGTTCAAAGTAACTTATAATACTCAACTATTTTGCGATATATTTATGTAGTTAAAGAATAAAAATTGCCCTCCCATATGTAAAATCACATTAAAATGCCCCACGTGGGGCGCCAATTAACTTAAATCTTTCGACAGTTATCAAGAAAACCTCGCAAGCTTTAAATAATGTCAGTTAAATGATTTTTAAGGATTTAACAGAATTTGGTAGTATTATAGATTCTATCAAAAATCGATTGCGTTTCATGACTAAAAACAATCCTGTTTTATTCTTTTACTGTAAGCAGAAATGTTTAAAATTGAGAAGTATTGAGTTTTTCCATAGTAACGATAAATTGAATGCATTTATGTGGATACGTAAAGGCAGCAGCGCTGTTGCTTAGCATTTGAAATGCCAATAAACATATGGCCGCTAGGCAATACACAAAAGTGCTATTAGATAAGTCACGTGGCAATATCGAGTAACTAAAGCTACTAAGTGAAGCAACACCAAAGCTATTAATATTATTATAATTATCATAATTATCGGATCAAATTTTAGCCAATTAGAGGGTTGTATTTATTTACGAGTCAATCATATCGACAACGATAAGTTACAATTCAACAGAATACATACTATTATGAACCCGGATTTTTGTCGAGCTAATTGTTTTTTGCCTTACGGGAAAGTTATGAAATAACTAACATCAATTAATACAATTACACAGTAATTACTAAGGTTGGCTGGCAGTGCTCAAAGACTTGTTTTTGTCTCAATACCAAAGCGAATGTTACGTTTACGTTAAAGATTTATATATATTTTTTGAATCTGTTTCCCCTTCTCAATTCTGTCTCTAGAGCGTAAAGGACGATAGCCGACCAACTTAAACACGTTGAGCCTCATATATTTACTTTTTTTAAAAAATAAAATGTCCGCCTCCAATGAACTCTTATTGGAGTATCCTGGAATTCATGTTTTTTTATAGGGTGTGGGTGAGCTGGAGGAGGCTAGGCTATTTGTTAAATTTTAGTAGGGCCGGCGAGCCCCTTGTTAATTTAAAATAAAACAATATTCTCAGATCAAATTAGTATACAACTACAATTTATAACGACAGCTTCGATAGTACATTTTTAGCTATTTAGATTAATAATTTTACGGTAAATTGCATATTGTTACATGTTATAAGTGTAAATAGTAACAATCGATTGCTTATTTAAGTATTGCATATAATTGCATATGAGTATTTAAAAAAATCACTCCTTCCTCAGAACACCGAGAATTGCTTTGAGATTAAGCGAGCCCCTTGTTAACGTATTGCCAGCTCATCGCTAAGTAAGACTGTTTTATCTGGAGTCGGACTCGACGTTACTGCATGCTACTTAGCGAAAACCATAATTAAAGTCGTGTTTTAAGCTAAGGTCGGAGTTGCAGTCCGAATTCTCTTATTTCTTATAAAATCAAAGGTCCTAAAATTTCTAAAATTTCCTCCGATGCCTATTTTAAACGACTTTGAGAATTTCGCAGTTCTTGTCCACAATCCCGAAATTATGATTACCACAACCCTGGGATTTCGGGATGGCAAAATTGAATGGGATTCTGGGATTGGAGGTCCTAGTAAGGATGTCATCGTGTAGAGCTGGCAATTTCGCACATAGTACTAGAATACATTTTTTTTCAAAGTAAGGCTCAAACTTGTAAATTATTGAATAATTAACAAGCAAGTTTGAAACAAAAGTGATAGTTTTAGTCCTGTTAAGCAAACACGGCAGTTATTCAACAGATTTCACAAAACAATATAAATTATAATACTAAAATAATACTAATGAGAATATTTAAAAAAATGCAATTATGAAAACTGTCGCCTTTGTTTTTCTCATTGCCGGATCCGAGGGGAGGGGGGGGCATCAGGATCATGGCCCCTCCCTTGGTAGAATTTATTTTCCATTTTTCTGATTTATTACAACTTTATTTTGGGCCCTTAAATGGGCTCTTTAATTGTTTAGTTTACTATGTTTTATAGAATACATACTTACTTAATTACGTATTGACTATTTTAATATACACCCAATATTTTTTTTACGCGATACATTGGAGGGAAGTGGCGCGTAAAAAAGCCTCACTTTCGTATGATTTGATAAATCGGTTCCAAAAATCAAAATATCGCGTAAAAAAGTATCAAAAAAAGTGTGAAAAAAAATCCTCTTCAAATTCGCGCAAAAAATATTATTTTACGGTGCCGTCCAAAAAAAACGTGTAATTTCAAAATCATGCAAAAAAAACGCGTAAAAAAAGGCTTTAATCTATTTTTTAATGTATTATTCGTGTATCATGTTTATTTTCAAATTGAATGGCCCCCTCCTGGGACAATTTCTGGATCCGCCACTGGTTTTTCTAGTCCTTAATTATTTGATGGAAACAATTTGATATAAGATGTTCAAAGTTATACGCCCGTTGGCACACGTTAATTAACAATACATTTCCTAGTTGAGCAAGATTTAATTTTATTAATCATTATATTCCGCGCACTTTTGATGACGATTTGCGGAATGGTTTTCTACTTTCGTGTGACTTGGTTTTCGCCGATTAGCTTAATGTGTGTTTTTCTGCGACACATAGTTGTCCAAGCGCTAGCAAAAGCGATTTACAATGTTTACTACCAATGTCAAACTAATTTACACTAAGGCAGTAAATCGCCGTGTAAAAGACAAACAATGGAAGGGATATTTACATTCCATATAAATGTTATAATGCGTAAGCAATGCATCGAATTTCATTGAATATGATATTTAGAACATGTTATCAATCCCTCCAGAGACGAGAGCTTTTTCCCGATAAAAAAAATATTTTCTATGCCATATTGAAGTCACGGATAACTTTTATTCCTATCCAAAATTTAAAAAAAAAAAAACGCAAAGACGTTGTATAGAAACCCCGCATGACTATATGGTCATGCTCATCCTTTTATTACCGTGTAATATTGAGTACGGACAGTAGTAACGACAAAAGTGACCGTATGGGCTCGCAAACATTCGGGGTTGAAATATAGCTAAACGTGATTTTTTTTTTAAATATTTACAATTTGACCTCTTTAGATCAACATAATTTCAATACAAATATATTAGCAAAATAACTGTAAATAATTTGATGTTTTTATAAAAAAAATAACTAACAGTTTCAAAAAGTTAATCAAAAAAAAAACGGAAATTCAAAAAATCACATGTAATTTTGGAGGCCGTTTCTGTCCCCACGGCTGATGACTAACTGTAGTCTGTACCCTTCTTAACCAAATACGAGCGAAAGCAACGATATTCAGGAAGAAAAAGGATGAATAGTGGGATCGATACACAACGGTGTTTACTGTGACCATATGGTCACGCTCGTCCTTGGAGGGTTAAGATATCAATCGAAATTGCTATTACTGCTACTATTGATATAATTATTTTTGCTTTGATTATAAAAAAACGATCAAAGCTAACTGAATGAAAAAAATGTTGTATATAATGTCAAGTCTTCATATTTTTAAGCTGATCCTTCGGGGAGAAAGTATCACTGTTAAAAAAGTAAGAACATCGCATAATAGCACAAGCTTACTAAAAAAGTTGGATTCATTCGATAAACCTTGCACAATAACCTAAAATAACATCAATCGCGACTTCGTCTCCGGCTTTCAATCCCGGGATCCCAATATCCAAACATTACGACGGAAACTATCATATGAGCCCATTAGAGGTGAAGTGAGCCAAATAATAAAATGTTTAAACTTTTTTCTTTGATTTTTAAGTACTATTACTCTTTACTTGCTGCTTTGGTGGATTTTATATTTTTATTTTACGGATATAGCACTATTGCAATGTGTTTTTAGTGAGGTTACTTCACTTTGACGATACTTTAAGACGTGCAGAATATTACAACTAGGGTATCCAATCCCGGAGCCCTTTTCCAATTCTGGGATTTCGGGATCCCGGGCTTGTGATTTTCTTACCGAGAAATTTGAAATCCTCAATTCGTTATACTATTTCCCAGAATCTCACCGAAACTCGTTTTTTTTTTTTTTAGCTCACCGAGGAATTTGAAATCTTCAATTTGCCAATTTCGTGTATATTTCGAGAATTTGCTCAAAATTTCTCAATCCCGAAATCCCGGGATCGCGGCCATCTCAATCCCGGAATTTCGGGATCAGAAAATTGAACGGGATCCCGGGATTGGATGCCCTAATTACAACGCATCTACATATAAAATATACTCAAAATCAGACCTTGAACATTGCGCAAAGGTCATTCATTTTACATATTTTTCAAATCGTAGGTAAAAATATTAGAAATAATCTTTCCTTACGTAATGTGTAAGGTCGGAACAGGTTAGTTTAGTAAGGTTGCAATTATTAAGATGGACTTGAAAAGCGAGTGTCCGATTATTTGCCACTAAGACGTGTGTTACAAATAAATTATAAAATATGAAGAATAGTTAATTTCATAACTAATAACATAGATAATTAATTTGGTATACTGGTCAATACATTGCAAAAATAACGTTACCCCGCCAGAAACAATAAATGTAATTAATAGTTGACACTGCTTTTACAACAATTTAGAATTGTTGTGTTTAACTAACCTATTATCATCAACTAACAGCAGTCTACATAAGGGGATCCAATTGTAGATCCTTTTTGTGATCCCGGGATTTACAATCATTCAATGCCGGGATGTTTTCGTTAATGAAATCATCACTAATTTTAATAGAACATAATTCTTTATATCGCCCTAAAAATATCGCCTGCTGTGGCCCAGTTGGTTAGAGCTTGCTCTACCGATCACGCAGGTCTGGGTTCGATTCCCGGTCAGATCACAGTGAATTTGAGAATTATTGAATTCAAAGTTGTGATCGAAGACTGGGTGTTTGTGATGTCAATTCACATCATTTCCTCTCCTCCCATCCTTCTGATCCTTTAATAACTGGGTGTAGCAATAGCGATTAGCCACCACTAGTTCTGTTCTAGCCTTATCCTTCTTTCCCTTCTACTCACTTTGAAAAAAGTGAGGTTGAGCGACTGAGGATTTGAGTAACAAACAGTTCTCGTAGAAAGAAAACAACTTCTGTTGAGATACCTCCATTAAGAGGCCATATGCTCCACACTGGGAGCGGGCATGGATTAACAAAAATATATACGATTGCAACTGAATTTTGTATACAATTACGAAAAAAAAACTGTCTACGACTGCTACTAAATATGACAGAAGTAAGACCACATTTTACCATTTATTTTATGTGTCAGTGTTATACAAAAATATGTATATAAACAAACTGAGGTACACTGTCGCAAATTGTTTCATAAATAAAATATATTATCGTAAATCGGGAAGAATTATGGTTTTAAAGTTGTTTTTTTACATGTAACAATGTTAAATCACGAAATCGATAGACGATCCAGGGAGTACAGGATCGCTAACTTGGTCGAGATCCCGGAACTGGATGCCCTAGTCTGCGACTAGTTTTATTTAAATTACAATATTTAAAATACATACATGTAGATAAAAAAAATATTTTATTATTTTTAAATAAAATAAAATTTAATATAAAAACGTGTTTCACGTTGTGTGTACAAAGCGATATCTGTTCTGATAACATACATATATACATAAGTATTTTTTAATAAGTATGCCTTTTTAACTCCACAAGCCCGTAGGACCTCGGTTGCAAAGTTAATCCAACCTTGCGCCAGTGTATCCTAGTTCTTCTGCATTATTACACGTAATAAAAGTATTATTTATAATTATAGGGGATCGATGGCTTCAACGAGAATACGGAGAAAAATCACCGCTGTAGTACATAATAAAGTCTAATTGAAGTTTTGCGTGACGCCCTGACAACGAAATCACGCACTAATAAGGAAATCTGTATTTTTTTTAAAACAACTTAAATTACGTACATTATTCGATTTTATAAGGTGGCATAATAACAAGGAAGTCGTTAGAAATGAATTAACTATAACTTTTGTGGTACTATTTCGGTTTTTCGTCGAGACGGAATACTTTTATTAATGTATGTCCTAGAGGTCTGCACGGGCCGAAATTTCAAATGACTCAGGCCCGAACCGGCCCGGGCCCGTGTGTAATACCACACATGTTACCCGGACCCGACCCGAAGCCCGGATTTATACTCCACAGCCCGAAAAAACCCCGTTTTTTTAAAAAATTACAACGATTTACGATTCTCTATAGAACTGGTTATAATTAAAATCATCATGGCTGACTTATGACACGAACATATTCTGGAATATTTTTCTGAAGAAATAATTTCCTTACCCGGGCCCGGCCCGAGCCCGAATATCAATTACGCTTACCCGCCCGAACCCGATGTCCACTGCCGTTAGAAGAAAAAATGGGACAATGAAACAACAACTGCATTTAATTAAGCCATTTCATATTATTGTTTATATTTTTTAATTAAGCGTTGTTTTCATAATATCAAATCAATCCAGAAAAATGTCTGGACTCTCGATGCTATAATTAAAACATAGTTTACGTTTAGTTATTGGAAAAATGCATTCGTAGTGTTGTGAATTTTAATTTACTTGTTATCAAGACAGCATACTTCGTAGATATTTTGATAATCAAAGTCTTTTTAAATAATTAATTATCTCTCTGCTCACTTCTTATCCCCTTGTAAAGACAAACAATATTGGTTATAGACAATTGACGGCATAAAGTCATAAACAACTGAATCGTTGTTCCAAACAGACATCGAAGTACATTTGAAACGATTCCAAAACAAACTGAACAGTAATTCACAAACAAACATTGTTAACTTCATTACAAAATAATCATTTTATATTTGTATACGAAGGTAAACTTTCTAATTATCAATTAACAACTTGTGTTTATTTAAAACGTTTTATTTTATTTGAGTCAATACATCGTTCCGCTATTTAAGAATGTGACGATCAGCTGTTCTTCGTTTGGTCAACGACATTACCGCATGGCAGAGGCGATAATTATGAAGGTCACGGGAAACATAATATAAATTGATATTTATTAGTGATATTACGTTTTTCAACTACCGATTGAATACAGCAAGCAGTTTGATGCGAGTTCACAGTCAGGGTCGCTTGTCTTTTCCGTATGATAATAATATGAAATTATGTAATTATACAATAATAACAAATAACAATATAAATTCATTAGGTATAACATGACGTTTAAAATATTAGCTCACGAATACGAAGTATGTACGTATGAATGTTTACTAGGTACCATCTGGTCATATATTTTAGTACCATTTTATCATAGACTCAAACCATTTTAATCACACAATACCATAGATGTCAGTGTAATAAATATTTCACTTATTGTCGGTAGGAAATATTATTTTAACTTACCGAGTATCGCTCTCAGGTGTCCTTCCAAGGTCTGAAGGATGGTCATCTTGATCTCTTTGACGGTCTTTCCCAAGAACTGTTCGGACGCGGTGCCCAAGAGTTCATCGGCTTTCATGATTTTGCACTGGGCGACGCCTGTCACGGTCAAAGGGACTCCTTGGGCTGTCTCCACACTCTCGCACATTGGGTTCAAGGTCATCACCTAATAAAGGAATATATATTATTTGAGAAGAAAAAAATACAGATCTTGATATACCGCCACTCGCCAGCGTACGATTTAAAAAAAAGTTTGCTTTTTTCATATATATATCGACTGTGGAAAGGAAAAAGGACGTAACCCACACATATCAAATTTTACAGGAGGCGCTAAAAGCGTGTTTTGATGATTTTGTGCCATATGCAAATTGTGAATTATACACAACCCTGAAGTGCACGCATACTTCTTAACTAGTGTTTAATTGACATAACCTAATATTAATCAAAGAAATTGTCTCGGAAAAACCTTTATTTCAGTGTTTTTTCTTGGTTTTAATTTCTTACAAGGTCATCTTTTTCAAACATAAAAGCTAAATTTAGATACTTATTCGGCATTTTCAGTTTCCATCCTTTTGATCGTATGTGTGTCAAGTTGTATACATTGTGATTATCGAAAAAAAGCTGTTTTGGAAAATTGAGGGTTACGTCCTTTTTCCTTTCCACAGTCGATATGTATATATTTCACTTTTATTATTTTCATTTTATCTCTTAAATTTAAAAAAATAAAAATCGATTATTTTCTCGATAATCCCAAAACTGTTCTTTTGTAGATTCCCCCCTACCCCCCCTCCTCCCGAGTTACTCTATCGATTTAGAGTGAGTCAGGCCAAGTGCGTTTGGGGGGACCGTAATTTATTCATCCTTTTTTATTCAAAATATTTTATTAAGGGTATTTCAAGAAACTTTATAAGCTCACCTCGAGCGAGAGCCTTTGGACATCAGTGACAAGCCACCATGCCCACGCCCAGCCTCCGACAATCGTCCTCTTGTTTGTCGAGCCGCAACATCCTCCTGCAAATAAAAAAAACAAAAAACAAATCAGTAACATTCTAATAATCATTCCATAAGGATTTCCATTTGAAGTAAAGCCGGTCCTCATTTAACGCGATTTTCTTGGACGTCAACGTTCCTTTTTTTTTTACGCGATTTATTTCCTCGAAAAATTTATAAAGAATAACAGCCACGGGAAATGTAGAAATCAAACCAGAAACTTATATGTAACGGAATTTGTTTTAAATAAAAATAATTTATCATCAGGCCAACAAAACAAATCGAATGTAATAATAATCGATCCAGATGTAGAGCAAAATTCAAATTGAAACAAAATTCAATACTATTATATCGCGATTATACCTAGTTCGCAACCGACAGTGACAGTAGCGAATAGCTTTATATTAAAACGTGAATACAATCATGCATTATTAGATACTATCTGTTTTTCATTGTATTTTTATATTAAATAACGAAAATAATAATACAAATTTGTAGCGCTTAACGAATTTTCTTGAAGCGAGACGTTTCGTTACTCTTGGGTTAGGTGCTAGACATTTGGCCGCCTCACCAGATTTAACGCTACATGCGGTTGCCTGCTCCACTGGCAAGTAGCGCCGGCACTGATACCAATGAAAACACAATTTGGCGTAGCGTCATTTTGGCCGACGCCCATGCATCATGCATTTAGCAATTAATATAATGTTGAGAGTATATAAAACATAAAAATAAATAATTTTACAGGACGACACAGAGTAGAAGGAAAATAATAATTAAGCGCGATAAAAAATTGAAAAAAATCAGCTATCGATAATTTCAAACATTTTCTTCGAGTGGACAAGACCTGCAACATGAATGCGCCGACTAGGCGGGTGGCGAGGAGTGAAAATAAAAACAATGACGCGTTCAAAAGAAATCGATCCCTTTCTCGAAACCGTCGCGGGTGAGGTGAATAGTTTGTTTTTTTTTATTTTTATTTTACTCCGCTACTAACGAGTTTAGTTATTTTAAACAGGTTAACACAAATTTCTCGACGGCATACGTTACTCGAGTCAGGTAAGCAAGTTCACACGATCAAACCGGAGGTAAGCGTGGATAAAAATGAACAATGTTTAAAAAATATTTTGCCACAAAATCATAACAATTTTTAACTTGACCCGGAGCGGTTTCAATCACTAGATGAGCTTTTTGGATCGATGACAAATGCAGTTATACGTATTTTTTTTTGACTAACCAAAAGATTTAACGATTTGAAGGTTTTTTTTAGATAACTAATTTAAAATATTACAAAGGTGCAGAGTCGGAGTCGTAAAAAAACTGGCGACACCTTTACTTATATTAAATTAAACTACAAAACTAACGCATTTTTAGTAGATATTAAAAAATACTCAATGACTATATACAAAAATCAATCTTTTTTTAATCGGAGTCAGAGTCGAACCATTCGTTGATGCCGGAGTCAGACATGGGCCTGAAATATTGACTCAAAGCCTTAAAAAAACCAACAATGGTAAGCTTTAGTTTCATAACAAACCATTTTCTACCAGGTCTGGTATCAGCATGGAGTAAATGAAGTCACATTGGAAGTCTCAAAAAAAAACTGCTATATGAGATTGGCTAAGCTTCTCTCTAGAGAGCAAAGGAAAGGATAAAGGATAGAGCGCTATGACAGGTCTAGAAGCCTAGGATCGCTATCGTTACACCTGATAATTGGCATCAAATAGGCTCAGAATATTTCAGACATCAATGTCTTTGAAAAAAAAGTTATATAACTTACAGATTCTGACGATAATTTTTAAACTAACAAAGCAGATTTCAAAAGTATAAATTTAGGAAACAGGAAAAACTGTTGCGATTTGTATAAAAAGGAAGGAACGCAACGTAAAATATGTGTGATATTTTTTCTCAAAATTGGTGTTGAACATGAACCATTTAATATAAAGGTTTCGTGATCACGATGCTCTCAATCATAAGGATCATAAAAACGACGAAAAAACGGCTCTTATTCCGACTGCGGCTTTAAATTAAAAAACACGACTCCGAATTGCTATATTTGATCATTTCCTTTTAACTGAAATATAATGAACCATAAGATCATTTTTAGTCAGCCTAAAATGCCGTGGCAACACTATGGACTATAATAATTTGATTGGAGTATCAATATTTTTCTGATTTCAGAAAAAACGCCCGACTCTACGATTCCCGACTCCGACTCTATAGCCCTAGTCAACGAAATAACGAAACAATAGGACACCAAATCGGATTGTCAACATCACTTAAATAGACGCATACAACAAGAGGGGAAAAGGTAATGTTGTAAGTAACAATTTCAAGGTTAAATCTGAGATATTATTTTGAATAATTTATCGAATTGGTGGAGCAAAAAATTAACTGTTCATCGCTCAGTCTTCCGGTTTGTATAATAATGCAAGTGGTATACTTACATTTAAATGGCCGATTCTAATAGAAAAATAATAAAAAAATAACAACAACAACGAAGTATATTCTAGAGATAGCTCTTTCACCGGATAGTAATCCACAATGATTCGCGAGGTGTCGACAACCAGTTGCTATGAAGTTATTTTAATTTTAATAAAAACCAGTTCGTTTTATAATTTATGCTATATATTATATTCAGTCGAAATGGTTAAAAAAAAATTGTGTTGCAATGAAATTTACATATTTCCTTTAAAACTCTAATTATGCCCCGATTCGCTGTACTACATATGCTATCTTCTACTAACCTAAAATGAATAAAAAAAACATAAAAATTACAATTTTAAGGTTTTAACTTTCAATTTTTGTTAGAATGGCAGTGTAATGAAAAAATATAACATGTTTTTTAATTGATAATGT
Organism: Himalopsyche tibetana; assembly: GCA_030503985.1. Lineage (NCBI taxonomy): Eukaryota > Metazoa > Arthropoda > Insecta > Trichoptera > Rhyacophilidae > Himalopsyche > Himalopsyche tibetana. The sequence continues at coordinate 11,055,291 of JAPJYX010000011.1, read as the reverse complement.
TTGACTTGGGCAATTTGTAGCGAACGAGAGTTACTCATTCGTTTATATTGAAATATGCGAATCGTCGCCAATCACTTGATTTCACACTATGACACATGGGTGTCCAACCGGTCGATCCCAAAGCAAAATTTTATCGATCCCGAAAGCTTCCGTGAATTTCGAAAAAATATATAATTTAATATAAAATATACAAAAATACTAAAATTCAATTAATTTGTAAGCACGTAACTATCAAATGATATGTATTTCGCATTTAAAAAACCCTAAATAAAATTTCTTATAAGAATCAAGTCGATCGCGAGTAACCTTAAGATTGAAAATTCGATCCCAGGGCAAAAATGGTTGGACACCCTTGCTATAACACTTTCATCCAAAGCAATAAGAGTGAGTTTATTTTCGTTACGTAGTTATACGACTCAAATAAACGAATCAGAGAGAGCAGTCGACTCGAGCTGGCTGATTCGCAGATACATGACTCGTGAGTCTGCAATGAATCCCTTGTCATTATTTTGTATGTTGAATGGATTTCAGATGAATAATTCACAGGGCTGTGGAGTCGTTGAAAAAAATCACGACTCCGACTCCAACTCTGACATTTACCAACAACACGACTCCGACTACGACTTGACTAAAAAAAAGTTTAATGTTGTCAGGTTTTATACCTACCTTTCCTATTTATGTGTATTAAATTACAGATCAACCAGTTAATCCGGCAAATAGCCAAATTTTTCATATTATATATGTTACAGGCATAAATAAAACATAACTAAATATAAGTTTGAACTTTATTGGTTTGAATTTATTCTTAAAAATAACATTGCTTCTATCAAATCTGCATTTGTAGAAGCTCTTAAATCAGTTTTAAGTATTTTAAGAGCAGAAAATAACCGTTCTACGGATACTTGGGTCGGCGGCAATGCTGTAACGATCAATGCTGAATCTTTTATAATTAAAAAAAAATGCATTTTAAGTAGTCGGAGTCGCACGTTTTTCACGACTCCGACTCCGGCCAAAACGCCGCGACTCCACGACTCCGACTCCACAGCCCTGAATTAATTCATTAAGATTCAAAATGAAGTCCTGGTTCCACCAATGATCATGGGAACCCCAGAATAATTGTAAATTTTGTTTTTTTGTGGCAAGCAATTTTCAGCTGGTTTCCGATCTCTGTCCGCGACAGAGAAAGATAGAAATACTATCCTCGGAGTGAAAATGTTGACGGTCAAGGCTCTCGAAGAACTGTGTCAGCCGCAGTAGAGGCCATGCGATACGACTTGACTAACGTCAGCCCACCTCAACACGAATATACGTACTTTAACCGTTATACCAAAATACAGATTGCCGCGAAAATCACCGTGATAAAATTGGGAACAATTATATTCGACAGTTGGCAATACATATTGTATTGTGGTTGTTTTTAAATATAGTGAATTTATTTTTAAAATCAATGTGATTGTTTACTGTAATTTATTGGATTAATCAAACAATTGTAAGTATTTAACAAGTGAAATTAAAAAGACGAAGAAGCATAAATAACTGTCTTAAAGCACAATATTAAAATTATTATTGGTAATCTGGAGGATTAAAAATCAAAAAAATATTTAAATAAAATAACTTTGAATAAAATGACAGAACTAATATTATTTTTTCTTCATTAGTTGCGAAATTTGGTGAATAAATTCTTTGCCAAAATCTGCTAGTTGAAAAGTGTTCCAAAATTCTTGTATTCCACGAAAAAAAATCATCCTAAAATTTCTAATGTCAATTGCGGTGAAAACCATAATAAAACAATGTGCAGAAATTATTGTGCGACGTCGTCTATGATTATTTATTTGTAAAAATCTCTTTGATCTTTTGAATTATTGTCTATTCCAATTGGTTTCCAATTTCAAAACATTTCGGTTTATCTGTCACACTGACAGCTAGCTTTAATTCATATGTTTGAGAAAACCTAAAGAAAGCTTAATAGTAGAAAAAAATAATTATAGACATTTATGGAAAAGTTAAATTTTGAAATATTTAATTTAAAGATACATAAGGCAACTATGATAGGTTAAAAGCAGTCATTGTACAATATTCAAATTAAAAATGGAATTATTTATTCAACACATGATAGGACAATATTAAGATGGAAAGTTAAAAAATTAACGCAAATTTAATCAAAATAAAACCGAGATATTTTCTAATTTACTCATTTTCATTTTTGTTAATGCTTTCACATTTATTGTGTTTATGACATAATATGTAGAAAGTCCTTTGAAATTTACTTTATTGTATAGATTAAGTAAGAAAATGGTGAAGCTAGTAAATATACTGTTAGTTTTATGTCATTAAATTCAGTATTATATATTATGTACAAATTAACTTTGAATGACAAAGCATGGCTTTCAAGAATGGTTAACAATGGTTCCTAGTAAATATCGTCTAGAGCAGGGGATCCCAACCAGTAGGAAAATCCTCCCCGGGAGGATTTCCAGAGTTCGGAAGAATCGTCGAATTGCTAGATTCTTGTTTTTTTGTAAAGTTATTCAAAGTTTTTTTTTAAATATAACATGACACATAAATTAATTATTTTTCATAAAATCATTTCACATGCATATGAATTTTTGAATACCCTGCAATTTTATGGATTTTTTTGTTCATTGAAGTATGCTTCGGTTATTTCAGTTATTAGTAAGTAAAAAATCATCTAAATAAATTAATACTATTATAAACATACGTATGTTATATATTATATTATTTCGAATATATGTTTACGGGAAGGAGAGAAATTTTATTCTGAACAATGGTGTAAGAGGAAATTGAGTTGAAAAAGTTCGGAACCCCTGGTCTAGAGACACATCTGCTGATAAAGGTGGTTGTGTTATAAGAGTAAAATATTTAGTTGGTTAATAGTGTAAAAAAATAAATAAAAACTATTTATGCTGTTAGATCCAAAATCATCGATCTCCATGCAATACCGCGCTAGCAACAAAAATAAAATATCCACGTATTATAAAATTGGTGGAACACAATAATTTTTAGTATAACTGTCGCAAACGCGGTTTTGTATGCCAAATGACGATAAAGTATGCTTAATAATATAACTCAGAATTCAATCCAAAGTGCTCCAAAAAATATTAAAACTTTTTAAACAACAAGGAAGGCTTCTGAGACACGTATGCGTGGTGTCTCATAAATTGATGGAAGTGTAAGACATACATTAAGATGCCAATTCATCAACCAAGGCATATACCAAAAAAATATATATAAAAAACAGTATTTATTTGATTCATCTTTATTCCAACGCTTGATAGATCACTTCTTTAGGGATGTGGTAACTCCTTTATTTAACATGAAACAAATTGATGCAATTACATATCAATTTAATTGATAACGTTCCCCACTGGAAACTTAGCAATGTTTGGAAAGTATTTGGATTTGGTGAGGATCCATGACAAAAAAGCGTAATCCCTTTTTTCAGTGATGAAAAACTATGTTAAGGAAAAACCAATTCATGACAATGTATCGTGAATAAGGATGTATTTAAAGCTGTGCTGAAGACTTTTTCGGGGGAAAAGTTACCAAAAACCTTATTTGAATATTGTCATATTGAAAGTGAAACGGTCTCACCAGTAAAATAGTAAAAGTTATGTTTTGTGAAAAATTAAAATTTATGACAAATATTAAAAAGTTAAAGAATGAATTGATATCATGACTGAAAGCAAATTTAACAGGGCGCAGATAATAAATTCAAAAATTTTCAACAGTTAGTTTAACCCGAAAGAATAGTGTGGGGTAAAATTGAGCCTGTAATATATTAATAAAATAATTATTTTTGGTATACATAGTCCTTATCGCATTAATCTTATTGGCGTATATAATATTCAAATATAAAAGCGAATAATATAATATGTTCATCATCAGACATTACTTGATAGCCAAATGATTTTGAAATGAAATGGTACATATTAATACTTCATAAATCATAATGTATTATGTATTGAAAACATCCCTTATCTAGTTGTACGTTAGAATCTTATTTGATAAATTTAGAAGAAAACGAGTAAAAAGATCATAATCGAAATTCAGTATGTCAATCTCTCCTTTTCGGGAAGCTAGAAATAAGAACTGTGGAGTCGGAGTCATTTAGTCATAATGTTTAGGGTGTTGTCAGAGATGAAATTTTGCATCGCTTTTAAATCGGAGTCGGAGTCATACCGCTTATAACTTTTGAGTCCAAAGCTCTGCTAACAATAGATGAATGGCGACAGTAGGGGGTAAAGAAAAGACTAGCAGTTAAAACTCATCGTTCGCAAGTTATAAAATTTTTGACATTATTACTATCAAGTGATATTTTTTACCATACTTAAAATTATGTTTGGTTTTTACAACAGTCATAAACGGGTTAGAAATTAATATTATGTAAAAAGGCGTCAATCAGTATTATAACGGATTTTAACCGCTAGTCTGCCGAGGATTAGTTCAGCACGATGACTTTATTGTGCCGTTAAAATCGAAATTCTTAGCACTGTTACAGTAACAATATTTAGCAGTCTTGATTTTATACTGGACATGAAATGAATATTTGAGCGCATTATCACAAAAATATATTATCATATAGGCAAATATATAAAAAAAACTGCTGTGGGCTTATTTAATGCAAAAAATACAAAAAATTTGAAATGATTAAATATAAATTATATCTCTACACTTGGCGGGATTTTTAAGTGAACGCAATATTTTTTAAAATGTATTGATATAGGTTCTGCTACTCGACATTGGATGAGTACATTTTGAAAGTCAATTATAAGGTTAAAAAAACACAACATTCCTTTGTACCACTCCCACTTTTATTTAGCAAGATCAGGACCGGTTTCATTCATGACGAGCATTATCAACTGCTAAATAAATGTGGAAATAGTACAAAGGAATAATGGGTGTTTTTTTAATATAATGCCTTCCCAACAAGTATTGACAGTAAACACTATAAAAGTGATCAATCATAAAGATAATAGTCCGAACCTCCCAGTTTAGAAATTGATGCTTCAATCACAAACATACAGTGGCAGATTACCCTATAAGCAAGTGAGGCGCGCGCTTAGGGGCCTTTGAAACTTAGGGGCTTCGAAAAGAGCTTATGTAATGAAAATCATACAATTTTTGTTCAGATTTTTATATAGTTTTACTATTTTATTTGGAATTTCCCAGGGAAGGGCTGGAGGGGTCCCTTGTTAAATTTCGGCGCGGCCGGCGAGCCCCTTGTTAAGATAAGAAAATCATTCGTCTTAGATCAAATAATCACATAACTGCAATTCCTGGAGATGGTTAAATTTGAAAATTAGTTGTCCCTTCTTTTTTCCATTCAGCGTTGTAGGCTTCCGTGTCAGAACTCACGGGTTCGAGTCCCAGTACGGAACAGCATTTTTTCGATCGATTATCTATTTTATGTTCGAAGGCATGGGCGTTTGTGATTCTCTCCCATTCTTCCGATCTTTCAATTCAATTTGGCGCTACTATTAGTTAATCACTAGTACTGCCTTATCCTTATCATTCTATTCCTACTACTATCATTGAAAAATAGAGGATGAGTGGCTAAGTAACAAACAGTTCTCGTAGAAAAATAACTTTTGTTGAGATACCTTCGTTAGGAGGCCATATGCTCGACATAGGGAGCGGACATGGATAAAAAAATGAATAACATTCACAGAGCCCCTTGTTAAGATATTGGCAACCCACCGCTGGAATTTCCTGACGTTTTTATTATTTCCGAAACACAGGGGCCTCCAAATAATATTGCGCCTGGGGCCTCCCATGAGATTAATCCGCCGCTGCAAACATAAACTTAATGCCGAGTCCAGTCATTATGTTGACATTCTAAATTGCCGTCCCCGTGGCCGAGAAGTATAGTTCTAGGCAGTGTTCCCTCTAAGATGTGCGCGTGTGCGCGCGCACACAGCTCGCCGAGTGCATGCACATACATTACAACAGAGCGCACAAAAATTACATCAGCTATATCATGGCCAGAATAGATTAATTGACATTAAATATTGTTGTTATTTATTATCATTATTAAAAATCAACCGTTTCGTTTAGTAGGTCTAAATACCGTATGTGGCGCACAAATCTTTTTTTTTCTTGTCAAAGTTGCACAGCCAATAATTTTTGCGCACATAACCTTCCGAAAATTAGAGGGAACATTGGTTATAGGAAAATAATTAATTATTTGGAAATTTCCACAATATCGAGTTTTTGACTTACTTTACTACCTTACATGAATAATTCTGATCTCATTATTTTATCACTACCCGACTTATTTACAATCAAAATCAAAAACATTCTCTTGGTATACAGTTTGAAGTTCGGATATTTTTTTCCTACATATATAAAAAAATCGGCCTATACGGTACTTAATGGTGAAGTAACCAATCTGATTCAAACCAAATTATTTGCTTTTCAATAATCATTCAACAAATCAATAAAACTTTCAAGATATTAATTTACGATTTCAATCTTCGGAATGATTCAGCAAATACTTTGTCATAACTTGAAGCGCGAATGATGACAAGGTATTACAAAACAGATTCGTAGAAATGGTCTTCAAATCCTTATAAGTCAGTCGTAAAAAGAAAGTAGTCAATGACATACACTATTAGTAATATACCATAACAGATTCAATCGAATAGATATTTTTTTGTTTTAAATATTTTGAATGAGTAATATAAAACATATTCTTTTTATTGTATGTCATAAATTAAATGTGTTGTAAAATATCGACATCAAGCTGTTTAAAGACGGGAAGAATTTTCATGAAATATAAATTTCAGCTCATGTTAAGTATATTGAAGATATCATTATGGATTTTCAGAAACGATTTATTGATTTTGGAAATATTGAGCAAAATATTTTAACTTTCGACTCTCAGCATTACATACGTAAGATCCGATTTTCAGGTAGAGCGATGTAATTTTTTAAAAGACCATTTTTATATTATCAAATGTGAAACAGGAGAAGATTTTTAAAAAATATTACCAGAAGGGAGATAACTTAAGCTGAAGAACTTTGGTCTCAAAATTAAATCAATGCTCGGAAGTACATTTTCAAGCATAAAATTCATTAAATCAAAATACAGATGTTCGTTTATAGATAAATCAAATTTGTCTTTAGTTCAGCGTTTGGCAGCTTCAAACATTGAAGATGATATAGCTACTATACGATACAGAGTTGCCGCAGAATTATCATTAAAATAAAAAAAAAATCCTTGTATAATGCTTCAAAAAAATAATTGAAACATATGAATTTTACTTCTAGTAGTAGTATGTACTTACGTAAGTTAACCAAAGTAATTTAATAAATTTATTGTATTATTTTTGCTGCGACAGCCCTGGTATATGCTACGAAATATCCTTATTGCAGTTAACACACGCCTTGGTCATAGTGCTGTTATTGTAGGATTCTTCTCAGCGAAAGCAACGAGAAAGCTTCTGTGACAGTAATATCGATCGATGAGTTTAATTGGTAATTTAAAATACAATAAAGTTTATCGAGTCTAGCTCGCTGGAATATTGAAAACCATTAAGGTATTATTTTAAAATACTATACATTAAATTTTTTAAGCACTTGATGCACATATAGAAATAAGATTTGCCCGTAAAAAAGTCAATATACACGGCCGTCTCTCTGTACAAGTGCTGACAGATAGAGAGAGAGCGTGTATACGTGTGCTGCGTTACAGATAGTCAAATAAATCAGGACACGTAAGAATAAATTGTAACCTTCAAGCCATCATTGACCACATCAGGGGTGGGGAACCTCTCTCTCTCTAAAGGCCACATTCATTTATCTAATTCAACATAAAGCCGCAGTAAACATTGGCGAAAATTGACTAGGGAATCTTTGGCTAGAAACAATTTCATACCAATTAGTAAAGCCCAGAAATAAGCGGATTTCCCGAAATTACTAGCGTGGGACCTTTTTTTTAGATCTTCCAAGGATTTTGACATCCTAAATCTCAGGAATTTTCAAATTTACAAAAATTTGCAGAATTCTCAGAACAGTCAAAAGGCCGCACCAGAGAAGCCAAAAGGCCGCAGGTTCCGTACGACTGGACCACACTATGGTCTTCGATGATCCTCAATAATTGAAATATGATAAATTATTTACGTGATCATTTGCCCACGCGGTAAATTAATTACCGAGTCATCCGAGGACTAAACAGAGTAGACCAATCCATATTACAAAGTCATAAAAAATCCATATTTAATAAACAGTATTATTAAAGAATGTTTTTTTCATTGAAGGTAGGCCAAAGATCGGGCACAAAGAACAGTTATTTTCAAAGATCCTTTTTAATACATGTATGTATGTTGTTGCTGTTCACTTTTAACTCTTTATGCCCCGGTCTAAATCAGGTAACACTATCCCGTGTACGCAGCTTATTATTAAAAACTTGATTTAATCCTCCAGAGACGAGACCTTTTTTCCGATAAAAAAATATTTTCTAAGCCATATTGAAGTCACGGATAACTTTTATTCCTATCCAAAATTAAAAAAAAAAAAAAGCAAAGTCGTTGTATAGAAACCCCGAATGACTATATGGTCATGCTCATCCTTTTATTACCGTGTAATATTGAGTACGGACAGTAGTAAGGACAAAAGTGACCGTATGGGCTTGCAAACATTCGGGGTTGAAATATAGCTAAACCTGATTTTTTTTAAAAATATTTACAATTTGACCTCTTTAGATCAACATAATTTCAAAACAAATATATTAGCAAAATAACTGTAAATAATTTTATGTTTTTATAAAAAAATATCCAACAGTTTCAAAAAGTAAATAAAAAAAAACGGAAATTCAAAAAATTACATGTGCTTTTAGAGACCGTTCCTGTTCCCACGGCTGATGACTAACTGTAGTCCGTACCCTTCTTAACCAAATATGAGCAAAAGCAACGATATTCAGGTAGAAAAAGTATGAATAGTGGGATCAATAGACAACGGTGTTTTGTGTGACCATATGGTGACGCTCGTCCTTGGAGGGTTAAATAAAAATTAATTGAAATCTGAAAAGACAATTAAATTAAATTTTGTATGATATTATGGCCAGTATTTCCCTTTGCGAAGAGCCATATGATAACTTTTGCACAGTCAATCGTCTAGATCAGTGGAGGGAACCTGCGGCCTTTTGGCTACTCTGATGCGGCCTTTCGAGTTATGGAAATTATGGAAAAAGAGCGTAGTCAACCCATTATATGTTCGTCAGTCGCAAAAAAAAGAGGGGGTGGTGTCAACGTTTTTTTACCGCGGCCTTATGTTGAATCAGATAAATGAATGTGGCCTTTTGCAATGAAACGGTTCCCCACCCCTGGTCTAGATCATTAAAGACAACTCGAAAACTTTTTTTCGTGATTTTCTCTGATATCTTGTTTAGTGGATTATGAGAATTGCTTGTTCGAAGTGTACTCAGTGACAGCAAAATTATGTGGTCTTTGAAAGGAAATTGTACCATTAAATATGCTATAATGAAATCATTTTTGACCAAACAACTAATCAAATGATTTGAGGACAACATTTTTAGTTATTATTTTGTTAAACATGTTGATAAATACAACTATGGCTCTATTCGAAAGGCTATGCCACCACGCGAAAACACGTGTCAGGGACACATCGCATAGCTAGCTTATCACGTTAAAACACGTTTCCAGGACTCAACGTGTTGAAAAACGTCATAATGTAATCATGTACATAAAAACTCCGTTACAATAATAAACTGATTGGTTACATATCGCGAGTCGAGTACTACAAGGTTCTATGTGGACAGCTGCACCAAAAAAGATACGGGCATTTGAAATTTTGAATGCTTGTATTTTGAAAATTGTAAATGTTTACAAGTTTCTTTTTGATTGTATATATCAATGATAGTATTGGCATGATATAACTAATTAATACAATATTTTTATAAATAGTCATTCATAGTAAATTAGAAATACCTAAACTTCTATTAGAACATTGTTCATCTGAAATTCAAACAAACCGCCAGTGCTTCAATGTCCTGGCTGAAATTTGAATGAAAGCACAGGTGATTCAAAAAACAGACTTACGCTTTTTATATTAAAATAAAAAGAATTTTATGGAAGTTATATAATTCGATCATTATTATTGGAGAAAATATATAAATAAAATTAAAGATAAATAGGAAAAGGATGTTTTGTGTTTGATATCATTAATGTAACAAGTTAATATTGTAAAATGTAATAATACCACACTGCAATAATACAAATATCATAATGGTAAAAAATAGCACCATTGTGCTGAAGAATAAAAATAATTGATCAAAATCAGATTAAAAAAAAATACAGGTATAAAACTATCAAAATAAAAAAGATATTATTAAGCCTATGTACATTCACACAAGTTTTGTCACTTACGATCCGGGTTTCGCCTTTCGACATCTTCAGGCGATCAAGTTGAAACCACAGATATCTTGCGACGCGCACATAAAACTACGGCTTATTGGAAATTTAAGCAAAATTTCGACTTCATATTAACAGCTTAACGACCGTGGACGCGTATTTGAGTCTTTAAAAAACAATGGTTGCTGGCCAGCGGACACATATATGCGTATAGGCGAAGTATCTGGAAGCTAAGAAAATTGAATTTTGTAAAGATATCTCAATTTGCTTACAAATAATAGTGAATTTAGTAAAATTATAATGTTTGCAAATTTTTCGCAAAATTTCATTTTGCCAGGTGAAATTTTATAAAAAAAACGTGCGGTCGTTAAGCTGTTAATACAGCATGTAGATAGATATTGTAACGCTTAAGACTGCCTCATTATTACTTCAATTTGGCCAAAAGTCGACACTTAGAACCTTGCAGTACTCAGCTCGCGATATGTTGGTTGTTGGGCACACGAATTTGAATTATAATCTCTGGAGTCATTTACTTGTCGAGAAATACCTATTTCTAAATAAGGGACAACGGAAACGGTGACAAAAAAGTCTCTTCACTCAATCAATTAATAAGAGTAATTGTTGAATAAACTTTTCACAACAGATCGCTGAATTTTGAAAACTAAAACGTTATTAATTATAGTACCTACATATCACAATATTACTCGAGAGCGCATAGGGATTGTGAATTGCAATACAGGACGAACAAATCAATACCAGTATAAGAAAAAAAGTTTCAATTGAGAACCGGGGATTAGATTTAATTGGCATATCAATATGTCATATATAACACAAATAACGTCACTAAAAAAAATCATATTCATAAAAAGGTAATTTTCATAAATAATTTACGGTTTATTAAAAAAGTAAGACAGATCAATCGCGGAAACTTTCAATATTGAATCACTGCGATCAATTTAATCACAATATACGATAGGTTATGTATAACAGTTTCAAAATTTAATCTTGGTTAATCTAAATAAAGATATTTAGCTATATCGAAATAAAGATATTTCGGTATTACAAACCAATATGAATAACGGAATCCTCGTTTCGGTAATACCGGTATTGTAAAAATACTACTAACGCCCTCTCTAATCGGCCAACTTATAATAGTCGGTATATCTGCGTCTTTAATGGAAGAAACAACAATGAGATTAGTGAGTTGGTGATTCAACCACTCGCAAACTTGCCAAACATTAACTCGAAGAAAGTGACCGTTTGGAAAGTGACAACAATTGAATACACTATTATCTTATTAGGCTGTACTAAATGATGACTTTGTAGGTTTAACTCAATACTAATGTATAATTAACTCTTTCGGCCCCGGCCCAAATCAAGTGAAACTATCCCGTGTGCCAGGTTTATGGTATATTTGAAGAATCGCATTTTTCTTAAAAGCTTTCTAAAAGTGCTGTTACTGTATAACCACTAATTCAAATAAAAAGAAACATTTTGAGATTGTTTAAAATACTACGATTAATTAATTTTATACCACACTATTAATAGCCAGTTATGAAGAGCCATGTAACAATCTTTGCACATGACCCGAGACTTTTTTTTTTGCTTTGCGTACACCTTTAAGGTTCTAAAGAGCATATTTATTGTTTGCAGTTTATTTTAGTATCAAAATATATTTATTAATGTTCTCTGACATCTTTCTTTGTGGATTTCTTTGAATTAAAAATTCAAAGTGTACTCAGTGACTGCACCATCATATGGTTTTCAGGAGAGAAAATTGAAGCATCGAATGCTTTATGATAAAATATAAATATTTTTTAAAAATTATTAATTGAAGGACTGTTTTAGAATGTTTTGAGTGTCTGCAATAATGGCTTAAATGAGCCTTTTCTCAAAAGTTTTGGTAAATACCACAATTATGGCTTTATTTGAAAGAATAGCGCACCACTCGAAAATGCGTTTCCAACGCTTGATTAGCTTATCACGTGAAAACACAGCTCCAGAATTTAACGTGTTAAAATGAAGAAGCTGTAGTTAAAAGATACAATTTAGTAATTATCTGTAAAAATAATATCATCGTACTGAAACAGTTGATAAGCAACAAATTGATAATTCTGAATAAACAGCAAATAGAAAAATACCAACACCTGACCTATGTATTATACTTAATTTGTAAATAACTGTTCATTAAATGTATAAATTTCGGGCACAAGTGAATAATCGATTTCCCATCATCCTAAAATAAGTTATTTTGAGCTATCTGACAAACGAACTGGACGATCGATGTAACTTCGTTGTTCTAAAGTAAAATTTTCTTTAATTATTCTTTGTAAGTGGCGAATCATACAAGCGTAACAGGCGGCCGCTTGGAGTGCCCCAAGCCCAGCCTCTCCCAAAACCGACAAACAATTCAATTATTTTAACTACACTACCGCAACAGAAGTTTCTCCCATATGCCGTGAGAGTTTAACGACTAATCAATGTACTGGGTGTGTTTATATAATATAAAACTTTAAATCAAAATTCAGTGGCTGAAAAAGAAATTAATAATATAATAATAGTTTAGAAATGAAAAGTGAAATGCAGCCGAGTCGTCATTTGTTTAAAAAAATGAACGGTTTGTTTTTGCTTAGTTCCGATTGGCAACATTTTACTAACAATGTGTTCAATGCAATACAATTCTCAGTGGCACACAACTAATTTCTTTCGAGTAATTGATACGTACGAACTACGTTATTTAAAAGTAGATGTCATATGACGATTGATTATTATTTTATTCATTTTACGATTTTTTTGAAATAATTATTATAATATGACTCAAGAATTTAACAGTACAGGTAACCCAACTGACGTTGATTGCGAGTGGGGCATCCAATCCCTAACCTTTTTTTTGATCCCGGGATTTCGAGATTTTTGAGGGCAACGAACGGGCTAACAGTTAGTTAACTCTACAACGGTCACGGTGTAAAGCGGTTTTAAATCAAGTGTTAACTTTTTCGTATGCAGGCTTGATACTATTAGTATTTCCATGAAAAAAATGCCATAGATCGATGAAGTTTGCTTACAGGTGTAAAAAAACATATTTCCTCTTGAGATCTTTATTTACTCATATTTAATGTATGATATATTTTGAAAACAGTTACTTAATAAATAATAAGTATTTTATTAATACAAAAAAATATTACGAATAACCCATACCAAAAATTAAACTAAGTGTTCCGTTGAAATTTCCGGACTTGCAAAGTGTTCCATCCCAGAATAAGTTTGGGAAACCCTGCACTTGGCAATCCAATATGATATTCATATATTTTATTGTTCGTAAAGTATAAAAACTCGTTACAAATTTATAAACACCATTCAAAAATACATGCAGTAGCTCGAAGCTCCACAATTGACCACTACTGCAATCGAAAAATATTAACAGCCAATGGTGGACTTATCGGATATTTCTTACGTTACTAAAATAAATTCGTGGAGAAAGTATTCAGTAATTTCAATAGCGAGATAACAAAAGACGGACGTTGCATATTTCGTAAAAAGTCAATATAAATAAGGTTTCTTTTTGGACAATATTGTATGTTTTTAACATACATTTTTCAGCGTACTCAATTCAAAAATTGCAACATAAATCCTTCTGGTTAAAAAACGTTTCAAAGACCGGAAGTAATGTGCATTTTGATTTTAAAAGAAAAAGCTTTTATGTGTAAATGTTGCCGTAGATATTTTTACTGTAAAAAAAAACATTTAAAAATTCTAAGCATGTTTAAAGAATAGAATATAATACAGAACTTCTGTAAAGATTTATCGCTTTTTGTTGCATGCATAACGGTCATACAATTTGTTCTTTAGGCGAAACTTTTGTGAAATGTAACTGATAAATTTTATGTCATAAAAAGTGAATTCAATAAAGTAGCAAGACCCAATAATTCGCGCAAGATATGATCGAGTTGAGTGCTTATGAAATACAATATTAAACCAGTCTATTATCGTACGTGTATATAATCTAAGTGGTCGGGGTAGACCCGAAGTTGTGGTAACGCGGTGGAACGGCGTTCCGGCACCCATTTTCTCGGCTTAAAATAAATATTCAAATTGATTGTTATAACTTTGCTTTAAAAGACTTATTGGAAATTAAATGCTGTTTTTCTGTATCTTGGGCTCCTTTTGAATGTAATGTACCGGGTACCGTAACATTCATAAATTAATGTTATAATACAAGGTTTATAGCCTTACTCTATTAACAGAACCAGGGGTTTGCTGTGGTTGTGAAATTCCCTCCCGCCTTTCAAATCCTTAAATTGACGAGACAAAACGAGAGCAATTAGTTGACCACTAGTCCTGCCATAGCCCTTCCTTTTATCCTTACTCTCTTTGAAACAAAGAGAGGTTAAGCAAATGAGCAACAGGAAGTTCTTGTAAAAACTTATGTTGAGAAACCACCATTAGTAAGCTCCTTATTGGGAACGAACGTGGATTAGAAAATAAATCTTAAGAAGTGTGTTCTGGTAATTTTTGTTTTAAAAAAAAAATCATTCATTATACTCCTGTTAACACATCTGTTAATTATAAATCGGTGACGTTGGATAGATTCCCGACTAGGCCATATTTATTATGTTGATTATGGATTTCCGTTTATACGTGCTTTAAGTTCCAGATCGCGAGATTTACATTTTTCGAAAGTCGATCTAAATAGGCTCACTTTATTTGCATAGGTTAAAGGAAAGATTCACGGTCTACATAAACACATATAATTAAGACAAATTATTAAATTGCTTATATACAAAGATCGTTTAATTGATAGAATCTCAGCTTAATAGAATTTTCAAATCATCCCAGTTGAATTGAGCATTCCTTATTACCATATTGTAATAAAAATAAATTTGTAAAAAATAACCAAAGAGCCAGTGGCGTGCTTTTAGCAGGAATCTTCTATTTGTATTCAATAAAAAATCGCTTATCAACCAAAACGTCAACAATCAAATATATCGAAAATTACATTAAGTTTTTTTTAATTCTCCATCTGACAGATTGATGACATTTCCGGTTTCGATAATCGAATGAAATGCCAGTTGCAGAGACATAATCGCTATGCAAAACAGGCTCAAATATCTTTATTTTTTATAAATTGTGAAATATTCTGTTTAATTTTTTATATGTCAAATTTACAACAGAAGTGCCTGAAGACATTTGCAACTATTCTGATAAAATTGAACAGCTACTCAATTTGTAATATTGTTGAAACACGTCACAATTAAATTAGACGAGTCACAAAATTCTCCTGGTTTTCCGTCTTTCGAAATCGGTTTTCTCGAGGATTTAAATGTGGATTGACTTGATAGACCAGTCAGTTGCAAGATTAAAAATGTGCCATGAAGGACAAATGAAAATAATTACAAAATAATATTTGGTGCTTACGTGCTGCCCTGTTGGTGGGCAGACTCGATAGAAAGTGTCGTTCAAGGGACGTTGCTTGCATTCGAATGATTTGAGCAGTGGCGGCACATAAAAACGGGCGAGCAGACTTAAATATAGATCAATTACTGAATGGGTACCGATCATATACGACTTTCTCCGATAGATAAATGTAGTAAACGTAAACTTATCTTGTCTTATGTCTAATTCGATTGCGCCTAAAGTATTAAATATCCAAAAGCATGGTCGTTTTCATACCTTTCTATTGCAATCAACACCATTCTCTGTGGTCTAGTTGGCAAGAGCTGTGCCCCTACGATCAGGCTGGTCTGGGTTCATATCTCAGTGAGGAATAATAATTAAATTTTAAATTGAGATCATAGACATGAGTGTTTGTGATGTCCCTTCTCCTCGTCTTACTGTTGCATGATCTATAGAAAAATCTCGTACAATTTTCCAATTTGAAAATATTAGACACGTTATTATAATTCAAAAATATATATATACATTTGTACTAATTCGCAATTTTATTTATTAATAACAGGACCGGTTTCGCTCATGACGAGCATTATCAACTGATGAGACAATAAAATGTTAGTGCTTTTTATACAAATCAAAATGAAATAAAAAAAAGGTGTTATAAACGAATGGTATTGAAAAGAGTTTACAAATAAAAGTACAACATATGAATAAGTGACAATAAATTGACTAATGTTAAAATGTTATTACAAAACTCGTCAAACCGTGTTGCAAAATGTTTTTTGAATTTTAAATTATTGAGATATTAGGATTGGGAGTTCAAATACATATTCGAAGATTATCTGATCATTCAGAAATTTAAAAGTGCCATGTTTTATATATATTTACTGAGGATGGCGTGAAGCTAAAGTAACAATAAAATACGAAAAATTTTAATTCCAATTTATTCCAATGTCGAAATAAACGAAAATGTCGCTTTAAATACTTGATGAAAAAGTGAACATTTATTATAAGCATGTGACGCCACTGGATTGACGAAAAGACAACCGTGTCAACACGATGTATGCAACAAAATGTTGGCCAACGTATTGTATGTCAACCTGCATTGATTATTTTGTGGTTGTTGGAATTAGCTTACCTATAATTAACATCGCTACCGTTGATGTTGAATTACAATCAAATCATCTTCGGGTGTACACCGAACAGTTGACAGCTGATAAATAATAAAGGTACATAATTAACGCGGTTTTTTTCGCGTTCAAAATATTGTGTTAATTTCAGCGTGACTTTTTGCAAGTGTTGCTTTCATCAATGATAATCATTTATGTAAAATAATCAATTAATGTACATCGTTGATTTTTTAAAAGTTATAGCGGTGAAATAAAAATAATGGTTGTGTTAAGTGAAGTGAATTGAGAATATTTTCAAAGAATGCGAATATTGTACAAAAAAATATGATTCCAGAATTGTTGACAGTTTCCCTTTTTCGTGACAATCCCCTATAAATCTTTTAAATATTTCTCATTAGTTTCAATGAAGTCATAAATGATAGATATTAAACAAATCTACAAAAAAAAAAAAATGCTTTGCCATTTGTACAGATTAATTATTCACCGTGTCGAGTTTCTAGAAAACATGCGAAAAGCCTACTAGCGAAAAATAGCTCCATATATCCAGGCCTCCAACGGTTCAACGGGAGAAAATAAAGCTTTTGAAACTTTTCTTACGCTAGTTTTATTTTTAACGACCTATATTACATTGGTCAGTATTTAAATACATTAATTTTCAGTAGTTTACAAAGCGAATGGTCAATAGTAGCCGTGATTATACACATGTCTTTAGGTTAGGTTAGATTTTATGCCTTGACGTTAAAATACTCGACATTGTTTTTGTCTAATCCCGATTCTAATGCGAAGCATATGTCTTTCTTATAGAGGTATCTCAACATAACTATATTTTACGAGAAGTGATTGTTAATCAGTTGCTCAACCCTCCTTTTTAAGAGAGTAGGGATAGAAAGATAGGGCCAGGACAGAACTAGTGGTTAACTAATCGCTCTCGGTTTGCCTCGTTATTTTTGATAGGAAAGGTGGGAGAGAATCTAGATATCACAAACACCGACGTCTTCAAAGCCTAACCTGAACCAGAAACTTTTCGTTTGTGGAATGAATAATATGACCCATCTCGTTTCCTTTTAGTTCTTGGAGATCTATGTATTTCACTTTTCAACACATTGAAAGATTGATTTGCTTTTAATCATTTATATTATTAATAAGTATTTTTTCTCTAATACCTTTCCGCGAAATAATGACTTAAAAAAATATTTTCAATCGTCTTTTTTTCTCCATAAAAATTGATTAAAACCATTACAATTACGAGGAAAAAAGGTGCCGGAACTTTGACTTATAGCAATAGTTCACAAAGCATATTTGTATATAATTTTGTAAGATAAAAATCATTCTGTTTTTTGCCTTGAATTGGAAAAACTTCAAGACTTAAGTCACGTACGTATCAATGGTGTATTTATCGAATGATGAAAGCTCGAGGAAGGTCGCATTGTATCATGTTATTTAATTTAGACATGTACGAAATTGTGTTGTCCAGTATTAGGTAGCGAGTGTGCTGTGACTTGCGTAATATTAATATTCTAACTTCTACTTTCTTTCAGTGAGACCGCGATAGATGAAAGAGAAATTCATAGAATTATTTCAAATTAATAATAACACATTTCTGGTGACTGTGATTCATGAAAGTTTCTTGTATGGCTCATGTAATTTGAATTATTTCGCAAGGATTTATAAAACGGGAATGCAAAACCCGCGGTCCGTTTGAATTTTTTTGAAACCATCGAATGTTTAATCTCAAAATTAAAATATAGCACAATTTTTTTAAAAGTAAATCATTGAGTTCAACAAATGTGAGCAAGCTTTTTCGTTGATAAAGCAGAATAAATTAGTTAAAAAATAGGCTTCTTGATGAAATTTTGATTTGATTTTGCTTAATACCTGAACTTTTAAGTGAAAATCTGAAGAATCTAAGAAAGAAATAACACGGTCAAATGTAATGGTACATATCTTTTATTCAGCGTTATTCATTTAATTTTACACGGTTTTTGCACCCCAATTTTAAGCGGAACGTATCTTCCGTGTAAAAGAGGATTGAGCGTAATTTAATTTAAAAAAATTAGCGGCCTGAAACTATCACAATTTGTTTTGATGCGGCCCGCTAGAAGAAAAATGTTGTGCATGCCTGATATAAAATAATATTTAGCAATGCAGATATAGCGACCAAGTATCGCATTTTTATTGCAGTCAATTCTTCAACTGAGAGCAAGAAATACACAATTTTAACGATATTAATTGAAGCTTTAATGGTACAGAAAGAAGTTAAAGAAGAAAGTGATAACGGATATCGGATTGTGTAATATCTTTTGAATAAAAAGTTTCCAGGACTGTGCTTTGAGCGATATGTTTTATTTGTTATTGATGCACCAGTGACAGGGATATTGTATCATGATTCTAATCCAAATACTTGACTATTTTTTTTTTACAAAATTAATCATTTATATCTGTGGTTGGCAACACAGAACGCGAAATATATTTGAATGAATAGTAGACTTAATTTTTTAAATATTCCGGAAGCTCATAACATACATATAAACTTACATACTTTTATAACTTATTAAGATAAACTCAATTGTTTAAATCAACTAGAATCAAATGTTTACTCTATAATCAACCATCTTTAATGAACACTAAAAATAATTTTCATTCGTTTTTATTTCAGAAAGCAATCATCTATTCCATCTCTTTCATTGGAGGATATAAAATAGAAATCGACGAATCCGAAGAAGCATTGAATAAAATATTCAATAAGTTCTTTGAGAAATGTTAAATATCCTAGATAACATGTTTACACTCAGTATCATAAGGATTGAGGAAAAGTGGATAGAGGAATAAGACAAACATGCACATATCTTTGATATATATTGATTTAGGAAAATAGCGGAGTCTTAGAATATATAAATGAATGCGTGGAAGTGAAAAGAGAATCGAACAATAGATAATGCAAGAAAATGTGAATTGAAGAAGATATACAAGATCTGAGAAGAAAACTGTAGACACTGTGAATCATAAAAGCTATACAAGAAAAGCAATTTTAAGAGTTTTGACGAAGTGTTTATTTGATATGTGCAATATTATTGCGTATACTCAAAACTATTTATATAGAAGTGAATAAACAAAATATAAGAGGTTTTTAGAATTATAGAAGAAGAAATAAAAAAAATCTAAGATGAGTGCAATCGTGGGTGCAGCGACCGCCATTGGAGGTGCTGCAGTGACTGCCTCGTCTCAGGTGGCGTGGTTCATTCCTATGCTAGTCGGAGCAATCGCTTTCTTCCAATACGAGATGATGGACCCTGAATCTAGAGCTGCCGATACCGATGCTGATGAACTTCTTCCTGAATATGACTTTATAATAGTGGGCTCTGGATCAGCAGGTAAATTTGAGTAAATCAGATTATTAATTATCGGTTGATAAATAGCAGAAAAAATAATTGTTAAATATTAATTAAAATAAAAATAATAAAACATTTTTAGTACTTTTTCCACATAAAATTTATTAGATTAGGACCGGTTTCGCTCATCGCGAGCATTAAGCATTAAGCATTTTAATTTTGTGTAGTTATAATGTAATTTGCTAATCCTTTAAATTGTTAATAGTTGCTTACACCTTTTTATTTCAATTTAAATTTGTATAAATATCACTGTTTTTGTATTTTTCTTATCAGTTGATAATGCTCGCGATGAGCGAAACCGGTCCTGATCTAATAAATTTTATGTGGAAAAAGTACTAAAAATGTTTTATTATTTTTATTATAATGCCATTCCACCAAGTATTGACAGTGAACACCTTAAAAGTGATAAATATTAATTATATAAAGAGTGCATTGAGAAGCTATCAAACAAAAATTTAAAAAAATCATCTTTAATTCGAACATACGGAAACATTCAAAAGAAATTCAAAGTTAAATTGAAATATACATTGACAACTTTCAATCTGATCAAAAATCCTTTTTTGAATTTCCTGTATAATAAATTTAAATCAAAATGCGTTATCAAGGCAGAGAAGTGAAACTTAAATGTTAAATATATATAATTCATTGTTGCATTCATAGTTGGCTCTTTGGACAAAGAGTATGATATTCTCTGTTGAATTCCAATAATTATTATTTTATTTAAAATGTAATATTAATGTAACATAAATACATATAAATATATCGCCTTACTTCGAAAAAATGCTATAAAAATATCTAAGAAACGGAGGGTTTACCTCAAACAATTGGTTGGTCTTGAATACTCCATGAGCTATGGTCATTTACTTTCAAAATTTAATTAAGTTTCCAATTTACTATGAAGCAATTTTAATAATTCCAGGTGCTGTGCTAGCAAACAGACTGTCTGAAATCGAAGACTGGAACGTTTTACTGCTGGAAGCTGGCGGAGACGAAACGGAAATCAGCGATGTGCCATTACTTGCAGCTTATCTTCAGCTTAGTCAGCTGGATTGGAAATACAAAAGTGAACCTCAAGGGACTGCGTGCTTAGGTAAGAATTGGGATGTATCAATAATTTATAATTCATTAAATGAGCAAACTCGTGCAGCCTGGCATGATACATACAGAAAAACAATAATATAACTGCCTGTGGAGCACTGGCTATTTCACCTTTTAATACTCTGGTGCTATATGATTCATAAAAAATAGCAGTTCGTTTTCTTGGATAGTATCGAAAATTCTGAAAAGAATCAATAAAAAAAACTAAAGACTCTCCAATCAATGTGTTGCCAAGGGCAAAAAACCATAAATAATGAGTTTTTCAGAGCAATTCACAGTGAAGCTTAGAGGGCTAAATTTTTTGGGAAGTGACTGTACTTGGTAAAAAAGATACTGTCAGTCCATGAAGTACAAATTATTTGTTGTTCTACACCACTTAAAGTAGAGAGTAAATATAATTAGCAAAAAAAAAAGTTTTCCAAATATTATGAACCATATATTTTATAAACATCAGGTGGCTTAATGTTCACAATGTGCCAACAGAGAATGTGTGTGTGTTTGCTACGTTTTTAATAGACAGACAGATCAAGACATAATATGTATTATAATAATCAAAATTAATTAATACATGCCATGAACAAAATATTACAATTAATTTTACAAACCTAAGTTTCTATAGATATCCATTTTCTATGAAGAGTTAAGAGTAAATATTGAATATGTTTTGAAAATTTCAGCAATGGAAGGCGGTCGGTGCAATTGGCCGAGAGGTAAAGTACTCGGCGGTTCTTCAGTTCTCAACTACATGCTCTACCTCCGAGGAAATCACAAAGATTACGACAAATGGGAGGCTCAGGGTAACCCAGGCTGGGGTTCAGAAGATGCCCTCTTCTATTTCAAGAAATCCGAAGATAACAGGAATCCTTACCTATCCGAAACACCGTATCACTCTCAAGGTGGTTATTTGACTATCGGAGAAGCTCCATATCATACACCTCTAGCTGCTGCTTTTGTACAAGCTGGCGTGGAAATGGGTTACGATAACAGAGATATTAACGGAGAGAAGCAAACAGGGTTTATGGTAGCTCAAGGAACAACAAGAAGAGGAAGTCGTTGCTCTACAGCAAAGGCCTTCATAAGACCGGCCAGACTCAGAAAAAATCTGGATATTTCCATGAATGCTTACGTCACAAAAATATTAATAGACCCGGTTTCTAAAATTGCATTTGGAGTTGAATTTGTGAAAGATAGACAGATTCACCGAGTTACTGCAGCCAAGGAAGTGATAGTTTCAGGCGGATCGGTCAATTCTCCTCAACTCTTAATGCTATCAGGTATCGGTCCAAAAGCAGAACTTGCAAAGCATGGTATACCTCTGATCCAAGATTTACAAGTGGGGGAGAATTTGCAAGACCATATTGCTTTAGGTGGACTGACATTCATGGTAAATCAACCTATATCAATCGTGGAGTCGAGATTACACACCGTATCAGCTTTGATGCAGTATGCGGTATTCGGTGAAGGGCCTCTGACTATAATGGGAGGTGTGGAAGGTCTAGCTTTCGTAAATACGAAATTCGCAAACGTAAGTGATGATTTTCCGGACATTGAATTTCATTTTATATCAGGGTCTACTAATTCCGATGGAGGCAATCAAGTTAAGAAAGCTCATGGGTTAACAGACGCCTTTTATAAAGCAGTTTTTGGACCCATAGACAATATGGATACGTGGAGTATTTTGCCTATGTTACTACGACCGAAAAGTAGAGGCTCCATTAAGTTACGTAGCAAAAATCCCTACGATTATCCTTACATTTATCCAAATTACTTCAAAGATGAACGCGATTTGGAAACACTTAGAGAAGGAGTGAAAATTGCTATAGCATTGTCCAGAACCAAATCAATGCAACGGTTTGGATCACAGCTATCTCCACACATATTCCCGGCATGTCGAAGTATTCAAATGTACACGAATGCCTTCTTCGAGTGTATGATTCGACAGTACTCAGCAACTGTTTATCACCCTGTTGGGACATGTAAAATGGGTCCGTATTGGGATAAAACGGCTGTGGTCGATCCGCAGTTGAGAGTTTACGGAATACGAGGACTGAGAGTGGCTGACGCAAGCATCATGCCGAATTTAGTGAGCGGTAATACCAATGCTCCGGTGATAATGGTAGCTGAAAAGGCGAGTGATATTATCAAAGAGTTTTGGATGAGAAACAGTTGATCAACTGTACAATAATGGCTTCCGTGGTTCAGATTTGATTGTGGAATGTGCAGAATAACATATAACATGACATAGAAAAGAAAAGAAATTTTAAATATCAGATAGATTTGATAAAAAATATCCTTTCCAACAGTCATTTTACTAACAAAAGAAGATAGATGGCGCAGAGTAGTGCTGTAGCCATAAACTTTGCAGAGTGTATACAGTTACACGCTTGTTTATGATATTGTATACCATAACACCTATATTTATAACCTTTAACAATTTCCTGTATTGTAATTAATCATACCATGGATTAGAAAAAGAAAAAAGAATTAAATGAAAATTACTAATAAGGTGTTAACTGTCAATTCTTAATTGAAAGGCATTATACTAAATGAAAATGAAAGACAAAGATTTCTTATTGTTTTAATAATAAAACACTGACACTCAAATTTATTAGATGTTCAGCTATTATCAGTTAAAAGGCAATAGACCTTATATAGTTTTAGTTGATAGTAAGTGAAGTAAGACAATCTGAAGAAGTGATTAAATACAGCAGGGTATATTGAAACTTTCTGGAGGATTGCATCTGATGGATTGTAGACAACCTCCTATCAACTGCCATTGAATATTTTTAGTGTGTAAATCATTAGTGCAAATAATTGAATGTATGTTAATGAAAATTGATGAATAATAGTTAGTATAGATAAGATTCAAGCTGGATTAATACGAACTAACAAAATTAAAAGTGATTTAGTATAGACCTTATCAGTTGGAATTATTATGTGTGATTTGTTATGTTCCTTTATAAATATTTCTTTATGAAAAAAATGTGTACTTTTACCATAATAAAACTATTCTGGTGGATAATATCAGAAACGTTTCAAATATTTTATAATCTTATTATAAAGATCTGTATATTCTGTGTATATATTTTATTTTATAAATAAACAAAAAAAAAAATTTCAAGCTATTTCCATAAAACCTTTGAGAAATAAATGCGGACAACGCCATCTTTGAATTGCAGTTTGAATGATTAATATAGCAGAAAACTGTTTTAAAAGTCATTTCAATCAAAAATATTTTTCACTACAAGCCGATGAAATATTATTTCATTATAATGTAATTCACAAAGACAAAAATTTGCTTTAGAAATAAATATTATTTTTGTTTATTGATTGATTACAAATATAACTTATCATAGAAGTTTTATTGTAAAAGGTATAATAAAGTAAAAATATAAGTGTTAAAAGATATGTAATTGATATAAATATTGATTAAATGTTTCTTAAATAAATGAAATATCACATAGGAAATAAATGTTATATTAATAAACATATAGCATAATTGTTATGTGACACCTGTTTTCACTTTTTTAATACTACCAATACAAACATGAGTTTGTACAATGAAACCGCTTTATTCACTAACCCTCAAATTTGTGATATTTTGATAACAATTTTTTTTCTATATTCATTGACATTTCTACCTCTGGCACTGGCATCAATGTTCCATCTAAGCTGCGCACACGCGCAGCAGTTGGGAAGCCTCCGCCATTCTCTGGGTTGGCGCACACTACAAGATAGTTACTCAATTCATATTTGATTGGTCCGCGCAGCCTTTGAAATTTCCGCGCAGCTAACCTCTTGTCTAAGAGGGAGCATTGACTGGCACTACGACCGTTAGCCAATCTTTTAACTGATTGTGGAGCATGGAAGGGAATTCACCATAAAAGAGCTGTTGGAGCTTCATAAAGACCAAGAAACTAGAACGATGGAGGTGGTTTGGTAAATTTTTCATAATATTATTTAAGAGTCGTCACTGTAAAAATTATTCTGCAGCTGTAAGCTAATAATTTGATATGTGTTAAATTATAACATATCTCATGCAAACTTTATTAATATCTCATAATTTTTATAACTTTTTGGAAATTTCTAGGATTTCTGGAAAATTCACTAGCCTTGTTTATTTTATTGTAATATAAATTAAATCATTTTATTCCGTTGCTAGAAAGAATTTTATAATTTTTTTTTTAATTAATAAATAACATATTTTTAGCATTAAAAGCCCCCCTTCCACACATCAGTGAAGTCAATTAAAAGAAGGTTAAACTGTACTTTCATTATCAAATATTTATTGAAATTGCTGAATTCGAAAATATTGCATTAAAAAAACTGCTGATCATCTCGTGCATCAATAACATTATCAGGATAGAATTTCTTTTTAATGTGTTAACGGTGGAAGTTTACGTGACATAATGGAACAATGCTGACTTTTGGATTCGAAAAATTTCAACTGCTAAAGTGAAATATGAACTTGGCAATTTAGAAAGGTAAATATTACAGAGAGAGTTTTTCACAAAGATTCATTAAGACTTAAGTAATTAGAGTAGATAAGTAAGGACATTTGTCTAGTAACTTGTAAAGTACGTTTGTTAATTAAATGAATTATATCTTTGCGTCTTTTCTTTTCCTGCAATCAAGATGACTGTAGGCTTACAGAAATCTTTGACACTCTTTTTGACAGTTGTAACACATATTCAAGACTTATTTCTAGCCAGAATGATAAAATGTTGATGGTTAACTGGTAATTAATTGTTGTGTATTAATTTGGTGTGCCACATAGATTATTCAAACATCACATATGATTATTTACAATTATTTGACTAGTTATCCGTGTTTTGAAAATAATTCGACGCTTTTAAATATATTAATAAAAACAATAATCCTTTGTACTTCATTCCACTTTATTTAATATGTCAGGACCGGTTTCGCTCATTGCGAGCATTGTCAACTGATCAGTCGACAATCATCAGTTGACAATGCTCGCAATGAGCGAAACCGGTCCTGACATATTAAATAAAGTGGAATGAAGTACAAAGGATTATTGTTTTTATTAATATAATGCCTTTCCACCAAGTATTGACAGTGAACACCCTAAAAGCTTTTAAATATACACTCAGAGATATCCAGTAAAGAAATGAGAGAGGTTGCTGGACCTATAATACATTTAACACAATACAGAATATTGGAGATTCACAGCTTTGACTTCACTTGACAGATATAAGATTTTCTCGCAAGATGACGAACACAACTGTGTACCTGCGGAAAGACGGACAGTGAAAAAAACTCTTTATTTCAATTCAACTAGGTCATTTAATGGTCATATTGCATTAAAAAACATTGCAGGGTTAAATGATGAGAGTAGATATCAACTCAAAAAAGCTTTTCAACTACAAACCTTTATTTCAGCACATTTAAGTGCATAACAACCATTAGTCTTGGGTAACTGCTACCAAGACATTCATAGAAATCATTTGAAAGCATTTAATATGTTACAGGGATATACGCCTAGTAAGGATTGTAATTCTGTAACATGTGGTGGTAGGTACAACATTGAGTACTCAAAGTTGTTATTGTAACCATATTGGTTCCCAACACGTAGCATGTGGGCTACTGATGGAGCTTATCTCAACATATCTTGTGTAAAATGATAAGATGGGGCAGATGTGCTTAATTAACAATAGTGATTATATCATCCATGCCTTAGTGCACAAATCCTCAAATTAATTGAAATACCCATACTAATATTCAAGCCGGTGAGCAACTGCGACTGAAGAAAACGATGTTGACCAGTCGGTTACAAGTCCGGTCAAAAGAATAGTTTTGGGGAATATGTAATAAATGCAGTCACGTCAAAGATTCAATTAGTAAAATATGGTTGTAGTGTAATACTACTAGAGCAGCAAAAAAATGTGCAGTGATGCTTAATTATCACTAAGCAACTTCTGTTTATTAAAAATATGGCAGATTCACATTGTTTCCCACAAAGAAAAGACACGTGTATTTAATTATCGAGTATATCAAAATAAATTTAGTTTTAGAGATATTAAAAATAAGATTATGACACTCAAAGATGTGATTCGGTTTTTGGTTTCTAGTATGTATATTTTTTGATACCAGTGTTTGTTCTAAGATGGTTTGTGACATTCAAGGTGTATGAAATGAAAAACTGAAATTATTTCAAAATGGCGAGGGTTTATTTGAAGGGACTGCTGTCTAGTGTAAGAATTTTATTATCGTTAGGAACCGGTCTTTTGTTTTTATTGAAACTACAACCATTAGTACAAAAATACAGGCCAGACATTGTGGATGCGGAATATAGAGTGAACGACGTCGAATATTTGCACGACTATTATGATTTCATAATTGTAGGCGGAGGTTCGGCAGGTGCTGTAGTGGCGAACCGACTGTCAGAGAATCCAGAGTGGAAGGTTTTACTTTTGGAAGCCGGTAAAGATGAACATATACTGAGTGAACTTCCTCTCTTGATGCCTGCTTTGCAAATGACCGATATGGACTGGAAGTTTTTAACGGAGAAGGATTACGGTTATTGTTTATCTATGAGAGAAGGACGGTGCAATTGGCCGAGAGGAAAATCTCTCGGAGGTTCCAGTAGCATAAACGCAATGTTATATGTAAGAGGAAACAAGAAAGATTACGACCTTTGGGAAGCTCTTGGAAATTATGGATGGTCGTATGAGAAGATTCTACCATACTTTATAAAATCTGAAGATATGCGTATACCCGAGCATAAAGATAGCAGGTTTCATGGAAAAGGTGGATATTTAACAGTAGAAGAGTTTCGATTCAAGCAGCCATTGTTTCACTATTTTCTATCGGCAGCTAAAGAAATCGGTTACAAAATTACTGATATAAACGGCGCTTCTCAGACAGGATTTACTAGTTCTCATGGAACGCTACGAGATGGTTTACGTTGCAGTACTGCAAAAGCTTTTTTAAGATCGTCGTCAAAGCGAGAAAATCTACATGTCAGTATTGACTCACAAGTCACGAAAATATTGATAGATGGCAACTCAAAAAAGACAAAAGGCGTTGAATTTATTAAGTACGGAGAAATTAAACAAGTTTACGTGCATAAAGAAGTAATATTATCAGCCGGAAGTATTCAGAGTCCGCAGTTACTAATGCTATCAGGAATCGGCGACGAGCACCAGTTAAAGTATCACGGAATAGAACCAATACTACATTTACCAGGCGTCGGTGAAAATCTTCAGGATCACGTAGCTCTCGGCGGAAGTCCGTATTTGTACGAATCGTACGACGGAGAGGACCTGGGTTATAATATAAAGACGTTCTTCCATGAGAACTCAATTAACAGATTCATCTACGACCACGAAGGACCGCTTTATAATCTTCCAGAATGTGAAGTTATGGGTTTTGTGAATACATATTATGCCAATGAAACGGAAGATTGGCCCGATATACAGCTGATGTTAGGGGCGTATGCTGATAATACTGACGGAGGTCAATTTGGGAAACGGGATTTGAGGCTCACCGATGATATGTATGCTACCGTTTACGAAGATATTCTTTACAAGCCAGCGTATTCCGCTGTTCCACTTCTTCTGAGACCGAGGAGTAGAGGTCAAATAAGGCTGAAGGATAAAGATCCTTATTCGTATCCATTGATTTTTCCCAATTATTACACAGATCCGTACGACATCAAAGTTATGGTTAGTATTATAATTGATTTTTACATTACACAGAAATGAATTAATTTTTGATTGTAAACAAATTTTATGCAAAATATTGATAAATCTAATAAAACTGCGTGTGGTGCACTGGCAATGTCACCTTTTTATATTCTGGTGCTATTTTATTAATAAAATAACCCATTGTTGTATTTGTGGTTGGCAGGGCCGTAGCAATGATTTTAGCGACCTTGGTGAATATCAAACGTGGCATTCCATCGTGTCATATTATTTTATTATGAGAGTTCGTTGGCGCCCCACAGAACATTGTGCCCACAACAAATTTCGAATGCGGATTTCCCAAAATTACTAGTGCGGGAGGTTTTTTTTTTAGCTCTTCCGTGCTTCATTTTCTCAATCCCGAAATGAATTTCAAGATCACAGAATTGGATGAGATCCCGGGACTGGATTCCCTACTCCCAATGTATCGTAATGGAGGTAGCTCCGTCTACCTATCTACGAGAACTGCTTGTCACTCAAGTTGCTCAATCTTTCTTTTTTTTTCGAAGTAAGTAGGTATAGAAAGGATAGGATGAGGATAGGATTAGTGGTGAATTAATTGCTCTTGCTATGCCCCATTATTTTGTGATTGGAAGAGTAGGAGAGACGAATAAACATCCCTTCAAACACAAATCGAAAAACCGATTGAAAAAATTCTCGCAGAAAACATGTAGTGTGACTTGAAACCGTAAAATCTGTCACAAAATCCAAGGGTGTCGATCAGTATGCCCCTGACCTGAGAGGACAATCGCAACAGCTGACAAAACAAAATATTTCTTAATTATATTTGTATATTCCAGATTGAAGGAGCAAGAATAGCTCACAAATTGTCTGAAACGCCAACAATGAGAAAACTTGG
The DNA here is from genome assembly GCA_030503985.1 of Himalopsyche tibetana. Taxonomy (NCBI): domain Eukaryota; kingdom Metazoa; phylum Arthropoda; class Insecta; order Trichoptera; family Rhyacophilidae; genus Himalopsyche; species Himalopsyche tibetana. The sequence continues at coordinate 11,025,327 of JAPJYX010000011.1, read as the reverse complement.
CGCAAAGATGAGCAAGACTAAGATTCCAGGATGCGCGCACACCGGAGATGACATGATGTCTGATGAGTATTTGGAGTGCCAAGCAAGGCATCACACCTTGACTATCTATCACCCGGTGGGGACCTGCAAGATGGCGCCGAAAGATGATCCCTATGCAGTTGTAGATTCGAGACTCAATGTAAAGATTTTTGTTTAATTTTAGTATTGGACTATATTCAAATAACAATGTACAAGGGAAGCAATCATGAAAGTATTCACTTTGAATAATAATTGTCTGTGTAAATATTGTGAGATGGAAAATTTATAGTGTCTGTAATTCAGGTTTTGCGTGACATTTCTGTGATCCTGTTTCATTACTGTAGGTACATTTAATAACTTTATGCAGAAAAAAAGTAATATTCAATGTCAATTAAAAAAGCAGCGCCTTTACACTTTTTAATTTAACACTACACCACTGTTGATGTACTAGGTAAAATCTTTAAAAAAAATTATAGTATTGAAAAAATCTATATAAACAACTTGCAATTACATATTGTAATGAATTCATTTTAGATGTAATAGTTAGTAAAAATCACTAATCCAATTTTTTTTTTGTCCGTCTCTAATACTTGACATGGTTTTTGTGCTTTTTTTTCAGTTGGTATAACTCTAATAATACATAATAATATATGCAGCTATATTCACTGTTTTAATGGTCGATATGAAAAACGTCAACAATAAAACGAATTTTCTTTAGTTTTTTTATGTTTGATCAATCATGTCTATTCGCTATACATATCAGAGTGATAGTAAAACATAAATATGCTTTACACAATGCTATTTGACGAGTCTGAGTTAATTTCAAAATAGCCTCTTTCTAATGCACCCTTTTGATCGGTAGAATAAATCACTGAACATAGACGCAATTATTATATCTAAATCAGTGGTTCCCAAACTAATTTGGCTCTTGGACCCCTCTCAAAGCACAAATCTGACCATGGACCCCCAAGTGAAATAATAAATTTATTTTTAATGCCTCGAGTGGTAAATAAATGGTGATGTTAAAAATGAAAGTTTAAAAAAACGACGTTTTTGTAGTATTTATTAAAATTATAAATTTTGTTTTAAAATACAAAAACACATTTTATTTCATTGAAATGGGTGAATCTGATGGGATATTAGATTAATAATAAATTTGAATCGTTCAAACTATGTACATTCTCACAAATTTTGTCACTAACGACCCGGGTTTCGCCTTTCGGCATCTTCAGGCATTCAAGTGCACGGATGAACTTGAACTGACGCTTAGCAAATAAAAGTTTCGTGCTTATATAAGATACAAATGCATCACTGAGTCCAAAGCCATTGCTGGCGAAAAGGATGAGCTCATGGGAATGCCAACAGATTTGTGTAGTAAGCAGTTTCAAGAATTATATAATCTGTTTGTCGGCAAAGGTTTTATGATTATATGATTTTATGGTTATATAGGGTATAGAAGAGGAGATGTGGGAAAATTTGTTATTTCGTTTAAAATCGGAAGACTTTGCAACTGTGCTTTATTGATTTCTAAAATTTCTTGGAAAAAGAGCTTATGACTGTCCGTATTTGGGTGTAACATTTTTATCCCTTGTTCCTGATTGAACACGTGTCCTTCCGAAATTAAGTGATTAGCAAAAGTAGACGTGTCTTTTTTCAATCTAAAGGCTGCCATATGTTCTAAAACTCGGATGTTCAATGTTCTTTCTGTTTTGCCGATATAAAACTTTGTACAACAAGAGCATTGCAATCTATAAATCCCGGATTTATTTAAGTAATGTATTTTATCTTTATTATTAATTAATAATTTGCCTAAAGAGTTTTTACAGTAAAAAGCAGGTCTAACACTATCAGCTAGCTGTTTTTTAATTTTGAGACTTGTATTTCCTAAAAAAATGATTCTACGCCAATACCTAGTATGATCTATGTCCTTTGACACTATACCTTTAAATAACATTTTTTCTGCAAGTTTAGCTTGTTTTTTTGATAAAAGATTGTCTATAAGAGACATATCGTATCCATTGTTTATGGCGATTTGTTTGATGATTTTCAATTCAATATTAAAGTTTATTTCGTTTAAAGGAACACTCACAAGTCTATGTATTTCTGAATGAAAAGCGGCTAGTTTATAAGAAAATGGGTGCATTGAATTTTTATGGATTACAGTGTCAGAGAATGTTGGCTTCCGAAATATTTTAAACTCGTGAGAATGATTTTCAATGTTAATATTTAAGTCAAGAAAGTTAATATTTTTGCCTCCGACTTCTAGAGTAAATTTAATATTTTTATCTAATGAATTTATAAAGTTATGAAAGTGAGTTATTTGTCTATCTGTTCCATTAAACAGGCAAAGAATATCGTCTACATATCGGAACCAATAGACTATAGGTTTGGCTTCTGTTTTGTTTCTAAAAATTGTATCTTCTAAATAGTTCATATAAAACTCAGCTAACAACGGTGATAGGCAGTTTCCCATTGCAAGGCCTTCTGTTTGTTTATAAATTGTATTGTTAAATTGGAAATAGTTCTGGTCAACGCAAACGTCTAATATATTTAATAACTCTTTTGTTACTATTGGGTTTACTCTACGTGCATTTAAGGTATCTTCGATAATCCTTTTGCATTTGTTGACTGGTACATTAGTAAATAAACTGACCACGTCAAATGAAATTAATTTTGAATTGCAAGGAATGATTTTATTTTTAAGTTTTTCAACTAATTCTAATGAATTTTTTACGCTATATGTCGGGTTGAATCCACTATGGTTACGAATGAGGGAGTTAGCTTTTTTCGATAATTTATAGGCTGGGGCATTAATATATGACACTACAGGGCGAATTGGGATTGAAGGTTTATGAAGTTTCGGTAATCCGTAAAATTTGGGAGCTAACGGATTCCGTGTAGACAAAGAATATATATCTTTAGGGTTGATCGTAATATTACAACTGTTAATGACATCTTTGACATCTTTGTTAAATTTTACTGTAGGGTCTTTTTTTAGTTGGACTATATTGTTACTTTCGAGAAAGTTATTAATTTTATCAACGTAATCATTACTCGTTAGCAGAACTGTGGTACTTCCTTTATCTGCTTTTGTGACAATGATGTTATTTTCTTTAATTTTATCTTTAATATTCTTAAGAGTGACTAACTCATCGTTAAGTTTACTTCTATTTTTAACACTCGACAAATAATCCTTTTTAAGAATGCGAGAACATATATGCTTACTAGTTAGATTTTTATGTAGTGCGATTTCTAAGTCTATCGCAAGGTTTTCATAGTCAGATTTTCTATTCGGTAAAGGTGGGCAGTATTTAAGACCTTTTGATAAGAGATTTTGCTCGTCTTTTTCTAAAGTTACGTTAGTAAGGTTTACCACTCTATCGAAAAATATGATTGGTGTTTCCTTGTTTATTATCAACTGTGATTTCTCAAGTAATGTTTTATTTTTCTCTTCAATAAGTTTCTTTAGTTTATAAGCCTGTTTTTCAAATTTAAGTTGTATAATTTCTGACACTTTATATCTAACGTCTCGGTCCAATGTATCAAATTCAATGGGGTGAAGTTTCTGTGCGAGCAAACAATGAATTACTTTAAGGTATTGACTAACATTATCACGAGTTACATACCATTGACCTGTTTCTGCTTTCAGCCACGCTGCTTTAGCTTTTTGCAAAGCCTTAACTGCAGCATTAAAAGCATTAAAAGCAGCTTAAAAGCATTAACTTTCTTGACTTAAATATTAACATTGAAAATCATTCTCACGAGTTTAAAATATTTCGGAAGCCAACATTCTCTGACACTGTAATCCATAAAAATTCAATGCACCCATTTTCTTATAAACTAGCCGCTTTTCATTCAGAAATACATAGACTTGTGAGTGTTCCTTTAAACGAAATAAACTTTAATATTGAATTGAAAATCATCAAACAAATCGCCATAAACAATGGATACGATATGTCTCTTATAGACAATCTTTTATCAAAAAAACAAGCTAAACTTGCAGAAAAAATGTTATTTAAAGGTATAGTGTCAAAGGACATAGATCATACTAGGTATTGGCGTAGAATCATTTTTTTAGGAAATACAAGTCTCAAAATTAAAAAACAGCTAGCTGATAGTGTTAGACCTGCTTTTTACTGTAAAAACTCTTTAGGCAAATTATTAATTAATAATAAAGATAAAATACATTACTTAAATAAATCCGGGATTTATAGATTGCAATGCTCTTGTTGTACAAAGTTTTATATCGGCAAAACAGAAAGAACATTGAACATCCGAGTTTTAGAACATATGGCAGCCTTTAGATTGAAAAAAGACACGTCTACTTTTGCTAATCACTTAATTTCGGAAGGACACGTGTTCAATCAGGAACAAGGGATAAAAATGTTACACCCAAATACGAACAGTCATAAGCTCTTTTTCCAAGAAATTTTAGAAATCAATAAAGCACAGTTGCAAAGTCTTCCGATTTTAAACGAAATAACAAATTTTCCCACATCTCCTCTTCTATACCCTATATAACCATAAAATCATATAATCATAAAACCTTTGCCGACAAACAGATTATATAATTCTTGAAACTGCTTACTACACAAATCTGTTGGCATTCCCATGAGCTCATCCTTTTCGCCAGCAATGGCTTTGGACTCAGTGATGCATTTGTATCTTATATAAGCACGAAACTTTTATTTGCTAAGCGTCAGTTCAAGTTCATCCGTGCACTTGAATGCCTGAAGATGCCGAAAGGCGAAACCCGGGTCGTTAGTGACAAAATTTGTGAGAATGTACATAGTTTGAACGATTCAAATTTAATATTGAAATTCCACCAAGCACCTTCAGTCGAAATCTTAAATTAGATTAATAATGTTCGACAATTAAATCCATAATTGTCATTACTTATTTTCTTACGTACCTACTATAATTATATTTTACTGAGTATGTAAAAATCATTACCATTTTATTTATTTTAAAATTCACAGTAATGAAAAAGGTGTCAGGAATATGTTTATATGTACTCTTTCGCGGACCACCCGACGTTGTCCACGCACCCCTAAATGATTTTTAATTTCTCACGCACCCCCTCAGCAATCTCAAGGACCCCCGGGGGTCCGTAGGAACCACTGATCTAAATTATAACAACCGTAAAAAAGAACACAAAAATCACGTTAACAGTAAGAGACCCTAATAAAATTCGGAATAGCCCTAACCAATGTTCCCTCTAAGCCGAAGGTTTAGATGCGCGGAAATTTCAAAGGCTGCGTGGAGGCTGCGCGGACCGATCAAATATCAATTAAGCAACTGTCTTGTAGTGCGCGCCAACCCGGAATGAGTGCGCGGGGACTTCTCAACTGCTGCGCAGCTTAGAGGGAACGTTGGCCCCAACCCATGTGAGTGGGCGGTCTTGATGATTTAAGCAAAACGATTTATTAATTTTGATATTAATTATTTCAGGTATACGGAATACACGGTCTACGTGTTGTCGATGCAAGCATAATGCCGCTGATAGTCAGCGGAAACACGAACGCTCCGACAATAATGATAGCTGAAAAGGCATCTGATATGATCAAGGAAGATTGGTTAGCTGGACTACAGTTTGTTATACCCGTATCAAATGAAAACCATGAAACCATCCATGATGATACAGTGATACAAGATTATCAAGAAACAGATACGTATGGCCAAGAAATATTACAAACAAGTTTAGCGGATTATGTGAATAAAGAAAACGAAGAGATGCAAGAAGAGTTTGAAGACTTCTCAGAGAACATTAAAGAGAAGTTGTTTGCAAACAAAATGAAGTTGATTTCATCATTGCAGGGATACGAAGAAAATAATGAATCGGATGAGGAAACAGAATATTATGAAGAAATTATACCTCCCTATGAAGGCCAGTATCAAATGTCTCATCTAATTCCAACGTATCCTCCAATTGTGAAACCGGATTGTCCATTGGATCAATATTACCCAAATTTACATCATCCCAAAAAGTTGATTACAGATTTTTTAATGCCACATAAGTATCCAGTAATAGATGGACAGCATAATATACAAAGCTTTAATGAAGAATCTGATACAAAATTCCAAATTCCGGAGAATTCTCACGTGATAGAAGATCCTTTGATTCAGCATGATGGTGAAAAGCCACATAAAAAGAAAATTATAGCATCAAATATTCCACCGAAATACGATCAAATAATTTTCAAGCCCCACCAAGAAAGCAATCTAAATAAGTCACATGAAACTAAAACACATTTTTACCACACGATTGCTAACCTTTATGCTAGTAAAAATCTACATAATTCAAAGCCTGAAATGCCAGGAATTGTTATACAACACAATACTGCTGATCATCATAAAAAGGAAACAAGTAACGAACATGATGTAATAATCTTTAAGCCAATTCATGCTGAAAATTCCACTCCAAAACCGCAAACCGGTATAAATAAACCAAACTTCAATGTGCACAATAATCACAATGATCAAAACAATTATGAAAATGCAAAGGTTCCAATCGAAAATGGGCCGTATTATTCAGCATTCAGCAAACCAACAAGCGATAAAAATGACAAAATGAATGATCAGAAACAAAACAGTGCTATCAATATTTATTCGGATAATGCCCACTCTATCACATTTTTCCAACACGATAAAACGGATTCAAAGCCAAATTTACATATAAATATATCAACAAACCATGGAGTTGATCAACATCAGAAAACAGATGATAAACAAAAGTATTTTAATCAAAAGCCAACACATCAAGATTTAAGTGATCAGAAGAAAGTAGATGACTATAAACCAAATCTACCACATCAAAACTATTTTAATAATGGAGAACACAGTCTACCACATTCTCATTATTCGGAAAACCAAGCAGAAATAACATTTCATATCTCAAAAGGGCCAGTAGATAAACCAGTCATACCAACTTCACACAAAGATGATCATCATCCAATGTTTACGAAAATAAAACCTCAGGTTATTGAATATCACAATAATACAGCACATTTCCATGTTCCAGATGTACACAATGAAAACATCAATCATAAAAATGAAATGGACATGTCCAGACCATATAGTCTTGAAATTGGGCACGGCACAGAGAATTTTGCAACAAACCAAAATGTTCACCCACCATTTGGTATAAATTTACCAAACGAAGCAATCGATTCAAACAATAATGACAACTCAAATATATCATGGCCAATTGGATATGATTCGCACAAGAAAATACACGATAAACCAATCTTATATCCAAACCACCATGAAGAATATGCTCCAGGTTCAAGTATAAATATTGAAAATGGACATAATACAAACAATGCTGTAATAAATGAAAACAATCAGAATACATTTGGTATTAATTCACCAAATGAACTGACCCATTCAAATCATGACAATTATCCAAATTTACCAAGTCCAATCGAATTTGATGTGCACCAAGAAGCACACGATAAGGCAATCTTATATCCAAGTCACAAAGGAGAACATGTTCCAGATTCAAGTATAAGTATTGAAAATGGACATAACATAAACAATATTGTAATAAATCAAAATGACTACAAACCATTTGGTATTGAATTGCCAAATAAAGAAACACATTTAAACAACAATGACTATCCAAATAAACCAAATATTCAGTTTGAATTTAATGAACACAAGGAAACACAAGACGAGGCAATCTTTTATCCGAGTCACCAAGAAGAATATGCTCCTGGTCCAAGTTATTCAAATGAATATACTATAAATGAACAATACAACAAAACACCAGCTTCACAATCAGGCTATGTTGATAATTATATGCATCAAAACGAAGAAGAGACATTTAATAAAGATTCTGTTGATAATATGTCAGGAAATAATGACCATAAAAGTAGTTCGATTCCTACGTTTCCTATAAGTTACAATGATGCTTTGTTATACCATAAAAATGGAGAATCTAAAGCAACCAATTTTGATGGAATAAGTAATCAAAAACTTGATGTAAGTTACAATGTCAAACCAATTTGTAATCCAGTAAATAATGGCCAACAAGTGCCAGTAGAACCACAGTATATCGAATATCCAAAACAGCCAGTTGACAGTAATACACAACAAGTGGTAGAAAATAAAATAATTCCAAGTAACAATATAAATAGTCAACTTGGAGGAAGTGCAAGCGTGATGCCATTTCATCCAGAGCAGTATAAGGCTGTTCCGTTTGTACATCTGATTACAAATGACATGATTCCTTTGTTTAACTTCAACAAAAGAGTGGATATTCCACAACCAAGAAAGAATTGAAGAGATGTTCATTTAAGATAGGTCTCTAAAATATATTTCAACAAATTTAACCTATATGTTTAATATTCAATCAGATATTTTAATTCTTCTTTTTTCAGGATCTCTCTTCTCTACATCGCAAAATATAAACTAAGAAAGATAAAATAAGGAACAGCAAACACATAACCAAATTTTTGGATTACTAATATTTTTACTGAAATCAAGTGTGCTGTACCGATACATAAAATTTTGATAAGTGCTTCGGATCAAGAAGATGCTTTAAAAATTGGACATATTTTGAAGTATTGATTATATTAGAATTTATATCTTTCTTATTCAAGTGAAGTATTTGAAAGTTAAAATGTGTTATTTAAGGTTGTTTATGGCAATAATAGTGCATTAGAAAAGGTCTACCTATCTTCTGTCAAGAAACGAAGAATGAATCATCTAATTAAAAATGATACTTAAAAACAGCCAAATATTTCAAAAAACATTACTTCAAGAGATTATTCAAAAATTATAATGTTGTGACGTATTGTTTGAATATTGCCGTCTTGTCAGTGCCACCGACATAGAGCTTCAAATAAATAACATATATCAGCCTAGACCAGGGGTGGGAAACCTTTTCTTCTCTAAAGGCCGCATTCATTTTTCTGATTCAACATAAGGCCGCAGTAAACATTGACTAGGGAATCTTTGTCCGTAAATAGGAATTTACGGTCAGAATATGTCAAGAATTTACAAATTTACATAAATTTACAGAATTACAGAATTGGCCAGAAGGCTGCACCATAGTAGCCAAAAAAACGCATGCAGGTTCCCCACGCTTGGCCTAGACTCTAGTTTGCTAGATTTCCAAAATCACAGATCGGGCACTGACAAGACGGCCATTTTGAATTAAATGTCAAATACTTTATGACCTCACATTGCGATTTTACCGATAATTAATCAATAATTACATAAATTATGAAAGAATTTAATGTTTGCATGAAATTTTTAAATTGAAATATAAAAAAAATATTATAGAACAAAATGTCTTTTATCTTAGAAGAAAAATAAATATAAAAATATCAGCCCATCGTGAAAAGTTGTTTCAATCTTTAAGAATTAAATTTATCCGTAAAATGTACTGGTCCTGTAGCCTAATTGTTGAAGCTCATGAGCTCATCAGCTCGTATACTTGCCTTGTATGAAAAATTAAGGTTGAGCGACTGAATAACAATAGCAATGTTCTTATAACAACTCCTGTTGCGTTGCTTGGTAAGGATCCATCTGCTTTACATTGGAAGCAGAAACCGATTGCAGCACCAAGTGGTGAATTTTTATTCAGAGGAAATAAATATTTGTTACATAACAATTATTTATTTCAATCAATCTGGCACACCGTTTTCGTTGATATTTGATTAAATTATTACTTACAAATGAATAAAATATTTTTTTATACTATTCCACATTTTTTTAATAATGATCAGTATCAATTCGCCTCTGCAAACCTGCAAGCCGGTCTTGATTAATGTAACTATATATTACCTTTTCACCAAGAATTGACAGTGAACACCTTAAAAGGATCATTACAGTCTGAAGGCATCTGCAGCATGCGACCCGGCCAGTTCCTAAGTCTCATTATGACAACTGACGGTCAACCTAGTACATTTCTTAATCTCCAAATTTCTCACTAAATCATACCACCTCACCCCCAATATCTGACATAAGCATCTAGCCTTGAAGCTCAGTATACAAATTCGTCTGAGACTATGTCAGGTGTCATCATTTGCTACTGTAAAGTAGCACTAGTGGAATGCATGCGTTGAAAAAATGCTATTCGGTTTTAATTATGTGCTATATGTCCCAGACAGTCCTCGTTGAGTAAAACATGATGAATAAATTATGGCAATAGTGAAATTTAGGAAAATAATATAGTAGAGAAGGCATAAATTGTACATTAATTAATAAATATTACTAAAGAACTACGAATATTGGATGCCGCTGTATATAAAATAACTAACAAATGAAATCTTGTGTTTTTTTGCCCATTTTATTTCATGGGTATAAATTTGTATTATATAGGCCCTCGAGACGTGAAGTGACTATTAAGTACAACCACTTCTTTATTTGGTGTTCTGGTGAATTGCATATTTTTATTTTATGGAGAAAACACTATTGCAATGTGTATTAACTAAGGTTACTTAGTTTTTACAATACTTTAAAACGTGTAGAATAATACAACGCATCTATTTTTTCCCAAAACACCACTCACTTCACTTCTAATGGCCACATATGATAAAACATGATGCAGTAATCCAAATCCTTGTAGCAAATTAGCTGAAAACATTCCAGTTTCAGGTGTCCACGGCTTCCATTTTGGGAAGCACTGATCTAAGCCATCGATATGCTCTACATTGGGAGCGGACATTGTTAAGAAAAAACATTTTGAAAAAGATTTTTTCTAAAGATGTCGTATTTGAATAAGAATCGGCATGTCATATTAAAAAGATAAAAAAAATAGCTACCTATTTTATTTTCAAATTTTACAACAATGTAAAAGACTTATATTCAAAATAATAAAAAAGAGCAAATATTGACAGTCAAGACGGTAATGCAAAACTTATTGTTGCACTACCAAATTTTGACAGCTGCATTGATAAGAATGCATAGCTCAACAATTAAGCAGTCGTTTTCTTTGTTTTCAGAAAATATGTAGATGTACAAATAATGACAATGTATAAAAAATAATAATATTTTCTTTATAGCAGATAAGCTTTATTGTTAAAGGTCCGTTATTTAGTTTAGTGGTCATCGCTCTAGGGCAGAGGTCGGCAACCAGGTACTTTGGTATCTGCCCAAATACATTGCAATACATATTTTTTACAACATAAAACATTTCACAGCATACTTACTCATCTAGCAAAATTAAAGTATATTGCCCTTGGTTATAAGTAGGGCTTACATAATTATTTCCTAAGACTCGGTTTAACTTGGTTTTCGAAGGTTCACAAAAAATAGTGAAAAGAGGTTAACTTTTTAAACTTCATTAAATGTATACCTACTGTCAGAAAAAATACTTAAATTTTATTCGGTGTTACTATTCGGTGGTGGACTAATTATACCCGCCCTGTCTTACAGAAGGGTATCTGAGTCAAAATGCAGAAGAACCATACACCCAGTCCTCTTTTTACGTGATTTTTATGTGCGACTTCGCTTTTACGCGAGTTTTTTGGACGGCATTGTTTCTTTTTTTAACGCAATTCACTCACTTTTACACAATTTTTATCTAACAAAAATTTTATATGTGAGGCTATTAATTGCAAACCAGGCTCGTTCCAAACCTGGGGAAAGATGAACCATGAAAGTAATATAGTAAATAAAAATACATTTTTAAAGTATTTTTAGAAAGCAGTCTCAAACCTGGCTTGATAACATACAAAATGAAATTCAAGATTCATTTATGAACCATTTTGTAATGAGGTTTGCAAATAATAGCCTAATGTAGTCTTTACGAATCTTTGAATATAATATAACTATAATGCATAACTTTTTTGTATTTCAATTTAATTTTTAAAAGGAGTCATCTGTTTTTTACTACTCCAACTCTGAACGCACAGACTCGTTTCAAAGACATGGATGTCGGTGATGTTAGCATTCCTCTCATATTCATCTGGTCCTAAAAACGGAGGATAGAGAAAAGCTGAGTAAGAACTGTTCATTTCCTAGCCATGATGATAAAAGCTAGGTTGTGTGACTGAATAATAAGTAGTAGTTCTATATAGTTGAACTATAGAGTTGAACAACATAGTTGAACTTCTAGAGAAGAACTTCTGTTGAGATTCTGCATAGTGAGTTCATATGCACATTATGATCTCATATGGATAAACAAAATATTGGCAAAATATAGCACTGATAAGGAAGCTGTTTTATTTGTATAAAGATTATAATTATATATCAGAGCAAAGCTGAGCTAAAAAAAAAAACCAACAGATGTCATACAAAATAAACAAAACAATCCAGATTATTGATAAAAGTATTCCAATTTCAAAATGAGCCTCAGTATTTTGGCAGGATTTCAGTTGTGCAGATATTAGTTATTCAGAAATAACAAAGTGATAAGGGATAATGTAACTAATTGGTTAATTAATTATTAATCACCAAACAAATAACAATTAAAAGTACCTAACTTGTTAATTTATTATAAATAGATTATATTGAGAGATTGTTTCTATACCAGAAGAGAAAATGATTAGTTTATTGTAACATGTTTGGAGTTATAAAAGTGTTATTAATTTAAGATAAGTTTTGTATACAAAATATGTAACGGAAGTGGCACTGAAGCTAGTTATCGGTACGGTTGTGAGGTGAGATATTACATATATTGGATTTTCATTGCACATTTTTAAGCAAGGCAAAAGAATCATGTAAATTAGTATACTATATATATTTTGGGTAGTGTAAAATGGTTTTACTTTACCCATAATTAGAATGGCAACTTGTAATATTACACAAATATAATATATTATGGTATATGTCAGTTAGAATAATAGTTCTTTGACCCTTTAAAAACAAAAATACCCAGAATACAAAAGTGAATTAATTTGGAAAGTATTTGCAGTTTCAAAGATGTTCAAAGATGTACAAATCAAAATACAGTTAGAAAATGATTTGGATATAATAAATACAGTTTTATCATTTGTTATTGGTATAAGTATTTATTGTCAATATTGAATATCCGTTAGGTTCTCAAGAATTTTCACCACATTATGCAATTTCACAATTTATTAATGCCATGTGAAATAACAGAGCCCATCATGTTTTTCCAGATTCTTTCACTTACTTCACTAGACTAGTATTGAAGTATTGTATGTTTTAATTAAATAAAAATCAAATTTATTAAATGAAAAACAAAACTAAAGTGTCGTTAAGTATTTATTTTAATATTTCAGACATCTGAAACAACCAACGTTACCAATAAACAATGGAATTCCAAAACTTAACATCAGCATGTGGAAATGTATCTGGTGATCTCTTTGGATCGATGATGCTCACTACTTTCTCTGCACTTTTGGCGGCCCATTGCAAATTGGTGGATCCAACACAGTGGCCTCCTGATAGACGAGAATATATCATGGATGAAGGTAAGAGGTTTAAACCTTTTTTTATCATTAAAGGTCAAAGATGCTTTCATTTAGGTTGAAAATGATACAATGATTTCAAAATATCTATTGGTTGACATACTCACACAGTCGATGGCTTTATTGTGGAAAAATATGTTATTGTAATATTTGTATTTGAAATATTAATACATAAGTAACTTCTGAGAAATTATTTTATAAATAACGTCATTATAGCAATGATTAAAATTTTATTATGATCTTTAATTTGCAACTAAATTAATTTAATAATGAAATAAGACTTCTTAGAATTTTAATTGATTTAAATATTAATTAAAAATACTTATTATTGTATAAATATACAGCTAATCTTCTGCTATATATTGCATAAAGATTTTTAATAATATTAACAAAACAATAAATTTGTCCATCACTTTGTATTTAACTACACATAGTTCTGACGACAGCATGAAATCAAAATAGCTATCCACTATAGTACATTATAAGTCTTAAAGAAATAATAATATTACTTACTTTTCCATATTATAATGCAGTTCTGCCATGTTAATACTTATCCGATCAATATATCGACTGTGGAAAGGAAAAAGGACGTAACACTCAATTTTCCAAAACAGGTTTTTTTCGATAATCACAATGTATACAACTTGAAACACATTCTATCAAAAGGATGGAAGCTGAAAATGCCGAGTTAGTATCTAAAGTTAGCTTTTAAGTTTGAAAAAGATGACCTTTAAAAAATTAAAACCAAGAAAAAACACTGAAATAAAGGGTTTTCCTAGAGAAATTCTTGAATTAATATTAGATTATGTCAATTAAACACCAGTTTAGAAGTCTCCGTGCACTTCAAGGTTGTGTTTAATTCGTAATTTGCATATGTCACAAAATCATCAAAACACGTTTTGAGCGCCTCGTGTAAAATTTGATATGTGTGGGTTACGTCCTTTTTCCTTTCCACAGTCGATATGATATTGGCTTTAAAAATGGGCAAAACGTATTTGTTTAATTGAAAATTTAGAGAAAAAAAATCTTGATACTCAATAATGGCTAGTTTATTTTTTTAATTTCAATTTAAAATGTGTTGACTCATGTATTCATTGATATGTAAGTGATAATACTGAAAAATATTTGATTTTTATTAAGGAAATCAAGAGTTTGACTTCATCGTGGTTGGAGCAGGATCAACTGGTTCCGTAGTGGCCAGTAGACTATCGGAAAACCAAGCCTGGAAGGTACTCTTGGTAGAAGCCGGAGGAAACCCGAAGGCTGTTAATGAGGTAATATGTGTTGATAACAGTAGATCATCGATACAATAGACTGACAGTAAAACCAGTAAAGTTGAAAGTCCGTTTTATAAAAGAAGGTTTTCAGAATGCGTATTTTATTTTTTTGAGAAAATAAACGGCACATGAGACCAGTTAAGTGCCCATTGATGGATCAAAAATATTATGTGCTTTCAAACAATGAAGAGGTAGATATGAAAACTTTATTCATTAATAAGATTTCTGCTATCAAAGAGAAACAGATGAACAAACCTTATTTCCAAATATATATTTTATATGTATGTAGCCATAAAGTTAAAAAAATATAAAAAGATAAACAAAATCTTGTTATTAGTCATTGAATGGATATATTTTTTGTCCGTTATATTGAAGTCTGTTGTATTGAGGATTTTCTGTAGTTAGGTTTATTAAAAAAAAATAGCTTAACATTTATGCATGTGATATGAAAAATAATTTTGAATTTAAGATATTAGTTCACTCACTTTTCACTACAGTTTTTCTAAAATTGGATACGCTAAATAAGAAAGTCACAAAGCCGGTACTACAAATAGAACACCTCATCCTCGATAACCAAATCATCGAAGCGGTCGATGAGTTTGTGTATCCTGGATCCCGAGTCAGTGTCCAGAATAGAGTAAAGAAGAGTAAGTAAGTGAAGAAATCAAGAGTAGAATTGTAAGCGGCAATAGATGCTTTTATAGACTGAATAAATAATTCAAATCGTCCCGCTTATCACGAAATAAAAGAGTACATCTCTGCAAAACCCTCATAAGACCAGTCTTGGCTTATAGGTCAGAGACCTGGATGCTTAACTATAAGAACTTTCAGATGCTACAACTATTTGAGCGAAAGATTTTAAGTGCTATCTGCGAGGATGGTACTTAGTGACGTCAGCACAGCCATGTGTTTAATAACCTCTATGGTGAACTAGACATTGTTAGATTATAAAACTCACCGCCTACGTTGGGCCGGACATATCTCTCGCATGGATGAAAGAAAACCAGCCTATGGCAGCCAAAAGGTTAAAATCTGTTTTGAGATGGAAGATATAAAAAATCATTTCTGTAAATGTTGTGAGATGCTGAGAATTGTTTAATCATATGCGATTTGGTCATTATAGTTATGTACATTAAAAAATCTAATTATTAATATATCTTCTAAATGCACCAAAATTGATGTCTTGCTAATAAATTCTGATATTTTATTGTTTCTTTATACACTGATAAATGCTAATACACACTAACGCACCCATTACGACCTAAATGTACGAATTTATAGCGGTAATGATACAATATGACGTGCTAGAAACGTTTTTCTGGACATCCAATGGTTTTGCGGCTTTTTTGTTTCATTATATCTTTTTAAAGAAGACACTGAGTGTCTCTATAAAAACACTATGTCTGTAACACGTATTGGCTTAGCAATTAACAGTAAGAACTGTATGTTTCTTTTTGTTTCAGATCCCTTCATTTTTGTATGAAAACTTCAAAACAGATGCAGACTGGCAGTACGAAACGGAGGCTGATCCAAATTCCTGCCTAGCTATGCAAAATCAGCGCTGCGCCTGGCCGAGAGGGAAAGTCCTAGGAGGTACCAGCGCCATCAACGCCATGGTGTACGTCCGGGGAAACCCTGGAGACTTTGACCAATGGGAGGCCAACGGTAACACTGGATGGGGATACAGAGATGTTTTGCCTTATTTTAAAAAGAGCGAAAATATTACAAACAGGAAGGTAATGCGATTTCTGGATTACGACTTCTACCACGGCGAGGGAGGGTATTTGACAGTTGGTAAATTTGATGACGCTTCTCATTGGATGAAGAGAATACTAAGAGCAACTGCTGAATTAGGTCATCCGACTTTAGATGACTCAAACGCTGGAGTTCATTTGGGATTTACCAAAGCATCTGCTACACTTCACAATGGAGAACGGGTTTCAACGGCAAAAGCTTTCTTACGACCAGCGAAAGATAGGCAAAACCTTTTTGTAGTTAGAAATACATTAGCTACTAAAATTACTTTTGATGAGACTAATAAAAGAGCTAAAGGAGTCGTTCTGAAGTTTTCCGACGGAACGAATATTACTGTCACTGCAATTAAAGAAGTTATTGTTTCAGGAGGAACAATAAACTCTCCGCAACTCTTAATGCTTTCGGGAATCGGACCTAAAGCACATTTAGAAGAACTGGGGATAGAAGTCGTAGCAAATCTGCCAGTGGGAGAAAATTTAGGAGATCATGTAGCAACGCAAGTGTTGTATTCAGCAGTCAATAACAGATCAAAACCGATCACCGATTCCGATGTAGCAATCGGGACATCTCTGTACTTGAATACTCGCAGGGGAATGCTGACTTTTACTGGAACAACAGGATTGACAGGGTTTATAAATACCGACAGTGATGGATCACCGTATCCTGATATAAAATATGATTTCGTCGCAATGCCTGCTAAGTCAGTGAGGTTCATTGATGATCTATTGCCGAGATGCGGTTACAATGATGAAGTGATTGCCGGATATAAAGATATATTACAAGAAAAGGATTTGCTACAGATAAGTGTATCCATGATGAAGCCAGTGTCAAAGGGTAGGATATTATTGAGGAGCATAAAACCCGAAGATAAGCCACTGATACATGCAAATTACTTAAAGGATTCGCAGGATGTGGAACGTTTACTAAGAGGCATCAATGAAGCTTTGAAGTTGGATAAAACGGAGAGTTTTATGAGAGAAGGACTTCAATTGACCAGGTTAAGTTACAAGGATTGTTCAGAGTTAACGTTCAGGAGTAAAGACTATTGGAGATGCAATATGAAGCACATGTCATACAGTTTACACCACGCGGTTGGAACAGTGAAGATGGGGCCTCCGGAAGATCCGACGACTGTTGTGGACCCAAGACTTAAGGTGAAGGGTATCGAAGGGTTGAGAGTTGCCGATGCCAGTATTATGCCGGACATTGTAAGTGGAAATACCAATGCGGCGTGCATTATGATCGGTGAAAAGGCTGCAGATATGATAAAAGAAGACTGGCCAACCAAATTACCGTCTTCGGAACTGTAGATATTTTTGTTTTCTATGATTATTTTTAAGATTTAAAAATTACCATATAGCCATTGTCACTCCATCAAATTTTTAAATAAACAACACACAAAATTCGTTTGTTTAATTGCACATTGTATCAAACAATCTAAAAATACTTTAGTAAGGTGTACTTTGGTAGATTATTGTTATTGATTGAATTTATTTGGTAGAACTCTATGGTAATAGCACAATTTGTGTATTTTAGTTCTAAAAATATTATTTTATATATTATGATTGATAGCTATTTAGGCTTATGCATCAAATCTATCTGATGATGATACAGTTCTGATAAGGGATTGCAATACTGGACGAATATATAATTACCGGTATTTCATATAAACTGCTTGGATCCCAAGCGGACACCGGAGTCCAAGAAATTTAAAAAATCAAATACTTAGTATTCCAATGGAATATAAGAAATATTTTGATGATTATGTGTAGTGCCGTCTATACTGAGTCAATATACGTTTTTAAATATTGAAATCGAGTGTATATTAGGCAAAATTATTTACCTCAAAAACATGACATATCTCTGGGACATATTAATGATTTATTTGCACGGTATTTAAACGGTTAAATACCGGTTTGGCAGATACCGATACCGGTACAAAGAGTTGAAATGAAGCAAAGAAATAAAGACCAACTGGTATCGCTATACCGAGCGAGTAAATTAAAATCATTACCTATTTCAATATTTTAAATTGAATACCGTCATTAAAAAATCATAATCAGGTGATTTTCAAAAATAACTATTTTTTGAATAATTTTACACCATTAAAGGCACGTTAATTATGGAAGCTATCGCTATTGGATATAAATCTTCTCATATTCAAAATAGTTTCATTGTGAACAATTTTTTTTCAATATATTGTGATGATTTCTATACATAAAAAATGTTGGTTGATTTTTAACCCTTTGAGTGGTGAGTTAATTTTTACTAAGCTAGGTTTTTTCTTATAATTTGATTATTTGTAGTATTGTCACACACAAAAATATAAAAACCTTTTTTTTTTGATACGGAACAATCTGGGAAGAATATTAGTTATTATTTCAAGTAAATATTTTTTTTAAATTATAAAACTCATAGTTACAAATGTAAAGTAAATTAGTTCTTTATTACTTTTGAATATTTTTCTAGAAGCTATTACTTCGCTTTTGCGTCAACATCTCTTTTGCTCTCATCTGTCTACATGTGCCGCTCTACAGACGTCGATTACAGGAAGGAATCGATCCCAAATAGAATTTTACGCTCAATACTATATGGCTACCGATTTGTTTACAAATGTTACCCTTTTTTAAAAAAACATTTTCTTCATTTGATATACAAAATAAAAATAATTTGGTGGTCAAAAGTCACTGATGGATTTGTCTAATATCCATATCTGAAGAAATAACAAAAATTCATTTAAAAATGTGAGAATGGCAATATATAATAGATGACAAGTTACTCGAAAGTACAGGTACGTTGATACTCATCAAAGGGTTAATACCGATATACTGGTATTTCGGTATTGAATGCCGGGATCTCGGTTACGGTAATACCGGTATTGAAAACCCTAGTTCTAAAGAAGGCATACACTGAAATAGCTAACAAACAATATATAAAATAATTTTTGTGGAGCTACAATTCGTTGATATTTTTTCACCATATTGTAAGATTATTGTTGACACATCCTAAATAAGAGTTTTCAAACTGCAGGTTTCAACCCATAAGACCTTTAATGGTGATCTTTTACCATTAAAGATGACCTTAAACATTTAAAAAAATACTAAGAAAACAGCTTGTTAGATTAATGTTAACATATCCTCTATCAGAGTTTTAAAGCTCTATGTGCCGCCCCATCTATATATTAATAGACGATAAGGTCCGTCCATCCGTCCGTCCGGTGTCCCCGATTTCACACCTTCCAGTCTCCACTTTTTTATTTATACTAAATCTATATATTAATAGTCGATAAAATAATCACTCGCTTTTCACTTTTCACAAATGTGTGCGTACTGATGTCCTCGAGTCTTTTTCTTCTTCTACGAAATGTATTTGTTTGCGTACTTGAAAATTAATAGTTAATGAAATAAAATAAAATAAAATAAAATAAAATAAAATAAATTAAAATAAAACAAATTAAAATAAAATAAAATTAAACTAAATAAAATTAAACACAGTGCAACAAAAATCTCACGTTGCTGGGCAACGGGCTTACAGCTAGTAGTCTATAATAGTTATCTGGCAGGCACTAGACCTCTAGTTCACCTTCAAATGAGATGGATAATTATATATTGACTAGCTGTAAGCCCGTTGCCCAGCAACGTGAGATTTTTGTTGCAAAGTATTTAATTTAATTTAATTTTATATTATTTTATGTTATTTTATTTTATTTTATTTTATTTTATTTTATTTTATTTTATTTTATTTTATTTTATTTTATTTTATTTTATTTTATTTAATTTTATTTAATTTTATTTAATTTTATTTAATTTTATTTTATTTTATTTTATTTTATTTTATTGTATTTTATTTTTATTTATTTTATTTTTATTAGAAATTTCGTAAATTATTTAATTTTTGGAATAATGTTTAAGTTTGCTAACAACCATTTTTCGTAGTAGCCGAAATTTCGTTTATATTTAATTTTTGGAATAATGTTCAAGTTTGCTAACAACCATTTTTCGTAGTAGCAGAAATTTCGTAAATTATTTAATTTTTGAAATAATGTTTAAGTTTGCTAACAACCATTTTTCGTAGTAGCCGAAATGTCTTAAATTATTTAATTTTTGAAATAATGATCAAGTTTGCTAACAACCATTTTTCGTAGTAGCAGAAATTTCGTAAATTATTTAATTTTTGAAATAATGTTTAAGTTTGCTAACAACCATTTTTCGTAGGAGCAGAAATTTCGTAAATTATTTAATATTTGGAATAATGTTCAAGTTTGCTAACAACCATTTTTCGTAGGAGCAGAAATTTCGTAAATTATTTAATATTTGGAATAATGTTCAAGTTTGCTAACAACCATTTTTCGTAGGAGCAGAAATTTCGTAAATGATTTAATATTTGGAATAATGTCCAAGTTTGCTAACAATCATTTTTCGTAGTAGCAGAAATTTCGTAAATTATTTAATATTTGGAATAATGTTCAAGTTTGCTAACAATCATTTTTCGTAGTAGCAGAAATATCGTAAATTATTATATTTTGGAATAATGTTTAAGTTTGCTAACAACCATTTTTCGTAGTAGCAGAAATTTCGTAAATTATTAAATCTTTGGAATAATGTTGAAGTTTGCTAACAACCATTTTTCTTGGTAGCAGAAATTTCGTAAATTATTATATCTTGGAATAATGTTTAAGTTTGCTAACAACCATTTTTCGTAAATTATTAAATCTTTGGAATAATGTTCAAGTTTGCTAACAATCATTTTTCGTAGTACCATAAATCGACCTCGGCGCATATATCGACAGCCCTGCAAAGGTTTCAAGTGTGCAAACAAATATATTTCGTAGAAAAAGAAAAATATCTTGGAATCATTTTTTTTGAATTGGCCACACTAAGTATTTGACATATTCTATTTTTGAATTTTCAATACAAACAAACAATCAAAGTCAAGTTTGAAATAGTTCTTTTTTCGAATGCTTAATATATATAATCTAATTTTGTCGCACCTGAAAGTTTGCCCTTTACCTCAGCGGTAAGACGTTCCGTTCATATTGCAAAGTTCCACGTTTCGAATCCGACCCGCGGCAGAAATAAAATGTGAAATAAAGTTTAGCGTTTTTTCACATTTAAAACTATGTGCTTCTTCAGCGTAATGAAAAAATACTTCTAGTATGAATAAAAAAAATGTCGACAGTCGGGCTGGGGATGAGGAGGGGGAGGGGAAATCGGTGACAATCATATAGAAGATGGATGACACTGAACAAAATCTGTCAAATCAGCTCCTAGCCCTATAATTATAGCTTTAAAAAATCGAATCAGTTCATTTGATTATTTAAAAAACTTCGTAGCCATGCAAATTTTGAAATAAAGTTCTCTCAATATTAATTACGATGCTTTAGTTCTAAGCCAGGAAATTTGAATTTTGAATATAAAAAGACGTCCATTCCAATTGGCCGAAAAATGTGATGTTCAAAATATGTTCAAAATAAATCGCTATCATTGGGCGAAGTGGACATCAGTACGCACACATTTGTGAAAAGTGAAAACTTATTTTATCGGCTATTAATATATAGATAGATACGTCGGCGAATCTGGCTGGAAAGAAAAAAATTTTGAGGTCTTGATTTTAACGGTGTCAATGAACTAAGTCACTTTAAAGTTGTTCACTGTCAATACTTGGTGGAGAGGCATTATATTCTTAAAGATTTTATAAGGCTTTTCATGAGTGAAACCGGTCCTGATCATATAAAATAAAAGTGGAATAAGTACAAACGAGTGTTTTATTTATTGAATGAAGGGTGAGTGCAATGGTCGACTACAGCGACACCTATAATAAAGACAAATTGTTAACTGATTTTTGGATAAAATAAAAGCATAGCAAAATTCCATGACAAATAAAAAATAATATTGAAAACTTAATTAAAAATTTATAGTTAACATAATAATATTTTTGAGGCCCCTCAAATTCGGAGGCCCCAAGCGAGCGCCTTATGCGCTGATGGGGTAATCGCCGATCCGTCACCAAGAAGGTACTTAAATACCGATTTTAGGCAGGGGGCTCTGAATAATTCCAATATATAAATTTTCATTAGAACGCATGAAAGCAGAAGGTACAAATAAATTATTCACGGTTCGCCATAACCTTCAAACTGAAAAACATATTTCACAACATTTTTTCTTTGTTTCTTCAAGTCAGTAAATGACGAACTGTATTAGTTTTATCTAAATCCAAACTGTCAAGAAAGAGAGAGATAGCTATGTAATAAACGTACAGTAAATAAATAATATTTGTTCTGAACAATTTTTAAAACAATACAAGTTTTACTTTAACCCTTTCCTTACTATGCAAAAAAAAGCACGCGCTCCTGAGCTGTGTCCGTTACACATCAGGCAAACGGGAGTGAATCATGACAATTATATAACACTGCTGTGGTAGTATGATCTGTAACGGATACACAGCTCAGGAGCGCGTGTTTTTTTTTGCATAGTAAGGAAAGGGTTAAGATGGCATTAAATTTATCACTAAATGTGACCCAGTCAGTGAACTTGACGATGCTACTGATTGCAGTATCATCGAAACCAGTAAGTATTTCAGCTGCTTTTTCAATACCGAAAAATCAAAAAGGTGTTAAAAATTCAAATTACCGATGTATAAGCTGATGAAGATTGATCAGAATATACATGTTTTAATTTAATTGATTAACTTATGTATTTTTTGAAACAAAGTAGTCGGCATCTGAAAACACTAATAGTGTAAAACCATCTTTCCAATAAAGCGAATACAATGGCCAATACGACGATATTTGTGTGGTTTATATCTCTAAAAATAGCACTCTGTAATGAAGTAAAATGAACAGTTCATAAATAATTAACCCAAACGGGTCATAAGATAACATTGTGTTTACACTCTGAATATAATATAAACTTAAAATAGGCAATGAACTTGAATATTTAGTTAATATAAATAAACACAGAGGTTTGTTTGCTGAATGAAATTATAAATCATAGTGCAATGCTATTTAAATGATACTAAATTACAAATCTTGTTATTTTGTTTTTGATATAAGTGCGCAGTGCAATGGTAGAATAGTGGGCCAACAGACCTCAATTCGGAGAATATTGCAAAAAGTGTATTATTCAAGATACAAATAGTTTCACGGTATGTGTTTACACTGAATGTTTTTGTAATGGAAACAATTCAACATACAATGAAATATCACACGTTTAATTAAGAATGAGCTCCTGAGCGGTGAAGTGAGCAGTGTTATTTTCTGAAAATAGTTAAATGCATTAAAATATTCAACATGTTTTAATGTTTAAAGTGTCATAAATGTGATCTGAGCTTTGAGAACACACGTTGCAATAATGGTATATCTCTAAAATAAAAATATGCAATCCACCAAAACACCAAGAAAGACGTGATCATTAGAATTTTTTTACTCGACTCACTTCACTTGTCGGGAGCTCATTTTTAAACATGTGATATTTTATCATGATTTAAAGTGAAACGAACGTCATTTTATTTACTTTCGTGTTTCTTAAGCACTATAAAAATCTAGGGTAAATTTGTCATTACGCAGGCCGTGTTTATTTTACGCGAAAAATTTAGAAGAATGAAGCTGAAAACAAGACCATGATTTAGAATCTATATTTTAGGATTTTGTGAAAGCGAGAAACCACATATTATCATTAAAGTCACCGATAAATTTAAGAAATACGAAATATTTTTCACAATTACGATGCCATACATCGAAAAATATTGAGCGGCTTGTTCTTCTATTCAGAAGTTATCAAGGTGGTTAGGGCCACCAACTGTTCAAAAATGTCAAATAACTACTTAACCCTCCAAGGACGAGCGTCACCATATGGTCACACAAAACACCGTTGTCTATTGATCCCACTATTCATACTTTTTCTACCTGAATATCGTTGCTTTTGCTCATATTTGGTTAAGAAGGGTACGGACTACAGTAGGTCATCAGCCGTAGGAACAGGAACGGTCTCCAAAAGCACATGTGATTTTTTGAATTTCCGTTTTTTTTAATTTACTTTTTGAAACTGTTAGATATTTTTTTATAAAAACATAAAATTATTTACAGTTATTTTGCTAATATATTTGTTTTAAAATTTTGTTGATCTAAAGAGGTCAAATTGTAAATATTTTAAAAAAAAATCACGTTTAGCTATATTTCAACCCCGAATGTTCGCAAGCCCATACGGTCACTTTTGTCCTTACTACTGTCCGTACTCAATATTACACGGTAATAAAAGGATGAGCATGACCATATAGTCATGCGGGGTTTCTATACAACGACTTTGCGTTTTTTTTTTTTTAAATTTTGGAAAGGAATAAAAGTTATCCGTGACTTCAATATGGCTTAGAAAATATTTTTTTTATCGGAAAAAAGCTCTCGTCTCTGGAGGGTTAATGGCGTTGTTTTTAGCGACATTCTTAAATTTTTGAAGGAAATAAACGCGGCCTACGTAATGACAAGTTTACCAAATCTCGTTATTTAATATGTTCACATTAATATAAGGATAAACTGAGCCAAAATGAGTTATCAGTACAAAAAAATGTTATTTTTTATCATTGATCATTTTTAGTAAATATATAATACAAGGACTTGTCGAGGTTATTAAAATCAGGGTTTGAAAACCCGTTTTTCTAGCGAAATTTGCGAAACTTTGTTTTAAATATTAGAATTAACATTAAATTTTATCAAATTAAAAGCGTTATTATTTTGACTTGTAAACCGGTTCGGTTATAAAAATAAACGAGATAAAATTTGTACTTAAAAAGTCAGTATCAATGATTGCTTTAATAATTAATTTCGCTGTAGATTTTGTCTCGGATATACTTACTTATTGAGATGCACAAAGTGTGTTTAATTATACCATTGCTTTTTGTACTAGTGTAAATATTATGTTAAATAAACAATGGATGCCGGATTAAACGTATTTTCACGTGTTACAGTGAATTCCGAAGTCCCGGGATTAGTACTAAGACAATCCCAGGATTACGGGAACGCAAAACTGGTCGAGATCCCGAGATTTCTTAGTCAATATGGCAGGTTAAAATCAAAATATTAACATTATTAAATTAATTAATTAAAAGCCCTTATCGTAAGCAAACAAAATCACGCACTTTAAAAGAGAGCTACGTCTAGTTAAGACGGTACAACTCTTTAAAACCAATTTATTATCTTAGAATGCCATTTTTTGACTTGTCGTAGTTTTAAACTAGAGGTGTGACATAGTTTGATAGAGGCTTAACTTTGATACACATATTATATTAGAAAAATAATATTCTGTTTGCCGTTTCGTTCACCTAATTTCCAGACGCCTGACATTTTGATAATTGACTTTGTCAGGACTTGAACTTTTGGGTCATTCTGATAGCTAACCAGAGAATTTGCCGCGAGACAAGCGGTCGGTAATCTTTCGGACTACTGAACTTAAAAATTTGAATTCTGCGGGTCACTGATATGTTCTTTTAAAGTATATATATTTTAGACTTCAACTGAAGGTACTTGGTGGAATTTCAATATTAAATTTGAACGATAAAAAAAACAAATTTCATACAAAAATTAATTAAGTAACGGTCATGAAAGCATAATATTTTGAAATAAATTTACATTAACTTTGAGGGATTTTACCAAAGTAAACTTATTACTATTTTACAAAAATGGGTGCCAAATTATTAAGTGGAAAAAGTTGCCTTTGCTATATTTGAAATTTGTCTTAAAAAATAAACATGACGTAATAAATATAATATTAATAATAATGATTTTAAGGCAATATTTAATTTGCTATATTTATCATTTAAATTATTCAAAATGACGTACAAATTAGCAATGTGGTCAAATATGAATTAATTAAATTGGCATTTACTTGGTAATAATATTACTCTATTGTAATAAGATTTAAAAGATAAAAGTATTTAATTCTCCATTTTTTTATAGAATTAGTTTATAGCTATTTCGTCGTATGTCATCGTTAGAACTATGTTTAATGTTGCACTTACTCAACTATTTATAGGTACTAGCTTAGAATAGATACACAATACATCTTCTTATTTGCTCTAACATCCTAAATTACATTACAAATTATAGTATTGCATTTACTAAACATGACTCAGAAACACTTGAGAAAAATGAAATATGAATGCATTCTTTAATACATGTTTATTGATTAGTTACGATACAATAACTGTCATTAATTTGTCATTGGTTAATAAATACGTACTAGCTGTAAGCCCGTTGCCCAGCAACGGGAGATTTTTGTTGCATTGTGTTTAATTTTATTTAGTTTAATTTAATTTAATTTTAATTTATTTAATTTTATTTTAATTTATTTTATTTTATTTTATTTTATTTTATTTTATTTTATTTTATTTAATTTTATTTTATTTAATTTAATTTAATTTAATTTAATTTAATTTAATTTAATTTTATTTTATTTTATTTTATTTTATTTTATTTTATTTTATTTTATTTTATTTTATTTTATTTTAATTTATTTTATTTTATTTTATTCAAAAAAGTGGAGATTGGAAGGTGTGAAATGTGGTCGGACAGACATTATCGGCTATTAATATATAGAATAGCTGTAAGCCCGTTCAGACAAACATACCTTATCGGCTATTAATATATAGACTAGCTGTAAGCCCGTTGCCCAGCAACGTGAGATTTTTGTTGCATAGTATTAATTTTAATTTAATTTTATTTTATGGTATTTTATTTTATTTTATTTTATTTTTATTTATTTTATTTTATTTTTATAGTTAGCAGAAATTTCGTAAATTATTTAATTTTTGGAATAATGTTTATGTTTGCTAACAACCATTTTTCGTAGTAGCAGAAATTTCGTAAAATATTTAATTTTTGGAATAATGTTTAAGTTTGCTAACAACCATTTTTCGTAGTAGCAGAAATTTCGTGAATTATTGAATTTTTGGAATAAAGTTTAAGTTTGCTATCAACCATTTTTCGTAGAAGCATAAATTTCGTAAAATATTCAATTTTTGGAATAATGTTTAAGTTTGCTAACAACCATTTTTCGTAGGAGCAGAAATTTAGTAAATTATTTAATATTTGGAATAATGTTCAAGTTTGCTAACAACCATTTTTCGTAGTAGCAGAAATTTCGTAAATTATTGAATTTTTGGAATAATGTTCAAGTTTGCTAACAACCATTTTTCGTAGAAGCAGAAATTTCGTAAATTATTTAATATTTGGAATAATGTTCAAGTTTGCTAACAACCATTTTTCGTAGGAGTAGAAATTTTGTAAAATATTTAATATTTGAAATAATGTTTAAGTATGCTAACAACCATTTTTCGTAGTAGCCGAAATTTCGTAAATTATTTAATATTTAGAATAATGTTTATGTTTGCTAACAACCATTTTTCGTAGGAGTAGAAATTTCGTAAAATATTTAATATTTGAAATAATGTTTAAGTTTGCTAACAACCATTTTTCGTAGTAGCCGAAATATCGTAAATTATTGAATTTTTGGAATAAAGTTTAAGTTTGCTAACAACCATTTTTCGTAATAGCCGAAATATCGTAAATTATTGAATTTTCGGAATAAAGTTCAAGTTTGCTAACAACCATTTTTCGTAGGAGCAGAAATTTAGTAAATTATTTAATATTTGGAATAATGTTCAAGTTTGCTAACAACCATTTTTCGTAGTAGCAGAAATTTCGTAAATTATTGAATTTTTGGAATAATGTTCAAGTTTGCTAACAACCATTTTTCGTAGGAGCCGAAATTTCGTAAATTATTTAATATTTGGAATAATGTTCAAGTTTGCTATCAATCATTTTTCGTAGTAGCAGATATTTCGTAAATTATTTAAGTTTTGGAATTATGTTTAAGTTTGCTTACAACCATTTTTCGTAGAAGCAGAAATTTCGTAAATTATTTAATATTTGAAATAATGTTTGAGTTTGCTAACAACCATTTTTCGTAGTAGCAGAAATTTCGTAAATTATTTAATATTTGGAATAATGTTCAAGTTTGCTAACAACCATTTTTCGTAGTAGCCGAAATCTCGTAAATTATTTAATTTTTGGAATAATGTTCAAGTTTGCTAACAACCATTTTTCGTAGTAGCCGAAATTTCGTAAATTATTTAATATTTGAAATAATGTTTGAGTTGCTAACAACCATTTTTCGTAGGGGCAGAAATTTCGTAAATTATTTAATATTTGAAATAATGTTTGAGTTTGCTAACAACCATTTTTCGTAGTAGCAGAAATTTCGTAAATTATTTAATATTTGGAATAATGTTTAAGTTTGCTAACAACCATTTTTCGTAATAGCAGAAATTTCGTAAATTATTATATTTTGGAATAACTTTTAAGTTTGCTAACAACCATTTTTCGTAGTAGCAGAAATTTCGTAAATTATTGAATTTTTGGAATAATGTTTAAGTTTGCTAACAACCATTTTTCGTAGTAGCAGAAATAGACGTTGTAAATTTTTAATTGTGATTATTTTATCGAATATTAATATATAGGTATTTATTTTTTGAAAAACTTATCACGCTTATCAATCGGATTTTATTATTTTCATACGATCAAGATGTACTGTGTTTAAAAAAAAAATGTTATAAACCAAAAAAAAAACGCTCGGGGTCAGACTCGAACCACTGACCATCAGCTTACCAATCTAGCGCTTTACCTTTCGGGTACGTTGGAATTAATGAATGTGCAAAAATTAGGATATATATGCTGTGTTTCAAATAAAAAACAAAAGTTTCAAAATTCGAACGTAATACAATATATATAATGTAATTTTATCGTATCTGACAGTTGTTTGTTTACCCGAGTGGTAAAGCTCTCAACTCATAATTCAAGGACCGTGTTTCGAATCCAGACCAAGGTGCTTTTTTGTATGAGAATTCAATTTTTCAGCGATTTGATATGTTCCATCAAATAATAGTATATAATGACGTCATCGAAAAGGTAGGAATAAAAAATGGCGACATCGAGGCTGGTGAAGGGGGAGGGGGAGGAGGAGAGGAAATCGAGGAAAATCATAAGTAACAGTGTATATTGGAAAAATATGTCTTAAGTATGAATAAAAAGTGACAGCGCGGCTTGGCAGGAGGAGGAGGGGGAGGGGCAGGGGGAGGGGAAATCGAGGACATCTTACACTCAGACAAACATACGGACATTATCGGCTATTAATATATAGATTGCAATTTACGTGTGTACTTTTTGACCATAATTTTTTTAAAAATTAAAAAATCATGCATTTTAGGGATATTATACATAACTATTATTGTGTGCGTCTATGTTTGCAAATTTTGATGTGCCCACCTTAGTTTTGAAATTATATATATATTTTTATTACGAGTGACATAAAAATAGAAACGGAGTAGTGATTAAGATACCAAAATAAACACTTTTCATGCTATCAGTAGCCAATGCTTACTCTGATGGTTCTAAAAAATTAAAAACACGATTCATTTTAGTCGCCTGTAAGCATCGGAGGAAGATGAGTGAATTTTAAGCGTTGTGATAAATTAGGAAGTAAGTTATTTATGATAAAACATGTTTTTTTAAAAACCCCATATTCCCTTTGCACGTTTTTTTTTTCCTACATTTAGAAAATGTGATTTTTATAAACGGCAATAATTATAACTGTATTGCAATGGGCCTTCGGGAGGTGAAGTGAGACGGGAGCCGGTAAATTGCTCGAATGCAAATTGCTCGAACGCAATTTCTCGAATAACAAGTTCCTCGAATAACCAATTCCTCGAACGTCAAATGCTCGAATTACAAATTGCTCGAATTATTTTATAAAAAAATTATAAAAGCAAAACGTACACTTTAAGTCATGTTAATTGGTCATTAATAAGGCAACGAATAAGAAAAAAAATACTTTGTATAAGTAAATTTGAAAACAAGTTAATCCATATAATTGTATATATTGTAAGTGATGAAAACTATTTCTCGTTTTTGTATGTTCAAGATATATAAAAGTAATTGTACATTAAAAAAAACCACCCCTTTTCCGAACACCGACAATTACTCTGAGATATAACGAGCCCCTTTTTAATGTATCAGCAGCACACCGCTAGAGCAACGAAAGTTTTTTAACCGGTTTAAGCTAGGTTAAGGACCTACCGAGCAATCTTTCTTAGAAGATCATCGTTTATAACTTCCAAAAGCATTTTTTCGCAACTGACATTAATTATTGTATAATTGGAAAAAATGAAAATTTATTTGTGTATATTTTGAGGTTACCTTATATCAGCGATTCGGTATGAAACATGTTTTGCGTACCTGAAAGCAAGAGAAAAAATAAAAATAATATAGCAATTAAAATAAAAATAATATATTGACTCTCCTAGAGAATTTAAGGTGTTAATTGTGTAGTTTTACTCGAGAAATTGTTAATGAAATGTAAGTCGTCGGCTTAATTTTAATAGCACGTAAGTGTTCAGGAAACTGTTAAAACTGAATATTTCAACTCACAGAAACAAATTCTTATCCAGTTTTTATCAGAGATACATTTTAAAAGGAAGGTGAACCTCTTTGAATACCAATATGGACGTGCTGACTATGGCAGGGTCCTGCGCAGCTCCGGGAGCCTTTTCCTCGCTGATGATGGCAACATTTAGCACACTCCTGGCAGCCCAGTGCGACTTACTGGACCGAGACAAATGGCCCAAGGATTATACAGAACAGATTCTTGGAGACGGTAAATGATTACAATCATTGTCATATTAAGTGTGATCGATTATTTATTCTTACTCGACCTGATTCCCTTTCTTGTTTCTTACCGAAAATGGCATGTCCATACCAAGTTGGATGGACTTGCTCGATAACAAGGAAAAAAGAGTTGACAAATTACAAATATCAATTGACTTTGATATAAATTTAAAAATTAATATGCGCAAAAGTCAAGTCTGAGACAAAGTCAAAAATAATAATATACTTTTTTTAATTATTTTGATAGCTATTTTAGCTTCACACCTTCGTCAGACCTGTGATTTAGCTTAACTATGTATCTTCGTCTTCATTCTAAAATCAAGTAAGTCATTTTTTTAGAATTTCGTGTTTGAAAAAGCATATCAACGCATCTCTTTCGTTCGTTCAATATCCAAATATGCAAGTCGAAGGGGTACAAAAAGCAAACAACACAATATAAGTATCTCTTCTTATATTTATTTATTTTAATAGTACGTAAGTTCTCTACATTAGGTATATATTGTATAAGATTAATGATTATTTTTGTAAAAGCATTATTAAGAATAGTACAATACTCTACTACAAAAAAATAATAAGAATTCGTTTATGTAAGTTGAAATATTCAGTTTGAACCGTCTCAACGCTTAGGGTAAACTGACTTACACTTTTAGGGTGTTATCTGTCAAAATTTGGTGGAAAGGCATTATATTAATAAAAACACAATATTTCTTTGTACTTCATTCCACTTTATTAATTAGGACAGGACCGGTTTCGCTCATTGCGAGCATTGTCAACTGATAATTGTCAACTATATAAACAGTGCTATTTATACAAATTTAAATTGAAGTAAAATGTGTAAACAACTATTAAGAATTAAACGGATTTACAAATTACATTATAATTACACAAATTTACATGCTTAGCACCTATAACATACAATTAAAAAATCATCAAAGACTTATAATTATAAGTGGCAAATGATGCAAATTAAAATTTGGGAAATTTTTAACAAAGTGAAACTCACAAAAAAGTGACTTACGCTATTCTAGAACTAAACCGACGATACATTAGTTTAGTAGAGATATGCAAATAATATTCTCAATTTTTTAAAAATCATAATTTAAACTATAAAATAACGTATTAAATGTAATAAATTAACTTTGTGATTTTATATATTATATGTATTTTTTTTAAACCATGTCCGCTCCCAATGTGGAGCATATGGACTCCTAATGGAGTTTATCTCAACAGAAGTGTTTCTACGAGAACTGCTTGTTACTCAGTTGCTCAACCTCTCTTTTTTCAAAGAGAGTAGGGATAGAAGGATAGGGGCTAGGACAGGATTAGTGGTAAGCTAATCGCTCTCGATACGCCCCGTTCGTAGGATAGGATGGGTGAGAGGGGGGAATTCAAGACATCACATACACCCATGCCTTTGAACAGAAATTCATAAATCGATTGAAAAATCAATTTATAAAAACTGTCCGTACCGGGATTTGAACCCGGGCCCTCCGTAGCCGAAGCCAACAACGTTGACCACTCGACCACACAGGCGGTTATGTATATGGAATTATTATATAGTCTTTCAAAAAAAATAGTTAGTTAGTTTCTTGTTTGGGTTTGAGAAATGGTGATGGATTGATATTTGTTAGTCCAGTCTGGGAGTCAATCTTTGGATTGCAGACGTAGAACTAGGCCGACCGAAAAAATATCTCAACGGTCTGATGTCTATAAATAATGCTTTACATTTCAGAACTTCAAGAGTTTGATTTTGTGGTGGTCGGAGCCGGCTCAGCAGGTTCAGTCATAGCAAATAGGCTTACTGAAATAAACGAATGGAAGGTTCTTCTGGTTGAAGCTGGTGGCAATCCGACGGCTGAGAGTGAGGTAATTGTAAAACCACAACAATTAACTTTGAAATTCTGCCATTTGAATAGAACACTGTAAAGCAGTAATGATCTTTCTATAGTCGCGTAAAATGATTTTATGGCAAAAAATCATTTTTCGTAATTAAAATTAAAAATTAAAAAACGAAAGGAAAATTTTCATGACGATTTCATGTTAACTATTGTACTATAACATATTTTTAAAATCACTATTCTGTACCCAAAATCAATAAAATATAACTTGTTTCAGATTCCAGCGTTGATACTGTCAAATCAACTGACTCACATTGACTGGCAGTACGTGACAGAGAAAGATTCTCGATCATGCCTGTCGATGAAAAACCAACAGTGCGCTTGGCCCAGGGGCAAAGTTTTAGGGGGTTCCAGCGCCATCAACGCTATGGTCTACATCAGGGGTAACCGAAAGGACTATGATGACTGGGAGGAAAGTGGCAATACCGGATGGGGATACAAACATGTGTTAGAATACTTCAAAAAGAGTGAGAACATCGAAGACTCGAGTGTGCTTAAAACGGATTATAAAAAATATCACGGAACAGGAGGGTATTTAAATGTCGGCAGTTATAATGACTCACTTGGATGGAGCGGCAAAGTTTTGACTGCGGCCGAAGAACGTGGCTACAAATTGCACATCGATATCAACGCTGCAGAGAATCTAGGGTTCTCCAAAGGTCAGGGAACTTTAAAACACGGCACACGCATGTCTAGCGCAAAAGCTTTCGTTGCTTCGGTGAAAGATAGAAAAAATCTTTTTGTTGTTAAGCACACAATAGCAACAAAGGTTATTTTTGATTCAAATGGTAAAAAGGTTACCAGTTTAGTTATAAGAATGAGTAACGGCGAAGAGAAGACAATTAAAGTAAAGAAGGAAGTAATTCTTTCAGCCGGTGCAATAAATTCACCCCAAATATTAATGCTATCAGGCATTGGACCAAAAAAACATTTGAGCGAAATGGGAATAAAGGTATTAAAAGATCTTCCAGTTGGTGAAAATTTGCAGGACCATGTTTTTGCTTCGGTATTTTTCAAAGCAAACGAGGGTGTGGCCAAAGAATTAACTGCAGAAGATTTAGCTATGGCCGTGACTTCATATTTAACTCAGCGCAATGGGCCATTTGGAGCAGCTGGAACGTTCAATATTGTAGGGTTCGTCAACACGAAGAAAGACAAATCACCGTTCCCTGATATTCAGTATCACTTCAATTATATTGGGGCAAACGATACATATTTCGCACCTTTTTACTATAAGAGCGCAACGTACAATGATGAAATAAAAAAATCTTGCGAAGAAATGAATAAAGACGCTGAGTTGATACAAGTATTCGTAGTATTACTCAAGCCAAAATCGATCGGCAAAATATTATTGAAAACTAAAAATCCTTTAGATAAACCATTGATTTATGCAAATTATTTTAAAGAAAATGATGACCTAGAGGTTATGCTAAGAGGTATTCAAGAAATTGTGCTTCTTGAAGATACTGAAACGTTTCGAAAAGAAAATGCTAAAGTGGAAAAATTGAAATTGAAAGCTTGTGACAAATTTGAGTTTAAGAGTAGAAATTACTGGAAGTGCATAATTGCTCAGACGTCTACGACGCTATACCATCCTGTAGGAACAGTTAAAATGGGTCCTTCCGATGATAAAGGTGCAGTGGTCACTCCTCGGTTGAAGGTTATAGGGTTTGAAGGCTTGAGGGTGGCTGATGCAAGTATAATGCCCACAATTGTGAGTGGAAACACCAATGCGCCGTCAATAATGATTGGAGAAAAAGCTTCAGATTTGATTAAAGAAGATTGGTTAAACAAAAATGTAAAAACGGATTTATAAAACAAAACGTCAGTTGGTATTAAACGTAGTATATTATTTTAACTATGTATAACTTTCTTAAGAAATCAGCAACGATGCTTAGATTTTTAGTTTTTTTATTTTTCAAAAAAAATGTTTCGATAAGAAAAAAAAAATATGCATTTTGAAACTTTCTGATTTTATTGTAATACGCCAAAAATGATTTTGTTATTTTCTGGTATATTTTCAAAACAAAACAAAAAAGACAGTAACATATTAATTTGGGTCATATGGCGCAGCGGTAAGCGTAGTTGGCTTTCGTGCCGGATTTCACGGTTTCGAGTCCCAGTACGATCGATTTATCGATTTCTGTTCGAAGGCATGGGGTGTTTGTGATGTCTTAATTTCCCTCCTATCCTTCAATAACTGGGCGTAGCGAGAGCGATAAGTCCTGTCATAGCTTTATCCTACTACTCTCTTTAGAAAGAGAGGTTGACCGACTAAGTAACAAACAGTTCTCGTAGTTTTTTTTTGTTGAGATACC
Source organism: Himalopsyche tibetana (assembly GCA_030503985.1). Classification (NCBI taxonomy): domain Eukaryota; kingdom Metazoa; phylum Arthropoda; class Insecta; order Trichoptera; family Rhyacophilidae; genus Himalopsyche; species Himalopsyche tibetana. Next base: position 10,989,966 of record JAPJYX010000011.1, on the reverse strand, counting down.
TCCATTTGGAGGCCATATGCTCCACATGGGAGCGGACATGGATATAAAAAAACACACAGATGTATTCATTAAAATCAGCATTATTAGTACCTGCTATAAATTTTATCACTTTTAAGGCTACGTGATGTCCAAAGGACGAGTGAAATAGCATTTTTTTTTGAAAATAAATAACATATGTAACGTTTAATGTTGTACAAGTATAAAAGTCATGTTTTAATTATTCCATATTATTCTAGGAATACATATACAAATATATCGAATCCTCTACTCATCTATGAACTAAAAAAAAATCACTTATTCCTTTTTGGAATCATATTTATTCTATATCATCACTTATATTTATTCTATATCATCACTTATATTTATTCTATAAAAAATCACTTATTCCTTTGAGGAATCATATTTATTCTATATCATTTAAAAAAATACTCTGATCATTTGCCGCCCCTAGGCAACTGTGTACTTGTCTATGCCCACGGGAAGTCCCTGAATGTCGATACTTAGTAGAAAGGCTTCGAATTAAAAAAAATATAGCACTCTAACATAGGAGTCGGCAACCTGCGGCCCGCGAGGTGTCGTGGTGCGGCCCACAAGGTTCTCTCGATTAAAATATTTGTTTACACGTGTCGTGTAACAGTGTAGTGACATATGGCCCGAGTGCGGCCCGCACTAACCCCATGAAAAATATTTGGCACTTTTACAACAGAAGGTTGCCGACCCTTGCTCTAACAGATTAGGATCATGTGATCCGCGAAACCGGAAAATAAATGATTTGTTAGTACAAACAATGGTGTATTATGGTTTATCGAACATAAGAGAAAGTCAAGTACTTGATACTAGATTTCGAAGTAATTGAAGGGATTGTATTCAGTGTATTGAGTCGAAAATACCTAAAATAAAAAATATGATTCGTTAGTCACTTTATATAAAAATGTATTCCGTTGCCGAGTGAACAGCGCTCTAGTGATAACGTTCCGACTTCTGAGCGATTTCGTGGACTATCACTCATTCTCATTTGATGACATAATTATGAATCGATCGACCCGAACCGAAGAAAAGTATTCATATCTGTCCGGCACGTTTTTCAAAAGAGTGACCTTAAATTGCGATTACAATAAAAATAAAAAAACCTTTGTTTTTTCACTGTTTTTTTACCAATTGCGACACGTGGCAACTTCAAACTTAAGCGACCCATACGCAAAACTATGCACGACTGAAAAGAATTTTTGAAGAATATGGTCAATTTAGAATATTTACTAGGTAGCTTTTTGACCAAATCGAAGATAACAATAACATTTTTTTTGTGCAATTTAAAGACAAATATACAGCTTTTAAATAATAATGCTTGAAAGTTCGAGCAAAACGATGAAAAGAATCAAAACTGATTTTCAAATGGTATTTATTTTAATCGGAACCAATTAAAACAGTAAAACTCACTATCGTGTTTATATAATGTCTAAATAAGATGTTTAATGTCTTTAGTTTTATTGTGTTTGAATTACGTCCGCTGGTATTTTATGCATAATACTGGAAGCGTTCGTCGCCAAGCTCGTCTCTCTGTGATAGGGCACCCGACCCGGTTTAAACTGAAACCGGCTAACCGGCTTATTGCCGGTTTTAAGAAAAATCGAAAACCGGTTTATTTTACACGGTTAACCGGGGTTTACTGAAAACCTATTTTCGCTTTCAGTTCAATGGGTTCTTATACAACTATTCATATGTCGGTTCCATGGAACACTGGTCAACGTCGGTGACTGAAAAACGAGAGGTTGAGCAACTGAGTAACAAGCAGTTCTCGAAAAGGATTTTTATATATTCCGGCTATTTGCTTTGGATGGTTAATTTCATGCCCTACTCTGTGATAGTTTTTCACGCAAAACTTAGCCTCTTTACAAGAAAAACTACAGTTTCCTTGAACATTGTTTGGCAAATACTAAATTGTATTAATAGATATTTGTATACACAAATAATAGTCCATCTGCTGATTTATTCACCTATGTTCATGTTCCTTGACATTTTGATATTGACCAACTCCTTTAGGGTCATTCTAATAGCTAAACAGAGAATTCATCGCGAGGTTTTAGAGGTCGACGATTTATACAAACGTGATAGCTGGTGAAGCTTAAAAATATGTGTCTACGACCAAGAAGTATACTGAAGAAAGACATGAACAAGATTGAAACTACTAAATTATTTAATTATTTACTACCGGAAAAAGAAAAGGACAATACAAATCATTACTGACGTCGGTGCGCCGTGCATATATTAACCATAATGCAGAGAAAAGTAACAAAATTTATCAGATAGAATTAGGAAAAACAGAATAGAAGGAATAATAATTTACATTAATTAATATTAACATATTTAATAAATATTCAAAAAATTTAAAAATACCAATAAGCATATCCAAAGCAAACTCTACAAGCAGTGCTGTGAGAAAATTCTCAATTTACGGATAGTCCTAAAAGTCTCAGTTTATATCAACATTCTTTATGGCGAATATATGTACATAGTAGATCACTTCGCAACTTACGACTTTTTCATTGAATAATACACATAAATGTGAAAAAAAAATATTAGATCTCTTAATAAAAACACTATTCCTTTGTAATTTATTTCACTTTATTTACCAATGTTCCCTTTTAATTTTCGGAAGGTTATGTGCGCAAAAGACATTGGCTGTACAACTTTGACAATAAATAAAATGATTTGTGCGCCACATAACGGTATTTAGACATACTAAACGAAAAGGTTGATTTTTCATGATGACAATAATTAACAACACTATTTAATGTCAATTAATTTATCCCGGTGGTGGTATAGCTGATTTAACTTTTGTGCACTCCGTTGTAATGTATGTGTGCGCGCACACGCGCACAGCTTAGAGGTAACACTGGTCAGGACCGGTTTCGCTCATTGCGAGCAATTGAATAAAGTGAAATAAAGTACAAAGGAATATTGTGTTTTTATTAATATAATGCCTTTCCACCAAATATTGACAGTGAACAACCTAAAATATTACATTTCTACTCATTCTATTCAGATATACTTATTGATTGTTGATTTTATCGATGGTAATTATTTTTGATGGACTTAGTTTTTTTAAATTGCATGAGTGCTTTACCAGTCTTCAAACTATTTTTGAATGTTAAGCATTTTGAAACAAGTTATATTGACGATTTATTTAAAAAAATAAAATAATTTATTTATGTATAATATTTACTTATTTTAAATCAAAATGCGTAGATATTATTGGACGTTTGTTTGTTGCTTTGAAGTATATACATATGTTGTATATATTTTTTAAAAATATGATGTTTTAGGACACCTAAACTATAATATGCAGATTGAAGTAAAAAAATCTTAAAAAGAAATGGCGCTGAGTTAACTTTTTCTTTTTAAAAAGAATTCATTTATTATAAATCTCAAAAATTATGTTAATCGTAAGTAAAACTAAGTGTTTTTTAATAATCTATCAGAACCAAACGCATTAAATATGTTGTTAGAATATTATTAGATACAATGATATGTTTACTTATTTTTTTTTTGCTGTACCAGGTTTTTATATATTTTTCACTTTTTGCTTGATATAAAATGAAAATACAATTAAGATAAGTTTCGTAAATTATAACAGAAATAAAATAAAATATATCATATCAATAATAGATCATTCGTTTTAAAAAAAACAAAGCGTTGCCAGTCCGTGCACCATGGCTTGTTAGGGGATTTTGCAACAGCGCATTTCGGGAAAAAAAAACTCGACGATTAAAATGCTAATGTTAAAACACGTTTGATGTTATTAGTGATCAATGACAACTATCATGATTCCTAAGTAATTAGAAAATAACAAATTTAGTCGTCTTTGATCATCAGACGGAGCCAAATGAATTTGTTGTAAGTGTGATTTGATTTTATAGACATACAATATATTATATAACAAACATACGTTTAGTATTTTTTTCTGTGAAAAAAAAATGATGACCACAGCATTGATCAATAAATTCGTATACTTATTAAAAACACTCAAAACACTTGAATTTTGTTATCATTATACATTTAAAAAATGAAATTATACCGGCGCTCCGTGGGATTCAAAATTGTGAGATAAGTTGTCTATCAATTCTGAAAGGGTTTGAAGGCAAAATGATTGTCATACTTTAAAATTACTTTTTGTAACTGTATATTTATCATGTAATCTTTGTCGTAGCTGCACTTACAGTGAATTTTATTGAAATTTCTGAGCCATGCAAAATTCATTGGTCATATATTGTAACTTATTGACATATTGTTTATGTTCTAACTAATGGAAACTTGTTATTATATTTTTACTACATCGTTTTTTTACAGATTTTTTGCACAGTAGCTCATGGAGCTTGTACAATTGTTAACCTAATAATACATGATGTTCTACTTATTATAAAAATTCACGGTTTTTACTCAAAGTACACACATAAATTGCAACATTTTGTTTAAAAAAATATATTTTGAAAGTTATATCGTTAATGATCAATAAACTTGTATTAAAGAATACAGTACTATTTTTCCCGGCGAAAATTGAATTTAATAACAGTTAAAAGTGAATTTTAATACTAATATACAATACTATATTTTGATATTGCCTAAGATCAAGATTTTCAAAAACTCCGGCTCCCTTTCTTTGATTTCAGAAAACATCTAGTAGAAAAATTGGAATAATGATTTTTATTTTACCATTGGGTATCTATGTTAGAACCGACTTCAGTTTTGCAATAAAAAAAAAACAAAAGTTTGCACTTTTCGTAGTACAGTACATTAATAATTCAAGAGTTTAAGTGACAATAAACAAAAATCACCAAAAACACTATCAAAACATAATCAAAAATAATATTAAAGAAACTTTACGGTATTCAGTGATAAAAAGATACTACAAAATATATTGTAATATTATTGAAATAAAAGTTAAAAACGTTCCCTTTTCTGTAAGAAAATGTAACCGATGTACCAAACGGTAGGCTGCCAATTCGCTAACAAGGAGCTTGTTAAATGTCAAAGCTATTTGTAATGTTTCGGGGAAGGGTTGGATTTTTTCACTAAAATCATATTCAATTACACCCAATCTTTTTTTCGCGATTTTGATTTTACGCGATTTTTTGGAACGTTTTTATAAAAAAATTATATCATTTTTACGCGGATTTGGAACCGGCTTAGCAAATTATATAAAAATGAGTTTTTTTTACGCGCCACTTTCTGGAACCAATGTATAGCGTAAAAAAGGTTGGTTGTATACGAGATAATTATTTAAGATATCTAATGTAGTTCTTTATACTTATATCATTTCTCTTCTTCTTCGGGGCCGAGTTAATAATCCTGAAATTCTCATGACTATTAATTTACATGCTCCCAATTTATTCTTACGTGGGCGAAACAATGAGCAAAAACTTTTATTTCTAATAACTTATACCTCGCTTAGGAGGTATGAGTCACCAGTTCCAAGGGCCGTTCGACTAATCAACGCATTGCCTAGAGAAGTGGACATTTTTGGTGATGGTATTTGTGAACTGTTTGATAAATTTTTCTTTTGTATTTCTTGATTTTTTATGTTGAATTTGATGTACTGTGTATTTTTATTTTATATTTTGTCTTATTATATTTTTCAAGTGCATGGCGAATTGGCGTCAGCTGTTATGTCATGTACTGTAATTTTGATTTTTAACAATAAATAAATCATTTAACAATAGGCAATGAACCCTAATATAATTACAATTGATAGCTGAAAAATGTATTAGCTAGATGAGATTGGTAGTAGGGTATCCAATCCCGGAGCCTTTTTGTGATCCCGGGATTTCGGGATTGATTAATTTTCAATACCGGGATTCCGTGATTGGGCACTCATCGAGAAATCGTGTATAATTTGAGAAAAGTTTTGGTGAGTCGTATACGTTTATACTTTTTCCCCAGAATATCTCTGAAACTCGTTTTTGTTTTTTAGCTCACCAAGGAATTTGAAATCCTCAATCCCCCAAAATATCAACGTGACTCGTTTTTTATCAATCGCGAAATCCCGGGATCGCGACCATACCAATCCCGAAATTTCGGGATCGCAAAATTGGACGGGATCCCGGGATTGGAGACCCTAATTGGTAGGGCGAAGAGTAACAAAATTGACACGGAAATAAATAATTATATTCTTTCAAGACTGGTTTCATGTTTCAATGAGAGAAACATGTTTACCTCATAAATGCTGACAAAAATAGTATGCAGATTTCTTAAATGAGTATTTTCAATTAAAAGATGTACTTAATTATTTTGATTTCGTTTTAATAAGATATTTTTTAAGTGATAGGTGAACCGCTTTCAATACCACAATGGACGTGCTGACTATGACAAATTCCTGCTCGGCTCCAGGAGCTTTTTCCTCGCTAATGGTGACGGCATTCAGCACACTCCTGGCTGCCCAGTGCGACTTACTAGACCAAGAGAAGTGGCCGAAGGATTATACGGACCAGATTCTTAGTGACGGTAAATAATTGTCACTCTTACATCAAATGTGACAGATAATTTCCTTTTTTTCATCCCGGTCGCTCGAACTGGAAGGCCAAAATTAACACATCGATTTTTTAAAGTATAATTAATAGACTATAAGAAATAGTTCAAAAATTAAAATGGGCAAAATTTCTAGCCGGAGATTCAAACGATAGAGCGCAGGCATGAAATTAAAGCCAGAGAAACAAAACAATCTGATGTATACATTATAGTTTCACTTTTCAGGACTTACAGAGTTCGACTTCGTAGTGGTTGGTGCTGGATCAGCAGGCTCGGTAATAGCAAATAGGCTCACCGAAGTTGACAAATGGAATGTTCTTCTTGTTGAAGCTGGTGGAAATCCAACGGCTGAGAGTGAGGTAACTGCTTGAACATTTTTACGACTTCTACTTACTTACTACGATGGCACAATACTTATTTTGTGTAGCTAGCTAAAATTGCATTTCTATTGGTTTTCAATAGTTAAAGGAAATTGGCGAAACTTTCACGCAATTGATAAACAATTTTGTGATATTTAGTTATTTGTAAATGCTCTTTGTGAAAGAAATTACGTTTTAAACATAAACTATCTACCCAAAATACTTGCAACTAAAAACGTTAGGTTTCTGAATATTTTTTTCAATTGAAATGTATACTTTGAATAAATATACATTTTTTTTCGAAATTCAATTATGCCAAAAGTATTTGTTAAAATTTCACGTATAAGGAAAGAACAAGAAAGAAATAATTTTCATTTCGGTAACCATGAAAATTAAACCATAGTTTCTTTAGGATTTAAATTTATATAATGTAATCATAAATATTAAAATTATAAAAATAATAAGATAAGTTGAAGATATTGCATTCAATTAATTTTCATTCATTTCAGATTCCAGGGTTACTAATTTCAAATCCACTGACTAACATTGACTGGCAGTATGTAACTGAGAAAGATTCTCGATCATGCCTGTCGATGAAAAACCAACAGTGCGCTTGGCCCAGGGGCAAAGTTTTAGGGGGTTCCAGCGCCATCAACGCTATGGTATACATCAGGGGCAACCGGAAGGACTATGACGACTGGGAGAAAAGTGGAAACACCGGATGGGGATACGAAGATGTACTAAAATACTTCAAAAAGAGTGAGAATATTGAGGATTCAAGCGTGTTGGATACGGACTACAAGAAATATCACGGAACAGGGGGATACTTAAATGTCGGCAGTTATAATGACTCATTTGAATGGGGTCACAAAATTTTGGCTGCGGCCGAAGAACGCGGCTACAAATTGCACGTCGATATTAACGCTGGGGAGAATCTGGGATTCTCGAAAGTTCAGGGAACTTTAAAACACGGCACACGCATGTCTAGCGCGAAAGCTTTCGTTGCATCGGTGAAAGATAGAAAAAATCTTTATGTTGTTAAGCACGCAATAGCAACAAAGGTTAATTTTGATTCAAATGGTAAAAAAGTTACCAGTTTAGTTATAAGAATGAGTAACGGCGAAGAGAAGACAATTAAAGTAAAGAAGGAAGTAATTCTTTCAGCCGGTGCAATAAATTCACCCCAACTATTAATGCTCTCAGGCATTGGACCAAAAAAACATTTGAGCGAAATGGGAATAAAGGTATTAAAAGATCTTCCAGTTGGTGAAAATTTGCAGGACCATGTTTTTGCTTCGGTATTTTTCAAAGCAAACGAGGGTGTGGCCAAAGAATTAACTGCAGATGATGTAACTAAAGCCGTGACTTCATACTTAAATGAACGCAGAGGACCACTCGGAGCTGTTGGTTCGTTGAATACTATAGGGTTCGTTAACACCAAGAAAGACGAATCACCTTTCCCTGATATTCAGTATCACTTCAATTCTATATTAGCCAACAACAAATATTTCCTATCTTCGTACTATGAGAGCTCGCAGTACAACAGTGAGATGAAAAATTTGAGCGAAGAAATGAATAAAGATGCTGAATTGATACAAGTATTCGTAGTATTACTTAAGCCAAAATCGATCGGCAGAATATTATTAAAAACTAAAAATCCTTTTGATAAACCATTGATTTATGCAAACTATTTTAAAGAAAATGATGACGTTGAAGTTGTGTTAAAAGGTATCCAAGAAATTATACTTCTAGAAGATACTGATACATTTAGAAAAGAAAATGCTAAGCTAGAAAGATTAAAGCTCAAAGCTTGTGAAGAATTTGAATTTAAAAGTAGAAATTACTGGAAATGTATGATAGCCCAAACATCTACAACTCTTTACCATCCAGTAGGAACAGTAAAAATGGGTTCTTGTAATGATAAAAGTGCAGTTGTCAGTTCCCGATTGAAGGTTATAGGAATTGAAGGGTTGAGGGTAGCTGATGCAAGCATAATGCCAAAAATTGTGAGCGGAAACACAAATGCGCCTTCAATAATGATTGGAGAAAAGGCTGCTGATTTGATTAAAGAAGATTGGTTAAGTAACTATAATATATAGAAACAGTTTTTTAGTCAATATTATATAATATTTATGTGTTAGATAGTTTTTTAAAATGTTATAAAAAAATTTAAAAAAACATACAGGTATTTTTGTGTGGTTAATTTACCGAAAAGATTACAGTAATTATTATAAAAAATCTGTGCTATCAGTCAAAATGACAATTTATTAATAAAAGTATTGCTTTCAAAATATGTTATGTTATATTTTTTATTTTTTTAAAAAAATATTTGAAATTACAGCTTACTCCAGTGCGTCAAATATTTTGAAGTTGAAATATCATACGAGATATACTCGATTAAAATTTTTCTCACGTGAGATTAACCCAAGGAGATTTAACTTCACAAACACCCATGTCTTAGATCTCAAATTAAAATTGAAAAAATCCAATTTTTCATTGACCTTACCGGGAATGAACTCAGACCCAACTGATCGGTAGAGAAAGCTCTAACCAACTATACCATAGCGGGAATCTCATGATGATTTCCGTAGTGGATCCTGCGAATTTAGGAGTGGAGCCAGCGGAGCCTTCAGAACGGTGAATGGACTAGTCGATGCGTTATGGTGATTTTGATTATTGGTTGATAAAATTCGGTTCAGGAAAAAAATCATTGTAAATTGGTCTTCGGGCCGCAGGTTTTCACCTCTGAATTCAATTGAAAACACGGTCTCAACGTGCTAACACTAAGCCGCGGCACAGTGGTTACGATGTAATTATATGAAACACTTTAGGAAAGGACTGTAGGAAAACAAAATACATGCTTGAAAAGTTATTGATTGTCATCAAATATCGAATATCATGGATTCGAATCTGGAAAAGACATTAGTTATAAATACCTCGATTATCATATTTTCATGTTATTAGATGAATGCGTATAGAGTCCCAGAAGAATGTTTTTACGTGATGTTTTAGCATTTCAAATATACAAATTAGAATTGTGGTATTTAAAAGGTTATATTACAAAAAGGTGCCATATCAAATACTCAAATTGTATTTTTATTATATGGACAAAAAAATACTTTTATCATTATGCGTTTTATGCAACCACTCGTCTTTTTCAAGGCCACATAATAGTGCAGTCACCGAGTACACTTCGAATTTGAATTTTGTATAATCCACCAACCAGGATATCAAACAATAAAAACAGCAACAGAAAATAAATTCAGTAGACTTCAAAGAGGGTACCACACTAAAAAATGTACATATACGGTTCGGTACATGTCCAATCATTTATATACGCCCTTACATAAAAGCGAATACTGGCATTATTGACATACAAAATTGAATCATATGTCTTGTAATATTTTTTAGAATTTTAAAAAGAATTTTATTTGATCTAAATAAGTAGATTCAACAAGATTCTCGAAAAACAAGCTGGACACACGTAGAAGTACCGCTGGCAAAGCAAAACTGAAACTAATAAAATAAATCTGAATTTTGTGTTCTACTTGTCTTTGTAATTATGGAAAATGGGGGGTAACTCATAAATTATACATTAGCTTTTTGATAACGTTGATATGAAAAGGATTAAATTAATTACTGGTTAGGCTTGCATTATTATAATAAATACATATGTTAGTGGTATACCTACAAAAAATATTACATTAATAGAATGATAGCTCAACATAAACAAAGCGACAGATAAGGATTGTATACGTTATATTAATTGAAGAGCTTGGCATAAAAATAGCAAATGTCACGAAACTCATTTTTATCAGGTGTCGAAAATTTTATATCTTGGTCGATAAAAGCATTTTTTATAAATAACAATGAAGGATCTTTGAAGTGCCTTAGATTTTTTTTTGTTCGAATAAATTTGATAATATTAGTAAAAAATGAAAAATAAAATGTATGTCTCATACATTTATTTTTAGTAGGTACACGTATATACAATCAAATATATCATTTTAATTGAGTAAATGATATCAGCCAGGTCGTTGGCTTTCTTAGCGGATCTCACGTGTTCCAAGACCTAGTATGAACAGTAATTATTCAATCATGGGTTTTTATGATTCTAAAAATTCTCTGCTATTATAACAATCATAAAATAACGGGAAATAATGAGAGCGACTTATTAACGACTATTCCTGTCCTAATCACAAAAGAAAAATGCTCAAAAGGTAGATGCTCACAGAGACGATAGCGCAGTGCCAATTGGGTGAAATATATAGATGATTTTTTTGATTATTGATTGACAGTCAATACCATAAGTGTCAACCATGAAGGTAATAAATACACCGCGTATAAGTTCAATTGTTAATGTGATATTAGACGGCATTGACAACGGTGTAATGACACTGGGGCGTAGCATTGTGTTACCTCGATGCCCGTATTGAGTCTTCGATACGATGAAGTCTCACGGTCCCTTGCCTCTCTCATCGCACTGATTACAACTTGATTTAAATACATAACGATTTTTCAGTAATTGTAAACGTTAGCGGAACACAAAAAAAACACTTTGTTCAACTAACAAGATGGAAGATATATAAGTTGACATTTCTACATAAGCAACACTGATTCATTGCGCACACCCTAATACAACTCACACCTAGCGCATTATCTACTAGGGCCTCTAATCCTGTGATCCCGTCCAAATTTGTGATCCCGAAGTCCTGGGATTGAGAAAATAAGAAAAAGCTTTGCAAGCGCTAAAAAAAAGGAATGTCCAAAATTTTGGTTTTCAGGCAATTCCGTAAACTCCTGGGATTCTGGATTCGAAGTTCTGGGAAGGGCTTGTGGGTTAATGGACAAAAATTCGTTTGAAAAATCCCAGAATTTCAAAAACGCTGAATTAAAGTTCTCAATTCTGAATTTATACACGATTTTATTTTGAATGTTCAATCCCGACATCCCGGGATCGGATGCACCATCATCTATCCTTTTTTGTCAAGCAGTTAATCATGCAGTTAACTCAAGCGTCGTAATGTACAGTAAGTAAATAACATCAAAACATATAACACAGCAAATTGTCGATTAAAAAATCGAATTTATAGTTCATATTGTTCCGTAAAGGATTGTGTAGAATCTGAAAAGTGAGGGTCGAAAAAGGGCATTTTTACCAAATCTAATGCAAACGGGTGAGCTTTCGTTGAATTATACAAAATCATTTTAGTGTATGTATTTGCATGTACGCAGTTTAAACATAAAGTTGGGAATTAATCAAAATGCATGGCAAACAAAACTAATCTATCAACTTCACGAATAACTGGTAAATCGGAGATCGGCATAACCTCACTTCCTCACAATAAACATTTAACTCATATATAATAAACAAAATATTCGTTAATGTTAATTTAAAAAAAAATGCTCTTGAAAACAGTCATTAAGTTTGTCAAACTTGGTGAATGCAGACACACGTGCCCATTCCCATTCGCTACGCCCTTCGGCATTTTTTAAATAGTACTTTTTTTTTTAAATATTTAATTAATTATTTCTTAATCATGCCATCTCTTAATGTGGACCTTACGGACCCCTGGTTTATTTTAACTGAACACTATTGAAAACAGCTGGCTTAAATTATATCTAGTTTCATTATTTACCATATTTCTAATTCGATTATGTTTCTAAGTTAAATAACTTTCTTTTATGTTCGATATTATAAACAATGGTTTTTGTGCTTAATTCAAAAGTAATCCTTTACAGTTCTGCTCGAATATAAGTGGAATATGTACTCCTTTTTTAAGTTTTATGTCGTCTTGGGAGGCGGCTGTGATAAACCAACTTTAAATACCCATGGGACGAGATAGGAAATGCAAATAATATAAAATTTGTTATAGTGCCTTAGAATATAATATGTATTAAATGTCGGCCAACATTGTCTTACAATATAATAAAACTATTCAGTAAATATTTGAGCACAACTGGATTGCGACAGCAAAAAAATGATATAAATATTACAAAGAATTAATAGTAAGGCAAACACATCTTAGTGTTAACAGATATATGGTTAATTTTTTGTGCAAATTGTTATTTTAAATATAAGAGATACTTTATGTTTTCAAATAGCAGTTAGTGATTAAGTTGTGTTGGTGGTTATTGGTGAAAAGGTAAAATTTTACTCGTATTTGTTTATTATTTACAATAATATCGTCTCGTTCCTGACAGATGTTGGTAGTAAATATATTTTTTTTGTGATTATCCATGTCCGCTGTGGTCTAGTTGGTTAAAGCTTCTTCTACCGAACAGGCGGGTCTAAGTACGGTTCCCGGTAAGGTAGATGCCAAATTTAAATTTATTAATTTAAATTAGGGACCTGAGACATGGGTGTTTTTTTATGTCAATTAAACCTCGAGTTTATCTCGAGTGATTTACAATACAAAAATTCTCATCGAGTTTTTCTATTTTGATCATTCAACATTAAAATATTTGGCGCACTCGTATTCGATGTAAGTCTAAATATTTTTGAAATTAAAAAAAAAAAAAAATGAGACCTAAGATGTGGGTGTTTGTAATGTCAATTCTTTTCAAGCTTATCTCGAGTGACTTAGAACAATTTGTCAAAGATAACCTTGTATTATATTTTTTTCAACTTCAAAAAATTTTCGAATTGGCATTAATTTATTAATTATAAAATTAATTAATAAAATTTATAAATTATCGGGATCGATTTTCTGCCTATTACGGGTCGATATATTCAATATCTCGATGTGGCTAAAGAGCGTCATAAGTTTCAACTTTTTAATATACTTGATTGTAGTTGGGTTTGAGATAGAGACCATGGACATTCACAACGCCACGGGATCCTGCGGAGCGGCGGGAGTGGTGAGTTCTATTTTCATGTCGACGATCAGCACACTCATGGCTGCGCAGTGCGAATTGGTTAACGAGGACTTGTGGCCCAAGGACTATACGGAACAATTGCTAAATGGAGGTTATAATATAATACATATATCAAAACTCTACTAAAAATTCAATTATCACAATGTTTCTTAAATTCACTCAACGATTATTCATTGATAACTATTGTAAAGGTGTTATTAGCTGTTAATTCTTGGTGAAAATGAACTATATTTTTAATTTTGAATCGTTCAAACTATGTACATTCTCACAGATTTGTTTGATGATTTTCAATTCGATATTAAAGTTTATTTCGTTTAAAGGAACACTCACAAGTCTATGTATTTCTGAATGAAAAGCGGCTAGTTTATAAGAAAATGGGTGCATTCAATTTTTATGGATTACAGCATCCGAAAATGTCGACTTCCGAAATATTTCGGAACCAATAGGATATAGGTTTGCCTACCTATAGTCTTGTTCCGGCTTACCTATAGTCTATTGTAGGTAGTGTCAAAGGACACAGATCATACTAGGTATTGGCGTTGAATCATTTATTTAGGAAATACAAGTCTTAAAATTAAAAAAACAGCTAGCTGATAGTGTTAGACCAGCTTTTTACTGTAAAAACTCTTAAGGCAAATTATTAATTAACAATAAAGATAAAATACATTACTTAAATAAATCCGGGATTTATAGATTGCAGTACTCTTGAGCTAGACTTGAGGAAAGACACGTGTTCGATCAGGAACAAGGGATAAAAATGTTACATCCAAATACGGACGGTCATAAGCTCTTTTTCCAGGAAATTTTGAAAAAAACAGAGCACAATTGCAAAGCCTTCCGATTTTAAATGAAATATTAAATATGCCGGGATCTCCACTTCTATACCCTATATAAATTTAATCATAAAACCTTTGCCGACAAACAAATAAATATAATTCTTAAAGCTACTTACACTAAAATCTGTGGGCATTCCCATGAGCTTATCCTTTTCGCCAGCAATGGCTTTAAACTCAATGATAAATTTTTTTTTATATATAAACACGAAACATTCATTTACTAAGCGTCAGTGCACTTGAACGTCTGAAGATGCCGAAAGGCGAAACCCGGGTCGTTAGTGACAAAATCTGTGAGAATGTACATAGTTTGAACGATTTAAATTAAATATTGAAATTCCACCAAGCACCTTCATTCGAAATCTTAAATTTAACTATATTTTTGTGTATTTAATATAGGCTTATAATAAGTATTTGTATAATAAGTTCTTAATAAGTATTTGTGGAATTTCCAAAACTCACCATGTAAATAAAGAGAGAATTTTTTGGCATATTTTCCTTTTTTTTGTAAGTAATCAAACTATGAATCTATTTCAATAAATATTTAAAAAATATTAAAATAAAGCTGACATATCAGCCCAAATTTGTTTTAAGCTTGCGAGTAAAATCATTTTCATATCGACTGTGGAAAGGAAAAAGAACGTAACCCACAGCTTTTTCAAAAATCACAATGTATACAACTTGACACACATTCTATCAAAAGAATGTAAGCTGAAAATTCCGAATAAGTATCTAAATTTAGCTTTTAAGTTTGAAAAAGATGACCTTGTAAAAAAAAATAAAACCACGAAAAAACACTGAAATAAAGGTTTTTCCGAGACAATTTCTTTAATTAATATTATGTTATATCAATTAAACACCAGTTTGGAAGTATCCGTGCACTTCAAGGTTGTGTATAATTCATAATTTGCACATTTCACAAAATCATCAAAACACGTTTTTAGCGCCTCCTGTAAAATTTGATATGTGTAGGTTACGTCCTTTTTCCTTTCCACAGTCGATATTATATAACAGTTTTTTTTTTAATTCAGTTGATTGTCATTTTTTAAAAAAATGTTGAACAAAATAGTTTGTTATTTTGTACAGTATTACAATGGAGATTTTCAAAGTAATTGCCACTTCAATCAATAATTGAGTAACGTGAAAAAATATTTTTAATGAGAAAAACTGTTATTAAATAATATAGTACATACTCTTAAATCTCTCTTAGGCTGTTCACTGTCAATACTTGGTGGAAAGGCATTATATAAAGAAAAACACAATACTCTCGATGGTTTCGGTGGTAACTTTGTGGAAGTTTATTTTAATAGAAAATTTAAATTAACTTTGAAAATTTAAATTAGTTTGTAATGTTTAACGTCATTAGTAGTATGATTAAATTTGTTTGCTCTGTTTCGATTTTATAATCCCCTCTTTGCTTCCCTTAAAAAGGCAAAATCCCAATCTGATTGATTGCAACTCATTAGTATCATTATTTGTTTGCTTTATTTCGATTCTACACCCCCCTCCTTGCTTCTCTTAAAAAGAAAAAAAGCCCAAAAACTCCATTTTGTAATTTCATAATTTTAAAATGTTAGAATCAATCTTGCTTCATTACTTAGGCAAACTTTGCGATAGTAAGTCTGAAGATGCCTCTGAAAGAGGTGAAACACGTGTCACAGTTAGTAACACAATACGTGGAATAATCAAAGTTAATTTAAATTTTCTATTAACACAATACTCCTTTGCACTTATTTACACATTTATTTACTAAGATCAAGACCGGGTTGGCTCATTGCGAGCGTTGATTATGCTATATGCGCCATGAGCGATACCGGTCCTGATCTAGGTAAATAAAAGTTTTTCTATCTCTTAAATCTGTTAATCTTAATAACTGATGGAAATCTTGAACTTGCATTTTATTGTTGTAAATAAAGTATATCTTAGAATGATGAGCATAACAGTTTACGATTTTCAGGACTCAAGGAGTTCGACTTCGTAGTGGTAGGTGCTGGATCTTCAGGATCAGTGGTAGCAAACAGGTTGACGGAAGTTAAGGACTGGAAGGTACTATTGATAGAAGCCGGTGAAAATCCTCTTGTTGCAAGTGAGGTAAGTTACAAAATCTTATGATAAAGAATATGCCGAATCATTGCCATTTTGTAGTCCAAATAAGAAAAAAAATGAATTTTATTAAGTCAATGAGAACTACTGTCGATATAAAATTTAAAATAACTTAGATTATTTAAAGTATTGTGCTACTGTGAAACGTGTTTCGCCTCTTTCAGAGGCATCCTCAGACAATCTTACTTTCATAATGCTTGTTTATGTACAAATGATTTTTATTGTACTATTCTGACGTATTATAAAAAAAAAACGGGAAGCATGGAGGGGAGGATAGAAAAACAAACAAACAATAATGTTATTACAAATGACATTTACATTACAAAATGATTAACTAATGAGTTGCATTAATTAGGAAAGATTAAGCCAGTGGAAATAAATTTAGCAGTGGCGAGCAACCTGTCTTATTTAAGATATTATTTAATTATAATTCTTTATTGTTAATAGTTTTATTTATTTCTACAAATTCTAAACTATTTATTTTTTATTTACTTGATTGAGTATTTACGTTAATATTCTAATCAAAATTATGCTCGTTTTCTATTAGGTGATTTGCAAACTTTGAAAAATTGTAACTTTTTAGACCATCTTATATGTTCTTTAATTCTAATATTAAAGTTTCTATCTTTCTGCCCTACATAAGAAGTTTGGCAGTCTCCACAAGAGAAGCGACAGATACCAATGATTCTACGCGATCTTTACTGTATTGTATTTCAAATGTATCTTTATGATAAAAGTTAACCTAAATTGATACTGCTGATGCTGTAATCCGTAATATATGAGTCAATGGTCGATGGCTGTGTAAAAATACTATATATATATTAAAATTGATATAAACAACATTATAATCAATTAATTATTGTATACAGGTACCGGGATTATTTAACAACCTCGGGGGTACCGATATGGATTGGAAATATACAACCGAAAAAGATCCTCGCTCGTGTTTGTCCATGGAAAACCAACAATGTAGGTGGCCGAGGGGAAAGGCTCTAGGTGGTTCCAGTGCTATGAACGCCATGCTTTACGTCAGAGGAACAACCAAGGACTACGATGACTGGGAGAAAAAAGGAAACAAAGGCTGGGGGTACCAGAGCGTGTTGCCGTATTTTAAGAAAAGCGAAAATATGGAAGATTCGAGCGTTATGGAGATAAAAAACAGTGAAAAATATCATGGAACTGGTGGGTATTTAAATGTTGGACGATATAACGGTTCAGTGCCTTGGGGAGACAAGATAATAGCAGCTGCAAGTGAACTTGGATATAAGATTCGCACAGATATCAATGCCGGCTCTAATTTGGGATACACAAAAGCTCAAGGAACATTGAAAAATGGCGAAAGGCTTTCTAGCGCCAAAGCTTTTATAACTCCGATTAGGGATAGAAAGAACCTTTTTGTATTAAAAAATGCTCTAGTAACAAAAATTAACATTGATGAAATCAGTAAAGCGGCTTCAGGCGTTGTGGTCCAATTAGTGAATGGAGAATCAGTAAATATACAAGTGAAAAAAGAGGTGGTTGTATCGGCAGGCGCAATCAACACTCCGCAATTGTTATTGCTGTCAGGAATTGGACCTGAAAAGCATTTGAATGAGATAGGAATTAAACCCGTGGTAAATTTGCCAGTGGGTGAGAATTTGCAAGATCATGTAAGTGCAAACATATTTTTTACTGCAAATAAAGGAACTGCTCAAGAAATTTCAGACAAGGATTCAGCGTTGGAAATGGCTACATATTTGACGCAACGGAAAGGATCTTTAGCAAGTCTTTCTACGTTCAATACTGTGGGATTTATAAATACAAAGAAGGACTCACAATATCCGAATATTCAGATTCAGTTTGGTGTATTTCCAGTTAATTCTAGTTTTTTTTTGGTAGATTTCGGCAACGGTTTTCGACAGTCAAATCAATATTTGAACAAAGATGCCGAAGTTCTTCGAGTATTTATTATTTTGCTTAAGCCTAAATCACGAGGCAAGATTTTGCTAAGAAGCAATAATCCCCGAGAAAGTCCGTTGATATTTGCAAATTACTTCCAAGAAAGCCAAGATATAGAAACAATAATTAAGGGAACCGAAGAAACGCTTAAATTGGAGAATACTAAAGCTTTTAAAAAGGAAAACGTAAAGTTAGAAAAAGTAGCACTGCCAGCTTGTGATAAATACACATTTAAGACCAAAGATTACTGGAAATGCTTGTTTGGACAAGCTTCAACGACGTTTTTCCATCCAGTAGGGACAGCGAAAATGGGAACAACCGATGATCCAACTGCCGTCGTGACTCCAAGATTAAAAGTAATTGGCGTTGATGGTTTAAGAGTTGCTGATGCGAGTATTATGCCGGAGATCGTGAGTGGAAATACAAATGCAGCGTGCATTATGATTGGCGAAAAGGCAGCTGATTTTATCAAAGAGGATTGGCAGAAGAATACAGTAGATGACTTATGTAACTTGTAAATAAATGACATACATTATTAAGGAACAAATAAAAAATAATTAAAGATATCACCAGTGTACTTATTTCTACCCAATATGAGGCCGTACATCTATCTGGTGTACTCAAAATCACAGTTGTTATATTGTAATGTCAACCTTAAATGGTATCATGATGAAAGTATGAGGATTAGTTAGTTTGTTTATTTCACGTTACTTAGCGATTGACTTTAGTTAAGGAGCCAATGGGCGAGCTTGAGCAAAAAAAAAACTTTTTTCAAATATATAAATTTATCTTGACCAAATCGCTCTATATTTTTTCAAGACTGTGGTTTTAAAGGTAAGGTATTATCATCATTTTATTTTTTGACATTTTAAAATTCTCCACTGGAAAGTTAATATTCCAACATTTAATTACCTATGAATGTTCGATAAAAGCTGAAAAAAATGTAAGCCTAATGTACCTAATATTAATTTATTTCTTTTTTTTAACGTTAATATATTTTTTTAAATAAATAAGTTGTTTAGTTTGAGATTTCTATATTTATTTTAATAAAATAAGAGGTCGCTGATTAAAGCACGCAACCGGCGCCCTGTTGATTACAAAACTATTAGTAGACTAGTATAAAAAGAAAAACCTTTATCAACTGGGATTTTTATTCAATTCTATTCAACCAGATTTTATTAGTTACACAAATGTTTGCAAATAAGTATTTAAACATTTGTCTCCTTAGAAAATTCCGCTAACCCTTAAAATTAACATAGTTATAATGAAAAATACTTGAAATATGTTGTAAAATAGTCAGAATATGTCGATGAATGCGTTAAAATATGTTTGTCTTGCATTTTGCAAGTCCAAGCTTATATCACACTCAAAAACAGTTTGATATATACCAAAAAAACACGGAATGTCGAATTTACCATACATATATGTATTTACATACGAGTCTAAAAAATAAACAGCAAAAAAATGGATTTTCTTAAAAACTGGAACAGTATTTTCTATTTCAGGATTTTTTGAAAAGCAAAATTACTTTACATAGTAATATATCGACAAACGTTTTTTTTCTAAAAAGACTTTTGTTAAAGCAGTAACAAAGGGTATAGGAAACAATTGGAAACAGAGAAATTAGGTTTTTGAGTGTCGATAACGTACCTCAATTAAATTGAGGACCTTATAAGCAAAAGCCGGCTTAGGAGTACCCTAATCAAGTAAATAACAATGTAACTACCAATACAGTTAAATTTTAAAAAAATTACCCTCGAATGAAATTTCAATCGTTCTACAGTTGATCACTTGATTAATGAGTTTGCCGACCACTGCACTAGATGATCGCCATCCTCGGAAATATCTTGTCGCTTTCTCCGGAAAAGCTAAAGGGTCCACTTCTTCTTCGGTGACGATGAACTTGCAGTAGATCAAGAATAGCACATCCCATCATGGTTTTCCGTCGAACGTCAACTTAGTCTAGAGCCTCTTCTAGTTGTGGTTCATAGCAGCGGATTTGTTTTGGCGATCAATTCTATTTTACACAATTTTCTAGTTGATACTTATAATTAGGGAATCCAATCCCGAGTCAAAATGTTGATCCTGGGATTTCGGGATTAGAATTTTTCAATCCCGTGATCAGTATATTTTTTAAGAAATAAAAAGTGATAATATTGGTGAAAAATATTTTTTTTTCCTACATTATATAACCAGCTGTAAGCTGCCAATACGTTATTAAAAATCTCTCTTAATCTCAGCTATTCACGATGTAGAGGTGAATGAGTGGATTTTTTAATTACTCATACAAAAATATGCGAAATAATAATTAAACTAAATTAATTTATTTATTGAGATTTAGATTTATTTATTTATTTAATTAACATTGTACAAGGTTGACAAATTATAAATTTAAAACTTTTACAATGGAGAAAAAAAAATAGTATAATTTAATATTAAACGCAGTAAAAAAAAGTGGCAAGGAAGTCAACTGAGTAAGCAAGCTCCGACGAACTCTACTTTAATACATAAAAAATAGTATTCGTCGTTTAATATGTAGTTTAATATGCATACATTATGTAAAAATACGAAATATAACTAAAAATGATTAATGTCGATAGCTGAAAAAAGCAATTACCTACTTCAGACTGCAAGAATGAAGATTTCTAAAACAGTCGTCTACATACATACATTTTTAATAATTTTATTGGAGTAAATAGAAGTAATTTAAATATTAAAATATTT
This sequence comes from Himalopsyche tibetana, assembly GCA_030503985.1. NCBI lineage: Eukaryota > Metazoa > Arthropoda > Insecta > Trichoptera > Rhyacophilidae > Himalopsyche > Himalopsyche tibetana. The sequence continues at coordinate 10,968,608 of JAPJYX010000011.1, read as the reverse complement.
CCAGAGTACCAGAGCATCGATTGTTTCGTCATTTAGTCAAAAGTTTCGGATTACGGTACAAAATTAGTGTTTATTAACAATAAATTACCCAAAGCAAACACTGCCGTTGATATCTAGTAAAATTCATTGGTGTAGAGAACAAAGCGAAAAAAAATAAAAAAAATATTGAAAAGTGAAGCTTAATAATAACAAACAATGAATATTGTCGACAAATGCATTCAAATACAGTACACGTGCGTATAATGTGTTGAAAAAAATTAAATATGATTGGCATCAAGTTACCTTTTCGGCTGCGACTCTCTCTTATCGCAAAGATAAACTATTAATAATAAAATTGGGTATCGTTTATTGCATGTACGTGAACCGACGACTTGAAAACCAACACGTCTCTGTTTTAAAATGAATCCCGAAAGATTCGGGATCATGTCTTCTAATCCCGGGATTGAAATGTATCGAAAACTGTATGGGGTCCTAGGATTGGATTCCCTACTTATAATGTATACACTAATAACAAGGTTATCGGATACTTAACAGTTCCATAAACATAAATTAGATAACGCTACAGCTTACATGTCATGGACTTAAAGGTATGAAATATTGGTAATGATATTACACTGTTAACTATTATATAGTATGCACTATGCAGTCAAGATACAGGCCTTAGAATAAAAAGCTAGCAACTCAAAATATAAATATTTAATTACATATTCTATAACAACTAGGGCATCCGATCCTGGGAGCCGATCTCGTACTCCCGGGATCGTCTTAATGGCGATCTCGGAATTTCGGAATTCACTATAACAATCAAGTTTAAAATTTAAATGCTTCCCAATTTTACTACCATATATTTCAACATGTTCAACTATTTTCGACAGTATACCTCAGTTTATCCACAAAATTAATGAATTGCGGTTTTACTCCCTCTCATATTTTATAATAGCCGTAGACAAGCGGAGAGTTTTTTTTTCATTATTTATACAGCATATAGTCACAATTATTTCTTGTTTAGGGCGGTATAAGATTTGTTCAATTTTAATTTTAGATCTTGGACACGGGAAAAGCCCCCTATAGCAGGGATGGCACCCGAAGGATTTCTAAGATCATTTTTTTTTATTTTTTAGATTCAAAAATCAAAATTTTGATTAAATAATCCGTGAATTATTAATTTTCAAATGTTTCCTAGATAAACGACAATCGTTAAAAAAACACTTTTTAATTTTTTCTATTTTGTTGATTTGTTTACTGTTTGGCACGCCACACAATCGAGAAAAAATATTTGAAAATTGTTGACACGTGGACCCAAAAAGGTTCGCCATCCCTGCCCTGTAGAAACAAGCCTTGCTACGTAGTTGAAAACAGAGGATTTTTCCAAATGAGCGGGCCGGATGCTAAGTCAAACATACATGTTATATTTAACGAAAAATGAGCTCATGAATCGGAATTGAGAGTCGATCTACGTATTATATAACCGCAATACAACTTGTTGGTAGAAGCTGGGATTCAACGGCCCGACCCACTCATTGTTGTATATTTTTTTAAGCAGTGCTTCGAATTTAAGACCGCTATGACAAGGGTGTTTGTGATATCTCTTCAACTCGAATTGATCTCAAGCAACTTTAGCCTTGGCCGAAAGAAAAACAAAAAAAAACTGATAAATGATCAAATCCGGGATTACGGATTGAAAGATTGTGAATTCATAAATCCGGGTCCGGGATTGGATTCCTTGGTAGCAACATACATATAACATTGAAAAAATATACAATATATATTATGAATATGTATTGTAAAGTAATGGTTTTTGGGTTACGAGCTGTCCATTATATGCCAATAATAATATACATAAAATAATGTAAGATAAGGTTGGCGTAGGTAAGTTTGTAATGTACTGTAATGTATAAAATAATATTGTCTTCTATTTCATTACTCAATGAGAGAGGTTGGAGTGTGGAGAATTACGCGAGACAAAATATTATATTTCTTAATGTATTAAAAAAAACGTCACTAATTTTAACGGTATTATACACGTTGATTGCAAAAGAGTTTAAGGTAGAGACAATGGACATCATCAACGCCACGGGATACTGCGGAGCACCGGGAGTGGTGAGTTCTCTCTTCATGTCGACGATCAGCACACTCATGGCTGCGGAGTGCCAATTGGTTAACCAAGACTTGTGGCCCAAGGACTACACGGAACAATTGCTAAACGGAGGTTATAATATAATACATATATCAAAACTCTACTAAAAATTCAATTATGTATATAAAAAAAAACGATATCGAAACACCATTAACAACTCAATTAATCAATTTCATTTAAATATTTCAATTCAATCAACGAATGTGAAAATCCATTATATTTCTGTATATCTTCTATATTTTTATGATCGGTACCGGTTTCGCTCACGGCAAGAATTATCGGGTAATATATTAGAAAAGAGTTTTATGTTTACAATATGTTGACAGTACATATATATAAAACAATTATAACAAAAAACAAGACAATAATTGACAGATAACCGACATATTACATTTATAAATTCAATTGAATTTACTACAATTAAAATGTTTAGGAACTCATTATAATAATTTATTCTCAAACCCTTTGCTTACCAAACAGTGGTTTATCATCGCTAATTAAAGACTCACGTCGATGCGATATAAAATTACCCACGAAAAGATATCGTACTAGAAAATGTTCCTATATTACAGTCAAAAACTCTTATCTGTTCTACGTTGGTAAAAATATTTTTTTATTTTTTATAAAACTAATTATAGATGATTCTTTTATAGAGGTAACTTTTCACTTACATTTCATAATTGAAAATAAAGTATTTCTTAGAATGATAAGCATACAATTTTTCAGGACTCAAACAGTTCGACTTCGTAGTGGTAGGTGCAGGATCTACTGGATCAGTGGTAGCAAACAGGTTAACGGAAGTTAAGGACTGGAAGGTACTGTTGATAGAAGCTGGTGAAAATCCTCCCGTCGAAAGTGAGGTATGTTACAAAATCGCATAGAAAAGTTTATGCCGTAATCATCTTATTCATGCCGTAATAATATATCATCTTTTTTCACGATTCGTTTTAGTAGAATCTCAAGCATTTTTACAAAACAATGAAATTACTTCGTGTAAAGAAATTTTTGACTCCGGAATCCGTAATATATACGTAAAATATAATTATAAAACAGTTCAGTGATTTTCCGAACAAAAATACTTCGCACACAGAACCTTCCGTACATAGAATACTCCGTACATTTAAATATTTTATATGCAAAAACCATTGTTATCATAAAATTTGCAATTAAAAAAATTGATAGTTTTTTTTTGTATTTGTCAAGTTAAAATGTATGATTTAAGATTTCGACTGAAGGTGCTTGGTGGAATTTCAATATTAAATTTGAATCGTTCAAACTATGTACATTCTCACAAATTTTGTCACTAACGACCCGGGTTTCGCCTTTCGGCGTCTTCAGGTATTCAAGTGCACGGATGAACTTGAACTGACGCTTAGCAAATGAAAGTTTCGTGTTTATATAAGATATAATGCATCACTGAGTCCAAAGCCATTGCTGGCGAAAAGGATGAGCCCATGGGAATGCCAACAGATTTGTGTAGTGAGCAGTTTCAAGGATTATGTAATTTGTTTGTCGGCAAAGGTTTTATGATTATATGATTTTATGGTTATATAGGGTATAGAAGTGGAGATGTGGGAAAGTTTGATATTTCGTTTAAAATCGGAAGACTTTGCAACTGTGCTTTGTTGATTTCTAAGTTGATTTGTTAGTGACAAAATTTGTGAGAATGTACAAAGTTTGAACGATTCAAATTTAAAATGTATGAGTATCAATAAAATTATGTAAACATCTTCTGTAAGGTCTTGTTCGAAGAATTCGTGTTTGGAGTATTCTATTCGGAAGATTCTTGTTCGGAAAAACCCGTTTACCTATGATTGTAAATGATTGTATTCAAGGTACCAGGATTATTTTACAACCTCGTGGACACTGATATGGATTGGAAATATACAACCGAAAAAGATAATCGCTCATGTTTTGGAATGGATGACCAACAATGTAAGTGGCCGAGAGGCAAAGCACTTGGTGGTACCAGTGCTATGAACGCTATGTTGTACGTAAGGGGAACAACCAAGGACTACAATGACTGGGAGAAAATGGGAAACGAAGGCTGGGGGTATCAGAGCGTGTTGCCTTATTTTAAGAAAAGCGAAAATATGGAAGATTCAAGCGTTATGGAGATAAAAAACAGTGAAAAATATCATGGGACTGGTGGGTATTTAAATGTTGGACGATATAACGGTTCGGCGCCTTGGGAAGACAAGATAATAGCAGCTGCAAGCGAACTTGGATATAAGATTCACACAGATATCAATGCCGGCTCTAATTTGGGATACACAAAAGCTCAAGGAACATTGAAAAATGGCGAAAGGCTATCTAGCGCCAAAGCTTTTATAACTCCGATAAAGGACAGAAAGAATCTTTTTGTATTAAAAAATGCTCTAGTAACAAAAATTAACATTGATGAAATTAGTAAAGCGGCTTCAGGCGTTGTGGTCCAATCAGTGAATGGAGAATCAATAAATATACAAGTGAAAAAAGAGGTGGTTGTATCGGCAGGCGCAATCAACACTCCGCAGTTATTATTGCTGTCAGGAATCGGACCTGAAAAGAATTTGAATGATATAGGAATTAAAGCCATGGTAAATTTGCCAGTAGGAGAGAATTTACAGGATCATGTAAGTGTAAACATATTTTTTACTGCAAATAAAGGAACTGCTCAAGAAATTTCAGACAAGGATTCAGCGTTGGAAATGGCTACATATTTGGCGCAACGGAGAGGCGTTTTAGGAAACCCATCTACGTTCAATACTGTGGGATTCACTAACACAAAGAAGGACTCACAATATCCGGATACACAGTTTCATTTTGATGCATTTTCTGTAAACTCTAGTTTATTTTTGGCAAATTTTGGCAAAGAATTTCGACAGTCAAATCAATATTTGAACAAAGATGCCGAGGTTCTTCAAGTATTTATTATTTTGCTTAAGCCTAAATCACGAGGCAAGATTTTGCTAAGAAGCAATAATCCCCGAGAAAGTCCGTTGATATTTGCAAATTACTTCCAAGAAAGCCAAGATATAGAAACAATAATAAAGGGAATCGAAGAAACGCTTTTGTTGGAAAATACTAAAGCTTTTCAAAGGGAGAGCGCAAAATTGGAAAGAATAGCACTGCCTGATTGTGATAAATACACATTTAAGACTAAAGAATACTGGAGATGCTTGATTAGTCATACTTCGGCAACGCTTTACCATCCAGTAGGGACAGCCAAGATGGGACCAACTGATGATAGAACTGCCGTGGTGACCCCAAGATTAAAGGTAATTGGCGTTGATGGTTTAAGAGTTGCTGATGCGAGTATTATGCCGGAGATCGTGAGTGGAAATACAAATGCAGCGTGCATTATGATTGGCGAAAAGGCAGCTGATTTTATCAAAGAGGATTGGCAGAATCATTCAGAAGAAAAACAAAAAAATAATAATTAAAAAGCATAAAACAATATATACTGTCTGACCCAGAATCTTTGACGCATTTATTTATAAGTAAAATGTCTTTCAAGGGATTCAAATAAATTATATGATTATAAATGTCATTAAAATATTGTATTCGTTAAATATTTTTTAATTTCTAGATTTTTTTATGAATTAAAATTAACAACGGTAAAACCAGTCATATTTGAGATGTGGATACATGTTTAGACAAAATTTTAAATGATATTTATTAAAAAAAATTAATCAATCAATTGATTGCTGTGTTAAGTGATGAAAAGAAGAGTTAAATAAAGATAACATGTTGTAAACAATGTTTGAATCAATCAACGTCAACTTGTAATTAATGAAGTCCTAAGCAACCGACAAATTAAACTTGAAAAATTGAATTGCAATCCCTATTGGGGTATTTTTATTTCGTTAATTTGCAACTGTTTTTGGAATAACGGTATTAATATTTTTTGTATGAATAACGCTCGACATTGCCATCCCTAATGCTACATTTCGATATCCTAGTTTATGTAAAATTATCAAGAAAAGGGTACAATGCATTGAATAATAGGCTAAAAATATCAATACGAATTCGGCAAGCTGTGGGTTAGAGGTTGGCAACAATGTGCTCTCGAATAATAAAGTCGGAATCAATTATAACATATTAATTATGACATGAATAGACAAGAAAAACTCTAAAAGCAATGTATTGCTGTAGATCAGGGTTTCCAAAATATATTTCGCCATGTAACACTTTATGGCCGGCTGCGTGGTCGATTGGTCAACGTCGCTGGTTTAAAACACTGAGGTCACGGGTTCGAGTCCCAGTACGGACAGTTTTTAAAGGTTTATTTTCAATCGATTCATGGATTACTGTTCGAAGGTATTTATGTATGTGAAGTATTAAATTCCCCCCTCCCACCTATTCTACGAAACATAACTAAATAGGTAAGTTAACCACTAGTCCTGTCCTAACCCTATTCCTTCCATCGCCACTATCTTCGGAAAGAAGAAAGGTTGAGCAACTAGGTAACAAGCAGTTGTCGTAGAAAATTTCTGTTGAGATACCTCCACGAGAAGGCCATATGCTCCACAGTAGGAGCGGACATGGAAAAAAATGTGACATAGTAGGTTTTTAAGCGCCTTCTCGCCATTTAGAATTGCAGGCTAAGGAACAGGGCTGTGGAGAAAAAAACGACTCTGACTCCCGCTTTAAAATAAAAAACGACTCCGACTCCAAGGATTTTTTTTAATCATTTCATTTTAACAACGATCATCTTTAGTCAGCCTAACATGCATTGGAAACAATCTAAACAAGGGGTGGAGAACCGTTTCATTTCTTAAGGGCACATTCATTTATCTGATTCAACAAAAGGCCGCAGTAAAGAAAATGTTGACACCCCCATAAACTAAATATTTTACATTCAAAATATAAATTAGTCAAAAATCTTCATTTGTCTAGTCTAAAAAATAATTGGCTCAAGCGAAAAGGCCGCAGGTTCCCCACCACTGCTATAGACTCATGTGGTTTGAATGCACATCATTAAATATATATTTTTTTGAATGGGTTTGAGTCTAAGATATTTTCGACTCCGACTCTGTCACAGCTCTGAAATAAAGTGGTTTTGCGTGTAACTTTAAATATATTAAAATAACGTTTATTAAGGACACACTGATATAAGTGATATTACAAAAAATCTTAAGAATTGAATTCAATTCAATATAATGACATATTATAAGAAAATTGTAAACGCCTACTTACTAATTATAAGTTTTACAAGACACGATTTACATTAAAAAGATATATTATTTAATTTTTATCAATGTTTACAGATGTTGAAAATAGTTTGATTGTTTAAATTAATTAAATTGATGTAAATATAGTTAAGCGTTAATATGATAATTTTAATTTAAAACAATAAATGTGGGATTTAAAAAATATATATTTCTCGAGAATCTGTGTAAGCATGTTGATACCAGATTAACGGTTGAAACCTACCGAAAGCCATAAAAAATGAAAGAAAGGGTTTCGGTCTACCCTGTCACTGCCAGTTTTGTTTTTGTATTGTGTGACATGTCTTGTTATTGTAGAACTATGTGCTTGCATAACGAGAGACAAACTCAGATTTTGTAAATTTAAAATGTAAGTACATATTTAAGTTCTGTAGCTTACTCAATTCAATTCAAACAGGTGGCATTCACAGCTCATTTTTCGGTTTGGACTGACAGCCAGTTTTTAAAAAAAGAAGGCTTTAATTGTATATGTAATTATGTATTTTCAAAAAATGATATAAAACAGAATTGTAAGATTCTTTCAAAACTATTTTTAAAAATAAATATTGTTTAAAAACATGACAGCTTTTTGCGATCGAGCTATTCATTGATATAAAATTTAAATTGGTAACCAACTTATTTCACATATTGCGTAGTAAATTACAACACGCGTTTCGCCTCTTTGAGAAGCATCTTCAGAATTCAGACAGTTCATATCAAAGCAATTTTCGGTATCCTGGGGAAGCGGTGAGATTTTTTATCACTCCGATGGAATTATATGCAATACTTAAATAAGCGATCGATTTTTACTCAATACACTTATAATATGTAACAATATGCGATTTACTGTGAACTTATCAATGTACAATAAATGGTCAAAAATGTACTACTGTGTATTATACTGAAGCTGTCCTAGATAAAATATAAGTAAGAAATTGCAGTTATGTACTAATTTCATCTGAGAATATTTTTTTCTCTTAAATTAACAAGCTCTCCGGTTTTAATAAAAATATAACAAGGGGCTCCGTCCAGATCACCCACCCCTGGTTTATTCTGTTGTTACACAACCAGTGGAATAACAATGTTATCAATTTTTATTTTATTTTCAAAACAAACTTCTACAAAGTTTCCGCTGAATCGATCGAAAAAAAAAGTCTTTTGCTAATTATAATAGTTAATAAGAACATTTGTTTTATATTTTAAAAATATTCATTATGTAAATCGATATTCATTTGATAAGAAGACAATATAAAGAAAACACAACAAATTTATTTAAGACAGTCATAGCTCATAACTCATAATGTATATTAGTCAAAAGCTGATAACTTTGAGTTGTTCTTTTTAACAAATATTCACTGTGAAGCACGCAAAGATGTGGAATTAAAAAAATTGAGAATAACAAGAAGAAGTCCTCGAATAAGAAAAAAAAATCGAAACCTGGCAATACTGATAATAATGTGGTATATGTATATATTATATTATAATGTTTCAATTGAGTTAAAGTGAATACAACATACAAATGGTGAGTAGGATTTTTTCCTGAAGATTCTTCTGTTGATGGTTTGAATTACTTATTCTAATTAATATTTTAATAACTAATATTTTGGTATTTATTTGTGTTGTTGATATCGAAAATAGCCAACAAAAAACTTACACTGTCAGTTGACTTTATGAAATACATAACTGTTTCAAAATATCATTAATCCTTCCGGCATACTTCAATTTTCACAATACTAATTACATATAAATCAACTTGTTTACTATTCTTTACAATTCATTTTCATTAACAATTAATGTTATTAACGTGTAACTGCCTGGGTCACGTGCTGCGTGTGCCTCTGGAGATGCTCAGTCCTGCTTGCTTCTTCTGATCGGTGGGATTCCCGTGTTATGGACGACCGTCGAGTATTATCCATATGATGTACTCGGCGGAACTGAAAGATGCTGGCATATCAAAGCAAGAAAAAAATAAATTGGCGGTAAACAAGGAAAGTGGAGTGCCACATGTTCCACTTACAGCCGCCACTCACTTGATAACAAATTGTTCCATAAAACGTCCCGGAACACAAAATTTACGTGCTCACGTCATATCGAGGAACATTTCACGCGACCCGAGATAGGTTTCTATGTTCACGGTTCGAGAGTGAGCGCATACGGAACACGTTGCGAGCGCAGCTGTAGATGAACTGTCAAAGTCAGTGTATTCTATTTCATCAATATATATTGCGAGAATATATACGTAGACAGCACTGATCATCATAAACTCATCGGGAGTTATTTTAGAGATTTATATTCGACTTTTAAATGTCTCCTTTTGGTGACGGCTGTCAAAATAAACGCCTTCGCATAAGTTACATTACTCTATGGCTTATATTATATTGTCTATGGTGAATAATCTGTAATCGTGGATGATTAAATAATTATATTTTTATTGTAGGAGGCTTATAAACATTAGTTATTAACTTTATGTCCGTAGAAAGAAGTATATTGTTTTTGTCATGTAGAAATAATCGTGATGGTCCTATCGGGCATCCAGATATAATTTCGTCTTCACAAAATTTCTGTCACTTCAAGAAATTTGCTACTTCTTTTGGAGAAAAAGTTTACCTTCCCTGCCCCTCACCATTCAATCCTTAATCACATCTGTCTCAAAATTAAAAGTTGTTTATTAGTCCCATTAACTATCATTCTTGCTTATTATTATTTAATTGTTTTTTTGTACTTGTGATTATACCAATTCTTTGTATTTAATTAACCTTTATTAATATCTATATATTTGTAATTATTATTTATTGTTGCCTTTCAAATTGTACCTTAACTATAAATAACTTATTAATAAAATGTATCTTAACTGTATCATTGAGGAGATATCATCTTCGGTGTGATGCAGAAAAGAAAAGAAAAAAGTTTATCAAATAATAAAAAAAAAAAGTTATTAACTTTAAGCGCATTATTTGCATCCAATAAAAAAAATAACGTTCGTTTGGACGCAACACTGACCAACATAACCTCAACGGATGACGTTTCTGTGACACCTCGCGTGTTCAAAAACATGTTCTGGCACATTGTTCCTGAGACCATCACGTAGATGTTCAGGATCAATTGTTCCTGGGTGAATGGCCACCATTATTGATCGAATATGGTAAAATAATAAGAAAGAAAGTAAGTAAGAAAGTCAAAAGGAGAATTCTATGCAAAAATAGACGCTTATATGGACTGCGTAAACGTTTAAGATCCTCTCGCTTGTCACACAGGACGAAAGGTAATTTTGTTTAAGTAATCTGAAGAAGTATGCAATTCAACGTAACACGTTAGTATGTGTCGACTTTCTAAGCTTGCACGTTCTTAAGATTTTTTTCTAAATGAATACAACTAAGTCATAAATACGACTGTATGTTTAGTTTCGATGAGGATGGATCAGTTTCTATTGGGATCGTGCCCATCGGCGGAAGGCCATTCAGCACAGGCTCTTGGGGGTTTGATTCAAATGCTACTGGGCGCATACTGTGCGCTAGCAACTCCTGGAATATGGCCAGAAGACAAGGCAGATCTTTTTTTAAGAAATAGTGAGTCAAAAAAACAACTCTATGTTATATATAAATACTATTTTTTGTACCGTTCCTTTTCTAGACCACAAATAAAAAAATAAAATAGAAAATCATAGCATCTATCGATCCGTCACGTAGGAAGGGTTGATTGCTTAAAAATAGTTTTTTTTTAAGCAATCCAGATCAATGTTACTTTTTTCAGCTTATTACGTCTACCTTTTCGAGTAATGAGTTGTGGGTGATAAAATCAGAATCTGAAGGCTGGCCGAAATCGGGAAATAATGATGGTTTGATCTATAATTAAAATGGGCATATTTTTTATTACACTTGTTAGATGTGTAATTGAGAAGGTTGTTAACCCTTTGCCCGCGTCACCAAATTTAGGGAGCATGCCCTGTACGCGGCTGCTTTTTTGCGGATTTTGTTATCGCGTTTTCGACTATAAATATAGGTTGTAATATTTTTTTAACTAATCAAATATGTTAATTGCCACCGAAAGAAACTTTTTCAATAATAAAATACAATATATTTCTTTTATTTTCGGTTTAATTCAACAATAATTATTCTTCATACAATTGCGGCGTGACGTCACCGTATTGCAAAATACCGCCACGCGCGACCGAGAATGCAGCGCCACCACCATACCATGCTTATAATATTAAATTATCGGAACAATTTCAATTTCACCCGCACTCGATCGCTTATTTACACTATCCAAAATCTTGCATTGGTGACGTATGTTCACGGCGTGTTCCAGAAATAAATTATTTTAGCCTATATTGAATCTTTTTTGACTAATGCATTGAATGCATTGAATTTGGTAAAATATACATTTAGTCATATTTTTAACCAAGTTATACAATTTTAACACAATAGATAGCTCTTATATAGGGTTTGAAATTGTGATGACATCTATACGTGTCACGCACGCTGAGGGCATGTTCGCTAGGACATGCTTAGCGGTCATACGCGGTGAGAAGGTTAAGAAAGATCATTTAACATACATATTAATATTTTAAATTTTAATATTTTTTCTAATATTTATTTGAATTTTAAAAACTCATCTCGGGAAGATGAAATATAATAAAATAAATGGGGTACGTTCCGCGGAGTTGTTGACTTCTCATCTTTTATGAACTACTTTGGACAAGGCTTGTATACTTCTTGTTCTGCGTTGCCTTGATGTTGCTGAGAAGTCAACGTGGTGATGTTGATGGTGATGAAGGAAAGATATCAGCGTGGTAATACTGGTCAGTAATTTACTAATCTTGAGCATTTAATTATTTTTACGGGGTAAAGGTATACATGATTACAACCTACTTAGTATTATATATAATATTTTCACAAGTTTTGATTCTACAGGTGCTCCGGAATACGACTTTATAGTAGTTGGAGCAGGTGCCGCAGGTTCTGTGGTGGCAGCAAGGCTTGCAGAAGTGGAAGATTGGAAGATTCTACTGGTGGAAGCAGGCGGTGACCCAACCCCTGATATGGAGGTATAGCAAAATGATTTTTGATTTATTAAGCTGAATAAAATTCGAGACATTAAACAATGAGCTAGAATAGAATAATTTTCATTTAAAAGAAGGGTTGATTTTTGAATGGTAACCTTCTGAATACGGAACTCCTTTTCAAGGATGTGAAGCGTGTCAAGTCACGGCATTTTTGTATTAATATTGAGAATCGTAAAATATCTCTCATTCTGTCTAAGTTTACGATCTCTATATTTTGTATTTTTCATTAAATTTACTGTTTTGATAGTGCAATTTGTAGGCAATTTAAATATATGTTCATAAACTCGACTTTAACTATTGCAAACTTCTTAGCACCCTAGTTTATTTGTAGTCAAGCTAAATGCAGTCTTATTGACAAATAGATGCTGATTGATTTGTGTAAAAAAAAATACAAAAACAAGACGAATACTGATCGCTAATTTTATTTAAACATGACACTTGGCAATCTTTTCTCCATAGCTAATTCCTAATAAAAACAAGACTGTTTTCTCCCTTAAGTCACCCTTTGTTAAGCCGGATTCCACAAAAAAAAAACCATTAGAGTATCAGTCAATTCAAAAAAAAATGCTGTTCAATTAAATCAGAAGACAAACTGTGAGGTCATTAAATGTACACGATTTGATTGATCTTACTTTGCAGATACCAGCTTTATTGTTCAAAACCCAAAATTCAAAAAGCGATTGGGCTTACAGAACGGAAAGGGATTTTAAAAGCTGCCGCGGAATGATCGATCAGCGCTGCAGTTGGCCACGGGGTAAGGTTCTTGGAGGATCAAGTTCAATAAGTGCCATGCTGTACGTAAGAGGGAACAGAAAAGACTTCGACGATTGGGAAAAAATGGGAAACATCGGGTGGAATTACGAATCAATATTGCCGTATTTCAAAAAAAGCGAAGACATGAGAGACGAAGAAATACATTCAAATAATAAGTTAAAATACTATCATGGATTCGGTGGAAAGCAAACTATAGAACATTTTGATGGTGAAAGTCTGTGGGGAAATGCAATCAAGTCAGCATGGAGTGATCTTGGTTTAGAAGTCTCTCACGATGTTAACGGCGAAAATCAGATAGGAATAACCGAATTACACGGGACAGTAAGAAATGGTAAACGTTACAACAACGCAAAATCATTTTTAGCAGATTTGAAGAAAAACAAAAATGTTCACGTAGTTAAAAATTCGTTAGTTACAAAGATAGTCATTAACGAAACCACTAAAAAGGTAACAGGAATTAAGCTGAAAATAAAAGATAACGAAGAGATCGAAGTGAAATCAAAGAAAGAAGTCGTCGTGTCCGGAGGAGTAGTCAATACCCCACAATTGTTGATGCTTTCTGGAATAGGACCAACACAGCAATTGAAGAAGTTTAATATACCTGTTTTAAAAGATCTAGCTGTTGGCGAAAATTTGAAAGACCATGTTATCTTACCGGTGTACTTTTCAGCAAACAAAGAAGTCGCCAGAGAATTACCAATGTCAGTTCTACTGCATTCATACATGCAATATCTTAACACAAATAAGGGTCCTTTTGCGAGTGTTGGACTCACTCAACTCGGCGGTTTTATAAACACGCTTAACGATGGCAGTGGTGTACCAGATATTCAATTTCACCACATGCATTACGCGGTGAATGATACTATTCTATTTCCTGATTTTGCAAAAGGCAACGGCTACTCGGAAGAAGTTGTCAATGCTATACATGAAATGAATAAGCTAAACGAGTTAATTGTATTTTATGTGACTCTTTTAGCTCCCAAGTCCACAGGAAGTATTGAACTCCAAAGTGTAAGCCCTGTCGATAAGCCCATAATCAACGCGAATTATTTTCATGACGACGTTGACGTAAAAACTTTACTGAGAGGAATCCAATTTCTTTACAATTTAAGCGAAACGCCCACATTCAAAGAAGCTGGTTTAAAGTTGGAATATTTACGATTAAAAGATTGTGACAAGTATGAAGTTAACACTGAAGAATACTGGAGATGTATGATTCAAAATATTGCGTCAACGGTTTACCACCCAGTTGGCACTGCTAAGATGGGAGCAAGCAGTGATGTCAAAGCCGTAGTTGATCCTACACTTAAAGTCCACGGCATAAAAGGACTGAGGGTTGTTGATGCAAGTATTATGCCGGACATAGTGCGAGGAAATACGCTTGCTTCAACTAATATGATTGCTGAAAAAGGAGCTGATATGATAAAAGAAGATTGGATGTTTTAATGTACATTAAAACCCCCATTTATACTAAAGTAGGGACAGTGTAACTCGGGGTAGTGTAATTGGGGGTGTGAATCTCATACAAAATCTAAGCAAAACTAAGATTTCCGTTAATTTTGCAAAAAAAAATATTGACGAATTATTTAGTTACCAAGTGATAAAATGCAAAGCGCGCCAATATCCCACACAAATACAGTCGCCCGCTATACGTGTATAGCCTGGCAGGTATTGAATACACAGACGCTAGCCAACATTTGACTGTATGCATGGCACAGAAGACCGTCTCGTAGTACCGACATTGGAATGCGACCGTGCAATTGGGGGATTTGCGGCGAATATTTCAAGCAAGCGCGTAATTCGGGATAGTGTAATTGGGGGATCCACTGTATTTTTAAAGATATGAAAACATTATCATAGAGCAACGCTTCCCAGTTATACTTTTTTGGACGCAGAGCCTTTTTATATGATGTACAACAATGTGCAATATCTAAGAAATATTTATTACCTATATTTTGCCACAACCACTGGACAGGACATTTTTCTCAACTTATACTCGGCGTATTCATAAACTATAAACATCGAATCGCAAAGATTGAACATGTTTCTAATATTTCATTTCCGAGTTTCGCCTAATGTCATCTTCAGGCATTCAAGTGTAAGGATGAGCTTGTACCGACGCTTGGTCAATAATTTCAAATAATAAATCGTGTATTATAAAGAAAATGTATTATCACTATGATTAATGGCGATCTGAACTATTTTTTCTAATCGTTTAATTTTAATGACGTTCAATCAATTTGGAAATTAATAGCATAAACAATTAAAATTTCTGTAGGTCTTAAATAAGCGCGCGGGACACTAGCGCGCAGACATTTGCGGCCTAAATAAGATTTTTTTTTGTATAGCGAGCGCTTGATTAAAGAAATATACTTACCTCAGATAGCTATTTGCTAAAGTGAGATCTTATTTCAAATTAATTGGTACTTTTACAAACATATCAAAGAAAATTTTATCGATTGGAAAAAAATAATAAGATAAGGACATTCCACTGTTTTGTTTTTCTAAATGTTTTTTATGGTTCTTTTTCGTGTATTTATTTAAAGTTTTTAAAATGTTTTTTTTGTATTAAAATTATTAGTATTGCGCGCTAATTTCGCTGCAATTTTAGAAATATACCTCCTGAAATTCCATCAAGCACCTTCAGTCGAAATGTTAAATTAAATCATAAAACTATTGATGCAGGTAGTTCTCTCATTAGTGGAATATGTTTGAAACTTGCGTATATGAAGTAAATCTTTAAAACACTCTTGTCAAATACAAACCCTACAGAAGATAGTCAAGGCTGGCTCGAGAATTTCTGCGTCTGTATGCGCCACACTCTTTGCACACGCAACGAGCCGGCCCTGTAAACAGTATTGCGCAAATCTACGAATAATATTTTTGACTTCGACGTCACTGAGCGATAGTTGAGATACGTTAATTTAATAATACAGTAAGTGACATCTGCCTTTCGATTCTTTGTTATTTTCTATTAAAAGAATCAACAATCCACGGAATAAGTAGTCAAAGGCATGAACTGTGTTGAAAATATCTAATGTATTCGTTGTTGAAGTGTTTTCAAAACCTTATCTTCGGTCGGAATTAGTACTTGTGTTGAGATTACTGATAAGAGATGTTCGCATTATTTTCAACGCCTTTTCTTTGACGAATACACTAGGGAACATACTGCTCCTCAACATGACCCGCAACATGACGTTTCAGAGTCGCACACAACATAGCAGGGCATTTTTACGTGACCCGAGATACTTTTCATGTTTACGCTCCGGGATTAAGCACACTGACGGAACATGACAGCGCTATGTACATTTATGTGAAAAACATATATTTGAAATATAAATCGTGATTTGAATTGATATTATTTATTGATTGTCTTTCTTTCTTCAATGCTATGTATAATATATATGATTGTACAGTCATTACTTTTAAATAATTCAAGTTATATTATGCTTGAATAATATTTTTATTAAAATTTTAAGTATATTTATAATATTGACTAAAGTTAAGGTAAAAGGAATCAACTCTCGATTTGTCGAAAAGTAGTCAAAATTGTGAATTAAAATGTTCACAACTTAATACATCATCTGTCAATAGGACTTTAACCGCAAATGTTGAATAAATATCTAAAGTTAGCTTTTAAATTTGAAAAAATAAGGGCATGTGAAAATTGCAACCACGAAAAATTACATGAATAAAGGGTTTTCTTAAACAAATTATTGAATTTATATTACACTGAGTTAATAAAACAACATTTTATAAGTCTGTTTCCACTTCAGGGTGTGTTTATTTTATAATTTGACTTTGGCCCAAAATTGTTAAATGAACGTTTTTCGTTTCTGCTCTAAAATTCGTTCTGTGTGGGTTGATCCTTTTTACATAAATAAAGTCAAATTGTGCCTACATATGATATTATTTGAACAATTGTTAATCTAGTTGTAATTGCTTTGCTACTTTTATCGTTGTGTAAATTATATAAGTCTATGGCTTTAATAGTATAAGATATATGGTGTATAATCTGTCACTCTGTATAATTGGTTGAGTCTATTAAATAGATTAGAATAAGCTTTAAAAATATACATAATTTAACTTCCTCCTCATTGTTTGCAACGGATGCCATTTCTGCGACAGCCATGTGAGCCCTCGTGTCTGGGAACATGAACATAGATGTTGAGCGTCATATCCCGAGACATTCGTTCTTCCGTGTATCTTAGTCATAAAACATACAACTAAGCGATATTTTGTTTTTACGACTAATTGAATTCCCGTAGGCAATTGAAAATATTTTATTTGTTTCCTTGGTGATAGAATTACATTTTGTTGTATGCAAGTGGACTGTGTCGTATGTTTATTGGAAAGCACAATTGTTTTTATCAACCTTATCGGATAAACATATAAAATTGTGATGTTACAGTAAATGATTTGTACGGAAGGCTTTGCTAGAATTCAATATTATTTTATTTAGCAATATTGCTTGAAATTTAATCTAATCAAAACAAACACCATTTTTTGTACACATTCCACATATTATATAATATTAATGTTTCGGTTTCTATCATCACGAGCATTATCAAATGATAAGAATGTTGAAATAAACACAATTTTTTAAAGTTTGTTAACAAGGCCGGATTACATATGTAAATAATGAGTTAATAATTCGGTTAACGTCACAATTATAGTAGGAAAAAAAATTGGGAGACAACTTAAAAATATTAAACACGAAATGCATAAACTCGATAAAAGTGACGTAGGTACATATGTTTTACATATTGTCAAGTAGAATGATTCATTTAATAAAAGGCAGACAGGAAGCAATATTTCAACATCATAATATATAGAACGCATTAGGTCATTTAAGAATAAAACATCAGACCACCAATTTGCAAATCATCTCATATCGGATTCGCTAGACATAAATTCAAATTCAGCAATCAGAATATCGTTTCTACGTTTTTGTAACCACGGACAGTGGGCTTAATATCCAGCGGGGCTATTCTCAAATTGACCAAGATCTAGATTTTAGACATATGTACATCGAAAAGGGCCTTTAGCAACATGGTTTTTCGTGTTGGCATAACTTAAATATAACAATTACGGCTATGTTAATTGTTGTTATAATCGATCTGTCAAATGAAACCGATTGGTAGAATTTTGTTTCTTTTATTCTTATATTTTATGTCTGAGTTAATCATGTTTACTTACGTATAAGATTGATTGTAATGAAATAAATATGCTTTAACCCTTCAGAAACGATTTTTTTTAAGCCATATACAGATAACTTTTATTCCTAACAACAAAAAAAACACAAAGTCCTTTTAAAAGCTCACTTGCTCTGTTGTACAAACAGTAATCGTGTAATTATTTCGTATTACACTCCATATTTTATTGCACGTTAGATATGTTTCACAAAAAACTGTTTGTAAAAAACGTGGTAGAATTCATAGAATTCCTGAATTCAAAAAAACATCTTATTTGAAAATAGGAATAACATTAGCTCTGTTCTTCTGCGTACTTCTGACGGTTTGCAAACCGTCAGAAGTACGCAAAAGAACAGAGCTATTTTTGTATAGAAAATCGTGTAAAAAAGGTAATAACGAAGAACCAATAAATAAATTATGAAACCACATTATTCATAGTTTGTATTTAATTAAAAAAAAATACTACTTGATTATGCACGGGGAATTTTATGAGGGAATGGACATAAATCGCTTTTAACGTAATAATGTATTCGAATTGAATGAAGCTGTCTTGTGTTGTTGAATTTCTTGTTTTGAAGTTTTTAATTAAACAGGTATTAAAAGTATTGAAAAAACAATCATAATATCGGAATACCGATTTCAGAATAACTTATACATACATGGTCAATGTTTTTCATATACATCTTTAATAAATGCACGTTTCATGTAGATATATGTTCCATATGCGGGTACCCTACATATGACAATTATAGGTCACCTAAGCCCTGATGAAAATTATCTTTGGAACTCGACAATTATTTTATACCATTATGAACATTGACCAACAACTCAAGGCAAGTAAAGCAAACAAATAGTTATTTCTTTATATAATGGCATTAAATAAAACAAGAATAATTATTACAAGACAATATTGTTCATTTAAATAAAGATTATTCAACTATATTATGTCCATTAAAGCTATTTTAATACATATAGGAAAATTGTAAACACATTTAGTTTTATGTCTGATAAGATGACGTAATAAAAATGTCATAAATTAGTGTTGCCAACGTCTCCGTTTCAAATCCATTTTAAAAATAATTTTTACTTACACACGAACTCTTTCAAATTATGTTGAATATTCGTACAATTCAATAGTCGGACAAGTCCAAATAATATATTTTTAAATAATGGGTACTTATAGCAATGTTCAAATGATTACAATAAATTAAGTATTATTCATATTCTCTTCTACTCGAGTTTCGTCTTTCGACATCTTCAGGCTTTTCAAGTACACGTAAGTACTTGAACTGACGCTTAGTAAGCAGTTTGCATCGTTTATATACAAACATATAATTGGATCGCGCAGTAATTGTAGTTAGCGTAATCGATATGAATAGCGAGAATTTTTTGATGTCATTCAGTTTAGGTGACTTATGTGGGTAGATTAAAATTATTGAGTATCAATGGATTAAGTGAGTAGATTATAATTATTGGGTATTTTGAATGTAGTATCGCAAATATTAACTGTCAAAATGCAACGGTGGTGCAACCCATTATTAGAGAATTGATTGATTTCAAGTATTTGAGTTAAAGAAAATAATGATATTCCCCCTTTAAATGAAACCGATAGCTAGGCAGCCACTCAAAAACGACCCACGGACCGGATCCGGCCCTCCAAAGATTTTAATCTGGCTGCTGATTTTAGATACATATATTTTTACACATGCGAAATATTGATTTTTAAAATTTCTAATCGGATTCTAGCAAGAACTTTTCGTCCGGGCATCCAACGTTTTTGAAAAAATCATCCGGCTCGTTTCTTAAACGGTGACCCCTGCAGTAAAGATGCTTTTAAGCACTCTGAGCTACTTTTCAATCTGAAGTTTTCTCGCGATCTACTTCTTACATGATTCTTATAAGAAATTGTATTTAAGGTTTCTTTCCCTTCTTCAAGCTTTGAAATGTTTATTTTGTATTCGAAATGAGATAATATTTGCTTACAAAGTTACAACGTAGTAAAATTCTAGTATTTTTGCAAATGTTTTATATATTATATCATTATTTAAAAACAACCTATTTTTGAAGGGAATGAGAAAATAATAGTTTTCGAAATCCACAAAATTTTCCTTTGTAATCGACTGGTTAGACATTCTTGCGGAAGAATGCCAAATGTCTTCAATTTAAGGTCAATCTAGATTGTTTGCATTTGTCTGGCAAATGAACTGGATGGTCGATTTGCCACACACCCGAGCGTACATTGCTAAAAATTCACCACAGCATTAATTGCTTGATTGAACTGGCCTTTACTGAGAAGAACTACTATATTGTTTTATTGAAGCGCTCGCCAATTGTGGTACGTGAGAAAATTTCGATTTTCGGTCAGCAGAGTTGTTACATTAACGTCATTCGAACTAAGAATCTATTAACTCAAAAAACATAAACGAATATCACACTTATTTGATTTTGTAAAAATCAGAAAAGCGATATTACCATTTCATAATAAAATAAATGTCATTTCTATGACATGTTTTTTCATTAACTAACTTTGTTAATTGTTAAAATCATGTGTTGTGGTCCGTGATATCCAAAAGGTTTGCGTCTGCTGTATTTGTAGATACTTTAAAGTAATATAAAGTCAATTTTATGGTTTCATACTTTCCGTGGAATAAAAAAAATCTGTTCGAAAACAAACGCACAACAGTGTTGGAGACGTTGCAGTGAATATTTGAAAAGTCTTTCTTGTAAACGTACGAACATTTCTTTCCTATTCTTATTCGGGAAAATATTTCTCGCCTGGCAACACACAGGCACGACGCACGTTCGAATTGTTATAATAACATAAACTGCATTCATGTGCGTCGAGCGGCTCGCGCTGGTGGCGAGCGAAACTCATTGGACTATTCAGAAGGTCATGGACAACTGAAAAGAGTTCACCGGCTTCAAATATTGACACTTGTGTGAATTGGATTGCAATACGAAAACGGTGAGTTATCATTTATCGTATTTATTATTGCAACTGTATTAAAACAATCCGTATTCACTGTATTTGCCGGCAGAACTAGGGAGGTAATAAATTGACAGCACTAAATGAACAGTATAGAAAAGTAAAGCTTTCATAATCAAATCTATAGCTTCGATATTTTATGTTATATTGATAATTATTATATGAATATATACACAGATTTAAACCAATCAAACTCTTTTAAAGTTAGTGAATAATGGACGAATCAATTGACTGCATTAAATCTGTATTTAATAATGAATCAAATAAATTGGGCAAATAATATTATGTTTAACAGTCTACTATTATTTTTCTCCCCAATAATTTACTAAGCCCTGCAAAAATTGTGATTTTATAGGAAATTTAGTTTCGAATAAAATAAACCGATAATTCATGTGCGAATTACGAGATATTATTAAGAACATGGGTCGCCATATTTAAAATCATATTTGGCATGTTGTGATGGTTTTTTCTTACTGTTATTATATTCACATTTCATGTAAATTGTCTGTTTCCTTGATACCCGGTATACCGATGATAATTTGCAATTAAATTTGTTACATAACTGTAATAAGCTGCAATTAGTGCATTTTTAGGTAGAAAAAGAGTAGCATTTTATCATAAATTCTTGTTTTTGCTTAACGGGTTATTCCTGTTTCTGAATTATTCCAGACAAAAAACTTGCCTCATTTTCAGCATCTTATTAGCTTCATGAACGGTGACGGTGTCAACAAATACATATAAAAATACACGTAGGTATTCTACCTAACGTTACATTTTTCTGTGTCGGGAGTCGGGAAGTATGCTTTTACGCGAATACGATGATCTTTCGTACATTTAAGCATGAAAGGCTATTAAATTTCTTATTTCGGTAATAACCGTCGTTTTGTTTTATATTTGATAATTTAAGAAGCTTTTCTACAAAGGAAACAACAATATTTCTTGAATTAAATATGTAAAGCTTTGACGATGGCTTGATGTCGTAAAAGCTTTACCGTAATTGATAAGAGTTTTATAAAGCAAATACCGATTAATACTAACTAACATTCATTTGGTATTTATTATAGGCTCGTATTTTTTATATTACATTGGTCAGAATTTATATTAAATGGTCATAATATATCGGACAGAATAAATAGTCATAATTTCAATGAAAATAAAAAAAAAACCTAACCTAACCAAAATGGTTATAAAATATTCTGACCGTTCATATTTTTATTCTCACTAAAAATTTATTTGAATTCTGACCATTTAATTTGTTCCCTTTATTAAACACCCCTTTATAAACCGATGTACAGTGGCGGATTAAGCACTTGGGCGGTCCAAAACGTAATATAACCTGGACGCCCTATTTTCGGACGACAATAAATAACTTCGAGATGCCCATAGTACATTTATGACGTCTTGATTGTTCTCCGTTTGATATGCGTTCATATTATAGATATCTCAATATTATCTAATGTCGAAAAGCCTTTCAATGAAAGCATTGTTTGAGAAATTGTATCAATTATTTATTACACAAAAACAATTGCTACTATATTCCAAAGTTTCCACGTAAATAAATATATATTTTAAATATAAGTTATTTTTTAGTTTCCTATTTCGGAGGCTCTAAACGCACGCCCCAAACGCTCATGTGGTAATCCGCCACTGCCAATGTAAGTATTGGGTTAGTCAGTTTTCAAAATCTGAGTAACCCGGTTTTTAGCCATATTTTCGACATTCGAATGCCGATTTTTTTACATAACAACTCGGTTTCATTTTTTTTTTGTTTAATTATAATCAGATTATGGGAATCTTCGATAACCGAGTTAAGGAGAATAATGTATTCGAAAATAGCGTTTTTTCTCTCTTCTAAAGACAGTTGCATAAGCCCTATAGGTGTGCTAACATAATGCAGATTTCTTCTTTCTTCGTCAGAGATGTGCTAGCCAGGGCCGAGTCATCAGAGTGGTTGATTTTTTACCTGCAACGGACAGAAAATATAATAATGAATAAATGAGTTTTATTTCAATGTTAACTATTTATAATTTTTGATTGTGTTTTTAAAATGGTAAAACGTTATATGTCTATCGAAAAAATAAAAAAAACCAATTTAGAATGTCAGTGATAACTTATCTAATAGTTTGGAAGGAAATGAGGATTGAATTAAATAAACACAAACAAATTAAAGTTACAATATTATCTCAAATTTGACTAGATTATAAATTTCCGAATGCATACAATTTTGGGTCGGTGATTCTTCCGCACAAATATTATAACAGTTTATTTTTGATGAAACTATGTATGTGTTGAATATAAACAGGAAAAATCCGTGTGTGGAGAATTTCCGTCGCGAAGAGAGGGTGGGAGGGAATTTTCAGACATCACATGCACTCGTGTTCTCGAACAGAAGTTATTAAATCAATCGAAAAAATGCTGTTTGTACTGGGACTCGAACCCGTGAGATCCGGCACGGAAGGTCACAGCGCCAACCGCTGCGCCATAGGACCCGGCACAGAAAAGAACTGGTGATTAATTTATCAGAATTTAACAGAAATCCACAAATAAATTTACTAAAACTGTTCGCAATGGGATTCGAACCCGTCACTACCGCAACCGAAGCCAACAACTTTGGCCACTCGACCACGAAGCCGACAGTACAATATATTTAAAAAAAAAAAACTATTTGGCGTATTATATTATAGACTACAAGGGCGAACAAATGAGACATTCATATAAAACTTGACTACGGAACAACTTTTGATAAAAAAGCTTTGTGTGACGTCTGCTTTATTCAAGCTATTTCGTAGTACAGTGGTTCTTAATCTTTTGGATTTCTCGTTGGTGAACGACGCGTGGAAGTTAGTATTAAAATAACTTACATTCGCATTTGATGATGTTTGTATATTTGCACACTAATTTTCAACCGACATTTTTATTATTAAATTTAATAGATAGTATGCTTTACAACAAGCCACTATTTTTCGAACCGAAGAAATCAGGACTGTGGAGTCGTGTGAAAAAAAGAAGACTCCGACTCCAGCTTCCAAATAATTTACGACTCCGACTCCGAGGAAATTTTTCAATAATTTAATTTTAACTTGTATATTTGTGTATTCCATCAGATCATCTTTAGTCAGCCAAGCATACAATGTCAAAACTTTGGCCTCTTTTGTTTGAATATATTTTTCAAAAAAAAATCGAGCCGTTCATTTTTCACGACTCCGGCCAAAAATACAGCGACTCCGACTCCACAGCCCTAGAGAAAAATATTTAATGTCGCAGTTCTGTAGGAGGTTAAATTGCGTATAGGAAAGTGTAAAATTAACATACATGGAAAACTGATAATTTACGCGAAAATATAATATAATATAAGAGTGAAAAAGCCACAGATTCCGTCCGATAGTTTTTATAAAAAAATAAAATATTAGTTTTCATGAATAAAATTATATGTAATTATACTTGACATTTGAATTTTTACTTTTTGAATATATATTCCTCAGCAAACATGTACCTACAGTCAACTCTCGACTTACAACAGGTTCCGTTACTCCACGTTGTACATAAGTCGAAACGGTCGTAAGTAGATTTTTAGCCATCGTTAGTCCAAATATTCGTAAGTCGAAATCTGGCTGACGGTCCGCGGACGTAAAAAACGGTTGAAGAACACTGCATTAAAGAATGCATTACATTTTGTATGTTGATTTGATTTTTAAAAAATGGAGTCGCAGTCACCCGTTTTTTCAAGACTCCCAACTTAATTTAACACAACGGCGCCGACTCCGACTTAACAGCCCTGATTGCATCCGCTTTTACAATATAGACTCTATCGAAATAAAACCGATCTGTGAATGTGATGCCACTGGAGGTAGATTTAAAATTGTGTAAACGATATTGCTTGTTAATTATAGAAATAACCGACTGGAGGTGAAGTGATAACTTTGCTGAGGATGGAACAACTTCTGCTAAGTGCGTGCCCATCTGCCGGTGGTTATTCGGCAAATGTTCTTGGCGGATTGATTCAAGTGCTTTTGGGCTCTTACTGCAGCCTGGCAACACCTGGAATATGGCCTGCTGATAAAGCTGACCTGCTGATGGGAAACAGTGAGTGCGAAATAACGTTTTGTTAAGTAACCATTTTTACGCCGTTGGACCAGCGATCACCAAACTTTTCGAGAAACGGGCCGGATGTATTTTTTAAAAAAGTTTGGGGAACGGATGAAAAACACTCCTGTTGGAATCCTATGGGAATATTTATTTACATGAAAAAAACATGGGCCGGATAGAAATATTTGGAGGGCCGAATCCGGTCCCCGGGCCGTAGTTTTTAAAACTGAATTTAAAATGTTATGTGGATTTTATAAAATGTATTTGAAGAGCCCCAATGATTGGGAGTGCCAAATTTGTGCGCCTCGTGTGCTTATGGAGTAATTCACCACTGCTGATGATACTTCTCATAGAGATGAAACACGTGTCACATTTTGTTTTGGTAATGTTGTAGCACAACAAGTGGAATAAACGAGTTATCAAATTTAATTTTATATCCATCCATCGAAAATAATGTATATATTATTTAAAAAAAAAGTTTTTTCTTATGACAGAATAATATTTTTAAAATCTATCTTTTCAGATATCCCGGAATACGATTTTATAGTTGTTGGAGCAGGTACTGCAGGGTCTGTAATGGCTGCTAGACTCGCTGAGGAGAAACAATGGAAGGTTCTTCTGGTAGAGGCAGGGGGTGATCCCATACCTGATATGGAGGTAACGCATGATATATTCACATACGATACGTCAAAAACTGTGAAAAGTATTCCCACCAAGTCGCTAGTTATGTGCTGGTTGACAAAAGATAAAAAGCTTTGAATGAAATCACAATAATTTCACGCCACTAGTGAAACGTCAGCTTTATATTTGTGTCGCAGATGTGCAGTGCTCTGATTATCAATCGACTTTTTCAATCTGTAAGATAAAATGTAGCCATTTAGAAAATAATTAAAGAATGAAATATATTGCCTCAACAAAGTTATTTTTAGAATTTCATCTGGCTAGCACAGCTCAAAAATGTTTGATACATAACAACTGTTTAATCATTTTTTATTGCATAGATTTAAGTGGCAAGTTGCGTTGTTTTGATAATGAATTATTGTCACAAAGATGAAAAAAATATTTTGAAATACATTAACCTAGTAAATAGAGCTTGGTAATTGCTTTTTTTGTTGAGAAAATAAAATCATACCAACTTAAAAATTATATACTCTTTCAATCTCGAAAAGTCAATGGATTTTTTAATTGAATTTGAAGCACTTTTAGAGATTTACCTGATAATTATTAGCGGAAAGGCATTACATTAAAAAAAAAAACCTTTTGCTTTTGAAGAACGTGACCATTTTTGTTTATCGCCAGAATTATTAGCTGATAAAAGATACATTTAAACAATATTATTAATACAATTTTAATATTGTCAATAGTCCTATTGTTTATGCATAATATATACAAATCACAACATTACCTGGCGGACAGGAGGGTTAGGTAAAACATTTGAAGTACCAAATATCTTTGACACTTTAAATTACATACGCAATTACAATTTCAACAAATTCAGAGTTCGAAAGTTAAGCTTGGGGTAAAAAGAAAAATCATGTCAATGACATTAAATTGAATGAATTTTTTATGTGTGTACATTGAAAATACTTGAAGTTTACCAAGTTTACAAATACCAAAAAATGTTCTATGTGACACATAGAACATTTCTGATTTTATTTTTGATACATAGTGCCTTTTTTTCTGTATTCAATTATAATTGAAAAGCAGAGTTTCATTTTTCTGTTGACAATTGTTTCAGATACCAGCGTTCCTGTTCAACACTCAAAACTCGGATGGCGATTGGGCTTACAGAACTGAAAAGGATCCCAAGAATTGCCAAGGAATGATAGACCAGCGCTGCAGCTGGCCGAGAGGCAAAGTTCTCGGAGGATCAAGTTCAATAAACGCAATGTTGTATGTGCGAGGGAACAAAAAAGACTATGACGACTGGGAGAAGATGGGGAACACCGGGTGGGCTTATGAATCTGTTCTACCATACTTCAAAAAGGCTGAAGACTTGCGAGACTTTGCTCTATTTCGTGATAATGGCTCACAAAAATATCACGGTTTCGGTGGGAAACAAACGATAGAACATTATGAAGGCTTAAGCCCTTTGAAGATGGTTATAAAAGCAGCTTGGAAGGATTTAGGTTTAATAGTGTCTCAGGATGTAAACGGAGAAAATCAGTTGGGAATAGCTGATCTACACGGAACGCTAAGAGACGGCAAGCGTTGCAGTAGTGCAAAAGCATATCTGGCAGATTTGACAGAAAATGTACATGTAGTGAAAAATGCACTTGTCACCAAGTTAGTCATAGATAAAATTACTAAAAAGGTAACGGGAATTAAGCTAAAAATAAAAGGTAAAGAAGAAATTGAAGTCAAAGCAAAGAAAGAAGTTGTAGTATCTGGAGGCTCAATCAACACGCCACAACTGCTGATGCTTTCCGGGATAGGGCCAAAAGAACAATTGGCTAAATTCGGCATCCCAGTCATAGCAGATTTAAGTGTCGGAAAAAATTTGCAAGACCACGTTATATTTCCTGTTTATTTTTCTGTGAACGAAGGAACTGCTAGTGAATTACCGATACAACTCCTACTGCAGTTCTACATGCAATATCTGACAACAAACACTGGACCGTTTGCTGGCATCGGTCTGACGGAACTTTCTGGGTTTATCAATACACTCAACGATGGAAGTAATGTTCCCGATATCCAATTTCATCACATACAATTTTTGCCGAATGATACACTTATTATGCCTGGTTTCGTGAAGGCATCAGGATACTCCGATGAAGTCGTAAAGGCCATGGAAGAAATGAACAAACACAAAGAACTGATAGTTATTTATGTGACTTTATTACAACCTAAATCTAAAGGAAGCGTTGAACTTACGAGTACAGACCCAGCCGCAAAGCCAATTATCAACGCAAATTACTTCCACAACGACGATGACATCCAAAGTTTACTCAAAGGTATTAAATTTCTTTACACACTAGCCGACACTCCGACGTTTAAAAGCACGAAAGTAAAGTTAGAGTATTTACAGCTAAAAGACTGTGACAAACATCCAATTAAGACTGATGAATACTGGGCATGTATGATGAAGAATGTTGCTTCGACTGTCTACCATCCGGTTGGAACTGCAAAAATGGGACCAAGAAGCGATGCCGGCGCCGTAGTGGATTCAAGGCTAAGAGTCTACGGTGTTGAAGGGCTGAGGGTTATTGATGCGAGTATCATGCCCAATATAGTGCGAGGAAATACAAATGCGCCGACGAATATGATTGCCGAAAAAGCTTCGGATATGATTAAAGAAGATTGGAAAAAGACTGGACATAATGAGTTATAAATTAATACGGAAGTGAGACCAAAACAAATAATAAAATAGCTATAGACAAAGACTGTTAAATTGTTAGCTATTTTTTGTTTTTTCATCTTAAGGCTTCTTTCCCATGCGACCGGTGGAACAGTGGTGAAATCAGTATTTGCAAAAATTTTTATTTTATTTTAAAAGCAAAATTAGACAACATATTGGGGGCGGCAGAACCCCTTCCTACACCGCTGGCTGTTTGTTCCTAACTTGGATTATTTTTAAAAATAACAATCCGTGCATCGTAGCATACTAATGTTAATGTCATACTGCAAAACAATACCAGGTTCATTGACTTACTCTATGAATACCAGTACTTGATGAATTGTTTGAAAAAAACGGTAGGTTGAGAAACTGAATAACAAGCAGTTCTTGTAAACTTCTGTTAAGATACCTCCATTGGGAAGCATATATTCCACATCAGTCACAGACATGGATTAGAAGAAGAAAGCTCTACAAGAAGTGAGTTTGGCACCTTTTTTTTCAAAAAATAAAGCACTTCATATATGCAATAAAAACGTCCATTTAATGTTATGCATTCCCATTTCATTTTAAAATGTTTTATTCAAGTCCGCTTAATTATTCATCTTCTCTTTGACCATATTTTCTCGTTATGTGGGCCACGCAGCACCTTCATGTTATACCTGTTCATAACTGAATTATTTATAAATCTGTTTAATATTCAATTGATAAATTTTTCCAAGCCTCATGTTTATTGTATGTGCTAAATTGTCATAAAAAGTGAAGTCATTCAAAGCACAATATAATTTATTAGAAAAGGAAACAAAATGGATGTTTAATGTAAGAAGCACTCAATTATTGTTTCAAAGCATCAGGCGGGTGACTCAGAATTGCTATGCAGTCGAAGTTTTGGCCACTACTGGTATACAAGAACCCATGTGTCAAATATTATGAACTTTTTGGTTTTGGTACGTTTGAGAGAATTTTTAAAATCAAATGTTTGTTTTTTATATGACTAGATTAAAGAAAAGGCATAATTGATATAGATTGTAAGGGTGTTTTGTTTTTCAAAGATTGTATGTTTTTCCTGTACTCTGTATGAAATAAATTTAAAAAGAATGTCCAAGCTTTTTATTGTTTACAATGTGAATAATAATTTTGTCACATTTCGAAACTAATAATCCTGTGAGTATTTTTGTGTCATGTAGTTTATTTATTATATATCGAGAAATAAAAAAATAATGATGAAATATATCGAGTTTGGTTTGGTTGTGTTGCAATGAAAGTAGTATTGTGAATAATATGGTGGGTGCTGAAGATTTATCAGCAAAGTACAATTATGATCCTCGCACCAAATTCAATACTTAGTTGGATGTCTGGTCTGTGGTCTAGTGGTCAACTTCGTAAGCTGAGGTCGAGTTGTTTACAGGTTTGAATCCCCGTACAGGCAGTTTAATTTTGCAGACATGTTTGTGATGTCGAAGATTTCCTATTACTAACTACTAGTCCTGTTCTAGCCCTATCCTCCAATCCATCTCTCTTCGAAAGAAGAGGGACTTACAAGCTGTATATCATGTCAGCTTTAAGATCATGTTCATAAAATAGTTCTGTGAAAACTGTATTTTAATTTATCATTGTTGAATTTAATGTCTAGTTAAAATAGATTATAAATTAATGCATTATTTTATAATGCTTAAAAATACTAAAATAAAAATAAAATTGATAAAAGTAGATTCTCAATATGAGGCTACAGAAATTTTGTCATAAATAAATGTCGGTCCATTAAAGTATTTGTGAACAATGCCATCTATTTATGGATATGAAATCTTTTATAGAGAAGTTTAAAATGATAATGATGATATATCGCTAGATGGCAGTAATACAGATAAAATGTGTTCAATAGTAAAAAGTTTATTTAAATTTGTGAGTTATATGTACATACATACATATTGTGTATATTGTTTTTAAACATGAATACTCTGCTAGTCGATTTATTGTATTACGAAATGACACTTGGGCTTTGGATGGGTGTTAGTAAAAAAAAAATTGACCTTACAGAAACTGACATTTAGTAATATTATGTTGACACCGATGAAATAAATAAAAAATTAAAGCTATAAACAAACATAAAAGGTTTGCAAGGCAATATTCGTATCATAAATCTCATAATAAAAGGAAAAATTACAAAACATCAAAATGAAAAATGAAGACTAGCTGACATAAAAACAATAAATTTTATAAGAAAAAAAATCTTGATATTTTTTTGTTGTTTTGCTTGTGAAATTTGTACCTATATTGTTGATTGATATTGTGTCCGTTTCGATAATCCAAACCATATAATGTTTGCAACGTATCAGTTTATTGTGTTATTACCGAAAATATCTATAAAATAAATAAAAACACGTCCTATGTCGCGCTCTTCTTAACACTTGTAACACTTGATTTGTCACCGGTTACATGAAAAATATTTTAATATTATATTTAGGTATAAAAATTTACGTTACCAAAAAAAATATTCCATTAAGGGTGAGTATAACGGTCTCTATATAAAGACAAATTATTTTATTAAATAGCTTATTTACAAAAATTCGTGTAATTGATAAAAACTAGATTAATAAATTTTCAAAACACCCCAGTCGAGTAAAGCATTTCTCATTCCTAATTAGAGGTGTATTTAGAGAAGTTCAATAGTCTTCATTGGCTAAGTGATTAGATCAGGGGTGGAGAACCTTTTATTCTCTAAAGGCCGCATTCATTTTTCTGATTCGACATAAGGCCGCAGTAAACATTGACTGGAGAATCTTTGGCCGGAAACAGGACTTAACGGTCGGAATGTGTCAGGAATTTACATACATTTACAGAATTGGCCAGAAGGCCGCACCAGAGTGGCCAAAAGGCCGCAGGTTCCCACGCCTGGATTAGATGATCGCTTCCGCCGTGCTTCGTGTTAAGGATCATCATTAAAAACATCCATGCTATTGTGCAGAAAACAGAAATTCATTGGTCGACTGAAAAGTGACACTGCCCGTACTGGGATTTGAGCCCGTGAGCACTGCGACAACGTTGAACCACTCGACCGCGATCCAGACAAGAGCGACCAACTAATCGCGAGTTATATCCTATAGTTCCAACTTTTCTATCTCTACTGTTTTCAAAAAATAATAGTTGAGCAACTGAGTAACAAGCAACTATCGTAAAAAAGACTTCTATTAAGATTAAGTCTATTAGAAATTCATATACGCCGTCCAAATTAGCGGCGGACATGGTTTAAAAAATAATTTCGATGGTTAAGTTTGTATGTATTATTATAAAAAAAAAAGATAATTAAATGACACGATTAAAACCGAATTCGCACATCGCATGCAATTTCAAATGAATCTTTTTTTATAAAATAGCGATTTTTAATTTAATGCTTTCAGTATTAACCGCTTCAGAACCGTAAGGCCACTGGTGGCCGCTACATACGAACGGCATGAATACCTTAAATCCACTGAAGAACACGAATGTAACTTGAAAATATTAAACTATATATATCATTTTATAAGTAAACTTTTAATATTCATAAATTCAGTAATATTTTTTTAAAACTATTCAAAAAATATTTATTAAAAGCGGTAGGTATGTGAGTGAATGTTTTTTTAGCTTAAAACATCGCGGTACTGAAAAGGTTAAAAAATTGTAGTTTGACCTCGACGAATAAGCTTCGACTTTAAAATTGAAAATACCTAATTGATCCCAGAAGTTAATTAATTTAAAAACATTAGCTGAGGAAAGAATATGCGAAAAAACAGATGTATCTCTTTTTATAAAAAACAATAAAATGTGTGTGAAGGTGACTGACTGCACAATACATAATGAGGGTAAATTTTCGGGTAAGTGAAAAGCTGTAGATTTTTCGATAGTAAAATCTATGAATCGGAAAAGAAATGTGAAATTATATTTAGGTATATATATTATACTAGCTAAGTCACTAACTATTTCAGGACGTCGCTGGGGCCCAATTTGCAATAAACAGTAGAGAGAAGACGATAAGTAATACAAGGAATGCCTTGATAGTTAGTTAAATTTTATCAATTAAATGAATGTAAGTAAAACATGGAAGCTGTTTTAATTGCCGAGCCAAAATAATAAGAAAAATGCATCACTGACGTTTTAGTGAAATCATATCTCAGCATATTTTTACAATACATGATATCTATTTCACTAGTGAAATTATATTCTTCTTCAAACTGTCAATGAAATATGCAATTCCTGTATTCAGGTATATGCTTGTACTGTTGGGTTAGGTTAGGTACCGTATACTCAGTGGTGAAGTGGGAAATAAATAGGTACCAGGTCGGTCATTGATTTCTTCCCTTTTTTTGTTTGTATATTCGTCCGAAGTTAAAAAACCACAAGTTTTAACAATTAAATCAATAAAAAAAACGATTAACGACAAAAAACGATCTTCTTGAAAGTTAAGTTACAATTCAAAAAGGTGGGGGGGGCGCCTTCCTCATTTTCAGGTGCCGACCTGGCCCCACTACACCACTGCGTATACTAGTATCTATCAAATATAATTACGCTGGTATTCAGCAATGAAATTGTAAATCTGTTGTGTGGTACATTTTCACTGACCCAGTTAGAGGAAATACTTTTACACTAGTGAAAATTTAAGTTTTATACTATTTCACACTATGCATGATAAATATTGCAATATGCTCCTCGCCATTTGTTTTAATCCATCTTTTTGTGGTTGTAGTGTTTGATTTATAGGTTTCTACTTCTTTTACCATATGCGTTACCCTTACGATTATTTCACAAGGCAATTCGTGGGTGGAATCACGTAGAGCCAGACAGCCACGAAGTCACATTTAAGGCGTTCGGAGAGTTGATTGAACCGGTTTGAAGGCTCGGCGCATTGAACCAAAGGGAGAGGAGAAAATTGCGAAGAAAATGCGGTCAGATTGTATATAAATAATTGTTACAGCTGTCGCCTGCCTTGTTTTGTAACTGCAAGTACAAAATGGATTCAAAATACATGATCTTATTTTATGTAATTCAGTCTTTGCTCAGCGTAACCTTGCTCAATAATTAAGTCGATGATGAGGGATTCATGGAAATATACATTAATATAAATCAGTGGCGGATTACCATAAAAGCGAATGAGATTTAAGGGGCCTCAAAATTTGCTTATATTATATAATTCATATACTTTTCGTTCAGATTTTTTTATTATTTTATTTGGGATTTTCTGACGTTTTTATGATATGTTATCAAAATACTCCAACGGCGCGATCTGAGACTGTAGGTGGCAGAGCGAACAACACGTCTACCTTTTGATAAAAATTAAATTTGCGATAATGCGATTATGTAATAAATAAAAACGATTTTCGAGTATTTATTCCCACGCAATAAACGTGTAAATCAACGAACCTTTAATTTTATGAAGATATCAAGAATCAAGATTCAAAACTAAGCATGTATTTCACATTACTTAATCTTGTGATGAAACAATGCGTCAAGTAAACACATACAAACATCGCATATCGTGGAGAGTTAATTCGCATAAAAAAGGGCGATACAGCATTTGAAACGCAAAAGTCAATGAACGAATTACCAAATCATTAAACATCGAAATAACCAGAATATTTAACATGACATTACCAGTCTGAGAACGAAAAAAATCTATTACCTATTCCAAATGTCAAAACATTTAAAATGGCGTTAAAAATAAAAGAACGCGTTACAAAGTTTGAATTCGGAATAATGCAATTATTGGAATAGACAATTTATTATTTTGACAGAACACGATGAGTATTCAAAAAATGCCATTGATTTGAATATTATGTAAAATTAAGTAGACAGGAAGAATCGATAGTAATTTTGTATTGAGGTAGGCCAATGAAATAATTAACATAAAACATGTATCATATTATATAAAAAAATGCATGGTTTATATTTAGATACGATATTTTTAAAAATAATCTATTTTATATGTAAAAGTCAAAATAACCACATTCAATTCTTTCTGGGTCATTAACATTGAAACCGAGCTTCAAATTTTTACTTTATTGCCGCTGTTTTGGTAATAGTGTTAAAACAGTCACGTCACAACGTGTCTAGTTATTCATAAAATAATGTTCATTTTTTCAATATTTATTATCAGTCTTGTCCTAGCGATCGGACGGGTATGGTTGGTATAATATATATATATATATATTTTATCAATGTAAATTTAAGGTCTTAGATTTTCAGTTATCATTGAACTTCTTGATTTTTTTTCAATTAAATAATATTCAGTATATGTTTTTTATTATTTTGATAAAAATAAATGATTATTCAAGAATTCGAAATTCTACTTTTTACCATGGCAACTACCAATATGGAGCATATGGTATTGATATCGAGCAGGCATACAAAACCTGCGGCCCGAATGCAGCTCGTTTGAAAGTTTCTTATAAAAATAAAAATATATTTATATGTACATATTTAATAACAGTTAACAATTCTCAAAAATGAGAAAGACAAAGATCGCATTGCCTTTTGTATAATATTATCATCCATACAACATGTATAAATATGCATGTACTTAACACTAAAGATGTTTTGTGTTTTTGAAAGTGATTACTTTTAGAGCATAGTGAGAGTATCTCAGAACATTATTTTAAAGATAAGAATGTGGCTAGTAAGGAACTAGTAGTTTGGGATCGGGCAAATAAACATCACAGACATCCACGTCAAAACATGTAATAAAAAATCTATTTATAAATGTAAGTGTGTATTGGGATTCGAGCACTCGAACATTGTAACCGAATAGAAAACAATGTCCAATGGAATGAAATGACGGCTACAAAATCGGCCAATTTATAATATCAGAACAAACTATTGTGAAGTTTGATGTAATTGATAGACAAATTTGTAAGCGACATTGGTTTATTAAATAAATAAATCCGACATAGCATTTTGGCCATCACTACAAATGTTTAATTACGAATTTATATCCAATTATACGGCCGTCAGCGATAGCGATGTCAGCATCGGACTCTGTCAAAATTCGTCGCTGAAAGTTGGCGAACATAGCGAATAGCTAACGATCATTCATTATAAATTAAAAACTTTAATTACAGTTTAATTGAATATGAATTCGTCGTAAAAATAGCAATGTTTGAATTCTTGTTTTACACAACTTTATTATCCATTCTGTAAATTACAGACAGTAGACATACCGCGATAGAACTTCAACACTACTGCTAAGGTACAGTGGTCGTCTTTAAGGTTAAGTTCATGGGTGGGCTGAAGAAGGCTCTCGCGAGCCTCTTGTGAAATTTTACTAAGACCGGCGAGCCCCCTATTAATTTAAGGGAAGACGATATTCTCAGATCAAATTAGTACATAACTGCAATTTCTGACTTATATATTATCTACGAAAGATTCAGTATACACAATAGTACATTTGTTATGGATATATTTTTACTAAAACACTTAATCAATGTTGGTTCAACTTTATTCCATATACACATTTTATGAATAAATCACTTAATCTTATTAATCAATATAATACGATATGAGTATCGAGGCGTTTCTACTTGGCTATGGACCTTTCGATTTGAACTCTCGATTTGAACTGGCTAGATTTGGAGAGAAGGAATTCGATATCGATATAGGTTTATTGTTACAACAAGTTGTCATAGATAATTAAACATAGCACTTTATGCTATAATGTTGTGTATTCATTACACATTTATAGTCATTGACATTGACAAGTTTACGGTAAATTGCATATTGTTACATATTATAAGTGCATTAAGTAACAATCGATTGCTTATTTAAACATTGCATTATTAAGTGAGCCCCTTTGCTAACGTTTTGGCAG
The DNA here is from genome assembly GCA_030503985.1 of Himalopsyche tibetana. Classification (NCBI taxonomy): domain Eukaryota; kingdom Metazoa; phylum Arthropoda; class Insecta; order Trichoptera; family Rhyacophilidae; genus Himalopsyche; species Himalopsyche tibetana. The sequence continues at coordinate 10,932,008 of JAPJYX010000011.1, read as the reverse complement.
CCCGCCGCTGGTTAAAACGAATCAACAAAATAATTTCGAAATTATGTAATAAAATATACACAGAGTAAATAAAATCCAAAACCCGGTAATTAGTCAATCATTTCATTAGAAAAATGGTCAATTACACAAGCAAGGTCGTTTCACTAGCTTAGTCTGACCTAAATAATTCACCCAATGGCTGACTGAAGGGAATCAGTTGTTGGTCAAGAATATTATTTTCTATTTGCAGCCGAACGAAAGTTAAACCAGTACACGTGAATTCAACCCGCCAAATGTCACTGGTCAAAATACATATTAATTTAAAAAATACAAATTTTGTTACTTGTGTCATTTTTTACATGTGCATATATGTTGCATGTATTTAATTTATAATTACTTTTTATGTATAGATTTTTTTTATTCACGTAAACGAAATACGTTACTGGGTAATAGATCGGTGAATGTTTTGTGTTTTCTAAAGATATATAGTTTTTGAAAAGGATCATCAAATAAAATAATAGTTTTATAATTATAATAAATGAACGAAGTAAAAAATATCAATTCATATTATTATTGAATTGTCGTTCTTTGTAGAACTTAAAAAACCGGTTTCCAGGAAATATTGGAATTCTAAAACCGGTTTTTTTAAATTAATACAATGAACATTTCAGTATTTTTCTCCCAATGTGGAAAATATGGCCTTCTAATCGAAGTATCTTAACAAAAGTTTTTTTTATGAGAACTGTTTGTTACTCAGTCGCTCAACCTCTCTTTTTCCAAGAGAGTAGTAAGGATATAAAGACAAGACCAGGACAGGACTAGTAATTAACTAATCGCTCTCGCTACGTCCATTTATTGAAAGATTGGAAGGGTGGGAGGGAATTTTTAGACATCACAAGCACCCATGCCTACAACCGGAAATCGATAAATCGATCGAAAAAATGTTGTTCGTACTGGGACTCGAACTGGGCACCAGACTTTAGATTACACCATTGCAATATGTGTATTAACTGAGGTTATTTAACTTTTACGATACTTTAAGACGCTTAGAATATTATAACGCATCTAACTTTTTTTTTCTAAAATACCACTTGGCTCACTTCATTTATAATGGGCACATATGATGTCAAATAAATAAAATAATAAATATAACTTATTTGATTAAATGTAAAATTGTAGTAAAGGGTTAAAGGTCCACTTTTGTGCCTGTCAGAATTGTTGTGATTCGCTGGAAAAAGCAACTGAGTGCAGTCAACTTGAGCAACATCGTAGCAACTGGCAACATGCTAGTTTATTTTTCATGTTTCACGGACCTGCTACTTCTTATGAAAGAAAAAAATATGTGTACAGTGACGTACTGTTTAATCACCGGCGTCCTAAAGAAGAGTTAAATAAAAAAATATATACAGTAACAATGATTTATTTAAATACTTTGATTGAATTGAATACTGAAATTGTATACATTCAATTTTCGCTAATTTACATTTTTATAGTCTTTTAACTTAGTGATCTACTTATATTTTTTGTATAAAAACGATACAAACTGTTTACTACGCGTCAGTTCAAGTACATCCGTGCACTTGGAATGCCTGAAGATGCCGAAAGGCGAAACCCGGGTCGTTAGCGACAAAACTCATGGAAAAGTACAAAATTCAAACAATTCAAATTTGAATACTTTGATATTAACGATAACATATCGAAATTGGGAAAATATTCACATAAATAATAATAAAATGTGCAGGTTTTGGTAATAATTATAGTCATATATTATTACGCCCGCTGTGGTATTATAGTTGGTTAGAGCTTGCTCTACCGACTAGGCGGGTCTGGGTTCAATTCCCGGTAGGGTAAATGTCAAATTTAGTTTTTTCAATTTATATTTGAAACTTAAGGCATGGGTGTTTGTGATGTCAATTTACCTCGAATGATCTTTCAACTTAAATTAAAATTAATTTTGAATCGTTCAAACTATGTACATTCTCACAAATTTTGTCACTAACTGTCATTAGGAGGCCATATGCTCCACAATGGGAGCAGACATGAATTAAAATAAAAAATATATTTTTGTGACAATTAAGTGCTAGAGAAATTTATGATTTCCTTAACTATTTTTAACAAAAATAAATCGAAAGCCTTGGCGTGGGAAACTCTCTACCACCCTAGCTCATGAAAAGTGAAGTGAGCCAAGTGGTAAAGTCATGTATCGTAAAAGTGGAGTGAAATAAGTAAATACACGCCGAAATAGTGTTACCTCCCCGACACTAAATAAAGACGTGACTGTACTTAAACGTACAAAAGAAAAGATTCTTAATTTTACCTTCTACTTGGCTGACTTAACGTCTGAAAAGCTCATCAGTACGTTCACCCCCATGTCCTCTCCAGGCTTTTCCGTCTATCAGTATTCAATTTTAAGAGTCGATCGCGAAATTTTCGATCTACAGACGTTTTATACTTACATATATTTCATTTACTCGCCTTCCGCTTGCATCAACTGCAACGTCTCTGTGACCCACTTCATCAAGTAAGTGCAAGTGCAAGCTGCATTTTAAGTAGACTGTAGAGGCAGGCATACTATGCCTTTCGTAGCGTAACAGTTTTCACTTTTCGCAACTGGCTTTTATCGTGTGCAACTTCCAGCAAAACGAGATTTTGTTTAACTATAATATCGCATAATAATTAAGTGCATGTTAAAATGGCATTGTTTTGTTTTTTAATCTATTTTTAAAACGTATGGGCAGCCCGGTTGATTAAAATGTTGATATCTATAATTATACACCGTTACCGCAATGCAATTTAATTTTTTGAAATAATATTATATGTATATGAACGTTCTATTTCTGATAAAACAGATAGGTGTTTTAAAATACATGTCAGATACATGTCTTAAAATTCCCTCTCACTCTCCAAATCATAAAGTAACGGACCGTTGTAAAATCATTTCTCGTAGAAAAAGCTCTGTTGAGATACCTCCATTAGGAGACCATATGCTCCACATTGGGAGCGGACATATAAGCTCTGTTCTTCTGCGTACTTCTGACGGTTTGCTGATGGTTTGCAAACTGATTTCGAGCTAGAACCTAAGAGCTTCGAACTAGATTCTAATTCGAAAACAGTTTGCAAACCGTCAGCAAACCATCAGAAGTACGCAGAAGAACAGAACTATATATATATATAAAAAAAGCTTTACGTTACGATAAGTCTGAAAACGATACTCAAAGAGGCGAAACACGGATAACAATTGATAATACAGTCTGTAGAAAATGTTCGCGATGGGCAAAACTGACCCTAATAATTTACTTACCTACTAAATTAAGTATTTCGACTGAGGGTGCTTGATGGAATTTCAATATCAAATTTGAATTGTTTGAATTTTGTACTTTTCCATAAGTTTTGTCGCTAACATCATTAAATATCACTTGCTATCGTTAAATATCAATTCAAAGGCTTAAAATCAATCAACTCATTAATAATAGGTCGGATAAAACCCTACATTTATTTTAAATATTCCTGTTATTATCTGGTCATTAATATTTTCAAAAAATCCCCACAGTTATAACAAACCCACTTAATTCATTGAAACTTGTATACATTCAATTTTCGCTAATTTACATTTGAATAGCATTTTAACATAGTGATCTACTTATATTTTTGTATATAAACGATACAAACTGTTTACTACGCGTCAGTTCAAGTACATCCGTGCACTTGGAATTCCTGAAGATGCCGAAAGGCGAAACCCGGGTCTCTAGCAACAAAACTCATGGAAAAGTACAAAATTAAAACAATTCAAATTTACCTACTAAAGTTGGTAGAAATAGTGTTTTATTTTTTTAAAAAATAGAACGTAGTTTTTTTTAACTATTAATAAATTTTAATACGAAAAATCAATTTATTCTAAAATAAATAGTATATACATGTTAGTAAAAATTGTTTCACAAAAAAATATACAAGAAGTAAAATATTCAAGCTGCCAAATTAAATGTACATTTAACATTTATCTCCACGGTGTAACTGCTGATTATATCTTAAATAAAATAATAAAATTGCGATCGATTTGATTCAACGGGTTAATTTAATAAAACATGATGTCAGATTTTAATATGACGATATGAATTTGTAATAGATAATCATCGTTGATCCAAACTCCATCATATTCATGAGTGCAGGTCGTGTTTTTTGAATATATACAATATTTTTTAAATTCCGAACCAAGTCCAAGATCAGTGGTTTTTTTTTTAAAACAATATATAGTTATTGATTGAAGCATTAAAAAGAACAAAAATCATTAAGATGCATTGTAACTGATATGAACGAACTGTTTAGGCAACCGAGGTACGGGAAAAAATCTCAATAACAAATAAATCAAAAGTCATCAAGGGTTAATTGGCGTTGTTTATTTTTGGGTCATCGCTTATCGAACTTAGAAGTGTTAATAAAATATCTATAAGCATAAGTATTATTTTTTTAGAAGAGTTACATTTTTAGTACCCGAAATAAAATAACAATAATTTGATCATGTAATACGATTAATAATTTCCTTGTAAAATTAAGAGCATTGTAATGTAACCATATTCAACCCTCTTATATTATAGTAAAATAACCTATTATACGATCGCACTAATATTAAATATATTTATTTTATCATAAATTTTTTGCAACATTTAAATAACTGTTAATATTATAAATGCATGAATTGGAAGAATATTAATAAGCCAGCTGTTTTTGACCCATGATATATTTTTACGACGTTTCTGGCCGATTTAAAAAATCTGGGAATTTACGGTTGTCCCATTTCCCATAATATTCTTTTAGCTCATCCTTTCAAAACGTTACGACTGCCAGTGACTCCAGAGCAAAATTAGTTTTTTACGGGGTTTATCAAATTTTGCACATCTTATCTTCAATACCGAAATCCCGGGGATAGTGCGATCACAATCTCGGGATTTCAGGATCACATAATTGGTTGAAATCCCGGGATTGGAGACCGAAAGTGGCAAGCAATTAAATATACTATATTCTTATAATATAATACTTATATTCAGGATTCCACGATCGCAAAACTTACGTTGCAAGCAAACACAAGCAAACACTTCCGTTGAGAAAACTCCATTAACCACTTGAATACCAAGCGGACACAGGTGTCCGGAACATATGCAAGAGAACACGGACGTCCAAGACATTTAAAAAATCAAATATGTACGTGGTATTATAATAGAATATAGCAATATTTTGATGAATTTGTGTAGTGCCATCTATACTGAGTCAATATAGGTTTTTAAAATATCGAATTCGAGTGTACATGTGTATATTAGGCAAAATTATTTTTCTCAAAAACACGCAGTATCTCTGGGACATATTAATGATTTATTTGCGCGATATTCAAACGGTTAAGAGTCCATATGCTCCACATTGGACATAGTTAGAAAATATTAGTGTTCCATGGTTTAAGTGTCATGAATTTTTACGAAGCATGTGGGTAAATTTACAACGGTTATGAGTAACGTCTTGTGTTTCAGAGAACATCGAGGTAAAAGGATGTCAAAATAATAAGGCTATTATTATATTAGTGTGGTCAGGATTTTCCCGAGATTTTATTTAAATTTATCGAAACCCAATTGGTATTTTACGTGTTTATTGACTCGAATCGAGTGAATAAATACCTCACAAACTATTAGCTTTGCCGGGTAAATTTGATACGTGTTTTTTGAAAGAACTTTGGAATTGAATCGACATAATAATTTTAAATTAGATTTACAAATAGTTTAGAAACAAAGCAAACTTGCCACCTTACGTATGCAACCAAAAATCAGGAAGAGGGTAATGTATAATATTACATTTTAAATATATTTATATATATGCTATGACATGAACTATTACGAAGACGTTCCTTTATTAAATTTGAATTGTTCAAACTATGTACATTCTCACAGATTTTGTCACTAACGACCCGGGTTTCGCCTTTCGGCATCTTCAGGCGTTCAAGTGCACGGATGAACTTGAACTGACGTTTAGTAAATGAATGTTTCGTGTTTATATAAAAAATAAATGTATCATTGAGTTCAAAGCCATTGCTGGCGAAAAGGATAAGCTCATGGGAATGCCCACAGATTTGAGAAGTAAGTAGTTTCAAGAAATATATTTTATTTGTTTGTCGGCAAAGGTTTTATGATTATATTTATATAGGGTACAAAAGTGGAGACCCAGGTAGGTTGAGTATTTCATTTAAAATCCGAAGACTATGCAATTGTGCTCTATTAATTTCCAAAATTTATGACTGTCCGTATTTGGGTGTGACATTTTTATTCCTTGTTCCTGATTGAACACATTATTAAGACGAATACACGAAATTAAGTGATTAGCAAAAGTGGACGTGTCTTTTTTCAAATCTAAAGGCTGCCAAAAGTTCCTTTATTAAGTGAATTTGATTCTGTACATGAAAACATATGAATAATTCTGTAATTATTATATCTACAGTTAAAGAAAGTCAAAAAAAATTAGGACCACATCGTTTGTTTCAGTGAAACGTATTTTAATTAAATTAAATTAATGGTATAAAACAGTTGTTTCTGACTGTATCATATATATTTATTAGGCCATTGAAACGTGATGTTAGAAATATGGTAATTTTAATAGAATTGATTTAGCGACGATCTTTTGTGGTGTCGTGTTAGAGCAGCGGTCACCAAACTACGGTCCGCCGAAGGTTTTCATCCGGCCCGCGAAAAGTTCTGGATTTCGGCATAGAAATTATCCATATAAGAAATATGAATTTTCATGATTTAGTTGTGAATTCACGACAACTATTTATTTCAAATCATCAATTGTCACACAACTATCTGGTAAGGGAATGAAAGTGAAAGAAGTTGGATAGAAATTGGAGGCGAGATGACCAGATGTTCGTTTACTCAAAAATTTCTCGGATATTATCATTTATTGAAATTCTAAGAAGGGCAAACATTTGTTTACATTTTAATTATTATGTAACCACATAAAATGAAATAATATTCTGGTTGGGTTCCAATAAGAATTTATTTGTCGTCCGGCCCCTAAGTTATTAACAAGTTCAATCCTGCCCGCTTCTCAAAAAGTTTGGTGACCCCTGTGTTAGAGTGTATACAAAGGTGTCAAACAAAAACCATTTAGTGGGCCACATATTTGTGGCCGAATCACTAGCTGTATTAATTCGCGTAAACATTGCATTGTTATTATATAGGCACATGTTTTCACTATTTATGCGAATGTGCATACTTGTGATGTGAATTTCTACACATCATCGAATTTGTGTTTTTCGATGAAAATACAGCCGTCTCGCTCTAACTCTGCGTGTAAGAGCGATGCAGCAACAAGCACGTGCCGTAGATATGCAATGAGACTGCACTACATTCGATCTGTCTCTCTCAGTCGGCTAGCGCTGTCCCGCATAGCACTTACATTAGTACAAATTAATGTCTGGTGGCGCTAATTGATCGCTCATATTTTTTTTTATTAATTTATCTATAATAAACTAAAAAATGTACAGAATGTTGGAAACCTCGAAAAAGCAACACAAAACCTTCAAACGGACCACGAGCTGTAAATAACTGGTGTATACCATAGCGATCAGATGTATGTAGGGTTTGAGTATCAGCAAGGTCAATATAAATTGGAGATTCTTAAAATTTAAAATCTAAAAGTAATTTATTAATAATAATAAAAAGGTGTGTTTTAAATATTTAAAAATATAAGGCGAATTGGCAATACTTGTGCGTTGATCAACAGTAAACATATTATTTTTAATTTAAATAATAAGAAATTTAATTAATTCAGTAACATTTTATTTTTTTACCAGACAGAGATACATGACACAAGCAGTAAAAATAATAACTACGTGTGTGGCGGGGAAGATCCCATATGAAATAAATTAAATAGCGGGGAGCCACCCGCCTTTATTTAGATTATATTTACCTACATATATATTAATTGAATGTTATAAAGTAAGGTTTCCCAACAGGTTGGTCCCAAATCAAAATTTGGTCATTCTGATAAAGGCATACGCCGGAAAAGCTATTAAATTCATATAAAACACGGGTTCCCAACCTGGGGGTCGCGATGGGTTTTCTGGGGGTTGCCAACTTTTTTGATTTTGAAATCGAGGATTTCAAATTCCTCGGGGGGTCACCTAGTCACATGGATTATATAAAAAGGGGTCGCCACCCCAAAAAAGGTTGGGAACCAATGATATAAAATAATGTAAGTCTATTCATCATATTTATTGGTGAAATGTACTAGAATTATTCTAGTGACTAGAATGATCTGGTGATATGCAGCTATGTACATAAGTTAAACGAAAATTATTGAAAAACTAAATATGTATTATAAAATGAAGGCGTCATGATATTTTGGACACGGTGTATATTTTAAAATTAAACGTTACTTTTCTTCACAACTAAGAAGTGAATATGTTGCCACTAATATGCGATCGAAATTTAAAAAAAATGCGATTAGAACATTATTGATCAACAACGTTGGTAGTACATTTTATAAACAGAGCGAAACAAAACGCATGTAATGACCATGTCTTTTCGACAATAGGAGAATATGAAAAAGAAAATTTCAACAGAAATTATTTTTAATTAATATAAAAATATATTTAGTTTATAGCTATTATGTATTTTTTTTTAATTTGTCTTGATTTATTTTTCTGACTAACGCACACACACACACTCTCTTTTTCTGTCTGCGCATTAAATAGATTTCAACAATAGACAATACACTCATAATATCGACGGTTTAAAGTCAAACAACTCTTATCTATAAAAGACTAACTTTTCAGAAGAGGCAACAAACGTTTTTATTTTATTATTTTTTACCATTACAAAGCAGATGATAATTTGAAGCATAACATTCATATTTTACAATTTATTGTCTACTGTACTTTTATATTGCTTAGAGTGATGCATTTTTTAGGTATGATATTAAAAAACATTAATAAAAGAGAACTTTATATAGTTAACGTTAAATTTCACTGTTGATTTAAGAAGAAACTAGAAAATATTGACATAAAGATTTGACTATCAATCATGTAGCAGAGAATGAAAAATAGCACTATCAACCAAAAAACGAAAAACACTTTTTTGTAGACAACAAGTTTTGTAGACTTGACTTTAAGCCCTCAAAATTAGTGTATAATAATGGATATTAAAGGACACATGTGAAATTGTTTTAATATTTAATGTAAAAAAAAAATAACAATTGAAAGATTACGAACATTTTTTTATGTAAGATGACTACATATTTATGTTACTACTCTCAAAAAAAGTGTTGGCGAAGGACACGTGTAACTTTTAATAACAATGGAAATATAAAACATTTTTCCTTTAATGTTAAAACAAATACGAATAACTTTGGATGTTTCTTCATAAACTTATTAAGGTTCATTTCTCGACTAGTCGCTGAAATCAACGATGACAGATTCATATAAATTTTAAGAGCCAAGAAAAGGACAGCGGTCAAATTATGTGCAATATTAAATAAAAACGATCCAAAACTATTTATTAGTCTTCATTTCGAGAATAATAATTGCCATATTTCACTTAAAATACAGTAATTAAAAATAATAAGTGATTAAATTAAATTAACCAAATTTTACGACTTGTTGATGGTGACAGTAATATAATTTGGAAAAAACCAACAGTAGACATAATAAAAAGCATTTCATTAACTGTAATTGTTTCACAGACAGGTGACTATAAACACTGTTTTTAAAGTAAATATCTTGTTGTTTAAAATGTATCAACTTATTTTACATGCATAAATTATCATACTTAAAAAACAGTTCCAAAATGTTTTATGTTTTTAATAACTATTCGACTGAAAAAAATATAATAAAAATACTATTAGTATCAATACATTATAGACTATAGTGAGTATTGTTATTAACCCTTTCCATTCCGAAGGTTCAATTTTTAGTAAATTTGCACATAACACCATATTATTATTAAAATACAAAAACAAAGTTTTAGTAAAAATGTGGCCTTATTGCACACGATTTTGCATCAGTATTGTTTGCTGGGTTAATAATTTTCACTACACCGCTTTGTTTCTACCAACCTTACAGCAAAATTGTTAATGTATTACGTAAATATATATTTTTAAATAAAACTTTAAGATTTTTTATATTTTTGCTTTTTATCATAAAGTTTATATTCTAATCATTTATAATTAATTTTCGTATGGTACTTTTCAGAGCTGACTCTAGGATGTAGCGATCGTTTTTTTCAATTTTGGAAATTTTCGAATATATCGTCGAATTCTTTCATATAGTCATTATCGTCACCTCAAATCATGTATTTCAGATGTGTATTCAAGACAAAAGTATAAAAAATCATCAAATCAAAGTATGTATCAGATCATGTCGAGTGATATTCGACATTGGAGTTGTAAGAGCTTTGTCGTAAATTTCAATTCATCTATAGTTCTGAAACAATAAAGGCGTCCGGGGCTTCTCAAATTTATTAAAACCTTGACATAAATTAAAGGGGGTATATAATGCTCGAGATGATATTCGGACTTCGTTTTTACTGTTGATATAACTTAAATGTAATACTCGCGGCTATGTTCACTGTTGTTATGGTCAATCTGTCAAACGCTAACAAGTAACATAATTTGATTTTATTCGTTAGTTATTTTGTCTGATTTCATGTTCACTCGCTATACATAATAAATACAGTTTTTAACCGGGAGCCACAGAAAAAAAAATAGGGGAGCCAAAGCATAGTATTGGGGAGTAACGGGAAAATCCATAACTTCATTGTACTTAAAATCGGGCAGCGACAAAAAAATGTTTGAACTCCGCGAGAGTGGTAAAAAAAGGTCCCACATTATTGGCAATTCCAGGTTCTTGAAATTAGATTTACTGGAAGAGCTAAAAAAAGGTCTCGCGTCTTTTCATTTTAAGAATTCCGTAAATTCCTAGGTTTTTGAAATTGGATTTACTAGAAGATCTATGGGTCCTATGGCGCAACGGTTAGTGTTGTTGACTTCCGTGCCGGACGTCTCGGGTTCGAGTCCCAGTACGAACAGCATTTTTCGATCGATTTCTGTTCGAATGTATGGGTGTTTGTGATGTCTAAAAATTTTCCCTTTCTGATACTTTCATAACTGGGCGTAGCGAGAGCGATTAGTTAACTACTAGTCCTATCCTATCCTTATCCTTCTATCTCCACTACTCTCTTTTGAAAAAGAGGTTGAGCGACTGAGTAACAAGCAGTTCTTATCTAAAAGCTTTTGTTAAGATACCTCCATTAGGAGGGTATATGCTCCACATTGGGAGCGTACATGGATTAAAAAGAAGAGGGGAAAAAAAAGGTCTCGCATTTTTTCATTTTGGGTAATCTGTAGATTTCTGGGTTTTTGAAATTGTCCAGTGACAAAATATTTTTTAATTCGTGGTAGAGCTAAAAAAATAAGCGTCTCGTGTCTTTTTATTTTAGGAATTCCGAAAATTCCTGGGCAAAATTTTAAAATCAACCGGCGAGCAAAATTTTCAAAGAATTGAAAATTATTTTGGCATCTTTCAATATCTCACTTTTTTCCCAGATATCAATCCCTAAATAATTGTGTAGTTGAGTCTAGAAAAATATCAGACAAAAAGGGGCCACGGATCTAAAAATGTTGTTAAACTATGCTTTACAAGATGCTACTTGACGAGCTTGCGTTAATTGTGACAAGTTGTTTCAATATAGTTTTCTAACGCATCCTTTCGATTGGTAGAAAAAGTCATTAATGATCGACTAGCATATAATTACAATTAAAATAGCCAAAATATTATGTAGTTTTAGCACGAGGCATTTAAAAGCTTCGATGTCGTTAAAAAAAGTAGTTTGTTATTTCAACGACTTAAGATAATTTCCATAGAAAAAGGGAGACTGACATCAGTATTTTAAGACTCAAGTTTTAATTTGATAAAGTGGTAAAGCTTCACTATAAAAAAAACACATTTATTAAAAACTTTATCAACATCGATGTTATTGATAGTTCAGAAATATTTTTCTTTCACTATTTTCCTTTATTTAAGAAAAAAACAAATCTATTAATATTTTGTTTTTTGTTTTTGCAATAGGTAAAGATTATCATATTCACTTGCCTTGTCATACAACTCCGATCATTTGATACAGGACAGAACAAGTGGAACCATTCCCGGGATTGTGACAGTAGTAAAACCGGGATTTCAGGACTGAGGACAAGATTTGAAAATCGCGATTTGAATCGAAATTTTGGAAAAAGCTTAAATTTTTGAAATTGGTAAGCGAGTAAATTTTTTTGAAACGACCTAGAGAGCCAACAAAGCTTTTCAATTTGCTACTTCTGTAAATTCCTGGGTTTTTGAAAACGACTAGAGTATTTTTTTTTTTGAAATCCGCGCGAGAGCTATTTAACCATTTTAGGAAAACCGTAAATTTTCAGGATTTCAAAATCATCGATGAGCAAAAGTTTTCGATTTGTTTTCACCTTTAATTATTGTCAATCCCGAAATCTCGTAATTACAAAAGAGGATCCTGGATTGGATGCCCTGCAGACAACCCATAAGTATGACCGCTAAGTGACGTTGACAAATCAGACTTTAGGACAATCACACACGAGTCAATAAAATGATTGAACTTTAAATGTACAACTATGCGAAGGACGAAGAGCAAATAAATGAATGACATTAAAATTTGATTCTTTTGAGGAAAATTAATGTTATATGTCAAGTATAAACATGGCATCTGAATACAATAATTATTATTTCATTGCGACATCAATTGGTGATTCGGGGCTGAGAAGTCGAAACTAATCATTATACATCACTATTAGGCGGCGATTTCCAAACTGGGAGGCGTGGACTATTGCAAGGGGAGGCGCGAACAAAATACAAATATTTCTTTATCCTGTAAAATATATCTTTATTATTATATGTTATAAATGATGAGGACGCGCGAAAATATGTTTTGATCAAAGGGAGGCGTGGTAACACAAAGTTTAGAAAACACTGCTATAAGGTGTTCATTGTGAATTCTTGGTGTAAAAAGAAAAATACATATATAAAAAAACAGTTTGTGTACCAACTCAGATCAAACTATATTTTTATTTCTATTAAGATTAAAAAAGTCAAGAAAACATAATAAATTATTAAGAATGATGTCTAATGTTGATTTTTCAAAATATTTTAATTATTATTTTTAAATTGAAATACACAAATAAATAAAAATAAACAAATTCATCAACGTTGGGATTTTCGTGAAAATAAATCAAGCTGCAGAAAAAAAGCCTTTGCAGATTTAAGGATTTTTATTTGAAAAGTCGTTATGGAATACCAATGGCGATATTTCACACATTTACGACCAACATTTTAGTACCATTTAAAATATTCTTTATTCAAAAGGACTATTGATAAAATTATGGTATCCTGATTGCTTAAAAGATTTTATGGCAGTTTTTAGTATTAATTTATTTTATCGATTTTTTTTGTGATTTAATATGGTGGTTGGCAAATCTTGTTTTTTTTTTAATATCAATTCATTTTAACATTTAGAATAACCCATTTTTTTAAATGTTATCTGTTTAAATTAAATAACGCTGTTATGACACTAAAAAAGTTTGACCAACTAAAATCTCAGTAAAATAGTAATGCCGATTTACAATCATGTAAATAAATACATAATAATTGTCTAAGATTATATAATTATTCGGAATGCATTCAACTATAGTCAAACACAGTACTGAATTGGGATGCCATTTTGTCACTTTGAAATATTATATTTACAACTCATCTATTTTCTCACTAACTCAAACGTAGTGTGTTGTTAAGAAAACGAAAAAAAAATGACAACCTGGACTGATCGTCGAGAAGAGAGACTGTTTTTGTATGGTTTTGTTTTTTTTTTTACTTCATATTGAGGAAGTGTTAAAAACTAATGAAATATATGTAATAAATCCTTTACATCACTGGGTTAGGTTAAAGTTTGGTGTGGCTTCTTGTACTCACTATCGTTTTATTTTTATATCAGACTGCTTCTGCTTTATATATCGACCCATAATCAGCAAAAAAACTTCCGTCTTACGGTTTAATATCGTCTTAGTCGTCAGTGACAACAATTTTAGAGCGTTATCTCATTTGCCTGAAATTGTATAGTATTTATTGTGTATTTTAGTGTTTTGACTTGTTATCGTTTGTTCCGCGTGGACCCCGGTTGAAAAACGCTGATATAGAGAACTGAAAGTAGTCAGACAATTTTATTATAATATAAGGATAAGCATTCATCATATACATATAACTAATTACTAACCCAATTTAAGGAATTCCCTTTTCAAAGTTAATATAAAGAAACCTCCTCCTGTTACATTCATAAATTGTCAGTTACAATTTTCTCCCTATTACGGGTCGATATTTCGAACAAAAATATAAAATAAAGAAGCACGTAAGATTAAAATTGGACTGTCCTGGACACATTCAATCCATTGTGTAGCTGCCACTGCTTTACATCAGAAAAACACAAACAATGGCAATGATTAGAAAATTCGTATACTAGGGCTCGAAAAATATGGATGTCTCGGATATTTGAGTGAGGTAAGTTTAATTTAGGAAAAAAATTAAACAGGAAATCCAGGATCAGACGAAATGTCGTTTGGAGCATTGAAATTGTCTGCCACACGTTCTGCTGAAGGCCCAAGTCCACTTATTTAGTCTTCCTACCGGTGGAGTTTTGGCGTCATGGAGACCGCCAAGTGAAATTTAGATAGTGTACTTCGCATAATAAAGGGATGGGGAATCTTGGTGTCGCAATAAGTGGTAGTTATAAGCTCCACGCAGAGAGCAATAAATATGATCAAAAAAAAATATATATAACTGCTAGTTTCATTTTCAAGCACTAAAAACACAGAATAATAAAGGCTATACTGTTACAACTAAAATTAGCAACGAGTAGTCCTTGAATATAAAGCTACTTGTTTTCAGTTTGGAAATTTATAAGAACGTTGGCAATGGTCTATTTTGTGAAATGATGAAAAGCAATTAAGGGATAATTAAATATTAAATGATAATGGCAATGGCGAAGTAACAATAGTTGCTTAGCTGCTGCAAAGCTTAGTGTAAATTTAATAACGGTAATGACATACATTTGAAACGATTATTCACATATGGACAGTTAATACCTCAATTGTTGACATTCAAGGCAATATGATTGACAAATATAACTAAATGGTCTTCTTGGTTCATAATTATTATCAATTGTAGGGTAATGTCTACAACATGGGGGCAGTTGGTACAAAAGGGCAATTTGAAAGTAAAAACAAGTTTAAATGTGAAATAAGCAGAATTAATTATGAAGTAATTTCGGGTCCGTGAAACAGCGAGCAACGTGGTTGGTTTCCGTGACAGACCTTACGGGTTCAAGTCCCAGTACGAATAGCATTTTTCCAATCAATTTATCAATCTCTGTTCGAAGGCATGGATGTTGGTTATGAATAAAAATTCACTCTCACCCGTCCAATCCTACAATAACAGAGCGTACCGAGTGCTATTAGTCAACTCCTTATATAGATATCCCTACTACTCTCGTCGAAATAGAGAGTGAGCAACTGATTAACAAACAGTTCTCGTAGAAATAAACTTTTGCTGATATTACTAAGCCTCTATCACTGGAGCATATGCTAGACATTTGAAGTGCGGACATTGATTAAAAAAACAAAATAAGTTCGCAGGAGTTCAAACAGCTGACTGGGTGTCATTCAGTATTTTGTAAACGTTTAACGTTTAACATTCCAAATACCGAAAATAGGATCGAGGAAAGAGGATGGAGTACACGTGACCACAGACAAATTTGCGTTATTGGTATTTAGCGAAAGGTTTAAATTAAAAGAGTTTTTAAATGCAAATGCACTCCATAAGAACCCGAAGGTTAATAAGATGACTTTTTTTTCTGAGGTTTTGCGTAGTTATTATAATACCCATTTTTGCCCAGTGTTCTAATATTGGCACATTTAGTATTTTTACTTCCACTCCGTTATGCATGACGCAATAAAACTCGGGATTGCATCAGTCACAATCAGTCTACAGCTAGCAAGCGCGGGGATCGTTCCGTGTAGTATTTTTTCAGGTTTGAACTTGTCGGAGTGAGCAGTGTTTTTTTATTTGCATCGATTACGGGCAAATTCGGGCAAAAATGGGTTAAAGTTTATTCGCATTAAAAAAAAATAGCAGAACCAACTTTCGGCTGTCCTGAAAAATAGAGTGAAACTGACATGGGCGTGTTTGATACAGTACGCCCCAAATAATAGCCATTATAAAAAAAGTATTGTATTCATTTGCCACGAATGATAAAAACATGCCACTGTCAAAAAACACAGATAATTTACGCGTAAAATATTAATGATTAAAAAACTGCGAGAATGGCAATAGATAAAAATCAATGACAAAATGCGTCACTTTCCAAAGGGTTAATTAAGATGGGCATTGGGCAGTATTTTTAGCACGCTAAGTCAAGTGTCACTGCGCTTTGTCGTATTACGTAAAAGTAAATACAGGCGCAAAAAACGATTTCCGGTTAGACTTTATGAGCCCAAACTTACTGACGACACAACTTATGTAGGTCATCAATTTAAATACATCGTGGCACTGCTTGCACGAAATGAATAAAACTTCGGATCCAACCGTCATTAATTGAGTTCGTATTAATAAGGTGCAAAAAGTTATTACAAAACATGACAACCAGTGATGTAACCATAAATTGAGAAGTAATCGATAATAATGTTACTGCAATTTGGCATACTCTTTGGATAAGTGATGCACAACCAACCTATTTGAGTTATTTTTTTTACAGGTCACAGGCAATGCCTAAATGCATTTATTTGCGACTGTTTATCATTGAAAGACATTGAGTTATTTTAAACAAAACAATCATGTAAAAATTTGGAGACCCTAGGTTTGAAAAAAATCACATATTTTGTAGGATAAAAAGACAATATAACGAAGTTTGAAATAAATATAATGATATAAACAACAGGAGCAGTCGTACCAGAGATAAATCTAAAAAAAATGTTTTGTTACGTCACACTTAATCGAAATCAAGTGCGAAAGCGTTGAAATCTGTAATAGGCGTTGTAAAATATTATTTAAAACATTTGAGCGATATTTGGAAGGTTAAGCACCTTATATGTCTATAATTAATAACTAGCCGGTTCCCGGTTTTTTTCCTTTCTTTAGTATTATTGCTCTAAAAGTCTAAAACGACAGGTAAGCTGCGCGGAAAATTCAAAAGCGGCGCGGTAACTTTGGGAAAAAAGTAAGTGAAATAAAAGATTTTTCGTAATATTAATTGTATTAAATATTTCTGATTTTTGTGTCAATGTCTTCATAAACATTTAAACTTTATTAACTTTACGTACAATTAAGTAAAAGCGTGATAAACGAAGCCGTTTCCGCTCCTAATATTAAAATGTGTAATAATTAGTTTTTTTTTTTTATTATATTTTTTTTTATAAACACTTCTTTCAAGTGCTTTCTCAAATGGCAGTCTGGTTCTACACCTTGGCAGAGCAATTAATTAAGTTTTTGGGTTGCAGCCTAGAATTGAGAGACAATTTTTCATAACATTAAGAACACACCGCCCAATACATTATGTTTTATACACCTGTGATATAATATACATAATTTAACTACAAGCATCCAAATAACACTACACTGCACTTCCAATGTGCTTTGTTACATTGTGAAAGTTCTTTGATTCCACATGCACTTTTTAAGCGGAAATGGCTCAAAACATCCAACACCCACGAAGGTCGACATAGGCCAAAACTACCATTCATAGAATGAAGCCGATATTAAAAAAAAACAGGTTCATGTTGATTTGGAAGACAAAGAAAAAACGCAATTAATATCATATCTACGAAGTGTACACATGTTTGGTGATTCTAGAACAGTGGTGCGTAATAGGGTATCTTATCCCGTCCAATTCTGTGATCCCGAAATTCCGGGATTGCGATCGTACCAATCCCGGAATTTCGGGACTGAGAAAATGAAAATGGAAGAGCTAAAAAAAAGTCTCACGATGATCATTTGAGGAAATCTGCAAATTTTAAAATTTACATGAAATTGTTTGAAAAATCCCATGATTTCATGACTGACTAAAAGTGTTGTCAATCCCAAATTTCAATCAATACACCACGCTTTTATGTTGAGTGTTAAATTCTGGGATTGAAAATGCTTGATCTCAAAATCCCGGGATCACAAAAACGACCCGGGTTTGGGATCCCGTCTGTTTTTCCGCTTATATTGCAGAAAAGGAAAATCTTAAAAAATATATTAAGTTGCGTCAAACCCGAATTAAACTGTGCACCACTTTTACAGAATAATGTCGATTGTCAAGTTCATTAGTCAGGCAATCCAATACTGTGTACAATTATGCGCTCTATTGAACCAGTAATAATATAGTTGAATAAATTTTGGGGGCAGATAAATACTAACCATTGAAATAATTCTGTTCCCATCATTTCAAATTATTTGGAACTGTTGGACAAATAAAATGAACGACCGACATAAACAGACAATAGCTTGAAATATTTCAAAGTAACAAGAGCTTCAGAATTGCTCATACTCTTAAGAACAATTCTATAGGAAAACAGATAATATTGCGCGTTTGACTTAGTAATAGCAATGCTGGGCACCACTTTTTGAGAATAATATTTACAATTATATAACATAGAGACTAGGACATGGGGTGGCGAACCTTTTCTTCTCTGAAGGCCGCATTCATTTTTCTGATTCGACATAAGGCCGGAAACAGGACTTCACAGAATATGTCAGGAATTTATGAATTTACAGAATTACAGAATTGGCCAGAAGGCCGCAGGTTTCCCACGCCTGGACTAGGACATCCAAAACCTTTTTGTAATACCGGGATTTCGGGATTGAACAATCACCATAAAATCATTTAGAAATTCGGGATTCGTAATTGAGAGCTTTTCGCTCGGCGATTTTAAAATCCTGGGAATTTACGGTTTTTTTTAACGGATGTCCCCGCTCCCAATGTGGAGCATATGGCCTCTTAATAGAGGTATCTCAACAGATTTTTCTAAAATTTTCTCTCTTCCGAAATCCCGGGACTACTGCTATCACAATCACGGGATTGGAGGCCCTATTAGCGACCACTACAAATTTTCATTGCCGTTGTTGGACATTGAATACGGAAAACACATTTAAATTTATCGGGAATTCTTCCATTAGTCGTTAAGTAGTAAGGTTTATTTTTTCAATAAAAAAAAGTGCATTAGGGAAATAAGCCGTTTTTAGTTTCGTGTGTATAGTATTAAAACACACCAAGTGAAATGACGAAGGTTAGTGTGTACGGTTGCTGACGCACGTAACGCCGATTTTTTCTTCATTCATCGATGTATAATATTTATTTTACCTCTCGTTAAAAACCTGGCGAGACTTAAGTTACAGATCAATCGACAGAAATTGATCGTCAACACAGATGTGGGTTGAAAAAGCTCAGCGATAAAACACCTAATAGAAAAAGTTTATATTTTACGAAAAGTGCTTCGCTTGTGAACTAACCAGCTCGAAGAGATTTATCTTTTTAGTGGACGAAAATTATTCGCAACTAATTAAAATATTGGAACTGTCTCATGTCACTTGATTTTATACTTAAATATTGCATTATCACAATCATGTTTCTCATTTGTTTTATCGTTCGTACAATGTATTAATTAAAGCTGGCTGAGAAAAAAAAATACTAGCAGAAAATTTTGCTCGAATTTAACACCAAGTTATTTTCTTTCCCGTTGTAAAACTGCTGTTTCAATAGCAGGCGAATTGAAAATTAAAATGTCATGTGGTGAATCCAATGAGGATTGAACATGTGTCCTTTGTTGTAGGTGCGTAGTAAAATAAATAATTTGGCGTAAAGTAGACAAATTAAACACTCTGGCAACCCAGGACACTTGTATTCGCGGAACACGTGTTTGATATGCACGCTACACTCAACATTCTGCAAAACTTTGTCCACTGAGTCACGCTAAAAATAAAACTGGTTTCGCTGAGTTACCGTTAGTGGATATGCAAACAAAAGTGTGTCCTAGTTTCACGGCAGCTCAACACATTCTGTGGGTGTATCGTTTATTGCACTACAACCAAAAACTTAACAAGCCAACTCAACTTTCCATTGGTTTAAATAACTATGCCAAGAAAGTGATGTGAGCGTGCGGTTCCTCTTCTTAGAAGATACAAAGGTCGTTTATTTTTTTGATCTGTTGTTTAGATTGTTTATTTTGTACGATCACCAGTTTGCCGCCTATTTTGGGAATTGAAAACAAAGTAAATAATTGACTAGCATTAATTACTAAATCCTTAGCAGTACAAAGTTTTAATTTTACGTCTAGTAAGCGGTCGGCGCCGTTGCTGTTAACATCTGCGAACAAATTATGTGTAGTAGACTGTGTGAGAAGTGCAAAAAGAGTGAGTGGACGTCTTTCAATTGCGATTTCCTTCACAGATATGTGAAAGTCACCAAGTCTCAGGCAGTGCACGTGAAGCATGTTTTTAACTAAACAAAATTACCATTTTTACGGCACTAAATATTTTTTTACAGAATTAAAGGGTTTGAAAGCTTGCCGATTGGTTTCTAGGTTGCTGTATCTCAATTTTTAAATAACTTTTAAATCCCCTATGAAGAAAAAAACAACACAAGTATTTTTTATTCTCTCCTCGTTATAAAATAAATTTATAATTATAAACGTTGGAATTCATCGTGACGTTGCATTGCATCTAACATAACTTAACTATTAACATAACTTCGGTCCCGTTGTCCAGTGATAAACTTCGTTAGTTACGGCTATCAAGCCAACTAGATCGAGTCCCAGATGGGACAGTATTTATACAAAAAACAAAAACTACTTGTACTGCTCTAGCCCTATCGTTCTATCCCCTACTATCTTCGAAAAGAAGAGGATGAGCAATTGAGTAATAGCCAATTGATGTAGAAAACTTCTGTTAAGATTAGCGGTATTAAGAGTATGTATGGTCCACATTAAGGGCGGGAATGATTTTAGCAAAAATGAATGTAAAAGACAGTTTATAGTATGCAATTTAGTTGTTAATTTGGTTCATTGAAGACTTTTAAATTTTCTCTACTGAGATTTTTTATTGAAAGTGATCTACAACAATCTGGAAATATTCCACTGAGCTTTAGATAGACCAATTAAAAGTCATAGCTCAAGTCATTCAGAGGGAACTCCATCATTTATTTGTACAGTCGCCCAGGTACATAGCATAAGACATAATACCGCAGCTTTCTTGTGAAAGAGGTAATACCAATAAAGTAATCTAAGTAGACCTGCACATGCGCGGACACTCACGATGTCATGTCGCGGACTGATCGGAGAATTGGTTGCGCCAAGCTAAGTCAGTTGGTTCCGAACAGTCGGTCGGAATGCATTTGAGTCGTGTATTTATTGTGTACTCTATGTTCGAAAAGAGCTTTACGTAATAATTTTAAAATTCGCGCGCGCGGGAATATCATATCGCAAAGCGAAAGCTGTAAGTTATCAGTTTGTAAAAATATATACCTTACATTGATCGAAGTATTGTGTTTTAAAATATAATATTATCACGAGTTTAATTGAGTTTATAGGAATAATAAACATTGCTCTGTTGACAGTGCATAAACAATATTATAGCAAAAATACAGTGTCAAAAGTAAAGGAATTATTATAAATGTATGTTAAGTGTAAATTGTTTTGGTTTATTTACGATAGTTCTATTTTTTTATTTGAATATTTGCTGTAATTTTTTGCTACTTTAATTGTTTTTCGCTAACTCGCTCACTTAGCCGGTCTTCTTCGAAAACGTTAAAAATAAAAGTTTAAGTAAAGGCTAGTTGTTTTGTTTAACGTCCCGTTATTATTATAAGACAGTAGAGTGGTCGGTAGGATATAAAAATATTACACAATTAATGCCAACCAATAGAGCTTTTGGTGTAAATTATTTCAAAAAATATTTATTTTCAATTTTAAAATACAGAAATTTTACGGTACGTGAACAGTTATCTATTAAGGGCTAAGTGGATCAGATAACAGATACAACGATTATCATTAAAATACACCCTTTTCTTATATTTACTAAATAGTCGTTAGCAAAACCTTCCAAAGACTCTTAACCGTGGCAATTAAAACAGTAGAGTAACACGGTATTATATCTACACTGTTTAAATTTATAACACTAAACTAAACGTCAAAGTTAGTTTCAATTTCATAGAAACGTTATTTTATTTTTTTGGTAATTGTGTGTTAAAGCTAGTCATGCTATTTCGGCGAAAAACTTCACAAACTAAGGTAAAAACAACGCCACGATTTAAAATTATTTTTTAAGGGGGGTAATAATCGCGTTAAAATCACACATTAATATGAAGAACACTGATAAATTATGCGAAAAACGAAATATTTTTCACTACAAAAAATAATTTTAAATCGTGTCGTTGTTTTTAGCTTAGTTTGTTTTTCGCCGAAATAATCCATGACTAGCTTTAACACACAATTACCATTTTTTATAGCTATTGTTAAATAAAAATACTAGCTAGCAAAGCGAAACCGGCAATACTATTTGTAAGTAAAGATTTTTTAAAATTACAGAATACATACACATAG
This sequence comes from Himalopsyche tibetana, assembly GCA_030503985.1. NCBI lineage: Eukaryota > Metazoa > Arthropoda > Insecta > Trichoptera > Rhyacophilidae > Himalopsyche > Himalopsyche tibetana. The sequence goes on along the minus strand of JAPJYX010000011.1, from coordinate 10,909,370 downwards.
ACGTGTAAAGAATAATACATTCTTTTAATTATACATTATTCGATTAATGTATTTTGGTGTTTTTTTTTAATAAAAAAGGAAGCAAGATTTTTTTTATTATTTCAATAAAATGAAAAAGTTGTAGAACAAGAGATTTGAAGCATTTAATCTCAAAGATGAAAAATTTAAAAAATGAGCCGGTAAAGAGGAAACGCAGATAAATCAACGGTTTTTTCAAAAATATAAAAAAATAATAATACCTATACTGTAAGTAATTTCACATGATATGTCATGATATATAACTCGTAGGACCCGACAAAAGATACGGGAAAAGTGATCGATCTTTTTTAAAGTCACTTAAACCGATAAATCTAATGCCAATATGTTGAATTATATTTAGTTTATATTGTTTGCTTTGTTTTAAAAAATATAATATTATTCCCATTTAGAAATACAGTAACGTAGACACATACTATATACTTAAACAATCTTAGTATTTACTATACAGGTATGCTAAGTAAAAACACAGTAATTATAAGAACGATAGTTTGACAGAATCAAGCATCAAACTTTTATTAATTTTTTAGTATAGTATTATTTATATTTGGATATTTATTCATTGGGATAATGTACTAAAGTGGTATGACTTATATTACAAGGGAAAACAGAACAATTTTACTTACAAAGCCGAATTCATTTACAAAAATAATAAAGCTGTGTTTTTAACAAAAAGGTACAAAAACATTTTAACCTTTCTTCAAAAAATAAAAGTTTAAATCGTGTTTTTACTTAGCAGGAGTATACCACAGTTTAAATCTGTAAAATAATAAAAAAATGTGAAACAAAACTTTATTGTGTAATATGATGACAATTCAACAAAATCAAGATTGAGACAAATGACATCATTATTTTTAAATTGTTTTATATTCAGGCAAATAAAGAAACATTTGACGTGTTTAATTGTAAAATCAAGTTTAGTTAAGACGATATGAATCTTTAAATCCAGATATCTTTGAATGCCAATTTTTGACTTGTCATAGTTTAAAACCAGGGTTTGAAGCCTACTGCCTTACAGACACAATGGCATAACCAACGAAAAATCTTACAATTCTGACTTATTGAGCTATTGAACTCGTGAATCGATATGTTAAATCGTAATGTAAAGCACATTTTATTCTAATTTCTGAGAATTTATTAAGATAATGACCGGTTTTAATTATCGATATCATTATAAACTGATTGAAAGAACGATGAGTGAAACCAAACCGGATATCGACTAATAATTTACTATTATTAATTGGTGCAAAATGTGTTTTATTTTTAAATATAATACCTTTCTATCAAGAATTGAATCATAAAAATAAAATACGATAACTTTGAAATTTATTAAACTGGTTGTTTGACAAATTGCGACACGTGTTTTGCCTTGTTAAAAAGTATCTACAGACAAACTAAATTGAGGTTACTATTTTTTTAACGGACTGGTCTCAAAGGTAACACAACCTGTAGAATTACAATGTTATCATATTTATATAAATTATAAAAATGAAGATTTACAAAGATCCCGCTGAATTCATCAAAAATATTAAAGTTGTCAGTATGGCAAAAAAGAAAAAGTTTTACGATGCGTTTTAAGGAGGCGAAGCACGTGTCACAATTAGTTTCACAACCTGTAGGTTAACAAGACTATCATATTAAATTTATAGTATATCGTGCAGCCGGAAAATAGCTTATATCCTTAACATTATAAATATTGAAAACAATGAACGTTAGAGTACATATTATTTTTAATCAAAGTCCTGACTTCGTGACGATGATGTGATGCCGATGTAGTCATTGACATTGCGGAATTTAATAATACGTAAACCTTTTTCAAATAACCTACATATTTAACGCATAAAATATTGCAGCTAAAGAATTATTTAGACGAGAAAACCTGTTTTTCAAATAATAGGCAAACGATATAATAATAATATGTAAATCTGACGAACGCATCACTCAAGAAATTCTCGTACAAAGTTGCTAAGTATTGCATCGTAAATTTAGAAACTATTACCACATGCCCAAGAAAAATTGATCTTGGCACACATTTCGGCGGTAATTTTTTTATTATGACTATCGATTCGTACTGACTGACAAGATATAATTTTAGGTTGGCGTATGATTAAATACTTCGACGCCGAATACAACATGAATCGGAATCCTTGACACGATGGGTGTATACAGGATTTGAAATCTGGCAAGACGACTGTCTTTAAAATAAAAACAATTACATAATGCTTTACTTCTGCTCAAAACGGAGACGATACGAGTTGAGTTGTAAATAGCTGCTTGGCTGTAACATATTTATTTTGTCGCCCTTACGGCAACAGTCGGAATTAAAAATTATGAGAGAACAGTGCTATCTGACAAAACTTTGAATAATACAAGTTCTGAAGCGGAAATTATTTTGATAAATATCTTGACTTTGAAAATCAATATTTAAATTTGACAAGAAACAGTACATTATATTTTTATTGGTTGAAATTTTACATCTGGAGAAAAAATAAAAGTAGTTTTAATATTTCGATAGAAATATTTTTCATATTTCACGGTTTTATACTATGAATATAAACGCGTTACATATAGAACGACAGATAAATCAAGACAGACATGGACATATAAATGTATATTGTTATTAATCTATAAATGTTCGACAGTGGTGTAGAACATTTTAGTACAGTCAATAATAAAATTCATAATTTCGGCAGGAGGTGCATGATCAAAATTGAATCGTTCAAATTTTCAACATTTTAATACGTTGTCACTAAACGATACTGGATTCGACTTTCGACATCTTCGGGTATTCGAGTACCCGGACTTGAACTGATGTTAAGTGGATAGTTTTTATCTTGTAAAATAGATCGATGGCGATCCAGATTATTTTTGGTATCGGGTTGATATAAATGACGTTCATTCTTAATTAGAAAAATAATTCTGTTAGGAATTTGGAAGAATCTGGGGACTTAATTCCTCCAAGTTTTTATATCCCCCGCTAGTCCCTTTGCTTCCTTTTAGGTCACCCCAGCGTCTTGTAGCGCCGCCAAATATATCATAATATCGATGGTTATCAGTGGTCCACGACTACGAGATGCACCCGGTTGGTAAACGTGACAGGCAGGGTTAAAGCACATGTCCAAGCCAGGTCGTCGCTTTTTTTATAGTGTACGTTATAAGGCAGGAGTTTTTAACCGGTGGAAAATCTCACTACGTGCACATAGACGATATTTTTGACGCTGTTGTTAATTGAAATATGCTTAATAAATTTCAGCTATTCAATAAATTAATAATATAATCTATTTTTTTTTAAATCCATGTCCGCTACCAACGTGGAGCATATGGCCTTCTAATGGAGGTATCTCAAACAGAATGTATATAAATAGCGAAATATCAAAAAAGAGTTTCAACGCTACGTATATGTATATTATTTTGAATATACCTTATGAGTGAGTTTTTCTTGGGCAGTGGGGAAGGGTTATATTCTGTACAATAGTGAAAAGGGTTAGTGTAGCGAATAAGGTTGGGAACCCCTGTTATAAGGGGTAGGTTAAAACTTATTTACTCAGCGTTATTTTGAGTCCATCCGAACACTTGAAAAGGCAAGCAAAATTTGGGTTGTTAGTGTTATGGACATGTAGGCAAATCAAACGATTGGAATTTACCATTGAAATCCTTTCAAACCCCTTTAGGCAAAATCCTAAATTATATATATAAGAACATTTGGCTATCACTACTCTATAACATTGTGCGGCCCAACGCGTAGAAATTGGTACACGAATCTAAGAACGACCAATTAGGAGATATTATTCAAAAATCAATCAAAATTACATAACATCGCGGCCCGGATCAGATAACTCATAAAACTTATATTGCCGTAACAGGTTTTACGTTTCTTTGAACATAATAGTATACCACGCTTGTCATCGATTACAAGCAAAAGTGACATTTATAGTGTTTATTTACAAAGTGAAACCTTTTTATAGGATAAAGAACACCTTGATAGGTTGAGGACGCGCAGCGGGGAAGGCGGAGCTGGTCATCATCAGTTATCGCGTGATCGGGTGCGTGGGAGCAGCGCATCAGATTGAATTTTGAGTAAGTTACTTACGAACGTTTAATATTGTCAGACATAATGAATACTCACTAGTAAGGGCGATGACATGTCAAAGTGTATTTTTTGTTAATGTGTAGCATGCAAGGCAGCATTCAATCGTCTAGTTCGGATTATCAGAACATACAGCAGCTTTTAGATTGAAAAAGGACACGTCTACTTTTGCGAATCACTTAATTCCAGAAAGACACGTATTCAATCAGTAACAAGGGATAACAATGTTGCACCCAAATACGGACACTCATAATTTTTTTTCATGGAATTTAAGAAATAAACAGAGCGCAATTGAACAGTCTTCCAATCTTGCACATGCAGGGCTCGCTCCTCCTATACCATATATAAATATAACCATAAAACCTTTCCGACAAATAAAAATAAATATAATTCTTAAAACTATTCACCATTCAAATCTGTGGGAATTCCCATGGGCTAATCTTTTTCGCAAGCAATGGCTTTAAACTCAGATTTTCAATTTAAATTTCAGATTTTAAATGAAATATTAAATATGCCGGGATCTCCACTTCTATACCCTATATACATATAGCCATAAAACCTTTCCGACAAATAAAAATAAATATAATTCTTAAAACTATTCACCATTCAAATCTGTGGGAATTCCCATGGGCTAATCTTTTTCGCCAGCAATGGCTTTAAACTCAATGATAACTTTATTTTTTATATAAACACGAAACATTCATTAACTAAGCGTCAGTTCAAGTTCATGTTCCGTGCACTTGAACGCCTGAAGATGCCGAAAGGTGAAATCCGGGTCGTTAGTGACAAAATCTGCGTGCATGTACATAATCTGAACGATTCAAATTTAAATTATCGTGTGTTGGGGCCGCAAGGGAAAATTAGAAGTTTTATAAATTGATTTTTCAATTGATTAATGAATTTCAAAAGTTCAAAGGCATGGATGTATGTGATGTCTTGAATTCCCCCCTCTCACCCATCCTATCCTACGAACGGGGCGTATTGAGAGCGATTAGCTTACCACTAATCTTGTCTAAGCCCTATCCTTCTATCCTTACTCTCTTTGGAAAAATAGAGGTTGAGCAACTGAGTAACAAGCAGTTCTCGTAGAAACACTTCTGTTGAGATAAACTCCATTAGGAGTCCATATGCTCCACATTGGGAGCGGACATGGTTTAAAAAAATAAATTTGTGTTTATAACAAAATAAAAAAAGTATTATAAATATAGTTTACACGAAATATGTTCACTTGAATGTTGTTAACTGAAAATAATAAACGGAAAGATTTAAAAAATAACTTCTTTACTTATAAAATATAAACAATTTGATTATTTTGTTATTCTACTAGTTGATAACTTGTGTTACAAAATGTGACGTGTTTCGCTTATTTAAGGAGCATTATCAGACAGAAAATCGTAAAGTTTGCGAATAAACTAAAAAAATATTCTAATTCGTAAGTTATTTACTAAATAAAGAGTTTTTTTTTACTTTTCTACTGGACACATGGAAGTGGTAAGATACAAACATTGATAGAACCAATTACAAATTAATAACTTATTAGGTACGGTACATCCCAATGGAAATAAATTGAACAATCATGAGTCGGTTATCTAATTTAAAATGTTATAAAAGTATGTTTAATTTATATAAATGACTAATAAATTCTAAAAACTCCCAAGCTATTCATTCGCATATTTGAAATTATTAACCATTTCGATGTTTGATGCGCGATGTCGGCTTCTCGTGTAGATCACGAGAACTCCTAAGAAGGAAGGACGTAAAATAAAAACATTGATAGTACTATTTACAAATTACTAACATATATAAGGCACGATAAATTCGAATGGAAATCAATTTAACAACATTTATTTTATGCTAAAAATTACCGCCGAATCCATAAAAAAACTTTTTTACTTCTTTAAGAGTTTCATAATTTAACAAGGCTCGTTTCAGTCGATGATGTGGAACATCCAATAAATTAAAAAAAAAAAACAAAAAGCCGTTTATGACTAATCTGAAGGTGTATAAATCATTGTTGTCTAATAATCCAAGTAAACATATTAAAGATCTTTTTCTTCAGTATGAAAATGTATTATATTGCAGTTAGAAATTCGAAGCTACAGCTTTCGAGATAGTAATGTTTAATGAAACGAAAAATGACCAATACATTTTGGTTTATTTATTGAAAAAAAAACATCCAAGTTAAGAATGGCGTTTTTTGTTACAGTAGCCGGATTAACAAAAGTGTAAAAAAATATACATAAGCAACTGTTAAATGGAGCAATTCTATAAAAAAAAGTTGGTATATTAAACTGTTTAAATATTCATTTTTTATGCAGATTTCGCGAGTTAAAATGCTATAATAAAGTTGTCCTTGTGCTGTATCAACTATATACAGTAATTATACAAACTAAATTTACACCTTAATTAGTTATAGAGAAAATCGATTGAAATGTATTTATCATTTGATCGATTATCATTTCTTTTTTCAATAATAAATGTTGGTTGAACAGTAGTTTTGGTTTCTCTTTAACACGTTTTTATTATTATCCTTACACTAGTATAAACGTGGATTAACTAATAAAAAAAAAACAAAAAAAATCGACAAATTTTCGTTTCGATTTACCCTAGCACGATTACAGAATTACGTGCTCGGTATTAAAAACTCGCAAACCAAAACTTGATACCGAAAATACACTGCATTTTTCAGCAATGCCACAGCGACTGCCAACCGGTGGAAATCGATTTACAAATAGACGAATAAATCATCTTTCAAGTTGAAAATGAAACAAAACTTCGTCACGCGTAAAAACGCAACAATGCCAACGTTTATGCTCCACACGCTGTCGGAATTAATTCAAGAACAATTCGTACCCGAAAAAAATGTTTGATTAGTTTTTAAGGTACAAGCACTTAAGAAAAAGTGAATAAGTTCGATTATTTCAAAGCAAATAAAAGAACGCGCATGTCACGTTATCAAATGCTTAACATAAATAAGTATATTAAAAAAATAACCCAAATGAGTTGTTTCAATATTGGCAGTCTGTGGTTGCGAAAAAACTCATGTCTCACTCACTCTATTTATGGAGTTGTTTCAAAAGGCATAGATATCACTAATGACTGGGCATATTATATTATAATGAAATTTGATATAAGAAATTTTGTAATAGTTGAACATAAATTAAAAGAACGATCGGTCAAGAAAAAAAAGAATACAGAACACTGAAAGTTTTTAGAATGTTTGCATAATAGTGTTTATTAAGTGAAAATAATACTTTCAATGAAGAAAAAACTCAATGATAATTAACTGTGCTACGTCAACTGGTTGTAAGTAAGTTGCACAACACGTCACTACGGAGAGTAAAGAAATAATAATTATGTTATTATACTGCTAATAATAAATGCTGTCGGCTTCGTAGTGGTCAACGTCGTTGGTTTCGGTCAAGGTGCTGGTTTGACTCCCAGTACGAGAATTTTTATTTATAAATCGAACAATGGTTTTCCATTCGATGGGTGTTTGTAATATTGAAAATCCTTTCACATCGATTTGATTGTTTAACACAGGACGGTGCGAGAGCGATAAGATAACCAAAAACACGGGTTTCCAACCTATGGGTCGCGACACCCAAGGGGGCCGCGACGGGTTTTCTGGGGGTCGCCAACTTTTTTCGATTTTGGGTTTGAACAGCAAAACTAAAACTACATACAGTCAACTTAAATTACCTTATTAAAAAATGCCCTTTTCAATTGCATCGGGGCCGCGGGTCACATGGATTTTATAAAAAGGGCTCGTCACCCGAAAAAGGTTGGGAACCTATGAACTAAAACAAGCAGTTTTTGTTGAAATTCTTCTGTTGTGATAATCGGTATAAGGGATACATGTGCACTGTATTAGGACAAGTCAAAATTTAAAAATAATAGTCAGGTGTTTATGAAAATATTAAAACATCAAAATGCGTATTTTTTGCGTTTTAGTGTATTTTATAAAGAGTCGCCCGTTTTCAACGACGTTTTTGACACCCCTGACATTTTATAATGAAAGTGGCATTGTTTTGAATTAAAAAAGTCTTCGAATTATATTTCAACCGGTTGATGGAATTTTCGGCGGCAAAACCTTCGAGTCGTGTGATCATTAAAACGATCACGACATCTGAATGGAAAAGACTCAAAGTCGATACAAAGAGACTCAATGAAGTAAAGTGAACGTCGAACGTAAGGCAATAAGATGCAAAGATTCTTTCATGTATTTTCTTTTGTTCCAATCGGTCTTATTTCAAATTGAATTGTTACTATACACCAACAGTCAAACGCATTGCAGAAATTTTCGAATTCCTCTCCAAATTTCGACACCGAACGCGTGAATTGTGTACAGATATTTGTTAAACAAAATTTATACAAGCAGCCGTTGGTAAACAGATGTCAGGTCCTATGGCGCAGTGGTAAGCGTTGTGGGCTTCCGTGCCGGTTCTCACGGATTCGAGTCCCAGTGCGGACAGCAGTTTTTATTTATCGATTTCTGTTCGTAGGCATTGGTGTTTGTGATGTCTAAAAATTCCCTCCCACGCTTTCCGATCCTTTAACGACTGGGCGTAGCGAAGGCGATTAGTTAATCACTAGTCCTGTCCTTGTCTTATCCTTCTATCTCTACTACTCTTTTCGAAAAAAGAGAGGTTGAGTGACTGAGTAACAAACATTTCTTGTAGAAATAGTTCTGTTGAGATATCTTTACTAGAAGGCCATATGCTCCACATTGGGAGGGGAAAACACTTCTATTAAAGAAACAGTTCTCGTGAAAAAACTTATTTTGAGATAAAGTACAATGTAAATAATCCATTTAAAGCGAACGTTTCTAATAAATTCATATATTGAAAAGAAAAGTTTTGTGAGGGTTATAAATTAATTTCTAGTTGTAATTCAAGACATGAATATGTTGTAAGCCATACCGCATAGAAACGTTTGTTGCGAAATATCATTGTTCATCATCATAAATAACCTTGCTAATGATATGAAGCACCAAGAGAAGGTGTAAGGCTGATGGATACTATATAATATTTGCCACTGCCGTTGGTGACTTCCAGCTGGTTTTGTGTTGGGCAAAATTCCGATCGGGGCTGTATAACTTTCACTTGCATTGTGGATAACTGCATCGCATACATACATACAATAACAGGCTTCGTTGCATTCATACCCCAGATGCACTATGCAGCGGCCGCCAATCGTTGGTACGCAAAAAAATATTGTAACGTAATTGGAAACAAGTATCTGTACTAAACTTATTTCAATATCGCTTTGACTAAGCAAGGTTAACATTTTATGGTTTTCACTGTCAATACTAAGGATAGAAGGGCACTATATTAAAAAAAATACTAATTTGTACTAATTTCACTTGCATTCAATATGATTAGGAGTCAGGACCAGTTTCGCTCACGACGAGCATTGTCGACTAATGATCAGTTTATATTGAAATTAAGTGTAATAAGTATTTTATTTTTTGAAGGGTAGAAAGTGTTTAATTATTTTAAATAATATACAAAACATTTATTTATGTATTTTTTTATTTAAAAAATCAAGCAAAAGTTATTAATTGTAATACCGGTATTGACAAAACCGGGATCCTAGTATTAATGGTGATTTTCAATACCAAATTACCGGATTTAAAAATACAAAATAAACAGCATTTAGGTATGGAAAATTAGCTAAAATTTTGGATGTAAAGAAACAGTCATAAATTGTTCGCGATGAATTTAAATAGTTTATATTTATATTTTTATTGACTCCAGAATTGATGAGCTCTCAAATGTAGTATAATAATTTTTAAAAAAATCCCGTAAATTATCTAGAAATATTTGAAATACCGGATATAATTTACTCGCCTGGTAGTTTTTATACATTATTACTACTAACTAATTTGTAATGCCATTATTTAATATAAAATAACGGTATGCAAAAAAATATACATAAGTTCTTGTGAGACATATTTTTGAATTAAGTTTCCCGTGATGTCCGAAAGATTAGCGTTCGCTGCAAAAGATTATCATAATAAATATTATACACATTATGCATTGTGCACTTTCAGCAATGTGGATAATCGAAAATATCGCTGTGAGGTAATGTCAAGTGAATTTATATATTGTTAGTTCCATATACTCTGAAAGTATTTGAATATTAAGTGAAATCAAGGAAGAACGATTTCGGAATATAATTAGAAAATTGCTCACTTTACAAATACTAAGCATATTATCTTGTGAAACATGTCTCGAAAATTGCGCATTAATTAACAGTCGAGTGCCGTAACGTCGAAAATAGGATCGAAGACCGACGGGGCACAAAGTGACCCCAGATAAATTTGCGTAATATTTGCATTGTAAAGGTATCATTGTAGATTACAATGAATTTCAGCTAAATAGTATTGGTATTTAGCGAATGTTTGAAATAAGTATTTTGCAATGCAAATGCACTTGACAAAAAAATTGACAATAGAGCTTTTTTTGCTTTAACAATTTTGTGCTTAAGCCATGTCCGCTCTCGATGTGTAGCATAATAACGACTAGGGTTTCAGTTACATTTTTTCTTTGTGCCGGTTACAAAAAAAAACATAATTGTACAGTGTAAAAGAATGATTATACCTGGAATCATAGATTACATACATATATTAATATTATATGTTTTTTTTTATTGAAAAAATATTTGACATTACAGCTTACGCCAATGCGTCAAGTATTTTGAAGTTGAACAATCATACGAGATATACTCGATGAGAATTTTAGTAAGTCACATGAGATTAACTCAGGGAGAATTAACTTCACAAACACCCATGTCTTAGATCTAAAATTAAAATTGAGAAAATCCAATTTTGGCATTGACCTTACCGGGAATCGAACCCAGAACCACCTGATCGGTAGAGCAAGCTTTAACAGACTAGACCACAGCGGGCGATATATTTTGATGTATTATCAAAATATAGAATAGTAAGTCCAGTTATATCAAACAAAATATTAAACGATTCATTCCACTTTCATAATAATCGGCAAATACATTTGTACATAATAATCGTTAGGAACATGAAAAAGTGCGCTTAAAAATTAATCGTTGAATTTAATCATCTTCATTTTCATAATTTCTGTCGATATATTTATCTACAAAGCTAATTTGGTGCAAAAGTGTCGTATTTTAATAGAAAAAGAGAGAGAACAAAAGAATTGTGTTAAAAAAGTGAACACGTTCTCTTTAAATGAGACCTTTGGGCCACCCTAGATAAGTGTAATGTTATGATTTCCGGATTTACGAAAAATTCCATTGCAAAAAAAGGTTTCGGAAACTCTGACATATACTACAAACGGAATAACTAAAATTTGAATCTTTCAAACCATGTACACTCTCACAGATCTTGTCACCAACGACCCGGGCTTCGCCTTTCGGCATCTTCAGGCATTCAAGTGCACGGATGAACTTGAACTGACCTTTAAATGAACTAAATTTTAAATAGAAAATATTGTCTTACGTTCGATCTTGTTGAATAAATTTAGTTGACAAGCTGTATTTGGGCTTCCTTATGAATAAAAAAATATTTAAAAAATACAATATCGATCGCGATAAGTTGTAATTGAATCAAAATTAAGCGCGATATAAAGAACCATAACTAACCGTTTTTTTTATTCACGTGAAAACCTGTATTTCTTACTCAAAAACAGGCAAAACATGATTCACAATTACAATAAACGGAGTAGGGCCTTGTTGATGTTTGGTAACAGTTTACGTAGAAATTAGTTCAAGGCGCAAAGAAAGTTATCGACAACGACAAAGTATTGGTCAACAATATGGGACGAGGAGGCACGGTAGAAGGCACGAAATATTAAGCGTTTGATGGGTGCATTGAAAAACAACTGTGGCGTGCGTTGTCCTACAAACGCCAAGTCATTCAAAGGTATATTTCATCGTGAAATATGTAAATATAAAAGAAAAAATTCTAGCGCTTGCGTACTGTAATATTTGTGGGTTAGATAAAAAAAATAAAAGACTAACGAAATCGCATGTTATTATTGAATTTTGTTAATTTTTTCACAATAAAGGTTTAAGGTAGAAAATAAAATTTAAATTTTATACAATTCGGTAGATGAAGCCACCAACAGAATTAATCTCAACAGCGGAGAAAATTTATGAATAATATTAGTATATTTTCGCATATTTTGTTTATCTTTTATTCGTAGGCTTACAATGCCTAACATTTTGTAGAATATTGTTTCATTTATTTGAATCACTCAAAAGTTTCACAGCGAGGCAGGCAATAATTTTAACCTAATGATTTCTAACATTTATTTATTTTTTATATCCATGTCCGCTCCCAATGTGGAGCATATGGCCTCCTAATGGAAGTATTTGAACAAAAGTTTTTTTCTACGAGAACTGTTTGTTACTCAGTCGCTCAACCTCGCTTTTTTCAAAGTGAGTAGTTTGGAAAGAAGTATAAGGCTAGAACAGGACTAGTGGCTGGCGAATCGCTGCTGCTAGACCCAGTTATGAAAGGATCAGAAGGATGAGAAGAGAGGAAATGATGTGAATTGACATCCCACACACCCACCAGTATTCGATCACAACCTCGAATTGATTAATTCTCAAATTCACTGTGATCGTACCGGGAATCGAACCCAGACCTGTGTGATCGGTAGAGCAAGCTCTTACCAACTGGGCCACAGCAGGTGTAGGTATGGAAAAAAATACATACGAATTCAAATTTGCATTGTTTGAATTTTGTACTTTTCCATGAGTTTTGTCGCTAACGACCCGGGTTTCGCCTTTCGGCATCTTCAGGCATTCCAAATGCCAAATGTACTTGAAATGACGCGTAGTAAACAGTTTGTAACGTTTATAAACAAAAATATAAGTAGATCACTAAGTTAAAAGGTTATTAAAATGTAAATTAGCGAAAATTGAATGTATACAATTTTCAATGGATTAAGTGGGTTTGTTATAATTATGGGGATTTTTGAAAATATTAATGACCAACTTGATATTGAAATTCCATCAAGCACCCTTAGTCGAAATACTTAACATACGAATTCTTTAAGGCTAAGAGCAATTTTGCTCGAATAAACTCCATAGATTTGATTATTCTTTTTTTTTTAAAATGAATACAACTTATAAATACGACCCTTATCATCATTAAAATGACTCTATTCAATTTACTTCTTTCTGTAGTGTATGTATATATATGGATATAATATATGCGTAGGTATAAAAATATAATTTTCATATTAATGCATATGGTATCTACATAAACTGGCTTCATTGTATTGCTCACCCCTGATACGCTTCTGTCGACAACAATCAAAAACGAATGCAAATAATCAATGAAAGAGACTCGAAAAACTTCGACGCTTACGCGCCCTAGCTCCATTTATTTGATATCCAATATGTTCAATAATGTCTTATATATTCAATTAATAACCATTTCGATGCTTTAAGTATAATCTCCGCTCGTCGTGTAGATAACACGAACTCCAAATTTGACATTTCAATAAAGATAATTAGTATTTCATCAGTCGCTTAGTCTCTCATTTTAAATGAGCGAACGAACTATTCTTCGTTCGAAGCATGCTGGGAAAAGAAAAGCAGTTCGTCGATTGACTGTTTGGTTGTACTTTAAGGATTGAATAGGTGGAAGAAATTTAAATATCACAAGCATTCATGTCTATGAAACTGCAATGGGCACCAAAACTAGGGCATCCAATCCCGGACCGTTTTCTTGTAATCCCCGGATTTCGGAATTGACAGTTTTTCCAATTCCGGGATTGAAAATTTACCATAAAATCATGCAGAATTTCGGGATTCGAGAATAAGAATTTTTTGCTCGGTGTTTTTGAAATTCTAGGAATTTACAGATTTCCTTAAGTAACTTTTTTTTTTACTAAATTTTCCGAATTCCCAAAATGAAATGACGCAACATATTTTTTTAAGCTTTTCCAGAATTTCCAATTTTTAAAATCCGGGAATTTGAGTAATTGCCAAAATGATAAAATATGGGAGTTTTTTTAAGCTCTCGCGCGAAATTATAAAATCTCTTCTGGCACTTATTTGTCCTCTAGTACTATCCTCTATCACAATCCCGCGATTTTGGGATCACAAAATTGGACGTATTTCCGGGATTGGATGCCCTCAACACAGCCGAGATATTGTAACGAGTGTCGACCATTCAGCAACAGGCAAAATGGGTAAATGAACACCATTTACTTTGGATTTCATAAATCTTTTATCGAACCCACATTAGAGTGAAAACAATGTAAACGATAATGTATAACGTTCATGACTGCACAGCCTTGATTTATTTCCTTTTAAAATATATATTTATAATACAAAAAGTGCATCAATAAACATTGCGCCGGTCACATTGTATTGAAAGTAAGACAAAACAGGTTCGGTGATCCGATTTTTTTTTTGCAATTGGAGACAAAAAAACCGGTTGCTGTCAGTCTGACGCACAAAAAATGCCGAGCATAATATTATAACTTCTTGCGAAATGTGATAAAAACCTTGAACCAAATCTATGCACAGTACTAGATTCAGTAGCTCTCGATATGAGTATTATAACTAATGTAACCACTTATTCTTGGCCCCAAGCCGGGACACCCAAAAAAAGTAAAATAATGAAAAGTGCATACAGGTATTAAATAAATGAAAATTTTTTGGTGTAAGAACTTTTGTTATTTATTTAACAATGTGTAACAGTAATTTGTAATTTTCTACATCCCTCGCATTTAATTACTACTCAGTACTATGCAAAGAGAGGTATGCAGAAATGTGCTAGGACAAAGAGGGGCGGGACTCGCGAGACAGCGGAATGCATTCTTTGTACATATTTTTTACACGGTATTGCGTGAAACGTATCTATCATAAAAATGTACGTCCTGGGTTTTTACCGTCCATCAAAAAGTATTTTTTTTCACCGCAGGGGAAGTGTTAAAAATATCTACTTTCAAACTGTGAATTTCACTCGTCCACAACTTATTCACAAGAAATAAAACCATTTCTAATGGTGCCTTTACGAAATACGAAAATTCTTGGGATACAAATTATTTTCGCTAAAGTGTTGAAAGTGAAACGTTTAAACGAAGCGTGGAAATGAATGTGTCATACGTGGTGCATTGGTCAACGTTGTCGACTTCCATGACAAATGCATAAAGGCAGCATGTTTTCACTAAATTTATCGATTACTGTTCGAATGCATAGGTGTTTGTATGTCTTAACACTTCTAATCTTAAAGTATCTCGGCGTAACGAGAGCGATTAGCTAACCGCTGGTCCTGTCCTGTATCTATTTTCGAAAAAACTTTTGTTGAGATACTTGCTTTAGGATATATGCCCTACGTTGGCAACGTACACGAAAAGGCCAAAAAAATAAAAGTATGCAATTTATTTCACCCCCCACCCCTACACGTACTCGCGACATAAAGCGAAGGCATGTTCTTTGAACACATTTCATTATCGGTTAAAAAAAAATAGTGACAATACAAATCGTCTTAATGAACACCCAAACCCATGAACGTGTTTGGAAAAGTTACGAGATAAACTTGTCATTGACAGTCGTTATTTTTTCTTTTAGTCCTGACATGAAATAACAGGTATATAAAGATATAAATATATATATATATCGATCGAAAAATGCTGTTCGTACTGGGACTCGGACTTGTGAGAACTGTCACGGAAGCCATAAGACCCAGGATATATATCTAAGTGCACAAATCTTTGAACAAAAAAATGTTTGAAAGCGCGTATTCGAGAATTCAAACCCTTGACCTCAACCGAGTACAACGAAAGACGTAGAGCGTTACCGTTGCGAAGATAATTAAGCAGTCATGGTCAGCAGTCAGTCATCCGAAAAGATTCACAGCGTCCTTGGTCTCAAATGACAGTCAACCGAAAACAGTTGACAGCTGTTGTGAAATAGCATTTATGGCGATGGAGATGACCAATAAAGAAGAAACGTTTTCTACCCAAAGTAACCGTGGGAATCCAAAGAAGAATGAACCGGACAGGTGTTTTTGCGCAATTGGGGAAACACACATGATAGTCATATTTTTAAAGAAAAATAGCTGACATTGAATGAGTAGAATTTCGTCGAGAGCAGACCGAAATTTTGTTGCCGTAAAACATTAAAATAATACTCTTTCGTTGCTACAGTTTTGTGTAAGGTAGAAAAGAATATCTATGCAATATGCAATATAATGCACTTATCGATCGAAAAATCTGTAAGGCCAATTAAGGTATTTTTTATCCTTGGTCGCGGGGTCGCACTGGTCCGGAAACGTGAGAGATTAATCACATGGTCTATTAAATTGACAGTATGTAAAGCCTTGTTTAGTGCATGAAAACAATTAGAGTTAGAATATAAATAATATTACAGATTTATTTATCATATGGTTGAGGTATGTTTATTAACGATATTATATTAAAATCCTGATGTATTAAAAACGAGCTGAAGCGAGAGCGATAAACGACCTCACCTGAACCTTTCTATCCCTACTGACTTCAAAAAAAAGAGAGCTTGACCAACCGTGGAGATAATTCCATTAGTAAGTCATATGCTACAAATTGGGAGCGGATATGGAAAAGAATAAATCTCGACTTTTTAAGACAATTCAAGGTATCATATCAAAATTATATAAATAATTTGAAACCCTCATAAATGAAGTCAATAAAAGAACATCAGGAGATGACCAAAAATGAAAATACTGTAATACGGAAAATAGCTATAAACTCATTTAATAAATAAAAAAATGTCGAACTAAGTACTTTGATTACCTTATTACAATGGAGTTCTACCAAGTATTTGCCAATTCAATTAATGAAAATGAGAAATACGGTGTTAACGTTAAAAAAATAATAATATTGTAAAATATTTGTGGAAATAACAGTATAAATTGTAAAATTTGAATCGTTCAAATGTTGTACATTTCCAGATGTCTTGTCACTAATGACCTGGGTTTCACCTTTCGGCGTCTTCGGGCATTTAAGTACACAGATGAATCTAAGCTGACGCTTGATATATTGTCAGATGGTGTCAAAGTTTTGTTTTGATATCTATTATAAAATGGCAATTTAAAAAGATTTTCATGTTCTAGTTTTCGTGTAAGCTTTTATCGAACAAGTAATGACAATCGTGACATTTCGATTAATTCCGTACAAAAGCCGTTCGATACTGACAAAAGCTGCAAATTTGACTGTGTATAGTAAAAAACCCCGTATTTTTGTTTTTGTTTTTACAATGTCAAAGGCTATTGACATATGGTAGTAAAAACGTAATCGAACATTGACCATTTGCAATAAATTCGCGACATCGTAATCAAAGTCATTCAAATTTCCAAAAAAGATGTCAAGAATTTCATTAAAAAATACTCGCGTAAATTGTAGTAACGTAAATTATGCACAAATAAATAGTATAAACTTGTATTAAGAAGTAATATTCAGTTTCAAATTGAATAAATATGAATTAAATGAATAAAATTAACACATTCAATACGAATATTCTTCTGTTATATCACGTTTTCATATAAATCAGTCAATCTTGTGCCAAAACTCAAAAAAAGTTCAATGATCAAATAATCATGAGTCAGGTTTGTTTACTTTTTAAATTAATAATGTTTATATGTTAATTAAATTAAAATATTGGCATTTCTGATGGTTAAATAAATGTCCATCGATCAATGTTCACTCTAAGCTGCGCGAGCGCGATTGCACTTTTTTAATATTATACTTGTTGCCTTTTTTATTTCCTGTTTTCAGATAATCTTAGAATAGTCAAAAAGTGATAATCATTTTATAACGTAGATGGTGTAACAATTTTTGATTTTGATAAAGCTATGTAGAATTTTTTTTAATTTTTGGTCAGAATAAAAATATCATACGGTCAATGTTGATAGATTAGGTTAGGTTAGGTAAGGTAGTAGTAGTATCAATCTCCATATGAAAATTTGTCGCAAGTAACTCCAATTTGCACCAATAGCAACGCAATACGATGACATCAATTAAACAACAACAAAAAATCAGACCATGTGTCAAAATAAATCTGACTAAATAATATAGAATATGACTAATTTCATTCAAATTATGACCACTTTATATAAATTGGGACAGTAAATTATTTATTCTGCCGTATATATACTGACCGATACATTTTGAACATTTAATATTATTTCTGAGGTCAGAGGTAGGTAATAAAAATTAAGACCGAAACTGTATTAAAATTCAGACTAGAAAAATACGAACAAATTCAATTGATTACATGGAAAATATGTTTGATACAACGCTTTTTCTCACTATATCATTATCTCAGTAAGAATGAATAGTTCAGTTATATTAATAACAAATGCTATACTTATACATAGATTGGCGTGTATTTTTCAATTAAGATTAGTAATATTAAGATATTTCTGAAATTATTTCGTCATCGCCATTAGCCAGGTAGACGGCGGGGTGAAAGTCTTTTGGCATTTATGATGAGAAACTAACCCAGTTCCGTAAGGTTTGTTCATCACTGGCTATTGAACCGAGTTACGATTAAACACCACTTCAATGAAATTTTAAAACAGCATTTAATTTCAGAGGTAAAAATAGAAAGACTCCACCTATGGGAAAAAAAACATAAGTTGCCAATGTCCATACCAGGCAGTCTGGTTCCAGATCGAATCATAGAACGAACATATAGTCATAGATCACTTTTAGGGTGTTCACTGTCAATACTTGGTGGAAAGGCATTATATTATTAAAAACACAATAATCCTTTGTACTTCATTCCACTTTATTTAATATGTCAGGACCGGTTTCGCTCATTGCGAGCATTGTCAACTGATAAGAAATATAATTTAACAATGCTATTTATACAAAATTGAAAAGTTACACACAGCAGTTGGCATTGAAAAGAAATTGCCAATTACATTAAAGTGATTCTAAAATAACACAAAATTAAAATGTTCAACACATCTAACATATAATTAAAAAGTCATCCCAGATTAATAAATTCAGAATGGCGATTGAAAGTAATTACAAACAAAATTAAAATTTGGGAAATTTTTGACAAAGTGATAAAATGCTACATTAATAAAGTGAATATGCTTAATGATATGAATATGCTTAATGATAGTTTTATGTTTTCCCCGCTTCCAAGTAGTTGGTGTGTTCAGCACTTAAACAAAATTTTCTGTATAACTTTTCAATTTTGTATAACTTTTCAATTTTGTATAAATAGCATTGTTAAATTATATTTTTTATCAGTTGACAATGCTCGCAATGAGCGAAACCGGTCCTGACATATTAAATAAAGTGGAATGAGTACAAAGGATTATTGTGTTTTTATTAATATAGTCATAGATTAATTTTTCAGTCGACACACGGGTTTGTGCTCTTTTAAAATTCCTTCAAACAATTGAATCCTAAATTCTTCTTTTCTTAAATGTAAAGCACCGGGTCTTATGCCGCAGCAGTAAGCGATGTTGGCTTCCGAGCCAGATCTCACGGGTTCGAGTCGAAGTACGAACAACATTTTTTCGATTTATTTATTGATTTCTGTTCGAAAGCATATGTCTAAAAATTCCTTCCTTCCCTTCCGATCCTTCTATAACTGGGCTTAGCGAAAGCGATAAATTTACCACTAGTCCGGTGCTAGCCTTATCCGTATACCGCTACTGCTCTCTTTGTAAAGAAATGTTGAGCGACTGAGTAACGAACTGTTCTCGTAGGAAAAATTCTGTTTAGGTACCTCCATAGATTGTCATATGTTCCAAATTGAGCTCTCGCTACGCCCAGTTATTGAAGGATATGAAAAAGGTGGGAGGGATTTTTTTAAATATAATTTTGTATATTAGATGTATAATGTCGAAATACCGATTTCGATTTACTCGCCCGGTATTGCGGTCCCAATTGACCTACTTTTTGATTTATAAAAACATTGTTTGTACTACTGTATTGATAAAACTGATATACCATTTCGTTTGAACTATTTTGCCAATGCTCGAATTTTTACACATCAAGTTATAACATATCTTTAGATATACAAACATAAAGCCGTAAAGAATTTTAATTATGATGCAGAAGTATAATTTATTTCGATGTCAACGCTCAAAATAATTGTCCTATCGTAACATAACTAAGTGTTTATTACCCAAGAGGTTCACGCTTTGTACAAAATGAAATGTTGTTTATGCGAAAAGAATTCAACGGCCGGACGGACGCGAAACTCATGACACAAGTCAACCATTATTTTCGTTAGGTGAATTATTATTTAAAGAATTGCTTTTTCAACAATGACTGCAGAGTTGACATTCAATTTGTTGAATCGTTTTCAGTAGAGAATTTTAATATTGTGAAACCATTGTTGATAAACAATGAAAATATGGAATTTGATCAATTAATCTTTGATCAATAATAAAACAATTTTATTGTGATCGAACGCTGAAATTATATGAAATATTTACAGCCACTGGACGGACGACAAGTAAAATGGAGTTAAGACGGTTTTACACATCTCCTTTCGCTGGAAAAAATACAAATATTGCCCTTAGACCAGGAGTTCACAAGGTGTGTCCCGCAAGATCTATGTTAAATATACATTTTATTATTTATTTTCTTTGTACTAAATATTAAAAATTACTTTTAAAAAAATCTCTGGCAAGAATAAGTGATCTGACATTTTGATATTAATTTTTCAAGTACCCATATTCGTGAAAAAAACCATTTTCTACAATGAGCATTAATAAATTAAGCTTGGGATCAAAATAAACTGACAACCAAATCGCATCTGTTTGGCGTACTCACACCATAAATTTAAGCCTAGAAAACTAACAGTTGCATAAATCACATTTTTTTAATGAGTATAAATAATGAAGTAAAAAAAATAATTTTCGCAATGAAATATATAATTTATTTGTTGCCACATGTTTTCTATAGGAAGAACAAAAAAAGGTTGTCCCCAAAAAGTTCGATGCCAAAATTGTCCCTTTGATAGGAGAGGGGATTTTTTATTCAATAATGACTTTTTTTTTAAAATATTTTTTTAAGCAGGTCGATTTTTATTGATTTGATGATTATTCAAAACAAATTAATAAATTTGATATATTATCCGCTTTGACTCAACATTGTATTAAAAATGTTCATATTACACTAAAACTAAAATTTTGAAAATAATAAATATCAACATATTTTAAAGCTTCTCGTAAAATTTAATATAAGATTATTTAAGAAAGTATATAAAAACGTAAACATAAAAAAATATGACTATTTGAAAGCATGCAAGATACCATTTCGTGAGGATAGCGCAGGTGCGAGTAACATTTTCATATCACAAGGCTGCTTTCATTTACCTGTAATAAAATAAAGCAGCATTAAAAAAACGTTAAATTTATTCACTCTTGTATTTTTGCGTTTCTGACATTATGGTGGAAAGGCATTATATGAAAAAAAAATACTTAGCCGATTTTTCAGTTTTAGTTGATTATGCTCGTCATGAGCGAAACCGGCCCTGATCATATTAAATATAAGTGGAGTGAGTGCGAATGTAATTGTCAGGTTAAATGGAGCTGCGGTCAGCATTGGAGACTTCTGTGCCGGATTTCACGGGTTCGCGTCCCAGCACGAACAGCATTTTTTTCAATCGATATATCGATTTATGTTCGAAGGCATGGGTGTTTGTGATGTCTGAAAATTCCCTCTCACCCTTTCCGATCATTTAATAACCAGACGTAGCGAGAGCGATTAGTAAGCCGCTAGTCCTAGTCTTATACTTCTATCTTCTATATTCTTTTTGACAAAGAGAGGTTGAGCGACTGAAGCGAAACTTATTGAAATACTACCATTAGGAAGCCACACGCTTCACATTGGGAGCGGAGATGGATATAAAAAATGTGCAAATGAGTATATTATTTTTTTGAATAATAATATTGCTCGAAAACGATGAAATTAATATTTATAGTTCATCAAAAAAGCCACACGTTGCGTGCACCTCCTAATTTTGCCATTGCAACATCAATAATGAATCATATACAAATATAATACAATGCAAAGTCAGCCGATAGACACAATGAAAGTAAAAACTTTCAGTTTCATTGTCGTCATATTTTTTTTCTGCGCAATATGCGCGCTTCTGCCGCCAAATCGAGTCTCGACTCTCAATACTATAATATTTTTTAACGCTGTGCCTAAAATGTGCTAAGTGTGTCAATTGCTTCGCCCATGCGGGTCTTAAATTTTAAGTTGGTTAGACGAGAAAGAATCTAGTTTTTGATTGACAGGTTGTTACGCAAAAGAAATTCACACAACAAATCGACAGCCAGTAGCGCTCGTATGTCAACAGTTAAAGCAGGATTCATATAGTTATTTTCAAATCGAATTTATAGAATTAATGATTGTCAACGTCAAAGTAACCATTAATGATTTTATGCGAAATTCAGAGATAATTGAAAAATAACATAATGGCGTCAAATCTTTTTTTCAATGAGTTTACCGGTTAATTTTGTGATCTCGAAATCCCGGGATCGTGACCATATCAATTTACCCGTAGAATTTTTTAGCAAATCTTTAAGTACTAGGATTTTGGATTTGGAAGAGCAAAAAAAAAAAAACGAGTCACCAAATAATCTTAATAAATTTATAAACGATTTAATGTTGATTGTTCAATCCCGAGATGTCGGAATCCCAGGATTGAAAAATAGTCAGACAGAAGTTATTTGTTGTGTCATAAAATAGCATGAGTAATAAGGGTACACTAATTGGTGATAAAATGATGGTGAGGTACTCGTCTATGACAGTTATGTGTGAAGAAACAATCATTGTGAAACAGTTAATTTATATACAATACGCCACGAAACATTCAATAAACCAGTAAGTGACCCTGTTTTTCGTAATTTAGATAGTAACATTATTAGTAAGAAGTTACACTTATGATAAATACTTGAGTCGTGCAATTGCAGAATTTCGATAAAATGTAAATGAAATATATTTTAAGTGAACCGGCAATAAATTATATTACATATATTACTTCATATTATGCAGTAATTATAAATGGTTTCAGTTATGGCAAATGAGACAAACAAGAATAGTATTTTTTTTACAATTTAAATGGAATAACGACCATAAAAAAATAGCAAATTAAAATTTTAGAGAGGTTTGTTTCACGAGAAACAAGTACAAATAATAAATAAAGAGATTTTATGATAGCTTTAGAAGGGAAAATTAATCAATATTTCGACGTACGAATATTATATGACTATAAGGAATAAACTGAAAAAAATATATATTACGAAGATAACGTTTAAAACTATATCTTTAATTACATATTTATATTCCTAATATGTTAACTTTACTAAACTATAAAGCAAACACTTCACATTAGAACTTTTCAACTAATTAAAATCTCAAGCTGTAAGGTTAATAAAAATGGAAACATTTGACATATTCTTCCAAGAATTCCATTTTGAATTATTTGAATTTTCCGGAAACAAACCGAAATAAATAAGTTTAAGGTAATTCGAGACGGAATAATGCGATTAACGATTTCTACACACAAAGAAAAACAGGTATAAATTAAGGTTATTTCTCAATTGAACTTGTGTATTTGTAATTAATTTATTACGTTTTGTGTTTACACTTTTCCTAAAAGCTGTCAAAATATTTTTTTTACTGATAAATTGTTATCCATCCTATGAGAAAATCAATAATTACATCAACGTCGATAATATTACAATCTTCGTAATATATTATTTTCCAAGGTAAGTTGTCTTATTGAGTTTCACTATAAATCTACAGTTTTTAATTGATTGCCTACTAAACACGTGTATCGATTTGTGTTATTAAATATTTGAAATTTTTTAAAGGGAAATAAAATAATTTAAATATATGCTGCAATATTTTTTTATAATAATATTAAAAATAAATTGTCATTTTTTTTACATATCCATACGTTTCGGTATTCTCAGGCATCTATTTACACGAGTAAACATAATTGATTTGGGATAATTTTATTATGTATATATTACAATACAAATATATTGACTTAGTTTAAAGATCCAGATCATAATCAATAGCTTTTTAACTAAGTGGTTATATTATTATTTATAACAACCAACAATGTAAAAATAGCAAAGTGTTAAGTTAATTTTAGGTTTATATAGTTGGTAGCTATTTCGGCGGAAGCCTTCATCAGAACTAATCTATAATTCCAATGAAGGAAATGGCTATCAAAATATACAACAAAATATTTGTAGAACTAAATACTTTGCTATTTTACACCTTATTACAATAGAGTTCTGCCAAGGAAATGCCATTTCAATCAATACGATAAAAACTATTTATAAAGTGTCTGTTAATGTTTATAATTGCACTCGAGTCCTTGCAATAGCCGAAAGGCGAAACAAAACGTCCCGAAATATACAAAATTTGATAGAGAAATTCTAAATTTTGAACTATATGAAACTAATATATCCGTCACAGCGCCACTTATTTTTAATATTCAAAACACAGTATTTTAAAAAGTCACTCAAGGAAAATCGAAAATATTTTTTGACTTATTTCCCTTTAATGATGTAGTGTGCAAGGGTATAACCGATTTAATTATAAATTGACTTATAAAGATATTTAAATGAAAAATAATTAAATTAACACATATAAGCATAAAGCAGTTGAACAATATTTGTAAGCCGTATAAATATTAGGAAAATTACTAAATTGAAAGAAAAAAATATTATTGGGATACCTGATTTTTACTGTTTATTGGTAAATTACAAAATTAATTGCGACAATTAACAAATAATGTAAAGAGGATTTGCTAATTTAACGACAAGTTGGCCATGAAAATGTGCTTTCATATACATATCATAATTCAGAAAGTTAGAATGCTACATAAAAATATTATTTACGACACTGTAAAAATCTTCCGAAATAAGCGACATTTATTTAAATTCACTAAATTTGGAGATATGTAATTGATTGTAAATATATGTTAAGTAAAGTATTTCTAAAAAACGGATGATTTTAATTTTTCCCCGAAAGTTTGAATGCTACATAAAAATAATATTTATGACACTGTAAAAATCTTGCGAAATTAGCAACATAAATTTAAATTCACTAAATACGTAATTAATTGCAAATATATGTAAGTAAAGTTTCCAAGCAAAAAACTGATGATTTTAATACGTCCTGTGTCTTAATCGAAGCTGACATGAATATTTCAGCTATGAAAACGTACTAACGCTAACAGAACAAACAAATCAATCGTGTAGTTCATAAGTCAGACAGATCAAAATAAATTGTTTTGTAATAAAAGGTTGGCAAAATAATTGGTTGTCTTACCACTCGTTATGTGTATGCAGCCGCTGTTTCACGGCCGCCTTTCATAACGCAATACGATCAAGAAAAGAAACGAATTTACTCCTCATATTCTTAGCTCGATACGAAGCTGCACGCTATATATCTTTTAACCATGGACGGAAATGAAAAAATATATAGGAAGAAAAAAAAGAGAATGTGACTTGCTAAGCCATTTAGTTAAAGTGATATTAAGTATCCTGTGCATCCGTATACTGATAATCCACCGTAACGGAAGAGTTTTATCTACTACGCGTTGAATTTAAAGAGAAATCAAGAAATTTTTGTTCCCCATGTTGCTAATTAATCGAATGCCTCAAAATTGGCCTTGGTTGAGATCAGGTCAGCGTGGTCTATTGGGCCCGTACGAAGACTGACCAAAGAAAACAGCTCTGCTCGTTCGGCATTAATCTCAGGTAAATTCCACAGTACGTGATTGGCTTCCTGGCATTTTTACAATTAGTGAAAAAGAGTGTTTTTATATTTTGAACCAAAATTTTGTTTAATTTTCTCGAAGCTTATCGGCATTAATATTCTTCTGGTGTCATTTCATATTTATCCGATTACTGCACCCGATGGAGCGTAAAGTTTTACGTATGACTTCGAATATTCGGAAACAGTCGAACAAAAAAAAAATGTAATTGTTACGTTATTTGTGCAATCTATGCTTTGTGAGATTGACATGATTTTGACAAGACGTAAATAGCAAATGTATCATGTGAGATGATGAAATGACATACGATCCCAAAATATAAATACAGTCAAACTAGGTTATTACGATTACTGAAATAGCGAGATCTCAGATGTAATGAGGAAACATTCGTTGACGTTTTAGTTTATGGTTTTCTCCATACATTTATTCACTTTTATAACGAGTTACTTGTCGGGCAAACCGAGCAAAAATATCATCAATTTTTTTCTTAAAACTGTTCATGTGTCGATCGCTTAAAAACACAACCCAAGAGTATATTTATGAGTTGAGTATTTTGAGGGAAAATTTAAGAACAATGAGAGCGAAAAATTAAAACAAGCATCAAATTTAAATTCTATAAGAAAAGTGAATTGACAGAAAAATGTAATAAGTGTGTAACGGGGGTGTAAATAAATTCTAATTGTGTTTTTGCGTTTGAATTGCGATTCTTTGTGTTATGTGACTGCTCCAGATACTTCATGTCTTCATGTGATGGGTATGTTTGTGAGCATTTTAATATACATATTCTTTGATATAACGAGCAAATTCAGTCGGTCCCATCTTTCTCGTAATAACAAAGTTCGACTGTATATCTTCTGCATAGTAATTTTACTTATTTAACTCTCTTCTTTTACGGTTTATGTTGTGGAGCACTGGTTTGTTTGTTGAGATTTTTGCGTAAAATATAAATGCAAGACAGTCAAAATAAGCTATCCTTTTTATGAAAAAAAATCAACCATTAATATTGTAAATATGCTCAAGATTATGTTAAGAAAATCGTAATTTGTTAAATAGCCACTCACAGGTTGTAAAATTAAAAGAGTAGGACACAGGCAATAAAGTTTAATGTTGTTTATAGAATGCAGTCAATTACAACACTCATTACAAGACAAAAACCCAACTCTGCTGTACAGAAAAAAATATTATGCAATGGAAAATTTCCAATACAATCACATGATAACTAACATAAACTTCATTAAAAAACCACTATAAAAACAATCTGGGGCAATGCTTCCTTTAAGGTGGCTTTTAAACGACCAACTTTTCGGGGCGACTATTGCCGACCATGCCTGATCATTCAAAGCTTTCAACACTGTCTCAAAGAGGGCGAGATAGACTCAAACAGACACACATATTGAGCAGGGGGAGATGGGGATAGATTTATTCTGCCATGATGTGGAATTTTCGATGTCGATCTATATAACAAATACACTAAAAATTTTAACCAGAGGTTAGCTGCGCGGCCCAATCCAACAAATGTGCGGCATAATTTGTCATATTTGATATAAAAAATAGTCAGTTAAACTTAATCCGTGCACTTGAACACATGAAGATGCCGAAAGGCGAAATCCGGGTCGTTAGTGACAAAACTAATATGAATGAACATAATTTGAACGATTCAAATGTAATATTGAAATTCCACCAAGCACCTTCAGTCGAAATTTTAAATGATTAAAAATAGTGTTTTTATTCGCATAATAAATAATTTGATAATTAGTAAATAAATTTGAAGCAATGAGTGGATCAAATAAAAAAATACATAACTCATTTTATTTTTTTACATAAATCTCACGGGTTAAGGTCTCAGTACGAACAGCATTTTTTTATCGATTTCTGTTCGAAGGCATGGGTGTTTGTGATGTCTAAATTTTCCATCCACCCTTCCCATCCTTCAATAACTGGACATAATGAAAGCAATCAGCTAAAAACTAGTCCTGTTCTTGCCCTATCCTTATATCCCTATTACTCTTTCTGGAAAGGAGAGGTTGAACGACTGGCTAACTAACAGTTCTTGTAGAAAAAAAAACAGTTGAGATACCTTTATTTGGAGGCCATGTGCTTCACATTGGAAGCGGACATGGAATACAAAAGGATACTGGATTGCGCGCCAACCCTAAATGGGTGCGTGGGGGCTTTTAAGCTTCTGCGCAGTCGCGTGGGCGCGCAGTATAGAGGGAACGTTGATTTAAGGTCGATTACATGAAGCTATATCAGACAAAGCGAAAAATCACCGCGCGGTTATTTTAGTTCAAATGCCGCGCGACGATTTTTCATTCCGCGGTCGTTAAAGGGTTAAGAGACAGTTCAAAAATTTTTAATCGATATATTCGAGATTTCTCGTTTTCTATGAGTTGTGCTGCATTCACGTATTACCACACAGCACAACATATTTAATATGTCGAGTACGCCCATCAAATTGATATAATTTTGGTTTAAAAATAAAACCACGTTTATATTCGAATAAATAAATCTAGTTATTGCGTAGAATACTTATCAATTACTTACTCAATATTTAAGAATTATATTTTTTTATAATTTAAATATGAAAAAAACCGTAACACACGCAAATTATCGCAGCAAAAAAATGCTAGAGGCGTTGCATCAAAGATGTATTAATTTATTGCAAATTTAATAATTATCTTTCAACAGAGGTGCTTTACTTATAAACATGTATAATATTAAATGAAAAACGTTGTCAAAATCATATTGGAATCGTTGACATGTTTAATATGTTAATACATTTTCCTAGGTCAACTCAAAGAGTAAATGAATTTTGTATTCACAGGTAAATCCGTTTGTTAAAACATAGTAAAAAAAAAACAATATTCTCACATCTCAAATCTATACCCACATACAATTTATGACATACATATCATATGGAACAGTATGTATATAAGTACAATTCGATTGCTTAAATAATTATTTCGCACTATTATATAAAGATCGCCCTTTTCCAGTACACTGCAAACAGTTACAAGAAGTTACGGAACCGAGATTAATTGAACACAAAAGGTGTGGAAATGTACAATATTTGAACGATTAACTTTAGACTAAATCATAAATTTATGCCAAATCTTTATTGTTTTTTAATGTACTCAAACTGGATGATTTATAGAGCAAGTTTTATAAAAGTTGATATGCTGTCAGAGACCTAGTTTCTTTTTTCTTTGAGACGGTAAGGCAATAAATAGGATTGATGCATGAGAATAAATTGTGGAAGTTAAAAAGCAAATATTAGTTTGGTTATGTAACAATTGAAAGGTTTGTATTGAATCTTTACGAGCAATTTGTGACTTGTACACATTTTTGCGCGGCAGCAAAATGAATTATTAGGTATTTCATATTGCAGTTAGCGTTGTTGGCTTTCGTGCCGGATCTAACGGGTTCGAGTCCCTTATGAACAGCATTTTTCGATAGATTTTTGTTTAAGACATTGGCTGTTTGTGATGCCTAAAAAATCCAAAAATGACATTCCCCAACTCGGATCTTTCAATAACTAGGCGTAGCAAGAGATATTAGTTAACCACTAGTCATGTATATTAATAAAAAAAACCCGGTTTTCAAAGTTCTACAAAAATGATAATTCAGCCAAAATATTGAAAAAATGTCTTTATTTCTAATTTAATCTAAAATCATATTTCTTTAGAAAACACAAAACACCTACTGATCTATTACTTAGTAACGTATTTTTTTATGAAATGTCCTGAAATAGAAAATGTTTTTTAGTTTGATGTATTTGTTAACTGTAACTAAGTATGTAAGTCAAAATAAAACGCATAAGAAAATTATTTTTGATATAATATTTTTAACGCATTCATTGATTACCTGACTACAAATTTAATCTTGTTGTATTTTTACTATGGGTTTTCCAAATCAAATTATTAACGTTACATAATAAATAATACATAAAATTGTATCAATTATAATATTAAAAACCAGGTGACCATGTTGAAAAAACCGGCAGTCGAATGTCGAAAATTTTGAAAAATAAGCTATTAGGTGATAAATAACCCGGATATCTGTGCTTTTGTAACTGTGTATACAAATCTATTGATAAACTAAAAAAACCGATTCAAGAAATCGTTCATTATAGAGGACTCAGAGCATTGGAGTGATAATTAAAAGCTGCGGGGCGTTATCCCTTGCACCTTCATTATAAAGAACTGTCTGATTTTTATTGTAAAATATTACATAATTTATAGATACCATTTATATAGCGACTATATGATGTTGAATAATACAACTGGGCTATTTTCAAAACTAACGAAAGGGGTGTCTCGACTAAGGCATCCAATTCCGGACCCTTTTTGTGATCCCGGGATTTCAAGATTGACAATTTTACCAATCCGGGATTGAACATTTAACATAAAATCGTGTATAAATTGGATTCTTTTTATTTTTTACCCCTCGCTCAACTTTCTTTTATTTTTTCATTCCCGAAATCCCGGGATTAGTACTGTCACAATTCCGGGATTTCGGGATCGTAGAATTGGACGACATCCCAGAAATGGAAAACCCTAGTCCAGATGTGGGGAACCTTTTCATTTATCTGATTCAACATAAGGCCGCAGTAAAGAAAACGTTCGACACCTAACCCACCTTTTTTCAACTGTCGAACATATATTGGGTTGATTACGCTCCTTTTCCAAGCGCTTGCGTATAATTTAATTAATCAATCAAGTCATTTAATTAATCAAGTCATAAGGCCGCATCAGAAG
Organism: Himalopsyche tibetana; assembly: GCA_030503985.1. Taxonomy (NCBI): domain Eukaryota; kingdom Metazoa; phylum Arthropoda; class Insecta; order Trichoptera; family Rhyacophilidae; genus Himalopsyche; species Himalopsyche tibetana. The sequence continues at coordinate 10,878,734 of JAPJYX010000011.1, read as the reverse complement.
TAGCCAAGAGGCCGCAAGTTCCCCTCCACTGCCCTAGTATCTACGCAATGATCAAAATGATTTTTGTATTTGGTGTTTACGCTTAAGTTTTAACGTTGGTATAACCATACGTGTATTTTTACATAATTGGAACAATGTCAACTGTTTTTACAGTCGATCTGTTAAACGTAAGCGATTGACAATATTTTTTTTTTACTTTCGAGTTGTTTTCAGCTAATTAATTAATATGACCACTTGTTATACGTATTAGAGTGATTGTAATCAAATTCAATATACCTTACAACACACTGGTTGACGAGCTGGTGTCAATTTTCACAGTTTGTTTCCACATAGCTTTTTTCTTACGCACTCTTTTCACAAGTCTATAATAACAGAGGTGACCACAGTATTTCTTCTAAGAGCGACTGGCTGATGAAATTATCGATGTCATTAATTGAGGAGCAAACATTCAAAAAGTGTTTTGTCACAAATTTTGAAAAATGGCGTTTTATATCAATTCTGATAGCCCATAATAAAACCTATGAATGGAAATCAAAATTAGTGTTCAAAAAGGTTTTTTTTCATATTGAAATGAAATCATAAAGTTGACACATTCATACAAACCGTCACTTTTGCAACACTTAAATCATCATTTTCCAAGCTTTGTATTTGTGTGACAAAACACTTTTTGAATGTTTGCTCCTCAATTTAAGATTTCGACTGAAGGTGCTTGGTTGAATTTTAATATAAAATTTAAATCGTTCAAATAATGTACTGACCCGGGTTTCGCCTTTCAGCATCTAGAAATTTGTTTTTCCAGGAAATTTAAGAAATAAATAAAGCACAATTGAAAAGGTCACCGATTTTGAATGAGCAGGTAAATCTGCCAAATTTCCCACTCTTATACCCTATATGTAAGTAAACATAATCATATTTTTTTTTCCAACAAACAAAAATAAATACAATTCTTAAAATTACTCCAATGTATTCCCATGTGTTAATCCTTTTCGCCAGAAATGGCTTTAAACTTAGTGATGCATTCATTTACTAAGCGTCAGTTCTAGTTAATCCGTGCACTTGAACGCCTGAAGATGCAAACTTGTGTGAATGTATAGTAGATAATTTGAACGATTCAAATTTATTATTGATGTCAATCGACTGAGATCAATTAAAATAGTTTAATTTCCTAGAAAATAATAACTTTTTTTAAAGGTCCACGGTCGATTAATAATACCTTATTTAACAGTGAACACGTTATCAATTATAACATTTATGTTTTACTAAACGTTAAAACCAAATTTGAATGTCATGTTGAGTATTATGTGACCCTTGAATAACGGACTAGATCACCATTTTTGCTCAATTGAAAGTTTTGTACGGCTTTTTCAAAGATACCAACTTTCTATACATTTTTCATTTTGTAATTGATACAAAAATAATCAAGTTTTTACTATTAAATTTCTGAGTCATGTGTTATGCGGTGACCACTTATTGATATTTTGGGACTTGAGGGAGGAAATTCGGATTCTTTTGAATAGAAATGGCGATGATATATCTGAATTTTACTGGCATTTACTTTCATATTTTTTTTACAGATGAGTTAAATCTGAAACTAAAAGGTGACAATATATTTATTTCATAATGCTATCGAGATGTAAAAGCTTCTGTTACAAAACTTAAGCTTTATGAAAAACGGCTATTGATGAAGAATTAATTTGAATTTTTTTTTTATTAAACCATGTCCGCTCCCAATGTGGAGCATATGGACTCCTAACGGAGTTTATCTCAACAGAAGTGTTTCTACGAGAACTGCTTGTTACTCAGTTGCTCAACCTCTCTTTTTCCAAAGAGAGTAAGGATATAAGGATAGGGCTAAGACAGGATTAGTGGTAAGCTAATCGCTCTCGATACGCCCCGTTCATAGGATAGGATGGGTGAGAGGAGGGAATTTAAGACATCACATAAATCCATGCCTTTGAACAGAAGTTTATAAATCGATTGAAAAATCAATTTTATAAAACTGTCCGTACCGGGATTTGAACCCGGGCCCTCTGTAGCCGAAGCCAACAACGTTGACCACTCGACCACACAGGCGGCTGAAATTAGTAAATGAATCTGTGATGAATTGATAAATTGTGTTCTACTAATGCTGCTTTACGATTTCGAACCGTGGTACGTGACGAAGACGAGAAACCGAATACTGAGCTTCTAGAATATGATGTTTACTTCGGATAATGGGGGTGAGGTGGTTTGATTTCGTCAGACATTCGGAGATTAGGGAACGAAGAAGACAGCGCCCCGTCACGTCAGTGGTTATTGAGAGATGTTGGAAATGACTGGGTCACGTGCTGCGGATGCCTCCGGAAAGCCTTAATCCTGTATGCCTCTTCTTCCGTCTGATGAGATTCCGGTGTCTTAAACGACTTTATTCATAGTATGTAGTCGGCGGAACTGAGGGATGCTGGCATGTCATGAGAGGAAGCAAAGCAATTGGCGGGAGACAGAAAAACATGGAGGTGCCACGTGTCGGCCATATGTTTCACATAGGGAGCGAATATAGTCAAAGAAGGTGACTCATCAAAGACATACAATATTTTATTTGGCTTCACCGAATGATTTTACGTTGGCACCCCGGGTCAACATCCTAATAAAGTTGAGAATTGACCTGCATATTTAACAGATGGCACGTCATGTGTTGTGTATCGCTTTTTGAACTGAATACCAAATTAACCCTCCGTAGATTATTATACAGATAAAAATTATTAAAAACCTAGAAAGTAAATCACTTTTTATGATTTTTTATGTTCAAACAATGCATCCATAAAACTATGAAGAAACAATTGAAAAGCTCGTCTTAAAACAATAGAGGCCCATCGAGCTATATAATTACCACAAATTTAAGAACACGCACGCATTTTATTAGATAAATATAATTATGTTGTTTATCAATGAAATCTCTGTTTCTAGCGTGACTTGTATTCTGGTTGACTATTTAATTTAGTTTAATAAATGCTATAAAAATAATAAAGTGTGAGATCAATTAATACATTTTTAAACTATAATGCTGTTGTTAACAATTTTGGGAAAAAAATTCAAACATACACAACAAATATGCAAGTCAATGAGTTTAAAGAATATTAAAACGTTAAATAGTTCATCACGTATATCTGAAAGTCATCTGCACTATACAAAAAATGAGGAAATAGTTTTTTGTTACATATCATTATTTGTACGTATAGTGGCCAAAACGTGGATTTATTTACTTTATATGGGAACGTATATTTTTAATCCATGCCCGTTATTAATGAGTGACATATGGACTTCTTACGGAGCTTATCTCAATCGATCTATTTCTACGACAACTGTTTATTACTCAGATACTCAACCTTTTATTTTCGGAGAGAGTAGGGATAGAATGATACGGTTAGGACAAGTGACTATCTAATCTCTCTCGCTTCGTTTCCTTTATATAATAGGATGGGTGGGAGAGAATTGAAGACATCACACACATCCATGCTTTCGAACAGAAATGCATTTATCAATTGAAAAACTGGGATTTGAATACTTAAGCACCACGACCAAAGCCAAAACTTTGATCACTCGACCACAAAACCGCAAAACATAAAAACCTAACTCGATGATAATTTTAAATTACACTCCAGATCAACTCGCAGAGAAACAACAAGAAAATCGCCGACGCACAATATCTCAAATGTGAAATAACAATATAAAACATATTTAAGTCAACTGAACTTTAACCCAGATCTATCTGATCGGTAGTGTTTAAAGTTTTACTACAATGTTGCCGAGGGGAGCTTTTCTTATAAAAGTGAAATGTACTCTCGATAATTAAAATTTTATGACCGTCTAAATTGAACTCTTGTTATTTTAAATGCAATATAATAAAATGACTTACTCAAGAAGGATGCAGCAATTGTGCAGTGCACTATGGGAAAACCATTCCTCCTCTTTTTGACCTTATGACCGCTACATCTTGTGATCTCATTGATTAAGCAATGTCTAGAGGTCAAATTTAATTTTGGGTTTACTTTACTTAGCATTTAAATTTAATATTTACGAATGTCATAAATTTATTATAGCATAATAAATAATGTTATACCCGTGGGTTGATAAAAGTATATTTTCGTAATCCTTCAATTTATTGCGACAGGCTTAAAAGGTCATTCCAATATTAAGGAAAAGTTACAATATCTTAAGAAAAGGAGGTTGGGTAAAGAATTAAAGATATTGTTATAAAATTGAAGACAGTAACCTTGAGAAAAGATTTGTATACTATTAATCAGAACTTATAAATAAAAAGAACTTTGATTTTGACGTAGACGGATTGAAGATAATAAAATTTTAATTCATAAACATTAACTTTTTCGTTTGTTTTATCAATAAATATTACAAAACATACACATTTTCTTCGATTTTTCTAATATGGTCGTATCATTCAATTTTATAATATCCAAATCAATTTCGCTCATGAAAAGCATTATCAACTGATAAGAGAATACAATTTTATAGTGTTGTTACACAAAAATAAATTAATTAATAAGGCGTAATGATCAATTGGTATTGAAAGGAATTTACAAATAAAGGTACAAAATATGAATAAGCGACACTGAATTGACTAAAATTAAAATGTTTAAAACAAGGGACTCACCTAATCTAAAAGATATTCTCGGTGTCCTGGGGATGGAGTGATTTTTTTCGATGGATTTGGCGGTAACTTTGTGGAAGTTCATTTTAATATAAAATTTAAAATAAATTAGATTAGATTATTCCACGAATTGTGTTACTAACTGTGACACGTGTTTCGCCTTTTTCAGAGGCATCCTCAGATAATCTTACTTTTAAAAAAGTTTGTTTAAGTACGAATGATTTTAATTTTAATATATACAAATAAAAAACGGGAAGCAAGGAGGGGAGGATCACTATGAGACAATTTATAGATAAACCCGTTTACACACATTTGGTACAATATCGCTTTCATCCCTTGAGACAGGGGTGGGCTGGAGGGGGCTCTCAGGGGCTGGCGCGAGCCCCTTGTTAAATTAAGAAAAACAATATTCTCAAATCTTTGCGTTATATAATCTATAAATATGCAATATAATTTAATTAAATAAGTAATAATGTATAACACTCGATAGCTTTAATGATTATTGCGTATAATTTCATATGAGTGATAAAAAATTCACACTGTCCCCAGAATATCAGAGAAAATTAAGCGAGCCCCTTGTTACTGTATTGGCAGCCCACCGCTGCCTTGAGATATTGTTACGCTGTTACGCAATGTTCAATGAATGTTCTCTTTTTTTGAACCGTGCTATATCGAAATCGTGCAAAGAGGGAGTTCAGTGTATATTGAACAATTAATGTACGTGAATTTGGTTTTAAACTTCAAAACTGTAAGCTCAGTCAGGAATCATAGTCATTGGGTATTTCACGTTTTATTATGGCACTGCATTGTGTTTTCAACAATTGCATCACATAATGTGAAGACGTAATACAATAACTTTCTTTTACAAATCAAACTGTTAATCAATTAATTAGCATTATCGACAGGTGAGTCTAACATACACGCACTCAGAAGTACACCTGCATGGAATACATTATCTCAAGAACATTAAGAAAATTTATGTAAATATGAGAGTAGATTATGTCAACAATGCAATGCGACAATACATAACGATTGTGGATAAGTGATATTAGATAAGCTGGTGCTCGTCATCTTTCGACATGCGGTTTTTTATCGTCTTGTGGCGCATGCAATTTAATGTGAAATAATGATTAACTAGCTGTAAGCCCGTTGCCCAGCAACGTGAGATTTTTGTTGCATAGTATTTAATTTAATTTAATTTTATGTTATTTTATTTTATGGTATTTTATTTTATTTTATTTCATTTCATTTTATTTTATTTTATTTTATTTTATTTTATTTTATTTTATTTTATTTTATTTTATTTTATTTTATTTTATTTTATTTTATTTTATTTTATTTTATTTTATTTTATTTTATTTTATTGAATTTAATTTAATTTAATTATATTTTATTTTAATATATTTTATTTTTATAGTTAGCAGATATTTCGTAAATTATTTAATATTTGGAATAATGTTTAAGTTTGCTAACAACAATTTTTCGTATTAGCAGAAACTTCGTAAATTACTTAATTTTTAGAATAATGTTCAAGTTTGCTGACAACTATTTTTCGTAGTAGCAGAAATTTCGTGAATTATTGAATTTTTGGAAAAAAAAAGTTTGATAACAACCATTTTTCGTAGTAGCCGAAATTTCGTAAATGATTTAATATTTGGAATAATGTTCAAGTTTGCTAACAACCATTTTTCGTAGAAGCATAAATTTCGTAAAATATTGATTTTTTGGAATAAAGTTTAAGTTTGCTAACAACCATTTTTCGTAGTAGCAGAAATTTCGTAAATTATTTAATATTTGGAATAATGTTCAAGTTTGCTAACAACCATTTTTCGCAGTAGCATAAATTTCGTGAAATATTTAATTTTTGGAATAAAGTTAAAGTTTGCTAACAACCAATTTTCGTAGTAGCCGAAATTTCGTAAATTATTGAATTTTTGGAATAAAGTTTAAGTTTGCTAACAACCATTTTTCGTAGTAGCAGAAATTTCGTAAATTATTGAATTTTTGGAATAATGTTCAAGTTTGCTAACAGCCATTTTTCGTAGTAGCAGAAATTTCGTAAATTATTTAATATTTGGAATAATGTTTAAGTTTGCTAACAACCATTTTTCGTAGTAGCAGAAATTTCGTAAAATATTTAATTTTTAGAATAATGTTTAAGTTTGCTAACAACCATTTTTCGTAGGAGCAGAAATTTCGTAAATTATTTAATATTTGGAATAATGTCCAAGTTTGCTAACAACCATTTTTCGTAGGAGCAGAAATTTCGTAAATTATTTAATTTTTGGAATAATGTTGAAGTTTGCTAACAACCATTTTTCGTAGTAACAGAAATTTAGTAAATTATTCAATTTTTGGAATAAAGTTTAAGTTTGCTAACAACCATTTTTCGCAGTAGCATAAATTTCGTGAAATATTTAATTTTTGGAATAAAGTTAAAGTTTGCTAACAACCAATTTTCGTAGTAGCCGAAATTTCGTAAATTATTGAATTTTTGGAATAATGTCCAAGTTTGCTAACAACCATTTTTCGTAGTAGCAGAAATTTCCTAAATTACTTAATTTTTGGAATAATGTTTAAGTTTGCTAACAACCATTTTTCGTAGAAGCAGAAATTTCGTAAATTATTTAATATTTGGAATAATGTCCAAGTTTGCTAACAACCATTTTTCGTAGTAGCAGAAATTTCGTAAATTATTGAATTTTTGGAATAATGTTTAAATTTGCTAACAACCATTTTTCGTAGTAGCAGAAATTTCCTAAATTACTTAATTTTTGGAATAATGTTTAAGTTTGCTAACAACCATTTTTCGTAGAAGCAGAAATTTCGTAAATTATTGAATTTTTGGAATAATGTTTAAATTTGCTAACAACCATTTTTCGTAGTAGCAGAAATTTCCTAAATTACTTAATTTTTGGAATAATGTTTAAGTTTGCTAACAACCATTTTTCGTAGAAGCAGAAATTTCGTAAATTATTGATTTTTTAGAATAATGTTTAAGTTTGCTAACAACCATTTTTCGTAGTAGCAGAAATTTCGTAAATTATTGATTTTTTGGAATAATGTTTAAGTTTGCTAACAACCATTTTTCGTAGTAGCAGAAATTTCGTAAATTATTGAATTTTTGGAATAAAGTTTATGTTTGCTAACAACCATTTTTCGTAGTAGCAGAAATTACGTAAATTATTTAATTGTTGGAATAATGATTAAGTTTGCTAACAACCATTTTTCGTAGTAGCAGAAATTTCGTAAATTATTTAATTTTTGGAATAATGTTAAAGTTTGCTAACAATCATCTTTCGTAGTAGCAGAAATTTTGTAAATTACTTAATTTTTGGAATAATGTTTAAGTTTGCCAACAATTATTTTTCGGATTTTAAATTATTTAACAATTATTTCCAATAAAAATCAAAAGATCAAATCCAATTTTTCAATAAAAAATCAGTTGCACATTTTGTCCAAGTGTATGAAAAAAGCAAAATATTATTCTATCATATATCCATATCATAATTTGAATATTCTTAATGTATTAAAGAATTCTAACAGATTTTCAAGGTCAGACGTGAAAAGATTCATCATTATGATTCAATTGATCAAATCCGCTCCAAAAAATATTAGTCTCACATCGACTCACACGATCAGACGATTCATTTCGATAGCCCTATAATCTTAGTTTGCAATAGTCGAATTAAAGTCTTTGATTATTCGAATATTATGATGTATGGTGATACAATACTTTAGCTCTACACCAAGAAATATCAAATTTTCAAACGTGGCGATATCAGAACATTCACGCCCGGCTTAAAATAAGCCGCTCCCATTGAATAGAACAACATTTCAAAAATGTGCTGTTCAGAATAAATCGAAATCATTGGTCTGTACCTTACTGCGGACGTCCTTACAGACAGACCTTATCGGCTATTAATGTTAAGACTAGCTGTAAGCCCGTTGCCCAGCAACGTGAGATTTTTGTTGCATTGTGTTTTGTTGCATTGTATTTTATTTTATTTTACTTTATTTTATTTTATTTTATTTTATTTTATTTTATGTTATGTTATGTTGTGTTATTTTATTTTATTTTATTTTATTTTATTTTATTTTATTTTATTTTATTTTATGTTATTTTATTTTATTTTAATTTATTTTATTTTTATTGTAAGCAGAAATTTCGTAAATTATTTAATATTTGGAATAAAGTTTAAGTTTGCTAACAACCATTTTTCGTAGTAGCATAAATTTCGTAAAATAATTAATTTTTGGGATAATTTTTAAGTTTGCTAACAACCATTTTTCGTAGTAGCATAAATTTCGTAAAATATTCAATTTTTGGAATAAAGTTTAAGTTTGCTAACAACCATATTTCGTAGTAGCCGAAATTTCGTAAATTATTGACTTTTTGGAATAAAGTTTAAGTTTGCTAACAACCATTTTTCGTAGTAGCATAAATTTCGTAAAATATTCAATTTTTGGAATAAAGTTTAAGTTTGCTAACAACCATTTTTCGTAGTAGCATAAATTTCGTAAATTATTTAATATTTGGAATAATGTTTAAGTTTGCTAACAACCATTTTTCGTAGTAGCAGAAATTTCGTAAATTATTGAATTTTTGGAATAATGTTCAAGTTTGCTAACAACCATTTATCGTAGGAGCAGAAATTTCGTAAATTATTTAATATTTTGAATAATGTTCAAGTTTGCTTACAACCATTTTTCGTAGGAGCAGAAATTTCGTAAATTATTTAATATTTGGAATAATGTTCAAGTTTTCTAACAACCATTTTTCGTAGTAGCAGAAATTTCGTAAAATATTTAATTTTTGGAATAATGTTTAAGTTTGCTAACAACCATTTTTCGTAGTAGCATAAATTTCGTAAAATATTCAATTTTTGGAATAAAGTTTAAGTTTGCTAACAACCATTTTTCGTAGTAGCATAAATTTCGTAAAAAAATCAACTTTTGGAATAAAGTTTAAGTTTGCTAACAACCATTTTTCGTAGTAGCATAAATTTCGTAACATATTCAATTTTTGGAATAAAGTTTGAGTTTGCTAACAACCATTTTTCGTAGTAGAATAAATTTCGTAAATTATTTAATATTTGGAATAATGTTTAAGTTTGCTAACAACCATTTTTCGTAGTAGCATAAATTTCGTAAATTATTGAACTTTTGTAATAAAGTTTAAGTTTGCTAACAACCATTTTTCGTAGTAGCATAAATTTCGTAAAATATTCAATTTTTAGAATAAAGTTTAAGTTTGCTAACAACCATTTTTCGTAGTAGCATAAATTTCGTAAAATATTCAATTTTTGGAATAATGTTTAAGTTTGCTAACAACCATTTTTCGTAGTAGCATAAATTTCGTAAAATATTCAATTTTTGGAATAAAGTTTAAGTTTGCTAACAACCATTTTTCGTAGTAGCAGAAATTTCCTAAATTACTTAATTTTTGGAATAATGTTTAAGTTTGCTAACAACCATTTTTCGTAGAAGCAGAAATTTCGTAAATTATTGATTTTTTAGAATAATGTTTAAGTTTGCTTACAACCATTTTTCGTAGTAGCATAAATTTCGTAAATTATTTAATATTTGGAATAGTGTTTAAGTTTGCTAACAACCATTTTTCGTAGTAGCATAAATTTCGTAAATTATTGAACTTTTGGAATAAAGTTTAAGTTTGCTAACAACCATTTTTCGTAGTAGCAGAAATTTCGTAAAATATTTAATTTTTGGAATAATGTTTAAGTTTGCTAACAACCATTTTTCGTAGTAGCATAAATTTCGTAAATTATTTAATATTTGGAATAATGTTTAAGTTTGCTAACAACCATTTTTCGTAGTAGCATAAATTTCGTAAAATATTCAATTTTTGGAATAATGTTCAAGTTTGCTAACAACCATTTTTCGTAGAAGTAGAAATTTTGTAAATTATTGAATTTTTGGAATAATGTTTAAGTTTACTAACAACCATTTTTCGTAGTAGCATAAATTTCGTAAATTATTTAATATTTGGAATAATGTTTAAGTTTGCTAACAACCATTTTTCGTAGTAGCATAAATTTCGTAAAAAATTCAACTTTTGGAATAAAGTTTAAGTTTGCTAACAACCATTTTTCGTAGTAGCATAAATTTCGTAAAATATTCAATTTTTGGAATAAAGTTTGAGTTTGCTAACAACCATTTTTCGTAGTAGCATAAATTTCGTAAATTATTTAATATTTGGAATAATGTTTAAGTTTGCTAACAACCATTTTTCGTAGTAGCATAAATTTCGTAAATTATTGAACTTTTGGAATAAAGTTTAAGTTTGCTAACAACCATTTTTCGTAGTAGCAGAAATTTCGTAAATTATTGAATTTTTGGAATAAAGTTCAAGTTTGCTAACAACCATTTTTCGTAGTAGCATAAATTTCGTAAATTATTTAATATTTGGAATAATGTTTAAGTTTGCTAACAACCATTTTTCGTAGTAGCATAAACTTCGTAAAATATTCAATTTTTGGAATAAAGTTTAAGTTTGCTAACAACCATTTTTCGTAGAAGCAGAAATTTCGTAAATTATTGAATTTTTGGAATAATGTTCAAGTTTGCTAACAACCATTTTTCGTAGTAGCCGAAATTGCGTAAATTATTTAATATTTAGAATAATGTTCAAGTTTGCTAACAACCATTTTTCGTAGGAGCAGAAATTTCGTAAATTATTTAATATTTAGAATAATGTTCAAGTTTGCTAACAATCATTTTTCATAGTACCATAAATCGACCACGGCGCATATATCGACAGCCCTGCAGTTTTTAAATTGCAAATTATTGAATTATATTTTATTTCATTTCATTATCTATTAATTTGAAAATGTACGCAAACAAAATACATTTCGTAGAAGAAGAAGATGTCTCGAGGACATCATCAGTACGCACACATTTGTGAAAAGTGAAAAGCGAGTGATTATTTTATCGACTTTTAATATATAAATTTAGTATGAATAAAAAAGTGGAGAAATGGAAGGTGTGAAATGGACGTCCAAACATACTGACACTCAGACCTTATCGGCTATTAATATATAGATTAAAGAATTCTAACAGATTTTCAAGGTCAGACGTGAAAAGATTCATCATTATGATTCAATTGATCAAATCCGCTCCAAAAAATATTAGTCTCACATCGACTCACACGATCAGACGATTCATTTCGATAGCCCTATAATCATAGTTTGCAATAGTCGAATTAAAGTCTTTGATTATTCGAATATTATGATGTATGGTGATACAATACTTTAGCTCTACACCAAGAAATATCAAATTTTCTAACGTGGCGATATCAGAACATTCACGCCCGGTTTAAAATAAGCCGCTCCCATTGGATAGAACAACATTTCAAAAATGTGCTGTTCAGAATAAATCGAAATCATTGGTCTGTACCTTACTGCGGACGTCCTTACAGACGGACCTTATCGGCTATTAATGTTAAGATGGTTTACGGGAGTGGTTGGTAGCTAGAGGTGTTTGCGACGCATATTATAAAGTGCCACTCGTTTTAGAATATTTTTGAACTACGTTAAGTATTTTCAAATATATATTCTTAAACACTACTTCGTCCGGTCCTATGGCGCAGCGGTTAGCGTTGTTGGTTTCCGTGCCGGATTTCACGGGTTCGAGTCGCAGTACGAACAGCATATTTTCGGTTGATTTATCGATGTCTTAATTTCCCTCCCACCTTTCCCATCCTTCAATAACTGGGCGTAGCGAGGGCGATAAATTAACCACTAGTCCTGTTCTAGCCTTATTCTTCTATCCATATGAATAGGATTTTTTTCGATCGATTTATCGACTTCTGTTCAAAGGCATGAGTGTTTGTGATGTCTAAAAATTCTCTCCCACGCTTCCCATCTTTCAATAAATGTTCTAGTTCTGTTCTAGCTTCATCTTTCTATACCTAGGACTCTCTTTGCAAACAGAAAGATTGAGCGAATGAGGTAAAAAACAGTTAAGGAGAACAAGGGTACAACTATATAGAGATATGAATGAACCTATTCCACATCAATTGAAAGAGATAACTGATTTTACCGAATAAAATATTTTTTTATAAAACTATTTTTAATGCAGAAGAACTAGGATACAACGATGTAGAAATATAAATAAACCTATTTAAAGCAATTGAAAGAGATGATTGATTTTTACATTTTAATACCCATTAGTCCACTTGGATTTCAGCAGGGTCCCCTGTCTTTTCAATTCTCACAAAAAGGGGTTTACGCTCCCATTAAAAAACATGACTGAATAATGATGTATGACAGATGAAATGTAAAAAAATATTAATAACTTTTTAAGCACTGTCAATTCTTGGTGGACAGAAACTACAGTCTGCGCAAGAATGTTTGCCGCACCTTGCGAAAATTCAGTTTTGTATTTTGAAATGTTGTGTAAATAAATTGAACTAATAATATCTTCTTTTTTTAAGGACATCATTTTTGAAGAGGCACTGACATGAGGTGACAGTTAACTGCAAAGCCAGTCATGATGGATGTAACATCGCACTGGATACGCACTTGCTCCGAATTCTCGAGGATATCAACATGCAAAAGATGAGGAGGGTATAAACAGTTTTCCAGGAGTGAGTATATTCATTATTGCAACAGGAACTTACTTCATTGTATAATATACCACCATAAAAAACGCTAACAACGAAATCTTTTAAAACCATACTGAATCAAATTGTAACATTCAAAAAAGACAGGTGGATTTTGTCTTTGAAGAATATTAGTTATTATTTCAAGAAGTAAATATTTTTTTTAAATTATAAAACTTATAGTTAAAAATGTAAAATAAACTAGTTCATTATTAATTTTGAATATTTTTCTAGAAGCTATTATTTCGCTTTTGCGTTGAGATATTTTTTGCTCTCATCTGTCTACACGTGCCGCTCTACAGACGTCGATTCCAGAAAGGAATCGATCACAAATAGAATTTTACGCTCAATATTATATGGCAACCGATTTGTTTACAAATTTTACCCTTTTTAACAACATTTTCTTCATTTGATATACAAAATAAAAAATAATGTGGTGGCCAAAAGTCACTGGTGGATGTGTCTAGCATCCATATTTGAAGAAACAACAAAAAATCAATAAAAAATATGAGAATGCCAATAGATAATAGATGACAAGCTACTCCAACGTATAAGTACTTTGATACTCATCAAAGGGTTAATAAAAAAATACAAAAATAGCTTTCGATGACTTACTTGACCACTACGTATATGCAGATTATTCTAAATATGCCTTTTGATGTAGTAGTAGACTACTGTCGTAGGTAGAAGGTAATGAAGCGAATCAGGTTGGGTACGTTTGCTATATTAAAAATCCATTTTCAAAACATTGAGAGCAAACATGTTTTTTTTAAATAAATCTTTACCAGGTCTGAAGAATGTTTGCGTAGACATTTTATTTTCTCAATTAACCGTGCAATAACAGGTAATTAAGACATTCCGATTAAATTTCGCAATACAGTGCGTACAAAATAGTGGGTGAAATATCATTGAGTGAAAATTTAGGAGTAATACGTATAAAGGTCAAATCGAATAACATCGACTTTACTTTCTCTATGACAATATTTCTTGATCTTTATGTTGGAAATTTTCATTGTGCATTTGTTAACGATGGCCAATAAACACCACTACTAAAAGGCTGCTTTGTGTACAAATTATGTTTTATATAAAAACACAATGATTTGCGATACTGTGAAACTTTAAAGGCTATTCAGAAAAAAAAAACATTAACAGCACATCTTCAAAAGCCGGATCCTGAATTGAGTGAAGTGTTTTAAATCAAGTTATAACAATTAAAAATACATTAAAACGAAACATTCAATCGCTAGGGAATTTTTCAAGTGAAACACGTGTATCACCTAACTAGGCAAGCAGTAGAATAGTAAGGCTTTTTAACTATTAACCACTATATGAACTTTGCTTTGAGTGTTTTTTTTAACCATATTTGCTTCCAATTTGAAGCATGTAGCCTCCTAACGAAAATATCTCAACATAACTTCATATACTAGAACTGTTTGTTAGTCAGTAGCTCAACAACTCTTTTTCAAAAAGATCCTTACTACTCTAGAAGAATAAGGCTAATACAGAACTAGTGGTTAAGTTATTCCTCTCGCCACGTCCAAATATTGAAGGGTCGGAGGGTAGGAGGGAATTTTCGGACATCACAAACACCCATGCCTTCGAACAGAAATCGACAAATCGATCGAAAAATGCTGTTTGCACTGGAACGCGAGTCCGTGAAACCCGGCTCGGAAGCCAACAACGTTAAACGCTTCGCCATAGAACAAGACAAACTTTGCTTTCAGTATTTTTCGTTTCAGTTTATGGGCTCTTATTGAAGTTGACTATGAGAACTTCTTGTTACTCAGTTGCAACTTCCTTTCGAAATAGTAGGGAAAGAATGATTGAACTAGGACACGACAAGTGGTTAGCTTATCACCCACGCTATCCCATTGTTTTGGGATTGAAAGGGCGGAAGAGAATTTATCGATAAATTTATTTTAAAAAGGCTGTAGTGCAGTGGTCAACGTCGTTGGCTTCCATGACGGATCTCATTGGCTCAAGTTTCAGTATGAACAGAAATTGTTTCAATCACTTTTAGTGTTAATCATAAGAAATGATAATCAATATTTAAAAGACAGTGACAATAGTCATGTAGTTGTATTACATCGAATTAAAAATTATCAAATTTAAACAAAATGTGAATACAAAATACAGGACGTACAAAAGTTGAAAAGCTTAATTTTTGTTTGCAGTAGACGTTTGTCAAGCTAAGTAATTCTGTTTCGCCGCATTGAACAAATACATAAATTGAGAGTAAATAAAAAACACGGCTAATAAAACTGATTATACAATTAATTACATAAAGTTAAATAAATTTAAAAAAAAACGAATTAAATTGTTTTTATAAGTATAGTCATAAGTGAAAGTTGTTGTTAATTGATTGATATGTGATTTGTAAGATATTGTATTGGTTTAACCGTTTAACGGATTGCAATGCAACTGAGGTCGGTTTTGTTTGATTTTGGGATTCTACTAAAAATATTCAATATGATTTAAAAGCAGAATTATCCAACAATAACTGTCGTTATAGAGAAAAGATTCAATGATATTGTGTGTTTTTGTTGTTTCAAATCAGAAGGGCAGTACATGGCATTACAGTTGACCCCAATTCACCATGCACTTGACAAATATAGTGAAAATAAAAAACAGTACACAATATTTTAAAGATAGAAAATCAATAAATAAAAAAGTAAAACCTTACTAACAGTTCACAAATATTGTTACTGAAAATGTCCACTTCTCTAGGGCCTAGGCAATGAATTCATCAGTCGAACAGCCGTTGAAACTGATGACTCATATTAATTACCCTACGCGAGGAACACGTTTTAGGAAACAATTTATTTTTGGTTATAGTTTCGGCCACGTAGGAATAAAATGGGAACATGTAAATTAACAGTCTTGAAAATTTCAGGATTATTAACTCGGCCTCAAATAAAAATATACAACAAAATTGTTAAATCAATCAGGTGTTTACTGTCAATACTCGGAGGAAAGGAGTACAGAATAAAATAGTACACCATTTTTGGAATTCCCCGTTTACTAATTTTAGATATATCCTTGAATTTATTGTTAGTTACCTTTCTTACATATTTGTTTTTTAATGGAAATAAGAAGCACTTATTTATAAGAGTTATTAGACATTTTAATAACAGTCAGTTAAGTGTCGATTATTTATATTTTTTATCATAACATATCTATAACGTTTTTTTATACATATTTCTATATACAACTTTATTGTTTGTTACACTCGGTGGCGGACTACCAAATAATTTCAAAAGGCGCGCGCTTGGGGCCTCTTAAAAGCTTATATTATGGTTTTCTTATTATTCAAGAAACATGGTCTTAAGGTTTTGTTACGCATGTGGACACTCAATTGTTTCATCATCCGCTACTGGTAACACCTATATTAGTCTTACTTGGTTTTGTATAAATAGTTCCGTATTTTTAATAATTGAAAATGTTCTTGATGGACAAAACCAGTCTAGATCCATATACACAAATGTGGAATGAGTACAAAAGAGTGTTTTTTAAAAAAAAAAAAATTGATACTGCAATGAAATACTATTTACTGCACAACTTGTAGGAAATAAAGTAAATATTAAACATTAATTCCAACAAAGATTTCGCTCATAAGAGGCGTTTTTAACTAAGCTACATATCATATTTTTAAATAAATTCAATATTTAATTTTACAGGTTTTATCAAGAATTGGGACGAAAACAAATGATTCAGTTGTGATTAAATAAAGTGTTATTTAGTGAAAATAAAAGTGAAATAAAGCAAGTGACTTGTCAATAATAGAAATCCTACAACAAAAATGGCGACCGTGGTGACAGTTCTGGGGGCGGCGATCAAGACCGCCACAGGCATCTTCGGCCTGTCGAAGCTGTCTGTGATTCCTGTGCTGATGGCGGCAATGGCGTATTACAATTACGAACTCTTCGATCCCGAGAATAGACCCTTCAACCAGCACCAGCTGAGGGAAGAGTACGACTTTGTGGTGGTTGGAGCTGGTTCGGCAGGGTCCGTTATAGCGAACAGGCTGACTGAGGTTGAGGGGTACAAGGTTCTTCTGATGGAAGCTGGTGGACACGAGACTGAGATATCGGACGTACCGCTGCTGTCGCTTTACCTTCATAAGAGTAAATTGGATTGGAAGTATAGGTAATTATTTTATTAATTTATAAACGTCAGAGAAAGGGATGGATTAATAAATGAATCCGCTTTGGTTGGTCATCAAGGCAGTTATTTTGCTTTTTAGCATGTATTGAAATCTTAAAACAAGTTTGCAGATTAGATGTTCAATGTCTTTGTCATATCGTCATCGAATAGGTAGAAAGAAGTTGATAGAAAAACAAAATCGACAAAAATGCGGTAAGTACACAATAATATTCGTGGAGCTCAATTTTTTGTTTAGAATAGCTCAGTTGATGCATTATTTTTAAAAAATGGCTTACTAATGTAAATAACTCAATAGACCGTTATTTATGCGAGAAGCGATTGTTAATCGGTTGCTCAAACTTTTTTCGAGGGATATACAGGATAAGGTTAGGACAAGACTACTGGTTAGACCAGGCATGCCCAAAACCTTGGCACGCGGACCACGTGTGGCTCCATGGAAACTTTTTAAAAGAAGTCTTAAAAAAATGAAATAGGTCAATAATTACATTTTTTTTAAATTCTGCATTTGACAGAAACTATTATAACATTTAATTAGGTATGAATGTTTAATAAAAAATGAAAAAAAAGACTTATTGTTAATATTGATGTGTTTGATTTTTTAAACGTTCAAAAAAACAAAAATAAATAGTGCGTTTTAGTTGAGATGCGATTTTTTATTGAAAAAAAGAGGTCTCTGCTTAAGCACGCCACTGGCTTCTATATAATAATAAGGAATTCTTAACTGAACTGGGATGGTTTTAAAATCCTATTAAGCAAGATTTAACCAATTAAACGAAGGTTTGTAAATAGAGCAATTTATAATTTGTCGTAATTAAAGGTATCGCTGAAGGCCGCTAGGATCGTTTAACGTATACGTGTTACACAAAAAAGTTAATTGTCGGCCTTCGAAATAAAATTGATAATCATTCTTTTGTGTAATTTATTGCGGTTCAATTTCGATAGACGTCGATTAGTCAGTTGAATATAATAACATCAATATAAACAGATTGAGCCAGTGTTTAAAAAAAACATAATAAGGTAAGAAGATCAAATTATTTCATTTCCACTCTGATTTCTAGTGACAAGATTTATTGAGTAATTAAAAAGTACACCTTAGGTTACCAAAGAAATAAATTAAATTTTTCACAGACATACTTTTAATAATAATTATTACGAATCTCGTCGTGTTGTTATTTCACTAAGAGAAAATTCACAAGAAATATTTAATTATATACACAGCAATGATTAAAAACAGATGTGAAATAGTGCTACTGCATTCAAATTAAGGTAACATAAATAAAGAACTGCATAATAAAAAAAATGACTATGTATGCACGATGTAACTGCAACAATATGACGGTTACAACATAGCTGCATGTAATAATATAATATTATTATGTGATACATGTAATGCAGTGCGTTCTTTACTTACACGGTTAACACGTCTCAAAAAAATCAGCGTAAGTCTAAAACCGCGTAAGTCGAGGAATACTTAAATTTCTATATATATTTAATGCTTAAATTGTATTCACATTTTCATATCATGAGATGTAAAATCGTGTTATATTAAATAAGAATAATAATGCAATATAACCCTGAAGTGTACTTAATTTAATATGTTTCTAGAGTACACATTTTCCTACATAATTTCTTTTTTATTACATACATAAAATAAAAAAAATTAAGCTATAAGTGAATGTAATTAACTCTTAGCTTTTAACTCTTAACTCTTTATAATTAATTACAATATTCTCAGGTTATGCGGATGATATATTAGTGTCTTTTTTATTTAATTAATTTAAATATTTATCCAGTGTTAATCGATCAGTATCAGAATCATGTGTTTCCAATCCATACATTCCTCTATCATATAAAAGCATTCATCCAAATCTTTAGTTAAAAATCCACAGAAATTGATATATAAAATAAACTAACATAATTTACTGCTTTTTTTCTTAATCTTCATCCGCGTAGCTACGAAACCGCGTAAGTAGAGAACACTCTGTAATTAATCTTTACGAAATATCGTGCCGTGGAAATATTCTTACAAAACAATAGTATGCAACTAAATAACACATTTTGATAATTTATGAATATGTATTGGTTTACAGATAACAAAGGATTACAACACGCGATATTGTAAATTTTATTGTTATAATGGATTCAGGGATAATTGTATGAAAATACTAAATGATTATAAATGGATAGATAAATTTGCACCTTACTAACGCTTGCATTTATTTGACGATTCTATCGCTTCTCAAAAAATAGGAAGCGTAGAAAACTATTGAGACTTGATGAGAAAAATGTATTTAGGCCATAAAGACTAAGCTATGTCATACTTTCAAAAAAGATGTTCTGAGCAGCGTAAACTTAATATTTAATTTAAAATCCAGGGAATGTTTTCTAACTCGTATTTATTGCAAATTTGTGTCGTATTATATTTTGACAAGCGATTCTGTACATGGGAGAAAAATTACACTATGTTAATTTGGCCAAATTTAGATATCAGTGTAGTCACGACTCTCTTTTTCCAGTAATAATGTAAACATAGTCGCCCGCTGTGGTCTAGTTGGTTAGAGCTTGCTCTACCGATCAGGTGGGGTGGGTTCGATTCCCGGTAAGGTCAATGTCAAAATTGGATTTTTTTCAATTTTAATTTGAGATCTAAGACATGGGTGTTTGTGACGTCAATTCTCCTTGGGTTAATCTCATGTGACTTACAAAAACTTCTCATTGAGTATATCTCGTATTTTTCGTCATTTCGTCATTTTTTTACTACTTGTCACTTTAAAAAAAGTATATATATTTGGCATTACAGCCAATATCAATGTGTAACAAATATTTTAAAGTTGAAAGATCGTACGAGAAAAACTCGATGAGAATTTATTGAAATTCAATCGAGATAAACTCGAGGTAAATTGACAACACTCACGTTTTAGGTCTCAAATTTAAATTTGACATTAGCCCTAACCGAGAATCGAACCCAGACCTGCCTGGTCGATAGAGCAAGGTCTCATCAACTTGACCACAGCGGGAAATTAAACAATTGAAATTTTAATCAATATTGTTTACACTTTGATTTGACTAAATTTTATTTAATTATTATTTAAAAAAAAATACAAAATACCGGGATCTTGCTTTCGGTAATACAGGGACTGGAATTTATAGCCCCACGCTTATTCTTGGCAACGTAGAAATTCTTGATGCATATCAAAGGAAGGCCAAAATGTAACAAATTGAAATGCCTACGTTTGCAGGCAACGCAAAAAGTAGTTGCCGGAAATAAAGTCATTGAATTAATTTATAATATCGAAACAAATTACTTGACTGAAATAAGTATTCAGATCAAAAACCAAGCAAGGCCATTCCAGTACATTGGCACATTCGAAACTGATTTAAATAAATTTCGGAGCACGCAAACGAGTTTTTTGAAAATATTAAAGAATTTTTTGCAAGATTGATAGATAATTTAGTTGTTTTAGTGTTGATTATGCTGTCTACCGCCGCCGTCAATATCTTTGCTTATTTTTTGACATTGGTCTCACAGCACGCGCCAATTTTTTTTTCATATTTACATATCGACTGTGGAAAGGAAAAAGGACGTAACCCACACATATAAAATTTTACAGGAGGCAAACAAATTATGAATTATACACAACCTTGAAGTGCACGGATACTTCTAAACTGGTGTTTAATTGACCTAACCTGATATTAATTAGAGAAATTGTCTCGAAAAAACCTTTATTTCAGTCTTTTTTCTTGATTTTAATTTTATACAAGGTCATTTTTTTCAAACTTAAAAGCCAAATTTAGAAACTTATTCGGCATTTTCAGCTTGCATCCTTTTGATAGAATGTGTGTCAAGTTATATACATTGTGATTATCGAAAAAAAGCTGTTTTGGAAAATTGAGGGTTACGTCGTTTTTCCTTTCCACAGTCGATATTTATATAATTTATTGACAGCACAGGAAAATTATGATTAAAACAAAAGATTGGCAAGCAAATTCGCTGTGGATTTATGCGTATGGTACTACAACTCATTCTCTTTTTGGGCGGATTTTTTTCACACTGATTCGAAATTGCACGGTGCAATGTAATGGAAGTTATACTTAATTTCTCTATGTACACTTCATTTCTTACACAGTTTTATGTATGCTTTTTCGAATGGAACGTATCCCCTTTTTCGCAAAAAGAGGATTGGGTGTATATCTAAATATTATTCGTAACGAAAAGTTAATAGCCTAAATAATCGGTTCTACATTGTTATGAATATCGTTCAAAACAATATTGTTTGTTACGTATGGCGCCATACATATACAAATATATTTATTTCGGGAAAACGAAACTTAGAAACCCATATAATTGTGATCCAGTTAAAGCTTACGGCGTTAACACACTGCTGCGAAAGCGGAACGGAAGCGGTCCGGTACGAAGAACAAGCGCATACCAACCGTATGGTACGGTCCGCTTTCGTTCCGTTTCCGCGGCTGTGTGCTAGCGGCGTTAATCTGAAACAATGATGTCATTATTTTGTTTTTAATTATTACCAGTTCTATAGAGAATCGCATATTGTTGTAAATTTGTAAAAAACGGGTTTTTTTCAGGGTGAGGAATGTAAATATGGGCTTTAGGTCGGGTTCGGAAGACAAGTGATACATATTCAGCTTTACTGTGAAATAACACACTTCCCCTATGGCAGTGTTCCCCAACCTTTTTACACCTGCGGACCGGGAAAAAAAATCACGGACCACTAATCCAGAGCCGCATTATTGATGTTTACTTTTCACTAGAAAGATTTCATACTAATCATAAATATTACTATTATTGGTGTTTTAGTGCGTTTTTAAAATTAGCATACGTATTTTATTTACACTTTTACCCACTATTAGTTGGGTATATAATTTAAAGATATTGAAAAAAGGACATAATTGGATAAAGGATATAATTTGAAATGACTTTTTTGCATAGCGAATTTCTTGAAACTCGACATATTGTTTGCGACCCGGTTCCGGGCCGCGGACCACCGGTTGGGGAACACTGCCCTATGTTGCTAAAAAATGCATCCGATATGATGCTAGCCCTTAAAGACCCAAGTGAAAAAACATGTTTTAACACTTATCTGAACACAAAATCAAAAGTAAGATTAATTTTAAGTGAATTACAAATTCCCTGATACTTTACCCTTTTCTTGTGCTAAGTGTACAAATTTGCCACGATGAAAACTGACGACACGTTGACAGATATTGGGCATGCTCCAGTGTGCGCGCCCAATTTAAGTTTTGTATGAAAAAATGTTGGGTCCACCGAGATATGACTGTCGGCTTCGGCAGCTAATTTTCCTTGTGCATTTCCACGCAAAAGGCTCCTTGCAAATCTTTCAATAATCCAGAAAAGATATTTTGACGGTTAGGAATTCGGCACAATCTGACATCCTTTAATGTATATAATTGACTTAAACTTATAATTATTACTGTCTACATTTCGGAGGTGAAATTGTGAAATAATGCGGATTATTTTTAATGTCTAAAAAAATATTGAAGCAATAGCAAGCCAGAATTTGATTAGTTTACATTCATTAAAAATGACAGCAGAAAAAAAAACATAGACGTCGTTTATCTATCATCAGTATTTGGATTTGTTATAATATATTCGGAAAAATATAAACGCTGCACGTTATAAGGTTTGTTACGAAACGAATTAAGAAATGCTTATTTTTATTTCTTCTTTTATATGTGAAATATAAATATTTTGCAACGATTTACATCCAAAATTACAGTCAGTTACATTACAGTAACACTGTATATATCAGGGTTTCCCAATCATTTTCTGGAATGGAACACTTTGCAAGTACGGAAACTATAACGGAACACTTAGCTGAATTTTTAAGACTTTAAACTGTGTTGCAGCGTATAAATCCATTCCAATTTTTTTCGGAACACCAACTCTGGCTCCGCGGAACATAGTTTTGGAAACCCTGGTATATATGATCACTGTTCTCCAGAATTACGTAAATAATTTAGGAAATATTAAAATAATTTAAAAAATATATGTACATGCACGACACTAAATTTAATTATAATTTGTATAATTTGTATAATTTTAATTTGTATAAATATTAAGGAAACAAATTAAATGGTCAGAATTTAAATCAATTTTTGGTCAGAATAAAAATATTATACGGTCAGAATATTTAATAACAATTTTGGTTAGTAGGTTAGGTTAGGTTAGGTTTTTTTAGTTTCATTTAATTTATGACTATTTATTCTGACCAATATATTATGACCATTTAATATAAATTCTGACCAATGTTATTTAAATTCTGACCAGAAAAATACGAGCCATTTAATAATGCTTATTATATTTATTTTACTGCTCTTTGTTACAAGTCCTAATTAATTTAGAATACATAATTCTGTATCATGTATAAATCCATATTTTGATAGTGTCCATGATGAACAAAACTGGTCTTGATATTAAGTAAAAAAAATAGTAAAAAAGTGACATTTTTTTAAAAATATAATAACTGTTTACCAAAAAATATTGACATTGAGCACCTCAAAAGTAACTATTAAATTATTGGTAGAAATACTTTGTCGTTAAGAAAATAAAACACTACTTTTTGTATTAATTCCACAGTTTTTGTGATGAAATATTATAAAATACTATTTTTAAGCTTCACCGCAAAACAATATGCTTAGTTATAATTTCACTCATCTCACTAAACGGCGTGATGGTGAGATGAGTTTTCCATGTATATCGCATAATAAGCATATCAATCTTAGGATGCTAATGACGGCTAGATTTACTCAAGAATCGTTCAAATTCACCTAAAAGCAATTGAACATATTTTTTACGTTTCAGGAAGTTTTGTACTTTTGAAAAATGACATAAAATGCGGTTTGCAATTTAATTTATTAACAGTAATTATATGTGAAACTTTTTCAATTTACGATGATGCGGTTTGCAATTTTTTTGTTGTTTTTAGTTTGATAAATAATATAATATAGACAAGAGTTGACAAAAGCGTGAATACGCATACAAATAACGGGGAAAGTAACATTAAATTAAAATTAAAATTAAATTATTTATCTTATAAAATATAGCATTGTTTAAGTAATTTAAAGTATTTAAAAACTGTAATTTAAGCGTAATTACAGTCCGGTTACATGAAGGCGATTTATATTATATCCATCGGCATTTTTCAAGAAAACATATAGCGCTATTTGTGGTAATAAGTTTGAAATGGTTCAAAAATTAAATTGATTACGATTATTGTGGAAATATGAATGTACCTTAAATTGTTTAATGTAAATCCTTGATGGGCATACATTACAAGAAACAATTAAGAATTTATCGTAGATATTCCATGCATTTTTTTTACTAAAGTCCTCTCAGTTTTGATTAGCTAGTGAGCTTCAGATGATACCATCTGCTGAATACTGAATAGTTATTATGTTGGAAAAATCAGTTACTACGATATATTATAAAGCATCATGATTTCTTCAAATTAATAACTGTTATTTATAACTATCCACAGAACGCAGCCCCAACCGTCAGCCTGCCAGGCCATGGAAGACGGACGATGCTGCTGGACCAGAGGAAAGGTTCTCGGAGGCTCTAGCGTCCTGAACACTATGCTTTACATCCGAGGGAACAAGCGGGACTTCGATCATTGGGAAGCGGCTGGAAATCCTGGATGGGGATCCGAAGAAACGCTGCACTATTTTAAAAAATCGGAGGACCAGCGAAATCCGTACTTAGAGAATAATAAATATCATGGCAAAGGTGAGGTGTTTCAAAACAATTGTATTCTTACAGTCAATAACTGGCCACCTTCATTTTGGAAATCGATACCTTGTTTTAAATTGAATAAAGCTTCTTAAAAGTAATGAAAAGAGTTTACACTAAAAAAACTGTTTGTCATTTCAGGAGGATATCTGACGGTTCAGGATGGTCCATACAATACTCCGCTGGGTGCTGCTTTCTTGCAAGCTGGCGAAGAAATGGGATACGAAATAGTCGACGTAAACGGAGCCCAGCAGACAGGATTCGCCTTCTACCAGTTCACCATGCGACGTGGAACACGGTGCTCAACGGCAAAAGCTTTCCTCAGACCCATTAGACTGCGGCAGAATCTTCACATTTCGTTGTTCACTCACGCAACAAAAGTGCTGATAGACAAGAATACAACTAGAGCATATGGAGTTGAATATATAAAAGATGGCGTAAAGGGAGTTGTGTACGCAAAAAGAGAAGTCATACTTTCAGCCGGCTCAATTAATAGTCCACAGTTATTGATGCTTTCAGGTGTAGGTCCGAGAGCACATCTTGAAAAGGTTGGAATCGACGTAATCCATGATTCCCCTGGTGTGGGTAAGAACGTTCAGGATCATATCGCAGTTGGAGGTTTGGCGTTCTTGGTTGATTATCCAGTTGGTTTAGTAATGAATAGAATCGTAAATCTGAACGCTGCTTTAAGATACGCAATCACAGAGAACGGGCCGCTGACATCTAGCGTTGGTTTGGAAGCTGTCGCTTTTATATCGACGAAATATGCCAATCAGACCGACGATTGGCCCGATATAGAATTCATGTTGACGTCTTCTTCTACCAACTCAGATGGGGGAACTCAAGTTAAGCGAGCTCACGGTTTGACGGACGACTTTTACAATAGTGTTTTCAGAGACATTGACTACAAAGATGTGTTCGGGGTGTTTCCCATGATGTTACGGCCGAAGAGTCGCGGAGAGATTCTACTGAAATCTAAAAACCCGCTTAGATATCCGATAATATATCACAACTATTTGACACATCCCGATGACGTTGGAGTTCTAAGAGAAGGAGTTAAACACGCGCTCGCGTTGGGTGAGACTGCAGCGATGAAGCGATTTGGGGCAAGATTCCACAGCCGACCGTGGCCAAACTGTAAGCATTTACCCGCGCTCACTGACGAGTACTGGGACTGCGCCATTAGGCAATACACTATGACAATCTATCACATGTCAGGAAGTTGCAAAATGGGTCCTTCGTCAGATCCCATGACTGTTGTTGATCCTGAGTTGAGAGTTTACGGAATACAAGGATTGCGTGTTATAGACGCAAGCATAATGCCCACGATAACGAGTGGTAATATTAATGCGCCCGTTATTATGATAGCGGAGAAGGGTTCCGATATGGTCAAAAAATTGTGGAAAAGAAGTGTAAAAAAAAGAAGAAGTATAGAGAATGAAACTGATTCAGAAGTTATTAGTGAAATAGATGAACCTTTCCTCAGTTCAAGAAACATTTATTCTAAATATTTATCAGCGTTTTCAACGTGATAAATCATCGCCAAATAATACTTTATTTTAGTCAAATAGCGATGTGAAAGATGAGTCTTTGGCAACATTTTACGATTATCGTAAAACAGTCATAAAGTTAGGCAATTATTTAATAGTGGCTGTAAAAGTGCGGTCAATGTATATCTGTGTAAATAATCGTAAAAGTATTAACTAGAAAATACACAATAGAAGACGATGAAGCGGTGTCTAAATATTAAAATTATTTAAATCATCAAATTATTGAATGAATAATGAAATGAGAATGTATCAAGTCATATTGAAAAATAATCTTGCGGAAGGAAACAACATAGTAACATACATCACTGTGTATTTTTTAATTTAATATTAAAATCACTTCAGAATAAAATCTGTTGTAGAATTATCCATCCAAGTGTAGCAATACATTTAAAATCAAAAATATTTCTTCAGCACGTAACTTTTACTCGTTAAGTGTTTTTTTGGAGGCAAATTTCGAGCTTGGTAGAATCACATATACGTGGTAAAATTGTATGGCGATGTGTTTTTATATTGAATTAATAAACACAAGGGCTGTGGTGTCGTTAAAAAAATAAAACGACTCAGACCTTAAATTTAAACACAAAACAGATTCCATCTTCAACCCTGAAATCGGCTTTAAAAAATAGAAAAAAATGTTAATAATAGTTTTTATTTTCGTCCCTTGAAATTGTCTTTGATTTTATTAATCATTTCTCTTTCTTCATGGACATACAGACATTTTTCCACCGATCAATACGATTAATAAATTAATTTTCGAATGTATTTTGACTAAATGATACTGTATGTGCTCAAGGATTATAACTTCCTATGTGAACGCAGGTGTCAATCCTCATATTTTATATTCTCGATAAAGAATTTAAAAAAATCTTTCATGTTTTTTTGTAATATTACAAAATTCTATTTATTTATTTAAGAGTTTAAGTGTTTTAATGGGTTTGGACTTTTGATATTTTTTTTTACCTGAGAAGCATGCAGTGGCGCCACTTTAAACCCTACCGATTACGTGTATATAAAATATTTAAAAAGGAGTCAGAGACGTTAACTGTTTTTCCGGACCCGACTCTACAGCCCCATTTATCACAGTAAATCAAAACACTTCTTAACGAGATAAAGTTTTTGGCTAGAAAAGAAAAAAAAATATACGAAAAGAAGACATTTAAAAAGTGATTTGTTACAAATTTTGAAAAATGGCGTTTAATATCATTTCTGACATTCCATAAAAAAACTATGAATGGAAATCACAATTAGTGTTCAAAAACGATTTTTTCCTGTAAAAAAAATTATAAAGTTGACACATTCAAAAGTAAAACGTGATTTCCCCTGAACACTTAAATCATCATTTCCTAAGCTACGTATTTGTGTGACAAATCACTTTTTGAATGTTTGCTCTTCATGTGTATTATGATCTAATCAGTATTGAGTATATATTATAAGTCTAGGAATATACGGGAATATTTAGATATAATAAAAAAACACTAAAAATCAAGACGACGAGAGATTTTCCATAATGATCGTACCATCGTACCTAGTTGGATTGCAACATTTTAAAATGGCTATATTCTAGTTAAGCTATGTACTAAAAATAGGAATTTTAAAAAATGATTTATTATTTATCTAATATTATTAGTAATTATAAGTTTTTACTCTTTCACTGCGATGCGCTTTTAAAAATGATATTTACAAATAAATTTGCATTTCAGACAGTGTGACGCACATTTCCTTTTCTTCAAAATAATAACAAGAGTTGATAACAAATTCTCATAGGCCAATATTGAAAATTGGTGTTAGGAAACTTTTTTATTTTATGTGTGGGCCGCGGGTTGTGTATCACAGGCACACAGTGTGAGATGGTAAAAGTTGTAGCACTATGGTAAACGGTATTTTAATTAAAATAACCGCTTAATTTCTTAGCCATTTTGAAACCATGAATCACGACACTGATACATTAATGTGTGATACAAGTATAATCATAATATATAAATGTCAGAAAATAAATAAAGACATTTCGTTTTAGAGCCTAGATATTTGTAGATGGGAGGTTAACTAAACAATGCCAGAAATGGCAGTGCTTTACTATAGCTGTTAAAATCTTCTGGGTGAAGATATTTAAACCTGTTTTGTAATACTGTTATTACTATTTTTTTGAATCCTTAAATTTTTTGTAAATTCACACAAGTTTTGCTAAGGTGCATGGATGAACTTAAACGCCTGAAGATGTCGAAAGGCGAAAGCCGGGTGGCTATAACAAAAGTTGTACCAATGTACAAAATTTGAACGGTTGAAATTTAATATTGAGATTTCAACAAGTATTTGCAGTCGAAATCTTAAATTTGCAAGACCTGGCGGTTTTAAACGTGAGATACTAAAACATCAGTATAATATATATTTTTGTCTGGTATTTCGATTCCCTCAGTGTATTGAAAATTACGATGTCTGTTTGTGGCCAGTGTTCTAGCAACGCATCTTTGTTTATTTGTATATTGTTTTAAATGAGAAGGCCAGTACACGGCATTACAGCAGACGAAAATTTGCCATACACTTGGCAGATATAATTTAAAATAAAATAACACTACATAATACACATTAGAAGACAAAAAAATTAAAAATAAAAAATCAATATTAAAACTTAAAATCAACAGTTCATAAATATTGTTGCTGAAAATGTCCATTTCTCTGGCCAACGCATTGATAGTATCGTGGTGAACTGTCTCTGGTTGACTTAACACTCTGTTATATCTAGGAGTAAATATTTAAATTAAAGATTGTGGTGATTGTCTCTATTATTAAGAAATGATTGGTTACCTTAAATTAATATTAAAAAATCAAAGAATAATTGCTCAAGAATATAATATACTACTGATAACATACTGTTAAGAATGTAAATGTTGTAAAAAATAAATATATGTGTTTTTGTACGAAATATATTGTTTTATTCTTTGGTCAATGCTTCGAGGCCTTCCAGGTTCTAGATTACGGTCTTGTGACTATATTTAAAATATTATATTTTAAAAAAGCAGGCCCTACCGAGAGGGAATAGCTGATTATTAGTACTTTACTATACACAAATTTCTGTCATTACACGAAACAAAAAAAAGGTTGAGCGATCAAATAGTTACTTTATCTCATAATACAGCTGTGAGATGCTCCATAACGATGTAACTGTAATCCACAATGGCGATCAACATGGTTGAAGAAAATGATAAAAAAGATTGAACGTAAAACATAAAGTAAAGCTTATACATGCGCCGACTTTCGAGAAATCGATTTGCGAATCATAAAGCTTACCAAAACTCTACTTTTGTTATAAAAGTTTGATAAAAAAAAAGATAATTAAAAATATATGTTACAAAAAAATACTTTAATTTACTGCAAATTTATTTGTTATTCTACGAGAAAAGATAATAAAAAAAACTCACTTTTAAATAATGTATGTACGTATTTCATATCGTTTTATTTATAATCGTATCGTAACGGTTTCAAGTAAAAATGTTTATTAAATAGTAACGATAAAAATTGTTTGTAAATTAATAAGCTCGAATGGGAAATTA
Organism: Himalopsyche tibetana; assembly: GCA_030503985.1. Taxonomy (NCBI): domain Eukaryota; kingdom Metazoa; phylum Arthropoda; class Insecta; order Trichoptera; family Rhyacophilidae; genus Himalopsyche; species Himalopsyche tibetana. The sequence goes on along the minus strand of JAPJYX010000011.1, from coordinate 10,848,433 downwards.
GTCTTTTCGGAATCAACCAGAAATCTATAGTATGATGATTTTTCTTTGATCAATTTCATATAAACAATTTTCAATGAACCGATATAAGCGGAGCGGCAATACTTTTCTTACGAAAGCACCCACATGGATCACAAAGCCGAGATTATTTTTGAGATATTACGACATGTAAGTATATTACTTTTATTCGCTGACCTAGTGGTATTTAGAAATACGATTTGCCTTTACAAATAACTTTACGTCCATTTTGAAGATTAATCATGACGCATACGAAAAAAAATATTAATACTTTCCATGAATGTAACGGAAAACCGTTTCGTAAGACAAATATTACAATCTTATGTGGTTATAATAGAAATATTTGTTTTCCTACTCCGGCTTGTAACTGTTTTTAAGGTCACCACTGGTGAGCCATCTACACCGAATAAAAAAATCAAGAAGAGGGATGTCAAACCAATTACAATAAAAAAAAACACTTTTTTTTTCATTCAAAAGATATTTAATTCTGTCTCAGAATCTGAACTTTTTTACCAGCTCGTAAACAGCGTTCTGTTTTATTCTGAATAACTGAATTGTTAAAATTTAAAAAAATGTATTATAGAATTACATATAATGAATAAAGACATTAAAATCCGAAATAGAAAATTTTCCAACCCTTCATTAAATCGATCAGCAAACCTGTCAAATGTTTGACGTAAATCCTGTCATATAACTTTAAAATAACATAGATGTCGTTATGTCAATCAGTGAATAAAAAAAATATTATTTTACAGTTTAATGACATCTACAAATCGTAAATATAAGTTATTGGGAATAGAATCTGATTATTATCTTTACACATCAACAGATAGATGTCTATAAGATCGTGTAGTTACCGAACGATTTTTATTGTGCTGTGAATGATTGATAAAACGGTATTTTTATAATTTTAAATAGTACCATTTTCATGTGGCAAAATAATTGATGCATACAATAAACTAATTGATTGTTTTCACTTCTAAACATGAAGAAAAGGCAAAGGTCAAACGTTAAAGTGAGGTAGTAATCATGAAATTTTACAAAAACTTTCCGCCAATTTTTGCGGCAGACTAAGAGTAATATATAAAGAAACATTTAAAGGAGAGTATAGAGAATATTATATAAAATAATGTTAAATATTTATTAAAATACAAATTTGAATAATAACTAGTCATACGAAGCAAAGGGCCATGGCAGACTTGATATCGCATCACGGCACAGTTATAGACGTAAGATTTATAAAATGAAGGCATCCCAATACTACGCAGAATGATGACAGCACGTGTGCAAGTTATAAATTATGTTCGTACGTTGCCTTTAAGCGAACGTAATAGATTCTTTTAGTGTTATGTAAATTGCAACTTTTTTGTTACAGAATTATAGCAATTAATTTGAAACAATTAAAAGCGAGTGCAGTGTGTGGAAATGAAATTCGACAAGAAAGTGAATTTACGTTTCACGGCGACTAACAAAACGCGCAATTTCAATAATCTATTCAATCCAGCGGCTCTTAAACTTTAGAGCGGACTCTTAATAGCTTAAGCAATGTTTTTTAAACTTAGAACTATATTTTTGTAGATAGTGTTTTAAGTAAAGTTCGTCATCAGAAAAATTTAATTTAACCTAAAAACGTGTTAGATTTGAAAAAAGATTATATTTTATAGTTGATTGTGTATTCTAATTATTGCCTTTTTATAAACTGTATGAATATCATGATTATTGATTGAATTGGCATTTAGTTGGTAGAACTCCATTGCAATAAGGTAAAAAATATCAACATTTAGTTGTCAGTGTTTTACGATAAAAATATATTAAAACATATTAAAAAATATATTAATTATTTTTCCTGCAACCACACACACCGTATATGATTTTTTTTATTATTTAAAAGTAGAAAATCATGCATTTAAGAGTTGCTACCATTGACTCCTCTGCTACGGTACACAAAAATTGATGGGTTCACGGTTGTTTGAAATTGCTCGCACCACAGTTTGCAATATGGCGGCAGCGGTAAATCTTTTTGTTTCGAAGAAGGATTACTGGCAAATAATTAATTGGAGCTGGCGACCGGTGAAAGCTACCAATGCACTGTTGACTTCGCCCATTACTTACGTACACAATACATTGCTGTGTTTAGTAAAAAAATGTTACCGAATAATTTTGGAGTTTTTTCGAGAACGAACGCGATTACGAAATGTTGACACGGTCCGCGGTTGTCTCCGCGTACGGCCGAAAATATTAGCGAATTGCAGTAAAGAAGGATTGAAAATATTAGGAACGGTTTCGCTCATCACGAGTATTTGCAACGGATAAATATATATATTATTAGAGTTATTCATACTCGGACTAATAAAGGTTTAATAAACAATTTGTAATAGAAATATGAATAGATGTTTTTGATAATTATATAAAATATGAATAAGCGACACTTAACTTGAGTATAATTTATTGAGGCTATTATTTGCAAACTAGGCTCGTACCAAGATTGTTAAAACAAACTATGAATGTTATTTTGTAAATAAAAACATTTTTTTAAGTATGTTTGGAAAGCCGTGTCAAATCAAAAAGCAATACGAAACTAAAAATACATTCAAAATGTATATTATTTTACAAAATGAAATTCATGTTTATTTTTTTAAACATTATGAAACGAGCCGTATTTGCAAATAATAACCTTAATAACAATGTTTACGACCTCTTACAAATAAATGATTCTAATTTGCCATCGAATTAAAAAAATATTAAAAATGAAGAGTATAATTAAATTCGGGAAAATGGAGATTTTTTTACAACATAGGGGAGCTGTTTATTTTTTGTTGTCACTTTGATATAACGGACACTTCATCCGTATTATTGTGTTAAATCGAGGTTCTTCTGTAATTTTCACAGATTTCGAGTTTCAAACTTCAGCGCGAGGCGATGGCAATGCGATAATACCAATTATCTGTTTATTGTACATAAACTCGCGGTACAATGTAAGTGAATATTATTTATGTTGTGCTCTAGCAATAAAGGAACCAGATGGCGCACGAGAAAACGGAAATCGGATATGAAGTCACTGCCGCGCGCAGATCATCACAGCGTATAATATAATACAGGCCTACCACACTAATATAAGTAAACATTAAAAATAATAGATATTTATTGTTAAGTGAGGGAATTTTAAGACATCACAATTATCTATGCCTTCGTACAGATATCGATAAATCGATTGAAAAGGGTGAAAAGTGAAATCCGGTATTGAAACCAACGACGTTGACCACTGTGCCGACAAATCCAAAACAAAATTGTGAGGCGTAGCGAGTGATACCACTAGTCTTGTCCTTTCCAATCCTTTTTTTTTTATATTCCTACTCGCTTGGAAAAGAAGAGACGATGGTTATTTAATACAATTACTAGTTAAAACTTATTTATAAATTATCAAATCAAAAAAAAAAAAAACACTATTTTTATATAAAATATGACAAATTATGCCGCGCATTTGTTGGATTGGCCCGAACAGCCTTTGAATTGTCTGCGCAGCTAACCTCTCGTCTAAGAGGGAACATCGCTCACGACATATTAATTAATATTCTTTAGTTTCACGGAATGCATTCAGTGAATAGTACCTAGTACCCCATGGTCGTCTAAAACGCTGTATTCGTATCAGTTGGAAGAAGAAACACGCAGGATTGAGGTTCTTCAAAAGCATACTAGGCAGTTCTAACGTCTCTTCATGACAACTGACGTGATAGGGCCTGCCCTACACTGCCTATTACGTTCTCAAATCTCCCAACTAATTTCAATCAGCAAGAATCAGCACTAAAACTGACATAACTGGATTTCATTTATTTGTCAAAAGCCCACCCAGTTTTCTTGTTATTATCTAGGTCAGGAGTCCCCAACCTTTTTGGACCCTAGAGCGCATTAGCCACCTATTTTTTATAGGGATATTTATAATTAGAAAAAGAAGATAAATAATATATATATTTTAACAAAGAAAAAACACTTGGGCACTGCATTTCATTGCCCAGCACCTCGTAATTAGAAATGTATGATGATATTTCTGTCAGTAAACAATCGTAAAGATCGGTGGGTCGAGAGCTATACTTTGATTTGATGGAGTTTATGTTTGAAAATAATGATTCTGAAGGATACTTCGACCCGAAAAATGATTGTTTTTTGTATGCTACTTATTTCAGCAGCGGATTTTTTTCTATCCACTATATTCCAAAATTCCTTCTCTAATATGAACGATTTTAATAAAATATCATTCTTCAGGTGAAAAAATCCTAATTCTAGTTATTGTGTCTTTACTCGAACAAGATCTGCAATACATTAAGCTATTTCCATTGTATCTATTTGACAAAAAAGGAGACCATCGGCTCGATAGGTGGATGGACAGAAATTGGTCCGCGGCCCGAGGGCACAGGGTTGAGTGTCCCTCACCTAGACCAGGGTTTCTCAACGGGGGGAAACAGAGATTTATTTTTGTTTAGGGGAGCCACAGAACAGTTAAGGGGACGGGGGGGGGGTCACGGGAAAATTTTCCGAAATCCCAAAATTTTTGAGATTTTGGATTTGAAATTCTAAGAGCTAAAAAAAGGGTCCCTCTGGAAAATTCGGGAAATCCGCAGTTTCTTGGGTTTTTTTTTATGGAAAGACAAAACAATGGTATGGAAGCCACATAAAAATAAGGACACTCAAAAAGGGCCACGGACTCTGACTGATCTAGACAATAAATGTTAAAAATAATTTTGTTTTTTTTTCTTAGAAAGAGCGTTGATTTCCGCGGAATTGAATATTCGGTGTGCCGCTCGATTTGAATTTTGCCCTTCTCTGCAATTCATAAATAACCATTGATCTTAGATTGTTTCACTTATTTGGATTGCATTGTAATTCATATAATAATGCATATATACGTAATTTATACGATCGCGATCGACCGGTTGCGCATCCATGACATAATACAGCTTGCAGTATGTGACAGCTTAATAAAAAAACTAGTCAAACCCACCTAGACGGGTAACATTCGATGAGAAAAACGCTTTCACTGGCTGACCAAGCGAGGAAATAAATAAGTTCTCGTGTGCAAACATGCAGTTGTAGGTAGTGAATACCTGATTTAGTTTAGCGGCGGTTAAGGTTAGGCCAAGATCAGAAAGCGAGAGTTAGGGCAAGCTTTACCGAACACAAATATACAATAGACAATAGACAAAGCAATGGAAAGATACAAACCACAACCAATAGCGATTTGCGAAGGGTAAAATTAAAATGTCAATATTTAAAAATAATAAACACCTTTACTACTTATTCCACCATTTTTATTAGGATCAGGACCGCTTTCGCTCATCACGAGCATTTTCAACTGATAAGTGTTAGTATCAAGTCAAGTCAGTTTCATTTGTTTTACATACTAAACTAAACTCAAGTCCAACTGTGCACTTGAACACCTGAATATTCTGCAAGGCAAAACCCGGTCGTTAGTGACATAACCTGCGTGAATGTAAATAATTGGAACGATCCTAATTTAATCTTAACATTAATAGCCGATAAGGTCTGTCTGTAAGGACGTCCGCAGTAAGGTACAGACCAATGATTTCGATTTATTCTGAACAGCACATTTTTGAAATGTTGTTCTATCCAATGGAAGCGGCTTATTTTAAACAGGGCGTGAATGTTCTGATATCGCCACGTTTGAAAATTCGATATTTCTTGGTGTAGAGCTAAAGTATTGTATCACCATACATCATAATATTCGAATAATCAAAGACTTTAATTCGACTATTGCAAACTATGATTATAGGGCTATCGAAATGAATCGTCTGATCGTGTGAGTCGATGTGAGACTAATATTTTTTGGAGCGGATTTGATCAATTGAATCATAATGATGAATCTTTTCACGTCTGACCTTGAAAATCTGTTAGAATTCTTTAATACATTAAGAATATTCAAATTATGATATGGATATATGATAGAATAATATTTTGCTTTTTTCATACACTTGGACAAAATGTGCAACTGATTTTTTATTGAAAAATTGGATTTGATCTTTTGATTTTTATTGGAAATAATTGTTAAATAATTTAAAATCCGAAAAATAATTGTTGGCAAACTTAAACATTATTCCAAAAATTAAGTAATTTACAAAATTTCTGCTACTACGAAAGATGATTGTTAGCAAACTTTAACATTATTCCAAAAATTAAATAATTTACGAAATTTCTGCTACTACGAAAAATGGTTGTTAGCAAACTTAATCATTATTCCAACAATTAAATAATTTACGTAATTTCTGCTACTACGAAAAATGGTTGTTAGCAAACATAAACTTTATTCCAAAAATTCAATAATTTACGAAATTTCTGCTACTACGAAAAATGGTTGTTAGCAAACTTAAACATTATTCCAAAAAATCAATAATTTACGAAATTTCTGCTACTACGAAAAATGGTTGTTAGCAAACTTAAACATTATTCTAAAAAATCAATAATTTACGAAATTTCTGCTTCTACGAAAAATGGTTGTTAGCAAACTTAAACATTATTCCAAAAATTAAGTAATTTAGGAAATTTCTGCTACTACGAAAAATGGTTGTTAGCAAATTTAAACATTATTCCAAAAATTCAATAATTTACGAAATTTCTGCTTCTACGAAAAATGGTTGTTAGCAAACTTAAACATTATTCCAAAAATTAAGTAATTTATGAAATTTCTGCTACTACGAAAAATGGTTGTTAGCAAATTTAAACATTATTCCAAAAATTCAATAATTTACGAAATTTCTGCTACTACGAAAAATGGTTGTTAGCAAACTTGGACATTATTCCAAATATTAAATAATTTACGAAATTTCTGCTCCAACGAAAAATGGTTGTTAGCAAACTTGAACATTATTCCAAAAATTCAATAATTTACGAAATTTCTGCTACTACGAAAAATGGTTGTTAGCAAACTTAAACTTTATTCCAAAAATTGAATAATTTACTAAATTTCTGTTACTACGAAAAATGGTTGTTAGCAAACTTCAACATTATTCCAAAAATTAAATAATTTACGAAATTTCTGCTCCTACGAAAAATGGTTGTTAGCAAACTTGGACATTATTCCAAATATTAAATAATTTACGAAATTTCTGCTCCTACGAAAAATGGTTGTTAGCAAACTTAAACATTATTCTAAAAATTAAATATTTTACGAAATTTCTGCTACTACGAAAAATGGTTGTTAGCAAACTTAAACATTATTCCAAATATTAAATAATTTACGAAATTTCTGCTACTACGAAAAATGGCTGTTAGCAAACTTGAACATTATTCCAAAAATTCAATAATTTACGAAATTTCTGCTACTACGAAAAATGGTTGTTAGCAAACTTAAACTTTATTCCAAAAATTCAATAATTTACGAAATTTCGGCTACTACGAAAATTGGTTGTTAGCAAACTTTAACTTTATTCCAAAAATTAAATATTTCACGAAATTTATGCTACTGCGAAAAATGGTTGTTAGCAAACTTGAACATTATTCCAAATATTAAATAATTTACGAAATTTCTGCTACTACGAAAAATGGTTGTTAGCAAACTTAAACTTTATTCCAAAAAATCAATATTTTACGAAATTTATGCTACTACGAAAAATGGTTGTTAGCAAACTTGAACATTATTCCAAATATTAAATCATTTACGAAATTTCGGCTACTACGAAAAATGGTTGTTATCAAACTTTTTTTTTCCAAAAATTCAATAATTCACGAAATTTCTGCTACTACGAAAAATAGTTGTCAGCAAACTTGAACATTATTCTAAAAATTAAGTAATTTACGAAGTTTCTGCTAATACGAAAAATTGTTGTTAGCAAACTTAAACATTATTCCAAATATTAAATAATTTACGAAATATCTGCTAACTATAAAAATAAAATATAATTAAATTAAATTAAATTCAATAAAATAAAATAAAATAAAATAAAATAAAATAAAATAAAATGAAATGAAATAAAATAAAATAAAATACCATAAAATAAAATAACATAAAATTAAATTAAATTAAATACTATGCAACAAAAATCTCACGTTGCTGGGCAACGGGCTTACAGCTAGTATATATTATTAAAATTCTCTACTGGAATCATTAAAACAAGTGTACATCGAAAAAAACATGACTTGGTTGTATTTGATAATGGACGTCTCATATATTTATACAGGGATTATGTATAAAAAAAACACGTAAAACTAATAAGGGAATGGAAGCTGGGTAAGACGAAAGCTCTTGACTCTAGAGCAGTAGTTCTCATGTGCGGCCACCGACAGTAAAGTTTTTTTAGTAAGTGCAACTGCTGTTTTTATCACATCTTAAAAAAAATTGTTGCGGTTACGAAACATTTCCATATGACCCACTGATGTTTATAATGCGGCCACGGTGAAATTTCACGCGAGAACTACTGCCCCAGAGTGCTACCACCAGATTACAGGACGAACTAAATAACTTTTGTAAAAAAAAAATGTTTAACGTTTAAATTTAATGAATATTAAAATGTTTAAAGTGTATCTGACCGTTAAAAAATTGGATCATTCCATATCATTTATACACTGACTTACTTTTTTTTTTTCAAAACGAGCAAACCCGTTTTGTTTCAAACAATTAGCAAGGCTCGCAAAGCCTATATTTGGGAACTTTCTCACAGTTGTTTACAAAAGAAGGTAGACCCAAGATAGTGCAAACAACACTAATTATATACGGTCAATTGAATTTTTACCGATATGCGTAATTATTTATGTAGAAAATGCCATTAAGGAATATGACTTTGGCATGAAATAACAAGGTTTAATTTCTTGAAATAAGGACAAAGTAAATAAACCTGCTGAAGTACAATATAATCGAGCTGCCATGTACTTAAAAGAGCTCTACCTTAAAAGCAGTGGCGTAATCACCATAAAGTGGGGAATATGAAACGCATAAAGGCCAAAAATTTATATAGATATTTCATTAAAAAAAAAAAAAAAACTTCTGAAAAAATAATAATTTGTAAAAGTTCCAATCTAACGAATAACTTTTTACCTGTACGTGAGAAATAAAAGTATCTGTTTTTAGTTATAATTGACAGCTGAAAATTCTCAGAAAAATACTATGCTGTCCGTAATTCGTCACCAGCTGGGAGCAAAGAGTGAAATTAGTGCAAAGGGTTTTTTTTATTATTTTTCAGCTTAATGCCTTTCAACCAATTCACAGTAAATACATTAAAAGCCATAAAAACACAGTAGCGAATACACTACATTAACTGATAAAAAAATCGGTGCTCGTTTAATTATATACGTGTAAATCAAGTCGTAAAGTATACTGGAAAAATAAACAGTAAGTTATTAAAACACTTCATATTTTGTAGCAACGATAAATAACATTAATCACAACACGGCAACATAAAAAAAATAGCAGCAAAATCATAAACGCGTGAATTATGACGTACGATTCGATATTCCGACTTGCACTTTCCGGCGAGCTTAATTAACCTTTCCACGCGAAGCGCCCAAGCTTGGAAACCAGCCGCGATAGCTGAAGATAGATTATATTGTACCTACTTCAGTTTGTGATAAGTGAGGTATGAAAATGTTTAGAAACGGTAAAGATTACATTTTTACATATGTTTACTTCGAATGTAAATCATATGAAGTCTTAATAGAATATCGACTGTGGAAAGGAAAAAGGACGTAATCCACACATATCACATTTTACAGGAGACGCAAAAAATGTGTTTTGATGATTTTGGGCCTTATGCAAATTATGAATTATACACAACCTTGAATTGCACGGAGACTTCTAAACTGGTGTTTAATTGACATAATCTAATATTAATTAAGGAAATTGTCTAGTAAAAACCTTTATTTCAGTCTTTTATCTTGGTTTTATTATTTTAGAAGGTCATCTTATTCAAACTTAAATACTAAATGTAGATGATAATTCGACATTTGCAGCTTGCATCCTTATGATAGAATGTGTATCAAGTTTAATAATACATTGTGGTTATAAAAAAAAACCTGTTTTTAAAAAACTGTGGGTTACGTCTTTTTTCATTTCCATTGTCGATATACTTTATGAACTGATTATATTTTAACTTTATTTAAGTCACTTTTTATACTAGAAATATTTTTGAACTGACTTCTGAGAGCAGCGATTTATATCTAGGATAGTAAGCAACTACATACTTCACCCTATGTCTTCTCGCTTCCACTCACAAGAGCAAAAACGAGCCAATGACAATAGCTGTTCACATTAACAAGATGATCTCATTGGCCGGCTTCCTAGTCCAATCAGGACACTAGGAGTGGCTCAATTATATTATATTCTGGTTTACTATTTATGTATAACGTTAAATAAACCAGCAGAATCGACGCTGGTTCTGCACATTTTTACACTAATCAAAACTTTGTGAACGAGATCCATCACTTCGTTCCTTTTCAAAATATTTCTATCCCTCGGAACGAAGCTCGTCTCTCTCGAATATAAAGAAAAACATTTTGATATCCATCAGTTAAAATTCATCCAAGATGTCAAAATGTGAAGTGGTAGTGACATAACACGCGGAGATGTCCACAATATTAACGGTTCAAGTTTGAAATCGATATTACACGAAGCAACTTTAGTCGAAATCGTTTAAAAAAAATAATACCTATACACTTTTGTATTCATATAAATTTAAAAGATTGAACTCACCTTTTCTAATTTGATTATTAACTAAACTAAATACTGACTATCGCTTTCAAATACGACAGCAATAGTGTTTGACGGAAGTTTAATATTTTTACATGTAATCGTAGTGAAGTTTTACGATTGGAAGGTAAAAACGGATTAACGAAACGTCGCTGATAAGATCTGATAATCTATAATAAGCTTCTTTAGCTAGCGGCATTTTAAATTGAAAAATATTGCACAGAAACATGTCTAACGTGTGATTATGTTTGCGGAATCAAAATAATAGTGTAATAGTGTCCCAATGATTGCAGTGGATTTCAGAGAACTAAAGACAATACTAAATAAAGTTTTACTCGCGTAATTCTTCCGGTTTGTAAATTACATATCATTAATCGGACGGCTGTATTAGTATTCTACAATGAAACCATTGCTATGGTATCAATAAGATCAGGGTTTGCCAAACTATGTTTCACGAAACACTAGTAGTCTACGGAGTCTGCATAACTTAGCAGGGCGCAAGTGTATAATAAAAGTGCTAAGGCGCAAGTGATTCTGATTAAAAAAACAAAAATACAAAAAACAGCCGTTATATGAATTCTGGGCAAGTTTTTCATGCGTTCATTACTACCTGATTATGCGAAGTAGGATTTTCTTATTATGTTAAAGTGAAGGCAAAGTGCAGGAGCAGGCTCGACGTTAGACCAGCTATAATAATTCAAATAAACCAATATTGTGCGCCCGATTAAATATATCCCAATTACGAATGTTCTAATTAACGAAAAACTGCATGAAGTTTATATATTTTTCATTATAAAAAAAATACATGTTGAAATTGAGTGACAAGTTCATTAACTTACAGTTTATTTATCATATGTACGTGTTGTTTTTTTTTATTGTTGTTTATTAAATGTTGTGAAATGTCACGCGTTGGTCGTTGTAAAGATTGAGAAATAGAACCATTTTATTCTCGACATAAAAGCCTTTTTTCTTTAATTTTTATTGAATTATTTAAATATTCGTCCGATGTTTGAAACCCTTGTCAATTTGTCAGCTACAAGACTTTTATAGTTTAAAAATTTCTACAAAGCAACGTCGGATACTACTACTTAACTCGCCAGTACACAATATAGGCAAACCGGTATTTTTAAACAATGACTAATCTTATTATAATTCCAAACTTCGGAAAAATAACACAACGTTTGCCAAACGAAAACCTCGTCGTTAACTGCATAACAGGAGTATTGGACAACGTTAAAAATTAATTCGTATTGCAGAAAATTCGCAATTTAAATAGATTTACAATACATCAATGTCTGTCTCCATTTGAATACATCCAAATAATTAATTAAATACCTTTCACTAAAGCACCGACTGCATTGCCAAACAGCTGTTGAAAATAAATTAAAACTAAAACATACGCAGAAACGCGAATTGCTTTGCCATGTCATTGAACTGTTTTGATTAATGAAATATTGAAGGGAAAAAAATGGTGGAAACTGATTAAGTATCTGCGTAAATTACTGTTCTGTTTCGCCTGGTCAAGAGCATTGGTGCTTAGGGCTGCGTCATCCATTATAATACTACGAGATGGAGATGGCGATTATGGCAGTGTAAATATGATATACTCATAAGCGAGCTCTTGAAAGCGAGAAAGCGATTAAAAGCGGAAATGCATTTGTTATGATGAATGCTTGTGCATATTGAAAACAGGAAAAAGCTTTTTATAATTTAAAAACGCTTGTGATTAGGATCGTTTGCAATATTCAAATACACATTAAAGCTAACATGAGGAAGTCTAGTAAATCTTCCATATAATGGCGAGTGAGAAACTTTATATGAATTTGACAAAATGGATAAAAAAAACAGTTTTTTTAATGTTATTATTGTTTGTATTTTACTTGTGAAGACACCATAGAACTCGAGAACAATGGTCGAAAAACTACACATCGTCCCTTTCTAAATCCAGCGAGAAGATGCGTCGATCACGAATCATTTTGACAATACGAAAGGTTCACTTTGAATCTCAGTCAGATTAATTGTCACTAAAAAAGAAAGTAATTGAATTCTTCTCATTGGTTGAGCATGCTATTAAATTGAATTTAAGCCCAACTATATTAATCAGTATCAATATTTTTCTTTGTATAGGTAAATATATATGTATGTATTATTGTAGTCAATTTTTTTTTATATATATAAAAGTCGAATCACCCTTATAACGATACTAGAACACGGTTTCCTAAACGGTGGGTAATCCCTCCCTGAGAAGGGATCGTTGAATTACTGGATTATTGTTACACCCGTATTAGTCATACTTGGTTTTGTACAAATAACTCATACATAATTTATATTTTTATACGTTGAAAATGCTCGTGGTGAGCGAAACCAGTCTTGACATAAATAAATAAATGTGAAATTAGTACAAAAAAGTGTTTTATGATGGCCTTCCATGAAGTATTGAAAGATAACTCCTTAAAAGTTGACGAATACTTTTATTATTAAATTTACTACATGATTGAATTTCAACTACTTTCATTTCCGAGATATTAAGACGTTATGTATCAACAGCATTGAGAAGAACTGCGTCAATCTGTAGTCGAATTTTCATTCAATATAACTGGTTTCCAAAGGTAAAAGCGAAGAATTGCTCTCGAGACTGAATGGCACTATCAATAGAACTGACCTTCATATAAACATACGGTTTTAATCATGATAATACCGATCGAAAAGTTAGTTTTAAAGATATAAAACGAATCGGAGACAAAGGGCTTAAAATAGAGTTGTTTTAATTGATATCAAACGCTGATTCACACTTTCATAAAACTGATAACACACCTTTTACTAAAGTAGCAATCGTAATTGGTATCAAAAAAAAATACCTTCTTTGCAAATACACTTAAAAACAAGAATAATCGATAATCAGTGATAGTGGGAAATGGAGAAAGGGTCAGGAAGTGAGACGGGGATACAAAGCGCTGCGACCGTAGACATGAGTGGATTAAAAGTGACAGTAGATGACTGCGCTAGAGCAGCTTGGAGACTGCTGAAACTCAGGTCACAGAGAGAATCCCTCGTAAAACTCTGATGGCGTTAACTAGCAAAATAACGTTCTATGACACTGTAGACTTTAAATCTCTTTCGCGGATCTTAGCTGAGTGTCTTTCCAGCATAATATGTTTGATTTAGAATTATTTTTAAATTTCCATCAAGCACCTTCAGTCAAAATTTTAAATTATAATATGTTTGCTTGTTGTAGGAAGGTAAATTTAACGATTGATGTAGGGTTTGTTAATATATTAAATAGCTGTACATATCAATAATAGTATTAACTTAATAAAATCGATGGGAAGTGACATTAATTAAGGGTTAATAAAAGTCGAGTACAATGGTGCAGCGGTTAGCGTTGTTGGCTTCCGTACCGGATATCACGGGTTCGGGTCGAAGTACGAACAGCATTTTTTCGATCGATTTCTGTTTGAAAGCATGTGTGTTTGTAATGTCGAATATTCCCTCCCACCCTTCCGATCTTTCAATAACTGGGTGCATCGAGAGCGATTAGTTAACCACTAGACCTGTCATGGCCTTATCCTTCTTCCCTTACTACTCTCTTAGGAAAAGAGAGGTTGAGCGGCTGAGTAACAAATAGTTTTGTTGTTATGTTGAGTTACATCCATTAAGAAGCTATATGTCTACGTTGGAAGCAAACATAAATTTTAAAATTCTTAAGATTCTACGACAGTGACATCAATATAGAAAATAAAATAATCAATTTTCTTTTAACAATCATTCGCGTTATTCAAGAAAAAAAACGAAATTCAATAATGATCAGGTGTATAATGACGTAAAGAGCAATAGAGGGGTAACTAAATAACGACTTAATGTTTTTTTAATAAACTAATTCGTTTTAATTAACAATATCTATGTTGTTTTTAAAACAATATCACAGAATTCATACATTTTAAAAACACTATTTTGACACATACATGTAAGGTTAACTATGTTAGGTTATGTCAGGGGTGGGGAACCGTTTCTTCTCTAAAGGTTGCATTCATTTTTCTGATTTGACATAAGGCCGCAGTAAATATTGACTAGGGAATCTTTAGTCGGAAAAAGGACTTTACATAAATTTACAGAATTACAGAATTGTCCAGAAGGCCGCAGGTTCCCCACGCCTGGGTTAGGCCATAGATACAAGTAAAGATGAAATTTTAGTAATGTCAGCAATAGTTTTTACAAATATTATCTAAAATTATTGGATTTATTGACATCAACAGCTTTTTTGCACCAAATTAATAATTAAAGTATGCATGTCAAACACACCACACCACAGACAATATTTCAAAGATACCATAAAAGTTTATGATCGTATAAAATATAAATAATTAAATATCATTATGCGATATAAAATTTGATTTGAGTCATTAAATATGACATGACATAGGTTGGTATGTTATTCAACGAACGTTTACGAACCAAGATGAAGTTACAAAGTGCTTTCTCCGTTATTAGATTTTCCACGTTTGACTTTCTACCACCTAACGACCAATCTTCTTTGATTGACGTTTTTCAGTTTTTTTTTTGTTTCAGTTAAAAATGTTAGCTTCAACGAAATATCCAATGACCCGTTTAGACTTACAAATCATTAAATTAAATTTAATTTGATAGCTTTGTTTTTCCAATTGTTGTGTTATAGAATGTGGCAATTGTGTTGGTTTAAGCTGGAACTATTTTCAAAAAATCAATAATAGTATACTACGTAACCAATATTCCAAAACATAAAAAATATAAGGCATTTTGATTACTTAATTATGAACTAATAGGTGCATAGAATAGAAGATTAACTTATTTTATTTTTTAACCATGTTCACTCCTGATGTGGAGCATATGGACTAATAATAAAGTTCACCTGGACAAAGATTTTGTTTGATACTCAGTTGCTTAACCTCTTTGCTCGAAAAAAGTAGGTATATTAGAAAAGGACTCGGAAAGGACTAGTGGTTTACTAATCGCTTTCGTTACGCCCAGTTATTTTAGGATAGGAATGAAAGAAGGGAATTGTCAGATGTCACAAAACACCGTACTTTTGAATGAAAAAATCCGTCGCTAAAGCCTAGGACGTTGAGCACTGCTCTCCGGACCAGTAATACATAGTTGTATCAATGCTTATTGTACTTAAGACCGAAAAAGGTTTTCTTTCAACCCCGGTTAAACGGGTTTCTGTATTTTTTCAAACAGGCAATAAACCGGTTTCAGTTTTAACCGAAAGACGCACTAGTTATTATAAAGTCATTTTGTACTATCGCAGACAAATAACAAAAACAACTGTTGACATATTTACAATGCGCACCTTACGTCTTTGGGGTGTGTGGACGGGCCACAGATTTCCGAGGCAACGGATTTGACAAGTAGTGAAGTCATTAATCACCAGTAAACACGAACGACCATAATTGCATCTGACCAATTTGCAATGATACAAAAACTTATTCGGGCGTAAGTCATACATACACATGGTTGAAGTGTCATAATTTAAATTTCGTTCTTAAACAAGAGAGATTTTTATTATGACGGGAGAATGGCTTATCGTCTAACGGTAATATTATGCAAACTTACGACGCAAAAAAAGCTCTCCTAAGTAATGGAAACTTTCTTCGATTTATCTATCATCGTTCGCCCGCCACGAGACAAGTGTATATTGAACTTGAGAGCAAAGTTGTTATTTATTGATATTGATATATTGAATTCGGCAGAAACACAGTCGAAATCCAGTTTTCATATACAATTAAAATCTATAACTATGTTACAAATCATGAAACATGTTTCACTTCTCAGAGAAGCATCTTCAGACAAACTATCATATTTTGTTTGGTCTTATCTTTCAGTAATTGATAATGCTCGCGATGAGTGTAACCTATTTCAATTTTTGGTATTACAGCGAATGCCAAATAATATACATATAAAGTTAAAAGATCATACGAGAACAACTGTAGGTAAATTTACATAACAAACATTCATGTCATAGGCAAAGTTCCCTCTAATTTTTCTATTGTGTGTGCGGACCATCAACAAAGTGTGCGCAAACGTAAAAAAATGGCGAAATAAACTTATTTTTACAATATTTCTAGGTGCAGCCTTGTGAGGGGATAGAAAAATGTGTGCGGGCACATTTAGGGAGGACACCTTAGCGGGAAAATCGGTCATAGGTCTCTAATTTGAATTATAACATAAAAATTTGACAGTGACCTTACCGGGATCAAACTCAGACCCGCAAGGCCGGTAGAGCAAGCCCTAATCAACAAGACCACAGCGGTAATGAATAGCTTGAAACGTTTAATTAGTAAAGTCATTTATATATTTTAAATAAACCATTAGTAAATAACATTTTAAATAAAAAAGGCGGTTTATCATTGTTGAATTCATTTCCATTGGGATATAATACTGCGCCTTATTTAAGTAATTGATTAGTTATAAGTATCAATGTTTATATCGTTACCTACCCCGTGTCCAGTAAAAAGAAAAAAACCCTAGTTATTTTGTAATTTATAACATAAAAAATAGACTTAGAAAATTGTCTGACGATGCTTCTTAAAGATAAAAACACATGCAGTAGTAAACACAACTAGTAGTGAAACAAAGTTATCAAATTTATATTTATATGAAGAAAGAACTTTCACGAAGTGTTTGTGTTATATTTTTAAATAATATAATTTCTTTGTAGTAATGATTGACTATGGACAAATTTAACAAATAGTAATTTGTCGTCTGCTGTGGCCCATTTGGTTAGAGCTTGCTCTATCGATCACGCAGGTCTGGGTTTGATTCCCGGTCAGATCACAGTGAATTTGAGAATTATTCCATTCAAAGTTGTGATCGAAGACTGGGTTTTTGTGATGTTATTTCACATCATTTCCTCTCCTCCCATCCTCCTGATCCTTTAATAACTGTAGAAATAGCAATTAGCCAACCGCTAGTCCTGTTCTAGCCTTATCCTTCTTTCCCTACGGAAAAGCAACTGAGTAACAAACAGTTCTCGTAGAAAAAACTTCTGTTGAGATACCTCTATTAAAATACGTAAAAAAAATGTACGTATTACGTTTTCGTCAATCCACCGATATATTTAAAATAAGCTATCGAGCATACATGGTAACAAAAAAAGCTTTTTCAAATATATTATTAAAATATCTAATGACCATAGCTTTTAAGTAATTTAAGCATACCAATAAAAGGTGTTACTGTATAATTATGGCTAAGCGAGAATGAAAACATAGTTATTATATTACAAGATTAGTTACACCTGTAATTTCGAAGTGCTGTTAATTCATTTATCGATGATAATTTGATATTTCTGATTGACATTTTACGCGCCATTTACATGCACAAATGATTAAGTGCACGGCTTTGATTTGAATAAAGACCAGAGATATTGTAAAACTATTTTACGTCGTGTATCTTTGAGCGAACTCAATAAACAAAATATGTATATATAATTATATTTAACTTTCAAGGTGTTTACTGACAATTCTTGGTGGAAAGGCATTATATTATTTATTAAAAAATAAGGGTTTTTGTTTATTTTTTACCATCATGTCCGTAATTTGAAGCATGTGAACTTCTTATGGAGTTTAACTCAACAGAAATGTTTCTACGATAACTTATTGTTACGTAGCTTGTTTTAGACAGTAGTGATAGATGGATGGGGCTACGACAGGACTAGTGGTTAGCGTGTCGCTTTTTCTACGCTCTATTTTTAGGATATGATGGGTGGGAGGTGTTCAATTCACGACTTCACCAACATCCATGCCTTCGAACGGAAATTCGCAAATTGATTGGAAAATCAATTTATAAAAAACTGTCCGTAATGAGATTCGAACCCGTGAACTCCGTGGTTTAAGCCAAGGACGTTGACACTCAACTACGCATCTGGCACCACGACCAACGTTCCCTCTAAGCCGAAGGTTTAGATGCGCGGAAATTTCAAAGGCTGCGCGGAGGCTACGTGGAGGCTGCGCGGCCCGATCAAATATCAATTGAGCAACTGTCTTGTAGTGCGCGCCAACCCGGAATGAGTGCGCGGGGACTTCTCAACTGCTGCGCGGCCGCGCACGCGCGCAGCTTAGAGGGAACGTTGACCACGACCCATTTTATTCTAATTTCAGATTGTTTATTTTAATCTCGTTTTGCTCATAGTATCGTTTATTCATCAAAAACGATTTATTTAAAATATAATTGAATATAATATTTTAGAAAAAAATACATTTATTACGATATCATATCCCAACGATGCTAGTATTATTAAATAATAAGAAATTAGTTAATAGTTAGACGGTTTGAAATACTCAACATTTGATTGTGTTGGGTGGCCTGTATACTAAAAAAGTTATATTGTTGAGTATTTCAGACCGTTCAATACAAGTGCTATGCACGCTGGAATAGCACTGGTGGTATACGAAAAATAGTTGAGACGACTTCATCAAGCTCAGTTGATAATGCTAGCGATGAGCGAAATAGATCTTGGTTTATATTTAAGACAATGAAAATAGTACAGCAAACTTGTGTTTTATTATTTTTAATAAATACCAAAGAAACCGTCCAACAAGCTTTTAAACATAAATGTGATAACTCTTTAGTTTGTAATTTAAGATTTCGACTGAAGGTGCTTGGTGGAATTTCAATATTAAATTTGAATCGTTCAAACTATGTACATTCTCACAAATTTTGTCATTAACGACCCGGGTTTCGCCTTTCGGCATCTTCAGGCATTCAAGTGCACGGATGAACTTGAACTGACGCTTAGTAAATGAAAGTTTCGTGTTTATATAAGATATAAATGCATCACTGAGTCCAAAGCCACTGCTGGCAAAAAGGATAAGCCCATGGGAATGCCAACAGATTTGACTAGTGAGCAGTTTCAAAAATTATATAATTTGTTTGTCGGCAAAGGTTTTATGATTATATGATTTTATGGTTATATAGGGTATAGAAGAGGAGATGTGGGAAAATTTGATATTTCGTTTAAAATCGGAAGATTTTGCAGCTGTGCTTTGTTGATTTCTAACATTTCTTGGAAAAAGAGCTTATGACTGTCCGTATTTGGGTGTAACATTTTTATCCCTTGTTCCTGATTGAACACGTGTCCTTCCGATATTAAGTGATTAGCAAAAGTAGACGTGTCTTTTTTCAATCTAAAGGCTGCCATATGTTCTAAAACCCGGATGTTCAGTGTTCTTTCTGTTTTGCCGATATTTTGTGTTGTAATTAAATTTATCAAATTAAAATTCGCTACTCGTCTATAATATGATTTGAATGATGATTTAAATTAATGACGTACAGTATGGAGTGGCAATTGAAATTTTAGCAACGCTTTCCACTTTAAAAGCCCTAATGCCAAGGTTGCATCATTCACGTCTTCAAGTCTCTATACAAATACTAATAATAGTCGTCATCTCGATGTGAAGAAATGATGATACGTCATAATTCACAGTGCTGCCAACAACTGACGGTCTTAATATTAGACTCGCCTTCATCCAACAAAACACCGTTTTTCATTATTTGTTTCAAATTAAATATCGTAGGCAGAACACTTTCGGCTCCGGCCCAAATCGAGTAAAATTGTCTCGTGCGCGCGGCTTATTTTTGAAGAATTGCATTTTTTCTTAATGACTTACTAAAAAGGCTATAACTGTGAAACCACAGGGTCAAATCAAATGAAACCTTTTGTGGTTGTTTGAAAGACTATTACTATTATATTATGTATGGCATTATTGCTAGAATTTTCTGCTATGTATGCCATATTGCAATGTTTACACATGTACCGAGTCTTATTCCATTTTTTGCTTGGCGCCAACCTTCCAAGTTCAATTGGGCTTATTTATTTTTTCATTAGTAACAAAATATTTATAGAAATGCTTTTTGATATTCTTTTTCATAGAATATTTAAAGCTAAAATTGAAAATGAACTCAGTGACTGCACCATCATGTAATCTTCAGAATGACAAATGGACGCATCAAATGCGTTATAATATCCTTAAATTTTGGTTGGTAAAATCAGTTACTATTTTTAATTAATTGATTTGGCATTTACTTGGTAGAACTCCATTTATAACAGATTACAAATAACAAAGTATTTTAGTTCTACAGTTTTTAATAATTTTATTTGTTGATAGCTATTTCGGCTTGCGCCATCGTCAGAACTATGTTTAAACTAATATTTTGCTCAGCTATATGTACTGGCTCTGAAGAGATACACAATGCATCAAGTTATTCACTCTAACATCCTAATTATAATTACAATATTACACTTATCAAATGTGATTCTAGTTTTTCAAAGAACGATTAACAATCTGGGTTTATGTTTTAAAACATTAATTAGGATAAAATTAAAATGATATTTATTATTAATGACATTACATAAAATTTATTAACTATGGCTTTATTGTTTCGAACAACAATAAGCAATATGGGATTTTTAAAAGTAAATTAGGATAAATTATACTAATATTTATTATTAATTTACAATAGGGGTTTTAACAACGGTGATGGATTAATAATCGTTTGTTCGTTTAAGATGTTTTGTTTATGCCTATTAATCTCAAGTTGTTCTAATACCTGAAAAAATACCGCACGAAACGATCCCCACGCTTGCTAGCTGTAGACTGATTGAGACCGATGCGATCCCAAATTTTATTGCGTAGTGCATAATGGAGTGAAAGTAAAAATACTAAATATTCCAATATTGTAACTCTGTCTGTCAAATCTGTGGGCATTCCCATGGGCTTATCCTTTTCGCCAACAATAGCTTTAAGCTCAGTGATGCATTTGTTTCTTATATAAACACGAAACATTCATTTGCTAAGCGTCAGTTCAAGTTCATCCGTGCTCTTGAACGCCTGAAGATGCCGAAAGGCGAAACCCGGGTCGTTGGTGACAATGTTGGTGACAATTCTGTGTGAATGTACATAATTTGAACGATTCAAATTGTAACACTGGGTAAAAATGGGTTAAAATTAACTTGCACAAAGTTACTGCGGAATCAATAATATATCAACTGTGGAAAGGAAAAAGGACGTAACCCTCAATTTTCCAAAACAGCTTTTTTCGATAATCACAATGTATACAACTTGACACACATTCTATCAAAAGGATGGAAACTGACAATGCCGAATAAGTATCTAAATTTAGTTTTTATGTTTGAAAAAGATGACCTTGTAAAAAATTAAAACCAAGAAAAAACACTGAAATAAAGGTTTTTTTGAGACAATTTCTTCAATTAATATTAGGTTATGTCAATTAAGCACCAGTTTAGAAGTATCCGTGCACTTCAAGGTTGTGTAAAATTCATAATTTGCATATGTCACAAAATCATCAAAACACGTTTTTAGCGCCTCCTGTAAAATTTGATATGTGTGGGTTACGTCCTTTTTCCTTTCCACAGTCGATATGTATTGTTACTACTGCATTACTTACGCTCAAAACAAAACCTCTGCAAGGTTTATATCTCCGCGCAGAGTGCATGAGATTAGTATGATATTATTAAATGCTCTCGGAATTCTCCCACCACGTAAAGCTAGCGCGCTAGCATCACGTCCGCTGTACGAGAGAAAAACATAACGTTAAAATAAAATCGAAAAGCGAGTTCGTCTAAGGCAGGCTGCAGCAGCACTTTCATTCTAATTGCCATCCGAATAGCAACGTGAGCGGTCGCGAAACGACATAATCGAGTTCGTAAACCAGTGCATTAACTACTTAACCGAGTGGTCAGTTTTAATAGCCTTATACTTACTTACCCGTTAAATACGTACAAGTGTTAATGATAAACGATAGTAAGAGCTATCTGAAAATATAATTAGAAATCAAGAAGTCCAACTTTGTGTACTGTTGATCGTTATTTAATGGACTAAACAAACAATCAGCAGTTCTTTTTAAATTATATAATATTTGAATTAAAAAAAAAAAGTTTAACATACTTGTTGTGTAACTAGATTTGACACGTGTTTCGCCTTTTATACTATAGCAACAATGGATTTTGGATCCGAAAATTTTTGGAAGAGCTCTCGTGCTGATATTTTGGGCAAATTGTAAATTTTTGGACTTTTGAAATTGACATGAAATTGTTTTTCTCTCATGATTTCAAAATCGCCGACCAAAAATTTTCTCAATCCCGGTTTGTAAAATTGTCAATCCCGGGATCACAAAAAGGGTCCGGGATTGGATACCCTATGCGCAACATCACACGTGTAATCTCGTTATACAATTAGTGAAATAATCAAAAAATTCAAAGTATCTGCCGGATCCATCGAACATATTCCGCGGTTTAATTGTAAAACCAGGACCGGTTTCGCTTAAATAAATGCATTGACCGTTGTTATATTTTCAAGAAACGTTTGATTTAAAGTGCATTTTCTTAGATGTGACACGTGTTTCGTGTTTTGGAGAAACACTCTCAGACTCTTAATTATTACAAAATACAGTTATACAATAAGTGTTAAAACCTTTGTATTGAAGTTTCACAAAGTATCCGCTGGATGGTTTGAATATATCTACAGTTTTATGGTTTTACCAGGACCTGGTTCGCTCACAAAAAAAAAATCATTTGAGTCGTATTGTATTTATTATGTATAATTGATTAATAGTGCAGAGTTGGACAGAGTAATTATTACATTGTTTTTAGTATATACACAATTTCCCACTGTGGTCTAGTTGGTTAGAGATTACTCTCCCGATCAGTGGATCTGGGATTGATTCCCGGTAAAGCCAATTTTAAATTAATATTTTTAAAATTTAAATTTGACATCTAAGACGTGGGTGTTAGTGATGTAAATTATTCTCATCGCGTTTATCTCGTATGATCTATCAACTTTAAAATATTTGGTGCATTGACATTAGCTAATAGCTGTAATGCTAAATATATATTTAAAAAAAAAACAACTGCTTCCAAAAAGTATTGTCAAGTTTTGGTCACCTCGGGTAAACAAGGATTCTAGCTGCTATTTTTTGTTTTATTAAAATTACTTTTAATTGCTGGTATATTAATATTCAAATTTCAGTTTTTATTTTTATTTAAAAACTTAAAAATTTAAAGTAAATCTATCAATATTAAACGTCGGAGAAAAAATCTATTAGAAAAATGGTAAAATTTACAAGTACAAAGAAAAATTCCATCTGTATGCATTGTTTTACGTTATGAAATATTGTATATTCTTAGAATTATAATTATATTTATATGAACCTTAAACCATAAATGTCATTTTTAACATCTTAAATTCCTCTTTCAGAACACTTATTTTTTTTCAGATGAGACTTAGTTGCCCTAAACGCCAAAAGAAGTTTGATAAATTTATTGTATAATTATGACTCATTTATATTTGACTTTTCTTTTCGTTTCTTCTTCACAAGAAAAAATAATAATTCACAGCTAGTATGATAAATGCATATGCAGAACAATATATTTTTGATATTATAGATCGCTGATAAGGCAATTGAGAAGAAATAGGGAAGGCACCACGTCCAAGATAAATCAAATTTTAATCGTAGAATATTGAAAATACTCACCTGACCTTAATAACATCAAAGCAATATTTCCACGGTCGTTTTTTACCATTCATTAAATTTTAATTTGCAATCAACTCAAACTAATTAAAATTGATGAAAGCTGGGAGAGATTTGCATCGGATCATTACTGCATAGATTGTTTATATTGCTTGAAATATTCCGTTAACGGTGTTTTAACTATTACGACCGTAATTATTATAATAATAAACAGAAAAAAGGAAGAAAGTTTATTAAATAGGTACTATGAATAAATATTTAGCTCTTAGCGAAATCAGACGGTCGACGAAATTGCATGTATGTATATAAATATCAATTTAGCAGATTAATTCATTACTACAATAAACAAATTATACTGCTTCTAAACATGATCTTAAAAATATATGCTATAGTGTATTTATTGAATATTAATGAGAGTTTTGATTTATGTTCAAGATAATAACAACAAAAAAAACTCAACTAGACAGGTGTTCGTATAACATGTTTCTCAAAAAAACATTCAAGTTTGAATATGTGTAATAGAGATATTCTATGTTTTTTTTATCGTTTTATAACAAACATCGTTCAACTAAAGGTATATTATTAAATATATGTTTTTAAGCATACTTATCTAAATTAATAAGATCACGCAGAAATATTTTTTAAAATCAAATATTTAAATTAAAATTTACGCCTTTCCGCGCAAATCTTTCGTTATGAAATGAGGAGGTTTTAGTCTTTAAGATGACATAATCATTATTTGACTACTGCGATGATAGCAAACCAAATAACACAACAATTAAGGAACTATTTATTCAAAAATAAAAATATTTTTTTTACTTCGAAAAACAGCTTTTATATATTTTTTTCATTTTTTATAACAATCTTTCAAATAAGAAAAAGATGACCAATCAAAGCTAATTTATCTTTTTAAAGATTTTCGGGTCCATGGCGCAGCAGTCAAAATCGTTGTCTTGCGTGACGGATCTCACGTATTCCAGTCACAGCAGAATTTTTTCAGTCGATTTCTGTTTAAGAGCATGGGTGTTTGTGATGGTTAAAAATTCTCTCCTACCCTTCCAAAGATTTGCGCAAGAACACAAGCTGAATAACTGAATAAACGTATACTTGGTACAATTCTAATACTTTTGAATAAATCTTTACTAATTGCGTGCCAATTAAATGAAAAAAAAATACTTTGGTTCATTTGTCTACACATATTCTCTTGCTTAAATATAATAGAGATCTACAAAAATCATTTGCTTCCGGAGAGAACTAAGGCAAATTTATATACATTGGTACATTTGTCAATCTTACTTAATACGTTGGTACGTTTTATTCTGTTAACATCAAACCAGTCAATTTAATAACCACGCAATATATAATATAAATGGCAGAAACATAACTTTTTAAAAACACACTCGCTATTTCATTGAACATACCGCAAACCAGCAATAAATTTAATCGCGTGCAGCCATTATTGCTTGTAAATATTAAATGGGCACTTTTAATTGATGGAAGCAACATAAAATCAATAATTGATTGGTATTATTTGCAGTAACTTCATATTAAAAAAGCATTTTTCCTCTTCCCGTAATGTGTAAATTATAGCGTGCATTCAATCGGCAAATTACAAAGTGATTTACTAAATAATTTATTATTATAGTTAATCTTTAAACAATCGACAACTAAATAATGGTTATTGGGAGCATGTTAATTTTTAGTATTGAGAATGTCAGAATTAATTATAAGACCCCGAAGAAGAAAAGAAAAATACTTTAAAACTAGAAAACTATCTTCGAGCTTTTAGACAGTAAAATTAAAACATTCATAAAACGAATTTAACGGAGAGTGTCTTTGAAGGAATTATTAAAGAAGGTTTTTTTTTTAAATAAAAGTATCGTAGAAAATTCTTATAGTCATTAAAATAGCAAATTGTATGAATTTTGATATGGGTTTCCAAATGATGAATCCAGAGTATTTAAGACCAAAGAAACATAAATAGTGCGAAACACAGCTGGGTTTTCAAATGGCTTGTTTTACCTAATTATACATCGAAGAAATTTGCTACTACGCTGTGAAATATACATAAGTAATATGCGAATGAAACGTGAAAGAGAAGTCAAATCTTTTACCAAGATCAACAACTTCAGACAAACGCTATATCTTATAGTAATATATGATTGACTATGATAATAAATCATTTTCAAAAATACTATGTTGTTACCAACTGAATTCATTGTTAGTATGAGGCAAATCACGTTTTTAATATGAAGCTACCTATCTCCTGAAACTTTTTCTAAAATGTAGTGGATTGATGTGAAAATTGAGGAATTAAGACTTGGCAAACTATTGCCGGCGAGCTAACAATTTATAATAATTCCGAAAGTCCGATTAGAACGATTCTATAATTTAAAACAAAAGAACTATTATGTAATTTAGTTTTAAATTCAAAATGAAGTTACCGTCTAATTTTTCGAAGTTATCAAAATGGACTCTTATGATACTTCCGGATAAAAAAAAATGGATAAAGCTTACGATAGAGAGTAATTATTATCGATTAATAGCTGATTAAATTATAACAGTATATTATAATCACATATAATAAAATTTTATTGTATTTATATCTCACAAACGAGAAAGTATACAACTAATGGCAACATACTATTTACCGCTAAAACAGGATTCGCGATTTCATTTTTACTGCTTACAATTTCCATATGATTAAGAATCTCAATAAAAGTGAGACTGAATGAGTATTTCTAATAGTGGCAGTGTTATAATCAGGGTTTCCGAATCATACTTGGAGTCGGAGTATTGATTTATGGCTCCCAAAAATCATTTTTTTTAACATTTACGACTATACGAACCTCAATATGAAGCACAATCGAAATGTACACATTTAAATACTTACGAACAATCATGGGTTTATGCTTCAAGCATAAAATATTTGTTTTCAGTTGAAATTATTTATTTATTAAAAAGGGGAAAATTGCATCGTATTTAGTTCCATAAAATTTGTAAATATAGCAAACGGCTATTTCAGCCTCGCACCATCTTCAGAACGATAGAAAACATATATATTTTTTAACCATGTCCGCTTCTAATAGAGGTATCTCAACATAAGTTTTTCTACGAGAACTGTTTTTTAGTCAGTCGCTCAACCTCTCTTATTCAAAGATAGTAGTGGAGATAGAAGGATAACGCTAGGACAGGACTAGTGGTGAATTAATCGCTCTCACTATACCCAGTTTTTTTTCATTTCATTTTTAGACATCACAATAACCCATTGTTTCGAACAGAAATTAAAAAAAATGCTGCTCGTATTGGGATTCGAAACAGTGAAGTCGGGCACGTAAGCCGACGACGCTAACCACTGCGCCATAGAACCCTATTTTTTTTTACAGAGAAAAATTAAAACATCCAAAAGATACAAAAAAACCGATTGTTTTCCTACAGTTTTGTTGTTGCCCAGTGGATGAAGGTTCCAAGAAAGCGTTCTGTTATTTTTCTTGTAAAGTTCAAAGAAATTTATAATTGTATACCGGAAACGTGCGGAGAGATCGCCAGTGATAAATATTTATGATAAAAGTTGTAGATTCGCGGAATAAATATAAAAAAATTTAACGACCAACAGCAAGCACCACGTACGTCTGAAGTTTTGTAGAAGATCTTGCAGTCGAGTACTATGCAATGAAGAACATGATATAGCAGTAATTTTACTAATATTCTGATGGAAGAATACGCTCGTTGCGATTCGTCGGTAAATTTGAGACAAATAATTTTGAATTTTATATAAAAAATCATCATTTTATTCCACTGTTTCTGGTACAAAAAATGGAGTGTTTTCTGATTAGGTTAATAAAACACCCAGTGAAATAACAAAGTAATCAATTGGAATAAAAATATGATATTATGAATTTAGTACAGGCCATTTTGTGGAAATGGGTGTCCTCAAACCGTACACCCTGAGACAATGTGTTGTCTTTAAGCCGTTCTGTGCATTTGAACGAGACTATCCCGATGTCCGATGTCAAATGCAGAAAAAACGATCCCCAAGATAACCATTTCGATTTCTCGCCACGATTACACATGTAAAAAGTGTATTTTCTCTTATGAATAAGTTATAGACAAAAAGAAGAAACACTGTACAAAAATTATTTTTTTAAAAATGTTGTCAACTTAAATTCTTAAATGAAATTAACACTTTTTATTAATCCACGTCCTCTCTCAATGTGTAGCATATTGCCTTTTAATGGAAGAAGTATCAACATAAGTTTTTACGAGAGCCGATTGTCGTTTAAGCTGTCATTTTTTCAAAGCGAGTAGGAGTGGTAGTAGAAGGATTAAAAAAGTTATCAAATACAATAATATATTAATAAAAATCGATGTATGCTATTTTTACAATTGAAAACCTAACGATAAATTTACCCTTCACAAGAAGAACCCTGGTCACAGAAGGTTACACACCATGGAAAATAATTTGATTTACAGCAGAGTGACAGGCGATACTATCGAATACATAAGGTCCACTTACAACCAAAAAAATAAATTCTCACGTCCACTTTTATTTAACATATAAGACTGGAGTTGCTCATGACGAGCATTATCAACCGAAGTTTATCATTAGCGAAACCAGTCCTGATAATATTAAATAAAAGTGAATTTAGTACAATTGAGTATTTTTTCCTTTTAATATAAAGCCTTTTTAAATATGCAGAAAGTTGTAGCCGACCATTTATACATTTTACAAGGAAAAGTTTTTTTGTAATTATGTTTTAAAAAGGAAAAGTGCGGTTAGTAAATCGTAATATATGGCCAATGCCTTTCCTGGTAGTTTACTAAAATTATCTGACTACTTTCAGCGTTTCTAGTTCGGGGGTATACGTGGAATAAACGATAACAAGTCGAAACACTTAAATGCATAGGCCCTAAAAAAGATCAGGCGAATGAGGTAAAAAAAATTGTCACTGACGCCTTGGGCGATATTGGGTTAAAACGTCATTTACCGAATTGTGTTGTTTAAATTCTTCTGTCGATTATGGGTCGAAGTATCGACAGTGATCCTCTTATAATAAATTATCATTAATTTTCAGGTGAAGTGATCGTTTATTTCAAAGGAAATAAAATACCAAACTAAATACAGTTGGACAGTGGTGCAAGAATACTATTCTACTTGTGACATTAAATAACGATAAAGTTTTATTAAGCGAGCGAACTGTAAAACAAAAAAATTGAAAACAGTAAAAGTGTTAAAAAGTGTTTGGAAATGGAAAAAGGTAATATTCCAACAGAAAAAGTTGAGTGCCACCTATCAATCTGTGGAATTCTACAATCGGATTGATCGAAAATAGCTATCAGACAATTGTAAGACCAGAGGACAAGCCAGTATTAAAAAAAATACATTCAGGTAACTATTTAACTTTTCTGTGCCCCATAACACTGAAACATTAACCTTTGGTATCATATTGAGTTTTTTTTTCATTGTTTTTGATGAGTGTAAAAAATGAAATTGACAACCTTTCTGCCAGTAATGTAAACGAGTATGACAGTAATGGCCGGATATTAACGCGAATTACAGAATGTCAACTTCCGGAGACGTGCAATCATCAGTCAGTGTCAATGCCTGTAATTTAATGTAAAAAAAATAATGACTTAGTAGTTTGTACAAAATATACATTATAAACTGTAAAATAATGAGCGTATTTAAAAAAAACATATTTCAAAATATTCAATATTTTAAATGCAATCGGCAGTAACTTGGTGGAAGCTTATTTGAAATAAAAATCAAATTAGCTGATTAATTCTACAGATAGTGTAAATAAAATGATACGTGTTTGGTCTCTCTCTGGGAAGCATTTTCAGACTTTTATAGTAGTTTTTCACAACGCAAATATTCAATAACGATCCAACGTTATAATATTTTATTTATATACAAATACTAAATAAATTAAACTTTGGATGTCGATGGAGATGAGAATAATATTTATGAAACAACAATAAAAATAACAGTCATAAAGTTAAACAACACACTGATCGTAACATTATTTATTTTCTGATATTAAACATACTAAGCTATTTATATTTTATATTGCAGAGGAAAAGCAAAGCTTCGGTTTGTAAGAAATGATTAGTATTTCACTATGTACATGTATAGGGACGTGAACTAGTTTAATACCGGTTAATTAATATATTTCGTAGTTGAGTTACAACACTATTGTTCTGAATAAGTTTTGTTTCGTGTTAAGCTTAAATACAATCTAAAAATGTGAAGACATAAAATAAAAAAATATATATTCGTGGAAGAAGTATAATATAATAAATATGCAGAAATAGCGGATGTTTAAAAAATAGAGAATAATTAAGTATCACAAAAATTGGTAAACATTTGGAATGATTTATGCAGTTAATGCAATACGCGGTAGTGTCCGAGTTCATTATGAACAAAATTAATAATATTTATTAGATAATCGTACAGTAAAAGTCTAAAAAATGACCAATATATTAATAAAAGATGCAACCGTAATTTTCAGATGCAGGAAATAATTAGAAATTAATTAGTTATTTCTACACTCGTATTGTAGCAAAAAAAAAAACGATGGCGTCAGATTGTAAAGATATATATATTTTTTAAATTATCACGTTTCCTCAATTACACCGTAGTTGTTCAAATAGAAAATAAGTATTAACTATCGTTAGTTATATTATAAAAAAATTTAATTTATTGTGTGTATATTAAAGAGCTATAATATTATATTCGACGTGAATATTGCATAATTTTTATTTTAACGAAAGTAACGTTTTCGCTGAATTAGACATCGTTATTTTTTATTGCTAGAAAAACTAATTAAAATAAGGATATACTATTGATAAATGGCGATACTGGTTTATTCAATATACATAAAAATAGACATAAAATAAAAATAAAATGAGAAATGTAACTCGATCGATAAAATTAACAACTCAAGTACAGAAGATAAAATACTCACTTGTACTAGTTGCACTTTTATATAATATGGTCGAGACTATTGTATCCAATCACGGGATCCCGTCCAATTATTTGATTCAAAAATCTCGGGATTTCGGGATTGAGAAAATGAAACACGGAAGAGCTTAATAAAGATTTCGCGCTGTTATTTTTTGTAAATCCGTAAATTCCTGGGATTTTTGATTTCAAAATGCCATGACATGAAATCGTTTAAAAAATACCATGATTTTTAAATCGCTGAAAATCGCAAACACTTACTACAAGAAAACAATCTTATATTAGTAAGAAAGTATACGAAGGGTATGTAATAAACATGGCTTAAACATACTTTCGATGGTTTCGGCGGTAACTTTGTGAAAGTTTTTTATTTCGATTCTACACCCCCCCTCCTTGCTCCTCTTAAAATGAAAAAAACCCAAAAACCCAAAACCCCATTTTGTAATTTCATAATTTAAAAATGTTAGAATCAATCTTGCTTCATTACTTAAGCAAACTTTGCGATAGTAAGTCTGAAGATGCCTCTGAAAGAGGCGAAACACGTGTCACAGTTAGTAACACAATACGTGGAATAATCAAAGTTAATTTAAATTTTCTATTATGGCTTATACATAATTAAAATACGAAACAAGATATAACTGATGTGACGAAATAGATTCGCTTTGTCTTGTGTGAAAACGAATTTCATATAATGATATACAGAGCGATGTTACCAAGACGTTGCATTACAACGTATCTTTTATTATATCGAAACCAGCAGGAGGTGGGAATACGTGTAACGTCTTTATAATACGTTGTTTTTGTCAAAAAATCGCCTGTAATACTTTTCAAAAGAAAGTTGTGCACTTGCGATTATGACGGAGCGTATCATCGCTATCGCAGCTCGACAATCGTTAATAACAATTTTAAACAAAGGCATGTTTGGATTACAGGAAATATTTCTTCATTGATAAAATTTAAAAATGTACATTGCCATCGTAAAAAGTTTTCCTTTTTTTCCTTCTTCTTTACTGCCTTAAAAAGTCAAATAGAATACCATTATAAAAAAAACAATTAACTCTTCCCCTACGGTGTTAAAAAATACTTCCGATGTGTGGCTAGTAAAGTATCCAATCCCGGAGCCTTTTTGTGAAAATGAATCAATCCCGAAATCCTTGCCTACTTTACATTGCTTTAACTATTATAATATATCAGAATAGTAAACTTAAAATCATTCTTACTCAAACAAGCATTTGTGAAAGTAAGATTGTCTGAGGATGCTTCTGAAAGAGGCAAAAACGTGTCACAGTTTGTAGCACAATACGTGGAATAAATACATTTAATATTAAAATGAGCTTCCACAAATTTTTCGCCGAATCCATCGAAAATATCAAATTATTTATATAAAAAAGGTATTAAAAAAATTCCTTCATCGACAGTTCCGATGGCGTGTCACCAAAAATCTTTCACACATGTTGCCGACCACTGCTTTATATTACATTTAAATCCACGTCAAAATGGAAATCAATTTTGTTTTAAACAATACCTAATAGATTGTCAAAAACGAGAGCGATTTGAATGATCAAACAGCAATCACCTAACTTAGCATATCCGGATAAACGGGTTTATATATTTTTAGTTTCACATCAAATTCGTACGCTGTAGGTGTGAAAAAGAAAACGTACGGTTTATTGCTGTTCACTTCTATCCATATGCCAATTCATCACAGAGTTCAAAAAGTCGTAGTTAATTTGAATTACACGGGCGTTCAGTTTTAAAACTTGTCACTCGATTATTTTTTTAAGCCACAACTCTCAAGTTGAACATTCGAGTTGAATCGGAAGTAATACTTTCTTCCGTTGACTGAGAGATAGATTTGAAGTTGTTTGTTGCAAGTAACATGTCAACTGTGGAAAGGAAGAAGGACGTAACCCACAAATAACAAATTTTACAGGAAACACATTTTTTTTTTTTTGAAAGTTTTAGCAATATACACAACCTTGCATGGAGACTGATAAACTGGTTTTTAGTAACCTTAATCTAATGACAATTGAATAGGTTTTTCAAGAAAAGCCTTCGTTCTTTTTTCTGCTCACAATTTTCACATGCGCATCTTTTTTAAACCTTAAAGCTAAATTTAGGTAGCGATTCTGCATGTTTAGTTAACATTATTTTGATAGAACGTGTATCAAGTTGTATGTGATAAGCGACAAGAGCTGTTTTGAAAATAAAACTGTGGGTTACATCCTTTTTCCTTTCCACGGGCGATGCAAAGCTTAGTAACCGACCGAAGTGTTTCAAAATGCTGGTTGTCAAATATAGTTAAGCCGTTGCACCTCTCTATTTGGAAAGGGTAAAAGAATATATTTTTAAATTGAAATTCGTAAAATAGTTAAAAATAGTTTAAAAGTTTTTCGACTAAGAGATTTTCACCATACCTTACCCTAAGCCAGGGATGGCGAACAAGGAACCCGCGGGTCACGCAGTGACCCATGTGACAAATTATTGAACTTTTAGAAATGATCGTTTTTATTTAAAGCCTAAATTATTCAATCTATGTGACCCGCATTTTTTTAAATTGTTCAAGTTAAAATTTGACCCACTTGTTTAAGTTAAAATTTGACCCACTTGCGAAAAAGGTTCGCCATCCTGCCCTAAGCGGTTACAAAATCCAATTCGAATACAAAAACGATTCACTGATAAGAATGCATCCATATTGTTTGTAATTTATGAATATAGGTGCTGTATTTGTATGAACGATTTATAAACCAACCAGCATTCATAAAAGTTTGTTTTAAAACCCGACTGACATACTGAAATTATTATCAAACACAAAGATGCCATAAAGCGAGTTTGGTTGTGCTGCAATATATTCAAGTGGTGTCCTGAAAATAGCCTGAACACTGAAAGAATTTCATAAAACTTAACTTAAAACAGTGATGAGTAATTTAATGCAAAGCATTAATTTTTTAATTCTATATTATTTTTGAACATTTTATAAATATATTTTTTTTAAATATAAATCGTATTAAAATTGACATTTATGATACCTTTCGAGCCTAAAAAATAAAAAAAAAGAGTTTCCTAAAACAAGAGATAATATATCGACTAAAAAGGGCAAAAGGACTCAACTCACAATTTTTCGAAACATAATCACAATACATACAACTTAATGCGAATTACTATTTAAATTTAGTTTTAAGTTCGAAAAATCAGAAAATTGAGACAAAAAAACAACTCACTAAAAAGATTTTCTTAAACAATATATTAAATTAGTAGTGATTCAGCCAATAAGACACCAGTTAATCAGTTTTCGTGCACTTCAAGATTTTGTAATTTTAATATTGTGACTTCGGTCAAAAATCATCAGAAAACTTTTTTTGGTCTCTTATAAAATTTGTGACGTCCTTTTGCCTTTTCACTGTCGATGTGTAATTACATTTTTACAATAATTCTAATAAATCGTTTCACTCAATGATAAGTCAGATAAAAATCGATATTTTCTACGTTTCAATGGCATTGAAAATGAAATGCGTTTGGCATAGAAGATTTTTGAAATGTCATCGGCAGTTTTCAATAATATCGCCTTCAATCTCTTGCACGGTTTAAAAAAAATATTGCCTATTCATTCGTTACGCGGATGATCGATGAAAGTGGAAGTAAACGCGTGAGTGTTAGTGACATTGACATTGGCACAACAAGCCAAAGAAAAGTTGGCCAAGCCAAAGAGGAAAGAGCGTTCAACTCGAGAACATGTATGTCACAGCGAAACAATAATCAATTTCTGATAGACCAATGAATTGCGTCGACCCGATTGAGTGTACGTGGATTTTAGAAACAAAACGCAATTTACGACGTGAATATGATACTTTACGGCATTTTATAATAACATCTTATAATATTGTAGCCGTACAGGTAGAAATCGGTGAGAAAAAAATATGACAAAAATGGGATTGGTGAACAATCACATTCTTGGACATGGAGACACAAAAAACATTTATTGATGATTTTGGACCAAAGGCTGTAAAAACTGTCTTGAAGTGCACGGAGACTGATAAACTGGTTTTTAATTGACATTTTCTGATATTAATTTAATATTAAAAAAAAAAAATTTTTTGGAGTCCTTTTCTTGATTGCAATTTCAGCAGGCCCTTCTTCATTTTAAATTTAAAGCTAAATTTAGATACCAATTCGGCATTTTCATCTAACATCCTTTTGATAGAATGTGTATACTTTAAGTTAAGATTTAGACTGAAGGTGGAATTTCAATATTAAATTTGAACGATTCAAATCATGTCATATACAATGTGATTATCAAAAAAAGCTTTTTTGTAAAAACTGTGAGTTACGTCCTTTTTCTTTTTCCAACGTCAATATGTATTTTTTACCACTGAATCCGAATCAAATTATTAATTCATCTGGAATAATTCAGTTGGTATATTTATTGTACCAGTTTGTCCTTTTTTCTAAATCCATTCTCCTAATGTGGAGTTTATGACTTAATAAGTATTGGTATCATAAAAGAAGTACTTTTTTACTAAAATGTATTTTATATGAGTTAAAACAGCAGCACTGTCATTCTTTTATTGTATTTATTCAATAATTAAAAAATTTCAATTTTTAAAGGGGTGCGTGAAAAAAAAAAGATTTAAAAAGGTGCTGATCATTTAAAAGGTTAAGAGCCACTGCATTAAACGTTATCTAATTTTAAAATATTGGGACTTCATTCACTTACATCTTAAAACAATCAATAAAGACGTTAATTACCGTCGGTGAAATTTCGGCAGACAGAGATAAAGAAATAAAAATTTATGTCTTAGAATTAATGAAGTTATATAATATACAAAAACAAAATCAAGTTTTACATTACATTCACTTAATACCACTTTTTGGCGTTGGAGATTAAGGCCTGAAAACAATCGCTGTATAAATTAATATAATCTTTGATACACTTATTCATTCACGGATTCGACTAAACGTAGTCAAACTTTATCGAATATTTTTTTTTATTGTTTCGTAGCCGATAGATAATGTTACTTTTACTGGTCGTTTTTCAATACAATTTAAAACACGAAATGATTATTCAAATAATTCGCTAGAATAAAGGTTAACAATAGTCACTAAGGTTTCCAATCCCAGGATTGAAAAAGTTAGAAAAAGTTGAGTGAAGAATAAAAAAAAAAGATAGTTCCGAATTTTGGTTTATTTTGGGTGTTCCATAAATTCCTGGATTTTTGAAATTACAAATTCCGGAAGAGCTAAAAAAAAGCTCTAATGTCGTTTCATTATGGGAAATCTGCAAATTCCTGGGAATCGACGTTGTTTTGATAAAAAATCGCAGGATTTCAAAATCGCTGAGCAAAAATTTCTCAATCCCTAATTTCAATTTATCTACGATTGTATGTTGAATGTTCAATCCCGAAATCCCGGGATCATAAGAAGGGTCTGGGATTGGATGCCTTAGTAGTAACTCTTAGTTTTTAATAAATAGCTGTTTTAAAATAATCACAAAACATACAACTTAATACACGTTCTATCAAAAGGGTGTAATCTGCAAATACTGAACTAATTATCTAAATTTAGCTTTTATGTTTGCGAAGCAGGGCCAATAAAATTTGCGACTAGAAAAAGGACACGATGCTTGTATTTAAACCTTTTTTAATTGATTGTGCATTTCAAGAATGCATTTGTGCACTTCAAGGATGAATATTTTATATTTAATCTTTAGTCAAAATTATTTTGAAACAGTTTTTGTGGCGTCTCTTAAATTCGTTCTATGTGCGTAAGGTTACGTCTAGTTCTCTTTCTATAGTACATACTATATAATAATATGGGTAGTGAGTAAAAATAGTAACATCTGTATGAAATACTAAAATTAAAATGAGTTAAATGTAAGTAATTTCAACTTCAAGATAACATTAAATAACTAATTATTTCCACCAAAAGATGGCAGTAACAAACAAGGTTCAGAATATTACTACATATGGCAAAAAACAAAAAAATATTGTATTATTAATTGCTGAATTCGAAAAAAACGTTTTAAAATTTAATAAAAATATTTTTTTATTAAATTGTTCAATTTCGATGAAACACATCACAGCGGAGTAAAAAGAAGTTAAAAGTTAAAAGCAGTGACATCTACCGATTTTAGTTGAAACAATTTTATAACTTTTCCATTAAGGCGATTTATCGATCGAGAAAACACGACAAAAACTTTCACCGACAAACTCAAATATAAAAGTAGGTAGGTACGTAATTAATTTATTGTATGAGAAGTATTAAAATTGATGGCTTCCATAAACTGTACATAGATGGACAAAACTACTATCGATTGTGATACGATTTTAATTATTAATTCTGCTTTGTTTGTTGCTCTATCCTTGTTTGGAAAGAATACACAAAGGTATACAATAAACACATATTATTAAAGGCAGTACACAAATAAGCCCAAAATATCAAACTTCTAGCTGGAAGACACATTTAAACGACAGGAGAAGCTCTTATCATTTGACCAGGGACTAAAAAATGTTTTTCATAATGGAACAGATTGGGAAAAATTGGCTTGGCGTATCGCCAAAAACATTGGAGGCTCTTCATAAACATATGTTTTTTCTACCTATACATATATCAAAAAAGGTCTACTAAGGGTCATAATGGTCAGAACGTCTTCCTATCAACACACGCATAACAAATAGCTGCCTGCTTCGTTCCCAAGCCTAGCCATTACTATTTTTGATGGATTCGGCGGTGGTTTTGTAGAATTAAAATTTAAAAATTAAATTAACTGTGTTATCATATTTATTCTGTTTCAATATGTGGCTCACGTTATTATTAATCACTACTAGTAATTAATTTCTTGTTCTTTTTTGTTTGGAATCACGGAATAAATTAAAAATAAATACCTAATTAAAAGGGTACATCAGTTGTGTTATTGAAGATCTGAAGCTTTTTTCTCACCTGTAAAAAAAGACTCAAATTAGTTTTTTTATAAGAGTGACTATCATAGATGTGTTGCTGTCTTCACCACGCGTTGACGTTTTTTGGAAGAAAATAATTATCTTGGGTTTATATTAATTAATGCGCACCTATCTACAATTGAGTCGTCTGGTATCAAAATCAGAACTATCCCATATGTGTCAAAATTAAACTAATGCTGTCACATTATTCTGCTGCTTATAGTGTATGGCTAGAAATTTAAAATTATATTCTTCTGCGTTTTTGTACCACATTTATTTGATTTAAGATTTCGACTGAAGTTGCTCGGTAGAATTTCAATATTATATTTGAATCGTTCAAATTATGTAAATTCACACAGCTTTTGCCACTAACGACTCGGGGTTCGCCTTTCGGCGTCTTCGGGCGAACCCCGAGTCGTTAGTGACAAAAGCTGTGTGAATTTACATAATTTGAACGATTCAAATTTAACAGCTTAACGACCGTAGACGCGTATTTAAGTCTTTGCAAAACAAGGGTTGCTAGCCGGCGGCCACATATATGCGTATAGGTGAAGTATCTGGAAGCTAAGAAAATTAAATTTTGTAAAGATATCTCAATTTGCTTACAAATTATAGTGAATTTTGTAAAATTATAATTTTTGCGAATTTATCGCAAAATTTTATTTCGCCAGGTGAAATTTTATAAAAAAAACGTGCGATTGCTAAGCTGTTAATATTGAAATTCCACCGAGCAACTTCAGTCGAAATCTTGAATTATATTTGTATAACTAAATACTTTGTTATTTTTTATTGTATTACAATGGAGTTCTACAAAGTAAATATCAATTCAATCAATAAGCAACTATATTTAAGTATGACCATTAATATGCCGCAGCCTTACGTAACGTTACGAAAATCAGTATGTAGCCCAGACAACAAAAAAGTTGAGTATGGGTAGTTACATGATATCTGCTTCAGTACGCGTTCAAACAGGCAGTGAAATCAATGATATAATAAACAGGCATGTATTTAAAAAACGATTCGATGTTTTGTATGTATTCGTAGATTTGATTTTTAAATCCTCTATCAATTGTATCCGTATGCGAAATCCAACAACATCGGCCGTGTATTAATGGCGATCGACTATTTCCGGGAAACTCTATCGGCGGCCTTGTGGATTTTCCAGTTTTCTTCACTACCTGAACAAGTCGTACTGTGGCTCCGAACCTGTGTTGGATGTTATGTATACACATGACGACCACTCGCACGCAATATTACGGAACTATTATTTCTCTTCTCGCAAAATGCGGACAACCTTTATTGCTTTCGATTACAGACAGCACCAGACGCAAGATTATGTTTAATTATTTATAAAGCATTTGGATACTAAATCCAATTTGAAATTGATAACTATGTTATATAACAGGTGTGACACATTTTTGGTACTCAAAGGAACATCTTCAGAATTACTTTATCAAAACGTTTCAACGTCGTTGGCCTCGTTTACGTAGATCACGGTTTCGAATTACAGTACAGACAATTTAATGAAAAAAAAATTCAATCAATTTGTGATTTACTGTTCGAATGCATGGATGGATGCTTGTAAGGTCTTGAGTTTCCCTCTTCAACTTATTCTATCATAAAAAAAAAACTGGGCGTAGCAAGAGCGATAAGCTAACCAATAGTCTATGCTAATATGCCGACTCTTTTTTGAAACAAAGAGAGATTTAGCAACTGAGTAAAAAGCAGTTTTCATTGAAACACTTCTGTTGAGATAAACTCCATTATGGAACTATAATATACTGCACATTGGGAGTGGACATGGAATATTACGTAGACATTGGTTCGTATTCTTTAAATTCTTTATTAAGTTTGGTTAGAAATGGATTAACAATGTCAATAATTTTACTTTGGTATCAAAAACAAATATTTAAAAATTTACCGTCGAATCCATCGAAATAATACTGAATATTGTGTTTCGCGGTAAATAAAAATAAAACAAATGAAATATTATGTTTACGCATTGTATGGAAAAGTAGAGCCGAGCTTGCGTTAAAGAAACGTAGTACATGATAAAATAATTCTTAGTAAATGGAAATGGGAAAAATGGGTTCTTTCAATAGGCAAACCATTGCAATATTATAGAAGATTTACTATAAATAACTGTCATACCTACGATATAAATTGGTGCAATTGAAATTGTTTGAATAAGTAAAAACTACAATATAAAATAAATAATATGAACTTTTAAAGTTTGAGGTTTGATGCAACTTTAAAATGAAAAAAAAATGAATAATTAATTACGCATTGATTAAGTGTTTTTTGTTGACACAAAATCAGGACACTAATCACGTAAAGTGAGTTTGCCCTGAGATGAAGGCCAACAGAGTAAACATGTAAGCTATGGTTTCTTAGAATGCGGATGTATAATATCACTTTATACGAAATTGAAATGCCTTTTTTTGATCACTGATCTTCATCGTCCGAAGAGCAGTTTCCTTGTCGTGATTCCGTTGCGTATTCGGGGAGAAATCAGCAGTAAAATACGCAGTAATGGTCATGTTAATCGTGATGGTCTCTTTGAAGAAGGGAAGTTTTGAACTTTTTGAGAAACGTTGTGCGACCCCACTCTCCAGTCGGGCACCATATGTACACGCGAAAAGCAATCACAAAGAAGTGATTGAACGTTACATTTTTGTCTGTTCTTTGAATCGAATACGCTTAACCCTTTATTAACTCTTATTTATTGGGTGATAAATAAATTTGGTCAAATTATTTATTTATGTATTTAAACTTTAAGAGACTTTATATATTTAAACTTATATTTAAACATTAAGATTGCCAGTTTTTTATAGCTGTTCAATGATTTAGAAAATTACTAGTTTTCTTCTACTATTTGTTATGAAAGTAGATTAGATAATATTTGAAGTGATGTTCTACAATATCACTGAAAAGAGCGTCGACATACTATACTATGTATGTGGATATCTAAATTGAAAAATGACAATTGACTTCTCATTAAAAGATTTATGAACACACGAGGAAAAATTGGCAATTGAAATATTTAAAATGACTGAGCGATATATTTTTAATTTAATTAATTAAGAATTGCATGTTTTGAAGTGAAAAGAAATGACTTGTTCACCTTTATGGAATTATTAGTATCATCGCGGAAGATTTTCTTGCAAGCAATCAAGTTTTAATTAAGCTTCAGGTCACTGGTTTTTGTTAAATGGTGATACGACTTAGATTGGTGAATCGGAGAGGAATCATAATTAGAGTGCCTGCTGTTCATATATATATATTAAGACCCACACCAACATTAACTTTTTAAAAAGTTTTTTGGAAATTCATAGCTAATAAAATTTTGAAATAGTAACTGTCATACAGAGAATTGTAGAAAAAATAAAAAGTTCATGTTTATTTTACTGTATTTGATTATGTTAACGTTCAATAAAATTTTCAATGACAAATTGTACGTTTTGATTGAGATGTGATATTTTATTGAAAAAATAGAAGGTCACTGCTTAAGCACGTTACTGGCCCCTGTTCATTTTTTACATACACATTTTATTGGAATAGAATAATAGGTAATGCTTAACTCAACTGGGATGTTTTGAAAATCCTAGATTTTATCAATTGCATGAATATTTGTAAGAAAGTCACATAATAATATTTGTCTTAATTTTATGTGTCGCCGCAGAGTGTACACCACGGGCCGTCAGCCTGATCCGTACCGCCCACTAGTGGGCGGTAAAGGCTTTCGTGGTAAGCGGTGGGCGATTTTTGCTTTCACTCCAAACTATGTTCACCCAAAAATATTTGTTTTTAGGCATAGCTTCACCCATGGACTTAATTTTGTAATCGGATTAACTTTTTTCGTTACTACATTTAGAAAGTAATAGTCTCACAGAATCAGGCTGAAAGTTTTCGTTAATTATTGAATTTGATTTTTTTTTTGTTTTTTTTTAATATACGCACTCTTGTTTTTTGTTGCAATAAAATGTTGGTTATAAATAATTGTTTTTCTCAAATATCCTCAATTCCTTCTAAACAATTTCTCACCCATATACTAGATCGAAATATAGCGATAAAGAAATTTTACCATGAAAAATAATCGCAAGTGGGCGCTAGGCATAAAAAGGTTGATATCCCCTGGTGTAGACCATCACACTCACCCTTAACGCAATGAAAAGACAAATTTGCCTACGTCTGGTATGTCAGTACTGAATTCATATTAAGCATTGAATAATGTTGACAGATAACCATAGATATTACATTAAATTAGTTTCGGCAGTCAAAACATCGACTGGTTTATACCGTCAATTAAAGGGTTAGTAACAAATCAGCGCCGCGCACGGCGTATGTCCGAACGGCCTTGCGAAAACGAAAGTTTTCATCCAGCCAGTGATAGTTGCGCGCCAACGACAGCTGCCGCCGGTAAAAGCATTTCTAATTTGGAATTCGGACCGTTAGTCGCCATCTTGGACGAGCTGTCAAATTTAAAGTAAATAGTGGTGATATTTCATAAGCTTAGTGTGGTAGTGATACTTCGAGACGCGACAATACTAACGGTAAACTAAACGGGATATTTAACACAACTTTATTTTAACAATACACACATTTAACAATGATAAAAATAATAAAAAAAGTGCTATATAGGTAGACATACATGATATAACGGGGTTTAAAATAAATTCAGTGCTTTAGTATAAAGATGCAAAAATAAAAAAAAAATAGAAAATCTTTTAAAATACTGCTCACACACTTTAAACAATTAACTTTCGGCAAAATTAAATGTATTGTAATGTACTTATTTATACACGAATTTATGCGCAGAAATACGAATCGATTTCGCTTACTGAAAGTTAATAAAACAACAGTTTAAAATATTCCAACGAGTGTAAAAAATGCCTTACTAAAATTATTTAGCTTAAATAATATAGTTAACTCTTTACTACGTATGTACATATCGATGGCTTAGTTCCATAGTGCTACAACTAGAAATTGGTAATTTTGAGATTGCTGACTAAAATTTTGACACATGTAAACTGAGTTTTAATTATTGTTTGTCTCTTATTTTTAGTCATAATTTAGTCCTTAATCTCAATTCAATTCAAATTTATTTCGAGTTGTATTTATATAGAACTGAGAGATTGTTTTTAATTCTTTATTTTATTTATGAAAATATCCGCCTGTCGAGAGAAAACTAGCATTTTT
This sequence comes from Himalopsyche tibetana, assembly GCA_030503985.1. Classification (NCBI taxonomy): domain Eukaryota; kingdom Metazoa; phylum Arthropoda; class Insecta; order Trichoptera; family Rhyacophilidae; genus Himalopsyche; species Himalopsyche tibetana. Next base: position 10,805,112 of record JAPJYX010000011.1, on the reverse strand, counting down.
TTTGTTGTACTTTTTTGGAGCTATTCGAGTATAATGGGTAATATAAATCAAAACGTCGAATTTTCGCCATTTTGTTAAATGAAACTAGGTCATCGATATTATTAAAAATAATGTTTTCTTAACAATTCATACTTTAATTAAATATCGTGTAATTATAACATCGTCAAAAATTATAGTGTGGAAACATTATATTATGAATGCTCGTTTATTTTCGGTGTTTCGTGTGTTTTATTAAACAGATTTAATTACTAGGTTATAATAAAAAGTGAATTAACGGCATGAAAAATTACTGTGTGAAAGAGTAGAAAGTGTTATTGAATATTTATTGAAGGTGATTTCCGGAAATCCCGGAAAGTGGTTAACAAATAATTTACTAAGTGTTTCGAATAGTTTTAATAAATATGGAAACTATATGGATACCTAGCAAAGGTAAATTTTAACAACAACTAATTATTTTTAAAGCTAATTTTATTTATTTAAGTAATGAGCGTTTTTTTCAATAGTCAATGCCGTTGTCATGACAACAGTTAGAACAAACTCCAGCTGTGATTTTCCTTAAGCCATGACTGTCTTAAACGCGGCCCGTGCATGCTTCAAAGATATGTACCGTGCAGCTCTTTAAGAGAACAACAAAACATTTGTTTTTTCATTTGCCAATATTTTAACAAGGGGCTTGCTTAATTTCAGAGCTATTCGTGGTTTTCATTTTTTTAGAATAATCCCGCGGTTCTCTTTATTTTGAGTGTTATCGACCCCCCCTCTCCTCCCCAGTCCTGACTTATTATCTTCCATTTTTTCCGAAACAATAAAAATTGAAGACATTGTGAAAATAGACAAAAAACGGTTACATCTCTTTTATTATGCACCCAAAATAAATGTGTTTTACGAGAAATTTTAAAAGGCAACAACGTTTTATATTTTATAATGTAGTGAAACCATCAATAAACATTGCAATTATGTACTAATTTGATTTGAGAATTTTAACAAGGGACTCGCCGGCCGCAGCCAAATTTAGCAAAGGGCTCGCGCGAGCCCCTGCAAGCCCCCTCTAGCCCACCTTTGGAAGGCGACCGTGAAATAGTGGTTGAACTCACATAAACAATTGTGGTGGGACAATCAACAACCAAATTGTGTCATACGCCAGTATATTTGCTTCCAACCAGGTCATCCGAGCGATTCGTAGCTCCGCCGTGTGTTCTACGGACGGCCGTCAGTGGTGCTACACGGCGACGCAATACCACCGAATTCGATATTTGGAAATTAGTAAATTTATTCAAATATAAATAAAGCAATATTTTGCTATGGCTTAGGAGTAGTCAACTAGGCATGCATATGTCGTAACACGAAAATAATAATAAAAAAAACCAAAATAATAAGATACATGTCGTTGATTTTCTATAAATACGTACGCCATTTCCTAAAGCTGTTGTATAGCTTAATAATTTGATAGTTTTACCTTATTACAAAACAGTTATATAATTATTTTTATGAAGTAATGGAAACTAGTCCGTATTTTCTACGTTGGCTTTATTTGCATTATTTACTCGACTATTTTTGCATAGTTGTCTATGGAACGTTGTCGCCCGTACAAAAAAAGACGTGGGTGCAACGTTACTTCTAACCACTTTTTTAAATTGGGAATAACCCTTATTGACCGAAATAAGTTAAAAGTTAAAATAGTTCAACAACAATTAAACAATAATCATTTATAAGAACAAGAACTTGTTATTAGTGGAGTATATGATATAAGGATTAACTAGCTGTAAGCCCGTTGCCCAGCAACGTGAGATTTTTGTTGCATTGTGTTTTGTTGCATTGTATTTTATTTTATTTTACTTTATTTTATTTTATTTTATTTTATTTTATGTTATGTTATGTTGTGTTATTTTATTTTATTTTATTTTATTTTATTTTATTTTATTTTATTTTATTCTATTTTATTTTATTTTATGTTATTTTATTTTATTTTATTTTATTTTATATTATTTTATTTTATGTTATTTCATTTTATGTTATTTTATTTTATTTTAATTTATTTTATTTTTATAGTAAGCAGGAATTTCGTAAATTATTTAATATTTGGAATAAAGTTTAAGTTTGCTAACAACCATTTTTCGTAGTAGCGTAAATTTCGTAAAATAATTAATTTTTGGGATAATTTTTAAGTTTGCTTACAACCATTTTTCGTAGTAGCATAAATTTCGTAAAAAAATCAACTTTTGGAATAAAGTTTAAGTTTGCTAACAACCATTTTTCGTAGTAGCAGAAATTTCGTCAATTATTGACTTTTTGGAATAAAGTTTAAGTTTGCTAACAACCATTTTTCGTAGTAGCAGAAATTTCGTAAATTATTGAATTTTTGGAATAATGTTCAAGTTTGCTTACAACCATTTTTCGTAGTAGCATAAATTTCGTAAATTATTTAATATTTGGAATAATGTTTAAGTTTGCTAACAACCATTTTTCGTAGTAGCATAAATTTCGTAAAATATTCAATTTTTGGAATAAAGTTTAAGTTTGCTAACAACCATTTTTCGTAGTAGCATAAATTTCGTAAAATATTCAATTTTTGGAATAATGTTTAAGTTTGCTAACAACCATTTTTCGTAGTAGCATAAATTTCGTAAATTATTTAATATTTGGAATAGTGTTTAAGTTTGCTAACAACCATTTTTCGTAGTAGCATAAATTTCGTAAAATATTCAATTTTTGGAATAAAGTTTAAGTTTGCTAACAACCATTTTTCGTAGAAGCAGAAATTTCGTAAATTATTGAATTTTTGGAATAATGTTTAAGTTTACTAACAACCATTTTTCGTAGTAGCATAAATTTCGTAAATTATTTAATATTTGGAATAATGTTTAAGTTTGCTAACAACCATTTTTCGTAGTAGCATAAATTTCGTAAATTATTGAACTTTTGGAATAAAGTTTAAGTTTGCTAACAACCATTTTTCGTAGTAGCAGAAATTTCGTAAAATATTTAATTTTTGGAATAATGTTTAAGTTTGCTAACAACCATTTTTCGTAGTAGCATAAATTTCGTAAATTATTTAATATTTGGAATAATGTTTAAGTTTGCTAACAACCATTTTTCGTAGTAGCATAAATTTCGTAAAATATTCAATTTTTGGAATAATGTTCAAGTTTGCTAACAACCATTTTTCGTAGAAGCAGAAATTTTGTAAATTATTGAATTTTTGGAATAATGTTTAAGTTTACTAACAACCATTTTTCGTAGTAGCATAAATTTCGTAAATTATTTAATATTTGGAATAATGTTTAAGTTTGCTAACAACCATTTTTCGTAGTAGCATAAATTTCGTAAAAAATTCAACTTTTGGAATAAAGTTTAAGTTTGCTAACAACCATTTTTCGTAGTAGCATAAATTTCGTAAAATATTCAATTTTTGGAATAAAGTTTGAGTTTGCTAACAACCATTTTTCGTAGTAGCATAAATTATTTAATATTTGGAATAATGTTTAAGTTTGCTAACAACCATTTTTCGTAGTAGCAGAAATTTCGTAAATTATTCAACTTTTGGAATAAAGTTTAAGTTTGCTAACAACCATTTTTCGTAGTAGCATAAATTATTTAATATTTGGAATAATGTTTGAGTTTGCTAACAACCATTTTTCGTAGTAGCAGAAATTTCGTAAATTATTCAACTTTTGGAATAAAGTTTAAGTTTGCTAACAACCATTTTTCGTAGTAGCATAAATTTCGTTTATATTTAATTTTTGGAATAAAGTTTAAGTTTGCTAACAACCATTTTTCGTAGTAGCAGAAATTTCGTAAATTATTGAATTTTTGGAATAAAGTTTAAGTTTGCTAACAACCATTTTTCGTAGTAGCATAAATTTCGTAAATTATTCAACTTTTGGAATAAAGTTTTAGTTTGCTAACAACCATTTTTCGTAGTAGCATAAATTTCGTTTATATTTAATTTTTGGAATAATGTTCAAGTTTGCTAACAACCATTTTTCGTAGGAGTAGAAATTTCGTAAAATATTTAATATTTGAAATAATGTTTAAGTTTGCTAACAATCATTTTTCGTAGTAGCCGAAATTTCGTAAATTATTTAATATTTGGAATAATGTTCAAGTTTGCTAACAACCATTTTTCGTAGTAGCATAAATTTCGTAAATTATTTAATATTTAGAATAATGTTCAAGTTTGCTAACAATCATTTTTCATAGTACCATAAATCGACCACGGCGCATATATCGACAGCCCTGCAGTTTTTAAATTGCAAATTATTGAATTATATTTTATTTCATTTCATTATCTATTAATTTGAAAATGTACGCAAACAAAATACATTTCGTAGAAGAAGAAGATGTCTCGAGGACATCATCAGTACGCACACATTTGTGAAAAGTGAAAAGCGAGTGATTATTTTATCGACTTTTAATATATAAATTTAGTATGAATAAAAAAGTGGAGAAATGGAAGGTGTGAAATGGACGTCCAAACATACCTTATCGGCTATTAATATATAGACTAGCTGTAAGCCCGTTGCCCAGCAACGTGAGATTTTTGTTGCATTATAGAAAAGTCATAAATTTACTGGCATGAACAATTGAATGCATATTTATTATTATATATGTATATAATCTAATAACACATATTTAATAAACTCCGTTTTTTTCCATAGGGTACTCAACGTTGTACCCACCACCACCCGCTACGGCTTCACACTCTTTTATAGGGTGTATTTCGTAGCGTATCAACGTTAGCTGTCAGCCCGTTGCCCTCAACGGAGTGGATTTTTGTTGCATTTTTAAATAGTCAGAAAATTTACTGGCGTGAAAAATAAATTGCAAACCTATTTATTGAATAAGCCAGAAAATCTTAACGTAATTAATTCTCTACATGGATTGTTTAAGAAATACACACAATTCACTAAAAGAACGAAAATACACCGGGATTGCAAAACAAAATATGCGAATAGCGGAAAATTCCGGGGACCCGAAGACAGAATTTTACTGAACTGTAAATAATCAAAAATTACGTCCAAATCAAATTTAATAAGATAAAAATTTCTGCTCAAAAGGTTAAAAAAAGAATTCGATCAATTGTAATAAAGATGTTATTATTTTATTTGTAGTTTAAGTATAAATAAAAAGGTAAAGTTTGCTTTACATATGTAAAAAATCTTTTTTTTAAATTAATTGCATATTTTATCAAAATGTATGAAAAAAAGTAAAAGTGTGATTTTATAAAATATCCATATCATAATAAAAATATTCGTAATGTATTTAAAATACTAAAAACTTAAGTGAAATGTCCAAAAGTATTCGACCTAAGACATTGCCAAAGTATGAAAAATTCCATAAAAATATTCAATATTTTGTCCAAAATGTATGAAAAATATCGTATTTTATATTTGCTTTACATATATAAAAAATATATATTTTTTTAAATTTTGATAAAATAAATATATTATAATTGAATATATTCATACAATTCATAATTGAGTTGTCCTGCAGTGCTGCCAAATCCAATATCGACAACCCTGCAAATGTTTCAAGTATACAAACAAATATATTTCGAAAAAAGATAATTATTCAAATTCGTTTAGTGCAATGTTTCAAATACAGATGGCATTGTAGGTGCACTAAGAATGCACTTGCTTCTCTTGCTTTGAGTTTTTTAAATTAAAGAAACGTTTTACTTCACCAACTTCAATCGCAATGTGGAGCATTGGATATTAGCTCGAACGATGATAATGAAAACTTGAGACCTGAGTTCGATCCCCAGCTTGACAGAGAATATTTTTGGTTAGTACGAAAATTAATTGTTTTTACATAATATCATGACTTCAAATATTCACATGTAGACGTCAGATAAAAATGAATGAATGGCGATAGCGGGCAGGGGTGGGGGGAAGAAGACCGTCTTTCTTGACGTCATCGAAAAGGTGAAATCGCGACATGTGGGGGAGGGGGAGGAGGAGAGGAAATCGAGGAAAATCATAAGTAACAGTGTATATTGGAAAAATATGTCTTAAGTATGAATAAAAAGTGACAGCGCGGCTTGGCAGGAGGAGGAGGGGGAGGGGCAGGGGGAGGGGAAATCGAGGACATCTTACACTCAGACAAACATACGGACATTATCGGCTATTAATATATAGATTGTTAGAAACAGCGTAAGAAGCTAGTTTTTTTTTGTAAATAAATTTATTAAGTATTTTCATTAATAGTGTTTAATTTTATTTTACGTTAAAAAATAGAATTAGTTGTTATTTTTGATTAATACATTTATGAGTAAAAAATATGTGAATAAACTTTCAAATGATATAAATATTATTTATTATGTGAATAAAAAAAAACACTGTTTTTTTATAATTTAAGATTTCGACTGAAGGTGCTTGGTGTAATTTCAATATTAAATTTGAATCGTTCAAATTATGTACATTCGCACAGATTTTGTCACTAACGACCTGGGTTTCGCTTTTCGGCGTTCAAGTGCACGGATGAACTTGAACTGATTCATTCTACTTTATTTACTAAGCTTCAGTTCAAGTTCATCCGTGCACTTGATGCCGAAAGGCAAAACCCGGGTCGTTAGTGACAAAATCTGTGCGAATGTACATAATTTGAACGATTCAAATTTACTATTTTTTTCATAAAATATAACAAATTATGCCACGCATTTGTTGGATTGGTCCGCGCAGTCTTTGAATTTTCCGCGTAGCTAACCTCTCATTGTCTTAGAGGGAAGCATTGCTTGGGTGTATATTCAGTCTTATATAATAATGCGACGGGGTAGATAATATGATATTAATACATTTTTCCTCAACCACTGCTGTAAAACTAAATCGGTGGGTGGAGAATGGTCAACTCGGCTTAGATAGTTGATCTGGATTACGACATTTACGTTACAGTCGGCGAGACATGTACACATTGAATAACAAGATTACTGTTGCACATCGCCGGTAGACATAACTTATACTTTTCAAAAACTGGAAACGATGAATGTTTCATTTTAATAATATTACGCGTTATGAGGTAATTTTTAAGGGGCGTATTAATCATGGATCATTCGTTTTTGCATACTCAAACTACTTGTAGACTTGGACGTTTTGTAAACATCACTAAACAATGATTTAATATCTCTCCAATGCAGTGGTTTTCAATATATTTAATGATCCGACAGTTTTTTGAAATCTAAAAATATGTTCTCGCATCCCCTTGATAAATATATTCCATTTTTTCACTTTAAGGGTGTTGTTCACTGTCGATACTTGGTAGAAAGGCATTATAGAAAAAACACAGTATTCCGTTGTACTTATTTCCAGTTTATTTATAAAGATAAGGACCGGTTCCCTTCATTGTCAACTAATGAGAAATATAGTTTTATAAATAAAGTGGAAACAAGTACAAAGAAATATTGTGTTATTTTTAATATTTATTTTTTTGTTTAATTTAAGAAATAACATAAATTAACATACAAATGTCTCCGATTGTATTGAATGACTATGTTGTTTTAGTGCATTTAATATACATTGATTTATATGTCAAAAAGAAGCACAGCTCTAGTGCAAGATTTCCCAACCGGTCAATCGCGAAGTAAAATTTTGGTCGATACGAATTTCGGTTGTATGACAAGGTCAAAAATAGCCAGTATTTTAATTATAATTAAAAAAAAAGTTAATAGTTTTCTCGTCAGAAATATTGAGTTGTACCAAGAATATGATGGAGTTCTACCAAGCAAATATCAATTTGATCAATATAATTAATGGAAAACTGCATTGAGATTATTTTTTTATTGCTTGCTTCCCCTTAAATTATGATATATTTTTGAAGCATACTAATTGAAGTTTTTTTTGATGTAGAAGTTTTTAAATGTTGAAAGTGAAATTTACACAGAAAATATTCTAGAAATTTGGTAATAAATCATGTAATCGTGTAAAAAGGATTAAGACTACAAAAACAAGTATGTACCCGATTTCGTCATCATTCTTTTAAAAAAAATGGTCAGCAAATAGTCATCAGAGGAATTACACAATTAACATGTCACCGATAAGTGTGTCACGATTTCAGAAATTCGTTCGAAGCGGACAAGACAATAAGTGCCACTAATGGGTGTCATACTAATAGAAAGAAAGTCGAAATGTTGATTAACTTATAGTTCAAAACATCATTACGAAGTGAAAAACGAGCTGTTTTCGTTTGACTTACATCGCGAAAGTGAACTTCTTTTTTTTTGTATTGTCAGGGCTAAGCTTGCCATATTTCCAAAATCACAGATCGGGAAATTCACTATTTTAAAACATCAAAAAAAGATTTCAAAGAATTAAGGAAGAAATCAAGAAAATAAAATTATAGTATAATTTGTAAATAACGTTATACGAGAAAAGAACATAATATGAATTTAAAAAAAACACAATACACAGGAATTACAGGTACTATAATTTCTTGATTGGGTGCAAATAATAGAATTATATTTTGATGCATATGAAAAAAATATAAAATCATAACAGTTTTATTTAAAGTATATTTCCGATGTTTTTGCTTGTTTACGTCCGCTATCTTTGCTCGATAAAAAAAAACATTACAATTCATTACAATTAATAATATAGATAAGTTATTACAATTATTATCATAATTTTGTTCATAACAGGTGGTACGCCAGGCTGTTAACAAAAAGTAACCGAGCCTCTTTAACTACACAGTACACACGTATATTTTTGTACATATTATAGAAATTTTGTTATGTTCAGAGATAATGCGGGACATGAAACTTTTTTTGAACTCGGGACAGTCCCACTCAAATAAGGACATCTGGTAACCCTGGGTCCAAGAGAAGGTTCTCACGTGTTCAATTTCCAGTAAGAACAGCATTTTTGCAATCGATGTATCGATTTCTGTTCGAAGGAATAGGTGTTTGTGATGTCTTAAGATTCCCTATCATCCTTCCAGTCTTTAAATCACGGGCCGTGAACAAGAGCGATTGATAAACCACTATTCATGTCATAGCACAAATCTTTCGTTTCTACTCTCTGCGAAAAAGAGTTCTCGTAGCAAAACATGTGTTCAAAATTACCCTAAGGAATGCCAAGTGTTCCACATTACACAAAAAAAAAATACATCTTTGAAATAACTGTTTTTATAATCATATGTGAACCATCGTAAATCAGAACGAAACACTATTTTAATCGAAAAACGAGTTTTGGACCAAAGAAATGTTTTCGTTTTATCGATTGAATTGCTATTTATTAGTAAAAAATTATTCTGATTGATTTTAAAAATTCAAGTATTTTGAACTTAATAATTGCTATTTCATAATTTTTCAAAGGTACATTACATTATTATTAATTTCCAAAATTTTCTCGAAACTAGCTTAACGTGGTAGAAATGAATTTGGAAAACGCTGTTTAACATATAAGGCAGAAAATTTGCGGATTTAGTTTGTCCATGGATTGCCTTTCTGATTTCAATAATAATACATAAACAGAAATTTCTCTAACGCAATTTAAATTCCAATGTCAAGTTAGTTGTAAACTGATAATATTTATAGTCAAACTTGACAAGTCTCTAGCAATGAAATGAACACGTTAAAAGACATCTTAAATATTGATAAACATGTTAAAATTATACATAATGTCGACAGACGCTCGACAGAAGCTTTTACCTTCAATCAGCGATTCGAAAGGAAGATTTCATTCATCAATATATTCTTCGCATTATTAAGTGTTTAGTGACAGGCGTTTTTTTTTTTTTTAAATAATTTTAATAAACAAAATAAGAAAACGCGTTATAATGACCGCATTTCACTATTCGCTTGATATCAATGTTCGGCAACCTTTTCACTAAGACGAGATCCATGATGAACGTACTCGTAACCAAAAGAAGTGAATCTTCATTTTGCTGACCGAGGGATAGTTTATTGTAAAAACAAAATACACTGATAGAAGTGAGTAGCACCTCGGTATAACGGACTAATGCAAGTGAGGAGAGGAGGTGCGTTATAGCCGTAATATGTTAAAATGTCTTTCCACTTTAAAAATGTTAAAATAATTATCAATAGTGTATATTGTTTATTTTAGGGATAGGATAACGAAACTGTATTTGATTGTAATACACAATCAAAATTCATGTTTCATGCATTTCATTTCACGTAATAAATGCATTCAATCACTTTGATTAAATACATTTAGGTGCTCTGTGAATCAGTGTCCAGCGTTGCGGACGTCAGTGCTACTTTCAGTTTTTTTTACTCGAATTCGAGTGCGAGAGGTAATGGCATGATAATCATTCGCGGAGCATTGTTTATATGTATACAAGTATAAAATAAACATTTTTTTAAGATTTACCTTTGTATATAATTTGCCCGCTATAACCGAAATCAGTAATATCAAGTTGCTACTGTAATTAATAAAATAGCGTACCGAGTAGGGTATCCAATCCCGGACGTTTTTTGTGATCCCGGGATCGAATATAGCGTGTATTGGGATTCGATATTGAGAAACATTTTGGTCAGCGATATTGAAAAAATGGAATTTTTAAACAATTTCATGTCAGTTTCAAAAACTCAGAAATTTTCAGATTACTCAAAATTACCAGAGTGGAATCTTTTTAGCTCTTCCAAGAATTTTGAAATCCAATATCCTAGAAATTTACGGATTTACGCAAATTACCAGCGTGTGACCTTTTTTTAAGCCTTGTATCAAGTACCAAGTGGTGGTGGTCCCATAAATTGTCCTGAGTCATAAGTGACCGATAAACTTATTGGTCGCTAGACTAGAGCAGTAAGATTTCCATACATGCATATTAATCAAAATACGTATTTGTATAATTTTTATTTACATACTGTTCCGAATCATTAAAAAATGGTCCCCTGCAAGCACGGGTTGCCGACCACTATTCTATACATATTTTTCCAAACTGTTTGAATATATTTAAAACAAATTAGAATAACATGTTACATTCGAATAGGTCACTAGACATTTCAAACAATGAAGTAATTATATAAAAGCAGTTGCAGAAATGCCATAAGTTAAAAATTCTTCGCAAACGAAATAAGCATATTTTATTGGTGTTGTGACGTTGTTTTGATTAATTGCAAATTTCCTTTTTAGCAAATTTCTCTCTGGCGAAGAAAAAGATTTTAGCGCATTTCAGTAATTTATTATGTTATTAAAATATTCACGGATTAGTCGGGTAGGTACTTTTTACAGCTATCGATATTAATTATTTTACACTTTATTGCGTATGCAAGTAATTAAGAAAATCCACCCTTTCACCTGCACATCGCCAATAGCTGAAATTAAGCGAGACCCTTGATAACGTATTAGCAGCCCACCGCTGTACTAATTGTTTCCAAACGTATTTTTTAATCCCTTATCTCTTCGGTAAAAAAAAGTTTGAGCATCTGAGTAACAAGCAGTTTCTGTTGACATGAATGAAATCTACATGCTCTACTGCAGTGTCTGCCAAACTGTGTGCCGCGGCACACTACTGTGCCTCAAGGAGTCCCAGGTGTGCCGCGGTGGAAGAAGCCTTAAAAGTGTAAATTTTAAATAATACCTATTTGGTACAAAATCGAGGATTTTAAATTCCTCGGTGAGCTAAAAAAAAATAAAGAAGTTTTGGAAACAATCTGCAGAAAAAGTATACCAAATCGAGGATTTCAACTTCCTCAGTGAGCTAAAAAAAAAGAGTTCCGGAGATAATCTGCGGCATCTTGGTGTGCCGCGGTACTAGTTCCATTCATCACTGTGCCGTAAAGGAAAAAAGTTTGACAGACACTGCTCTAATTGTTTTTTTTTGTTGCTTTTTTATAACTTACGTAAATATATTTTTTATTACACATGTCTTTTCATGTCCCAAAACTGGCTATCTTCAAAATTGAGGAAAACAAGTATGCAGGATTTAAAATTTTTGAGTCAGGCATCGATTGCTCGAATCGCATGTGATTTGGCAGTTTGATATTGTGATTATTTTTTTGCCTTGCTGATAATCGAACCCAGACTCACCTGAGTGGTAGAGCAAGATTTAATCCACTAGTTACTAGACCACAGCGAGTGACCGTTGTTAACTTGTCCTATTTCGTGCGCTTACATTTGTACAATGAAGGGAAGAGTAACGTGGTGATAGAGATATCAGTGATTTTTTAAAAATGGATTCAAAAAAATAAATAATACATGCAATCCTTTTCACAGCTTTTTACTTTTTGAATACACGTTGAAATACAAACTATCACTGTATTACCTTGAATTGCAAAGCATTGACAATCAATGTCGCATTTGCACAAATCTGAAGCATAAGACGAAAGAAAACCCACCATCCTTCCGAAAGTTGAATGGCAACTGGAGATTTAGAATATTACTGAAATTTATAATATCGTCTTATCGTTATTAATGACTTTAATCCACGACTAATGTGACCATTATTCTCGGAAAGTGATTTCTGACGAGGCGAGTATCAGTTAGCCAGGGATTGCAATACCGGAAGCACAATATTCAAAGTGTTATTCCAAAACCGGTATTTCGGTAATCAAAATTAACAAATTCGAATGTTTAGAAACCATCATGAAATAGGGAGTAGCGAGAGCGATTATTTAATTATATACAAGTTCTATCATAGCCCTATCTTTCTATTCCTGCTCTCTTAAAAAAGAGAGGTTGAGAAATTGAGTAACAAAACGGTTTCTGTTGTAATATCTTCATTATGAGGCAATATGATCCAAATTGGGAAGCGGGCGTAGATTCTTTTAAAAATAGCATATTTTGATACAATTAAATTTAAATATAATATTTTAAATCATCTGCCGAAATTCCTTTTTTTAAACTTAAAAGCTAAATATAGATACTAATTTGGCATTTGCAGCTTGAATCCTTTTGATAGAACACGTACGAAACAAAAAAACAGCTATTTTGGGAAAAAAAACTGTGGGTTACTAACCTTTCCATAGTCGAAAAATATTGATTTCATCCTTGATCACATCGTGAAGCTGTCAAAGAAATTCGACTGCAGTATGATTGATCATCCAAACCCAACGATAAAAGCATTACTTGACGATTACATAGACTATCCCCATACGTACGACTTGAGACCACGGAGGGTCCTTTTGCTCAAACCTCCCTATGCCCCTATTACTTCCACCATTCCTTATTTCACCTGCCTGGTTGAAATCGTCTAATCCCGGAGAGATGAAAAGAACACCGACCACTGATAATAATAATCAAACAGGCAACGAAGAAGGGGAACAAAGAATAGAAGAGGGAAAGATAAGAAAGAGAAATAGAGCAAAAGCTTTTCTCTCTGTAAAAGATAAAAGATACCAATCACCGAAATACCGGTATTTATATATTTGTCCGGTATTGCAATCCCTAATCACGGTATAATTCGTACAGGTAGCAGCGGGGTTTGGCCCCAGGCTATTCATGCAATCGTCTACCTGTCTATTAGAAAGTATAGACGATTTGAATAGTATGTTAGCAATTCTTAATTTGTTTACTTCAATACTAGCGCGAACAGGAAAAAAATGTGATAATATTTAAAAACGAGCAGAAATAGAAATTTGTGAGGCGCCGGTGACCACTATAACAAATAGAAAATCGAGACCAGCGAATAGAGCTCGCTTGTGACGCGAAATTTGGTTTTATACATACTGGGTGTATGTCCATTTTTTACGCGATTTTTTTTACGGCACCGTTACGTTTTTTTCATACATATCTGATACTTTTTCACGCGTATTTGAACCGGTTTATCAAATTATATGTAAATGAGGTTTTTTTTACGCGCCTTTGTCTTTCAACCAATGTATGGCGTAAAAAAAGGATTAGGTGTATTCCACTCAAGTCAACACCGTCGCAAATCGAAAATGCTGTTGTGATTTTTTTTATGCCTGCTCCCAATGAGGAGCATGTGGACTTCTAATGAAGGTATATCAACAGATAAGTTTCTTAGATAACTGTTTGTTAATAAGTTTCTCAACCTCTCTTTGAAAGTAGGGATAGAAGGATATTAATAAAAACAATAATCCTTTGTACTTCATTCCACTTTATTTAATATGTCAGGACCGGTTTCGCTCATTGCGAGCATTGTCAACTGATAAGAAATATAATTTAACAATGCTATTTATACAAAATTGAAAAGTTATACACAACAGTTGGCATTGAAAAGAAATTGCCAATTACATTAAAGTGATTCTAAAATAACACAAAATTAAAATGTTCAACACAACTAACATATAATCAAAAAGTCATCCCAGATTCATAAATTCAGAATGCGATTGAAAGTAATTACAAACATAATTAAAATTTGGGAAATTTTTGACAAAGTGATAAAATGCTACATTAATAAAGTGAATATGCTTAATGATATGAATATGCTTAATGATAGTTTTATGTTTTCCCCGCTTCCAAGTAGTTGGTGTGTTCATTCATCACTTAAACAAAATCGACAGCCAGGAAGATTCTACAGCTAGGATTCTATAGAAGGATATAGCTAGGACAGTGTAAGTGGTCAACTAATCGCTCTCGCTATGTCCCGTTTTTTAAAGATAGAATGGGTGGGAGAGGAGAATTAAAGACATCACATACATCCATGCCTTCGGATAGAAATCCATAAATTGATTGACAATCTATTAAAACAGACCGTTGAAGCTGGGATTCAACCCCATGACCTAGGTGTACTAAGCCGCAAGCTGTGAATATCAAATCAAATAACTGGTCATATCACTATATATGCCGAAAAATGTATTTGCCTAACCAATATCAATTGTGACGTTAAAAATTGAGTTACGTGTCAAATTCCGTACATATTTTATTTATGTTTTGGAAACTCGTTAAGATTAAAAATCGGTCTTAAGTTTAAAAAAAAACGAGTTCACGGTCATTAGCCGTTTACGTGATTGCACCAAAAATTCTTTTATCTTTTGAAAAAAAAACTAACAAAGGTGTGTCCATGACGGGAACACACAACAAACATTATATTAAGGCGGCAATGTTGAAACAATCCATGTGCAGTCATAGATAATAGCAAATCGTCAGAGTAAATTAGCATTCGTTTGACACTGTTGTCCACAAACAATGACAACTATGAACAATGCAACAAAGTCAATATGCATAGAGAAATGTGCGGCGCATTTGCATCGATTCACTGAATGCATGCACATTATTATTTGCATGTCAGCAAACGTACTGTTTATATTTTTGTAGCCAAATAAGATGATTTCAAAATGAGAATTCGACCGGCACGCCGTTGTTTTGTTTCAAAGTAAAATATTTTTAATGGCGAAATATATCTGAGTCGAGATAAAAGCTCTGTTAAGTATAATAATTTATACAAATTTAACGTCTCATATTTAAATATGTCATTTAAGGATTGACTAATACGGTAAAATTAAGCTATTGTATTTTAACTAATCATAATATATCACTTTTAGGGTGTTCGCTTTCAATACTTTAAGAATAGGCATTAAGTATATTAAAAAAATAAAAATAGACAATGCTCGTCATGAATGAAAGCGTTCCTGGTCATATTAAATATATGTGGAATTGGTACAAATGAGTATTTTAGTTTTTGAATCATAATATATGTAGTTCCCTTTTAGGGTGTTCACTGTCAATACTTGGTGGAAAGGCATTATATTAAGAAAAAAGCAATATTCCTTTGTACTTATTTTCCCTTTTATTTAACAAGAACAGGACCGGTTTCACTCATGGCGAGCATTATCAACTGATAATAAATATGATTTAACTGTATTATTTATACAAAAACATTTTTTTCATTTCAATTTGACACAAACAAATTATAACATGACATCATTCATTCATCATTGTAGCTGATTGCTCAGCACAAATTGCGAAAATCATTTTTTAATAAATTTTAGACTTTGAAGCAATCCCGAGTTTGACAAAATCTGATGCTGCAATTAAAAAAAACGCCATTCAACGTTTCAGTTGTTAGCAAGTATTGCATATTTTGTCTAAAGATCAGTTTGTTTACGTCGAAATATACCGTCAGGCTAAATTGCCAAATTTCGAAACTAGCGCCCACAAAACATTTAAACGTGAAACACTGGAGATTATTTTTTTAATTACAATAATCGAACGTCAAGAAACACGCAGATATGTTGAAAAATATCTACATTTGAGTTGAAATGAAAAACTTATACCTTGCCAGAATAGTTTTAAAATTTGCCGTCGGTTTATTATTGCTTACATTTGATATAATTTGATTGAAATCAAATAACTTTGACATTATTACTAACACCAAAATCATTCCACAATTTGCATAATTTAAAAATACAATAATTTATTTATGCTAATTATTGCAGAAACGTAATTTTCAGCTACGAACAATTTTTAAAACATTTCTTTTCAAAAATGTTAATTATAAAATAGTCGACATACAGTTTTCTTTTGAACGTGTCCAACGGAACAAATTATATTCTAATTAAGTATCTCAACATCGACCCATAATAGGCAGAAAATCGTAGCCGACAATTTAAAAATCTTACAGGTTTTTTTTTAAATTACTTTCATACTGAGTTCGATAAAGGAATTCCTTAAATGTTGTTAGTAAATAGTAATATATGGTCAATGCATATCCTAATGTTATACTGACTACTTTAAGTTCTCTAGATCAGCGCTTCTAAACCGGGGTCCACGTGAAACAAACGATAGCAAGTCAAAACGATAAAATACACAGTCCCTAACAAATATCAGGCGAACGAGATAACGTTCTAAAATTTCTGTCACTGACGTCCTAGGCGATATTGGACAATTGTTGTTTTAAAAAAAAAATTACCTAATTGTGTCGCTTAAGATCTATTGCCGATTATCAATCGAATTGTGTTGTTGTACGAGTACAGAGCTTGTTATTTAGTGGTTAAACCAGGGCTGTAGAGTCGTGTAAAAAAAGACGACTCCGACTCCAAAGGAATTTTTCAATAATTCTATTTTAAACTATATATATACTGTGTCTACCATAAAACCATCTTTAGTCAGCCTAGCGTGCAGTGGCAACACTGTGGACTATTGTGGTTTGAATACCATCATTATAATTTTTTTTCAAAGCATGGGTCCGAGACGTATGATTTTTCCGACTTACAGCCGTTGGTTAAACCTCTTTATATGTTATCTTATTGAGATAGTGGGAATTATAAAAATATGGCTAGAACAGCACGGTGGTTTCTAATATCCATTGATATGACCCATTATGAAAATCAGATGATTAGGAGGGAATTTGGGGAATTGCAGTATTGCAGGCATTCATTAATGAAAGTGTGCGTAATGGTGTACCGTAGCCGAAAAGAACGACGTTTAACCACTCGTCTTTCGGACCGTCAATAGAATAAAATATTGAAAGTTACAAATTCTATTCAAATAACCAACGACATTCAGAGTCACGGCCGGAACGCTTCGATTACGTGCGAATAGAAATCGGTCATCAGGTGAATATGTTTTATATTATTTATGTTAAGACGATACTGCCTAAGGACCAGGATCGGAGTCTGCGGAGAGTGAAAGCTATTTCTCGTATACGATATCACGTACCTAATAACTTGCTTCAACAATAAACAATTCTCTCTTTCCCTTTCGAAATAGAACGATGCAAAACTATCAAACGTGGTGTATATATTTAATATACAATAATGTTGCCGAGAAATTCATAAATAACTTAACTTTTCGCTTGTTAAATCAGCGTTTGAATAAGGTAACATGACATTTAAAATATAATCTACTAAATGCAAATAAGCCTAGAACCAAATTCCACTTGTTCAACGCTTGCATTCTGCCAGTACTGTATTACGGTAGCGAATCGTGGCACTCGAAGAAGACTCAGAAAAACCGTATACTTAGCTACGAGAGCAGATGCTTGCGTCGGATTATGGGGGTGAGGTGGTTTAATTTTATGAGGAATTCTAAAATAAGGGAACGTACTGGCATGTCATGGGAGGAAGTAAAGCTATTGGCGGGAGACAGGGAATCATGGAGGTGCCCCGTGGCAGCCATATGCTCCACATAGGGAGGTCAAATATGGTCATGGTCAAAGAATATGGTCAAAGAAGAACATAATTGTTATATTTGACATATTTGTCGCCCGCTGTGGTCTAGCTGGTTAGAGCTTGCTCTACCGATCAGGTGGGTTTGGGTTCGATTCCCGGTAAGGTCAGTATCAAATTGGATTTTTTCAATTTTAATTTGAGATTTAAGACATGGATGTTTGTGAAGTTAATTCTCCTTGAGTAAATCTCATGTTACTTTCAAAAATTCTCATCGAGTTTATCTCGTATGACATTAAACTTCAAAATATTTGACGCATTGGCGAAAGCTGTAATGTCAAATATTTTTTTAAAAAATAAATAATAAAAAATAACATGCTTCTCAAAGAGGCGAAACACGTGACACAAATTGTAACAGAATAAGTGAAATAAAAAAGTTATCAATTTTTGTATTAAAAATGAATTTCCACATAGCTACCGCCGAATCTATCAAACACAGCAAGACGGGTATTACAGATCAAATTAGTTTTCGAGTTGAAAAGTCTCATAAAAATGGTCATTAACAATTAGTTTGACTTGCTCTAGATTTTAGATAAAATAAAACATTGAATTCGACGCTCGTAAGATCTACGTGATCACGCACACACGTCAGGTCTACTCTTGAAACAACGAGTGCTACGTGATGCCAACCTGGTATGCGGATAAAGAGAAATTTCTTCGGACCTTTCACGGCATTTCATCATTCATGCAGCGTCCATCCGAGCGTTTCATCAGCGGCCATAATACACGTAATGGATGCATAATGATGAATTGCACCAAGTAAAAAACACCGATTATCCGGAACTCGATGCATTATAGTTACGACACGTTACGGATAACCGGATGAATACATATACGAATCAAATTAGATTGAGAAACGAACATGCACTGTGATTAATTTGACGCGTTCTGAAATAAAAATACTTTCGGTCTGCGTACAATAAAAGCAGGGAAAATAAAGTAAACATAACTCTCTTGCTAACTGACAATAAATAATGATTTGTTTAATATAGTATTAATAAAAACAATAATCCTTTGTACTTCATTCCACTTTATTTAATATGTCAGGACCGGTTTCGCTCATTGCGAGCATTGTCAACTGATAAGAAATATAATTTAACAATGCTATTTATACAAAATTGAAAAGTTATACACAACAGTTGGCATTGAAAAGAAATTGCCAATTACATTAAAGTGATTCTAAAATAACACAAAATTAAAATGTTCAACACATCTAACATATAATTAAAAAGTCATCCCAGATTCATAAATTCAGAATGCGATTGAAAGTAATTACAAACATAATTAAAATTTGGGAAATTTTTGACAAAGTGATAATTTAAAAAAAAATTTAAATTTAAAAAAAATTTCCCAAATTTTAATTATGTTTGTAATTACTTTCAATCGCATTCTGAATTTATGAATCTGGGATGACTTTTTATTTATATGTTAGATGTGTTGAACATTTTAATTTTGTGTTATTTTAGAATCACTTTAATGTAATTGGCAATTTCTTTTCAATGCCAACTGTTGTGTATAACTTTTCAATTTTGTATAAATAGCATTGTTAAATTATATTTCTTATCAGTTGACAATGTTCGCAATGAGCGAAACCGGTCCTGACATATTAAATAAAGTGGAATGAAGTACAAAGGATTATTGTTTTTATTAATATAATGCCTTTCCACCAAGTATTGACAGTGAACACCCTAAAAGTGTTTAATATAGACCTACAATGTGCTGTCTGTGTGTTTGGTTTTGCCTCAATTTCGTAAGTCAAAATAACCAACTGTTTGTCATAAAAAATAAACATTTTTGTCTAATGACTAACCACATTCAATATTCGTTAGGTGGTTGATTGGTCGTTTCAGCATGCATCACGTTAAGCTGATAAAAGCTTTATAAATACAGTACTTGGCTATAATGCATGCGGGAAATGGGTATAATTAACCCGCATTGAAAATAAAATTGTAAGGAAACAAATAGCTGTACCGCTTACTTAACGAAGTTGCAGTAGGTGAATAAATTACCATTTTTCTTAAGACGTTCAAAATTATACTATTGATTTTTATGTATTCAATGAATGCATAATCACCCGGATACATTAATGCAAAGCATAATAAATGACAACACATGTACAATGAATGTAAAATATCTGACGATGTAAAAAATAACGCTATATTTTATTATTTGTTTAATTTATGTCCGCTCCCATTTTTTTGCGCATATAGCCTTCTAAAGCAGGTATCTCAAGACAAGTTTTTTTAAAAACTGTTTGTTACTGAGTTGCTCAAGCTCTCTTTTTTGAAGAGAATAGAAATAGAAGGATAGGACAAGTGGTTAACGAATAGCTCTCGTTACATTCCGTTAATTTTAGGATTAGAAGGGTGAGAGAAAATTTAAAGACATTACATAGACCCATGGCATTAGACTGAAATCGATAGATCGATTGAAAAATGATGTTCGTTCTATGACTCGAACTCAGCCAACATCCGACAGTATAACAATAATTAAGGTACCGTTTTGCTTGTGTGGACGATTTTAATATCAAGGGATTGTTGCAAGTGATTAAAAACAGCGTTTATAATACTTATCGCATACGAGACGAAAATTTTGCAAGTGAATGTGACGTTTTCCTGTGAAAAAACTAGTTACTACTCGGTTTGCTTGTTTGTACTGGGGCTCTCACCTTTACGTGTTGTAACCGCAATATTCGCGAAAGTATTACATGCCGTAAAATAACGTGTGCATTATGTAATCAATACAAAATCTGAAATACAAGCACGTTTCTTATACTAATAAATTTACGAAAAAATAAAACAATGCATACTCAATTAGAATGATAAATAATATGAACACCTGAAGCAAATATCATTCTATGTCACATCTCTTGTCATTTTTAATAAATCGATCATTAAAGTTTCAAGTCTTGAATAATTTTTAAAACTAACATTTCACTATAAATGTTAAATGTTTTGTGTATTTTATTATATTTTGTTATATATAATCCACTTCAAAATACTATATAATATTTACGATGTCTTAAAACAAATCGTTTTTCAATAAAGTCATTTATTGTGGGAAAAACATTCAAAGTTCTGTCGTAGGTTGAATCTACACCTTTTTTATTAACACGTTTTCACGGAAGACTATATTTTAACACAAAAGTAAATACGTTAAGAAGTTCAAAAAAAGAAAGATATTTGCTAGTGGTTTTTATATGTATTCAGAAACAAGATGCCAAATGAAAAGCGCCCACTTCAACTCACAGATGGACAACGGATTGGTCGATTATTTTTTTTATTTTATTTAATAATTGGAAGTATTCGAAGTGAGTACATTATGACAAAGTTTATTGAAATTTAATTTAAATAAGAGGTAGACGAAATTCGTTCATTTAAAATGGATTTGGCAAAATGAATTAAATTGGTATAACTTCATTGCAGTAAGATGAAAATAGCAGATAATTTACCTAAAAAAGAACTGTAAAATGTATCTGATTGCTTTTTCGACACCACGACATATTTTTCTAAAGTTTTGACTTTTATGTTTTAAAATATCTTTCATATTTTGTATGCAACTAATAAACTGGCTATTTTTAAGAGATTTCATTGAGCCCAGGGGTATAAAGACGATTGAAGATTCATGGTATACTATGAGTAACCGGAATCTACTGAAATCGAGCGCTCAGAATGAGGTTTACATTTTTATTCAAACTTTTCATCTTTAAAAGAAGCACTCGCAATTTTACTTTTAAATTGTAAGTTATTGAATTATAATACGCCTAAAATTAACAATGATGTATTAAACTAACGAAAGGCGTTGAAATTCCAGGATCGGAGGCGCTAAGCACAACAAATGGAACAACGAAGTTATCAATTTTAATTTTATATTACACAGTTACCGCCGAATAGATCAAAAAGAGATTGTCAATTTTATAGATAAAAGTCTGCGTCTTTAGTCTTTAAGGCGTACAGGGAAAAGGGGCACTAAATGACATTCTCCTAAATCGGTATCTTTGTTATCGTCAACGTGTTGCCATTTAAAATGAAGAGAAAAGAGAAAAATTTAGCTTTCGTGAGGAAACAGAAAGGTTTCATTTTGCGGTAAATAAATACGGTAAAACGTATAGGACAGTATAGATGGAAAATCCGATGTCTTCTTTATAATGTGACGTTATGTAATTATTCTATGGAGTGATTCATTGTATAAATTAACATTAATTTATTGCCAGCATTGTCTACGAGGTTTGTGTCACGTTTACTACCGACTTGACTTAACTCCGGAAAGAAAAGTAAAAGTGATAATACGATATGGAAGTCACGATCGAAAATGAATTTAAATCGGGAGGCGTGTTTAGACTGTAAATTCAATTAATAAACATGTAATATGTTACGCTTAGGCAAACGTTATTTCTTGATTTCTCCAGTATTTTTTTTTGTTGGTTTTCATACCTGATAATCGTGATCGTGCGCTGTCGGATAGGTCATATTGGCAATGTTTAGGTGGCACTGTAAAACACTCCTCGTTCAATGTCAGTTTTACTTCGAATAGTCTTAATTTCGTATCGGAAGATCACAATTCATGTATCGTCTGTGGTCAAGTGCAAGATTTATAATGGTTAGGAACGGAACAATTAGACAATTCGTAAATAATTAAAGATTATTAAAATATAACAACATTTTTTAGGTTGGTTAATTCATTATAATAAAAAAAGAGAGTTGTAAAACACTGCACATACATTTTTTGAAAATAAAGGTTTTAATAAGTCTGCTTTGAATCGAAAATCTTTTTGATATCGAGCACAATATTGGTGAGTAAAATTCTTATATATCTGGTGCTTAAGATTCTTACAATCCAAATCATTTGGCATTCGGTTACATGCAAGTCGACAATAATAATTTTGAATTCGCATTAGCAAATATGGCAAGGTGAATCAAGTACAAATGAACAATTGTATCTAAATTTGAGTTTGATAACTCTGTTACTCCACTGACTGGTTCAGCGCTGTTAAGTTAATTTCCTATTGCATTAACCCTTCCGAATTATACGTAAGTAATTAATTTGTATAATAATTGCGTATAAAAAAACACACCCTCTATTTTGTGTCAATGATTACTTTGTTAACAAATAAGCTGACGAAAGATAGTCGGAAGATGCTTCTCAAATCTCTTGTCGCAATTTGCAGCACAAACACTGTAATAAAAATAATGTATTATTTTATTTTAAGTTACGTAGATCGGTATAGTAAATTAACATGAATGTAATTTACATGAATGACCGAGCACGACAACAATAATGTTGAGTTGTGTGAATAATTCATACATCCAGATGTTGTTTGCGGTCGGCCAGGTGAAATCTTTCTACAAATCTATTAAATGGACAAGTGGATGGTAGACTTTAGTACGCGAGCCAATACGGACTGGGAAAATTGCTGATATATAGAGGAATCAAGATTTTTTATTTTACCGCATTTGTCGTGGGTTAGTAGTAGGGCTTCCAATTAACCGGACTTTCCAACTAACCGGTTTTCGGTTTATTTCTGGCAAAAAAACCAGTTAACCGGTTTAAACCGAAATATAGCGTATTTTGATTAGGTAGGTATGCAAAAAAAAATTGTGGAAAATTTTAAATATTTGTCATAAATGCTCAAATTTTAATGAAAAATCGATAATTATCTTATAGATGGAACACAGAAGGCATTGTATATATATATACAACAATGACAATCAAATGTGGAAAAATATTTTATGATAAAATATGTCAAATAAAAAAATAGAACTTGATAATAAAACTCGTCAAAAGAAAGATATTCAAATAAATGCATTTATTTTTTTAAGCATATCGACTAGATAGGACATCCGATGCTTAGACAAAAATATAGTAAAATACAATAATATTAGCTTATATTATGTCTCCACTCCCACTTTGAAGCATATAGACTAAACAACTATTTTTTAACAAGAACTGCTTGTTACTCAGTTGCTCAACCCCCTCTTTTTTCGAAAAGAGAAGAGATTAAAAGTTATGGCTAGAACATGGGTGGCTGATCACTCTCACTACGTCATAGTAATTAAAGGGATAGTGGAATAGAATATTAGGCATCACAGAAATCTATGTCATAGAAAAGAAATCTATGAACTGATTGCGAAAATCCGTCCGTACTGGGATTCGAGCTCGTTTGGTCCGCAACCCAAAGAAACGACGTTGGCCACTCGCCCATGGACTCGGCGTTATCATTTTCATCATGTGCAGACCATAATACTTAAACTATAGTTGATAATAACAAGCACAATAATAATTATTTTTTATGATAACATCAATTATTTATTGGGTATATGTTATTTTCTGAACAATTATTCATACGATACTAAAATTTTCATTTACGTATCACGTACAAAATTATTTACATAAAATTATATTTAAAAAAATCACAGTTCACAGTGTGTTTGTTTATCTATTGCTCAAGAAAATAATTCGTAAAAAAAGAATGCATCGAAAATGTTATATTTCACGAAGCTACGAATTTGAATTCAAAAATTGTATCAATCAAAAATAGGCACCAAGCAAAGCTGTATTTGAATATAACTTTTATATTGTTCTAATTAAGATAGATATTGTGCTATTTACCTGAAAAATATCAATGACTTCTTAATTTCCTATAACCTCATAATCGGTGCGTATAAGCAATTTGTATATTACTGAGAAACTATCAATAATCTCATTGTTTTATTAAAAAGAAACATTTTTTCCGCATTAAAAAATACTTAAGTAAATAAATGTATTAGCATTAAACTAACACAACAAACATCACACATTCTGACTAGGTTTGTCCGTAGCTCGCCCTATTGTTAAATATTTTACCTAAGTTCGTCGACTTTGTGGGAGGGTAGCCACTAGCCACATCTGTTATTAATTTAATGACACTTAACAATATGCAACGTGTTATGTTTAAAACTGAGAAAGGATATGTACTTAGGTTATAAAAATACGACTGCATCTTTTGTCAACATTTTGCAAACGGAAATGTATGAAGTTAAAAAAAAGTAACCATATAATTGAACATTACAGTAAAAGTGACATGGGACAAAGTTCTTGGAATAATTTTGACCCCCCGTTAGGTAAAACTTTACAATTAACTCTTGGTTATTAGTTTTCACATATTGCATTATGATGGAGAATAAAAGGTTGATACAATAATTAAAAATATCATATTTAAAGCAGCGATGTTTTGCATTGTTGATTTAAAGACAAAATCAAGTATACTTAGAATAATTATAATGCAATAACCACGCAAAGGAAGAATATACCTACTAAAAAGCACACAAAAAAATATCAATGGGTAAGGAGGTGTATATTTTGACTCATTAATTAAATTGTATACGTTTTAAAATGGTACATAGTTATATGGTATCCTTATTAATAGTTTTTTCAAGATTTATACAGATGATTTGTCAAATTTACAATAAAGGTTATTGAGTGGCGTGCATGTAAGAATCATTCCGTCTTTTGATAAATAATTGTCAATAATTACGAAAAAATATTAAATTATTTGAAAAAGTCATTTCTGTTCACAACATGGACAACTTTGAGACATAAGTAGATTTCTTTATACAATTCATATGCATTTTTATAGTGTTATGTAAATTGTTTCCGCTTCTACGCAGTAAATTCATTGTAAAAGATTTTTCTTTTTGAAAAAAAATGAAAAATAAGAAAAGAGTATTTTTGATAAAACGCGGTTAACCGTGTGAAATAAACCAGTTTTCGGTTTTTTTCAAAACATGCGATAAACCGGTTAACCGGTTTCGGTTTAAACCGGTTTGGAAGCCCTAGTTAGTAGGTCCTCCAATTCCGGTATCCCGTCTAATTTTGTGGATCCCGAAATTCTGAAATAGTGATAGTTGTATTCCCGGGATTTGGGAATTGAGAAAATTTGAGAATGTTGCGCGAAAGCTAAAAAAACGTGTCGTGTCTTTTCATTTTGGGAATTCCATAAACTTCTGGAATTTCGAGAATGATTTTTTGAAAAATTTCAGAATTTCAAAATCGCTGAGTATTTTTTTTAAATCCCGAATCCATACACGATTTGATGGTCAATTCCGGAATCTCGGGAACACAAAGAGGTTTCGGGATTGAATGCTCTAGTTGGCAGACATGTCTGCGTTCATCGTTTTTGTAGTGGCTCTTGAGAAACAATTGTGCTGTCTGTCGGTCTCTGAGAGTATAAAATATGTATAGAGACGAATCAGTAAAAAAAAACACGAATGAGTGTTTATGGGGAAGATACATTGTAAGTGTTAAATACACTGTAAATTTTTAATTATTAACAAGCGATGGTAAATAGGTAATGCGAGTACTAATTATAACGTTTAACATGCAACTTGGAGGCGGTTACGATACCACAAACTACTAACCCCTGCTTAAACGACGGAAGATTCGCGTTACAACACGGTCGTCAATCATTCACGCACTCTCTCTTATAATATAATACATTGTATATTTGCAAGTGACTTATTTATGGCAGATAAATTATGTTTAAGTCGTTCAAGCGGCCGCAATTCCAACCGCAATATGCATACTTTTCCGAGTAAAAGTGCAGTCATAATGCAAGGCAATGCTTGCATTATTTTATAGTGCAATCGTTGCAATTTTGCGGCGCTTTAATAATGTCAATGATGATGGCGTTGGCAATGGCAATTGGCACAGGTGCAATACGGAGTTTACAGTTAAGTAGAATAGGCACAGATTTCAAAAGACTTGGTCAACCTTTTATTAACCCTTTGCCCGCGTCACCAAATTTAGCGAACATGCCCTGTACGCGGCTGCTTTTTTGCGGATTTTGTTATAGCGTTTTCGACTATAAATATACGTTGTAATATTTTTCAACTAATCAAATATATTAATTGCCACCTAAAGTAACTTTTTCAATAATAAAATACAATATATTTCTTGTATTTTTGGTTTAATTCAACAATAATCATACAATTGCGGCGTGACGTCGCCATATTGCAAAATACTGCCACGCGCGACCGAGAACACTGCGCCACCACCATACAGTGCTTATAATATTAAATTCTCGGAACAATTTCAATTTCACCGGCACTCGATCGCTTATTTACATTATCCAAAATCTTGCACTGGTGACGTATGTTCACGGCGTGTTCCAGAAATAAATTATTTTAGCTTATATTGAATCTTTTTTGACTAATGCCATCTATTGAATTTGGTAAAATTTAGTAATATTTTCAACCAAGTTATACAATTTTAACACAATAGATAGCTCTTATATAGGGTTTGAAATTTCCATGACATCTATACGTGTCACACGCGCTGAGGGCCTGTTCGCTAGGACATGCATAGATGTCATACGCGGTGAAAAGGTTAAGAAAATGGTCGGTAGAAGTTTTTTATTTTTAGCTCTTTCAAGAATATTGAAGTCTGAAATCCCGGGAATTGAACGATTTGCCCAATTGTTTAAAATTGCTTTTTTGTAAAATGTCCAATTTAATTTGTATAACGTCCAATTTGGTTTTTAAAACATCCAATTTGGAGTGTTAAAACTGTAAATCTTTATTACTCGCACACATCAAATAAATGTTGATGATATGACGTACATATTGACTTTAATTAAGACTAACTCACACACATAGTTTGCGCAATTAAGTAAGCCGGCGAAGATGGCATGCCGTAGAAAGGATAATAAATGGCACCTAAAAAAATATTACCGCTGGTCGGTCGATGCTTCGTTTCCTATTATTATGTAACGAAGACGTGTCGACTGCTGATGAACTGGTCAGCGTATGACGTCAAATATCACGAGTGTATGTATGCATCGATATTAATAAGAAACCGCTATCGATTTAACATAAAAATTAAGAGATAAGGTCAAATAAACAAGGCAACTATGCCCGTCATCGGTGTAAAACAAGGTAACTATTTGGAGAATCTGCTCGAATTCATAGATTGTCGTATTAGATTATAAGAAGCATCTTTAACTCTTGCGGCTCGGAGACTAGAAAAACACTTGTCAGCCGATGGGGGTCTTTTTTGACCCCAGTGGTTTCCTCATTATTGGCCTTATTCTTATGAATTTCAAAAAAAAAAATAGTCCAAGGGCTTAAAAATATCACTTTGCATCATTCCTCATACATTTTTTTATAAAAATCTGTGGTTTTTTAATAAATAATCATATTTTAAGTTGCGCGTAAAAAAGACGTCATCCCAGCTCACATATGAATTGACTACTGACGAGTGTTCTCAGCGTTCTAAGTTATCTTACGAACAATCGTTATCGCGGGCGCTAATCACCTGATAAGCGTTATCGCGTATTTATATAAACTACAAAAGGTCCAAAAAACTATGATATAAGAATACCTTAACTATAAACATTGTATCACCCATATTAAAATATATATTTAAGAAAATCTTGGTATTGGGGTCGCATTTCTTGAGCTTAGAAACGGAAAAGTTAAATGTATCTCAAAAGAGGTTTTTTTTCTACGTGAGCTGTTCGAGAATAAGAGAGAGTAGTAGAAATAAAAGGATTGGGTTAAGACATTACCAGTGGATAGCTCGTCGCTTCTGCTACACCCCGTTATTGAAGGATTGTAAGAGTGTAGAGGGGGAATATTTAGATATCACAAACATGCTGTTCATACCAGAACTCGAACCAGTGAGATCTGTCACGGGAGCCAACGACGTTTATCGCTGCGCCACGAACCCGACAATAGATTTGTGGATGGGTTATCAAATGGCATGAATATTTTTAATTCGTTCACCCCGGGACTTTGGCGGTCATGAAAAACGAAAGGTAAAAGAGCGATTAGTTTGCAGTAATAATATGTCACTTTAAGCTCCATCCATGCTCCATTCCGTAACTTGTAGTTTGTAACTTGTAGTTTTGATGTTTGGCTATTGGCCTTGTCATGGTCATACGTAGACAAACAGAATTTCTTAATCGTCTCTATGCTGAAACGTCGAGATTATTACTGAAACTCTTATTTCTAAGGGTGTCACATAAAGCGTATGCGATAGTGTACAATCGAAATTTCAAATATATTCATTGGATCGAAAAACTTATTTTATATCATTATACTTATATCAACAAGACTTGACATCGAAAATATATATGCAATCTGGCGTCTTCGGCTTGATAGATCGCAAACGTATACGCACATGTAGAGTAAAACGTGGCGGAGTAATAGATATATACCGACAATATTGCCGTCGCTTGGTGTTCACAATATCGTTCGGCCATATTGAGGTTGAGCATGGCCAATACGGGGCAACATATGGCAATGCTATAAAGTGCCACACATATTTAGCAACATATCGCCGTAAAAATGGTCATTATCAAGGACCTTAAAATATTCATTCATCCGCCTTAAATTATTGACTATTTAATAACAGTGACGCGCCGATGATTCTTTTGAAACGTTAAGCGATTAGAAGTGATTTTTCGTAGCATACAAATTTGTTGATTAATTTACGAGATTTACCAGTTATAAGCCGTGACCTAGATTAAACATATATTGAAATGGAGTGTTGAAATTGATAACCTGTTCATTGCGAAAAAGAAAGACCTTAAAAAATCGCTTGCGTGAAACATATTTATTTCAAATATTATACATGTATTCATCGAATTAAGATTTTAACGAGAATCACAGAACTCCGCGGGTAATTTTTTTAAATAAAATCAATCAATCTTGAAGATCAACTACTTATTTCGATAAAAAAATCGTCAAAACCATTTGGAGGTTTATGAGAATTTTATTCAGATGTATTATATTTGCGTTAAAAAAATATTATTTAAATTTTAAATTTTGACGGCAAAATTTTAAATTATAAATTTTGACAATGATTTGACAATGATGAAAATGAAAATGATGATGGAAATGAAAATGATGAAAATTTTAATTATAAATTTTGACAATGATTAAATTTTAACGGCCACTTTTGAAAAAATGAGAAAACCGCTTGCGAAATATAACAAAAATACCTTACTAGGAATGTGATAGTACAAAATGCTAGTCATAAAGGAGTGGTAACAAAATTCGATCTCAAACCTTGTTTCATCAGACTAATTGGGTAAAAAAATATGGATAATCGAAATTATCAGATTTTTTATTGAGCTAGGTTTTTCTACTTGATGCTGCCAAATCGCGAATACTTTTAAGACACATAAGTTGTATTGGGTTTCATTCTTGTTGATCGCACGGCCCTATTGCGACAACCTCTTCGTCTTGTTCCACTGACGCCAATATTACTTTCATTGTCTCAATATCATTACATATTTGGAACACAGAATCGGTCGTATTGAAATGCGACAACACGGCGACATTTTCTTAGTCGCATTGGGCGCACATTGAAAATGGTGCTATTACTCTTGTGATGTGTCAAAGCCCCCTATAGAAGAACTTAAGAGAGCTATGGATGTATCCTTTATCACTTTATTTTACTGTTTTGCTGGATCTTACTCCGGGGTGGGCTGAAGGGGGCCCACTCGAGCTCTTTGATAAATTTTACTAAGATTTTCGAGCCTCTTGTTTAATATAAGAGAATACAATATTCTCAGATCAAATTAGTACATAACTGCGATTTCTGACTTATATATTATCTAAGACAGCTTCGGTATACACCAGTAGTTTCCAAATTTTATGTTACTGCGCCTCCCTTTGAAGAAAAAAATATCTTCACGCCTCCCCATCCTTTATTTTATATAGTAATAAAGACACGTTTTAAAAAGTAAATATTTTGGACTGTTCGCGCCTCCCAGGTTGTAAATCGCCGATATACACACAGCAGTACATTTTTAGGTAACTTTCATATTGTTACATATTATAAGTGTATTAAGTAACAATCGATTGCTTATTTAAGTATTGCATATAATTGCATATGAGTGATACGAAATTCCCTCCCTCTCCAGAACACCGAGAATTGCTTTAAGATTAAGCGAGCCCCTTGACAACGTCTTGGCAGCTCACTGCCACAAGGGTAATTTTATTGACACTTTTAAGGAATTTCAAAGCTCGGCTGCCAATTGCCATGTAGCAAAAGTATTTTATTAATTTTCTTGTGGAATCTGACATCGGTTTCTTCACTGTTTTCGTCAAAAAGCCATAATCTGTTTCCGATAAAAGTGTTTGAATACTTCAATTACACTCTGATCTATTAGTTGTGGCTCAAGCCCGTGAAGTCCGGCACGGAAGCACAGAAAGCTAACCGCTACGCCATAGGACCCGATAGTGAATACGGTACTTAGCTATATAACGTGCGTGAAAGGAATATAAAACACCAATTATATAAATTTGTCGACTCCTATGGCACAGCGGATAGCGTTGTGGGCTTCCGTGCCGGACTTCACGGGTCCGAGTTCCAGTACGAACAGCATTTTTTCGATCGATTTATCGATTGGTATTAAGTCCCCTGTGTGGTCGAGTGGTTAACGTTGTTGGCTTCGGCTACGGAGGGCCCGGGTTCAAATCCCGGTACGGACAGTTTTTATAAATTGATTTTTCAATCGATTTATGAATTTCTGTTCAAAGGCATGGATGTATGTGATGTCTTGAATTCCCCCCTTTCACCCATCCTATCCTATGAACGGGGCGTACCGAGAGCGATTAGCTTACCACTAATCCTGTCCTAGCCCTATTCTTCTATCCCTACTCTCTTTGAAAAAAGAGAGGTTGAGCAACTGAGTAACAAGCAGTTCTCGTAGAAACACTTCTGTTGAGATAAACTCCATTAGGAGTCTATATGCTCCACATTGGGAGCGGATTTAAAAAAAAAAATTAAGTGGATGAAAGTTCATCGTAAACAAATTATTAACAGCAAATTCGTATAATTCGTGCTATTTTTAACAATCCTGATAATCGAGGTTCAACTGTGTGTTGTATAATAATCGCGATGTCGTATACCTAACTGTGATACGAAACTTAGTATGCGCATGCCGGACTGTGTTGTAAATATTCATTCACTTTCTAAGCATTTCAGTTATCATCGGACGAGAATGCTAAACGAGATAATGCAACCGTTAAATCATTATTTATTTGAACAACAAGCATTGCGTAATGAGGTGTGTGGGTTCATGATTCGTGATGCTAATAAAACGATATGACTTCCAAATAAGGAATGCTGTATTGTAAAATAGCGCCAATATTTAAAGGAGAATTCAGTTTCTTTTAAATTAGCATATCGATAATCTAGCACTGAAAAAACGTATCATAATGTTTTTTTAAATTTATTTTTAACTACCTTCTGATATATTTAGTTATAATTTTGATCGATTTTTAAATCATACATTTTTTTTAAGGAAAAACGTTTTTTTTTTTTAAACAAAAAAGTTACAAGGTGAATATATTTGATTAACATAAATAGTTTCCTGTTGGCGTTTTCCCGGTTTTGTAGCCGAAAGGTCAACGTCCTTGGTAGTTAGCTATTTTTGGCTGTGAATACGCAAATACGGCTCGGTTCAAAACGGTTAAAAAAAAAAAAAAACAAGTATTTTTAGTTTTACATTAAGTACTTTGGAATGATATTTTGTACGTCATCGAGCCATTTTGACACTGGTTTCTAAACATACTTCCAAAATATTTTTTTATTTACTAAATTACATTCACGGTTTATTTTTCAACATTTTTTGAATTGGCTTCGCTGATCTGGATTATATTGTGAAAAAATCCCATTTGCTACTTGCTTCTAGAAGAATGATGCATTTTTTTAATTCCATGTACTGCGGAACATATGTCCTTCTAACGTATCTCAACATAAGTTTTTCTATGTGAACTGTTTGTTACTCAATCGCTCAATTTCTCTATTTCGAAGAGAGTAGTAGATAAGGTAGGACAGGGCTAGTGATCACCTAATAACTCTTGCAACGCCCCTTTATTTAAGGATCGGAAGGGTTGTGGGAGGGAATTTATAAACCTCACAAACACCCATGTTTTTAAACAGAAATCGATTAAAAGCGTGTTGAAAGATATAGTTGAAGGTGATTTCGCTTTCCACCCATCACCAGGCAGTTCTGAATGACTTATTATATCTTGTTATTTTTGCAAAACTAAATATTTACTTTGATATTTTTGGCTTATTACAATCGTGTTCGACCAAGTAAAACACAATTCAATGAATCGATTGAAAAATAACTAATTGGAATCGTTTTTTGTGGACATTAAATATTTCATGTATAATAAATAATTGGATTTCCTAGGAAATTATTTACTAGTAAAAAATATATAAACATTCTAAGCATAGGTCAAGATTCGCAATAAAGATTACGACCTGTTGAGCAGGAATATTTCTTGAATATATTTCAATAATTTGAATTAAAAATCGATAGTAAGATAAAGAACATATAAAAATCTATCAAATTTAGACATTTAGGACGACAAAGAAATATTATATTTCTTGTTTCAAAAATATGTTTTTATATTGAAAATTCTCATATGATATCCATTTCGTGTGTAATTCAATCTGAATTTTCTTCCAGACTAGGTTCGTTGGCGCGGTGCAACCGCCCTCCGTCCAAGACTGACATGGGCCAGGAGCAGTCCGCATTGTCGACGTGCGACCGCCGCCACAGCAGGGGCGCCGCCCGAGCGCCCCCTCCCCGCCCGCCCAGGGAAAGCCCACCCAGAGACCATTACACCCCGCCCACGCCACCCAAGCCGTCGCACAAACGCTGTAGTCACTCAAGACACTCGTCGCAGCAGAACCTTGACTGTGCGTCGCACAAGGCCAAGACTTCGTCGCTGAAAGACGGCGGATCCGTCTCCAGCGGGTACACCTCATCAAAAACCGAGTGCTCCTTATCTTCAGACAGACGGTCCCACTTACAAGTCTACACGAACATCCACTACAAAGACGTCAACAACAACGATATCTATAAACCACTTAAAATAGGAAAGAACAAGTTGCACAAATTGAAGATACTGAATGCCGATAAAGACACTGCGATTTACTTAGAAAAGCATCTCTCGATAAAGTCGTATCTGCAGCAAGACGACGAAGTGAAGAAGAAGAAAGCTGGGCCTCAACTGCCAGAACCGGCACCTAAGAAGTCGGGTATAAGGAACTACACTCCGAAAATACTGACGGAAAAGAATCCTCAAAAAGATTTAGAACATTGGATATAATCAAAGAATCTACTCTGGGACGGGTTTTTTGTTGTTGTAGTAAAACAGATAGTGAGTGTGGAAATTTTTTGCGTGTAAGTTGTTTTGTGACATCACATTTTTATGAATATCAAACTATATGTAGTAGAAAAAAAAACTAAACGGCGCAAAAAAACTTTCAGTCGACTTGTGAAAACAGACGTGTAAAGTTGTCTTTGAAATGTAGTGGTGGTCATGCATAATAATGTATTTAGGGAACAAAAAAAAAATAATATGCAACAAAACTAAGAATAATTTAAGAAAAAAAAACAGAATAATCGAAAGCGACGAAATAAAAATAAACAAAAATAACAGCGAAAGCTGACATTAATCGTCTTTGTAATCGATATATCAAGGTGACCGAATACAAAGAAAATTTTGATTAAAACTTATTGTTAGATTTACATATATTTTGTCGCGTTTTAAGTTTTACTTTAAAAAAATAAAGTACACACATTGAAACAGATTTTTTTTACAATAAAAAAGTGCTTAATACTAATGGATTTTAGGTATTTAAAATGTGGACTTTTAAGTGATTGTTAAAAAATTGAAACCGTTTAATATGTAACGATTTGAAAGTGAAAATAAATATAACTTACAAAAGAACAGAACAAAAAAAAAAAGTGCGCAAATCGAAAAAATTTGTCCACCTTGGCGGCAGATGAGAGTGTAACTTTGCTTTGGTCCAGAATCGAAAATGGCTCCGCCAATCTTGGCCCCCCTGGCAGCTTTGGGAGGTCTTGCGCCGTCGCCGTTCGCCCTGGCCAGTCTCCTCCCGATCCTGGCGGTAGGGCTGACGTACCTACGGTACCAATCGGCGGATCCGGAATCGCACCCTAAAGACGTGACCAACGTAAGTCTGATTGATGTGGCTTCATCACGTATTATATATTATGTATTCAAATGAATTGACAGAACTCTATACTATAATAAGGTAAATATATAAAAAAATATTTAGTTATACACGAATTATGCGACCAGAGTTCTGACGATACCGCGGGGCAGACGTAGCTATAAACCATAATGCACAAACCCTTTTTCAATTTTGTGGCGGCCCTTTTCTTTTCTCAAACATTTATTTAATTAATGTAAGAAAGCTTTTTCTTAAATTAAGGAGAGTAAATCGGTTCATAGATATAGGCTTACAAATATTATGTCAAATTAGAAAAAAATAGTTAAAAATTTACAAAGACCAAGAATGGATTCACTTATGTATTAAATATCAATGAATCGTAAATATTTCACAATGAAACGATTTTTAATAAGCAAGTACTCATAATCCCTTTTTTGCATGGCTTATTTTCGAAATAACACGGTCAAAATAATATAATGGAACCTATTACTCATTTATCTAAATTCACTTAATCTTTTATATGTCTTTGTATGATGCCGATATTGTAAATTTAGACATAGTGTAAGATAAACACTATTCGGAGATCATTTGCTCCACATTACAGACGTACATGGTTTGAAAAAGATGTTAAAAAGGAAGCACCTATACATGGCATAACAGTTAACATTGGCGGTATGGATAACATTACGTAACACCGTACATAAATTTGACATTTAAAATGTAGACATTAACTGAATGAAAAAAATAGAATTAACCAAAAACAGGGCAAAAGCTTATAAATAAAAATATTTACATAAATATTCAATAAGGAAAAATAGATAGTAAACAGTAAGCAACATAGAACTCGCTGCTCAATGTTAATTTAATATTCGAACGGCCCTTGCCAATGTCATCTCAAATAACCGGCGCAAAAAACGAATAATAAAAGAAACACTATGGTGGTTTCGGTTACGGCAGTGGTGCACAAGCTTTTTGAATGAAGGGCCATTTTATCAATTTTCTAATTTTTCGCGGGCCGCAGAGGGTAAAAGTGTTGAAAAATAATGATATACACCCAATACTTTTTTAACGCGATTTTTCGGACAGCACCGTTACGTTTTTTACGCAATTTACTCGATATTTTTGATACTTTTTAACGTGATATTTTGATTTTTGGAACCGATTAATCAAATTATATGAATGTGGAACATTCTGGAACCAATGTGTCGCGTAAAAAAATGATTAAGTTCATAGTATAATATACAGATAGCGCCACTCTTGACAAATCCATATTATTTTAAGAATGTACCAACCGTCAAATAATACATGTCAAAATTTCATAGCAATCTGATTATTAGTTCGCATGTTACAGTGGTTTTAGTGATGCTACTTTTGTAATTTTCAAAACAATGGAAAATATCTGATATATCCTGATATTTTGATTCAAATTGATCGTTGTTCTGCAAATCGATCGATTCTAGTTGTAATGATGAATCGGTCTCGTTGATGGATGCTGAGAGGGGATTGGGAAATGTTTTAAACAACAAACAACGCGTGTTTTGAAAACAATATTCTAAAAACATACTTAACATGCACCACAGACGGTACTCATGGTAAAAAGATGAATTACGGGCGCAAATGTATACCAGTGAAAATATAGTACTATTAAATAATTAAGAATAGTATTAAGTTTTATATCAGTGACGATTTAAATTATAAACCTTTGCTACTGCATAATTTTTTCACATATCAAACACAGATTTTTATCATATTTAATGAAAAATTTGATGATGAAGTACTTTTTATTTTGGGCCGTAACAAATGCCGTTTCGGGCCGCGGTTTGTGCACCACTGGATTAGGGTAATTCATTTTTACGAAACGTTAAGACGTGTTTCGCCTTTTTGAGAAGAATTACTATTAAAATTTAATTTTAAATTCCTAAAAGATGTGCGGTTGCTTATGTTAAATGAAGTCAGGCAATATGTTAATATGTATTATGTAAAAAAAAACAGATTCATTTCGATGGAACACTTTGATAGACGAAAGTTAACAGTCCTGTTTGGCGCGTCGGTCGTAAAACTCTTGGGTAGTAAACTCATTAATTAATTGATTTATGCTGCGTAATACTATTGAGAAACAGCGCGCACATCTCTGATCTTGATATTACATAATATAGGCCACCTAGAGGTGAAGTGATCCAACTAATAAAATGGTATTTCTATGACTTTTAAGTACAATCACGTCTTTATTTGGTGTTTTGGTGGATTGCATATTTTTATTTTACGGATATACAACAAACACTACTGCAACGTGTATTTTGCCAGGGCTGTTGAGTCGGAGTCGTGGAAAATGAGCGGCTCAATTTTTTTTTGAAAAATATATTTGATGATCTGTATTCAAACAAAATAGTGTTGACATTTCATCCTTGGCTGACTAAAGATGATCTGATGGTATACATATATATATATATATATATCAGTTAAAATGAAATTAATGAAAAAAATCCTCGGAGTCGGAGTCGTTAATTATTTTAAAGCTGGAGTCGGAGTCGGTTTTTTTTTACGCGACTCCACAGCTATTTACTGAGGTTACTTCACGTTTACGATACTTATTATATTACAACGCATCCCATTTATTTTTTATCTAAAATACCACTTGGCTCACTTCACCTCTAATATGCCCAAATGTACGCAGGTGAATTGGATCGAAACTTGACCAAGCAGAATCAGATTCTTTACAGTTGGATGAGCAACAATGTGAAGAGAGATTCAAACGGACAATATTCAGCCTTCAAATTGTATTATTGACCTTAATTTTTTTATTTTATTTTAACCAATGTAAGTATATCGATTACCAACAAAGCAACGCGTTAAACAAAGTATATGTAGCATTATGGCAGCACGAATTGTAATGAAATCTCGCAAGCAACATAATAATGTCGATTTTTTTGTGCTTCCATACTAATTAGAGAATAGAAGAAAAATATAATCGAAGCAGTTGAAAGTTTTAAATTAATTCGATAGAATAGTGCATATTTATTTAATATTCGAAATCAATGAGCATACAATGTAATGTCAACAATTTTCACTGTGTTGTAAAATAGGGCATCCAATCCTGGACCGTTTTTGTTTTCCTGAAATTTCGGGACAGCATTCACTATAAAATCACCAAAAATTTTTGGTCGACGATTTTGAAAACCGAGGAATTTGCGGAATTCCCAAAATGACAAAAATTTAAAACATTTTCATTAAAAAAATCCTTTGGTTGCCTATTTTCAACAACTTTTAGATAATTTCGCACTTCTCCCGAAATTCCGGAATTAGTACTATCACAATCCCGGGATTTCGGAATCACAAAATCGGAACTACTTGTTGTAAAGAGTAGTGACACAATGACATGGCTAATTTCGAGGGGATGACAAATGATTGAAATGTATGGAAAACAAGACATGTTGATAGAAAATGTATGAATCACGTTTTTAATTTGATATACATAATATGACGCACATATTTTAAAGTATTTGTCAACGAAGAAATGTATTGCAACCGAAATATGATTGTTTTACGAAGGTGGGGGGGGGGGGGGGGGGGGGTTGCTTTAAACAATGTGAATGAAAGGAAAATAGGAATATTACTGTAAAACAAAAAATATCAATTTTCAACTCGTTCACGTCAATAAATTAAATTTTTAGTTAAATATGAATCGTTTAAATTATGTACATTCACACAAGTTTTGTCACTAACGACCCAGGTTTCGCCTTTCGGCATCTTCAGGCGTTCAAGTTCACGTCTGAAGATGTTGAAAGGGGAAACCCGGGTCTTTAGTGACAAAACTTGTGTGAATGTACATAATTTGAACTGTTCAAATTTAATATTGAAATTCCACCAAGCACAATTGTTAGCTATTTTTTTATAATCATAACATAACCTAGACTCTTACTTCTATAAGTTTGCGCACGGAAATGCGATGAACGTTGAAACTAAATATGCAACCCCCCCTCCGCAAAGCGCATTCTACCTACCTCACTTAGTCGACTAGCTTAGTCTGTATTGAAAAGTCGTGCCGTCATCATACTGATTATCGCTTCAATCATGCCTAAACCTTTGCGCTCCCAAGCTAAAAATATCATCGCCAATGTAACTAAGTTTTGTAAAGAAGAAAAGCTAGACGGATCACAATTAATTCCACTGTTTAAAGCAAATGAACGAATTGCAAAAATGACAGCTATGAAATCACTGTATTACCAACTTCTAAAAAAATCCCCAATTTTAAAAAATAGGGAAATTTATTAATTTTATTGCAAGTCAGAGTATCATTTGTTTTTTTTAATAACAATAAAATAACTGTTTTTTATACACACTTAGTATGTGAAATATTTTTAGCAATAAATAAATGGCTTATTTTAAAATATGAACGAATCCTAATGGTCCTTTCCAAAACAGATCTCTTTATGCTATTCCATTTTTTTTTGTTTATGTTAGTGTAAGAACAATTCAAAATATAAAAAATATGGTCAATACAGGAGACAAGCTTATCAAATCACTCACAAAACATAGGATAAGAAAAAAAAACTAGCATAATAAACGATTTTGATATGTGCGCCATCAGGCAAAAAGTTTAATCTTTTTACGAAGAAAAGAAATACCGACGCTTTGAAGTCTTTTAATGGTTTTAAAAACCGATATAAATTATCAAGGCAAACCAGAGTATTGGAACTCAATTACTATTTATATTAAAAACGTATATTTTGAGTATTATTAGGGAATAAAGATTTTCAAATTCTGGCAATCTTTTTTTTCCGACTGCCATACCGGAAATGCATGCAGCGCCATGGTCCCGCGAGCACAAGTATAGCGGTCGCACAGTACGGTTGACGGCAAATAAAAAAATATATTATTTTCTATGGATTCGGCGGTTACATCTCAACAGAATATCTTTGACGAAAATTGCTTGTTATTTAGTTGTCTTCTAGTTTTCGGAGAAAGATAGGATTATAACAAGAAGATTCGTCAACTAATTCCGTATGAAACTTTCCATAGTGGGATTCCAACTCGTGAACACCGCAACTCAAGACAGCGACGTTTACCACTGCTACAATTCTGGTTTTAAAAAATTTGTCAGTTTTTAAAAGTCAAATGTAGCAAAAATTTTAAAACAAGTTTTTCGTTCAAATAAATATATGTATGTACGAATTCTAAGCAAACAAAAATTAGAATGTTAAGAACAGTTAATTACACGGATATCCATAAATAAATGATATAATGATTTTATGTTTTTCTAGAAATAATTAATTGAATGTTTTCTTCTTGATTTGAATGACATGCAATATTTCCATGACGTATCTCAATTATAATTTGTGTCATTTCAGATTCTTCCAATATACGACTTCGTCATAGTGGGAGGTGGATCAGCAGGCGCCGTGTTGGCATCGCGACTATCGGAAATCACCAACTGGACCGTACTCCTCATCGAAGCCGGAGGAGACGAGAACGAGATATCTGACATACCAGCACTAGCGGGGTACACCCAACTCTCCAGTATGGACTGGAAGTATCAGACACTCCCGCCAGCAGACGCCGCATACTGCCAAGCGATGATAGGCGACCGCTGCAACTGGCCGAGAGGAAAGGTCCTGGGAGGATCTAGTGTGTTGAATGCCATGATATACGTCAGAGGAAATAAGAACGATTACGATTTGTGGGAGTCACTTGGAAACGTTGGTTGGTCGTATGACAACGTGCTCCCTTATTTCATGAAGTCAGAAGACAACAGAAATCCGTATTTAGTCAAAACTCCATATCATAAGCAAGGGGGTTATTTGACAGTTCAAGAATCGCCTTGGAGGAGTCCTTTATCGGTGGCTTTTGTTCAAGCAGGGACTGAACTCGGTTATGAAATTCGTGATATCAATGGTGCCCAACAGACTGGATTCATGCTTGCTCAAGCGACAATCAGAAGAGGTAGTAGGTGCAGTACAGCGAAAGCTTTTCTT
Source organism: Himalopsyche tibetana (assembly GCA_030503985.1). Lineage (NCBI taxonomy): Eukaryota > Metazoa > Arthropoda > Insecta > Trichoptera > Rhyacophilidae > Himalopsyche > Himalopsyche tibetana. The sequence continues at coordinate 10,764,129 of JAPJYX010000011.1, read as the reverse complement.
AGACCAATTAGAAGTAGAAAAAACTTGCACATAGCACTCAATTCACAAGTGACCAAAATTTTGATTGACGAAAATAGAAGAGCATACGGTGTCCAACTTATGAGAAACGGAAAAACAATGACAGTGAAAGCGAATATGGAAGTGGTCTTATCGGCCGGTGCTATAAACACTCCTCAAATTTTAATGCTGAGCGGCATCGGTCCAAGCGATCATCTTGCACAGCACAACATTCCTGTTATATCAGATTTGAAAGTCGGACATAATCTACAAGACCACGTAGGGTTGGGTGGGTTAACATTCATTGTTGATAAGCCCGTGACGTTTACGAAATCAAGATTTCAGAGTGTTTCTGTTGCTATGGATTATATAGTCAATGAAAGAGGTCCAATGACGTCTCCGGGAATAGAAGGACTTGCTTTTGTGAACACAAAGTACGCACCTAGATCAGGGCAGTGGCCGGATATACAATTTCATTTCGGTCCTAGCTCAGTCAATTCGGACGGAGGAGATCATATAAGGAAAGTGGTTAATCTAAGAGACAGAGTTTTTAACACAGTATACAAACCGCTACTAGAGGCAGAGACTTGGACAATATTACCTCTTCTTTTAAGGCCAAAGAGCAGTGGTTGGGTCAGACTGAAAAGTAAAAATCCAATGGATTACCCCACAATCGAACCGAATTACTTCGCCCATAGAGAGGATGTTAAAGTACTGGTAGAAGGAATTAAAATAGCAATGAACGTGTCAAATACAGCAGCGTTCCAAAGATATGGTTCAAAACCACTCACAATTCCAATGCCGGGCTGTAAGCAATACGAGCTTTTCAGTGACGAATATTGGGAGTGCAGCATGAGGCATTTTACATTCACGATATACCACCCGACTGGAACATGCAAGATGGGACCCTCGGATGACGTTGACGCTGTCGTGGATCCAAGACTACGAGTTTACGGAGTAAGTAACCTTAGAGTGGCAGATGCTAGCATAATGCCGTCAATTATAAGCGGGAATCCAAATGCTCCCGTCATTATGATAGGCGAGAAGGCTAGCGATTTAATCAAGGAAGATTGGCTTTTATGATAGCGGCACGAAAGTCATTAAATATGAACAACAAAAAACATAGCTTTAGAGTGAACCTGGTGAAGGAAGAGTTTTTGAATGTTTCTATAGCAAATATTATTGGGCGTGTAAAAACTAAAATCGATAAGTCCAAATTATGTAGCAAAAGATATTTTTAAACAGTTGGATCCAAATCCACAGACAAGTTATCTCTAGTAAAGTTTTTTGTCAACTAAGCATTGACAACAGACAATCTAACTTTCCCTAACTCAGTGGACATGTCGCGACCCGAGAACTACGTGGTTCTAAGTGTATAACAATGAATACCACCATAGGTACTCGGAGACTACCTCATTGTTACTTTTGTTTTGCAAAACATCTACACTTAGAACCTTGTAGTTCTCGGCTCGCTTTGTGGGGAACCAATGTAAATAACCGAAGAGAGTTTTTCGAAGATAACTTAAAGCAAACAGTTTAATTTTCAACAATAAAAACGGCATCATTTGTTACAAAATAACATGTATACGTTCCGAGAATTTTAGACCATATTTGACTCATAATAGGCAGAAAATCGTTACCGACAATTTATTGTATTTTAAAGAAGATTTTTTTAAATTACTCTCTTAGATCAGCGTTTCTCAACCGGGGCCCGCGTGGAACAAACAATAAAACATATCAAGCGAATGAGATAACGTTGTAAAAAAATTGCCACTGGTGTTCTTGGCAATTTTCAAAAATAATTGGTTTAAAAAGCAATTTAATTAATTGTTTCGCTTGAGATATTTTGCCGATTATTAGTAATATACATATCGATCGTCCAGTTTATTAGTCAGACAACTCTTAATAATTGTTTCGAGACAACAGTAAATGTAAGATTCGAATGGTCACTTCTATCAAGCATTATTCAAATGTTTTTTTTTGATTTCGACTGAAGGTGCTTGATGGAAATTCAACGTTTATTTGGAACTATTTTCATTTTGTACACTTCCACAAAAATCCTGGTCGAACACGACCCGGGTTTCGCCTCTCGGCATCTTCCGGTACTACTCAGTGCGCGAATGCACTCGAACTGACAAGATGCGGAGAGGCGAAACCCGGGTCGTGTTCGACCAAGATTTTTGTGGAAGTGTACAAAATGAAAATAATTCTAAATTATTCATATGTGATCGAGATATACATGTATGATATATTTTGTCCAAAGGACAAAATATATTTAGCCGCCTGTGTGGTCGAGTGGTCAACGTTGTTGGCTTCGGCTACAGAGGGCCCGGGTTCAAATCCCGGTACGGACAGTTTTATAAATTGATTTTCAATCGATTTATGAATTTCTGTTCAAAAGTATGGATGTATGTGATTGAATTCCCCCCTCACCCATCCTATCCTATGAACGGGGCGTATCGAGAGCGATTAGCTTACCACTAATCCTGTCCTAGCCCTATCCTTCTATCCCTACTTTCTTTGGAAAAAGAGAGGTTGAGCAACTGAGTAACAAGCAGTTCTCGTAGAAACAGTTCTGTTGAGATAAACTCCATTAGGAGTCCATATGCTCCACATTGGGAGCGGACATGGTTAATAATAATAATATATTTTGTCCAAAGGTGTTTACAGATCAATTACTTAAGTCGGGTTCAATAGTAGAAGACAATGACAGATTTGTGAAGAGGCCCAGTCAACATCAAAATGTTATTTAGTTATGTGAAAAATTTCGGCTTTTGCATTTGTTTGTCTTTTTAATTTAACGGATTAATGAATCCGATACAGCGTAAAAGTTCACACATAAAAGAGTTGCCTGATAATGATCTGAGGTATCGATAAATAGGTATTTATGTAGGTGTTTAACAATAAGAAAAATAAACAATGTTACCATTTTTCAAATTTTTGTTACGTTGGTAAAACACTTATTTAGAAGTGGTTAGTGGTACAGTGATTCTTGACCTTTTCGAAGTGCACTTTTGATCATTAGAAAAATTGTGGAGCACCAAAATCGTGTGATAGATTCGGCAAAATCTAAATAACATTAGATTTTTCGTTGGTTTTCACTATTTCGCGGATTTTTATGCTTTTCTCATTTTTTTGCGGTGCACTAGCAACAAGCTCGCAGTGCACCGGTTAAGAACCACTAGACTAAAGAAAACGATAGATTTGGTAGATGAAATAAATGGTAGAACAAGAAATCTTTTCCAATATACGTTAATAATTAATAATATCAAACCAGCTTGATAAATAACGCGCTAAAAATATAATATTTTAAATGAATTAACACAAAACAGTGTAAATGGAATCAATTGTCGATTTCGAAAATTTGCTAAGTATTAAGAGCACGATTTCATAATTATGTTAATGATATTGTAAATACTGCAAAGAGCTTTGGTACAGAGCAGACACCGATTGTCACACCACTGTTAATAATGTAAAAACGACCGAATAAATATGTTATTTGTTATAATTTGATTTAAGTGTATTTTTGCGAAAAAAAATGGTGATACATGTTTGTTTTTAAATGCGGATAAAGACGCTAGTCAAAAAATGACATAAAAAATAAGGCTCAATTAAAAAAATATACAATATTTGCAAAATAATGTCCTGTTTTTTTTATAATTTATATTAGAATAAAATAAAATGAAAATTTTGTTGATAAGATAATAAAAATAGCATTAAGTGTTAATAAAAGTAAAAATTGCGATGGAGTAATGCTAGAATAAAATTATTTTTATATGTAAATAAATTCAATTTTTTACTATTCATTTACTGTGTAATGTAAATAAATATTATATTATTTGAACTACCGTGTTTTATTTTTAAAAAAATAATTAATACCTGCTTTATTATACAGCATGGCTTGTATAAAAAAATAGAAAATGTACAATCTTAATTTAAATTGTAGATAAAAAAATTCAAAATAATAAAAATGGAGACAGGAAGACAGTGAATCAGAATAAATAAAATCGAAGATACAAACCAAAACCAATTTAAAATTTGAAACTATGAAGTTTTCAGAAAAATACTCTAGATGTCGGTGTTAGATGATTTTTATTTCGCATTCAATTTTGTAGATTTACGTAAGATTTTTATTTTTGATGGAGAAAACGTATATTTTTCCTGATAAATTAAGAATTTTAAGGATGGTAAGTTGGTATTTAAAATTGATTTAATAAAACGTCTTTCATAATAAAAATAATAAAACATTTTTAGTACTTTTTCCACATAAAATTTATTAGATCAGGACCGGTTTCGCTCATGATGAGCATTGTCAACTGATAAGAAAAACAATAAAACAGTGATATTTATACAAAAGTTAAGTGATAAAAACAAGGTATGACAAACAATTGGTATTACAACCTAGCAAAAGAATTGAAGCAAAATACAAGGAAAATAAACTATAAATAAAAAGTTGAAGACCACTTAGCAATGAAACTATTATGACAAAAACTGTTTATTTTTTTTTCTTATCAGTTGACAATGCTCATCATGAGCGAAACCGGTCCTGATCTAATAAATTTTATGTGGAAAAAGTACTAAAAATGTTTTATTATTTTTATTATAATGCCATTCCACCAAGTATTGACAGTGAACACCTTAAAAGTGAAAACGTCTTTCACTTGATAATGACGTACAATCGATTTAAATTAACATTATTTAATATAAGAAAATTCCATACATTATACCCCCTACACAAAAAAACGGGTTAGACTTTTTTTTTTTTTTTTTAAATTTAAGATTTCGACTGAAGGTGCTTGGTGGAATTTCAATATTAAATTTGAATCGTTCAAACTATGTACATTCTCACAAATTTTGTCACTAACGACCCGGGTTTCGCCTTTCGGCATCTTCAGGCATTCAAGTGCACGGATGAACTTGAACTGACACCTGACTGACTGTCAGTTCAAGTTCATCCGTGCACTTGAATGCCTGAAGATGCCGAAAGGCGAAACCCGGGTCGTTAGTGACAAAGTTTGTGAGAATGTACATAGGGTTACAGACTATTGTTCATTAAGAATAAGTGAAAAGTTTAGCTATCTATCTAACGATGAGAACAATTTGATAATAATAATACATAGGGTGACTGTTCCTATAGTTAACCGTGTCCAGTAGTTAGCCTTTAAACTTAAACATAAATAATAGTGTTGACACTGAAAAAAAAACAGAATTGTTCAAATATGTGTCGGTAGTTAGCCACTTGAAGATGTATATTTGTAATAAACTGACTTCTAAAAGCTAATACCTATGAAAGCCTAACTACTGATTTTTGGTGCTGGATTGTTTTGGAAACTGTTCTTATTTTATGTATGGAAATATATCCGTTTTTATTTTCATTTGATTACATTATTTGGGACCTGTTTTATAAAATACATATATTAATTATTCATTAATTCAATATATCTTTCGAAAAGAACACCAGTCCCTTTTGACTACTGGAACAATCGCCCTATATATACATCAACACTCTCATTTCTCAGATTCTTAAAGTATAAATTTTGTACATTTTTCTTTGTTTCCAGCAATATAAGGATATGACTACGACAGGAATGGTAGTCGCCATCTGTTCACCCTGTAATGAGGGTCAGACATACATGCTTTCGTCAATTTATAAAAGTTTCCGTATTGCAATTTAAGCACTTTAACTGGAAACACATCCAATGGCGTCGTGTATTAGACTAAAGGTCTCTCAATTTAAAACAGCAGTATCTGTCCGCAATATTTTTCGATCTCTTTTTCAGAATCTCCGGAAACAAACGACATTATTATTACCGACAAGCTGAAAGCATAAAATAAAACAATTCCATCAATCGGAAAGGTATGGAAATGTATTATTTGTATCACTAGTGTCATTCAATAAGCCGCCTAGCGGTTAATTAGTGTTAAAATTGAAACCACGGCAGCATTTACGACCGAAAATTAACTTGCTAAGAATAAGTACTATCGTAAGTAAAAAAAGAATTATTGTTCACACAGATTGGCAGTAACCATCACGCTTTGGTGTTAAGGACAAATGAAAAGGTTCATATTAAGAGACAATAACATCTGATGATTTTGGACTATATGCAAATTATTATTTTTTAAATTTTTAAAAAAAATATTTGACATTACAGCTTACGCGAATGCGTCAAATATTTTGAAGTTGAAAGATCATACGAGATATACTCGATGAGAATTTTTGAAAGTCACATGAGATTAACTCAAGGAGAATTGACTTCAGAAACACCCATGTCTTAGATCTCAAATTAAAATTGAAAAAAATCCAATTTGACACTGACCTTACCGGGAATCGAGCCCAGATCCACCTGATCGGTTGAGCAAGCTCTAACTAACTAGACCACAGCGGGCGACATATAATATATTAGAGTAGCAGAACATCAAGTTGCTTTTATAATTTAAGATTTCGACTGAAGGTGCTTGATGAAATTTCAATAGCCAATTTGAACAGCCTTCCGACTTTGAATAAAATACTAAACATGACGGGATCTCCACTCCTATACCCTATATAAATATAATCATAAAACCTTTTCCGACAAACAAATAAATACAATTCTTAAAACCACTCACTACTCAAGTCTGTGGGCATTCCCATGATCCTATCCTTTTCGCCAGCGATGGCTTTAAACTCGGTGATACATTTATTTATTATATAAACACGAAAAATTCGTTTACTAAGCGTCAGTTTAAGTTCATCCGTGCACTTGAACCCCTGAAGATACCGAAAGGCGAAACCCGGGTCGTTAGTGACAAAATCTTTAACGATTCAAATTTAAGTTGCTTTTAGATTAACAAAATAAATACGTCAACTTTTGCCAACCAGAGAATATCAGAGTCACTCGTTCAACGCGAATGAAGGGGTTAAAATCTTACATGAAAACATGGATACTCATAAATAATTGTTTTTTCAATACATCTTTAAAACAAATGAGGCACAAATTTAAACGTTTGTCTGCCCTTGGAGGAATTCTCCCATCGAGTCTGCCAAACTTTCATTGGAGCTTACATCGCCACACTGCGCGCTGCAAGTCTATGGGCCTTAGAAATGTAAGGGTCTGGTGAAGGAGAAGGCACTGAATAAATTCCTACCACTTAGACTTAACACCCTTGATACAGCATTTTTGTTGCACCTCTTACTTGAATGTGCAAATCTAACGGAAATATACTAGCCAAGACCTGTATGGTTTGGTTAGGGCTACCAACGCACTGCGTTGTCCACTAAGAAGGGTTTCCCAAACTATGTTCCGCAGAACACTGGTGTTGGAATGGTTATATATGTACGCTGCAACAAATTTATTTAAGCATCTAGTACTTTATATTAAAAACGAGTCATGGTTAGTTTCCACTGATGTTTAAAACATAAAATATTTAAGTGCAGGCGGGATTTTATTCACTAAGAGCTTTCTTTACTCATCTTTTTCAGTAACATATTTTAAGAATAATAAATAATAAGTAATTTAGTAACATATATTTTTACTATCATAATTTCCCGACCTAAAAAATAAGCCGTGTTCCGGTAACATTTCCAGATTTGAGATGTGTGCCATTGCAAAATAAGTTTGGGAAACCCTGCTATAAATCATGTTGATTAAGTGACATAGTTATCACTGAAACGAATATTTAAAAACATTTTTTTTTTTTTTTCACCATGTCCGCTCCCAATGTGGAGCATATGGACTCCTAATGGAGTTTATCTCAACAGAAGTGTTTCTACGAGAACTGCTTGTTACTCAGTTGCTCAACCTCTCTTTTTCCAAAGAGAGTAGGGATAGAAGGATAGGGTTAGGACAGGATTAGTGGTAAGCTAATCGCTGTCGATACGCCCCGTTCATAGGATAGGAAAGGTGAGAGGGGGGAATTCAAGACATCACATACATCCATGCCTTTGAACAGAAATTCATAAATCGATTGAAAAATCAATTTATAAAACTGTCCGTACCGGGATTTGAACCCGGGCCCTCTGTAGCCGAAGCCAACACCGTTGACCACTCGACCACACAGGCGGCAAAAACAATAATTTAGCAATATTCATCATTGGTGGAAGGTACTGTAAAAGAATCTAAGCATTAACAACTAAACAAAGATGAATGACCCTAAAAGCCAGAAGTGCTATTTTGGGATTGGGTGGGTGAGGAGGGTAATTCAAGACATCACATACATCCATGCCTTCGAACAAAAATCAATATATAAACACTGTGCGTACTGTGATTCGAACATCCGTGTTCTAAGCCAACGACGTTTACACTAGACCACGCAACCAGAATAAGGCAGATACGCATATTGCAAAAATGTCTGCGTGGGTGACCAGATCTGAAAATCAGAATTTGAAAGAATATGATGCATTCACGCTATTGCATTGCGAGCCTAGAGTGACGAAGTCTATATTTAAATTTAATAATTAATTGTGGAGCAATTGTCTTACTGGACCTGACTTTTCCGTATAATTTCACCGCTTATTAGACCGTCGATTGATTTCCACTAGGAAGTAGTGGAAAATTCTCATCATGTAATGCAACGGTTAATATGCCTCCAGTCATAGCTTTAATAACATGGTAACGTGACGGTACTCAGGCAATCGTTTAATGTAAAAGCCTTATAGCAGTGATGCACAAACCGTGGCCCAAAATGGCATGTGTTGCGGCCCAAAATAACAAGTTCTTCATCACCACATTATTTATCGAATATTATAAAAATCTGTGTTTGGTATGTGAAAAAATTATGCAGTAACAAAGGTATATAATCTGAATCGTAACCGATAAAAAACTGAATGATATTTTGGATTATTTAATATGAGTATAGTGTACGACGTTTATGAATCGATATTAAAAGTACTATAAATCAATTGAAAGACAAGAACTTTTTCATTGAATACAAAAAAATCTTATGTTAGATATGTGAACTAAGTATTGCAGTACTAAAAGAATACAATCTGAATCTCCACTATCAAATAAAACAAAGAATGTGACGAAGTCTCAGGGAGAACTTTGTAAACAAAAAATGTATCAGCAAACATTGCTGTTGAATCTTGTCGTGCAAACAGAGATTCGTCTTGTAAATAAAGTTATAAATATGGTCATTCTTAATAAATAAATAAGAAAACATCGACGAATCTACCGAAACAACTGTTTTTTACTCCATCAATTGCTCTAACCGTAGATGGCATACAACACCAGTGGCTCTCATTTTTAAATGAAAATAAGTTAAATAACTCACTGACTAACCTCAGCTATATTTAAGGATTGATTTTTTAAATTAATTAAATACAGCGGATCGACTACCAACAGTTACGCGAAAATAAGTTTGGATGTTTTCCTAACGGCGTTTGGTAATAAACTGATATTTTTTCAATAATTTTATTAATTAAACTATGATCACTTATCGAGAGTTTGGAATTCTTCAATAAATGTTCAAAAGTTGTGATTTTTTTGTTTGTTTGGTAGTTGTACTTTATTAATTTAAATCAAATTGCAAATGTTTAATATCTTTGGTTTAACTGCTCGACATAAGTGCTCTGCTTTTACGGATAACATACCACTGTGGTATGTTTTGTCAGCATTCATGGTTGGAAATATAGAATAAGTTAAATGAAATTAGTTTATAATTGCCAGCATTATCAAGGATAAAAAAATAAGATTATATTAACGCATGTCTTGTTAACAATAAATGTCTTGTAATATATAAAAATATATTGAAAGTGTTATGAGCGATTAACATCGACTATGTCGAATGAAGCGTATTTCGCGTCCCTCGGTGATATAAATATATATGATATAAATATTTTCTTTTTTCGAAGAACACTGGTGCATGGTTCAAAATCAGTCCCGTACACTGTACGGGACTGATTTTGAACCCGAGCAGTACTGTACGGCGTACAGTACTGCTCGGGCCATGAATGTGAGGGGTAGACTTCTTTTATCAGTCGATAGCGTTGTGCAAGACGGCCATACAACGCTGGCTGCATATACACAACAGATGGTGGTGGGAAACCAAAACCAACTTGCCCTTTTATCGGCCCCCAGAAATGAAAAATAGCACAGAAGTTGTGGAACGTATTTATTCAAATCATTTATGTCACCGACTGCGAAGAAGACAATATGTAAACAACGACTTTGGTTCAGAATGATAAGATTTTTATTATAAAGGAACTAAGTTTTCGATGGTAAGTCATTCTTGCAGACTGGAACAACAACCTTTCGTTCTTTCTTGCTCTCAAAAACTTACAGCTTCTGAGAGTTCTTGATCTTCGTCGATCAGGTACTTAATTCAGAACTTTTCTTATTTAATCCGTATGGAACCAAACTTGAGTGCCCGCGTAACATAATATATAGATATAACATTAGAGCAGGTGTCACCAAAATTTTCGAGAAACAGATAACATTAATTGGATATATCAAACATGATTTTGTGTGACATTTAAGTAAATACCAAGTGGGAGTATTTATTTCACTTTTCGAATATTAAAAAATCATTGCCATTTGAAGAGTATCCGTTGCATAAAAATTAGCTATAATGCAAAATGAATTTAATTTTTAATAAAATGTTTTCATTTCAGGTGTTGTGAAGGTAATCTTAAAGTCGTCTGATCTTGAAAAAACTGGAACTCACGATATTGCATTTTAATTTATGCATTTGAGTTTCTTACAAAGACACTTATAAGCTTAACATACAATAGAACGTCGATTACCCTGACTAATTAGGAATCAAGGTAGTCCGGATAGCGTTAAATCAAATAATCGAAAAAATCACTATTAACCGGAAAAACCGAGTACATCATTAATTTTTACGTATACTTAGCTATCTGTTGTTGTTAATACTGCCAAATCACAAATACACACTTTAAACCAGTGTTCTTCAACTTATGGTCCGTGGACCGGCACCGGTCTGCACGAGTTTATTGGCGGTTCGCGATAACTTGTATGTTTCTAAAATTTACGACTCGACTTATTGTATTAGCCTTTTAGCTGCCGTATATAATTAATAGTAATTACCTAACAGGCCGGAAAAATATTATTTTATAAAATTTCGATAGAATCTGGATAAAAAAATATTTTCTATATCTTATACTGAATTTATAGTCCAAATAGTCGAAAACAGGCTGTGTGTAAATATGAGTATCTGGTTGACGCTGGTTCGCGGAATATTATTTTCCCCTTTTTAACGGTTCGCAGATGTTAAATAGTTTAAGAACACTGCTTTAAGCCGAATCATTTCATCTGAGTTATACATTATAAGCAGAGAAAAGTTTTATAATATGTAGTACCAATATTCTCCACCGCGCCCCGCCCCATTGTTAATGTTTCAAATGAATCTATCTTGATATTTTTCCACAAAGGCAAGTACATATATTATTTCTTCAATTATTATTTTATCAAAATTTGGAATATATAATCGTTTGCACAGCAATTTAATCACTCGGTGCCATCTTCTAAGTAGTATTCAGCACACATTGAAATATATACTGTTAGTGTTGTTTTATCACCTGCTGTGGCCCAGTTGGTTAGAGCTTGCTCTACTGATCACGCAGGTCTGGGTTCGATTCCCGGTCAGATCAAGGTGAATTTGAGAATTATTCAATTCAAAGTTGTGATCGAAGGCTGGGTGTTTGTGATGTCAATTCGCATCACTTCCTCTCTTGCCATCCTTCTGATCCTCTACCACTAGTCCTGTTCTAGCCTTATCCTTCTTTCCCTACTACTCACTTTGAATAAATTGAGGTTGAGCGACTGAGTAACAAGCAGTTCTCGTAGAAAAAAAACTTCTGTTAAGATACCTCGATTAGGAGGCCATATGTTCCACATTGGGAGCGGACATGGATTAAAAAAAAAGTGTTGCTTTGATGTCTTATATAATTCCGAAACTGGAACTTAACCCTTCCCTTACTATGCAAAAAAAAAAACACGCGCTCCTGAGCTGTGGCAAACTTAATTGAATCATAACATTATATCACACTACTACATTACTACTATTATTTCATTACTCAATGCGTAAATGTATATGGGAGGAATACCTGAAATTTAGGCCGAGTTTTTATTATATATACGGAAAAATGTAAATTATTAGAAGGTATGTGTACTATTTATACATCTTTGTTAAGAAAGGGTTAATAATGGTTTGATTTTTTTCAAAGATGACAAATTCAATTCTCCGCTGCCGCCTGAAATGTATTGCAGTAACAGTCTTTGAAATTAATTTTCTTGTCAAAGCTGATAATTAACATGTCTTTTTTATTTTTGTCTGCTGGCAATAATCATCTGAACTTCAATTTGGTTTTCGATATAAGCGTTTGAATGTTACTATCACACTCTGTCTTTTGTTTGTATTACAGACGTGAACAGTCGAGGGGAATCTGCGGCCACTTGGCTACTCTGATGCGGCCTTTTGATTTCATCAAAATATTCACCTTGATCAAAAAATTATACGCGAGCGTTTGGAAAAAGAGCGTAACCAACCCATTATATTAAATTTGAATCGTTCAAATTTAGGATGAAATTGAACTGACCTTGAACTTGAGTTCATCCGTGCACTTGAACGCCTGAAGATGCCGAGAGGCGAAACCCGGGTCAAAATATGTGTGAATGTAGATAATTTGAACGATTCAAATTTAATATTGAAATTCCACCAAGCACCTTTAGTCGCAATCTTAAATTTAGCCCATTATGTTTGAAAATCTAAAAAAAGGAGGTATCAACGTTTTCTTTATTGTGGCCTTATGTTTAATCAGATAAATGAATGTGGCCTTTAGAAATCAAAAGGTTCCCCACCCATTGCCGTGAAATTTGATTAAAGAATACTATTTGGAATAACCCGAGCAATCGACGTCTTACTGCATCAATAAAGTTGTATTAATATTTGAAATCCATTAAAAATTACGACGCACAAAAGAAATGTCAATGGTAACTTGGCAACGACGACAAAAAAAAATTTCAACCATTCTTCTGGCCGCAAATATTTTCCGTTACGAAGTCAAACAAAAAAAAAAGGAAGAATCGCCAATAACAAAAAGTTGTTGGGTTTCGTAACACCTCGAGAATGCAACGCGAGCAAAACAAGCATAGGAGAGCGAATAAAGAGAAAGGAAGAGTGAACGTATCATTTTTTAGACTCTAACATCGTAACAATTATAATGAATTTATTATGGGAGGACTTGCAAGTTGATATGTCCAATAGACAACTCAGAGGTCAGACCTACGTACGCTGCGTCGCAAGCACGTGCGATACAGACATGCGTCCGCTCTGCGCTGCACTTGGGTATATTACCATCACAGATTCCAGCGTGAGACGTGCACATTTGGACGTTTCGCAGCAAAATTGACAAAAAAAAAATCGAATTAGTATTGAACTTTGTTTATACTATACTGATACTACTCATATAGACTGACTGGTGTCTTTCATCTTTTACAGAGAGACAGAAGCCCTTGGTCTATTTCTCTTTCTTCTCTTGTATTTTGATAATTTCATCCTTTCTTTCCCTTCTTAGATGCCTGATTATTATTTCTAGTGGTCAGTGTCCTTTTCATTTCTTAACCAGTGATTTACAAAGTTCAATTAGTATTTTGTTTTGTATTGTAGAAGATTGATTTTTTATTTAAATTAACTGGGAACTAAGTTTGAATTACTCGTTTAAAATGATAAATGAAACTGAAATTTTGTAAAAAAAATATAAATTTAAAAATAAAGCCATTTTGTGCCATTCATACATGACACGTGCGTGACACTGTTGTCACAAGCATACACTGGTCGCATTTTTCACCTTCGCTTGCTTGCATCTGCCAATTCGATGTTGCCCTGCGCTGCGACGACTGCATATCAGCAAACGCTTAGCTTTATTGTGGGTCATTTCTTGTCTGCTTCACCTGGCTGGACCTACCAATTATGTGCTGCCCCGTGCTGCATCTTTAGTTAGGTAAAATTAGACATTTACGGATCGCCATAATATTGATAATAATCTGTCTTATTGGAGTCCGCTCACATGGACTTTTTCAACGCTAACGTGGACCCTTTCTACAAGTTGTTGTCGACGCTTGCGGTCGATACATACCACTTTGGGAAAATCTGCACTAGAACAGAGACCGAAGTTTTAAAAACACTAATGTGATAAATTAAAAATGGCACACGACGGTGGTCGAATCACGTCATTTTGCAATGCGCGTATAATGAAGAAGATGAAACGTAATACCTCAAACACGAGAACGTAATAGTATTAGTATGTTAGCATGTCCGCACGTGAAAGTAAAAGACATCGCAAAAACGCAACATGAGCGCTACAACGGTTCATGACTAGTTCATTTTAATTAATGACAATGGAAAAAAAGTAATATTAACGAAAGATCTTCTTTGGCCGACACCTCGTCGTAAGCGCGCGGGAAGCTAGCGCGCAGCAGAACCCCGGCATAAGCGTTCTGGACACTAGCGCTCAATACAAAATTATTTTGTATTGTTGACAGATAACATTTCTGCAAAAATTACATTGTATTTAAAATTAAATGGTACTTTTACAAACTTTTCTACGAAAAATTTTTCAAATGGAAAAATATATAGTTATATTGAAATTTGACTTTTTATGTTTATATTGACATAAGCAGTGGTGAAGTCGTAAATAAATAGGTACCAGGTCGGTCATTGATTTCTTCGTTGTTTTTTTTTATATCCTTCCGAAGTTTAAAAACCACAAGTTTTAACAATTAAATCAATAAAATAAACGCGATTTTTTAATGTACCCACTTTAGAGGTGGTATTTCTTCACGTTACATGTGTAAATTTTTATGTTTGTAAAATCCGTCGGGTAGATCAATTTTGATACAATGCTTTTAAATTTGATGAACATTTTTTGAATATATGTAAGTATGTACTTGAAAATTAAGTTACAAATAAAACGTGTCATGCCGGTGCCCTGGCTTATTTTCAGGTGCCAGGTCGCCGACCTGGCCCCACTACACCACTGGACATAAGTATGTTTGCTTTCTTATTATATGTTTTTTTTTAAATTCATGTTATGCTTTTTCAATGTAATTTTAATGTTGTGGATTCACTATTTTTTAAATTTATTTTATGGTTCTTCTTTTGTGTTTCAAGTTTTGAAGAAAATTGTTTTTGGTTTCCTTTTTTTACTAAAATTTTATAATTATTGCACATCCGTGATTCTCTGTCTCCTGCTGATTACATTGCTTCCTCCCATGACATGCCACTATCCCTCGGTTCCAAAAGAGGATTTCCTATCCCATGGATAGTAGCTAACGGCCGATCAGGACGCTAGACTTCCACCAGTCGATCACTAAGTTTAAAGGCTATTAAAATTCAAATTAGCGAAAATTGAATGTATACAATTTTCAATGGATTAAGTGGGTTTGTTATAATTATGGGGATTTTTTGAAAATATTAATGACCAGATAATAACATAGGAATGTTTAAAATAAATCTAGTTTTAACTTAGTGATCTACTTATATTTTTGTTTATAAACGATACAAACTGTTTACTGCGCGTCAGTTCAAGTACATCCGTGCACTTGGAATGCCTGAAGATGCCGAAAGGCGAAACCCGCGTCGTTAGCGACAAAACTCATGAAAAAGTACAAAATTCAAACAATTCCCACAATACTTATTGTTTTTGAAAACACTATAAATTCATATTTAATAAATGTAATATAAATTAGGACGTTAGAGTAAATAACAAGATGTATTGTCTATCTCTTCTAACCCAGTATATATAGCTGAGCAAATGGAGGTTTAAACATAATTCTGACGAAGGCGCATGCCGAAATAGCTATAAACTAATATTATAAAAAAACTGTAAAACTAAATACGTTGATATTTTTACTCTATTTGTTCTTGAATTGCTTTAAGTGTACGTCGATTTTTCGAGGACAGGCATTGCATTTTCATATATTTTAAGACTACAAATAGCGATGTTTTGAAAAAAAAAACACAACGGATTTTGAAATCGTAATGGCGATATAGTCAAAATAAATTGTTATATATTTCTATGTAGTTATCATTACTTTCAAAAATATAAATAATTTTACATTATTTCTTAATTTAACATCTTTTCGGGTACTTTAAAATTTAAACAAAAACAGCATATATTGTGTATTTGGGCATATGTTGAAAAATGAATCTCAAATCATTACATATTGATATAATTTAAGATTTCGACTGAAGGTGCTTGGTGCAATTTCAATATTCAATTTGAAGCGTTCAAATTATGTAAACATTCATTTGGTTTCATCCGTGAACTTGAACGCATGAAGATACCGAAAGGCGAAACCCAAGTCGTTAGTGACAAAATTTGTGTGAATGCATATAATTTGAAGCATTCAAATTCATTACATATTGTGTGAAATGACATTAATTATATACGTATTTTTTGTTTGACTTCGGGAAATTACTTATTGCTAGACGCCGGCTGTCAATTCTTGCTTAAAAGCGTTCAAATGCGGCATTTGATCGTCGTTATCACACAATTTAATTTCGTTACGATGCGAGCCGCGGCGAAAGCTGGCTGACCAATGCACAACGCGTGTGGACGTATGACGGAAGGTGAAAACTCGAGAAAGAGTGCTACGCTAAGAATTGCGCAACATGACACCAAAAAACCTATTGCATCTGCTCTACGACTCTGCATAACTCGTGGGTGCACGCACGTATGCACATCCGATGAAGTTACGTTTTTTATTGTTTGATTTATGCCTCGCATATGAATATATATTATATATGCTTGATTTTTTTCAACGAATTCCGCTCACGATGGAAAATATCAATCACCTATTTGGAAAAACACAATATTCATTTGTACTTATTTCCGCCTTTATTAACGAAGATCAGGACCGGTTTCGCTCATGGCTAGCATTGCTATTTTCCGAAAACTTCATTATTATTTGCTGAAAACTCCACGCTATTCATTATTAAAACCACAACAAATGGAATAAAAAAAAGTTGTCAAATTTAATTTTATATTAAAAATGAATTTCCACAAAGATACCGCCGAATAAATCGAAGATATTATATTTTAGTTGTTTCTTGATTTAATGTTTTTAAATTTGACTAATACCTAATTATATACCTCAATTTTTATCTCACTATAAACAAATGTGTTAATGAACTTACACTGATGTTCGGGAGTTATTTGGTGAACAAAAAAGGTAGGTAAACCTTAAACATTCAACGGCATTTAAAATTTCTCTCCGTTTTTCGGACATTTTGTTGTGGAGAAAGTTTAATGAATGTGACGTTTATTTAAAATGATGATATTTTCTTATATACATGTCACGTTGAGACCATTTAAAATGCGTGACACTTTTAACATATCTTCCGCACGCACCGTTTTGTGTGGTCTTTATGTCTAATATAAAAACATATTAAATTGTGCAGGCTTTTGCAATCAAAATTTATAATGTATAATTATTAACCTTGATTCATTACAGCGTTCACTTTCCATCAAAACACAAAATTGGAACTCTTTACTGGAATAAGAAAGCTCATATTCAATCCCGAGATCAGGGATCCCGACCGATTTGGCGAACCCGTAAACCCGGGATTTAGGAATTCACGTAAATAAGCGATAAAGAGCTAAAAAAAATGAATTTAGAATGATTCTGGAATCTGTTAAATTACAAACTAGTTTTGCTTATGATCTCAAGCAACTATAGTTTATGAAAAAGAAATATGTCGCTATGACCTTTAGTTGTTAAGCAATTTATTTAAAAAAAAAAAACGAACACATGAGATTATAATATATGAGCAATCCAAAATCCCGGTATCACATAAAGGGTTCAGGATTGGATGCTCTAATATGTACCGGTTTTTTTTATTCGATTTATCGATTTCTGTTCGAAGGCATGGGTTTTTGTGATGTCTTAATTTCTTTCCCACCCTTGGTCGACTGAGTAACAAACAGTTCTCGTAGAAAAATAATGAAAATGGGATTTCTTCTGATATAGGTTTGAGCAAATTTTTTTAAACATCGCTTTGCTGTGTATTTCATACAACAACCATCTCGGCTTGGGACACATTTTTTTTTATTTCAGTTAAATCATTAAAAATCGCTTTTCGCAAATTTCAGAATTGTACAATACAATTTTCAAATGCTGCGCGGTCACCATTAATTAATATGTTCACAAAATAAGGCCAGTTGTGGCGAAATGTTTTAAAACAAGTTTTTGTTTTCTTGATTTAAATACCTGTTATTATACACTAACAGGTGCATTTGTGTATTGTTTCCCTGACCTGTTTACTTGTGTGTTTAAGCGTTTTAAAAAAATGGCCCATTATGCAATACAAGGCTGATTCGATAAAAAACAAATGACAGTAAAATGTAAAGTATCTAAATATATGAAAACAATGCCGATTTTATATAAATAAGCTTTTGGGAATGAGATTTTGCTATGTATTTGCCCTTGGCGGCTTGCACTTAATGCCAGCCATACATTAAGGGACAAATGGTTCCAGAACATGTCTTGGAACACAAAAATTCACGTCTTCACGCCGTATCGCGGAACATTTCACGTTACCCGATATAGGTTCCCATGTTCACCGTCTAAAACCGAGCACAAACGAGGAACCTGGGAACTTGCATGCGCGCGCAGCTGTAGACGAGCTGTCAAAGTATATTTCGTTATGACTTCATACCAAAAATATGACGTATTGTGGAATACATCAAATAATAATCGAATACTACTTGCGATAATATATACGTATGCAGCACTCATCGGGCGTCATTTTAGAGATCTATTTTCAACTTTGAAATGTCTTACTATGTGACAGATGTCAAAATAAACCATATACCATGATAAGTTATATTGGAATTATCTATGGTATAAGAACAAGCTGTCATAGTGGGTGATAAAATAATTTTATTTAATTAATACTTTAATTGTAGAAAGCTTTTAAACATTAGTAATTAAATTTACTTGCATTGTTTGCATCCAATAAAACACAAATAACGTTCGTTCGGACGCAGCACTGTACAACATAACCTCAACGGGTGAGATTTCTGTGACCCCTCGTGTGTTCATAACTATGCTCTGGAACATAGTTCCTGAGAAATTACGTATAGTTCCGGGAACAAAGTTCCTTAATGTATGGACCCTATAAGTGTGCGAAAAAATATCCGAAGGCACTACGAGTGTAAATCTAGTCTTTCTCCGTATGACGCCTCAAATTGATATGTTAGCTATGTATTATGACGTTATGCTCTCGTCAGAACCATGCATTAACGTAGCTTTATGTATATAATATATACTAGCTTTGTAGAGATAAACAATAATTTGTCTCATAACTTTTGAGGTCTTAATTATAAATAAAAAAAATAGTATTACATGTAACAAATTGACATTGCGTTTTTCCCGGAACTGTACAAAAATATGAGATGGGAACTTTTTACATTGTGGGCTGAGGGTCTTGTAATGGTTTACCGATGATTCGAAAAGAAAAATGTGCTACATTAATATGATAATGAAAGCTCTCGTTAAGTATGTATGCAATCTGTAATAATATTAACTGATCTAACAAAATACGTCTTCTTTAAATGAAACATACATTTAAAACTCATAACCGATATATCAGGAAATTACAACACACAGCACAACAATTTTTAATAAGCCTGCAAAAATGTAATCCAACATTTTATAATAAAAAGTGATGGTAATAAAGCTATTAGAAATTTCCTCATTATCAATTTGAATACTCGAGGTATATTAGTAAAGCTGCAAGTAGGAAAACCTGTTTGCCCAATTGACCGAAATTCGTCATACGTCATAATATTAAAGAGATTTAACGAGCGGCAGCGAGCCCAGATCAAGTATTGATTCGAAGAAACATTACATCACAATCATTATTACCATAGGTACGTAAGTATAGGTCAGATAATTGTTACGCAATTATTAAGATGTTGTACGCATTGAAAAGTGTGTTCATGATGTTGAATTTAGATCGTAATTGAGTGATCGTGCAATAAAAAGATATTTCCGCGTCGAGTACTATACTATAGTGAAAATAGTGTCGCAGGCAACGTTTAATTCATTATTTGGCTGTATATTAGAATCTCGATATAACTAATATCGGATATAACGGAAAAAATATCTGATCAGATGTGAAAAACTGTTGATGTTTCACATGTTTAAATCTAATCGTCGACGCTTTTAAGCAATATTCAGCGCATGATTGTAATTACGTCGTAATTTTCGCACCCGAATTAGTGTAATTGCCATCCTGATTATTGACTGAACGTAGCACTAACATTTGCAACGCTCGCCGCCGATTCACACAGCAGCACAAAAGTGTAATTTATACACTTATTAACTATATAGTTTATATAATGTGGCCATGAATCGTTGCGTGTGGTGATGGAAACCGACTTGTTTGGTCAGTTTTATGTTTAATAAATACTTCTTGTATGTATGTATAGGTGTTTTAATGTGGTACGCATGAAAAAATAAGTGGTTTTGTGTCAATGTGTACTGTCCAAAGGGTAAAGGTACTTTAACCATTCTTGATCTATCGGATTTATATATTTGGACAGAGGATTCAAATATTATATCTCTCGTAATAAAATTTCCGCAACAGAGTCGCTCGAGTCAACAATTTTATAAGTCATTAAATGACATAGCACTGAAACAGCACACAGATTATTATGGGTTATGAAATTAAGCCACAATTTCGAATAATTTCTTGTTCTTGGATACGCAATTAATTTTTGGCTAAATTGTAGGTTGCACAACGTATACCACAATATGTGGCCTACATTCGAAAATATGAACTTAGACGCAGTGAAGGAGTTTGCGATAAAAAGTATCATTTATTTATTCATGTGACTATTCGAAATAATATCACAAAAATAACCGCAGCTTATAGCTCAACTGCAAGAGATTCTCATGAAAAATTCGGTAAGCAAACTGACTCTGAAGCCTAGTGTTTAATGCTGCTATTTTGGTATGGGTGTTATCCGTAAAGTTCGAATCCCCTAACGTAAATTTGTAATAAATTTCTGTACTATTTGTATTTAGAGACAAAAATGTCTCTAAGAATTACACTGTTAATTATTCGATCTCAAAAACGTAACGTACCGTAAGCGATCACCAAAATACTATTCCTTTTTATTATTGCCATATTTGCTCCTCGATTGGAGTATATCGACCCATATTCGGCAAAAGAACTTAAGCAAAACAATGCAGTGAATTGTGTTTAAAGTCAATAGTTGTTCAATATCGCTTAAAGCGTCAGTGGATTTTTTTTAGAGCGTTATCTCATTCGCCTTAACCACTTGAATACCAAGCGGACACAGGTGTCCGGAACATATGCAAGCGAGCACTGATGTCCAAGACATTTAAAAAATAAAATACTTGATATTCTAATATAATATAAGCAATATTTTGATGAATATGTGTAGAGCTATCTATACTCGGTCAATATAGGTTTTTAAAATATCGAATTCGAGAGTACATTAGGCAAAATTATTTTTCTTAAAAACACGCAGTATCTCTGTGACATATTAATGATTTATTTGCGTGGTATTCAAACGGTTAAATTGTTTAGGGCCTGTGCATTTTAGTGTGTTATCTTATTATCGTTTGTTTCACGTAGACCCCAGTTAATAAACGCTGATCTAGAGCACTGAAAGTAGTCAGTATAATATCAGGATAGGCATTGACCATACAATTACTATTTACTAACCGCACTTAAGGAATTCGTTTTTCGTACTAATTAAAAAAAAAAAGCTTCTAGTGTAAAATTTATGAACTCTCAGTTACGATTTTCTGCCTGTTACGGGTCGATATGTCTACCACGCAGTACCCCCAATATAACGTCCCTTCATCTCCCCGCCTCCAGCTTTCAGCCAGGTTATCCCTTCGTCCCGTAGCTCCACGGAAAACAATCTATGTATGATCATCAGCGGCTTTTCAGAGCGAATATTTTTTTATCTTTTTGGTAAGAGACAAGAAGGATTCCGGCTACTTTGAGACATCTCAACGCCATGTCCATTGCCGTTTTTTTTACCAGACCTTACCAAGCCAAATTCTTACATATACTTTCGTATTTAATTGTAAAATTTTATAATCGTTAATGAATTTATTTGATTCAGATCGAAAGCTGATATGGTTGAAATAAAAATTACATCAAAACCCTGGATACACTATCATGCATCCAAATTATCAGTATGGTTTCGACATTAGCTACATTGAGTAAGCTTATCCATATTATTCTATTCTTCTTTTCCACCGATTCCTGTATCTCATAGCATTCGTTAAGCAGGCTGCACATACCTGTAAAAAACAGAAACAATATTGTTAACAACATGTTAAGTAATCAAGGGTACATATGTGATCCGTAGTTTTTAAATGACCTGAAATGTTGTTGCCAGTACAGTTCTAGTACAGTAATAGTTCAGATTTCTCTCACTTGGTAGATGGCCCAGCTTATCCGGTCGCTCACAATCAATTGACATAACGTTAAGTAACCTTATAAAATTATACACATATAATACCAGAGAATTTGGACTATATTCCACTAAAACTTGTATAGTTACAATGTACATCCTTGATCAACGTTCCCGCTAAGGTGTGCGCGTGTGCGCGCGCACACCTCTCAAAATATGGCCGCACACATTTTTCCATCCCCGCACAGGCCGTACACAGAAATATTGTAAAGTACTTATACTAAACTCACCAAATCTTCCACCTCTAGCGCCAGTGAGTATATATATATACCTAATATTTGCGCACATTATTTATTTTGCTGAAAATTTATTGCTCACAAATGTTGATGGTCCGCACACACAATAGAAAAATTAGAGGGAACGTTGCGGCCTTGATACCGATGGAAAAGTGGTAACAATAATCGCTGTTTATGCCCCTACCCTCTCCCATTTTTAGGAAAAGATGGATGAAAGTGAATTTTTGGTATCGTAGACAGCATGCCTACGGACCAAAATTCATAATTTGAAAACCCAACTGTGTTTCGGACGCTTTATGTTTCTTTGGTCTTAAGTAAGCTTGAATATGGATCCATCATTTGGAGCCCATATGAAAGTTCATACAAGCTAAAATTGGAGAGAATCCATAAGAAATTTCTAAGATATTATTATTTCAAAAAATTTAAATTCTTTCCCTTTGATAATTCTTTAAAGGAATACTACCCCACCAAATTTCTTTTAGGAATGTTATCATTTCACTCACTTGAAGCTCGAATATCGTTTTCAAGCTTAAAGCATTTTTCTCTTCTTCTTCGGGGTCGAGTTAATAATCCTGAAATTCTCATGACTATTAATTTACATGCTCCCAATTTATTCTTACGTGGGCGAAACAATGAGCAAAAACTTTTATTTTAAAAACTTATACCTCGCTTAGGAGGTATGAGTCACCAGTTCCAAGGGCCGTTCGACTAATCAACGCATTGCCTAGAGAAGTGGACATTTTTGGTGATGGTATTTGTGAACTGTTTGATAATTTTTTCTTTTGTATTTCTTGATTTTATATGTTGAATTTGATGTACTGTGTATTTTTATTTTATATTTTGTCTTATTATATTTTTCAAGTGCATGGCGAATTGGCGTCAGCTGTTATGTCATGTTCTGTATTATTTTTTAACAATAAATAAATAATTCGTTTAAAACTGTCCATACTGGTATTCGATCCCGTGAGCTCTCTGTAACCGAATCAACGACGGCAACGACTCGACCAAGAACCTTGAGGACCATTCATTCGACAAAACAATAACATCGATAGAAAAACTCTCGATTAAAAAATGATTTTCGAGATTATTTCGTCCTCCTCCCTTCTCAAATAAATAACAAACAAAAGTGCTTATATAGAAGTGCAGAGTGACCGCGTGACTCAGTTATCTATTCGGCCCGCCGGGTGACTAGTGTTGGTTTGTTGTGTCTGCGCATTGAGACAGTGGATCGTAACCGAGAGTGAAAATTAGCCAACAAGTGCGGAAGTGGTATATTTATTTATAAAATAATACAACTACTATGTATTTAATTTGCTTTGCGTAAATAGACGTTTCTTAGTTATTCAATAAAGCTTGATTTAAACATCACTAAATACGTTGATATTTTTTACCTTATTGGTTTAATCTGTTTCAAACAGTCGGAATGTAATGTTTAATTTAAACATTATTGAATAACCAAGAAATGTCTTTTTTACGCATAGCAAATTTAATACTATACACATTTATATATTTGATAAAAAAAACTTACTGGCATTTGCTTAATTTATTACAAATTGTGTAAAACAGTTCTGCCGCTATATTCTAATGCCTCACCTTGAATGTGCATTTTTTAATGATACATTTTGTATTGAAAAAAAAACATAAATTCAATTTAATAAGAGTAAATAAATTTTAAAGCAGTGTGCAGTTTAATAGTTTAATATATTCAAGTTATTATTTTCGATCCGAGATGCGAATTCCATCCAATAAATTTCTTCATATTGATTTGTCAATCGTGATCTGTGTATCCGGCATAACAGGGGTCTTCTTCCATAATACATAATATTGAAAACCAGGATAGATTCATAGGGTAAAAGCACGTTTTACCACCCTTGCGGTATTTTATGTACTTACGTGACCTTTTGCATGAATCTAACTGTTTTTGCTATATACTTTCAACTACCTTTAAAAAAGTATGTATTTTTTAAAAGTAAACTTAACTAAAAGCTGCGTTATATATGAGTATATATGAATTGTTGGGTCCTGTGGCGTAGCGGTCAGCGTTGTGGGCTTCCGTGCCGGATCTTACGCATTTTTTCGATCGATTTCTGTTCCAAGGCATGCGTGTTTATTATGTCTAAAAAATCCCTCCCACACTTCCGATCTTTCAATAGTAAACTGGACGTAGTGAGGGCGATTAGTTGACTACTAGCCCTGTTCTAGCCTTATCCCTCTATCCCTACGACTAACTCTCATTGAAAAAAAAAAGTTTGAGCGTCTCAGTAACAAATAGTTTTCGCAGAAAACTTCTGTTGAGATACATCCATTAGAAGGCCATATGCTCCACATTTAGAGCGGAAATAGATTTTTAAAATATATATTAATAAATGCGGTATATATCTATGTATATTTAAAATTAAACGGTCCCCTACCCTCTTAAAATAACGATGAAGTTAATACATCTATTTTATGTTTGTTCTGATCTGCGTTAATAAAATTTCCAGTAAAAACGATGTGCATAAAAAAATCTTTATAGAAATATTTAAAAATTCTCAGCATTCGGTCCATACGTCTTTCTGGTTTATTCAAATGTGAGAAAGTAAAATTTGTTAACACACACAAGCTATTTCGACACAGTATTGACCTGCCGCTGTCTTTTCCTTCTTCTTTTCAAGTCAACACAAAAATATTTAATTTATATGCGAGACGTACTGTAGTAATGTATTCTTTGAATCCCGGACACGCGTTTTCAAATTCTGTAGAGTGTTAATTGATATTGTTGGACAGTGTTGGAAGAAATTTAACGTGGCGCATACTTACTTGAAACGAACTAGTAAATGCTGTCTTTGATATTAAATTTGATTACTTTGTTAACCCACGTTTTGTGTGACAACTTAATCATTTGATAGAAAGTGATCACAAAGTTGATACAAATAAAAATGTTTAAATACTCCGTTAAGAATAAGTAAAGAGTTAAGAATGAAAAGTTTTTGGAAATTAATAAAATCAGTCATATAAAATAAGCATTGGTAAATATCATTTTATATAAGATAAGTGGATCATCATTGTTGAATATATTTCCATTGGGTTTCGCCATACATAATAAAACATATTATTACTATCAAAGTTTGTCCTTTCTTCTTACCCTTACCCTTTCCCCGCGTTTAGTAGAAAAAACAAACCCCGACTTTTACAACATAGGATTTCAATCAACTTTTAGTTTATTCGTAAGCGTTGCAGTAGTATGATGATGATGCCTCACAAAGAGCCGAAATACGTGTCACAACCACAAGTTGTAACACGAAAAGTAGAAATTTAATTTCATATTAGTAAATGCTATCTTTTAGAGTGTTCACTGTAAATACTAAAAACTCAATGCTCCTTTGTTAAAATTTCCACTTTTTATTTATCAATATCAGGATCGGTTTCGCTCATGACGAGCATTGTCGACTGATAAGAAATATAATTAAACGGTGCTATTTATATTTTGTTATGTTATAATTTGTTTGTGTATAAATCAGTTGACAATGCCCGCCACGAGCGAAACCGGTCCTGATATTGATAAATAAAAAGCGGAAATAAGTACAAAGGAATATTGTGTTTTTCTCGATATTATTGCTATCTTGATTATCCGTGTTCGATGATCGTATTTTAAAGAAGTATGTATTCTCCCAAAAGAGTTAATTTTTAAGAAAAGTGAAACTTTTCAAACAATATTTGTGTGATCTATGAATATTTATTGAGGCGATTTTTAAAATAACGACATTTTTAGTGAACACCTTCAATGTAGCCTTGCGCCCAAAACGTTAGCTTAGCTCAGGGTTTGGGTGTTTAAATGAAGCCGTATAGTGTATATCATCTCTTTTAAAAATACATTTAAGCCTAATTATTACGATGATGTCATGATGCTGGAATATTTGTCAATTTAAAAATAAACTTATTTTTACTGAGTACGTTTTTACTTGATCATATTAATTAATATAAAAAAACACATCACTATCGATGCATTAATTCAAAATCGCTAAAAATTTCTTTTGTGGTCACATAGCCTTGCCTTGCAAGTCGGTGACATAACAACGTTTTTTCGCGTTATTCCAAGATCGACGACGAATTTGATTGGTTTGAAGGGAAAAAAACTTCAGTAACGCGTTTAATCGGTCGGGTTTAATAATATATTTTTGAATTAAAGGTCAACTTTTTTAAAATTTTAAATAATAAGTAGGCATAATAAAATACTAGAAAAATAGAGAACAGGTGATTCAAAACAAATCTGAAGCATATAAATAAATTAAAATTTTGAAAATTAAAATTGATACCTTTGTTATTCTACTATTTGTGTAACGAATTGTAACATGAGTATCGTCTCTTTAATAAACATCTTTGGTCAAACTTTTGTAAGGTTATTGAAAAAAAATAAACATTATTTTAATTCACATTATTTCAGTGTCACAATTTATTAAACAACCTGTAGAATAACAATGTTAATGAAATTTTATATTTTAAAATTTAATTGACTTATATGCTTCAGATTTGTTTTGAATCAACTATTGTCTAATTTTCTTGTGTTTCAATAAACTTTAAATAACTTAAGGAAAAATTCTTGATAAAAATTCAATAGTTGGAACTGAAACTGAATCACTGAAAACACGATAAAAGTTTTCGTTGATGGTCTCATTTTATTTCAATTTTTTTTTTATTTATTTCCGCTCCAAACGTGAAGCATGGCTTCCTAATGGAGGGATCTCAACAGAAGTTTTTCTACGACAACTGTTTGTTACTCTCTTTTTTGAAGAGAGTAGTAGGGATAGAAGGATAAGGTTAAAGCAGGACTAGTGGTTAACTAATCGCTCTCACTACGCTCGGTTATTAAAGGATCGGAAGGGCGGGAGAGAATTTTCAGACATCACAAACACTCATGCCTTCGAAAAAAATGCTGTCCGTAATGGCGCTCGATCTTGTGAGATCCGGCACGGAAGCCCACAACGCCAACCGCTGCGCCATACGACCCGATAGTGAATACAGTACTTAGCTATAAAACATGCGGGAAAGAAATATAAAGACAATAAGTAAAAGAATATAGTCAAATCGAAAAAATAAAAAAAGCAAGGAATTTTTCAGCCAGTTTCGCAGGCATTACTTTGTTTCAGTAGGTAAATTATAGGTAGGAAAAAACAGATGCATAAGGTTAAGTCCCGAGACCCTACAGCAAGCAGATCGAAGTTAATTGTATGATATAAGACGGAAATTGTACAAAAAAAACTTTGGTAATAAAGTTCGAGATTGATTATAAGCAAGCAAGCATGATAAAGTCAAGTGGAACATTTTTTTCAATATCTTCGCTCGTTATTGTTAAAAAATATAATACACATTATAATTCTCTTATTTTTCGGAAGCGCTGCCGCATCTAACAACTCTTGCCATGATCCATCTCTTTTTTTATAATTGGTAGACATTGAAAAAACTCTTTTACTCTGATATAAGTTTATCGAAAATTTAATAATAGAAACGCTAGTCGTTTTTCTGGGTTAATCATGGTCAAATGTTATCGATATAATGAAACGTTTAGTTACTATCAAATCAGTATAGCGGTTTCTTTGGTTGGTTTAGCACGAAGTTGACAAAGCAGCGATTTTTTATTATATTATTCTACAATACCAATTAATGGTCAGTTCAAGTTCATCCGTGCACTGAATATGCCAAAAGGCGAAACCGGATTGTAAGTGATAAGACTTGTGTAAATGTACATAATTTAAAAGTTTCAAAATTAATGGTAAGTGAGAAGACTTAGTTGCGTCGAATTCGTTATGTTTTATCAAATCTTCTTCAGTTAATTTAGGACAATGGTTCCATGATAGTTACACAAAAAACAAACGCGTTCAGTGACAATTGCTCAAAAAAATCCTAAATAACCTATAAACAATCGAAAGATATGGCACATAGTTTTTAAAGTATTTTATGTATTAATATCACTTCAATCGAAAATATTTTTAATAATATATGTGTGAACATTTTGCACATTTTCACAATTTTTGTCACTAAATAACAAGTGTTTTGCCTTTGCGCATTTTCAAGCATTGAATTGTACATACTTAAACTGATGCTTGGTAAATAGTCACTTAAATTAAAGCTATTGATGGTGATTTGAATTAATTTTATTGTAGTTTCATGAATTGGGAAAGTCATCACATGTACAATTACAATTGCTGTATGTTTAGGAAATTACATGTGACTTTAGTTGAAAGGTTGTTCGAAAGGTCATAAACATGGTAATGCCTACTGATTTAAAAAGTTGGTATTATTACAAGACGAATTATTTTAAGAATTCATTATTTTGATCGCTGGAAAAATCATTACTATTTTACGAAAGATACAGTTAATTAAAATGACAATATAATGTTAAAAACAGATTCGTGTAAATAACATAAAACCTGACGGTCTTGAGATTCGCTTTTCATCTAAACGGCAATGATACTAATAATAAATCAGACTTAAATAACAATAAAATAAATTTCAAAACGAAATGATGACCTTATATAAAATGTAAATTATATTTTATTTTCCACTATAGTTTAAGTGCATCGAAAGTGAATTGTAAAATACAACTGAATTAGAAAACCATATTTAACACTTTCTTCAAGAATTATTCATACAATAAATTGATTGTCAGTCATTCCGGAGACAATTAGCGATAACCGTGGCAATAGTAATCGATTGGAGTGTGAACAGAGTTGAATTCAAGCCAATGTCATTGGAAGTGAATAGTTTTAAGTGAAAAGTGAGAGCAATAATCCATTCTAGGTGAGCCAAAGAGATGACAGAATAATTCCATAAAGAAACTGGACAGCAAGCAACAAACAGTTGGCGACTAACGACCGTAATATTATGAAGAAGACTCTAAATGTCAACAGGTAATTAAAAATAATATTATTTCAATGTGTTTCTGTATGAAATTTAAATAGTAAGCGGCTATTTCCAACCTAAAGACTGTTCAATTATTATACACTACTATTCCTTGACTCTCTATTGTCTTTCCTTTACCACTTCGGAAAAAACGGAGTTTGAGAGGCTAAATGACACTAAAATGATACTAAAAATGAACATTCACAAAGTTGCCGCTGAATCCATCGTTATGCTCCGAAAATGTTGAGATTTGAGAGTCTCGCCTGGGAGTGGATTTAAAGAAAAATGGTTGTTTCGAGCATGATTTAACAAAATCTTCAATTCAAAAAATAAAACAATACTATTTTGTAATGTTTCCACATTTATTTATTGCAAAACCACACCGGTTTCGCTCATCACGAGCATTTTCAACTAATAGGAGTATATATTACTACAGAGTTAACTATACTACGTAAATCAATTAAGACTAACAAGAGTGTAACGAGCAATCAATCATCAATAGAAATATGAAAAGTCTTAATTGACAAAACTTAAAACAATTAAATCGGTCTTGATCGTGATAAATAAATAAATGTGCAATTAGTGCAACTGAAGTGTTTTTAACCAAGTATTGACAATGGACACTTTAAAAGTGAAAATTTTTAATGATCGAACATTCAATATTAACAAATAGTAAAAAAAAACCACACTTATTTTAAGCAAACAACAAATTAAACATTCAAAATTGAACGGCAGCATCGGTTGAATGGAAAACATTTTTTTTTTTTGCGATATTCGTCTAGTGCAAATAATCTATTTGTTATTTTATTTGCCACGCCAAAAACTTCATACAATAAACGGATGCTTTTTTTTGCTAATAGAAAGCGTCTCCCACGCCTGACTTTGTCAATCATTCAATGTTTTGCGTTGTGAAAGATTTCAAGTTTATATGTTCGGTTATTCAATTAATGAATTATACATATCGACTGTGGAAAGGAAAAAGAACGTAGCCCACACATATCAAATTTTACAGGAGGCGCTAAAAACGTGTTTTGATGATTTTGTGACATATGCAAATTATTAATTATACACAACCTTAAAGTGCAGGGATACTTCTAAACTGGTGTTTAATTGACCTAACCTGATATTAATTAAAGAAATTGTCTCGAAAAAACCTTTATTTCAGTCTTTTTTCTTGGTTTTAATATTATACAAGGTCATCTTTTTCAAACTTAAAAGCTAAATTTAGATACTAATTCGGCATTTTTAGCTTGCATCCTTTTGATAGAATGTGTGTCAAGTTATATATATACTAAAATAAAAATAATAAAACATTTTTAGTACTTTTTCCACATAAAATTTATTAGATCAGGACCGGTTTCGCTCATGATGAGCATTGTCAACTGATAATAAAAACAATAAAACAGTGATTTTTATACAAAAGATAAGTGATAAAAACAAGGTATGACAAACAATTGGTATTACAACCTAGCAAAATAATTGAAGTAAAATACAAGGAAAATAAACTATAAATAAAAAGTTGAAGACCGCTTAGCAATGAAACTATTATGACAAAAACCAATTAGGTATGAATTATCATTACCAAAGTAAAAACCAAAAATTAGTGTATATAATAAATAAATCTTAATGTCTGTCAACCAAATTGAGTTTGGAAAATCCAGTAGAGTTCAATCCAGCAAAATTGATTCCTGCGAAAAGAATAAAGGCAATATCAATTCTTACAAAATAAAAGCAAACTGAGAAAATTAAAATTCTAAAGAAATAAAACAGTACAAAAAAATTCTAATAAATTTTATGTGGAAAAAGTACTAATTTTTTTTTATTATTTTTATTATAATGCCATTCCACCAAGTATTGACAGTGAACACCTTAAAAGTGATTATATATATACATTGTGATTATCGAAAAAAGCTGTTTTGGAAAATTGAGGGTTACGTCCTTTTTCCTTTCCACAGTCGATATATAAAAAAATCAGAAATTTTGAACAGTGAAATGGATGTAAATTAAAATAGTTTACGCCGGTTCCGTGGTCAAGTGATCCACGTCGATGGGTTTGAAATACGTCTTACAGGTTCGAATCCCAGTACGGATAGATTGTTCAATCGATTTAAGGATTTGTGTTTGAATGCTTAGATAGAATGAATGCGATGTCTTAAAGATCGTGTATCAAACATTAATTTATTTATGAAAAACATCCGTTTATTATTAGGACGTACATTTAAAAAAATATATTTTCACTTGGTTGATGAGTCAGCTTGATTTTTGAGACTGTAAAAGTGTTAAAATCTAGATTTTAACACTTTTATAGTCTCAAAATTCTATGCATAAATTTTCGGCTTGGACGACAAACGGAGAAAATTGATTTTTTAAAATTCTCATCCGCGTAACTAAAGGGTCCACCGTATTGCAAGCATTATCCACGTGTACCAAGTCTATTTTTAATTATAACTATCCTCCAAACATCAAATATATGCACGTTCAGCTTGTTAAAAAAACACTTTGAAGTGTACTCTTGTAGGATATCATTCGTGAAGAATGTCAAAACCACTTAAAATGTATTTCAACAACGATAAGTTTATTACAGTCAGTCATCGTTAACATTATGTAAGCCTTTAATATACATTAAAATGATTAGATGAGTGGTTTGGTGGATGTTTGGTAGGAGTGGAGGAGTGGTGGTTTTGGTGGAATCGGTCGAGTCGTAAAAAATGGGCAAACAAGACTCTTTTTTTTTTAAATTGAAATACAAAAAGTTATGCACTTTATTAGTAGATGTTAATAAAAAGTTTAAGACTAAGAAATCTCGTTTTTTTATAAATATAGTTTTACATTTTTTTAAACACTGTCACAGACGGACTATGTGTAAATGCCGAAGTCACTACTCAATCACATCCCTAATGTTTTGTATAATTTGTAGTTTAAATTATTTGGAAATAGCTACCCCGCATAACGAAGTCAATAAACTAAATATGGGAAAGAAGCTACGTAGGTGTTAATCGATTACTTTCGGTCATCCTTTCCGTTAAAGATCAGATTTGCGTCACGCTGTAATGAAAAGAAATGACTCGCAGTTCAATTCTAAATTGATTATTCTCGAATCGATTGTTTATCTCACAGTCACGAATCAGTGTAAGAGTGAGAAGACAGGTGATTTATAACGATACATTTATTTTGATAGCATTTACATAGCAATTATTGCATGAAAAAGAAACGTTACTAGATTTTTTTAAACATTAAATTTCATAGGATCGTTATTCCAAAAATATTATATATACATATATTCAAATTTCGGATCCCAATTTCTAGTTCAAGTACTCAGCATGAATAATTTACATCAAAATCAATTAAGTAGGATTTTACGCCCAGAATTAAACACTTTGTGTTATGAAAGGTAATGATTTGTTTGAAGTTCAACCTGAGCTATTGACTGTACAATTCTTTTAGTTCTGCTTCACGCCGCGTTGGCGTTGATAATGAATCGCAATTGGTTGATTGTTGAACAGGACAAAAAAATTGGCTACTTGTGTAAAATATTCGGAAACAACTGCACATTCTTCAAAATTCATAATGCATTTTTATGCCAAGTGTCTATGTGTTCTATTAAAAGAGGCCAGGGTCGTTACAATGATGGCTGCAACTTAATTAACCCACAGAATGCTTAAGAGATAAATAGTTTCCACTGTTTTTTTTAAACGATTTCGAAATAATACGGTGCAAAAAAGAGGGAAAAATCGAACATTTATTTAACAGTAATTTGGAATTTCTTACATCCCTCGCATGTACTTACTACTCAGTACTACGCAGAGGTAGGCTTGGGCAAAGAGGGGCGGGAATCGGGAAACTGCAGACATATTTTAATGTTTTTTTTACACGGTATCGCGTGGAACGTACCAACCGTGTAAATGGGAAGTTCAGTGTACTATAGTTTTAAATTGGGTTTAGCGGCAACAAAGTGTTTGTCAATTTTAATATTGTATAGACTGATCGTAAATTTCGCTATTATATTAAAAAAACGATAACTTTTATATTACAAGGTAAGTATTTATTTATTGATTATTTTTAAAGGATTTCGTAATCATGTCCACTTTCAATGTGGATTATGTTGATTATAAATGGAGATTGTTTTGTAATAAGCTGTTCTATGAGAACTGTGTATAATTTAAATAAATCTCACGAAAATTTGATAAAATTATTTTAATTAGAAAAACGTGGTTGAATTTTGTGTTAAAAGTAATAAAAACTGTCATGGGGAAATGGGAACATTCCTGTTCCGTGAAAACGTCATTTAGATTATATAATATTTTAAAAAAAAAACCTTATTAACCCAACAATATAATTGCTTCTTTTGTGGTATACGGCGGAACGCATAGTTGCATTATTAAATGTAGAGAAACTATGGAAAAAAAGATATACCCATATAACAGGAAATAACCAGGAAAAGTACACAGATTCAGTACACACTTAAAGCCGAGATAGGAATAATTCTTGTTATGTGTTAATTGGAAATATTTTGAGAAAGGTATTATATTTATACAAATAAAATGGCGTAAACTTAAAACTTGAGTTCTACTATCTGTTTTGACTTAAACAATAATCCGATGAATTTGTGTTTATTAATCAATAGTATTCGAGGGAGACTATCATTTAAAAAGTATATTATTTACTCATGTACTTCGAAAGGAACACGTACAAAGCTTTGAATTATCTGAACATCTAAGAAAGCTTTCTAACTAAAAGACTGAAACATAAAGGCAGAACAAATAATCACAAAGTTGGCAGGTGAAAGGAATACAATAATTATACACGACGGAAGGTACAGTTACAATGCTTTCCTACCTTTGCAATTAAAATGAGATCTACCTTATAGACAAGAGTAACAAAGATGCACATAAATTAAAACTGTTTGAATATAATTTCTATAAATTCAAAGTTGAATTACATTGAAAATATTTAATCAATTTTAGGGTGTTCACCGTCAATACTTGGTGGAAAGGCATTATATTAATAAAAACACAATTATCCTTAGTACTTCATTCCACTTTATTTAATATTTCAGGACCGGTTTCGATAAGAAATATAATTTAACAATGCTATTTATACAAAATTGAAAAGTTATACACGACAATTGGCATTGAAAAGAAATTGCCAATTACATTAAAGTGATTTTAAAATAACACAAAATTAAAATGTTCAACACATCTAACATAAAATTAAAAAGTCATCCCAGCTTAATAAATTCAGAATGGCGATTGAAAGTAATTACAAACATAATTAAAATTTGGGAAATTTTTGACAAAGTGATAAAATGCTACAT
Organism: Himalopsyche tibetana; assembly: GCA_030503985.1. Taxonomy (NCBI): domain Eukaryota; kingdom Metazoa; phylum Arthropoda; class Insecta; order Trichoptera; family Rhyacophilidae; genus Himalopsyche; species Himalopsyche tibetana. Next base: position 10,729,241 of record JAPJYX010000011.1, on the reverse strand, counting down.
TAATAAAGTGAATATGCTTAATGATAGTTTTATGTTTTCCCCGCTTCCAAGTAGTTGGTGTGTTCACAAGGTACAAAGGAAGTTCAAAGGATAATTGTGTTTTTATTAAGAAAATATTTAAAATTTTCAAAACGTTGAAAATTTTAAGCATTTAACTCCTGGAGAAAACTGAGAGCTTATTAAACCAAGTAAATTTAATAAGGCTTAGCAGAAAATAAAATGGCAATGTAAATATGTAAGGAATGGGAAACTTATTTTTGTATAAATATCCGTGTATTAATTAATGTATATTTTTATCAGTTAAAAATACTCGTGATGAGCGAAAGCAATGATAATAATTATATTACATAATTTTGGTAAATGTAATCTTGGTGATTTTTTTTCTTTTAAAATGAACGGTCATATATACGCTTTCAGTCTTAGCCCATTTTAGTTGTATGCTGAGTAAATTTGCGTTTAGTAATTTAGAAGTTGTCGCAATATCTCTCGTATTATTTATACTGACGAAGCTTATTGAAAAGCCAAAACCAAAGGCATATACTATAACTCAATAAAAAGTATAGTATGTTTTTGGTCACTTATTCTTTTTAACAGCACACCTGGCTACAGGCCAAAGCTATTACGACAAGATACAAAATTCATACATTTTCAATAGGAAATAGATAAAAACTGTGCATGGTTTTGCAAGCATTCAGTAAAAAAAATCGTCTGTTCAATGAGTTAGCTACAATAAACACGGCGCTCGATAACACAAGCTTAATTAACACATTAATTCGATGAAACCAACATAAAACTTCATTACATTGTACGTCGTAATGAGCACGTAGTTTGAAAAGGCTATGCGGAAGTATAGCCTATGTGTTGCGCAACAGACAGGTGGTAGCGGTCTGCGTTGCGCCGGAAGTGCAAGCTGCAACAGCGCGGCGCCGCTTCAGTTTCGACGCCACGTTCTTCTCACATCAACAGAATGTATTAAATAAACTGCAAATCGCTGCAGGCGACCGATTGAAGTGTTTTATAACGTCGTGTGTTATTACCTAACGAAGCAGTTATAATATAATAACAATTAAAAATATTGCGTCGTATTGAGTAATATTTAACATACTGAATAAATAAACATCACGTGAATGGATGGTTTATTTTTGATAACATAACTACAGTCGACTATTAGAAAGTCACACAGATAAAGCGCTCTGAATAGACATTCAATTTCGGCCGAAAATAAGTAGACAAATTTAATAATAAAAATAAATTTCCTGGTTCTAATTTCATGTAGGCATAATATACGATTCTGATTATCTAATCGAAGACGCATTATTATTCGGTATGTAGCTATACAATACTAGATCCGTAGTGCGGTGGTCAACGTAGTTGGCGTTTGTGAGGATATCAAAGATTCGAATCACGGCGCGATTTTTTTCAAACGATTTTTGTATGAAGTTATGGATGTTTGTGATGTCTAAAAAATACCTCTCGCTCTTCCTATTCTAAAGCAGCGAGAACAACTAGCTAACTAACTCTACACTAGTCTTGTCCGAAACCTATTATTTGCTTCACTACTCTCACCGAGAAGAAAAAGAGGTTGAGCAACTGAGTAAGAATTAGTTCAAGTAGAAAACTTTTGTTAAGATACCTCTATTAGGGGGACATATGTTTCACATTGGGAGCGGAAGTTGATCAAAAAAAACACTGTAAAAGTCGCGTTATTTTGTCTTCTCATTTATAATTGTTAGAACAGGATGAGCTTATTGTAATCAATGTCAACGGATTAAAAATAAATTCTCTAAGATACACTTTTTTTTTGCAATTAAATATTTTAGGTTTGCGTGTGCGTGAGCTATTATTTTTTCTCGAGTTAATCGTTCATGATTATCTTTTTTTTATCGACTGTGACTTTTTAGGTGTATATTTAGTAAAATGTTTTCAACGATCGCAAAAACCATGATCAGATTCTGATACTGTATATTTAGATAAAAACGTAACGAGAGAATGGTTTGCAAAATTAAAACTCCGGTTTAAACTTACGGTTATTCAAAACCAGGTCAAATAAAATACTTGGAATAGGTTTAATCCTTCAACCACTAAAATACACCAACCTATTACATTTATATGAGGGTTTCGTGCTACTGTTTTGAAAGAAGACATTATTGCTGTATTTATTATTATAGGAAAGATTAAGCACTTTGACACTCGAGTACCGAAACGTTAAAATTAGGATCGATGACAGGTGAGGTACAAAGTGACCCCAGACAAATTAGTATTGCATTGATTGAGGTATCATTGTAGATTACAATACATATCAACTAGATATTATTGGAATTTAGCAAATGGTTGTAATAAGAAGAATTCTGCAATGCGAATGCACCCCATAGGTACCCGAAGGTTAATAAAATATTTAATTAAGTACAATTGAGATGCTTTCAATGCATAAAGCTTTTAAAAAAATACTAAGTCAAATAATCAAGTTTTGATAATTATGAAAAAACATTTTCTTAGCATAGTCGTACGTGTCACTGACTTAACCCTTCATAATTTCACTGTTTTCAAGACTTAAGAAAGAAAAACACAATATTCTTTGTGCTACTTCCACTTTTATTTAAAACGATCAGGACTGGTTTCGCTCATGACGAGTATTATCAACTGATAAAAAAAGCAATTTTACAGTGTTATTCATACAAAACAAAATCAAATTTAAAAAAAGATGTAATAAACAATTGGTATAGAAAAGTATTAACAAACTACAATACAAAATATGAATAAGTGACACTAAATTGAAATTGACAAAATTAAAATGTTTAACTCTCGCGGCTCGGAGACTAGAAAAATACGTCTCTGCCGATGGGGATCTTTTTTGACCCCAGTGGTTTCCTCATTATTGGCCTTATTCTTATGAATTTCAAAAAAAAATAGTATAAGGGCTTTAAATATCTCTCTGCATCATTCCTCATACATTTTTTTTTATAAAAATCCGTGGTTTTTTAATAAATAATCATATTTTAAGTTGGGCGTAAAAAAGACGTCATCCCAGCACACATATGAATTGACAACTGACTAGTGTTCTCAGCTATCTTACGAACGATCGTTATCGCGGGTGCTTATCGCCTGATAGCGTAATCGCGTTATCGCATACTTATATAAACTACAAAAGGTCCAAAAAACTATTATATAAGAATACCTTAATTATACCCATATTAAAATAGATATTTAAGAAAATGTTGGTATTGGGGTCGCATTTCTTGAGCTTAGAACCGGAAAAGTTAATACCTCTAAAATGTATTTACAAAAATCATAAAGCTTAAGTAGTGATTAATGGTTATTTAAAACATAATTATTAAGTATAACACATTATTAAACAATTTTGGTTTCAAATTTAAACTGATCAATGCTATAAGTTCTGTCACCAACGACCCGATATTCGATTATCATAGGGGATTCAAGTGCACCGATGTACTTGAGCTTACTGTTACAAACAAAATCTTGTTTACATATAATAAAATAACACGTCAAGCTATTGATGGCCATCTGAAATAATTTTAAGATAGTTATAAAACGAATGGAAATTAACAAAATTTCTAACATTCAAATTGTCTATCTCGCGATAAAAAAAAATCTCTACAAACACAAGTATGTAATGCAACGAAAAGAAAACGTAAACAAATCTGTTTACTTGGAACCGGTACACGAATTAGTATTTCAGGTCATGTGATCATAACTTCCGGTGGGCCAGAAATAAACCTGTATTCGTTCAAATTTGCGATTCTTTCATAACATGTACAGCCTCCAGTGTGATTGAATAATTCGGACTACACATTGTTGTTATTATTCAAATTTGATAACGTAAGTCTTGAGATTGAGTACCATGAATTAGAATTTTATTATTTTCATTAATGATAATAACTAAGGGTTGACCAAATCAAGCAGACCATACTAGGCAATAAAGTTATTTACATTGTGAATAAAATAGATACTCTGGGTATAAAAGATTGATCGCGAAAGGGTGGAAGTGAAAGCCACTCGACATTAGTTCCACTCAGTGTCGTACACAGAGTAACGTACCCAGTATAACAGAGTAGGGCTTCTAACCAGGTTTAAGCCGAAACCGGTTAGCCGGTTAATGCCTATTATAGGAAAACCGGGGTTTGTTGAAAACCTCTATTTGTCTTTTGTACAGAGGATTTTTATATAACTATTCATATGTCAGTTCCGTGGAACAGTGGTCAACGTCGGTGACTTTCGTGACAGATCTCACAGATTCAAGTGCCAGTACTTACAAACAGCATTTATTCATTGGAAGGCATGCGTGTTTGGAACTGAAATATTCGCTTCTTCCATTCCAATCCTGAAATAACAGAGCTTAGAGAAAGCGCTTAGTGAGCTGTTAGTACTTGCCTAATCTTATTATTGTATCTCTACTCTCAGAGAAAAAAGAGGTGTTGTGTAACTGAGTAAAAAGCAGTACACGAAAAAAATATGTTTGAATAAATTTCATTTGAAGTCCATATGCTTCACAATAGGTGCGTTAGTTCATAATTCAGTAATCAAAATGTTTTATATTTTTTTTTATTTGGAATATTGATTCGTGTGGTACTAAATTTGGTTTTGTGAAAATAATTCTGGTTTAAGTCAGTTACCCGGTTTATTTATTTAAAAAAAAACCGAAAACCAGTTAGTTGCTTTGGACGGTTAATTAGAAGCCTTATAGCGAAAAAGAGGCCCAAATTTCTACATAGCCACATAAAAAAATTGCGTGGAGGGCCTTGCGAGACGTTAGCATGAGAGCTCTAAATTATTTAGCTACGTCACTGGTTCCACTGCCAATCAAAAGCGTTGTGTAAAGGCCGCCAATAATATATGTTTTAAAATTAAAAAATAAACACATTTTTTTTTCTAATCCTACATTTATTACTTGTGATCAGGTGAAACCGCTCTTGACCATATTCAATAACCCGTAAATTTGCATTCATTTCACAACCGATAATCACGACAGTAGCGATATAGTCAGTGAAAAATGTAGGAATGCGAAGTTGCTACACGCGCTCGATATTGATTCACCGACGACGCGTTGCTCGAAAGTTGACGTGGTGGTAAAAGCACCGATGTGACGCAATCTCGAAGAAGTCGCAAAAAAAAAAACCGGCCCTCTCACAAGATGGCGTGCGAGCTGACGCGATCGCGAATTCCGGCCGAGATTGTAGCGGCGCCAAAAATTACGTAAATGTATTTCGTGTGCTGGCAACACTGTCGATTACATTTTTTTTAATTTTAATTGATTTCCGGATGAAGGCATCGTGGAATGTTTTATTTTGAGGATTTGCGGTGCGGTTTATTAACACACTGACACAGTGTCACTCTAGATACGCTGTCATCGCATACAGCACGGACACGTCCAGCGGCGGGCTGCCAATACGTTAACAGCGGGCTCGCTCAACCTCAAAGCAATTCTCGGTTTTCTGGGGAAGGAATGATCACTACTATGCAATTTTATGCAATACTTAATTAAGCAATCGATTTTTGCTTAATATTACTGAAGATGCCGAACGGCGAAACCCGGTTTGTTAGTGACAAAATCTGTGAGAATGTACATAGTTTGAACGATTCAAATTCAAATATTTTTGCTATAAATAATAATTTGAAAAAATAAGCGCAGCGTTATTATGAATCCACAGCAACAACACTATCACATCGCATCGAGGCAGTACTAATACGAAATTTGTTCGGTTGAAACAATAAGGTATAGGAATTTCTCAGCTCGGCATCGATCTCGGGGTATTTTAATAAGCAGTGAAAAGTGAACGTGTTGATAAATAATATGAGCTGACACCAATGAAATCTACCAAGGCATATAGACATATAAATCAACTGAAATATTTATTAGAAAATTTAAATTAACTTTGATTATTCCACGTATTGTGTTACTAACTGTGACACGTGTTTCGCCTCTTTCAGAGGCATCTTAAGACTTACTATCGCAAAGTTTGCTTAAGTAATGAAGCAAGATTTATTGTACATATCGATCGCGGAAAGGAAAAAGGACGTAACCCACACATGTCAAATTTCACAGGAGGCGCAAAAAACGTGTTTTGATGATTTTGGACTATATTCAAATTATTATTTTTTATTTTTTAAATTTAAAAAATATATTTGACATTACAGCTTACGCTAATGCGTCAAATATTTTGAAGTTGTAAGATCATACGAGATATACTCGATGAGAATTTTTGAAAGTCATGTGAGATTAACTCAAGGAGAATTGACTTCACAAACACCCATGTCTAAGATCTCAAATTGAAATTGAAAAAAAAAACAATTTTGACATTTACCCTACCGGGTATCGAACCCAGACCCACCTGATCGGTAGTGCAACAGCGGGCGATAATGAATTACACTCATCCTAGAAGTGCACGGAGACTTCTAAGCTGGTGTTTAATTGACATAATCTAATATTAATTAATGAAATTGTCGAGGAAAAACCTTTATTTCAGTCCTTTCTCTTGGTTTTAATTTTTTACAGGGTCATCTTTTTCAAACTTAAAAGCTAAATTTAGATACTAATTCGGCATTTGTAGCTTGCATATTGTGACTATCGAAAAAAACTGTTTTGAAAAAACTGCGAGTTACGTGCTTTTGTAATTATATTTCCGTATAAGATTCCAACTGGGCTAAATAAAAACGAAGTTTGTTTACGAAGCAAAAATAGACTCCGACGCGTGGTTAAGCGGGCAACTTTCTTCCGACGAATCTTACGTCCTACAAAATAATGACTGCACTCTCGCTGCCCCACAGACCTGGTAAGCGGACCCATGCACGCGATAGTTATACTCACAAGCACTTTGTATTCAAACTAATGTATTCGACTTCGTTGCGCATGAGATATATAATGCATATTAAAATATCGCTTCTTAAACCAATATGCAACTATAATTATTCTTAAGTATTGATTATTTATTTATACGTAAAAAAAACACTTTTTGAACTCATTCTACATTATTTATAAAATATCAGGTCCGGTAAAATACATCTTCTCATCTATTCTAACATACAACCTTACATATAAAAATTATAATATAATATGTAATATATTGATTGTTTTTCAATGATATATGAAAAATTACTTAAAGGGAAGGCATTGTATTAAAAAAATCATTTGTAACTGAATCCACTTTTATTAAATAGTATCAGGACCGGTTTCGCTCGGGACGGGCATTATCAATATCAACTGAAAAGATAATACAAGTTAAATTTGAATCGTTCAAATTATGTACATTCAATGACTCAAGTTCAAGTTCATCCGTCCACTTGAACGCATGAAGATGCCAGCAGGCGAAACTCAGGTCGTTAGTGACAACATCTGTGTGAATGTGCCTAATTTGAACGATTCAAATTTAATATTAAAATTCCACCGAGCACCTTCAGTCGAAATCTTAAATAATATCAATATAAAAGTGTTATTAATGCATTGTTTTGTATAAATAACACTGTATTATTGTTTTCTCTTATCTTAGTTGAAAATGCTCGACATGAGCGAGACCGGTCCTGAATTAGTACTAGTATTTTTTTTTTGAAATATGGCTAATGAAATATGCTTCAATTTCAAAGATTACGTATACAAAAATGAGAATCTTGTAAACGTTCAAGCAAGTTCGATGGATTTATATTTAACTGCAACGTTGATAGAACTCTCAAACGATATTTCAAGTTAAGTATTTCGACTGAGGGTGCTTGATGGAATTTCAATATCACCGTTCAATATCACAATATAACAGTTTGCCAATTTTAAACGAGCAATTTTATCTACCAAATTCCCCATTGTTGTACCCCTTTTAAATAATTGTCATTTTATTAGTAATTCAAGCACTTGCTATCATTAAATATTAATTCAAAGGCTTAAAAACAAATCAACACATTAATAATAGGTCGGATAAAACCCTAGGTTTATTTTTAAACATTCCTATGTTATTAACTGGTCATTAATATTTTCAAAAAACCCACTTAATTCATTGAAAATTGTATACATTCAATTTACATTTTAATATCCTTTTAACTTAGTGATCTACTTATATTTTTGTATATAAACGATACAAAATGTTTACTACGCGTCGGTTCAAGTACAGCCGTGCACTTGGAATGCCTGAAGATGCCGAAAGGCGAAACCCGGGTCGTTAGCGACAAAACTCATGGAAAAGTACAAAATTCAAACAATTCAAATTTGATATTTCAAGTTGTTTTTATATCAAACTGAATAACTGATAGATTGTTTATATTTCTATTATGCAAACATCTGATAGAACTTGTAATTATTTCTCGTTGTACGTTTTTGGAGTTAAGAGGTGTTCGAATATAATGGGTAATGTCACCCAAAACAGCATTTTCTCGACCAATCGTTTTATGGGACATAGATAAATACATGGAAAATTATCGTTCGCTCGTATTTCGAGATATAATGCTTTATTAACATTCAGTTTGTAAGCAAGATATACCAGTTAGTGAAATCCACGTGCACCAGTGTGATTGCAGGCTTACATCCGATCACGCTCTGAGATAACTCTCAAGAGATAGTTGCATACGATGATGTCACTTCTGTTACATCCGGATGTTATTGTTTTTGCTTGGTCAGTTGTGTGTCAGTACGTCATACGTAGTAAAAGTTAAACGAAAGTAATTGCAAAAATGATTGAATATTCATCGGCAAATAGAAAGAAGTTTATCGCAACATTCCCAACTATTCATTATACTTGCCGATACATAATACTATTGAGAATTTAACAAGAGATTACTATTAAGGAGTTATCAATTTAAAATTATTTTTGATTATTGCATTTGCATATTGTTGATAGTCGACGTAGACGTGGTCGAGTGGTCAACGTCGTTGGCCTGATTTGTTTTAGTTTATGTCTAAAATTCTCTCATACCACTTATACGACTTTAAAAATATGGTGTAGCGAAAATGATTAGTTAAAAATCTTGTCCTCCTAGTTCTACTTCTACTATCTTTGAAAAGGGAAGAGTTAAGCGACTGCGTATCAAACAGTTCTAATAGTTGAGACAAACTCTATTCAAAGTTCTAATATTTCACATTGAGGGTGAACATGATAAAAAAAATAATAGGAAGAATATATAATATAGAGAAAATAGTAAAGCATTTAATTCATGTGTGATAAAATTTTCTGTATTATTCAAATGTCCGAACCTACGACAGTTTTAATAGTTTAGAAAATTGCACGATATCGAAACAGGTAAAAACGATATTGCATATTAATTAAACGTATTTTAGTTTCACCAGTGAAGAGCAAACACACTTCTCGGTGGCGAAACATTGTATTCACAAAATTAGCAGTACCAATTTCACTACGATATATAAATCGATAACTGCTTGTTACTCAGTTTCTCAATCACTCTTTATTTGTAAGAAGTGCTCACAGTTCACAGTGCTTGAAGTTATTTTAGGATTGGAAGGCTGTGGTTGGAAATTTTAAGACATAACAAACATCTATACATTCGAACAGGTATCGATAGAAAAAATGCTGTTAATGGAAGTAAAACATGTGAGATCCGTAACGGAAACCAATGACGTTAATTTCGGACGGTCTTTATACCTGATAACAAAATTACAAATTGCGTTTTATTGAAAAGTGTTTAATTTTTTTATCTAATGGTTTTATACTTAGTAAGTAAGAACTGATGGTGAACCCCGTAAGAGTGGTTTTTTATACACTTTTCAATACTTCATTACAGTATTTGTATATGTAAGTTAATAACTCTGCACATTTTTTTTCTATCAGTTAGTAACGTGAAGAGAGAAACATTAAAAGACTCTTTAAAAGTTGTTGGTTTTTTGTGAAAAGTGGCAGATCACCACTTTGTACGTGCAAATTTGGTTAATTTTCTACTTTATAATTTTAAAGATAAACAGCTACATTTTCCTGTTGATATTACTATATTGAATGACGTCATACGAACCGACATTTTCTATTTATATTTGCAACATTCGACAGCAGTTTCTTTTTTTATTTTGGCAACAGTTTTTTTTACCATGTCCGCTCACAATGTGGATCATATAAACTCCGAATGGAGTTTATTTTAACATAAGTGTTTCTACGAGAACTGTTTGTTACTCAGTATAGCTCAACCTCTCTTTTTTTTAGGATTTTCAAAAAAGAGTCCTTATTGGCTCATATCTCCGTCATTTTTTACTTTTTTTTATTCGTCATTATTTAAAATTATTTATAAAACTATGTATAAAAGTATCTAAAAATATATTTGTATATACTTAATAGCTGCGTCAAAATAAATGTTTATTTTAATACATATTTTTTTCCAAACGATAAGGTGGCGTAAGTTACATCGTGTAACTCCTTAAGGCAGCGATCTCTAACGTAGGAGGCGCGAACAGTCCAAAATATGTATTTACCTTTTAAAGCGTGTCTTTATTTCTATATGAAAAAAAAGAATGGGGAGGCGCAAAGATATTTTGTTTTTCAAAGGAAGGGGCAATAACATAAAGGTTGGAAATCACTGCCTTAAGGACATATTTCCACACGAGGAATAACGAATAAAATTGTAGTCAATTCAAGCACTTGTTTTGCTTATATATACAGAATAAACGAATTTTTAATAAAATATGGTATTTTTATTGCATTATTGAATTTTGGGTATGAATGGTAGGTTTTTGTTAAAGCTTTAGCCACACAAAGACGTCAACGTATATAATGTTAAGTCAGAATTACTATTTTAAAAACAGAAACATTAATGACTCATTTAGACTCTTCTTTTCATTTGGTCAGTCGACCAGACCACCAGTCTTTATTTATTACTCAGTAAGAACTTGTTCGGTTACGCAATCAATTTTCTTTCCACGGCCTTGTATTTATAAACATATCAATTCTTATATATTCTGTTGGTCTTATCAGAATTGGGTACGTTTTATTAAATTAAAATGATGCAAAGTATCGTTAATGCTTTTAGCTGCTACCATATATATTTGTATATGTGATGTTTATGCGTAGTTCTGTCCGGTGTTTGTGATGTCCCTTCCACCATTTTCGATCATTTAACAACCGGGCGTAGCGAGAGCGATTAGTTACCCAATATAGCCTTATCATTCTATCTTTATTTCTCTCTTTGAAAAAGAGAGGTTGAGCGACTGAGTGACAAACAGTTCTCGTAGAAAAAATCTTTGGACTTTTAAGTACAATCACGTCTTTATTTGGTGTTTGGTGTTTGTGAAGTTACTTCCTTTTTAGGATACTTAAAGATGTGAAAAATATTATAACGCATGTAACTTTTTAATAATAACGTATAATATTATTATCTCTAATAATAATATTGTATATATATATTGTTGAACTAATTTTCGTGCTATAATAATAACAAGGAATCGAAATCATGGACAACTATGATTTTTTCAGTCAAATATCTACGATACGAAAGGATTCTTAAAATATTTATGAGAATAAAACCAGTTTTTTATAAATAGTTTTTTGTTGAACTAAATACAAATCTACGAACAATTTATTAATGTTTTAAATGAAAAAATATTCGACAAAAAAACTTGGACCGCCATAAAGTTATTTTAATATTAGTATACTAAAAATTATAACCAACATTTACGAATTAAGTTGGAATATTAATTATTGAATTATGATAATAAATCGCTGTTTTTTTAAGTGATAATTTATATAATTTTTACACATTTATACTTTTAAAACCGGTTTAGTAATTTTGTACGGTTATTGGATGCCTTATTCGTAATCGTACATTGGGCGGCAAATAAAGCTCAATGTCATTTCGCTATGAAAATGTTTGTCCATTAGGATTAGATAAATATTTCCATATTTTATTGGCTTCCAGATAGAGACGTCGTGCTATGCGCCAAAAATAACATAAATTCAACAAAAAAAAAAAAACGTAATAAAAAATCGAAGAAAAATAAACGTTTTTGTATTTGATTTAGAATCACGTCCAGCGGCATTTTTCAATTTGTGATTAAAATTAAAGGCCAAATAAGACACGCAATGTAGAGGACACTTTCTATTTCCGATTCCATATTTTCGCAGCATTTCTAATTTATTATTTTTCTGTAAAAGCAACAATATTTCGTAATATCATTTATATGACGTTATTTTTACCGTCCAGCGAAATGAAATTTATAATGATGGTGTCCAACAAATAGTGAAATTTATTGTTTGATTATGTTTTGCTTAAATTCTTTTGGAATCAATGAATTAGTTTGTGAAACTTTAAATACCCTGATTCTTCAGTTTCGGTGTCTGAAATTCGATTTTTTCAATTGATTTTCGACTCAATATAGACTAGTGATATCAATACCGGTAATACAGAAACCGGGATTCATCTATCTGCCGTGTGTTTTCAATGCCAAAATATAGCTTAAATGCAAAAATACCGGTAATTCATTATAGAAAATTAATTAAAAACCATCACATATTTTAATAAAATTGTATGAAAGGTGAATTAAAATAATTAAATCTGCCAAAGATTATATCAATATTGACAGGTTACAGAACAATAATTAAAACTTTCAATAATAAATTATATTTATTATTAAGTATAATTCATTATTGAATTAAATTGATATATATTATTGAATAATAAAAAAAAACTCTTTTCTATGAATTCTACTTTTATTTTCTTATGCTCAGAACGGGTTCCGCTCATCGTCGATTTCATCAGTCGGAAATATGCTTGCGATGAGGGAATCGGTATAAAACGTAAAAGATCAATGTGGAATTATTACAAGAAAATTTTTTATTTTAAAATGTAATACCTTTTCACCAAGATTTACAGCGGACGCAAGACAGATAAACAGACAAGTGAGATATTAAAAAAAGCGAATAAAATCGATACGTGAAAGCCAAAATTTCTAAGAAAATATACTATTTTTCGGAAACCTTAGACTTACCCATCCCAAGCAATCTAACTGAAAAAACAGGGCGTAGTGAGAGCGACTTGCTAACAAATGGTCCTGTCTTAGCCATGTTCTTTATATCTTAAATTTCTTGGAAAATAATATTAAGTAAGATAAGGTTGAGCAACTAAATAACAAGCATTTCTCGTAAAAAAATAATCTTCATATCCCTCCGATAGATAGCCATATCCAATAGTGGGAGTGAACAGAGATTAAAAGAAAGAATCCTAAATCAGGAAAAGTTTTCTAAATAAAATATTAAACTGAATTAGAATTGTATAATGTATTCATAATTTATAAATATGCATGTATATTTTTGGGAACAAGTAAATAATTTACTAAAGAAATTTGAATAAATATTCAAAATTACAGTCTTACTAAATTAGTCATAAAAATCAACTTTCTTCTGCGTTTTTTGTTACGGTGGAATTTAAAAAAGAAAACTGCAATTAATAATAATGTAAAATCGGCACGTGCGCTTCTCAAAATTTATCTGCTCGACACAAATGTGTCATTTACTAGTTTCATGTAACGTAAGTACACACTGGAAGTGTTAAAGACTTGGTCGGTTTAGATCTAAGGACTATAACACCGAACGGATGCATAGGTACTAGGGTATCCAATCCCGAAGCCTTTTTCCAATCCCGGGATTGAGATTTTCTCACCGAGGAATTTGAAATCTTCAATTTGCCAATTTCGTGTAAATTTCGAGAATTTGCTCAAAATTTCTCAATCCCGAAATCCCGGGATCGCGGCCATCTCAATCCCGGAATTTCGGGATCAGAAAATTGAACGGGATCCCGGGATTGGATGCCCTAATAGGTACCGATATGCAAACACCAGAGAAAAAGTAGTATAAATAAAAAGGAATCGATAACGGGTTTTCGACATTGATATTAAATACTGACATAAAAAAAATGTAAGGTAAATTATACATTTCAAACTCAGTGTTAGCTAATTTTCAAAACAATATTTCGGTAATGAAAAACACCCACATAGTGTGATTTCTTCTTCTTTAACCATATTCGCTCTCTATGTCGAGTAGATTTACAGTTTTAATCAACATTGTGATCATTTTCTATCATTTAATTATGACTGATTTTTACTAATTCTACTTTTATTTAATATAATCAGGACTGGTTTCGCTAATGACGAGCATTATCAAGTGATAAAATAATACAATATTACAGTATTATTTATGCAAATCAAAATAAAATTATTAGAGTTAATTTTTTAATGTAATGTCATTCCACCAAGTAAGTATTGACAGTGAACACATTAAGTGTAAATATTGACAGCGCATACAATCGAGACATCGAGAGTCTCTTCGATTTATGGGTAAATACACCCAATTGTTACTATACTGACTATTGTTGTGTTCGTCTTAAAAATAGTTTCAATAAACAATGAGATATGACCTCTAAAATTAATGACGAGCTTGATGTTGTCCAATACCAAAATAGAAATGCCATATTTACTGTGAAAAGCAATTTGCATTTTGTTGAGCCGTCCATCGCATCCATGGAGTAACAATCGACTTTCTCCTAGTCGTTATCGACTGCAGCGAACAGAACCACGATTTGTATTTAAATTATATAAACTTGGGTCCAATCTGAATATTACATTTAAACGTCACTAACAGGAGCAGATCGAAGTATTTAAAATGCCACTTTGTTTTATGTGACATGAAACATATTACATACTGTCCACTTTTTTTTTATCCTCGAATTTTATCTAGTGTCATAAATCCAACGTTAAACAATTTACTGTTTTTCCTAAGCCAAAATTTTCAACAGGTTGGATCCCGAAGCCGTGTTCCCACGTGATAAGCTAGCCCAGCGATGAGTCTTGGAATCGTGTTTTCATGTGAATCGTGTTTTATGATTTCAAATAAAGCCACATTTGTGGTATTTAGCAATATTTGTTTATACAAACCTCAGTATAACCATTATAGCAAAAAATCATTCTAAATCAGTCTTTTAATTGATAATTTTACTAAAAATAGTTACTGAGAGATAGAAATAGTTACTAAGACTCGGTACACGTGCAAACATTGTAATACGGCTTTCCGTATCAAAATTTAGATCAAGTCAAAAAGGTATACAATTAAGGAATCTTGGTTCCTCTGACCCATCAGACAAAACTGGTATTATAAAGGTTTTAAAGGGGTTAATTATAATTTACCATCTGCCGCATTGGAAATGGTTAAAGTTCCTAAAAAAATAGTATTAGTTATCATTTGTCTACAAAACAAGATTCGGACCTGGTTAAAAATGACAGAACTCGCTTGAAATGTCACGCAGACATTTGATGCGAGATGCATTTTACGTTTGGTGCTATAATTACGTTCAGGATGTCATTCCGTGATTTCTAAAATCCGATGATTCGATATTAACTTTATATTTACATTAAAAATTCGATTGCGGAAAAAAAAATATATATAACTACCCATCTCCGATGGAATCGGCGAAAACTTTGCGGAAGTTTATTTAAAGTATAAAATTAAATTTGATTACTTTGTTATTCCACTTGGTGTGTTGAAAAAATGTGCCACGTAATCATCACACATAGCATCGCAAGATTTCCAAATAAATTAAAAATAGATTCTAATTCTTAAGTTATAAATTATACAAGTATGAGTTTTTTACCTTTTCTAATGGACGCAGGGAAGGGATAAGATAAATACATTTATAGCACCTATTACAAATTAATTACTGACATTAGATACGGTAAATCACAATGGAAATGAATTCAACAATCTGTTTATCTTATAAATTTTGTTTCCTTTCTTTCTTTATTAATTTAGAAAAACTCCAAGCTATTCACTTTAAGCCCCTAATTATTTACTAGATGGAGTATTTCAACAGTTTAATTTTTATCAAAATTGTGATAATTTTTTACCAAATGATTCGTAAACTCTGAATTATTGATTTTAAACAAATTGCGTGTTTTTTTTTTAATTTCTTTATTAAAGATTCTACCAGACAGTATAAACAGGTGAAGCGATAGATTCCGCTCTGATAAAATGATTCTAACTTATCTTTATTTCATTTCATCACAAGTGGAATAAAAAGTTATAAAAAATATTTTTTTATGAAAAAAGTAATCATTACCTATTACACTTATATATTTCCTATATTTCCACGAGTGGAGATGGAGGACAAAGATTGATTTGATTTTCAGATTGCTAACAACCAAATAAAAAACATTTAACCAATGTAAAATTGTGTTATTTCGACAATCGTTATTATAATAAGTTTTTTGGTCAGTTTGCATCCAGAAGCAAGGGTGTTTTTCGTATAAATAAGTCATACAGAACTTTGACCTGATTACCAATTGCTACCATTATAAATACTTCTTACAATTAATTAATAAGACTCGCGCATGGCAGTCATTAAGACAGTTGTTAAAGGGTCAAAAAAATGCTACATAATATCGGACTATTTTTGAAAAATGTATCAAAAAAAAATTGAAAATTCAATACTGGATATCGTGAATATTGAAATCTTTCGATAATTATAGTGGACTATTTGATGATCGAAATAATCTGTATTTTAGGTTATGTAATAGGTGATTTCACTCTTTGAAGAAAATTACTTCTCAATCTGGGCGGCCTTGGGAGCAAAACAAAACAATACATATATATAAAAATGGGTATACATACGATGATGTCTGACAGTGATGTGAAACATTTAGAATACGTTATTGTAATAATTTAAAGATTATTTAACCAAAACAAAGCCTCGAGTGAAATAAATTACAATACATAATTCAAATGAGTAAAGTGTTATACAATAGCTAAGTCAATACGAGAAAAGCAACGTTCACTAAATCCGTTTTGATTCGAGAGCAGTTCTACTCGAAGACCTCCCCCCCCCCCTCCCTCAAATACTGGATTTTCCTTTTAATAATAATATAACTACAAACACAACCCCTAGCACCATGAAAATTCTCTCTCTCTCTTTAAATTTCACTTTTTATGTATGGGTTTAATATATAGCAGGGCCGTGTAGTTGTGTAGTCGAGTGTATTTCTAGAGACGAAGTCGTAAAAATCGTAGCGTAATCCAAATCGTATGGTTGAGATGCGATTATTTATTGAAAAATCGGAGGTCCCTATTTAAGCACTCTGTACATTTTCACACATTTTATTGGAATAAAATAACAATGCCTAACGCATCTGTGATATTTTAAAACCTTATTAAGCTACAATTTACCAATTACACGAATTTTTGTATGTAAGTCACTGAATAGTTTGTCTTAATTATATGTAAAAATAATAAAACATTTTTAGTACTTTTTCCACATAAAATTTGCCACTTAGATTTATTATTCTTTGATGATGATTTTTTAATTGTTATGGGTGTTAAGCATTTTAATCTTGTGTAATTATAATGTAATTTGTTAATCCTTTAAATTGTTAATAGTTGCTTACACCTTTTATTTCAATTTAAATTTGTATAAATATCACTGTTTATGTATTTTTCTTATCAGTTGATAATGCTCGCGATGAGCGAAACCGGTCCTGATCTAATAAATTTTATGTGGAAAAAGTACTAAAAATGTTTTATTATTTTTATTATAATGCCATTCCACCAAGTATTGACAGTGAACACCTTAAAAGTGATTAATTATATGTGTAGCTGTATATTGCTACACTCACCACTAAAGCTCTGTTAATTTGATATCCGAAGAAAAATAGTTGTGATTGTGTGAAATGCACGCACGCATCGGGTTTCTTACAACTGGCGTCCTAAAAGATTTGGTAAATTTCTCGAGTCAAAGAACAAGTACACGTAATTTTATTCACGCGTGGCACACATCCAGAAACCTGCTTCGACAGACGCACGATTTTATATTACCAGCGCAAGTCTTTCTCCTTCTTGTTTTGACGCAATATAAATATTTACGTCAAAGAATAATGCAGAGCCAAATCGTTTTGGCAGCATTTTTACAACGAAATTCCACGCGTTATATTTCACAAAATATGAATCGTTACACATAATCATAACACAAATGTAGTAGAACAACTCATTACGTATCTATTGATTAGAAATATTAAAAATAATCATTCGTCAATTTCCAACGAATAATAATTAAAAAAATGTCTCCGTAAAAAAAGTAATGACGTGTGTGCAGTATCCATATCTGAAATATATTGAAAATGACAATATATAAAAAATGATAAAATACTGTACAGAAATAGTTATCAAGCGGTTAATGAAAATCAGCGTATTGATTGAATTGGCATTTACTTGGTAAAATTCTATAGTAATAAAGTAAAAAAAAAAATACCAACGTATTAAGTTCTACATTTTTTAAAAATTAGTTGATAACTTTTTCGGCGTATGCCATCATCAGAACTATGTTTAAACCTATATTTGCTTAGCTACATATATATGTATACCGGCTCACAATACACACAGATATATAATAGCAGGATGTATCGTGTATCTCTTCTAAGCCAGTATATAATATATAGCTGAATAAATGTAGGTTTAAACATAGTTCTGATGAAGGCATACGCCGAAACAGCTATAAACTAAATTTAAAAAAAATGTAAAACTAAATAAAAATTCTGTATAATATGATTAGAATTATAATATTTTTATTATCTAAAAGCAGGTATTGCTTTTTTCTTTTGGTTTACTATTGTCACTACCAAACAATTTTACGTCTGCCTGAATTCCGTGTGGTAATCTTTGAGTTTCTCTATGAATCGCTCTTCCCGAAAACACGCGTTGTTGATGGTGATTGGGAATGGGAAAACTGTTGTTTTTCTTCAGATTATTTCTTGATCTTATGACACTTCTTGATCTTTTGGTCCTTTTTTGACTTCACCGAATCGTTATTACAAGAGTCGCATTAATTATTTCAAGTTAATCACTCACATACGTTTAGCACAAGCAGAATTTCCGACCCCTTTTTTTAAGAGTTACAAAGGCAGTGTCGATATCTTTATTTATTTCTGTCAAGTCAACATTACAAACAATATGTATGAGTTAAACTTTCGCCTACAATACAGTAATATTTCATCAATCATTGTTCGAGAAAGGAATCAATAGGAGTAACTATTCATACCATAGAAACATCGATCAATTACAGACTAAGGAAGTTCGCAAAAAAAATATCGGCATAAATTATTCATAAAAGCAAAACTTCGCTAGTTCCGCGCGCAATGCGTAACGTTGTTTTTTTTTTATCGAGAGAATATAATAAATACAGATATGAAATGAACAACGTACCATTTATTGATTTATGAATATTATTTATGTAAATACCATCGATTATAAGGAAGGGTTTCTTGTAACACTAAATTAACAAATATTAATATTATGCAAGAATGTGAGATGGAAAGCACTCTATCTTATACGTAACGATGTAGTGAATTATTCTTCAACATTTTATCGCTCACGTTATGTGATATAATATAAAATACATTTTATTTATATAACACGAATGATAAACTGAATTGGGAGTAACGCTTATCGGAATAGAGTTGTTCGCATGAGTAAAACGATTTGATCAACGCAGGAGTTACTCGGTTTTGCGCACGTAATTGTTTAAAATTCATATACAGTTTTAACTCAAAGAGAAATGTCTGGGACTCACAGTTCAAGTGACTCATGTTCAATGCATGCATCTTGTCAGTGCTGCTTTGGTTGCGAGTCATGGCACCTTACGAAAGCACATAGTAACGCTTGAAAACAGATGCCTACGCCAAATACTAGCATTACGGCGGTTTGATTGCCAGGGACAAAAAGCGACGATGAACCTGGGTTGGGCAGGTGCTGCGCATGCACTAAAAGTCTGAACCCTATATGTCTCTTTTACCAACTGAATGGATTGCGTCACCGTGGAAGGCCAATTTATGATCATCCATAGGATGTACTCGGCGGAGCTACTGGACGATGTGATGAGCCAGGAAGAAGCAAAGAGACCGGCGGTGGATAGAGAATCTTGAAAATAACCGTGCGATGGTCTTATGCTCCAAATAGGGACCGGACATAGATACAAATATATAACTACGTGAATTATAAATAACACAGATTTTTGCGAATCGAATAAACTTTTTAAAAAATCACGGTTTCCTATCATGTAAGTATGTACTTTTAAGTAAAAACACATTCATGTAATAATATTAAAGTGTCAGAATTTTTATTTCGATTGACGTATCGATTTTTGTACGAAGACATGGGTGTTTGTGATGTCTAAAAATTCCCTCCCACGCTTTCCGATCCTTAAAAAACTGGACGTAGCGATAGCGATTAGTAAACCAGTAGTCATGTACTAGCCTTATAATAAAAATAATAAAACATTTTTAGTACTTTTCCCACATAAAATTTATTAGATCAGGACCGGTTTCGCTCATGATGAGCATTGTCAACTGATAAGAAAAACAATAAAACAGTGATATTTATACAAAAGCGAAAAGAATAAAGGCAATATCATTTCTTATTCTTTTCGCAGGAATCAATTTTGCTGGATTAAACTCTACTGGATTTTCCAAACTCAATTTGGTTGACAGACATTAAGATTTATTTATTATATACACTAATTGTTGGTAATGATAATTCATACCTAATTGGTTTTTGTCATAATAGTTTCATTGCTAAGTGGTCTTCAACTTTTTATTTATAGTTTATTTTCCTTGTATTTTACTTCAATTCTTTTGCTAGGTTGTAATACCAATTGTTTGTCATACCTTGTTTTTATCACTTAACTTTTGTATAAATATCACTGTTTTATTGTTTTTCTTATCAGTTGACAATGCTCATCATGAGCGAAACCGGTCCTGATCTAATAAATTTTATGTGGAAAAAGTACTAAAAATGTTTTATTATTTTTATTATAATGCCATTCCACCAAGTATTGACAGTGAACACCTTAAAAGTGATACTAGCCTTATCTTTATATCCGTTAAAAAAGAGAGGCTGAGCGACCGAGTCACAAAAAGTTCTCGTCGAAAAACTTATGTTGAGGCACCGGTCCGAGAATAGTCGTAAAACTTACTGTAGGTAAAAATGTGTATCTGGTTGACGTCGGTCCGCGAAATATTTTTCCAATTTTTACCGGTCCGCGGACGTAAAAAGGTTGAAGAACACTGGTTTAGTTGTCTTTATATCATTTAACAAAATCTGACAAAATTTATTCAAAGTCAGTGAAAAACGACAAATAATTGTTAAGCTCACTTCTTTTGAGATGCTAAATTCTACACAGGGAGCGGAAATGGTACACAATTTTAAAACATATGCCATTTTTGTAATGTAATACGAATGTATAATAGGATTTCCGTACGATCGCCATCTTTAGTACCGGCACTGCCTTTTAACAAGGAACGGTGTATATATTATTTCCCATGTTCTAATTGTTTTTCTTTCAATTTCAGGTGCCAGGAAGTTACTGCCCGTGAGTGGACAAGTGCCACTCCGTGAGCAGGGGTGCCTGATGTAGGATGGTGAGACGAAAGGGTTTGCGGTCGTCACGGCAGAGAACCGACCTTACTGATAGCAGTACGAGACCGCCTGATATTACGGTTAACAATATCTGACATCTGGATAAGGAAAAAATTAAAGCAAACTCTGTAAAAAAATGAAGAATTTTAATAATTTCCTATGATCAACAAAAGAAAGCGAAGAGTGTAATCTAGACATAGAAAACAAAAAAAAGGATTAATTCCAAAACATATGAAAAATAATTTATTATATTACTTTTAAAAAACTCGTTATTAATCGGAAGATCAATAATCCAGAATGGCTGTGGGTATTCTAATAGCATCCACAGCTTTGAAGACTATAGGAGTCACCAGCCTCTGGTTGATTCCAATTCTCCTCGGTGCTCTGACGCTTCACAATTACAGCAGTCACGATCCTGAAGGCAGAGTTGTAGACCAGCAGCCTGTACTGGAATACGACTTTGTCATCGTTGGTGGAGGGTCCGCTGGTGCAGTGATGGCGAATAGGCTGACTGAAATACCGGATTGGACGGTGTTGCTGATGGAAGCAGGTAAAGTGTTAATTTAAAAGACGAGCCCGCTTTCTGCTCGATGATACCCACCATAGATTTTATGTTTCGTCTAAAATTAATAAACTATTTAAGGAAGAACTTGGCATCACGAAAATGACTCTTTTTGATTGATTTCCTTGTGTATGTGTATATGTATGTATGGGCATGGGTGTATACATGTATGGATATAGAATGGGAGGAAACATATATATTAACGCATATGGAGGCCCAGTGAACTGGATTTACTAAGAATTACTCACTTCTGTGGCGATCACGGCCTTCCGTCAGTAACGATGGTAAGGGAATACATACTTTCAAAACATTAGCGTTGAAGGAGACTCGAAAAACTTTGACGCTAACGTGCCCTGATATCTAAAGGTCGATAAATTTGATATAAAAAAACTAATGAGGTGTGTTCATATAAAAAGATTCATTTTAATTTAGTCGTTGACCTCGCTTAAATCGAAAAAAATGTATTCAAATGAGTATCAAGTAAGGAAAACGTTCCGATTGAATTATGCTTTGAGATATTTTTCTTCGCTTATGTTATTTTATTTAAATAAGGTCCTTGAAAAGAATTCTTCGAAATAGTAACGTTCAATTACGTAAAACAAGACCGTTAAAACTTCTTAATCGATTTGTTTGTCTGAATTCATTTGACAGCGATAATAATTTATCGCAATACTTGAAATATTTTATTAAAAATATCAATTAATTTTGACAAAATATTAAAATGCTTCAACTCAATCTGCTTAACTAACGCCCCCATATAGTGAACTTATATAGAACATATACAGAACTTAAGACTGCTATGCTACAATTCGAGGTGCACATTAATTTGAAGTCATCCAACTAGAGACAAGTCCAAGGCCGATAAGGTCGTTGAATTTAGAAAACGAGCTGAAGACAAAGCGAAAGAAATAACACTGTACTCTTTTTTTAATGCTATTTTTTAATGCTAATCAAATAATCTTATACATAAATACTTTGGAAAAACAATATGAATAGTGATAAACATTCGAAGGCTTGAAACCATTTAATATATAAATCATAATTGTAATCAAGCAACTACAAACGAATAATGTTTAAGGATGAAGAACTTAAAAATAGCTAACCGTCGAAGAACGATCTATATTCTATACAATAATTGCTTTATACACAACTTGTCATGAATAACAAGTATACTATTTGATGATTTTCAGGTCCCGATGAGAACGAGATATCAGATGTCCCATCGCTTGCTTCATATCTCCAACTATCCAAATTGGATTACCAGTACAAAACAGAAGCAACCGGAAAAGCATGTCTCGGAATGAAAAACGGCAGATGCAACTGGCCAAGAGGGAAAGTCCTCGGAGGTTCTAGTGTTCTCAACTACATGATTTATGTTAGAGGAAACCGGAATGATTATGAGCAGTGGGAATCCTTCGGCAATCCAGGATGGGGTTACAGAGATGCTTTAAAGTATTTCATGAAGTCAGAGGACAAC
Source organism: Himalopsyche tibetana (assembly GCA_030503985.1). Lineage (NCBI taxonomy): Eukaryota > Metazoa > Arthropoda > Insecta > Trichoptera > Rhyacophilidae > Himalopsyche > Himalopsyche tibetana. The sequence continues at coordinate 10,705,825 of JAPJYX010000011.1, read as the reverse complement.
AGAAACCCTTATCTTACAAGGACTAAATACCACGGAAAAGGTGGGTATATGACTATACAAGAAGCGCCGTGGAGAACACCTTTGGTGGCAGCGTTCGTTCAAGCTGGTACTGAGTTAGGGTATGAGAATAGAGATATCAATGGTGAGGTACAAACCGGCTTCATGATAGCTCAAGGTACTTTGCGAAGAGGATCACGATGCAGCACAGCGAAGGCTTTTCTGCGGCCGATCAGAGGAAGAAAAAACTTGCACATATCTTTGAATACGTTTGTTTTGAAAATTTTAATCCACCCAATGACTATGAGAGCGTATGGGGTAGAGTTTATGAAAAATGGTAAAAGGCAAGTAGTCATGGCAAGAAGAGAAGTTATAATATCAGCAGGAGCTATAAACACTCCTCAACTAATGATGTTATCGGGATTAGGCCCAAAAAGACACCTGCAGGAGATGGGAATTCCTGTGATAAAAGATTTGGCAGTTGGTGAGAATTTGCAAGACCATGTCGCAATGGGAGGCTTGTCTTTTTTGGTTGATAAACCAGTTTCCATCGTTCAAAGTAGATTGCAAGCCTTACCTGTCACAATGCAATACGTTCTTAGACAACGTGGCCCTATGACAACACTAGGGGGAGTTGAAGGATTAGCGTTTGTGAATACAAAATACGCAAACGAATCTGGGCTTTGGCCGGACGTCCAATTCCATATGGCTCCAGCAGTATATAGTTCAGACGCCGGAATACAAGTAAAAAAAGTTTTAGGTCTGACTGATGAAGTTTACGACGACGTTTGGAAGCCAATCACAAACATAGACGCTTGGACGATAATGCCACTTTTATTGAGACCAAGAACCAGAGGATATGTGCGTTTAAGATCTTCAAGTCCTTACCATAAACCGATTATAAATCCAAGATATTTTGAAAACGCATTTGATGTAGCTACGCTAGTCGAAGGTGCTAAAATAGCACTTAAAGTAGCAGAAGCATCGCCTTTCAAACAATTTGGATCTAGACTATACATGAAATCATTACCCAACTGTAGAAATCACCAATTCTTGTCCGACGGTTATTTTGAGTGCAATATGCGGACTATATCAATGACAATTTATCACCCTGTAGGGACGGCAAAAATGGGTCCAGTTTGGGATAACACGGCCGTAGTGGATCCGAGATTGAGAGTCTACGGAATAAAGGGGCTCAGAGTCATAGACGCAAGTATAATGCCAACAATCGTTAGCGGAAATACGAACGCCCCGACTATTATGATTGCCGAAAAGGGGGCAGATTTGGTAAAAGAGGATTGGTCACGTTTGATGTCATACACGCAACTAGAGAAATGATATTTGCAAATTGAGAAAAAACAATTGAATAAGTGCCAAATTAGTGCAATATAGTTGTATTCGTGCTCATTTTAAAAAAAATGTTAGACAATATTTAATTGCAAAGCGCTTTACAAGAATCAAGTAACGTGTGGGATTTTAGTGTTTTGTTTTGTTGTTCAATTACTATTGAATAATATGAAACTCGTGTTCGAATAATTTAAAGTGCAAGTCACGTAGTATCGCGTGAAATGAACTATATTGAGTTAGTGAGAAGCAAACCGTTACAAATTGTGTTACATTTATGAAATTTTGCCAGTTTATAATTAAGGATAATTTCGTCACCTTTCTGGCAGAAGTTGGAAACTAACAAAACTGACAAAAAATAGTTAAATATACAACTTTGGTATAAATTCATTGTCTACTCTAGAATAACTCAGTTGATGCATTAATTATACATTTTGCCAAAAAAAGCATACAGGCATCACAGGCAATTAACTGTGTCTGTCTATTGATGTTAACTGTAAATGAATTAATGCATCTATATTTAAATATTATAATATAATATATGGATGTATATGTAACGATCAATCTGTTACTTACTAACTTCTGCCATAACAGTGAAGATTTGGTGGGTGTATTTTAAAGGAAATAAGGCGTAGTTTATTTTCTGAATCGACTAACTTGGACAATGGGTACAATATACAAAAGTCGCATTGCAAGAATGTGTATATTATTAATACGGATTTAAACATGTAACCTCGTTTACAGTTAAGTAAACGTTTATGCAATTTAAGCTGCTTAATCGCATTTGATAATCCGTAATGAAACATTTTTAGTAATAGTTTTTAAATGACGGATGTTTGGGGAAAGGAACCTTGCAAAGGGTATTAAAACTACGGGTGAATATCTAATAACAATAATTTTATGTCAAATATCAGTATGTATGTATCACATAAAAAAGAAAAAACTTATACGGCTAATTGAGGTCGCTATTACGATATTTTATATGAAATACCGTTTTTTTTTAATATCAATCTAACTACAACAAATAATAACGGTTATTTTTCATAAATATCCTATAAAAAAAACGTTTGATGATTGATGTTAGATTCAGTCAAAAGTAATCCAATATTCATTAAAATCAATCCGGTTGCAGAAGAAGAAGCTACGTTGGAAGCTAACTCAGAAGTCATGAAATATTTATAACGTTGTATTTTTCATTTTTAAAAGCGAAATTTCGGCATTCAATAAATAGACAAAAAATAGGGATCCCAGTTTCAATAACTCTGATGTTAGTTGCAGAGATGTGAAGTTCAACATTTAAAACTGAATTAAGAACAAAAAAATGTGTTGAAATAAACATACAATATCGACTGTGTAAAGGAAAAAGGACGTAACCCACACATATCAAATTTTACAGGAGGAGCAAAAAACGTTTTTTGATGATGTTGGGCCATATGCAAATTATGAATTATACACAACCTTGAAGTGCACGGAGACTTCTTAACTGGTGTTAAATTGACATAATATAATATTTATCAAAGAAATTGACTAGGAAAAACCTTTATTTCAGTCTATTTTCATGGTTTTTCGATGGTTTCGGCGGTAACTTTGTGGAAGTTCATTTTTAAAGAAAATTTAAATTTACTTTGATTATTCCACTAGGACATTAATAAGACATTAATAGGACAGGTGGTTCGCCATAACTTACATTGTTCCCAATTAATAGAGTAATCACCAACCTATCTGATTGATTGCAGCTCATTAGTTTAATAGTTTGTAATGTTTAACGTCATTAGTAGTATGATTATATTTGTTTGCTTTGTTTCGATTTTATAATCCCCTCTTTGCTTCCCATAAAAGGGAAAAATCCCAATCTGATTGATTGCAACTCATTAGTATCATTATTTGTTTGCTTTATTTTGATTCTACACCCCCCTCCTTGCTCCCCTTAAAAGGGAAAAAAACCCAAACTCCATTTTGTAATTTCATAATTTTAAAATGTTAGAATCAATCTTGCTTCATTACTTAAGCAAACTTTGCGATAGTAAGTCTGAAGATGCCTCTGAAAGAGACGATACACGTGTCACAGTCAGTAACACAATACGTGGAATAATCAAAGTTAATTTAAATTTTCTATTTTACAAGGTCATTTTTTTCACACTTATATACTAAATTTAGATACTAATTCGGCATTTGTAGCTTGCATCCTTTTGATAGAACGTGTATGAAGTTTGATTCATTTTGATGATCGATAAAAAACTGTTTTGAAAAAACTGTGGGTTACGTCCATTTTCCTTTCCACAGTCGATGTGTCATAGCATAATTGGGCCCATTAGAGACAAAGTGGTATTTATAAGTTAGATGCGTTGTATAATTCTACATAACTTTAAGTATTGTAAAAGTGAATTAACCTCATTTAATACATATTGCAATTGTGTTATCTACGTATATTAAAAAAAATACAAAACATCAAGTAAATACGCGATTGTACTTTTAGAAGTCCAAGAAAATAGTTTTACCATTTTACTGGTTGATTCACTTCACCTCTTGAGGGCTCAATTAAAGTAAGGTGCGAGTTTTTTTTTTTTTTGTAAAAATGTTTTTTTCTTTTCATAAAAGTTTATTTTAGGTTTTTGTAAATATTTTGTAAAGATACATTATTTAAAACACTTGTTCTAAGAAATTGGATTAAGAGGAACTTTTTTTAAACCACTTCAATTGAAAATAAGCAAAAATACCAGAGCTGTGGAATCGGAGTCGCGGAGTCGTGGTGTTTTGGCCGGAGTCGGAGTCGTGAAAAATAAACGACAGGATTTTATTGAAAAATATATTTAATGACGTGTATTCAAAAACAAATAAGTCCAAAGACTCCAAAGTGTTGACATTTCATGCATGGCTAACTGAAGACGATCCGATGGTATACATATTTATAAGTTAAAATGAAATTATTGAAAAATTTCCTCGGAGTCGCAGTCGTCTCTTTTTTTACACGACTCCACAGCTCTGAAAAATACACATTTAAAAAAACATGGTTTCGTGTATATGAATGTGTTTCAATAAATATTACATTATTTATAATGCTTGATTCGAAAACACATTACAATAAAGAAAAACAATGAAGATAATTATTTTGTTTTATTAATCATTTGAATATCCTTTACGTTCCTTATGTGTTCAGCCCCATTATGTTGAATGAAGTTAAAAAAAATAATTAATAAAAAGAAATGTGATAATTTAGCTATATAATATTAAAAAAATCAATGATTTATGTTGTGCATAGATAGATAGACGATAATTGATACAAGTCTATCGGCGACATCTGTAGAAATAGTAAAAAACGATTATAACAAAACCAAAGGTTGCGGTCACGGATAAATTGCGCCACTGAATATAATAAAACTAATGATCCAGAAATCATATCATGTAATTTTTAGAAAAGGTAACATTTTTATTTAAACATTATTCCATCGTTATGTTTAATAATTCAATAGAGATCATAATTGTCGAATTATTTTTTAATTATCCATACTTTGAATTTATGGTAATTAATATAAAAATTAGGAGGGCTAACGCTGTAATTTGTGTAACAGTGACATCTATGGACTATAGCTGTATTCTTCAATATGCAACTGACACGATACCTGCTTCAGATTAAGTCGGATCTTTCAATAATTTGCCTCATACGCTTTACGGATGGCGCCATAGGATAGTTAGTGACTTCCAATGTATGTACAGTGTATGTACTCTCGATTATCCGTGTATGGATTATCCGGTTTGCGGATTATTCGTGCCTGAAAATAAATATTTTTTAATTCAAATTTAATTTGATTGATTTTGTCCGATAATAGGACGCATTATTGAATTGCGATTTTGAATATGCGCGTTATTTGAAAAAAAAATGAATTTAACGATGTGTTTGTGTTTACGTAACTAACCCTGAATTTTTTTTTGACAACTTGTATCTTTTTTTTTATTTATCGTCAAAAACTTCAGAAAAATCTTGTTGAGTAAAATGATAATCTTATCAATTTCTGTAAACAAATGACAGTATTGGATGCTATAAATGAGGTAGCACAATCTTGGTCAAAAGTGAAGCCAGTAACACTCGTTCGATCATGGAGAAAGATTCTTCCTGACATAGAAACAGATTTAATGGATTCGGAAGAGAATGAAGAAAATTTTGTACCTGAAATGAGTGAATTATTAGAAGATTGTTTCTTTTTTGAAGACGTGGATAAGGAAAACATAGAGGAGTGGCTCAACCATGATTTAAATAATCCAGACTTTGAACGCATGGAAGATTCTGATATCGTTTCTCTTGTTACCCAAGAGGAACAAAATGACAGTAGTACTACAAGAGAAGAAGATACCAGTGGTTATGTTAGTCATGAAACGGCATTGAATTGTATTGAAACATTGCTAGATAACGCTGAACAAAGGGGAACTGAATATAATAATGTAACAGCTTTAAGAATATTCCGAAGTGAAATAAGGAATTCGTTAAAAACATTTCGAAAATAGATGAAAATAACAGATTTTTTTTTAAATTTGTATACACATAAAACTATACTTTTTATATTTTTATGTTTTTATATATGATAAAATATTATATTTTTACTTATTTGTTTGTGTTTTCTTGATAAATAATAAATATATAAAAAATGTGTTAAAAAATTGTATTGTGTATATGATATTTATTTATTGTTAAAAATCAAAATTACAGTACATGACATAACAGCTGACGCCAATTCGCCATGCACTTGAAAAATATAATAAGACAAAATATAAAATAAAAATACACAGTACATCAAATTCAACATAAAACATCAAGAAATAAAAAAGAAAAATTTATCAAACAGTTCACAAATACCATCACCAAAAATGTCCACTTCTCTAGGCAATGCGTTATGATATGTATTGTAAATATAATAAAAAATTGATGATTCTGATAATCCGTGTTTTTCAATTATCCGTGACCATCCTTCCCCAGCATTAGTCCGGATAATCGAGAGTGCACTGTATATGCACATTACATATTTTGTAAAATCAATAATTTAAAGCTTATTATCACAAATGAAAGATGTCACTGTTATACAATTGTTAAGTTTTCTCTAGTCATGAATCTTGAGTTAGAATGTTCATATTTTATTAGTGATATCGTGGAATGAGAATATGTAGTTCCATCGCTTAAGAGCTAGTGAAAAATTATACAGCGACATCTAAAAGGAGATATTCTAAAATAGAGGTGTTCACAAAAATTTATACACAATTCAAGATGTAAAAATATTTTGTCGCAAAATCAGAAATATTCCAAAGTGTTAAGTGAAGGAAAACATTTATTTATTAATAAGAATTATGACATTATCGTATATATAAAAATGATGTTACAATTTTACCTATTTTTCCAAATATCACACTTTTCCGACACCTTCTGCAAAATAAAATTTTGATGTTGGGAAAAGCCCAAAATATTGCCATTATAAAAAAAAACTAATAAAATATAATCGTAAAATTTTAATAATAATTAATTTTAATAATAATAGATTTTTAAAACTTTGTGAATAGCTTGAAATTAAAAATAAATGACGTCAACTCAGTACGTATTTCATATTATAGAAAGAGACAATGATGTAATAGAAAACTTACGTACCATAAAACTAGATATTGAACTTGGAGACCGCAGGAGAAAAAAATGACACGGATAAAGTTGGAGTATATTTTTTTAGCTTTATTTGTCCTACTTTTATTTATTTACCTCTCGCAAGTATGTATTTACAGCACGCGTGAACTCAGAGATATGTTTATTGGCAATTTTATCTTATTGGACAGATTAAGTATATTTCTTTTACGCAATCAATCAGTACAGTCGAACCCGGTTATTACGATCATGGAAATAGCGATATATCGGATGTAATGAGAAAACATTAGTTGACATTTTAGTTTATGGTTTTCTCCATAGATTTATTCACTTGTATAACGAGTTACTTCTCGGGCATACCGAGGAGCAAAAATATCGTTAAAATTTTTCTTAAAACTGTTAATGTGTCGATCGTTCAAAAGCAACATCTTCGACACAAATCAATAAAAGCCGACCGGTCAGTTAACTAGACCGATGCCGCCGGGATCGGATTACGTTTATGACACTAGATAAGTGTCTGAGTAAGTAATTGGTGTTTTCGCCGACAACATTGAAAAAGTATCCACGCATATGATTGAAATTGCATGTAAAAAATCACGATCAAATTCAGTCGGTTCCATCTTCCTCCTAATAACCAAGTTGACTATAGAAAATTTAAATTAACCCTCCAGAGACGAGAGCTTTTTTCCGATAAAAAAAATATTTTCTAAGCCATATTGAAGTCACGGATAACTTTTATTCCTATCCAAAATTAAAAAAAAAAAAAACGCAAAGTCGTTGTATAGAAACTCCGCATGACTATATGGCCATGCTCATCCTTTTATTACCGTGTAATATTGAATACGGACAGTAGTAAGGACAAAAGTGACCGTATGGGCTTGCAAACATTCGATGTTGAAATATAGCTAAACGTGATTTTTTTTAAAATATTTACAATTTGACCTCTTTAGATCAACATAATTTCAAAACAAATATATTAGCAAAATAACTGTAAATAATTTTATGTTTTTATAAAAAAATATCTAACAGTTTCAAAAAGTAAATTAAAAAAAACGGAAATTCAAAAAATCACATGTGCTTTTGGAGACCGTTCCTGTTCCTACGGCTGATGACTTACTGTAGTCCGTACCCTTCTTAACCAAATATGAGCAAAAGCAACGATATTCAGGTAGAAAAAGTATGAATAGTGGGATCAATAGACAACGGTGTTTTGTGTGACCATATGGTGACGCTCGTCCTTGGAGGGTTAACTTTGATTATGCCACGTATTGTGTTACTAACTGTGACACGTGTTTCGCCTCTTTCAGAGGCATCTTCAGACTTACTATCGCAAAGTTTGCTTAAGTAATGAAGCAAGATTGATTCTAACATTTTAAAATTATGAAATTACAAAATTAAGTTTTGGGTTTTTTTCCTTTTAAGAGGACTAAGGAGGGGGGTGTAGAATCGAAATAAAGCTGGAATAATATGTAAATAAAGGAATTAAGCTATATGTGGAATAATCAAAGTCAATTTAAATTTTCTATTAAAATGAACTTCCACAAAGTTACCGCCGAAACCATCGAAAGTTTGACTATACTTATGATTCTGTCAGTTTAACCCATTTTTGCCCAGTGTTCCAATATTGGAACATTTAGTGTTTTAACTTCCACTCCATTTCATGACGTAATAAAAGTTTAGATTGTATCAATCACAATCATTCTACAGCTAACAAGTGTGGGGATCGTTTCGTGAAGTATTTTTTCATATTTGAACCTGTCGGAGTGAGCAGTGTCTTTTTATTTGCATCAATTACGGGCAAATTCGGGAAAAATTCGGGCAAAAATGGATTAAAGCTACACATATAGGGAAAAAATCATTCGAATAAAGTAAAAGCTCTTATTTAGTATGCCTGCGGCACTCTCTACGGTAAGTAGCCTTAATCCAGGAATAAACAAAGTGTGTCCCGCAAGATTTATGCTAAACATATTATTTTCACGTAACTCGGACGATGTTCTCGTAAATATGCAGTTTAAATTGATTGAACAAAAGTATTTTATCGTCATAAGAATTTAATTTAATTCTTTTTACCTGAGTTATTTATATCCGAATATAGTTAAATGCTCACCGAATGGCTTCTTTATCAAGATATACCTATATAAATTTGTTAAAAAATATTTTCTACAATGAGCATTAATAAATCAAAATGAACTGACAACCATAATCGCACCTGTTTTGCGTATTCACACTACAAAATTTGAGCCTAGAATAGCAAGGATTTGGTTTCAAACAAAAAACATAAATCAGTGAATTTTAAAATTATTTTCTAGTATTTTAAAAAGAGTAATAATAATGTATATTTTGTAAAAATATAAAATGCTGTTTTACCTAGTTTTATAAAAACAGAAAATATTTACATAAAAGGGGTGACCCGCCAAATAGTTTTGATTTTAAAATTGTTCCTTTGACCAAAAATTGACAATAAATGAGACGTTTCAAAAATTTTGTTGGCTGAATTTTGAACAAAAATCATTGAATATTTTTTACTTACCTTTTAAATTACAACGTTTATGAAGAATTTCATTATAAATACTTACAATATTTCTAAGAACTATTTCTTCCGAGTAATATGTGGACAAAATGGAGATAACAATTTCTCGTAGATGTCATCTTTTGCATTTATACCTGTAAAGAAAGAAAACAAGATTAATTATTTTCAACGTTGGGTACTTCACACGATAGAAAACAGTATAGAAAACACACGAAATTATTAACCGCATAAAAGAGCTCGCTTGTAAGGTTAACTACTACGGCTCCGACTTGAATCACGTGAAACTATCCCGTGTGCGCGGTTTATTTCTAAGAATTAGCATTTTTTTGCAAATTGATTTTAAATGTGCTTAAACTGCGAAATCACTTAGTCGAATCGAATAGAACCTTTTATGCTTGTTTGAAAGACTATAATTATTCAATTTTGATTTTTTTTGTTATCTGTAACGAAAAGCAATATTCCATTTTTTGCACATGTACCGAGATTTCCTCATTTTTTTGCTTTGCTCACACCTTGCAGGTTCTACAAGACTTATTTATTTTGAACTGATCAGTATATAAAAAAAAATATGTTTCCTGACGTCCTTGCTTTGTGGATTAAATAAAATTTACATTTCGAAGTGGATTCGGTGACTGAACTATCATGTGTAAACTTCAGAAGGGAAAATGTACGCATGGCATGCGTTATCAAAACGATTTGCGATGAAATTCATAATGGAATGATTGTTTCAAAATGGTTGGGCAATCTGCTAATATTATGAGTTTTTCGTAAAAAAAACATATATGCTATATACCACAATTATGGCTTTATTTAGTATGGATGAGCAAAACAATGAAGTCAGTGTTCACGTAGACACTAAATCCATTAATATGCTAATTACATTATATATACCTCCTCATATAAAATATATTCTATACAATATGTCCAAATATATACACATGCGCATACAATACATAAATAAGTACAATGAAGGGAGTCATTGTCATGATGCTAAGGGTCGTGGTCATGCGATGCATTTTTTTTTAAAAGAAAAATCAAATCTAAGGTGAATCATCGAGCAGAATTGCTCTTAGCCTACATCGATTCTTATGCATCAACTCGTCATAATTATAAACGTAAGAGCAATTTGAGTTATAATATTTGCCTACCTCGCTGTAAACCTTTTAAGAGATTTCACGAAAGATCGCGAGTGGTAAGTATTATAATGTCTCTACGAAGCAACGAGTTGCGCACGTACCACAGGCGTTACATATATGTCGTATTGATTTATTTTGTTCAATTGTGCTCAAAATAAAGAGGCATTATTTAGTGAACCAGGTTTTAAAATGTACTGCCGATGCAATAGGTAAACCTAAAGACCATAAATCTTTAGTTCCAACTGGATGAAATTATAATAAGAAAATATAACATATTCTATAAAGATTGACAAATTTATTCACAGAAAGGAAACATACGATGTGTGCTTGTAAAATGCAAATTTGCTGTTGTTATTTTGAAGAGACTTGTGAAATAATTGCACATCCACACCGTGTAACTGTTTTATGCTTTTTGATTATAAATTTTACGATCCTGTTGTGTGTATATAATTTTACATTTAATAGTCTTTTAATTATAAAGTTTGTTTTTTAAACGTGATGGAAAAATGTGATTTTATCTGATCAGCATAATTAGGTAAATCAATAATCTTCAACCTTGTTACAAATTATTTATTCCGATAACATAAATAAGCCAGCGTAAGTCAAGTCGTGTGCGGTTGTATTGATTCCAATAAAATGTTTATATAAGAAATAAATGTATCATTTAGTTTAAAACCATTGCTGGCGAAAAGGATAAGCTCATGGGAATGCCCACAGATTTGAGTAGTAAGAAGTTTCAAGAATTATATTTATTTGTTTGTCGGCAAAGGTTTTATGATTACATTTATATAGGGTATAAAAGTGGAGATCCCGGTAGGATTAGTATTTCATTTAAAATCGGATGCTCATGCAATTGTGCTCTATTTATTTCCAAAATTTCCTGGAAAAAGAGTTTATGACTGTTCGTATTTGGGTGTAACATTTGTATCCCTTGTTCCTGATTGAACACGTGTCCTTCCGAAATTAAGTGAGTAGCAAAAGTAGACGTGGCTTTTTTCAATCTAAAGGCTACCATATGCTCTAAAACTCTGGTGTTCAGTGTCCTTTCTGTTTTGCAGATATAAACTTTTCGCCAGCAATGGCTTTAAGCTCAATGATACATTTATTTCTGATATAAACACGAAACATTCATTTACTAAGTGTCAGTTCAAGTTCATCCGTGCACTTGAACGCCTGAAGATGCCGAAAGGCGAAACCCGGGTCGTTAGTGACAAAATCTGTGAGAATGTACATAATTTCAACGATTCAAATTTAAGATTTATTGTAGCTCTAAAAAAGGACTCAAAATAACTACCAACGCTCAAAATTATCATATCAATTTCTCAGTTCCTTAGTGTAATAAATCAAAAAGATGCGTTAAATACGAGGTAATTCTTAAAAATACGATATTTCCAGTTTCATAGAGAAATAAATGGTAATCTTTGATTATTATAGAATGGCAGTGAACATTCTATTTTGCATCCAAACTGTACAAACCACGAAAAAAGATATTGATGGAATATATTGCTTCAGAACATGTGAATGTATCCGGAATTTAAAAAAATGGTAAACAGATGGAGACAATGATGGACAATATACAATTGATTGAAAAATAAATGTGTTTTATTTTTTTATGCTTATTTAATTGTTACAATTTAGAACTGAGATATCAATAGAACTATTTACACTGTCAGCATAGTATTCAATAACCAATTCAAAATTAAAATTCGAGTTTTTTTTATACACAAATATTTTTTTAAATAGTGTACAGTGAAACCACTCTTTAACGCGTTTGAAGGGAAATCGTTGATTAGGGGCAAAGAATTACTTTTTTTTTTTAAATCAAACAAAAACGTTAGGTCCATATTTCTAGGGTTGATAATACAAAACTTGATCGTGCATGACGTATGTCAACGATGCTAGCAAAGAAGCTTTAATTTTTTAAAAAAAATGCTTTTGTAAAATCGGGTATCAAATATTCTAAGCAAGACTGCATAGTCGATATAAATTGTAGCCGGATTTTGTCGTCAAAAATTTGACAGTCATTATGTTGAAAACCTCTGAAATAGTAAAATCTCATGAATTTATAAATTTAATAACATATTTGACAATATTTCCCCACAAACGTAAAATAAATAATGTATTTTACCTTGTTTGACGACTGTTCATAGCAATACATTAAAAATAATTAATAAATAAAATATCAATAGGGTGTGTTCACTGGCAATACTTAGTGAAAAGGCATTATATTGAGAAAAATAAAATATTCCTTAGTACTTATTTCCACTTTTATTTCCCAATATCAGGACCGGTGAAAGAAGAAAAAGGTGTTTTTATTATACATTTGCCACTCCCAATTCCCACTTATGTGTATTAAGATCAGGACCGGCTTCACTTATGACAAGCATAATCAACTGATAAAATAATAAAATGTAAAAGCAGTGGTGGGTTGAGATGGGCAAGTAAGTTTTCAAAATATAGCCTTAACTAGGGTCTCCAATTTCTGGATTCCCATCCAGTATTGTGATCCCTTAATACCGGGATTGTGATAGTAGTAATGTCGGGATTTTGGAATTGGAGATAACAAGTTTTTGAAAGCAGGCATCCAGACATTTTTTTTAAGAAATCCATAAATTCCCAGGATTTGAAACTTGGTGAGTTTAAGTTTTTTTAAATTTGCCGGCGACCCTTAAAAACTCCCAATCCAGAATTTCTCCACGATATTGTGGCGAATGGAATTGAAAAATTGTAAATCCCAAAATCCCGGGCTGACAAAAAGGGTTAGCGGGGAATTACTTTCATATCTAAAAATGTTTCTTTTACAGGTATGACATTATTGTGCTGCGAATTCGATAAGTATATTAATGTATATAAATTAAAAGAGGAAGGGAATATTGTAACAAGTATTAGATAAGATGAATTATTTATATTTTTAATACGCGATTAATAATTTTTATAGCATTCACATGACCGATACAAAATATGTTAAACGAAATAACGTAAATTAGTAAATGAAATGAAAAAATCTCGCATAACATATTATCATAAAACGTTAAATAAAATGTATAATTTTGTTGTTAAACAGGTTGCTTAACTTGGTGCGACAAGTCGACTCGTAGTCTGAAGAAAATCGTAAGCGACAAATTGTAAATTTTACAAAAGCTTGTTTTTTTACTTCTTCCCGTAATAGGTTCGCAAAAAAAAACTCAAATTGACCTAATATAACTAACCGCATTTTAAGGAATTATTTTTCCGATCTTACCACGAGAGGAGTTTAGTAAAACCTCGTTTATGATTAAAGCCTGACCATTCCTGTAAAAAATATGAATTGTCGCATACGTTGTTCTGCCGATTACGGGTCGATATGCCTGAGAAGGATCTTCAGTGTAGTTAAATATGTAGTTATAATTCTATCATAAATTCAAATGACGACATTTAATTAAAATTATTTTACTTATTTAAAGAAATTTACTGCGTAGTATGTTTTCATTCACATACATTTAAAAACAACACACCAATTGTACTGATTTCGCTCATATCAAGCATTATCAGCTCTGTTTAACAGATCTTTATTAAACTATAAGAAAGTTATACAAAAAAAAGATGTTTTGTACTTTTGAATACAGTGTCTTTCCAGAAGTGTTTTTGTAACCATTTTTGTGAACTTTTTCTTGGGTTTTATTTTTTTATTTCTTGATTTTATATTTTGATGTATTATGTACCGTTTTTTTATTTTAATTATATTTGTCAAGTGCATGGCGAATTGGGGTCAACTGTTATGTCATGTACTGTACTTTTGATTTTTAAACATTTTTTTATCTATGTTCGCTCTCAATGTGGAGCATATGGCCTTCTTAATGAGGTATCTCAACAGAAGTTTTTACTACGAGAACTGTTTGTTACTCAGTCGTCTCGCTCACCTCACTTCTTTTCCAAAGTGTGTAATAGGGAAAGAAGGATAAGGGTCGAACAGGGCTAGTGGTTAGCTTATCGCTATTGCTACACCCAGTTATTAAAGGATCGGAAGGATGGGAGGAGGGAAAATAATGAGAAATGACATCACAAACACCCAGTCTTCGATGACAACTTTGGATTGGATAATTCTCAAATTCACTGTGATCTTACCGGGAATCGAACCCAGACCTGCGTGATCGGTATAGCAAGCTCTAACCAACTGGGCCTAGTTGGACCCTTACCGTATTTTACTAAAAAAAGGCGCTTTTGGTGTAGAATTATTTAGTGCCTACGACTTCTGAAATAAACACCAGTAACTTGACAAAAAATGATCCTCAAGATCATTCATATTTATATTTGAGGCATCATATGAATACTTAGTTTCTTATATGTAGCTATTAAAATTGCAATTTCCTTATTGTTGACTTTGTCACGATATTCGACCTACGAATCTGTCAAATCAGTACACTAATGGGTGTGTTGTATTCAATATCATCCTGCTTGAAATGGGTTTCGTGCATTAATTTATAGTCATTCGTTTATTGTCTCATAAATAAAATATCGGAGTGTATAATTCTATTGATTGCTGTTTAAATTATTTTTCACTTTTACTAGTCAATGAGGATAAATTCTTTTAGTATTTAATGAAATGCATTGCTGATGCAATGGCATCAGCAAATCTATTATTTGTCAAATACTCAATATGTTACAGTGAATTTTCGCTCCAAGACCAGATGTTAATTTGCGCGAAAAATTCAAGGGTTGCGCGGATCAATCCAACAAATGCGCGACATAATTTGTTATTTTTATAGAAAAAAAATGTATTTTTTTGTTTTGACTAGCCTAATAAAATATTGCAATTTTTTCTTTCGTCGCATAACTCAAAATAAAAGAAATATTTTTTTGGATTTACCAACAGTCAAAATTCCTTGTTTAACGAACTTGTTTTTAACTTGAAAAACAAAATATTGGTATAATTCCTGCGTAACTTGTTTTGTTTTTATGAATACGTCATTTCTGAAATAAAAAAAAAATATCAAAGACGATTATTTCAGAAATAGGTTTTTCCGATTTGTCACATGATAAAAACTCGACTAATCGTCAGTTTAAGTTATGCCGTGTTCTTACAACATGCCAGAAGAGGCGACAACCGGGTCGTTAGTGACAAAACGCATGGAAATAAACAACATTTGAATGATTTAAATTTGGTATAATGGATCTTGCACATATTCGTCATGGTAACAATTGTAGAGTATGAGATTAGTTGACAAATGTCGTTTTGTATGGAATGATCGAGATTACGTTACTTGGCTGATTTATGATACTAATATCATGTATTTATGTCAACATAAAACATACAATACGCGTAAAAGCAAGCAATAGACAAAGGTTTTAAGATATTAGTTGCGTTAACACGGGCATCGACAACCTTTTTTCTTTCGTGTGTTGTGTATACAAATATTATGAGTTCGGGCCGCAAGGATTTTTTTATTTTTTTACTTTGATATATTTATTTATAACTAAAAAAATCATATTTTAATTTACATCAGTAAGCATAGTTTTATGGACCGACTTATTATCCTTCGTCAACGATAAAAAGTTGCTCACAAAATATATGTGCTACTGAATATGCTTGCGTGAATCGCTGCTTTCTGAATCAAGTTTGGAAAGGTCTATCAAAAACACTTTATAAACATATTATTATATCTTAATTTCAATTTCAATTCATCGCCGTTTTGCAGATCAAATCGCTGCTCATTAGAGTTTACAATTTAATTTTAAAATTAAATTTCCTAGATTATAATTATGTTTGAAATTACTATTACTGTTCACTTCAGTAAATTCATCAGTTTAATTACTCTCTGGCGAGATTTTCAATTACATTTTAGAGATATAAAACATTTTTATTTCGAGTCAATTTTTTTTAAACCATGTCTGCTCCCAATGTGGAGCATATGGAGTCCTAATGAAGTTTATCTCAACAGAAGTGTTTCTACGAGAACTGCTTGTTACTCAGTTGCTCAACCTCTCTTTTTTTTACTGTCACTTATTTATATTTTATTAATAAAAACAATAATCCTTTGTACTTCATTCCACTTTATTTAATATGTCAGGACCGGTTTCGCTCATTGCGAGCATTGTCAACTGATAAGAAATATAATTTTTGACAAAGTGTTTGACAAAGTTTAATTATGTTTGTAATTACTTTCAATCGCATTCTGAATTTATGAATCTGGGATGACTTTTTAATTATATGTTAGTTGTGTTGAACATTTTAATTTTGTGTTATTTTAGAATCACTTTAATGTAATTGGCAATTTCTTTTCAATGCCAACTGTTGTGTATAACTTTTCAATTTTGTATAAATAGCATTGTTAAATTATATTTCTTATCAGTTGACAATGCTCGCAATGAGCGAAACCGGTCCTGACATATTAAATAAAGTGGAATGAAGTACAAAGGATTATTGTTTTTATTAATATAATGCCTTTCCACCAAGTATTGACAGTGAACACCCTAAAAGTATTTATATTTTGTACTTTTATTTGTATATTCCTTTCGATACCATTAATTTATTACACATTTTTTATATTATTTTGATTTGTCTAAATAATACTGTAAAAATTTATTATATTCTATCAGTTTATAATGCTCGTCATGAGCGAAATCGGTCACGATCTTTACAAATAAAAGTGGAATTAGTACAACTGTATTTTGATTTTTTTGAATCGAATTGTACTTTGCTTCTACTTTCTTGGATGAAATTTCAATTCAGTATGCACAACAATTAATATAACCAGACAAATTACACTGCTCTTGCAACGTGGCAATATTTGAATCTTCTCTTACTCAAACGAAAAAAATATTAATGTTTGAATTTTACAACCTGAGCACTTTTTATTTTATCTTATTACATTTAAGAATTGTTATCGTTAAAAATGTGTAATTTATTTTAATTTTAAGAAAAAAACCTTCGAGAGCCGCGCGTGGTGCAGCCCTATTGTCAACATCACAAAGGGGCATTTAAACGTAGTTTTCGCAATTCAATATGCAAATTGATTAATTTTGTATTTTATGCTCGTTTAAATAAATTTGCAAATATAATTTTCCATTCCAAAAGACCAGTGCCCTCGAATACAAATTACCTAATTATTTAAAATAATAATATAAATTTATCAGATATTTAATAACAATTGGATATTAATCGGTGCATTGATGAACGTCGTTTGCTACCGTGACGTGATCTCACGGGTTTAAGTGCCTAAACTGTTTTTTTTTTAAATTGATTTATCGACATCTGCTCGAAGGCATACATAGGTGTTAGTAAAGTCGGAAAACACCCTCTCACCATTCCATGCCTAAAATAACGGAGAGTAACAATGTAATGTCTCGTGTCCCGGGAAATGAAAAACCAAGACTCCCTACATCCCATGTTATCAGTGGTCCGTGAAGTATAAGGATCATTGAGTAGCTGAAGTTTTATTTGGTATACACCAGGCATGGGGAACCTGCGGCCTTTTGGCTACTCTGGTGCGGCCTTCTGGCCAATTCTGTAATTCTGTAAATTGATGTAAATTACTGACATATTCTGACCGTAAATTCCTGTTTCCGGCTAAAGATTCCCTAGTCAATGTTTACTGCGGCCTTATGTCGAATCAGAAAAAAGGAATGCGGCATTTATAGAAGAAAAGGTTCCCTACCCCTGGTATACACCATGCAATATATAGAATATCGATAGCTTAGTGTACAAAAACACGATTTTAATTTCAAGAAATCAAAAAAAAATGTTCTTATGTAAGTATACTAAAAAAATATTTTTATTTAAAAAAAATATATACAACGTATCTTTTTGGACGACCCTTTATTAATAAAATTTTGTATAACATAAAATTTTCCGCTCGAAAGCTCTATAATAATTTATAAATTTAAATATCATGCAAGCATACAGTAAATTAACATGTAACTAAATTTTCCATTGAATAGAATGCACAAGGTGACATATTACCAAGAGATAATTATTATTTAACCTGTCATGGGTAAGAAAACTGTTAGATGTTTTATGACGGCATTAGCAGCGATGCGCAACCAATGAACCTTCCAAGCAGCAAGCACCAAGTACATCACATGAACGGTACCCAATGGTCATATCCTGGACGTCGGAATCCCACCTGTCCGAAGAAGCGATTGAGGTTTTTAGGAGTCAGTTTTAATGTTGCTCCACGACCAGTGACGTAAGAGGGAGCTGTCTTGTACGTTTCGTATTCTCCGAGCTTGTTACGAAACCAAACTAAGTCACATCCCATCAAAGCTGTAGTGTAGGGTTTTCTGAGTCTTTCTCAGGTGTCATGATTCGTGGCTGTAAAGAAGTACTGGTATTATGCAAACGGTCAACAAATGACAATTGATTTTCATATTGTACAGCTGTATCCCATCCCAGACAGTAAGCATTGTTTAATGTGACCACGGGTATTAACGAATACACTAAATCCTCCCATAACGCGGAGTTAAGTTTATCGTTATCAGAACCCGCGTTATGGGAAACAAGTAAGTGACTTATGGCGGCCGGTTAGCCGCGTCCCCCTCCTAGAGCATAGCAACTTAGCTCGAAGACGTCCGCGCCCAGTGAAACATCGCCGCAAATATTTTCTCTGTATTCGCGTTATGGGAAACATCAAATTTTTTTTTTTATTATTTGAATTTGAATTGTTTGAAATTTTACTTTTCCATGAGTTTTGTCACTAACGACCCGGGTTTCGCCTTTCGGCATCTTCAGGCATTCCAAGTGCACGGATGTACTTGAACTGACGCGTAGTCAACAGTTTGTATCGTTTATATACAAAAATATATAAGTAGATCACTAAGTTAAAAGGCTATTAAAATGTAAATTAGCGAAAATTGAATGCATACAAGTTTCAATGAATTAAGGGGGTTTGTTATAATTATGGGGATTTTTTGAAAATATTTATGACCAGATAATAACATAGGAATATTTAAAATAAATCTAATTAATGAGTTGATTGATTTTAAGCCTTTGAATTAATATTTAATGATAGTAAGTGCTTGAATTATTAATAAATGACAGTTATTTAAAAATGTCAATTATTTAAAAGGGGTACAACAATGGTGAATTTGGTAAATAAAATTGCTCGTTTAAAATTGGCAAACTGTTGAGCTGAGCTCGATTAATCTCTAAGATTTCTTGGTAAAATAATTTAAACTCGCCCCTGTTAGTATGTAACAAATCAATACCCGAGTCAAAATTAAACGTATGGTTTTCAAGAATTAAATGGATGGCGAAGGTGGAGTTATCTTTTTTTAAGCGAAAAGCGGCTAAATGCTCAGCCACTCTTATATTGAAAGTTATAGCAGTTTTACCAATATAAAATCTGGGACAATCACTACACTGCAATTTATAGATCCCAGATTTGTTTTTATAATCTATAACATCTTTATTATTTATCAATAATTTACCTAAAGAGTTCTTACAATAGAAAGCCGGTCTAACACTTTCTGAGAGCTGCTTCTTTATCTTTAAACTGGTGTGTCCTTTGTAATTAATTCTACGCCAAAACCTAATATCACCTGAGTCTTTCGTTATTAATCCCTTGTGTAAGATTTGTTGTGCTAGCTTAATACGTTTTTTATATAAAAGATTGTCTATAAGAGACATATCATAACCATTGCTAATGGCGATTTGTTTGATGATTTTTAATTCAAGATCAAAATTTAATTTATTCAAGTCTGTGAATTTCTGAATGCTTAATTATATCGAAATTTTTCTTTGGGCTACCTTCTTCCAGGATATGAATAACATGTAACAACTTAAAATCAGTTCTCTCTACATTAATAAAAAACGAAGAAAAAACCTTTTAGCAACATTGAATACAGATCTACTTAGCTTTTTATTCACTTATAAAAAATATAAGGTTTTAAAGCGAGCCAACGAGAATTTGATATTTAAAGTTGCCATTACTCGATAACCTTCTTTATCATGATATAAAAAATAAGAAAATATTGCTTCAAAAATGGCGCGACATTTGGTTGTCTATAAAAAAAATATAATCTGTTATTTGAGTTACTAGTGTCAAAAAAAATGGCATTTTTCCCGCATATTTAACATTTGTTTAGAAGAACGTAGCAAAGACTGGTGAATATCTCACTAGATGTCGTTGAGTGGTGATATTTTTTACAATATGTATTCGTATACAAAAAAACACTATGTATATTATAATGGTGGATAACTTGTAGGCGTCGTAAATAAAGCCTGTATTCAAATTACAATATTTTTAGAAACTTTGTATAAGTCGATATTTGAAAAAAAAACAAAAAGATGGAAAATTTAAATTAAATAGCAAATAGAGTTTAAAAAAAACAATCTCCATATATTTAATATATAACCGTAAAGTTATTATTCAATTTACTACAATTCACGGCAATTCTATTCGTGTTGAATGTTTTTAGAAAACTCAACTTAATAAAAATTTCAACAAATGTTTTTTCAAACAAACTTAAATTTAATGTTTTAACACATTTTTGTGTGTGTGGAGCGTATGGTCTCCTAATGAAAGTATCTTAAGAGACGTTTTTCTATAAGAATTGTTCCAACGAATAAAGCTAGGACAGGACTAGTGGTTAAATGATCGCTAGCGTTACGCCCAGTTATTGAAGGATGGGAAGGGCGGGAGGAAAATTAGCACATTTATTGATGTATATCACTAGTTAACAACGTATTTCATTCCGAATTATTTGTAACTATAGCAGTTTGACGTAAAAATATTAATGTTATTAATTCAATATTATTTTTAATATTTAAAACTGAATTAATTAACAAAAACCGGCTTTTGAATGTCACAAAGTCAACTGAAAACCGGTTTTTCAAAACCTATTTTTGAAAACCTTCAAAAAAGCATAAATAATAATGTCACTATTTTTTGCACTTTTTTGCATAGGAATTCTAGAGAACATAACTTACATGCTTATTATAAATTCTCGATTGTTAAATGACAATGAATACGCAATGCGTATGTTAATTAAACATCTTAATAGCTCAGTTATTGTAATATTAAACAAATTACTAATAACCGAGGTATTCTGATCTATTCTGTGTGCTTCGAGCTGTCTTTTTTCGTATGTATCTTGTCCTGGCTAGGGATTGCCATACCGGAAGAATAAATTATTGTCGGTATTTCGGCATTCTATATTAATCCTCCAAAGACGAGCGTGACCATATGGTAACAGTAAAAACGGTTATCTATTGATCCTTTCCTACCAGAATAACGATATTCCTACACACAATTTTGGTTTAAAAAGATACAGACTTCAGCTAGTCATTAACCGCGAGTACGAAAACAACTACCAAAACCACGTGAGATTTTTTAATGAACTATTTGTAATTGTTAGTTTTTAGTTCACGTTTAGCTACATATATTTCAACCCCGAGTATTTGTGTGACCATACGGTCACGCTCGTCCTTACAGAATATTACACGTTGCCTATAGGGATGGGCATGACTATATAGTCACGTGGGGTTTCCATACAACGTCGTTGTATTTTATTTTTCTGCTGGAAACAAAAGTTATATGTGACTTTAATATGGCTTAAAATTTATATTTTTTTAAAAAAAAAACTCTCGCCCCTGGGGGTTAATTAAATACCGCCATTGCAAATACCAAAATATTATTTAAAAAAAACAAAAACGTAACAAGTCTTAATAACGAGTTTTTAAAATAACGTACGGACTCTTAAAAAAATAATAATACAACAATAAAAAATCAGGAACCTGTCAATATTGATACAACAACTCTTATTAAAACTATGTTTCCAAGAACTATGTTGGTTTTGAATTGAATTAATTTGAAAACCGACTTGATAATTATGACGTCCAATCATAATTAGGAATATAATCGCATAAGCAATTAAAAACTTGTTTTGTACTTGCAATTAGAAGTGGTGGCACCATCATTTAAGAGCAATTTAAATATATTGAAACACGTTACAAAAAATAGTTACTATTAAGAATTATAATAGACATTTTGGGGGAAGGTGGAGGATTTGCATGATGTAATATCACACAATGTCTTATTGTTGTAAGAATTCAATTATTTTGATTGCTGTATAAATGGATGATAATTCTAGGAATCCAATGGGTATATCTTATTTCATGTAGCAATGGAAAAATAGGAAGATTAACTTACGAAATATGAATGTGAAAAGCAAATCACTTTTAATGTGTCCACTTTCAATACTCGAGGAAAGGGATATACAGGGACTTTTAAAATATTTGACATTACAGCATACGCCAATCATACGAGATACGTAGAATTATTTATTTAGGAGACATCTCGTCAAAGATAGTTAAATTTTTGACAGACAATATAGAACCCGCGTTTTATACAGTAAGTAATTTAGGTAAAATTTTATTGAACAGTAAAGATCGCGTAGATTCATCGTCACAGAGTGGTATCTATCGACTCTCTTGTGGAGACTGTCAAGCGTCTTATGTTGGACAGACAGGTAGAAACTTTAATATTAGAATTAAAGAACATATAAGATGTCTAAAAAGTAACAATTTTTCTGAGTTTGCCAATCATTTAATAGAAAATAATCATAATTTTAATCAGATTTGTAATTTAAAAATACTCCACCGAGTAAATAAAAAGGGTTTAAAGATGAATAGCTTAGAATTTTTAGAAATTAATAAAACTCTTAACAAAAAATAAATATTATTAAATAATATTCTTAATAGCACAGGCGGTTCCCCGTTACTCAAATTGTTTCCAATTAATAGAGTAATCACAAACCTAGATGATTGACTGCAGCTCATTAGTTTTAATAGTTTGTAATGTTTAACGTCATTAGTAGTATGATTAAATTTGTTTGCACTGTTTCGATTTTATAATCCCCTCTGTGCTTCCATTAAAAAGGAAAAATCCCATTCTGATTGTTTACAACTCATTAGTAAAATTAGTATCATTATCTGTTTGCTTTATTTCGATTCTACACCCCCCTCCTTGCTCCTCTTAAAAGGAAAAAAAACCCAATCCATTTTGTAATTTTATAATTTTAAAATGTTAGAATTAATCTTGCTTCATTACTTAAGCAAACTTTGCGATAGTAAGTCTGAAGATGCCTCTGAAAGAGGCGAAACACGTGTCACAGTTAGTAACACAATACGTGGAATAATCAAAGTTAATTTTAATTTTCTATCGAGATATACTCAATGAAAATTTTTGAAAGTCACATGAGATTAACTCAAGGAAAATTGACTTCACAAACACCCATGGCTTAGATCTCAAATTAAAATTGAAAAAAATCCAATTTTGACATTGACCTTACCAGGAATCGAACCCAGACCCACCTGATCGGTAGAGCAAGCTCTAACCAACAAGACCACAGCGGGTGACATTATGATGGAATAGGCGTAAATTTTCAATAGAAATTTCTGACACGTCTAGTTTTAAAAATCGAAGAGTTGAGTGTAATTTGTGCTGCAGCAAAACATTCATACTTGCTGCTCAAAAGTGTCGTAAAAAATGATCGATACATTAAAAAAAAATGCAATTTACTTATATGTACTAAGATTCAGAATCCCTTCACCCGGACAGACTGTCGTTCATCTTTTTCAATACGGTCGCGGAGAAAAAACGTGAGGAAGCATCACCCTCGATGGTGATGATAACAGCATAATCAAAGCACGTATTATGGAAAATAAGTCTCGTGTTTTTTAATTAAAAATAATAACAATGTGATTTTCCCGTATTTAATTATGCATTTATGTGGTTAAGCAAACACGCTATTACACATAATTTAAATAGTGTTGCCGAGTTTTGCATATAACATTATGTATCTGTATTTAGTTTATATTATAATCAAATCTTTTGACTGTCGGTAAAAAACAACAGACAAACCCAAAGCATTCTAAAAAAAGTAAATAGAATAAATTAAATGAAATGGGCCCACAACATCTAAATTAGGAAAAAAAATATATATTTAACCTTAGATGAAAGGGAGATTGGAGCTCGGCTCCACAGTTCCCCGTATAAAGATGAAATGACACTGATGATGATGATTGACTGTCGGTAATATTTCTCCCACTTGGTTCAGTGCCACATTTTACCATTAATATTCCGATAGTTCCGTAGCCGAGTGTACAATGATGTTAATTTATTTGCGCAATGTTTTACGAATCTACGAAAGGAAAATAAAAAAAAAACATTTAAATTGTGGATACCAATGTAATTAATTAACTCTCAATTTAATATACAAATTTATTGATCGGGGATTTATTTTTTAATCATGTACGAATTATTTTCTAGTCGTCATTGCAAACACATTGAACATACATATATAACCAGTGGTATAGTGAGGCCAGGGCGGGCCAGGTCGGCGACCTGGCACCTGAAAATGAGGAAGGCGCCCTGCCACCCTTTTGACTTGTAATTTAATTTTCAAGTACATACATATAATCAAAATCGTTTTTTTCATCGATTTAATTGTTAAAACTTGTGGTTTTTTTTTATTTATTTAAAAAAAAACAAAAAAAATAGGGATGAAATCAATGACCGACCTGGTACCTATTTATTTACCACTTCACCACTGTATATATCATAACATTAGTTTTGTCTACGAGAACTGTTTGTTAGTCGGTTTCTCAAAATGTATTGTTTGAAGAGAGAAGAGGTAGAAGAACAAAGCAGGACTAGTGATTAATTAATCGCTCTCGCTGCACCCCGATTTTTAACACCCACTCCTTTGATCAGAAATCGATAAATAATTTAATTTACTACTCCGGTATTGCGTTCCCGGTTGGTCGTACTTTTATGCTGTATTTAAGCTATTTTTGTTAAAAGGTAGTATTATTTGCAATTATGTTTTATAAAATACCGGTGTTGATATATTCGCCTGAAATTAAAATCCTTAGATACAGTTAACCAACTTCTGCTTAATGCTCAACATTCGTAGCAGGCATGCTTAAAAAATATTTATACAATCACAGAATATTCAAAAATAAAGTCGCGAACTTGAGAATTCTGGCATATTGAACGTCGCTGTTTTTTTAGTTTTATTTTATAGCCATAAGATGGTGCTAGTAAATAATTTCATACAGACTATCAATTAAAAGTATGTTGCAAAAATTTAAATAAAGAATACTTATGTGTTGCAATAAGTTGACCACTTTACATATTATTGTGATTGCAATCGCATGTTATATTTATTCGATTCGCGTACATATCCAAATCGTTATTTTATTTCAATGGAAACGTGAAGCTACTTTTAACCGACACGTTGAAAAAAATAGTCCAAGGTATTAAAGAATCACTTGTGCTTTTTTTTATATACCAGGATCAAGTATAGTATGTGGACATCGCAGCCTTTGAAGCCAGTAATGAAGAAATAACAAAGAGCATGTCTAGAATACATTCAATGTGTAAATCTCTTGAAATGAATATAACTTGGCAACACTAAGATATCAATTATCACTTAACCCGACCATAGAAACGTGTCTTCGACAAACCCAACAGTATTATAATAATTGAATGATTTTAATAAGCTCACATTGTAGAGGGATTGATCGATGATCTTTTTTAAAACTAATTATACGATAATAGACACCAATCAACATATTTAATTGTACTTCAAAGGTTATAAGCAATCATGCTTTATTTTTTATTTGCGTGCGTCACGTAAATAAAGGTGACTTTTTGATACCCGAGACAGCGAAACGCGACATATACTTTTTGTTTAGATTGTTGTATATTTTTATTATTTTATTTGGAATTTTCTGACGTTTTTACGTTATATGAAAAACAGGGCCTCCAAATTTAATTGCGCCTGAGGACTCTTTTCTGCTCAATTCTCGATAAAGAGTGGATTAATTTTGGGGTGTTCTCTGTCAATACTTGGTGGAAAGGCATTATATTAATAAAAACACAATATTCATTTTTTACTTAACTTTATTTAAAAAGGTCGGGTCCGGTTTCGCTCATGATTAGCATTGTCGACTGATCAACTGAACAATCAGTTGAAAATGCTCGCCAATAGCGAAACCGGTCCTGACCTTTTTTTAAATAATGTGAAAATCGAGTACAAAGTAATATTGTGTTTTTATTAATAAATGAAGAGTGGAGTTCAAAGACGACCCAGATCAAGTACGTTGACAAATGGGTCAAATAATTGTTATTATTATTACTGAAACATTTTCAAGAGAAGAAAATGGAACTAATTTAATTATAAAAAATATCCAATATAATATCTCTATGGTGACAGATGACAACCCCTGTGTATATGTTATATTACTCTATGACTTATAGTTTATTATTTATGGTGTACAACCTGTCATCGTGGGTGATTAAATAATTGTATTTTCGTTGAAGGAAGCTTATAAACATTGGCAATTACTTTAATCGCATTTTTTGCATCCAATAAAATCAAATAACGTTCGGACGCAACTCTGACCAACATAACCTCAACGGGTGACGTTTCTGTGACCAGTTTCGGGACATTGTTCCCGATACATGCACGTAGATGTTCAGGATGATGTCCCGGGACATTTGTTTCATAACGAATAGGGGGCATAATATTCACAAACCGAACAAAGGCACGAATTGCTTGGAAAATTACTTTAGGGGAACTAATAAATATGCAAGACAAGCTATTGCTTTTAAGATATAAATATATAATTCATTGTGATATTATTTTTTTATGACAGTAACTTGCATTTATTTTTTATTGATTTTGTATTATATATTCATTCGCCAGGGAGTCAGAGACTGCACTAGCGAAAAATCGTGTCTTGTGCCGGTAATAAAATAGCATAATAAATAAAAATCCTAATTTGCTAATCATCTCATAGATAATTCAAACTTAGTATTCACGTTTGTCACAATTATTAAAACGTAAAATAATATTTTTTTACACTTAAAATACGAATAAATCTGTTATTATCTATTTTTTTCAAGTACAATTTTACACACTTAAATAATAAATCAATGCCTACAGCAAACAATGCAAAATTGTGTTAATTTTTGGCTTGTATTGATTAAAAATGACATTGGTAATTTAAAAATATTCCTTTAAGGCATGATCGCTCCCAATGCGGAACAAATGGGGCATATTTCAATAGAAGTTTTATTGCAATGACTGTCGGTTACTTAGTTTGTCAACAATTCCTTTTTCCGTAGAGAGTAAAGATAGAAAGATAGGAATAAGACAGGACTAATGGATAGAAAAAGGATCCCTCGACATCTTTTTTTTAAAAAACATAACAGTGACAGTGCGAGAGAATTCCAGACATGACAAACATCTACACCTCCGCTCTCAAATCAAAATTTCGATCGGAAATCTGGAATTTAATAACTGCATCCGAAGCCATCGGTTTTCGGCTTCCATGCCAGACCTCACGGGTTCGAACCCCAGTACCAGCAGCATTTCAATCGATGTATGTTGATACCGAAAGCATAGATGTTTTTGATGTCTAAAAATCCCCACTATTGCACTCCAAGTCCTTCGTCCACGTCCAAGTCAACTCCCTTCGAAAAAAATAAAGGTTGAGCAACTGAGTAATCAACTGCTATTGTAGAAAAAAAAACTCATGCTGAGATACTTTCATTAGGAAGCCATATGCTCCACATCGGAAGCGGATATGGGTTGAAAAAATCGCTCTCCAGGAAAATTACCAAAAGTGAGTCGCTGTTTTCTTCGATATGTCACCTGATCAGTCTACACCAGGCGTGGGGAACCTGCGGCCTTTTTGTTACTCTGGTGCGGCCTTCTGGCCAATTCTGTAATTCTGTAAATTTATGTAAATTCGTTAATTCCTGACATATTCTGACCGTAAATTAACTTACCTTATGTCGAATCAGAAAAAATAATGCGGCCTTAAGAGAAGAAAAGGTTCCCCACCCATGGTCTACACCATTGAAATCCTTTGTGAATCTTTGTTGGAATAGAATAGACTTTACTCGGTGGAAATCAATTATATTAAGGTTAATATATTTATTCCAGAGATAAATGCAATATTTCATTGATAACTGATTTGGTATCACGTCGTCGTGAAGCGTTTAAGAGAACTATGTTATATACCTAATAATTCTTATATTCAGTGGTGTAGGGAGCCAGGTCGGGCCAGGTCAGAAAATGAGCCAGGGCCGCCCTGTTACCTTTTTGATTTGTTACTTAATTTTTAAGTACATACAGTAAGTACAGTTTTCTTTAAAATTAATGAGCGTTTTTTTTATTGAATTAATTGTCAAAACTTGTGTTTATTAACGGACTTCGGAAGATTATAAAAAAAATATTAAAGAAGTCAATGCCGAACTGGTACCTATTTATTTATCACTACACCACTGCTCGTATTACTAAATACTTTGGTACCTTCACCTAACGATATAATAGTTAATCACAAATGTTTTTTTTATGACCACATTATATACCGGTAAAATATCGTTAAAATATGTAGCCCTAGCCATAACCTAACACAGGATATTTATTGGGTTGTAAAATTGTTTATTATAGTATCGGATTGAATTTGCGGTTTGGTTATATGATACTTGTGTAAAATAAAAAGCACGCCTAAAACCAAAAATAAATCTAGATGATATATAAAGCTCTTTATGATATAATATAAATCTGGTTCCAAGCAGATGTAACACTTTGTATTCGGTCGTTTTCTAATATTTAAATCTAGTTAAAGGCATTTCAAAAAAAAATTCAGTATAATAAATGAAAAATATATATTTGCCAAAGAATAAACTGGGGATGAAATATACTACGCATCTTCCTGATTAAATGTTGCCACTTTTTTCATCTGCAAAGGAAAAATGATCTACGACGTATGTCTTAGTTCTAGAAGAGCAAAGGTACACCGGGTTTTTTATAAAAATATTTTTTCTCAACTTTTCTATTCTTGAGCACGCGTGTATGGTGTGCTACTGCACAGATATTCTTTTTGTACTTTAAAACGTGTCAATTATCCAGTTTATTAGAAAGACAGCTTAAAATAACCTGTTTTGTGCTGACTATCTAAAAGGAAAAATAATATTTAATCCGTAAATGCATGATTTTGTACATTATATAAAAGTGCATGATTTTTGATAAAAGTAAACACATAAATTGCATTATTATGGTTAGTCAAAATTATTAGTCAGTTATTTTATCATATATAATCAATAAATATTTGTTGAATAATGCAGTAATATCGATTTTCAAACAGATTAAAGTGAATTTAAATATTGTCTAAACCAATATTTTTTAGATTGAAACCAACAACCTATTGCCACAACCTATCGAAGTTCAGCTCCACGGATGAACTTGATAATACAAGATCAGTTAAAATTCATCCGTGCATATGAACGCCTTAAGATGCCGAAAGGCAAAACCCAGGTCGTAAGTGACGAAACTTGTGTGAATGTATATAATTTGAACGATTCAAAATTAATATTGAAATTCCACTAAGCACCTCCAGTAGATATCTTGAATTGTATCAAAAGGTGTGAAGATTAGATGTTTAGGTTGGGTTTATTAGTAAGGCATTCGGAAATATAATGACAGCCAATACCAAATTTTAAAAAGTTTATCGGTATTAACATTTTTTTTATGTCATTTTTTGCAATTCAGGTAATTAAAACGCCAAGATGTTGTTTAAAATAGACTACTTCGAAGGTCCCTCAGAGCAAAAAAAACCGCGATGTAGGCTTTTAGGTGTTCATAAAAAGTTGATATTGCGTTCATGCAATAATTATTTTTTTCATTACTTTCAATAATATATTATAAATGCTAGATGGTTATCTATGACAGCGGCCTTCCGATTGTGAAGGCTACTGTTACGCTGGGAAAAGGGATTTAAAAAAATGGCGAAATCCATCACGGATGCAAAAATTGTAAACGATGTAGATGACTAAATAGTGCTGAAAAAATGAGGTGAAGGAGACCAAGGGCTATTGGTAGAACTTTATTGAAGAAATCTAATCTTCAATATGATTTCATACAAAAAATAGAATACTGATTTGTACTAAGTACACTTTTATTTAATAAAATCTAGACCGGTATCGCTCATGACAAGCATTATCAACTACTCAGTTGGCAAGTCGTGACTCGTGACCCGAGTACTACAAGGTTCTAAGAAAAAAAAATGACGAAACAAATGTAACAATGAGGCAGTCTTCCAAGTACCATTATCTGTGTACATTGCTATTTTTGTTTAGTCAAAATTTTTACTCGGGTCGCGATGTATTGCCAGTGAACACACTAAAAGTAATCTTTAATATGATGCCAAAAAAAATATAGTAGTTTCGCTGACAGGTACTTCTAACTTTATCAATTAATGGAAAGAATAATATGCAAATATGGCGCTATGAATTTGGATACTGAGCTCATCCTACAGGACTCAGGAGTGTTGTATAAGTCAGTGTTCCGAAAACGGGTTTCGTAATTTTACAACAAAACAAGCCAACGACTTAAACTGGTCCCGATCGAAAAAATTAAAAAGCACAATGTGCAGTCAACGTTTTAAGATGTATACGTCTCACATCATGGCTCGAGAAACGACCGATTTTTAGCCACATCTAGTGTGGTTGAAAAAAAAAATTCGACTTGTTCAGCCATTTAAGCCTAGTTGATATTAAATAAAGAGTGTATTATACGTATGTAAACTAAGAGCACGTCATTTTGGACGAGTGTGTTTACTTAAGTGAGGAATCAAAGATTAAAGTATAGCTGTCCAAATTTTTTGACTGATGAATATTTGTTTCGGCCACACATAGAAATAATATATATCGTCATTTATTTTCAACAAATACCCATCTAAAATTAAGTCAGTTTTGAGTTTTTTGATATAATGATTTCAGAATTTAATACACAGTTTTATATTCCTTTAACTCGTATCCCAAAAAAAAAATGAAGAAGAGGGTGGCACGGATGAATTTTCGCTTCATTCCTTATAAACTTCCCCAAAGATATTGAGAACGAAACCATTTCAGGGGTGTGTCATAGCGATAGAGGCAGAATAAAGTACATTTATGTGTATCCTGAAAATAACCGATGATATGTATTGTACCTCGCTTATTTTATTGAGTTAAGTCACTTCGTTCTTTACTATTGGAAGATTAACACAAGAAAAAAAGGGAGAGAACAATTGACGAAAAATTTAGAGCGTTATCTCATTCGCCTGATCTTTTTTAGGGCCAGTGAATTTTAGGCTTTTGACTTGTTATCGTTTCTTCTATGTGGACCCCGGTTGAGAAACGCTATTCTAGAGAACTGAAATTAGTCATACAATTTTATTATAATATCAAAATAGGCATTGACCATATATTACTATTTGCCAACCGTACTTTTTTCGAACTCAATTTAAAAAAAACCTTCTGTAAAATTTATAAATTGTAGACTACGATGTTCTGCTTATTACGTGTCGATTTTCAATCAGCTTTTTCGTCTACCAGAAAGATATTGCTGTCATGTATATTATAACAAAATCATATCAAGTAATAAAGCGATAAATAATAGAATTTATATTTTTATTATCTCCTGATAAAATTATTATCTACGCATAAAATTTACGATTCCATTACTATTCCATGTCTTTGGTTAACACATAATGGTAAAAAAAAAAACGTTCTTTGAAAATACGTGAGCAAAGAAATATGACTAACCTGCAAATAGATTTTTTTAGCAAGTAGCAGGTCTCAAATTGCAAAACAGTCGTAATTTTTACACCGCGACAACTCAGCAAATTCTTGTAAATAACATAATGATTTTATTGTTACTGAAAAGCTAAACAATGCATATTTCATGTCTTAATTAAAATAAATAGTAAATAACTTAACTATGTACTTGTTAACAAGCAGTTAACGTAAAAAAAATAATCTTGAGAAGCTCCTTTTCGAAATCATATAATATACATTGGTAGCGAACAAGACTTAAATAATAATATTGTTTATCTTGATTTACATATGTCAGTCTTACAAAAATTTGCAGCACAACACTGCGCAGGCAGAGAGAGAGTGCGTATGTGGAAGTATTGTGAGTTTTTTTACTGGTGAAAATATTTTTTAATATAAAGTTCGCTCTCAGTGTGTAGTATATGACCTTCTAAAGGAGGTCGCTTAACATAAGTTTTCTGCGAGAACTGCTTGTTGGTTGCTCAGCTTCTATTTTCTTTCGAAGAGAATAAGAATAAAAAGGATTGGATTAAGACAGGACTAGTGACGAGCTTATCGCGTCCTGTTAATTGAAAGTTTTGAAAGAGTGGGAGGATTTCTTTTGACGTTACAAAGATTGAAAAAACTGTTCGCACTGGGATTTGAACCCATGAGATTCGTAAGCCTACGTTGAGCAATGCATTACATAACGGCAATCGTAATAATTTATATATATTTTTTTAAACATTAATTGCGTTACATTCACACATAGTCGATGGCTTGTTTCGTATATGAACGACTCGAAGAAATATGTCACATTACATTGCCAAGGCTGTCGATCAATGATTATTCGTATAAGGATCACGCACACTTGATTTGTTGCGCTGATTTGCCGCCTAGGGTGGGAAATCGGCGCATCAGTTGAACGACGCTCATCACACTGTAGATACCGAAAAAAATGAGCAAACACCTCATATTTATAAAACCATACACGATGATACGAATCTGTAGAGCGCGAAAGATTGGAATCCCTTCGATAGACTCGTTAGAACAGCACCACAATTAACGAACCGAATCTACATGACTCAGTGATCTGTGATAATATCCTAGTGCTGTATTTGTATTAAAGTTAAGCTTAAGAGCTTTAGTGAAATCAATATTATATAACCAGTTATTCTGGTTCTGGTGCACTGATTACTTGAAAAGAATTTACAAGGATCATTTCAGGTGAGGGTCATCCTTATTGTGTGTAAAGAATATCTTTCGAGAAAAAGTTGTACAACAAATATTATATTTCATTGCATCATGCAATCAAGAAGTTTTACAATATTTTAATTATGATCTGGACTGATTGAAAATCCTGATAAAAATTGTATTGCTTTAGTTTTTATAACGAACCAATTTCCTTGTAATTAGGGGTTACAATTTAATTTATTGTAAACATGCTTCCTTTTCTCATATTTATGTGGGTTGACTGGTTTATAATTATGCCACTCCAATAAACAAATTATTTTTATAAAAAAATCATTTGAATATATTATAATAGCTGAGTGCACTTTTTTTTGGTTAAACATGCATACCTGTTTAGTATTGAAATGCATTTTTTTGCATTATATACATACATGAAAGTAGTATTTATGAATATACAGTGAAACCTCGATTCTACGTTTTTCAAGGGGCAGTAATAAACAAACGAAGAATACGGGAAACCAACAATGCGGGAAATCTTCAAATAATACCAAAATAAATGTTTTATTTAAAAAAAGCCATTTATTTATTAACACTTTTTTTACTAAATAATATTGTATACAAATTGATAAATACATACATACTAATTTGCTTATTTGCAGTTTGGCACTTAAATTTAAACGCAGACCCTTCAAACTCACCAACTTCTAAGTTAACATTATTTTTTCAATCGTTTTACCGATTTCTGTTCGAAGGCATGGTTGTTTGTGATGTCCATAAAATTCCCTCCCACCCTTTCCGATCCTTAAATAACTGGGTGTAGCGAGAGCGATTAGTCAACCACTCGTCCTGTTCTTCTTCTTCTCTTCTGTTCAATTATTGGTGGACGGCATTATATTCCAAAAAAGAAAACACTTATTTGTACTAATTCCACTTTTATTTTACACGATCAGGACTGGTTTCGCTCAAGACGAGCATTATCAACTGATGAGTATACAATATGGAGTGTACAGGAGTTGCAAACAAGTGGTAATGATCTAATTGGTATCTTAATTTTATAGAAGGATTGCAATACCGGAAAAATATGCCAATACCGGCATTACAAATTAAACAATCGTTATTATTGGTCGAGTTAATCAATTCGTCGCCTGTGTGGTCGAGTGGTCAACGGTGTTGGCTTCGGCTACAGAGGGCCCGGGTTCAAATCCCGGTACGGACAGTTTTATAAATTGATTTTTCAATCGATTTATGAATTTCTGTTCAAAGGCATGGATGTATGTGATGTCTTGAATTCCCCCCTCTCACCTTTCCTATCCTATGAACGGGGTGTATCGACAGCGATTAGCTTACCACTAATCCTGTCCTAACCCTATCCTTCTATCCCTACTCTCTTTGGAAAAAGAGAGGTTGAGCAACTGAGTAACAAGCAGTTCTCGTAGAAACACTTCTTTTGAGATAAACTCCATTAGGAGTCCATATGCTCCACATTGGGAGCAGACATGGTTAAAAACAAAAAATAATCAAATCGGTTTTGTGATATTTCATATAAAAAAATAAGCGTGCAATTTTCATAAATAATTTATCTAATGCCTTATTAATTCTGTCACCTGTCAATATTGATACGTCTTTAAACGATTTAAAATAGTCGAATTTATATTGAAAAAGTTTATGAAAAAATGTGTTGGTTTCTATATATGTAAAAACATTCACACTGTCGTTTTTTCATTCATTCAAACAATTATTTGTAGTGTTTATGGCGCAGCGGTTGGCGTTTTTGGCTTCCGTGTCGGATCTCACAGTATTTTTTGTGGTCTCTAATAGTTCTCTCCCACCCTTCCGATCCTTCATTAATTGGGCGTAGCGAGAGCGATTAGTTAACCACTACTCCGGTTCTGACCTTATTATTCTATCTCTACTACTGTCTTTGAAAGAGAGGTTGAGCGACTGAGTAACAAACAGTTTTCGTTGAGATACCTTCATTAGGAGGTCATATGCTCAAGATTGGGAGCGGACATGGATAAACAAATCCGTGAGATCCGGCACGGAAGCCCATAACGCAGACCGCTGCGCCATAGGACCCGACATTGAACACCCTAGAAGTGATCGTCAAACATACATAGTTACTGATTTTATCATAATTCATTTTACAAGTATGTATGAAATTACAGCTAATGCCAACACGCCAAATATTTTAAAATTGAAAGATCATATGAAAAAACTTCGATATTTTTTGTTGTTGTATGTCACTCTAGATCAGTGGTTCTTAAACTGGGGTGCGAGAAAGCATTTTCGGGGTTCGGGAGAAATTTCTATTTTGACATATATATTACACGTATTACAAATACGTAAATAAATCTTAAAAGGGGGTGCGAGAGCAAATTTTCAGATCCAAGGGGCTGCGGATCACTAAAAAGGTTAAGATCCACTGCTCTAGATCAACTCGAGGTCTCATATTTAAATTGAAAAATCTAAATTCGACACGAACCTTGAGAATCGAACCCAGATATACCCGGTCAGTAGAGCAAGCTCTTACCAATTAGATAATTATTACATAACATTAAAACAAATACAAACGTAGTTTTGTTACAGATCAGTGATAGAACAGTTATTACATACAATATGTTTGGTACTATTTATCCATTGTGAAAAGGCATAATATTGAAAAACAAAACACTTTTTTTTTTCGAATTCCACTTTTTTTTTATCAGTTGGCAATGCTTGTGATAAGCGACATTGGTTCTAATGTTAACCCAAAATAACTGTTGGACATGAATTTATACTTGAATACCGCCTGTGTGGTCGAGTGGTCAACGTTGTTGGCTTCGGCCACGGAGGGCCCGGGTTCAAATCCCGGTACGGGCAGTTTTATAAATTGATTTTTCAATCGATTTATGAATTTCTGTTCAAAGGCATGGATGTATGTGATGTCTTGAATTCCCCCCACTCACCTATCCTATCCTATGAACGGGGCGTATCGAGAGCGATTAGCTTACCACTAATCCTGTCCTAGCCCTATCCTTCTATCCCTACTCTCTTTGGAAAAAAAGAGGTTGAGCAACTGAGTAACAAGCAGTTCTCGTAGAAACACTTCTGTTGAGATAAACTCCATTAGAAGTCCTTATGCTCTATATTGGGAGCGGACATGGTTTAAAAAAAAAAACCAAATGCCAAAAAACATTTACTTGTAAGATAATATTTTTTGTCAACAATTTAAATTTGCATATTTTGTTTACGTTTTATATTATACGTGCACTGTCAGTTGTTCGTGGAAAAACGTTGAATTATTTATTTTAAATAAAACAATCATGTACATAAATATTCGATGGAGATGACTTGTTTGAAAAAGATCGCATAAGTATAAAAAAATTACAATATTACCATGTTTGAAATAAATATTATGATATAAAACAATACGAACAATTATATCAAACAAAAAAATCAGTAACTGGAGATGATTACATTTGTTTTATAACGTCACATTCAGAAATATTAAAAAAAAAACATGTCCGCGCACAACATGGAGTATATGGACTCTGAACTGTTTATTAACTATCAAAATTTTAATTGACAGCTACTCGTTACGCTGATGCTCAATCTCTGTTAGTTTAACAAGTGAAGAAAATCAATCACTTCAAACAATGGTCGGCGAACTGCGGCTCTTTGGCCAGTGGCCTTTGAGTGTGGCTCTTCCTCGAAATATCACGAGCAGAAGTCGATTTTCGGTTTTAAAACATATAATTGAAAAGGGCGATCTCAACGAAAGTCCTTCAATAAGATTGAGAATCTTTTAAGCAAACGCCAGCATAGCAGTACATTAATCAAGTTAAAAACAATATACTATACAGTTAAAGTTTTAAAAATTTGGTCATCAAAAGAAATTTTAATTGTTCTATAGTTAATACTTTCGATGGTTTCGGCGGTAACTTTGTGGAAGTTCATTTTAATAGAAAATTTAAATTAATTAGTATCATTATCTGTTTGTTTTGTTTCGATTCTACACCCCCCTCCTTGCTCCTCTTTAAGGGAAAAAAACCCAAACCTCGATTTTGTAATTTTATAATTTTAAAATGTTGGAATCAGTCTTGCTTCATTACTTAAGCAAGCTTTGCGATGGTAGGTCTGAGGATGCCTCTGAAAGAGGCGAAACACGTGTCACAGTTAGTAACACAATACGTGGAATAATCAAAGTTAATTTAAATTTTCTATTGTTCTATAGTTGATATTCGGCTCAGTTGACTAATGAGTTTGCCGACCACTGACTTAAGATAATTGAAAAGCTTCTTTGAGTTGTGGTCTACGCGCTCTCTGTTTGAAACAGAAAAAATTCTTAAATAGTTGGTAATTTACTTTATTTGTCGCCAATCCGTCGTGGCCGATCGGTCCAATGGACGGTTGGATCAATTGGCGCAGCTCTTCTCTATGAACGTGCACTAAACTACACTCAATTGCACAATTCCCTCCACCACCCTTCACGGCCATACATCTGTGTTCAACAGAAGTTTCCCGTGGCGTAACAAACGTTATGCGTTGTTCAGTTTTGCGCTAGGATTGTCCCGGGAACAATTGACCAAGGCTTGGCGACTTGCTCTTAAGTTTGCTAAAACTTGCTCTAAAAAAAATGTCCGGAGGTACTATGAATGAGGGTTTATCAACCCTTTCTCCGTACGACGCCGCAACTTTCCTGAATACTAAGTAGTTTTCCCTAGTAGCTACCAAGGTGGCGTGGCCTGTAGGTTCGACAGGTGGTCTAACCGACTTGATTAATACTCACTCGTCGACACTCGAATAGTAAAATTGTACATTATCCACACACACGTAGTTAAATGTTCACAAACTTAAAAATACTCAGTTTTGCTAGCCAATCTCCAATGTTGCGCGTGCACAATAACGCAGTTGTTGTGTTTTACTGTCATCTGACATTTCACATAACCGCAAAAATTTCAACGTCTTGTCTTTCACACCCTCGCTCTATTCAACAAATCTAAACTAACCTAAACCGATATGTCATATTGGAATCATTTCAACGCTGCCTAGTTTATACAGTTATGTATTTCATTGACTAGTCAAAGTGAATGTGAATTGTAATGTATAGATTGACGAATTTTTTTTATGTGATATATTATATATATTACATGTAAAAAAAATACTCACCAGTCCCGCAGATAATAAATCGTATACGGTGTGTACTTGGACAATGGTATGGTACTTTGGCCAACCTCAAAAAAATCGCAATTACTATGATAATTATATACCTGTTTTATTTGAAGGCATAAAAAATACTCGAGTTATTTGTTTGTGTATATAATTACAGACATTATATAGTTAGTCAGTTTTTTTACCACATGTGGTTCCGTGCAGTTCAATTTAAAAAATAATAATCAGCTAATAAAATTATATGCAACCCAATAAAAATTATTACCATGTTCAATTAAGATAGATTGACAGCAAATGTAACATTCAAATTCAAGACGTTGTCATATTAGTTTAAACCTATGAACAGGGTGTCCGTCGAGGTTTACTACTTATTTAACCAAAACTAACAAAGCGTATAAACACGACTCTCGGCATCATGAAAATGACTCTCTTTGACTTCCTTTTGTATTTCCTAGTACTGCAATATCTAATCTTACATTCCACTTAATAAGAAAAACACAAAAAGATGTTTTCATTTGCGAAACTATCGTCATCGTAAAGTCGTAGGCGAATCCATCGAGTCACAGAAATCTTAACTGACCGTGTTTGGCAAACAAAATGGGGAAACTTTTTGATTAAAGTTTAACGCCGAAGAATAATTAAAAACTGAATTTTAAAGATTCATTCAAATTTCTCAAATGGCGATGGGGTTTCGAAAGAAGTTGTTGGAATATCGCGAAATTTCCCCATATTAATTCTGCACGTTTTTTCAATGAAACTTTTAAAGGTTGCTGTGTGTTTTACGCCTATTCAAGATTTCGGAATCTCCCCGAATCTGGTGACATTAATTTCGTAAAATTATTCTCTGAATATTATATGCGTTATGATCAAAAAATATTACATGTCAGCATTTCATGTTTCGGGACAATTTCAGGTTCATCCGTGAAGGTCGATGTTGCCAAAATCATGACAGAAATAAAAAAATTAGGTGAATTCATTTTTTTATTATCACTTATGATATGTCAAAAAGAATTTCATACATAACAAAACCAGTCCAGTTTTTTCTCTGTAACTAAATGACATTAATAGGACATGAGTAAAAGTGCTCTAACCTGACTACGGTGTTATATTTAGAAAAATACAAAAAACAAATAATTCAATATTTTTTTAACTCAATACAGTAAGTTTAGGACCCAAAGTTGTGCTACGTTAGAACGAGTGCCTTCTGTTCAACACATGCATCTTGACAGTGCTGTTATACAGTTGCGAGTCATAACATCTTACGAAAGAGCAGAGGAACCGTATACTGTGCTCTGATAATAGATGCGGCGAATACTGGGGGTACGGTGTTTTGGTTTTGACAGGAACAAGAAGACGAAGAGACCGGACTAACCTGGCCCTTATTACGTAAAAAATAATAAATCGACGATGAACTTCACTTGGTCATGTAATTATGCCTGTGTTTTCTATACTTGATGGATCCCTTCGTCTTGGAAGGCCACTGATGACCAACCATACGATGTACTCGACGTACCTGCGGAACGGAAGGATATTTTGGGAGGTATAAAAGAGACTGGCGGGAATAAAGAGTTTTAAATAAACCGTGTGGTGGCCATTTTCTCCATCCAGAGAATTGTGTTGATTTAAGTTATGGGGGACTTTACACTCACGGCACGTAATATTGAATTCTGGTAGATCATTTCAACAGCAACCGTTCAATTTAAAATGTTGAATTTTCACACGATAGAAGGGTAGGATGAGGAAAGTAATGATGAAGGTTTCTGAAATCAAAGACGTCCACCATTATATACGAAGCACAATATATGTACGGTATTCTTGGACGTCCAATTTTGGATTATGCAGGATTTTCACAAAAAAAATATCACGGAGTGTTCGAGAGCTTAAAGAGGGAAATTTGACCTACAAACCGGGATTGCACATGATAAGGGAAACAAATACGACAATCCACCTGTTAAATTTTAAATTAAAATGAAATGTTACAAAATCCATTGATAAACTTATCGGCCAATTTTTATTATTGGAAAAGTTATCTAGCAACGGAATCTCTTCAAACGGTTAAATAAATTCACTGCCAAGACGCGATGTTTTGAAATTTTATTTTACGGGAAAATTATCATATTTTGGGTGAAATCGACACACGTTTTACATATTTTTTTCATTAAAATAGTCTATCGAAATGGAATGATTTTATTTTGATATTATGAGTTTTAAACGTAGTTCAAAATACCTATAAATAAATAATATATTTTGAAATGTCGAAACATTGACCTCAAAAGTAAAAGAGGTAACATGATTAACGATTCAAACTACATAATAAATCTTGTATCGAGTTTCAACCTATCGATTCATGTAAATGCAATACCTAGCAAGTAGGGCCTTCAATCGCGGAATCCCGTCCAATTTTGTAATCCCGAAATCCCGGGATTGTGACAGTACTAATCCTGAGATTTCGGAATTGAGAAAATTCGAGAAAGTTGATCAAAAAAATCCCAGAATGAGTTACCACTATTAGAAGGCCATGTGCTTTACGTTGGGAGCGAACATAGATGGAAATATATATATATCACTTTAAGGATGACCACTGTCAATACTTAGTGGAAAGGCATTTTAATAGGAAAAACACAATATTTCTTTGTACTTATTTCCACTTCTATTTATCAATATCAGGACCGATTTCGCTCATGGCGATCAGTTAATAATAATCTAGAACCGAGTTGAATAAAAAATATTCAAACTGGTTGAACTACCAATTATATATTTTTTAAATTAACCTGATTTTTCCTTATCCGGACTACTTTTATCCAATTAGTCCGGATAATCGTGGTTGTACTGTACATAACTGTGTTAACGAGAGCGACTGTAAATTAGTTGCGCATTCGCTCAATCTCTCTTTTTTGGAAAAGGCTTATAAAGAATGATCGAGTTGGGAAATGAATATTGAAATCACATCAGAATAATAGTACCTACAATGTATATGATATGATTTTTTACGACACCTAAAACGAATACAATTTTTTGTCAACTCTTGGTTGAATGACACTTGTTTTTATTATTATTAGCGAATCACAGTGGGACAACAATGAATTATTCAACAAAAACATCTAATGGACTATTTTCTGAATTTTTCTGAACATTGATCGATTTCATGATTATAATAATTACGCCAATTTAGTATTATCACATTTACATAACATTGTTCAAAAGCCATAGTGAATTAATACAGGGTTACGCTTAGAATCAATTAAATAAATACTAAATGCAATCACTAAACAACTATTCATTTAACCACATTGGCTGTGAAATGTAAAAAAATCATAAATTATTGAAAGTTTCGGGGGAGAATAGCTGCCGAAGACATAAGCATAATATGAAGAGCTGAAATAAATAAAGGTCATGCACCAAATTCGTAACCTTCGTCTTCAGCGACACACATAATTAAGTGACTTATTTACAAACATTCGTGTAATTGATAAAATCTAGCTTAATAGGATGTTTAAAACATTCAAGTTTATTTAAGCATTCATAATTATTATATTTCAAAAATATGTATCAATAAAAAATCAACCGGTAGCCCGTGGCATGCTTAACACTTCCCATACGTTGCTATAAAAAAAAACTTCCGATCTGCATCGACACGGTGATGCATGAAACATGTTTATCATTTAATTCGTTAAGGGCCAGCAAGTTACATATCTGAAGTATTTTTTTAGCAACGTATATGAATTATTAAGCAGTGAATTATATATTTTTTAATAAAAATCGCATCTCAACCAAAACGCGCTATTTATCTTTGACAGATTCGGGGGTTATTTTGTGAAGGTTCATTTCGATAACTTTGTTATTCCACTCTTCTGGATAAACGAAAAAATGATTAAAATCGTATGTTATAAATTACTCTTCTTTTGTGCAAGATTTAAATCAATTTTTAGTTCATTAGTAAGCGTTGCGATCGTCTGATGATGTTTCTCAAATAGACGAAACACGTGTCACACGTTAGTGAACCAAAAAGTGGAATAACAAAGTTATCAAATTTAATTTTAGATCGCACTATTTGTTTTTGAAAAACTTATTAAACGTTAGCAAGGTCCAAAACATTTATATTGACATTTAATTAGCTATGGATGCCATATCTACCTAAAAAATCTTCGTAGTTTGGCTGATTGGCTAATTAGGCCAGCGTAACGATAGTACTTATATGAAAAAATACACGACCACAAATAATATGTGTATAGATTTGTTATGTAGACCAAATATTAAAAAAAGTGAGAGTTCGCTTCGCAGACTCTACAAAATTTTAGTGCGAATAAAAATGCATTTATCGTTATTTGATCTTGTTTCGTTTTTTTTTTTATGACTATCATATATTATGTAATTACAAAAACTTTGAGGCATATTTTTTGCCCCTATGTAAAACGACACACAAACAATAAAAAGTAGAGCAAGCATGTTGACCTTTTTGATTGATTTATAACTAATAATACAAACTTCACTGTATCAAATAATATCTAAGATTCCAATCAAAATTAGTGTATTTTCAAGGTTTAGCAAGTGAGCAAGTGACAGCTGATAAGAAGAAAAAAGTGGTATGATCGTAAAACGTTGTCTCGTAATAGTTAAATCTAAACACCAGTATCAATGATTAAAACTCACTATCAAATAAAAAAATGTATGTATTGGAAAAACAACAAGGAAATTTTTTAAAACATATTTGTCACATATTATTCAGGTTATTAACACGGCAAGCGTAACTAGTCACTAGTTCGACGGCTTTTAAAAAACCGACTACGAAAAACAGCTAATTATTAATTAAGAAGATGTGTTTTGATATTTTTCGTCACTAAGCTGCTCGAAATTACTTCTCAATTTAAGTAAGTATGAACATTAAGTAAGCTTCCATAATTTGTCGAATAATGTATACCAGTGGTTCTTAACGGGGGGCGGTACCG
Source organism: Himalopsyche tibetana (assembly GCA_030503985.1). Classification (NCBI taxonomy): domain Eukaryota; kingdom Metazoa; phylum Arthropoda; class Insecta; order Trichoptera; family Rhyacophilidae; genus Himalopsyche; species Himalopsyche tibetana. Next base: position 10,662,344 of record JAPJYX010000011.1, on the reverse strand, counting down.
CCCCCCTGGGGGGTGTTTTGGGGGGCGCTGCAGGAATGCGAGGGGGCGATGCACTTAGCCAGGGAAGATATTTTAAGACTATGTTATTATAATACCATGTTTTAATAATTTAAGATTTCGACTGAAGGTGCTTGGTGGAATTTCAATATTAAATTTGAATCGTTCAAATTATGTACATTCTCACAAATTTTGTCACTAACTTGAACTGTCAGTTCAAGTTCATCCGTGCACTTGAATGCCTGAAGATGCCGAAAGGCGAAACCCGGGTCGTTAGTGACAAAATTTGTGAGAATGTACATAATTTGAACGATTCAAATTTAATAATATCATGTGTTTTATTTGTATTTTTTAGCATTTTTTATTTGTAGTAGGAAACCCATTGCATGAAATAATAGTACATATATAGAGAAATGTGTAATATTATAATTTCGTTTTTTATTTTTTTGGGCGTTAGAACACTTTGTGTAATTTATTTCTGCTAAAAGGGGCGATTCTTTCAATACGGTTAAAAAAAAAACACTGATGTATACTCACATGCGCTTTCACGTGCGATTTGGTAAAATGTATAATTTTAACGAGGTATGTAAACAGTTTTTCTCGTTTTAAAACATATTGGGTTAAGGATAGAGTTTGTACTTTGAAACGAGAAAGAACTCTTACATATTTATTATCGATCATGACGCTCATGATGAGATGTCAATTTAGTTGTCACTTTTTCATAATTTGTACATTAATTTATAAATTATTTTCAACACCATTTTTTTGTTACATCGTATTAATTTTATTTTGTTGATTGTATTGATTGAATTGGCATTTACTTGGTAGAACTCCATTTTAATACGGTAAATAAATATTAACATATTATATTTAGTTCTACACTATTTTTTTTATAAAATTAGTTTATAGCTAATTCTGCGTGCGGCATGCCATCATCATAACTGCATTTACTCAGCTATATATATTGGCTTAGAAGAGATACACAATACAAAGCAAACATCCTAATTTATATAACAATAATAGTATTACGTTTACATTTATTAAACATTACTTTATTTTATTTAGTGTTATATGAATAACATTGTAATACCGTATCCTCTAATCAGTTGATAATTCTCATCACGAGCGAAGACGGTTCTGATGATATTAAATAAAATAAGCACAAATTATTTTTTTAATATAATGGTTTTTCCACCAAATATTGACAGTGAACAGTGACAATTTCTCTCGTTTCAAAGCGTACTTAACCATCCAATCGCATGATATAGCCAGATATTCTCGTTTAGCATTTTTTAAATGAACATTCACAGCAATTTTGCCAAATCACTAATACTGTAGTTATTTTAAGGAAAAAGAGGCATTTATTTCGTAGCATTATTGTGAAATTTGTTAAGAGTGGCATGGATTTTTTTGTGTCAATAACAAGTAATTGAACAGTATTTTGTTCAAATAAGTGCCAAAGAAGTTGTACGAATGAATATGTAGTAATTATTAATTTTAAAAGTTTTTTTTATTTTATTTACACTATCTCACATTTTTGTACATCTTATAACACCCTTGAGCTTTTAACAAGTTTATTAGAAAGAATTTCAATGTTAATTAGTATGATATAAAAAACGTATTTTCCATCAAAGTTTTTGTAAAGAGATAAAAACTTACACGTTTTTTTAGATTCTATATTAGTTCTTTTCAGATATTAGCAAAATAACTGTAAATAATTTGATGTTTTTATAAACAGTTTCAAAAAGTAAATTTAAAAAAACAAAAATTCAAAAAATCACATATAATTTTGGAGGCCGTTCTGTCCCCACGGCTGATGACTAACTGTAGTATGTACCCTTCTTAACCAAATATGAGCGAAAGCAACGATATTCAGGTAGAAAAAGGATGAATAATGGGATCAATAGACAACGGTGTTTACTGTGACCATATGGTGACGCTCGTCCATGGAGGGTTAACTCCACAATTTCCGACTTTTTCCAGTGATCAAGCACGGGAAACCTATATCCCTAAATAATCGTGGATCCCGAAAATTCTTAATATAGAATAAGAACTGTGACAACATTTAACGGTGAATGACTAATCCCGGGATCCCAGCATCCGAAAAATTGTGAATTGGATTGGATGACCTAGTGGCAACACTCTGTACTCTTTTGGATAGAATATACAATTTTATTTTTTTTATATGGTCGGTTTCTTAAAATTTTTCCTATTTCCAACTCCGGACAAAGCACTCGACTGCACGACTCCTGACTCAGACTTCACAACTCTGCTTTACACTGCCCGTCGTAAGTGAAACCAGTCTTGATCTCTGTTATAATATGTGAACATCGTTTCGCGAATAATTAATTGGCAGAGAACACATTACAAGCTTTTATTATTGTTGATGTCTATTTTTTAAATAAAATGTTTTTTTAGCAGATATTTTTTTGTTTAATAAAATACTAATCTTATAGGTTTCAACGTAACGTTGTTGCCAAGATAAAGGTAGCAAACTCTACAACAAAGCAATCGTTCTGAAATCTTGAATCGTTTTTTAATATCTTATATAATATTTATGTTTTAAATCACTCATATAAAAAAAAACTACAAATTAAATTAAAAATCGAGAGATAAATCGTTTTTGATACCGTACCCATAATTATCGTAATTATTGCGGTATTACATATCCTGAATTGCACAACCTAAGTGCAGCACAAGGTCACAAAATGGAATCACGAATGAATAAATTAAAATTTAATTATACATATTTTACACGTAAGTAGACACCATAATACCGAGGGAGGGCACCATTTAAAATGATATATTGAAATTCTATGACACTTAGGTAATCGATAAATTTTAAAATTTGATTTATATTAATTTACAGAAAGTTTATTATACTTACTGCATGTCGAGAATATTTTTTTAATCCAAGTCCGATCTCAATGTCGATCATGAGGCCTCCTAAAAGAAGTATCTCAACAAGTTTCCTCTACGACAACTGCTTGTTTCTCAGTTGCTGAACCTCTCTTTTCTAAGAGTGTAGGGCTGTTACGGAACTAGTGGATAACTAACAAGTTATCGTTACGCCGCGTTATTTAAAAAATATATCGGAATATCTCCATAAATTGTAATTTATTGACTTGGCATTTACTTGGTAGAACTCCATTATAATACAAGTCGGTTATTGAGTATTACACCACCACCCGTTACGTGTAAGTAGCCGCATTTTCACGGCCGCCTTCCATAACGCAATGCGATCAAGAAAAGAATTTATTACTCATATTATTGGGCCGATACAGAGCTACACGGGACCTACCTTTTGACAATGCACTGTCGTAATAGGGTAAAAATAAGGTCGGGTAAAAATAAAAAAAAACTGTAGAACTAAATACTATAATAAATTGTAATATTTTTTTATGAAACTATGTCCGCTCCCAATCTGGAGCATATGGCCTCCTGGTGGAGGTATCTTAACAGAAGATTTCCACGAGAACTGTTTGTCACTCAGTCACTCAACCTCTCTTTTTCAATGATAGTAGTAGGGGTAGAAGGGTAAGGCCAGGACAGAACTAGTGGTTAACTAATCCCTTAAAGTTACGCTAATTTATTGAAGGATCGGAAAGGTTGGGAGGGAATTTTTTTAGACATCACAATCACTTCGAACAGAAATCGATAATCGAAAAAACACTGCTCGCACTGGGACTCGAAACCGTAAGATCCGGCACGGAAGCCCACAACGCTAACCGCTGCGCCATAGGACCCGATGTAATATAATATGTATTAACTGTCAAATGTGTGACTTAACACAGCGGTCGCCAACCGGTGGGTGGTCCGAAGAGCCAAGAATCCATTAATATATATTTTCGAAATTAAGCGATAGGGAGAAAAAGGGCTAAAATAGGACGAATTACTTTCGCTACACCCCGTTTATATTTCGCCAATACTGTAAAAAATAGAAATTACAAAGTGACTAAATAAAACTTCTGAATCCAATTACAGTTTCATGAAATTGTATTTCGATCGATTATTATCGAAGATATGGTGATGTTTGTAAATTCCATCTCACCCATCCTACCCCAAAAATGTAGGTAAGGGTAGCAAGAGCGATTAGCTAACGATAAGTCCTGTCGTAGCCCTATCATTCTCTCCATACTATTAGTACAAATATATTTTATGAAATCAAAAAATGTTCGACACGCACACATAACACACTTGCATACTAAATTTAACAGTGATATTATTCTTTAGAATGGGAACATATTTTTTTTATATCGCAGTGTTTCATTATCTATTTTAGGTTTAGCTTTCATTCAAGTAGATTGACATGCTTATCTCAAAGTCGATTTTTTCACTGTATTTCACAGTCGTTTCCAAGGAGTGAATGTGTTTTGATTGGCCTATAATTTCACACTCAGGTGGGCAAAACTGTATGGGTATACATGCTTTTTTTTAAACGATGGTTTGATATTTCACGGGTATAAACAAAAAATTAAAATGAAAAACTTTACTGGAGTATGCTGAAGTTATGGGCCCATTGCAGGTAAAGTGAGCCAAGTGATATTTTAGAAAAAAAAATGATGCACTGTAATATTCTACACATCGTTAAGTATCGTAAAAGTGAAGTAACCTTAGTTGAAACACATAGTGGTATCATATCCGTAAAATAAAAATATACAATCCGCCAAAACACCAAATAAATGATTTGTGATTGACAAATGATGCGTGATTGTACTTAAAAGTCCAAGAAAAAAGTTTTACCATTTTACTAGTTTGCGCACTTTATCTCTAGAGGACCATGTAAACTGCACAGCAATACATATCGACTGTGGAAAGGAAAAAGGAGGTAACCCACAGTTTTTCAAAACGCCTTTTTTTCGATAAACACAATGTATGAAATTTGATACACGTTCTATCAAAAGTATGTAAGCTGCAAATGCTGAATTAGTATCTAAATTTAGCTTTTAAGTTTGAAAAAGAAAAAGACTTGTAAAAATCGAAACCAAGAAAAAATACTGAAAAAAAGGTTTTTTCTAGACAATTTCTTAAATTATTATTAGATTGTGTCAATTAAACACCAGTTTAGAAGTCTCCGTGCACTTCAAGGTTGTGTTTATTTCATAATTTACATATGGCCGAAAATCTTTGAAACACGTTTTTTGTGCCTCCTGTAAAATTTGCTATGTGTGGGTTACGTTCTTTTTCCTTTCCACAGTCGATATATATTTTAAGTAAAAACGTGGGTACATACTAAATAAATTAATCAAATGTCGTGATTACATTCCACATATGCAAGGATTTTTACTATTTTGTAACAGTCCCGAAATCCCGATGATCTAGGAAAAGTGGGATTGAATAACTACTCGGGATCCAGGAATCGCAAGCCCTATTTGCTACGTAGAATTTCCTGAAATGCATTGCTACAGAATATATTATGGTAAAACACATTTTTGTCAAAGACGTCTCCAAATTCACAATTCATTCCGTTCTGCAAATATCCAATATGAGGTATGTGACCTTCATCTTGGTATTGTCTGTTTTGCCAGAAACCTTGTAGCATATTAGATGTATCAATATTTGAAACAAATCTTCACGGCAATTCATCGTCGCCGAATATACGTATGTTTGCTTACAAAATATGATGCAAGAGATTAATCAACATAGAAAGTCCGTGAACGTCAGTAGAATTTTACTGATATTAACCCTTTAAATGCCGGACGATTTTGCTATGCATATACCAAAATTGCCAAGCGTTTTTTATAGAAAAAATCCTCTTTTACATTTATTCAAAAAAAAAGTATTCAAAAGCAATTTTTAGGAAATTAAAAAAATACTTGTATTCTTTATGATCTATGGAAATAATATTCAGAGATATTATCTGCATTTTACAAACATGATAAACAGTAAAAATATTAACTTTGATCAAAGAAAATTTAAAACAAATAAAACTAATTTCCTTTTAAAAAAAACATATTTAAAAATATTAATTTTTGATGACTTTTTATGTCATTATGTAGAAAAATCTATAAGTAGTCATTGAATGAAAAAAATGGATATATTTTATTATTTTACAAAGCACCAAATTCTTTCGCATATTTGCACGCAAGTGTAAAAAGTGAGTTTATCTATAATGTCACGTTACATAGCGAAAAGATTGATATGGGCCGATGGGATAGATTGATATGCCGGGCCGAAAAATCGGCCCGTTGCATTTTTCGCACAGCAAAGGAGAGCCGATTTTTCGGCCCTCCAGCATTTAAAGGGTTAAACAATTTATCAACGATTCATGGTCATTTAGGCGTTAGAAAAACGAAAAAGAAAATACATTATTTTTTACAGTTTCGAACGAAATAAATTAATTCCAACTTTGGACGTAAATTTTGTCTATTACGCCAGCCCTTCTCAACCGTTTTTGTTTGCAACAACAATTTCGTGTATCACTCGACATAATCTGATGCATATTTTGATAGGTGATGGAATGAGTAGGAATATAAATATAGGGCTAGGACATGACTAGTGGTTAGCTAATCACTCTCACTACGCAATCGTTTTGTAATAGAAAGGGTAGGAGCAGTGGTGTAGTGGTAAATAAATAAGTACCCGGTCGGTCATTGCTTTCATCTCTATTTTTTTTTTATATCCGTCCGAAGTAAAAAAAACACAAGTTTTAACAATTGAATCAATAAAAAAACGCACAATTGTACCTGTTTTTGGGAATACCTAATTTTGAATATAGAAAATTTTGATATAATGCTTTTAAATTTTATGAACAGTATTTTGAATAATATGTATTTATAATTAAAGTGCTTGGTGGCATTTCAATATTAAATTTGAATCGTTCAAATTATGTACATTTTTACAGATTTTTTCACTAACGACCCGGGTTTCGCCTTTCGGCATCTTCAGGCGTTCAAGTGCACGGATGAACTTGAACTGACGCTTAGTAAATTAATGTTTCGTGTTTATATAAGAAATAAATGTATCATTGAGTATGTTAATATGTATGTACATGGAAATTGAGTAACAAGTCAAAAAGCTGGCAGGCTAGGTTGTATAATAGTTATTGTGTATAATATTAATTCAAAATTTTGTTTGTTAAATATTGTATGTAATTGATTCGGTGATTGCTAGTTGCTAAATAAACGTTTTCGTAACAGTCGAGCGATGATTGCATTTCATTTCTACCCACCTGCTAACGCCAAGTTTATACCAGCGGTATCGGTCTTAATGACTTTTATTAGTGGGGATTTATTCTTGGGGTTTAACATCGTGAACAATAGTAGAAATTTCTAACAATAAATGAAACTCGCTCAAAAATAAATGTCACTTTGTTTCAGCAATATAGCATACAAACACGTCGACAAAATGACTTAAACAACGTAACAAGACATACGCTGCTAACATCACGTACGCTTAAATGTCTCTTAGCATAATCCACCGTCATTGGCAAAAATAACGCTAGAGGCGGAAAGATTTTCACTTGTATTCTATTAATATTGCTATTACGCAACTTCCACTTGTGGATGCACTTCAAACAGCTATGGTTTATTTTTAAATACTTCATCAGTACTTTAATTTAAATGTGAACTGAATTGTTAACCCGTGTATGGCATGAATATGTTGACCAAGTGTCGTAACTAAAGTAATCATTTATTTTTTCCACCAAAACGGGACGCCTAAAAAAATTACACTTTTAGGCGCCTCACACTTTCATACAATACAATTAACAGATTGGACAGATATGTATTTTCACGGCTTATCTAATACATACATATCGACTAAAGAAAGGAAAAAGGACGTAACCCACAAAAAAACGTGTTTCATGATTTTGGGCCATATGCAAATTATGTAATATACACAACCTGAAAATGGACGAAGACTTCTAAACTGGTGTTTAATTGACTAATATTGACTAAAGAAATTGTCTAGGAAAAACTTGTTTTTCAGTCTTTTTTCTTGATTTAAATTTTCACAAGCTCATCCTTTTTCAAACTTAAAGCTAAATTTAGATACTATTTTGGCATTTGCAGCTTACATCCTTTTAATAGAACATGCATCATATTTAATACAGTGTGATTATCGAAAAAAGCTCTGAGAAAAAACTGTGCGTCCTTTTTCCTTTCCACAGTCGATATATAAAAATGAATGTTTATTTGTTCGTACTTTATGCGCTGCCACACCGCACATCCGATTGCAAAAAAAAATTGACAAACTTTTTGCTTGCACTTTCGGGAAGGTTATAGGCATATTAAAATTAACTTACAGTAGGTCTTATATATACAAATCAATGTTTGTATGTCTGCCATACATTTCATGCAACTTGCACGAAGGTTTTAGACGTAGTACTTTTATATGACAGTGGGTGGCGCGCGTGTCGTACCATAGACATTCGGCAGCAAACGTCAAACGTCAAACAGATGGACTTCAATAACACAATTAAACAAAAACTCTTTCTTTCTTTGAGTGGCATTGCAACGCTTGCCGGGATCGGCCAGTTATATATATTAAATTAAACTATACAAAAAAATAATACAGTATTAACCTTGAAATGAATTATTTACTGCGCGTGCCTTTATCAACTAGTCTAAATTCTACCGCCAGGATTATGCGTGTTTTTTTTTTAAATTGTTACAGCGATTTTTTTTCATTTCGAAAACATGACATTTTGGCTTCCCGAAGCTGTGTTTGGGGGACACCGGGACACGCAGCCTGTAAACGGGGCGTCAGGTCACATTAATCGTATTTGCATAGCAAACACATATTTGCATAGCAAAAGTTCGAACCGATTAAACAACATGTTTAACAGGTCGCGACCCGAGTTCTACAAGGTTATATATATGTGAAAGATTTTGAAGAAACAAAAATAGCAATGTATACGAAAAACGATAGCCGCATTGTTACTTCTGTTTCGACGAAAATTTTCACATGGAACCTTGTGGTACTCGGGTCGCGAGGTGTCAAAAAAACATAAAATCGTTTCATTATAATAACACATATTGTTAGTAAGAGTAATATTTTTTTATTTCATGTAAAAGTAGTAAAAAAAGTAATAAAGAAATATTTTAAGTGCTAAGGCTGCACCTAAGCTATTAATTTGACGTAATTCGACTTGGCAAGCTAGGAAATGACATTCCTTCCTGAAATTTCTAGCTTGTCTGCAATAGACAATAATTATTTAATTCGAGACCAAGGTTGCGGTTCACTGTACTAAGAACATTTAAAAAATGCAATTTATATTTAAAAAAAAAAATATTAAAAAAATAATTTGAGACAAAGTTAAATGTCAAATGAAATAATAATATTAGATAGGTTATTTTTAACGTGATTGCTATTGATTCTTGGTGTAAATGCATTATATAAAATGAAAAACATGTTTTACCATACTTACTCAATCATTTGATAATCCGCGATGAGTGTATCGTAACCGGGGGTAAGTTTAGTAAGTAATATGGGATTAGTACATAAGTGTTTAATTGAGTTTTGTAAAAATATTGATAATGGACAGGGTTCACCAGGATTTTTGAGAAACGGGCCAGATGATTTTGTCAAAAATGTGCGGCATGACTAAAAATGTTCTCGATGGAATCCTATTAGAATTTGTAAAAAATCAATATTTCGCATGGGTTAAATATTAATATTTATACAAAAATCAGGGACCGGATTGAAATCATTGAAATGAACGGATCCTACCCGAGTTTTCCGTAGTTTGGTTACCGCTGGATTAGGTTATACGTATAATACATCAGTAGATAATGCTCGTGGTGAGAGAAACCGGTCCTGACCGTATTAAATTAATGTGGAATAAGAGCCTGTGTGGTCGAGTGGTCAACGTTGTTGGCTTCGGCTACCGAGGGCCCGGGTTCAAATCCCGGTACGGACAGTTTTATAAATTGATTTTTCAATCGATTTATGAATTTCTGTTCAAAGGCATGGATGTATGTGATGTCTTGAATTCCCCCCACTCACCCATCCTATCCTATGGACGGGGCGTATCGAGAGCGATTAGCTTACCACTAATCCTGCCCTAGCTCTATCCTTCTATCCCTACTCTCTTTGGAAAAAGAGAGGTTGAGCATCTGAGTAACAAGCAGTTCTCGTAGAAACACTTCTGTTGAGATAAACTCTATAAGGAGTCCATATGCTCCACATTGGGAGCGGACATGGTTTAAAAAAAAAGAGCAAAAATATACTTTTATTTTTCAATACAAAACCTTTCCACAAAGTATTTATCCAGGGTGAAAACCTAAAATGTGAATGCTATTTGTACAAAAAATATTGTGGTATAAGACAAATAAAAACAATATATAAGTTTAAGTTGTAATTTTTCTGGAACCAATTATTACAGCTAGTGCTTATATAAATGCTACTTGATGAATGCGGTTTAACAAAATACACGTCGTTTTGAAGAACAACTCTACCGTGTAAATCGAAGAATTGGTGTACACTGTTCAGTGTTTTACGAGAGATAGTCATAAAATGACAATATTTAAAATTTCTTTCAAAGCGAATATATAGAAATCAAGATAATTTTATAGTTTTAATATGCTGGTGACAATTTTGTTGGATTTAAAAAGCTTTTTTATTTTAAAACAAAGTGTAAAATGATACCAATATATTATAGCAATGTTTCCCAACGCGGGGGGGGGGGGCGATTTGAAAGTTTGGGGGGGCAATACGCAAATTGTATTTATGTGTCACATTCGAAGTCAATTACTTTCAATAGATTTTTAAATTTCTGTTTGATGGCATGGATAAATGTGATGTCTTGAATTTCCGTAAAACGGGTCGTAGCGAGATCGATTAGCTGCTTATTTTAAAAAATGATTCCGTAAAACAGTCCATAATTAAAGACAATTTAATAGTTTAAAATAACGCATATAATGTCAGCAGTTTACTTAGCAGATGGTCAGTGAATATTAATTATTTATACTGCGAGGGGCCAAACATTGGGAAAGTTATTCAAATTCAGTAACGGCAATCACTGGTTTAAGTCCCCCAACAGCCTCTGTAACGTCCTATTCTTAAAACGGGGTGAAGATTCGTATATATAACATATATCTCTTACCCACTAATCCTCAAGGGCCCATGTGAGGTGAAGTGAGCCAAGTAGTATTTTGGGGAAAATTGAATTGGATGCGTTATATTATTCTACATGTCTTAAAGTATCATGGAGGTGAAATGAGCTCCGTAAATACACACTGAAATAGTTTTATCTTCCAAAAATAAAAATATGCAATCCATCAAAACACCAAGTAAAGTCGTGATTATTCTTAAAAGTCCAATAAAAAAAGTTTACCACTTTACTACTTGGCTCACTTCACCTCGTGAGATCTCATTAAAGGTTAAGCGACTGAATAAAATGTAGTACTCGTTAAAGAAACAGCTTTGATTGCATTGGGAGCGGAAATGGATAAAAAAAACTCGATACAAATTTTACTGATTTATAACTAGTATAATTAATATGCTGTAACAAACCAACTGATGTAATAATTAATACTGATCAATAAATTTAAGGTCATTGAAAAAATGACTCACTTATTTTGCAGCCATTGCAGACCCATTCAACTCTGGTTAGTTAAATTTAACAAACGAGGGACCGACTCTTGAAACAATTATCAAAATTGGTTGATATTATTTGACCAATTTAATTTACGGCACAAACGAGGGAGATAATTATTTACTAGTATTACTCACCCCGGAGTTATTGAACGAAAATAACGCAATAATAATTAGCCGTAATGGTTTCTGTCACCTATTTCACATTCTTTAAGTCTGGGTTATTCTAAACTACTTCGTCAGGTCATTATCAACATATGTGAATGATTCATTGATTACGATTCAATTAGTAATTAATATTCTCAATTAGGCGTTCCCATAAAATAAATAGATTTGCTCTGTATGCCGATTCTTGTTCAAAGTTGTAAAATTTTAACAAATTACATCAGTTTTTAAGAAACTTTTTCACAATTGGATACTGTATAATATATTTAAAAAAAAAACAATCGCTTGTACTATTTCCACGTTTATTTCATCACGATAATTTCTTACTGTATGTTATTTGTTTCACAGTCAATTCTTGATGGAAAGTCATCATGTTAAAAAGTCAGGACTGGTTGATAAGGACCGATTTAAAATGATCGCGATAAGCGAATCCGGTTTTGATCTTAATATGCAAAATAGTGTTTTATTTTTTTTATAAATAAATGCTGAATACTTTTATAATCATTTGATAGTACAGAACATCTTAATGTATTTTTAGCTTATTACGTTAGCAAAAAAATGGCATGTATGCAACGTTCAGTGAAATAATCAATAATGGAACAATTTAATGCGTATTTTAGCGAAACCTGGTTGTGAGGCAGTCATAGAAAATGGTTTTACAATATGCCTAGTAGTTAAGACTATCGTTCTCCAAGATTTTACAGAACAGGCTAAAATTAGTGAAATGGAATAAAAAATAAAACAAACTTTCATGCTCTTGGAAAGAAAACTATTGTTTCATCGTTTGAATAATGAGAAATTCTATTCAGGTAGTCTTATAATCGGTTAGCCGATAATAAAGCCTTAATTTGATGCAAAACTGTCTTCTTTTGTGTGAACTTTCAAATAAGTATTGAATGTTTGCAATTATTTACAAAATTAATAATCAAAATTCATAAAATAAAACGCTTTTCTGTACTAATTTTACATCTGTTTAATATAATTAGAACCAGTTTCGCTCTTCAGTTTAAAATTTCTTGATGAGTAAACGTTATTAAATAAATGGGGCATTAGTACAAAATAATGTTTTATTTTTGTTAATATAATGTTAAACATTGACAGTGAACACTTCAAAAGTGATTATTAATCATTAAGTGTAATTTGTTTAATTAAGGATTCTAGAATGAGGGTAAAAGGTTCCCCATACCTTGCATTTAAATTGAACACTTATTAATCAATAAAACGATAATAGTGTAGATGTGCGTTTTTGCAATAAAATTTTCTCAATACAAATTAAATCGTTAATTTATGTGCTGATGTTAGAATGAACGGCTGGTTTTTTTTTAACCACCGAAATTTCAATTTCAACATACATCACACAAAATTTACCATTTGGCAAATGTGTAATCGAAAAAAGTATGCAGACTTGGTAGTTCACACTTCCGGCCAAGGTCAGAATTACCAATAGTTTAACATGACCGAATGTTAGGTTAACGAAAGCCTAAAGAATCAAGCGACGGTATTTTTTTTTTCAAATAGTAAATAAAATAAATTTTCGCAAAAGTTTTATATAAGTATAAATTGTTGTATTGCAGGGTTCGAGCACTAGACTCCTGCTCCAATACCGAATAGTTTATGACACTTTAAAATTTGTAGTGAAATAAATATGAAACGGTTCTCATACTGTTGTTTAAACCAGGGCTGTGGAGTCAGGCAAAGAAGAGACGACTCCGACTCCGGATTTAACTCCAACTTCAAACATTTCCGTTCAACTAACATATCAGTATACCATCAAATAACTTTATTTATTAGAACAGATTCCAGAATATTTCAATAATCAATATGATGAATAGACTAATAATTTTTCAACATCTTTAAATTAAATTTGAATTGTTTGAATTTTGTAATTTTCCATGAGTTTTGTCGCTAACGACCCTTTCGCCTTTCGGCATCTTCAGGCATTCCAAGTGCACGGATGTACTTGAACTGACGCGTAGTAAACAGTTTGTATCGTTTATATACAAAAATTTAAGTAGATCACTAAGTTAAAAGGCTATTAAAATGTAAATTGAATGTATACAATTTTCAATGAATTAAGTGGGTTTGTTATAATTATGGGGATTTTTTGAAAATATTAATGACCAGATAATAACATAGGAATGTTTAAAATAAATCTAGGGTTTTATCCGACCTATTATTAATGAGTTGATTTTTTTAAGCCTTTGAATTAATATTTAATGATAGCAAGTGCTTGAATTATTAATAAAATGACAATAATTATTGATAAATAATAAAGATGTTATAGATTATAAAAACAAATCTGGGACTCCATGACTCCCGACTCCTTAGCTTTGGTTTAAAATAATTGCAAAAATGTATTCAAATTGTTGGTGGACATAAATGAAATTCCCTTGAGTTTCTCTTAATATTTATTTATCTAGCCCTGATTCCGGCGCTATTTTTTAAATATAGAAAACGCACTACTGTGACAAAAGTGTACGAAGTATGCAATAAGGATTTATAAAATCTCGGCTGTAGTCTAAATTTAACTGACTCAAAACAATAGTACTGTTGTAATTTTAATGAAAAAATATGTAAGATAATGTTTCTTTTAACATTTATATTCTATTCTTTTAGCACGTTAGGTACAGAAATTTTGCTTTAAATATATATAAGTATAAATTGTTGTATTGCAGGGTTCGAGCACTAGACTCCTGCTCCAATACCGAATAGTTTATGACACTTTAAAATTTGTAGTGAAATAAATATGAAACGGTTCTCATACTGTTGTTTAAACCAGGGCTGTGGAGTCAGGCAAAGAAGAGACGACTCCGACTCCGGATTTAACTCCAACTTCAAACATTTCCGTTCAACTAACATATCAGTATACCATCAAATAACTTTATTTATTAGAACAGATTCCAGAATATTTCACTAACCAATATGATGAATAGACTAATAATTTTTCAACATCTTTAAATTAAATTTGAATATTATATATAAGTATATATATTTATGAGGGTCGAAAGCCTTACCGGTTGTGATAAAGCTTTATTCGATTGAGAAACATCAAAACAAGACAATATCGGGTCAATAATACAGATTTCGTTCAACCTCACACATAAAGGCTATCTAAATTCATTTTTTGAATCCTAATAAAAATGCTTTGACAATTCAATTTACTTTTGACGAGCTAACCGCATTTATTGTAGTCCACTGTGGGGGTATTTAAAGGAAAACTAAAACGTTCATTTGAACAGTGCCATTGTAGGTTTTCGAAGACAGCCTGCCATAGTTTTATAAGTGCAATATGTAAAGTTTGTGTTCTGAATAGAGGAAATTATTATTTAAATCTCCTATACAGCATCATAATTAACGATCACGTATTGAATTCGAGAAATCGAAATAGAAGTAAATTCATGCTGGAAGTTTTATTGGTAAATATATATTTTTTAAGCCATGCCCGTCCTCCATGAAAAGGATATTATGAAGTTCTGCTTGTGACTTAGTTTCTCGACCTTTATTTTCTGAAGAGAGTGGTGATTTAAGAAAAGAGTTCTCTCTCGCTATGTCTCCATTTTAGGATCGGATATGTGGTAGGAGGGACATTTTCGATATCACAGACATCCATGTCTTTAAACAGAAATTCATTAATCGATCACTGTTAAGGTGTCCACTACCAGTACTTAGTGGGAAGGCAGTATATTAAAATGGTAACCGGATAAAACAGAACATCACAAAACGTACAAATGTATGGAGTCTTGGGATGAGGAATGATGTCTTAAGTAATGATGACATGTACAGATCATCGTAATGTATATCCTTAGAAAACACTAGTAAAGATATGTTTTACAATCAATTAGTAATCTCTATATCGTATTAGATACAATAAATAAAACAGCAATCCTGTATATCAATAACACTTTCAATCTGAAATTGTCGTAAATACACTTATATTCGACGATCGTAATAGTCGCCATTGACTGATAAAGTAAAGCGCACGTTATAACATACTGTTCTGAAATTATTACCTGTATGATATTCAATTAATCTATAATATTTTTCCAATAAATAGTTAAGAAGAAACAGGTATCAATCAACTAAATGCTCTATGTTCTCATGTTCTGTTTTATCATGATCCGTTTATTCATGGAACCATTAAAATACAGTCCAAACCAGATTGTACAATCAGTCAATACAGTTAAAACCAGATTGTACAATCTGTCTGTACTGGGATTCGATCCCGTGAGCTCAATCACCGAAATCAACGACGTTGATAACTCAGCCACAGATTCGACAAATGTTTCTTAACGGAGGCCTTTTTATGTAACGTCTTTAAACTTAGAATGTTAAAATCCACGGGCGCGATTGCGATTATGACTGAATTTCAGCTGATGCTCGTGATGGGCGAAACCGGTTCTGGTGAATGAAAATGTGTTGAATTTTTATTTGTATGATATACGTTTTGCAAGTACAATACTTGTGTCTAGTGTGTTTGACAGTTTTAAAAAAATGCACGTCTTATCTCTACGGCCTACGCCATACATCAATTGGAATAACTCGAAAATCTCAAATATCGACATCGTTGAGTGAATGAACATTTTTATAAATTAAACAAGTTGGTTTCCCACCACTATAGCCATTGTGTATATGCAGCCAACGTTTAATGGCCGCCTTCCGCAACGCTATCGACAGAAAAAAATGAGTTTACCCCTCACATTCATGGCCCGAGCAGACCTGCACGGGACTGATTTTGAACCATGCACTAATGTGCTTAAAAAAAAGTGTGACTAGCTCAGCCACTTAAGTCAAGTTGATATAAAGTATCTTGTGTATAGTCCGTATACTGAGAGCTTGTCGATGTAGACGAGCTTAATGACTCTAGAGAGGAATCAAGGTTGTGACCATCCCCATATAAATTGGCAAACTTTTCAAATGCCGTGATAATTAAACAAGTTATAATAATAATTAAGCAAGTAAATCACGGGTGGTTGAACAACGAAATATTAAAAAGAATGAAAGATTCTTTTTTTCTCCAGAAGAAACTTTAAGTTTTGATTCGCCAAAACAGAAAGCGATTGCCCGATTGAATTACTAAAGCGAGCTTTGAATTTATTATTTATAACACAATGAGCTTGATTGCGTAAAATAAAATTTAACAAGCTTCTTAGTGAATACAAATTAATCCACAATGTAAAAGCAAAAACGAATAATCGAATCCTCCATCTACATAATATGTAGATGGAGGACCCACACATATCAAATTTTACAGGAGGCGCTAAAAACGTGTTTTGATGATTTTGTGACATATGCAAATTATGAATTATACACAACCCTGAAGTGCACGGAGACTTCTAAACTGGTGTTAAATTGACATAATCCAATATTAATAAAAGAAATTGTCTGGGAAAAACCTTTATTTCAGTCTTTTTTCTTTGTTTTAATTTTTTACAAGGTCATCTTTTTCAAACTTAAAAGCTAAATTTAGATGCTAATTCGGCATTTGCAGCTTACATCCTTTTGATAGAACGTGTATTAAGCTTCATACATTGTGATTATCGAAAAAAATCTGTGTTGAAAAAGTGTGGGTTACGTCCTTTTCCTTTCCAGAGTCGATATGTATGCGAAACACAGATTCAATTAAACATCTTGTAAATCGTAAAAACTGAAGATATTTCCTTGAAACTAAATCCAAGTAAATTAAGACAACTGAAATAGGGTAAATTTTAAAAGTGTAACTTCGAACATATCAGCTCGTGACCTTCCTCTTTAAACATTAGTAATGGATCGTAAGCGAACCTCCAGACATACTACAGCAGTGGTGTACAAACGTTTTGAAAAAAGGGCCAATTTATCTATTATCTAATTATTCACTAGCTGCAGAGGGTAAAAAATTTGATTTATTTTACTAGACAAGATGATCATTGTATGTATTATTTTTAATTTAATGCTACTTTACTCACATTCCACTCTGCGTGCATTACGTGCATATTTTCAAGACGAAGCTCAGTAGTGAGGTTTTGACAATGCATACTGGCAGCAAGCCGATTTTGATGCCGGGCATAATATTTATGGTTGCTAACCTCAGTACAGCACTGAGGTTATCATTGTTCAAGCGGTTTCAACGGCTGCAAAAAATGCCATTTTGAACCGCGGCTAGTGCACGACTGTACTACAAATAAGGTAGAGATGTACCATTTTAACTTGACTGTGGCAGAACTCAGAACTAAAATTGTCGCCCTATGACGTGTTGACTATGGCAATGTTAATGATGCGATGGTGGCGCCCTCGCGGGCAGTCAAGTTACGCTGGTACATCTATAGCAGGAGAGTCAACTAAATATATCAAACCATGTGCGCTTGATTTGAAATATTTTATTTATAAAAGTTAAATTACGTAATACTGGTTTCGCGCAAATCAAACGGATGAAAGCAACTGCTTTTTGCAGTTGAAGTCATGTATTTAACCAATCCGGAAGTTTATTTGATCGCCTGTGCAAATGTTATGTCTCCGGCGACCGACTTTATTCATGAATACTATACCCTGTCAATTATATTCTTCTAATCCAAGTCATTAAAAAATTTTCTCTTACCACTCGTTGAAACTGCATAGATTATTTTATCACGTCGTTGTAATTCTACATACCTGAAAAAAATAAATACACGTGATTAGTTATTATTTAAAAAAAAACAATATATATATATATGTGTGTGATTTTAATAACATATCAGAATTTAAAAAAATAACTCGAGATCAACTCCGCGAGAAAAGACATACGAGACATGAAAAAATAGCACTCGACCTTATCCTTGGTCGATCCTTAATTAATAAGGAAAGACTGTTAAAAAGTTATTTTCGATTGAACTAGCAATTTTTTTTTGCTAAAATTTATTACACCGCCATTAAATCGAATGTTTATTACTTAATTGTTAATTCTTATTATAGTATTACATTAGTGGTTATTATACTGATGAAAATTGTGGTTAACCTTTTTTTATTTTTTGTTAAATTGCTTTCATTTCCTTGTATTATGACCAGTTTCACAAAAAAACATTAACCTTCGAAGAAAACGAAATATGCGACCGAGAGAATCGTCCCCGTTCGGAGAAAAAACGTTTGGTAGAGAAGGGCGTGTTTTGAATTATTTATATGGTATTGTTCTTTGTAGGTCAAAACCATACTTCTGGAAAAACACAGAATTTTATTTAAATCAAAATTCGTTAAAAAAAACACGATAGAAATAAACAGGATTACTTATAATATAAAACGCAACGTAAAAATAGTGCAACACAGCGCCATCTATTATAACACCAAAATAAGAAAAGAAAAAAACAAGCATTTAAGATCAAGGAAATATATTACAAAAATTACAAATGATGCGTTTATGGCGAGTGCAAAAATAAAAAATATGAAAACATAGTAAAAAAAAAAATACAAAACATCTGAAATTGGCAATAAAGCAGACCAAGTAAGTTTCAACAAATTCTTCTTTAATACTCGCCTGAATTCACACACGTCCACGCGGAATATGACAACTATGAAGCAATACCCTTAACCATTATTAAAAATTTCTCAGTGGCATTCCCGTTGGTAGGCAGGCTTTACCCCTTGGAATTACAAAGTAAATATCCACGATACATTATACAGAATTCGATTCACTATCACTAAGCATTTATTAAATGGTAATAAATATTTTTTATTACTGTGAATTCAGTGTCACTGTATCTTCATCTGTAAATTCTAATTAATTACCAATTGTTTGTTACACCATAATAATTTTATTTTCTTGTGTATAAAATAGCACTGTAATATTGTATTCTCTTATCAGTTGATAATGCTCGTCATGAGCAAAACCGGTCCTGATAATATAACATGTAATTATCAATTTCAACCTGTTGCAGTGAGCAATGTTTTTTTCGGGGCTGTGGAGTCGTGTAGAAAAAAGACGACTTCGACTCCAAGGGATTTTTTCAATCATTTAATTTTATCTTATACATACATATATACTGTCAGATCATATTTAGTCAGCCTAGCATGCAGTGGCAACACTGTGAACTATTGTGGTTTAATTAATACACATCTTTAAAAAAAAATGTGTCCGAGTTGTAAAATTTTTCCGACTCCGACTCCACAGCCCTGGTTTTTTAACGAGCACTTTTTACTAGCAACATTTAATGTGACAAAAATGACTTAAATAAAATAATGAACGACAAAATATGAAGCGAATTATTGGTGTTGACAGTGGAGTAGAGAAAAATATAAAATGAATTTTAGGCAACTGGTAGCACATTGAACTTGTGCGTAACAATCTAATAATTTGACTTTTATTGTCGATTTTATCAAATAAATTATAAAGCCACTAATAGATTTATGGTTTTATTTTAACGACGGCATTATCACTGTTGTTTTTCTTGTCATCTCTCATCGCCATTTAACGTTGGTAATCGATAGTGATGTGTCATAAATTATCAATTAATTAATACAAATCACTTAAATATGGGCAATATAATCAATGTTATTATATTATTACAACGTCAATTTTATTGCGTGTATAAAATGATGTCCATCTTGTTAGCGATTTTATTGCATGCAACAAAAAAACTAATAAAGTATAAATTTCACACAATGAATAATACTGAGGCGTCCGTGTCAAATACGGCCAAGTAAGTTTTATATTATTTTTCAGGGTAGTCGGAAAATTGTTATTGAGGTTTAATTAATAACTACGAAAAACCCGGACAGGTAACGTTTAATCTGAATGATATGAATCTGCTGATTGACATGAATCAACCACTTGGAGGCATGGATCTGATGTGATGTCTTGAATTTCCTCTTTGCACCCATCTTACACTAAAAAAAACGGAGCGTAGCGAGAGTAATTAGCTAACCACTAATCCTGTCCTAGCCCTATTCTTCTATCCCCACTCTCTTTTAAAAAGGGAGGTTAAGCAGCTGAGTAACAAGCAGTTCTCGTAAAAACATCTATGTTGAGATAAACTACATTAGGTGTCCATATTTTTCACATTGGAAGCGGACACGGTAAAAAAAACTATTTAAGTGTATTCAAACGTGTATGTCCAAAGCGGCAGCTAATTTCAGACATCGCAGACATCCATGTCTTTGGACCTAAATTCATTAATCGGTTGAAAAATCAATTTATAAATACTGAACGGTCTGGAAATTGAGCCCGTAATCACTGTAATATTAGCCACTGACATTCGCCACTAGACCACGGACAAAACATTATAATTGCAAATTATATTTTCATACATTGGGTCTACGGCGCGGCGGTTAGCCTTCCTTACTGGTTTCCGTGCCGGATCTCAATTTTAATTTCATAAGCATTTTTCAATCGATTTTCTGTTCTTGCGATCCTTAAATTAATGGGCGTAGCGAGACCGATCAGTTAACCACCAGTCCTGTCTTGTATCCCTACTTCTTTCTATACATAGATATTGAGCGACTGAGTAACAAACAGTCGTAGAAAAACTTCTGTTGAGAACAGGAGGCCATATGCTCAACATTGGTAAGCGGAAATGGATTTTAAAAAAATAGGTCATGAACATTAATTATAAAACATTTTCATGTATTTTAGACATTGGAGGTACACCACTGGAAATCATGCTAAGCAGATATCGAAAATTGGCAATATTTTATTTTCAAAGGCCAGTGCGCAAAGTATTTTGAAATTCGAAAATCATATCAGATAAATTCAATAAAAAATACAATATATCACTGGAGATCGACTCCACATCCAAACATGTCCGAAATCTCATTTTTTTTTAAAAAAATCTTAATTTGGCGTTGACTTTACTGTGATTTGAATCGTTAAGTATATAGTTCTACATTTTTTTCAATCAGTTTATAGCTATTATTTAAGATTTCGACTGAAGGTGCTTTCACACAGATTTTGTCACTAAGGACCCGGGTTTCGCCTTTCGGCATCTTCAGGCGTCGAAGTGCACGGCTGAACTTGAACTGACGCGTCAGTGGTAGTAATTGACAAAATCTGTGTGAATGTACATACTTTGAACGATTCAAATTCAGTTTATAGCTATTTAGGCTTATGCCGTCGACAGAACTAAACCTGCGTTTGCTCAGCTATATATACTGACTAAGAATAGATGCAAAATACATATTGTTATTTACTCTAACCTCCTAATTTATATTACAATTACAGTATTACATTCATTAATATGAGATAAGTAAATTATTTTGAATAAAACTGATATTTATTTTTAGTTACATTAGGGGTTTTAGAAGCGGTGAAGGATTGAAAATTGTTCATTTAAGTCATATATGGGCAACCACCGGCCCCCCGAGCTATTCTGTCTGGCCCTGATTCATCTCGGCGAAGTAATAAAGAAAGAAATTAATAGTCCCAGGGAGAGCCAATATTGCTAGTCTGGTAATTCAAGTTCAAGGCCAATCTCACAGATTTGCCGCATGTGTGGTCGAGTGTCCAAGGTCGTTGGCTACTGCTACGGAGGGCACGGGTTCGAATCCCAGTACGGACAGTTTTATAAATTGATTTTTCAATCGATTTATGAATTTCTGTTCAAAGGCATGGATGTTTGTGATGTCTTGAATTCCTCCCTTTCACCCATCCTCTCCTATGAACGGGTTGTATCGAGAGCGATTAGCTAACCACTAGTCCTCTCTTAGTCTTTTCCTTCTATTCCTACTCTCTTTGGAAAAAGAGAGGTTGAGCAACTGAGTAACAAACAGTTCTCGTAGAAAAACTTCTGTTGAGATAAACTCCGTATGAAATCCATAGGCTCCACATTGGGAGCGGACATAAGAAGTAGCAACGTGTTTTATTTAATTTCATACTAATTTATTATGTTTAATAATTTTGTCCAGCCCTTGACTCAGAGACAGAATGATTATTTGGCCCCAGACCTAGGAAAAGTTGCCCATGTCTGATTTAAGATGTCATTGGCATGTTTGTGATAATTAATTTCCAATTGCTCAAGTACATTTAGCTTCAGGCCTTTGCTACAAATATGTTAACAGATTGACGCTGAATTCAAATATAAGTTATGAGATTCTGAAATAAAATGATTTGCAAATTGTGAGTCTGATTTTTTATTGTTAAACGCTTTACGCTCTTTAGCTAGAGTAGATATACTTATCCTGTCTTATATATATTGAATGCGGCTCGCGTCATTGATGTACACAATTTGAACAATTCAAATTTAGTATGATATTTGTTAGCAGTTATGGATTACAAGCTCTGCGGGCCACCGGTTGGTGACTGCTGTCTTTTGAACGACACAATTGATAGCAAGATACGTAAGCAGTAATAAACTGCACTTTTTTATCACAATGTATAGTGATATCATCAACTTAAATACCTAACTCCTTTTACGTGCGTAACTTGATGAACTCAAAAATTGTTAAACAAATTATTTACCGGAATTTCCTGAATATGTTGCGAAAATATAACATAACCTTACTCACGCGATTATAATTTTAAGCTGCATTTAATCCGTGTTAAATCGTTTCTTTATTCCTAAAAAAACAAGGTTATACCATATTCTTCTAAATACGACGTGATTTGAGAATATTAAACTAAACGATAAAAATCGATGATGTCAAATTTTATGATGCTTACGATATAAAAATGACTGACGCATTTAAAATACGTACAACAGTCACCCCTCGCCCCTCGCTAATCGCGATGGATTCGTTATATTCTCAAATTTATTATGTCCTAGACCAGTGTTTCCCAACGTGGGCGTACGCCTCACTGGAGGGGAACTTTGAAAGTTTTGGGGGCAATGCGAAAATCATAAATATTTGTTACATTATTTTTGTTAGTAAAAAGATTTAAAAGAAACTGTTTTTCTACGTATGATAAACTGATGTGACAATCCTGTATCAAAAATAACTCTCGAGAGTTGCTGAGTAATTAATCCTTTAAAACATAGTTTCTTAACCTTTTTGGGCCCGTGGCCCTTTTTGAGCCTTATATTCTCCCGTGGCCACTAAACCCGTTTTTTTTTATATATAAAAGAATATTTTTCGAGACTAAGTAAGAAATTGAAAAATTTCAAAATAATTTTAAATAAATATAAAATTTTACATATTTTATTTTGTTAAAATGAACTTCCACAAAATTATCGCCGAGTCCATCGAAAATAATTTTCAATTCTTTGAAAAATTTTCTCGCAGGCAGATTTTACCCAGGAATTTACGGATTTCCCAAAATGAAAAGACGCAAAAACTTTTTTTAGCTCTTTCGGGATTTGCCCGTGGCTTCCAGTAAATTATCTTTTGTCTGTGGCTCGCAGGGGGGGGCAGCTTGGCCTCCGGTTGAGAAACTGTGCTTTAAAACACTATTCAGCATATTAATAAAATGGTGTGGCTCTATGTCGATGAAGAAACAAAATACCCAATTATGGCAAACTTAGCGCGAAAATTCTGCTGCCTTACCGATGATTCAGCTCAATGTCAATTCAATTATTTGTTATAAAAACGACGTCATCTCGATATCACAAGCCGTGGAGGCAGCGGTGGGCTGCCAACACGTTAAAAAGAGGCTCGAAAATAACATATAAACAATATTTGTTGGAAATAACCTAAGCGGAATAATCCGTTCACCAACATAATCTATTAAATACCAATTTACTAAAAACTGTCGTGTCGGGTCCTATGGCGCAGCGGTTAGCGCTGTGGGCTTCCGTGCCGGACTTCACGGGTTCGAATAGTATTTCTTTGATCGATTTATCGATTCCCGTTCGTAGGCATGGGTGTCTGTGATGTCTAAAAATTCCCTCCCACCCTTTTCGATACTTTAATAATTAGATGTAGCGAGAGCGATAAGTTAACCACCTGTCCTGTTTTAGCCTTATCCTTCTACTCTTTTTGAAAAATAGAGGTTGAGCGAATGAGTAAAAAAAAGTTCTCAAGTAACAATCAGTTAAGATACCTCCATTAGGAGGCCATATGCTCAACATTAGAAGTGGGCATGGATTAAAAAAAACTCGTTTTTCTAATATCGAATTTGTTTGACGAAAACAAGACTAAACTTATCGACACTTCATTGTATTACAGATAAGTGAAATAAATTATAATAAACGTACCAAGCCTTGAAATTGTAAAAAAAAAATAGTGACATTTCGTCAAGAAATTCATTTCTTGACAGATTCCGACTGTAAGTCGAATATCTTTTTTTCTCTACAAAGAATTCATGCTAAATCGATATGAAACAAAAAGCACGTGAAATTTAGTAGTTAACCTTTCAATTCGCCTCATATGTTTTTTATTTAAATGAGTATGGCTAATAATAGATCATTAAAATGTGTTTATCGAGTTTTTAGTGCGAAATATTTTTTAAATGATTACGAAAAATAGCGAAATAAAACATTGACTTTTAAGAGGAAAAAAGATTTACATAATATTAGGTCTGATGAACAATACTATAATATAATATATAGATAAAAAGCAAAACATGCAGATATTCACGTCGTGTCAAATTAACATCATCATAATTGAATGTTAAGCACTTTCAATAAATATTTTAAAAATAAGCACTTTGATCTATAACATAAGAAATCGTTTAATTTAAAACTGAAAAAAAAATCATATATTTTAGAATTATCGATTGTTTCCGTAACTGTGGGGCGTACTAGGCATATTAGAGTTTCGATTTATTTGTTTTATGTCGCGTTGATGATACAATATTATTGAACTTAATTATTTTTAATTGAATAATATACGTACTGCTGTTGTTGTGCTGTAGCAACATATCAGGGCCGGTTTTGCGCAAACTTCAATTTAAAACACATCTCTATACAAAACTATACTTGATCTATTAATTTAGCTATGGAATAAGTACAAAAATGTGATTTATGTTATGAATAAATACAACTTAAATCACAGTAAAATCTTTACGTAACGGACAAATGCGAGTGAGAAGATGTCCTCCATTGTATAAAAAAAAAGAGTTTTCTAATGCATTTTTTTAAATATTTTATTACGACGAAGTCAATATCAACAATCAAATCAAATGAAGTAATGAATGCATCCGTTAACAGCGAGTAAACAAATTAAACTGCTGTGCAGCTGTGTGAATCAGCGACCAACGTTGTAAACGTCAGTGCTACGTTCAGTGTACTGACATATTTTACAGAGAGAAGAATTCTTGATCAATTTCTCTTTCTTCTCTTGTACTTTGATGTTGTTTTTGGATCGTTTTATTTTTTTTTCTCTTATCTCTTTTGTTTACCTTCTTTTGTGTCTGTGTAATTATTATTATAAGTGGTCAGTGTCCTTTTCATCTTTTTGGGGTTTGACTTCGTCAACCACGCAAGTGAAATAGGGAGTGATGGAAGTAAGGGAGGCTTAAGGAGGTTTGAGCAAAAGGACCCTCCGTGGTCTCACGTTGTACGTATGGGGATAGTCTGTTCAGGGTTTCCCGAACTATGATCCGCGGAACACTGGTGTCCCACAGAATCTGAATAGGTGTTCCGCGAACATCCACATAACTTAACCATCATTTTGTTTTCCAAAAACTAGCAATTATGATTCCTTGATTTGGAATCCATTTTCTGTGTTCAGCGCGAGTAATTAAGAAAATCTGACTGATTTTATCAGTGAGATTCCGATATAAATGTCATTAAATCGTTTCTTGGTGAGTTTTTCAAAAGAATCCCCCATACTTACCATTTAAAAAGTGTTTTATTAACGTTTTTTTTGTATTCACACTATTACGAATTAACCAACCTAAACAATAAGTGTTCCGTTAAAATTTTCGAATTAGCAAAGTGTTCCATTGCAGAAAAAGTTTGGGAAACCTTGGTCTATGTAATCGTCAAGTAATGCTTTTATCGTTGGGTAAGGATGATCGATCATGTCGCTGTAAGATTTCTTCGACAGCTTTACGATGGGATCGATGTTGAGGTCTCTCTGTAGTGTCGTGTTACGCACGTACCAGGGAGCGTCTTGTTTTGTATTGTCTGAAGAGTTTTTAAGTAATTCGTGTCACTTATGCCTATATTGGACATGCGTAGGTCACCCGCTGTGGTCTAGTTGGTTAGAGCTTGCTTTACTGATCAGGTGGGTCTGGGTTCGTTTCCCGGTGAGGTCAATGTCAAATTGGATTTTTTCAATTTTTCAATTGAGATATCTAAGACATGGGTGTTTGTGACGTCAATTCTCCTTGAGTTAATCTCATGTGACTTACAAAAATTTCTCATCGAGTATATCTCGTATGAACCTTTAACTTAAAAACTTTCAAATATTTGACGCATCAGCGTAAGCTGTAATGTCAAATATTTTTTTAAATAAAAAATTAAAAAAATCAATGGTCTGATAATCGCGGTGTAAAGTAGTAATTTTCTTTCAAGTGTACGAGCACGACGGCATAATAGCTCGGATTAGAGTGACGTGATTAGCATACGCAGAACATTCTTTACAAGCGGTTAAACTTGGATTAATCGTCCAGAGACGAGAGCTCTTTTTCGATAAAAAAAATATTTTATAAGCCATATTGAAGTCACGGATAAAATTAAAAAAAAAAAAACGCAGTCGTTGTATAGAAACCCTGGATGACTATATGGTCATGTTCATTCTTTTATTACCGTGTAATATTGTGTACCGTGGACGAGCGTGACTGTATGGGCACGCAAACATTCGGGGTTGAAGTATGGCTAAACGTGAAATTTTAAAAAAATATTCACAATTTGAGCTCTTTAGATCAACATAATTTCAATATAAATTTATTAGCAAAAGAACTGTAAATAATTTGATGTTTTGATAAAAAAATAACAGTTTCAGAAAGTACATTAAAAAAAACGGAAATTAAAAAAATCGCATGTGCTTTTGGTGACTGTTTCTGTCCCCGCGGCTGATGACTAACTGAAGTCTTTACCCTTCTTAACCAAATATGAGCGAAAGCAACGATATTCAGGTAGAAAAGGATGAATAGTGTGATCAATAGACAACGGTGTTTACTGTGACCATATGGTCACGATCGTCCTTGGAGGGTTAAAATATGTACTTTCTCACATTCGACAATACGTTTGGTACGTTATATCGAGGCGTTACTGTAACATTTATGCTTCGATAATTTTACAGTTGAAAAAAATTCTATGTATACTTCTGACGGAGTAATGATGCAAAAAAGCTATCAAATATATTACACATATAAGACATTTTTTACCTCATTATGAACTGTCGAAAAGATTTAAGTGTCAACTCATGCTATAAAATCATTATTTTTATTTTAAAAAATACACATTTTTATAATAGATCAACAATTTCTCAACATTTAATTTATTGGACCTGTTTTTCATGAAAACTTGCGTCCTGAATTGACTTTTGATGTGGTCCAAACTTCAAAAACATAGTTTTAGATTTGTAAGGAGGTCAAGAACATTTCTATAGTAGACAGCTAAATTTAATATCGACCGTAGAAAGGCAAAAGGACGTCACCCACACCGAACTAATTCTACAGGAGACAAAAAACGTGTTCTGATCATTTTAGGCCAGTCAAAATATCAAATATACACAACCTCAACGTGCACGAAGACTATTAAATAAGTGCTTTATTTACTTAAACTAATATTTATTCAACTGTTATAAAAGTAAAAATTAAAACCTTTGTGTTGGACTTTTTCGTGGTCGTAATTAAGCGTCGCTGGCTTCCGTGCCCGATATCACGGGTTCGAGTCCCAGTACGAACAGCATTATTTTTTCGATCGATTTATCGATTTCTGTTCGAAGGCATGAGTGTTTGAGATGCCTTAATTTCCCTCCCACCTATACCATCCACTAGTCTCGTCTTAGCCCTATTCTTCTATTCATACTAATCCGTATGGAAAACAGAACTTGAGCGACTGACTAACAAACAGTTCTATTAGAAAAAAATCTGCTGAGATACCTCCATGAGGCATACATAAAAAATAGCTTATCGCTAAATTTAGATAACAATTCGTCAAATGCAGCTTACACTCTATTGATATAAAATGTATTGGGTCAATGAATTGAGAATTTTTACAAGTGGTGATCCTATGCCAGCCTTCGACATTTTGAATACAAGCCCTTCAGTCCATACTCTGTCGCAGGCTTTTGCGATATCTAAAAAGAGGCCAGCCGTGACTTCTTTAAGAATGAATCCACTTGTGATAAACTCCGTTACTCGGAGGAGTTGGTGGTTTGTCGAATGGCTAGCACGAAAGCCGTGCTGAGTGTCTGGGATGATTTTTTTCACCGTAACAACTTCTTGGAACCTAATTTTAATTACACGCTCTAAGACTTTGCTCATTGCGGGGAGCAGACTTATTGGCCGATGATTTACTGGAAGAGTATGATCTTTTCCTGGTTTTGGAATGAGAATAATATCAGCTTCTTTCCATCGTGCCGGAAAATATTGCAATCTCAAGCACGCATTGATGATATTTACTAGCGAATTAAACTATGACGAGACACTGCCTGAGAATCGTTTTAGACCGAGAGCAATTCTGCTTGACGACCCTCCATAGATCTTATGTCGTCTAAAATTGGCACTTTTAGAACGAAATTAGCATCACGAAAATGACTCTCTTTGTTTGCTGTATGTGTGTGTGTATGTATGCGTATGTGTGTGTGTGTGTACATGTACGGATGCAGTATGGGGAAGCATATATAATGTGATTTGCAAAATAATGCATATGGAGTTCCCGTGAACTTCTTATCTCTGTAGCGATCACGCCCTTCTGTCTGCAAACGATGGTAAAGGTATAAAATTTACAATTCTTCAAAAACTTTATCGATGAAGGAGACTAGAAGAACCCTGACGCTAGCGCGTCCTGGTACTTAAAGCTCCATAAATTTGATATCCAAAAAAAAAAAAAATTGGGTCAATACGTAGTAAAAACCGAAAAAAAAACATTATTGAGTAGATATTTAAAATATATATAAATATCTGTAAATTGTGATCGTAATTCTTTTTCAAATTATTTTGCATACCTTGCCATACATCAGGCGCAATTCTGTAGTAACCCCTATTGAATATATTCTTCACTTTTAGGGTGTCAACTGTCAATAGTTTGTGCGAAGGCATTATTTTAAAAATGTATAATGCATAAATGACACTGTAACATTGTATTCTCTTACCAGTTGATAATGATCGTCATGACAGAAACCGGTCATGATCTTATTAAATAAAAGTGGAAATTAGTACAAACGTGTTTTATTTTTAATTTAATGTGTATTGTTTTTTTTTGAATATTGCTAATCAGTTGAATATGCCGTATAGAAAATGAGAATATATATATCATAGGTGACTTGTGTTATTGTTCAATCAAGTGTTTAGAATTTAGCACACTGCGTGACTATGACTGCTAGTCCATAAATATTAAAATTAATTAACCTGAATAGGTCATATTAGATTAACATTATAAAGTGGTATTTTTTGCCAAATCAAATTGAGAATTTTTTTTTCGATCCTTTCGATTAAATTAGTCTGACGTGAATTAGACCAATTTTTTATTATATTTTAAAGACCAGAAGTAAGAAGTATGAGATTAATTTATCTCACTTGTTCAATATATATATATATGAATAAATGCGTTACAAACGGTCACCAGAGCAAAAAAAAACACACCTCTATCAATGCACTTGGATAAATACCATATAACTTGTTTATGTTTTTGATTTTTAAAAAAAATGCAATTATGTCGTGTTGTTTATTTAAACGAAGAAAAAATATAAACCAATGTATGTCACAGTTGTAGTGTGAAATTTCATCAATGTATAAATTCAGTAATGAATAACTACATTAACCAGCAGTTTTAGTTGATGTTTAAATTATTACAATTCAATTTGATAAGTCAATCTATAAATTGACTTGTAAGTGTTTAAACCAGGCGTGGGGAATCTGCGGCCTTCTGGCCAACTCTCAAATTCTGTAAATTGTTGTAATTTCGTGAATTCTTTGGGATTTTCGATGTCAAAATCTTTGAAAGACCTAATAAAAAGGTCCCACGCTGGTAATTTTGGGAAATCCGCAAATTTCTGGGCTTTAGAAGTTGGTATGAAATTGTTTCCGGCCAAAAATTCCCTAGTCAATGTTTACTGCGGCCTTCATGTCGAATCAGAAAAATGAATGTGGCCTTTATAGAAGAAACGGTTCCCCACCCCTGGCTTAAACTCACCCACTCTAGGTCAGTGGTTATCTTAGTACATATTGATGTTTATTGAACACACACATATATAAGTTGATTTATTTTTTTAGTCGATGCAGAAGCCATTTTCATCACATTTACAAAACATTACGGTATACGTTAGGTTAGATATGTTGAAAATAAAGAGGGCATGAATTACAACAAGACGTTGAAATTTCTGAGCTTATCTAAATTTTCAGGCGACAGTAAAATAACAACAATTTCGCACGCTCAACAGTGGATAGTAGTTGGCGACACTAGAATAACATGTCATTATTGTTCATGTTGTGAACAATTTAACTACGTTTGTGTAGTTACTCTACACATTGTCGAATTAAACTGTTCATTTGTTTTCTAGTTTTAAAATGTAACCTTTATTATCAACTTGTATGCAATCATGCTTGTTATAAGCAAAACCAGTTCTGATATATTTTTTAAATAAACGTGGAATTATTACAAATATTCATATATGTAGTACCTTTCCACCAAGTATTGACAGTGAACACCCTAAATGTGATACTGTAACTGGCTAAAATAGATAATTTATACAATGCCTAAGTGCATAATTTAACAGTAACACATATATATAATAATTATTGGTTCGATAGAAACAAACGTGTAATAAAAACACCTACGTCTTTCCAATTTGTTATTGAAACGAAAAAAGTTGCATACCTATAAACTGCAAACGGCAGGGGAAAAAATCAGTGAAAAACAATTCGAGGAAAATCAAGAGGTGGAAAGGTATTTTGAATTATAATTCAAATGGGTAGAACCTCTACCTGAACCAATATGATGCCATCACCTCCTTGAGGTACATTTATATCTTGGCAAAAACAATAAAGAATATTAAAATATTCAAAAATAAAAGTGTGTCATCGAAAAGGATGTATAAAAAATCATGTTTATTAGTAAAAAAGGGTAGGGAAAATATACTACTGCTTTTGGTACTAAAACCTTTTTGACTGTTAAATTAAATTTTAATTTAAATCGGTGATAATAAGGTATTTATTATTTTTTTCTACCATTCAACTGACATTTTTAGTAGGACAGTGCAAATATAATTATATATTTTATGGATGTCATTAAATATGTACAACTTTTTAAAAAATATCACAACGAATGGAGTCATTAATTGTCCTTGTTGTTTTCAATGGTTAAGTTAAACATATTTCCAAAGCAGTTTCCTTGAATATGGTATCCAATTCCGGACCCTTTTTGTGTTCCCGGGATTTCGGGATTGAACACAACATAAAATCGTGTATATATTGGTAATCGGGATTGAGAAAATAATATACTCTGATGCAAGTATATTTATACTTGTATTACATAAATGTGGAATTTGTACAAAAGAATGTTTAATCTTTTTAATATAATTTCTTTCCATTAAGTGAACCACAGTGAACTTCTTAAAAGATACATTGTGTATCTCTTCTGAGCTCAAATATATGTACATATAATATAGAGCTTAGCTAAATTTACTTTAAATATAGACGAAAAAGCTATCAATTTATTATGTATTTATTACCTTATTATAATGGAGTTCTATTAATCAACTACCAATTTAATCAAAAATTAAAAAATTACTCATTCGGGAAGAACTGAGTTCTCGAAACTTGAGGATAGAAAGATGTTGAGAAACGGCAACTTCTAGTTGTATCAAATTTATTCAATCTTGTTTAAATTCGTGCAATGCATCTTTGGTAGATAATTTTATCAGTGAAAAACCTTACTTCATCGCCAGTAACAAAAATCACCTGAATGCTTAAGAAGCATTAGAAACAATGACACCAATTATGGAGAATGATGTTATAATAATTCATGAATTATTTTCGTTAAATAGCCATGATTTGTCCTCGTTACCCAACCAATGACTTCACTTTTACATTGACATCTCACATGTATGGAATACTTAAAAGAATTTGATAAGAATTTTAGTTAACTTTAAAGTAGAGTCGAACTAAGTTATTACGAGGAAGATGGAACCGACTAAATTTGCTTGTTATAAGCATTACTCGTTGTATCAGACAATAGGTATTTTTAAATACTTACAAACGTACGCATTATGGCTTATACAAAAACCAACTTTTGAAAAAACCGGCTGCCGAATGTCAATATTGTTCAAAAACCGGTTTTATCCGATTTTCGAAGTTTTACAAAAAATGGATAATTCAATTAAAATAGCGAGAAAAAGTTCAATTTTTTTATGTTGTTTATTTATATACATAATAATGCACAACAAGAAATTATTAAGTGTTACTCCTCAGAAAATATGATTTACGAAAACACAAAGCGTACACTGATCGTTTTGTAACAAAATTTCCTGATATCGAAAATGCCCTTTCGCTGGGTAATGATGAGGAGCATATGGACTTTAAGCCATCAAATAAAAGATTCAAACTTTCTATCCTTTTGTTTAAAAACTCGTTTATTGAAAATTCGGTACAACCGGTTACGAAGTTGAAAAACCGGTGTTCGAATGTCACAAATTTAAAAAAAAATCGGTTTTTGAAAATCAACAAGCCCTAGTACGCATCACATGAAGAAATGAAGTATGTGAAGCGGCCACATAACACAAAAAGTCGCAATTCAAACAAAAATACACAATTAGAATTTGTTTACACTCCCGTTACACACATATTACATGTTTCTGTCAATCCGCTTTTCTTATAAAATTTAAAATTGATGCCTGAGAAGTAGCTCGTAATAAAAGTGAATAAATGTACGGAGAAAACTATGAAGTAAAATTTCAACGAATATGTTCCCATTACATCCGAGATGTGTCTATTTCCGTGATCTTAATAACCGAGTTCGACTGTATATCATTAAAAAAATATATCAATAATAGTAGACGTCGATAATTATTGAAAAGGATTCCACTGATAACCTGCGTCTATAGTTATGCAGTTACTGCATTCGTTATTTGAGGTGGCCGCAGGACGAACGGAATCCTTAAACGAACAACTTCATAGATCACTTTTAAGGTGTTCACTGTCAATACTTGGTGGAATGGGATTATAATAAAACATTTTTAGTACTTTTTCCACATAAAAATTATTAGATCAGGACCGGTTTCGCTCATGATGAGCATTGTCAACTGATAATAAAAACAATAAAAAAGTGATATGTATACAAAAGTTAAGTGATAAAAACAAGGTATGACAAACAATTGGTATTACAACCTAGCAAAAGAATTGAAGCAAAATACAAGGAAAATAAACTATAAATAAAAAGTTGAAGACCACTTAGCAATGAAACTATTATGACAAAAACCAATTAGGTATGAATTATCATTACCAAAGTAAAAACCAACAATTAGTGTATATAATAAATAAATAAAACTTCATAGATTAATAATATGAATAGATCAGATTTTTAAGGCATGGATGGATAGGTGTAATGTTAAAATTCCTTTCTGATGCCTATACTTCTCCTTTCCGAAAAAGAGAGGCTGAACAACTGTGATACAGTTGTTCACGCACGGAAATATTAAAATTAATTATGTTTCACTTATAAAGTGTTTACTAATAAGTGTGTTAGTGTTTTTTCAATCCTGAAATCCCGGGATTCCAAAAATAGTCCGGGATTAGTTGCCTTAGTATCAATCTTTGTGAGACCTATGCATTTTTCCTTATCGTTGGACTATCTGAACTATTCTGCGTTCAAATTGGTTCAATTTAAATTTTACAAAAATACACTTAAATTCTTGTTTTTTCCTATCTATTATTTCGAATTGGGAAATGAAACATAAGCTTTTATATGTATGTGTTGCCCTTCAAGATAAGGCGTACGTGGTTTATGCATTAATTAATAAACTATTGGGCGATGTACCATTAAAATTACAGTGTAACAGCTATTCGTAAGCGATCAGCTATTCAAGATCACGATGCTGTTTTTTAACATAAATATTAACATTATCACAGTCAATTATTTCAAGAATGAAAAATAATCAATTCGGTAGCAGTTAATTAAAAAGCTTCCGAGTACTTATTGTAAAGCTGAATAAAAAAAACAGGCAGTGGTTTATTAATTAAGAGCCTTCAATAGACTTAATGATTTGTAAAAATGTACTTACATAGTGAGCAGTTTTTATACTAGTGGAAATACTTGAACTTAAAAGTAGTAGAATTTTATATTTGACTGCGTGAATAGTGAAAACAACATACACTGACAGGATCAAATGAATATTCATCATTGTCGATTCTTCCTGGGTTTTAGAAATTGGTAATTTGAGATGAGCTAAAAAAAGGTTCATTTGGGGAACTCTGTAAATTTCTGGGTATTAGAAATTCTGGGGAAACAAAAAGGTTTCGCGTCTGTTCATTTTAGAAAATTGGCCAATGACTCAGGTACTGAACTTCAAAACAAATATGGGGGGCGAAGAGATTGAGAAACTATGATTTACCATTATTTGTCTGTCTGAGCAATTCGTTTTATACTTTTTTTCGTATATCAAATCAACGTCGCCTGCTGTGGCCCAGTTGGTTAGAGCTTAATCTACCGATTACGCTGGTCTGGGTTCGATTCCCGGTCAGATCACAGTGAATTTGAAAATTATTCAATTCAAAGTTGTGATCGAAGACTGGTTGTTTGTGATGTCAATTCACATTATTTCCTCTCCTCCCATCCTTCTTATCAGAAGTGGGCTGGAGGGGGCTCGGAGGGATATTTTATTATCTTTTAAACCATGTCCGCTCCCAATGTGGAGCATATGGACTCCTAATGGAGTTTATCTCAACAGAAGTGTTTCTACGAGAACTGCTTGTTACTCAGTTGCACAACCTCTCTTTTTCCAAAGAGAGCAGGGATAGAAGGATTGGGCTAGGACAGGATTAGTGGTAAGCTAATCGCTGTCGATAAGCCCCGTTCATAGGATAG
The DNA here is from genome assembly GCA_030503985.1 of Himalopsyche tibetana. Lineage (NCBI taxonomy): Eukaryota > Metazoa > Arthropoda > Insecta > Trichoptera > Rhyacophilidae > Himalopsyche > Himalopsyche tibetana. The sequence continues at coordinate 10,626,636 of JAPJYX010000011.1, read as the reverse complement.
GAAAGGTGAGAGAGGGGAATTCAAGACATCACATACATCCATGCCTTTGAAGAGAAATTCATAAATCGATTGAAAAATCAATTTATAAAACTGTCCGTACCGGGATTTGTACCCGGGCCCTCTGTAGCCGAAGCCAACACCGTTGACCACTCGACCACACAGGCGATTTTATCAGTTGATAATGCTCGTCATTAGCGAAACCGGTCACGATCATATTACATAAAATTGGAAGTACAGATGATTATTCATTTTTATTGGATAATTTTTAAAATAAATTCTAATATTTAAAACCGGGTTACCGATGTTGAAAATACCTACTTTCGATGTCGCGAATTTCGTTTCGAAAACTAAATAATTAAATAAAAGACTTCCATCAAAAATATAAAAATATGTATGAAATTTTAATTTTTTTCATAATGTTGCAATGTATTTTTAATTTGACTAAGCAATTCGCGGACCCCCATTTGGGGAACACTGAGTAACGCGACAGTAAAACAATGCGTCATACTAAATTCATTAACTGACGTCTCAATATGAAAATTAAAACTAATGAAGTAGTATTATGTGTGTTTACACAACAATCTAATTAGTCAACTTGACAATCGCTATTGCGGAAAACGTAATATTTATTAACACATAATATATATTAGTTCGAACCTGTTTCAATAATATTAAAACGGATACATATATCTATCGACAGCAGGTGCCGGCAAACTTTTTCGGCTGCTAGTAAACATCAAACAAAATGAGACTAATTTAAGATTTCGATGCACGGATGAACTTGAACTGACGCTTAGTAAATGAAAGTTTCGTGTTTATATAAGATATAAATGCATCACTGAGTCCAAATAGGAAATAAATAGGAAATAAATAAAGGAAATAGGAAACAAAAAGGAAATAAATAGAGCACAGCTGCAAAGTCTTCCGATTTTAAATTAAATATTAAATTTTCCGGCATCTCCACTTCTATACCCTATATAATCATAAAATCATATAATCATAAAACCTTTACCGACAAACAAATAATATAATTCTTGAAACTACTTACTACTCAAATCTGTTGGCATTCCCATGAGCTTATCCTTTTCGCCAGCAATGGCTTTGGACTTTATTTCTTATATAAACACGAAACTTTCATTTACTAAGCGTCAGTTCAAGTTCATCCGTGCACTTAAATGCCTGAAGATGCCGAAAGGCGAAACCCGGGTCGTTAGTGACAAAATCTGTGAGAATGTACATAGTTTGAACGATTCAAATTTAAAATGAGACTAGTAATTAAGAAACGTTTCGGGACAGTGAATATTTTCATTTCATTAAAAAAATAACACACTCTTTTAAACTCATTTTGTTAAGTAGTAAATTTAATAACAATACAAATTTTATTGATAGAAATAATAACAATACGATTTTAAGTTTAAAAATAAAAAATAAACGAGGTTTTCATTCTAATTATTTCGTTTTCTGGTATATTTTTCGATCTCATTTTCACGGGCTGGAGTTTTGTAGTGATCTGGCGTAGAATACATAATATGTACATAAAGTGGAAATCAAACGGTGTGTCTAATTACATTTTTTTTCACATATCAGTGGAGTGTCATTTATCACGCAGGCGGTCAAGCCCCCAGTAATAAATTTCCAATTCTATAATATACTAATTACATATTTGCTATGAGAAACCAGTTTCATTTATGTGTGACTTATTTACATATATTTGAGTTAGTTACATATTTGCATGTACTTTTATTTATTATGTAATGTTTGGTAGGTAGACTAGTAGAAAAGTGCTTCCCAACCTGGGGTCCGCATGTTTTTATCGGGGACCCGCGAAAATTTTCATTCTTTTAACATTTTTCGTGATAATATATGAACATGTGCAGTAAAAAAAAAATTCGGGGGTCCGCAGATTATTGTTTTGAGATGTAGGTGTCCGTGACATGAAAAAGTTTGGCAAGCACTGTAGTAGAACATAATTCTAGCGTAAAATAATTGTCATGAGTGAAAATAACTGCTCATGTTTTAGATGAAACCGACCGCGGAATTTTTTTAAAAATAAAAACTTATAGCAAGTGATGATGCCCAACACGTTGATATCATGAGAATATGATTACCTTCCGTTTTATATCATATAGCAGGGTGTTTTAACTGGGAGCCTTGTGGCCCATCAGGGGGCCACGGCGAAATTTCCACAAATAGACAAATTTCCAGGATAAAATTTCTTGAAATTGGAATTTTTATGTGACAAAGAATATGCGGGGCCACAGAAAAATAACGAAGACATTCAAAAGGGGTCACGGGCCCAAAAAGATTGAGACACTGCCATATAGGAATGCCATTTATTTATTTATACATTGAATTTTGATTCTGTGACTTATCTCACGGGATAAGTCCGAATATTTTTTTCATAGATTTGATCGATTTCTCTTCGAAAGCATTGTTGTTTTTTTTATGTATAATAACCTCCAAACACCCTTCCAATCCAAAAATACCAAACGTAAGAGCTATTAGCTAAACACTAGTCTTCTCTCTGTCTTTTCTATTCATGCTCATCTTAGAAAACAAGGACGAGGTTGAGCAACTGAAAAGAAGCAATTATCGCAGAAAAGCTTATGTTAAGATACCTCCATTAATCACTTTTAGGGTGTTCACTGTCAATACTTGGTGGAAAGGCATTATATTAATAAAAACAATAATCCTTTGTACTTCATTCCACTTTATTTAATATGTCAGGACCGGTTTCGCTCATTGCGAGCATTGTCAACTGATCAGAAATATAATTTAACAATGCTATTTATACAAAATTGAAAAGTTATACACAACAGTTGGCATTGAAAAGAAATTGCCAATTACACAAAATTAAAATGTTCAACACATCTAACATATAATTATTTATTTTAGAATCACTTTAATGTAATTGGCAATTTCTTTTCAATGCCAACTGTTGTGTATAACTTTTCAATTTTGTATAAATAGCATTGTTAAATTATATTTCTGATCAGTTGACAATGCTCGCAATGAGCGAAACCGGTCCTGACATATTAAATAAAGTGGAATGAAGTACAAAGGATTATTGTTTTTATTAACATAGTTGACACATTCAAGCAAACCGTGATTTTTCTTACACTTAAATCAAGTATTTGTGTGACAAATCACTTTTTGAATGTTGGCTCCTCATATTTTGTACTTCACAAAGGATTATTGTGTTTTTATTAATATACCTCCATTAGGATTATACTACATATGCGGGTAATATTGTTTGCGAGATCTACATTTGAAATTATCAAATGTGTCACTTGGAGACTTAGTCGTAGGTTGGCGACACCTGATCTACAGTTTTAAATCATTCATAACAAGAACAAATATTACTTAAAAATATGCGATTTAAATTAATTAATCTAGTGATGAATATGAAATGGCGTGTTAATTTCATTAAGAATTCCTGTGTTACTGGTCTGTGTTCATGTGTTAACTCGTTGCGTAATAAATAACGGAGTGTGGACAGCAAATAAGAAATTTGACAGAAGATTGATTCGAGCCCCGATTTATTAAACAAAAATATTCAGTAAGATTGTTGTGTTTATGATAATGAACATCCCCACACAAGATGTTCTCTTAAGACACGCTAACAAGATTACTAGCAAAAACTTAGTCGTGTACAAATTAAAATTATCCTTCCAAGTATAACCAAGGTCCCTTTGAATTCGAATTATCCGTTGCTATGATTGTAATTAATTATCTTTTCAATAATTAATCAAATTCGTTTATTATTATAATTTAATGGATTGCGGACGTTCATTTGCCACTGCCAAACCAATTCAATAAAAAAGCGAATTGTGTTTTTATCTGTATAAATTTCAGGTACAAACATCTTGGAAATCATACAAAATTAAATAGTTTTATAGCTATTGTACGTATGTATGAAAAATGCCAGTGTTCGGTTCTGTGTAGCGTACACAATGGTAACGCAAAAAAAATCCACACACTTAATTTTCCGGACATTAAATATTCCGCACACAGATAATTTCTTATATGGTAAACTCTGGATTCAGAATATTCCGCACCGACAATTTTTTAATAGTAATTAGTGTTTTATTTCAATCTTTAAAACTAGATTTTATTGCCCCAGGGTTTAATATCATTAAAAATAGCCAGTTGTATACAACTGTCAGTCAGTAACTGGGGTATCCAATCCCGGAGCCTTTTTCCAATCCCGGGACTTCGGGATTGATTCATTTTCAACCCCGGGATTGGGATTAGCTCACCGAGGAATTCAAAATCCTCAATTCCCTATACTTTTCCCCGGATTATCTCCAAACCTCGTCTTGTTTTTTAGCTCACCGAGGAATTTGAAATCCTTTATTTGGTATACTTTTTCCAAAGCCTATCTCCAGAAGTAGATTTTTTTTTTCTAACATCCTATCAATTATCGGGATTTGCTCAAGATTTCTCAATCCCGGGTTCGCGACCATGTCAGTCCCGGAATTTCAGGATCAGAAAATTGGACGGTATCTTGGATCCCGGGATTGGATGCCCTATCAGTAACCAATCGATAGGTTAATGACTTAGGTCTTAGTGTAGATATTTTAGGTGTAAATTAAAAAAAGTACAAAATCATCGTGTCCCGCCGGACTCCGGAATAATATGTGCGAAAAAATCCGTTCACCCGTCAGGGCGAATGCATAAGATTGATTTCGTTCAGACTCCGAATTAATTTTGGCATCTTTATAGAGGTAATCTATAGATACATATATATCTAATTATAACGCTTAAAAATTGCTGTTTTGTGTGATACATTACAATACAAATTTAATTTCACTAGAATGAACAGGCAAACAACATTTTCAGATTTCGTTTGTGAGCTGTCATTCTCAATTTATACTATTTTTATTTGGAACCAATTTTCCATGATAATACTGACCAAACATTACTTACTAACAATATGTTTGCGTCCTTCTCAATATTTTTTTAAAACTATTAATAAAATGTTGTGCTAATTTGTCATTTTTTTATTAAAGAGGTATGAATCATGATGTTTAATGAAATATGACATTTTAGTCTGAAATTTGACATCACCACACTACGTCTAACGCGACCATTTTATTTTTGTCAAAAAAAATATCTACTAATATAATATTTAGGTTATGATCTTTCAATTTTAAAATATTTGCCGCATTGCATAAGCCAATTTTTTTAAAAACAGTCGAACTCGGTTATTACGATCACGGAAATAGCGAGATATCAGATGTAATGAGGAATCATTCGTTGACATTTAAGTTTATGGTTTTCTCCATATATGTATTCACTTTTATAACGAGCTACTTCTCGGGCATACCCAGCAACAATGAGAGTGAAAACAATGGAAATAGCATCAATTTTAAATTTTATAAGAAAAGTGAATTCACAAAAGAATGGGTGTAATGGGTGTTTAAATGTCTTCACGTGATGGGTATGTTTGTAAACATTTAAAAATACCTATTCTCTGATACGAGTAATTTTTATAACGAGAAAATTCAGTCGGTCTCATCTAGGGCATCCAATCCCGGGATCCGGGATCCCGTAATCCCGTTCAATTTTCTGATCCCGAAATTCCGGGATTGAGATGGCCGCGATCCCGGGACTGAGAAATTTTGAGCAAATTCTCAAAATTTACACGAATTGGCAAATTGAAGATTTCAAATTCCTCGATGAGCTAAAAAAAAAAAAACGAGTTTTCGTGAGATTCTGTGAAAAAGTATACCAAATCGGGGATTTCAAATTCCTCGGTGAGCAAAAAAAAAAAAAACGAGTTTCTGTGAGATTCTGGGAAAAAGTATACCAAATCGGGAATTCCAAATTCTTCGGTGAGCTAAAAAAAAAAAAACGAGTTTCCGTGAGATTCCGGGAAAAAGTATAGCAAATTGAGGATTTCAAATTCCTAGGTGAGAAAATCTCAATCCCGGGATTCAAAATAAATCAATCCCGAAATCCCGGGATTGGATACCCTAGTCTCATCTTCCTCGTAATAACTAAGTTCGACTGTAAAAATAATATCTAATAATGATACGAAAGTTCGCATGATTCGTGTATGCTTTAATTTAATACAAAGGCTTTTCGTTAAGCAAGCCAAATTATTGAAAAATCCGAGCAGAAAATCTGTGGTTTAATCATTACTTATCCGTAAACGTCAATTTGACATAATTACACATTTAATAATATATCAAGGATAATCTTTTTTTCAAGGAAGTGCGCGAAGGTAACATACGTGCTGCGCGGTCACGTATACGCATCATAAATGAAATATTAAACGTGAATTTTTTTCACAGTTTTGAGATAGACTTCTTTAAAATTAACTTATCACTATTATTTGTGTAGATAAGATACTAATTTTACTAGTCAATCAATGATCATTACTGATAAAATTCCAACAAAAACATCCCTAAAAAAACATGTAGTGCATGGCATTGCATTTAAGCTTAAAATTTGGCCTATTAACCCCTCTGTAAATAAATGTTATCTCTGAAGGGAAATTTAAAGGTAAAAATTCTTCAATTTTCCATTTATAATATATGCGTGTTCGGTCCATATCAAACGTATATGGCCACACAAAAAGAAGGCGTAAATTCATTGTTGCAACTTAGCCTTGCGAAATTTTCTGAAATGGAGCAACAGTACTCCCACCGATGTATTTCAAAATCAAAATATAAGATATATTTAATTAAAGCAACAAAAAATAAATATTTAAGATGTTTGCTAGTATGTACTCCAATATGAGGAACAAATAACCAAAAAGTGATTTGAAAAAGAAATTTTGAAAAATGCCGTTTAATAATAATAAAATCTATCTAAAATGGAAATCAGAATTAGTGTTCAAAAAAGGTATTATTCATGTAAAAATTAAATCATAGTTGACACATTCAAGCAAACCGTGATTTTTCTTACACTTAAATCAAGTATTTGTGTGACAAATCACTTTTTGAATGTTGGCTCTTCATATTTTGCGAAATATTCTTAGCATTTATTTATATCAATTTTAGCATTTTGATAATAAATACGAGTGGTTGTTTATTTATAGCATTAATCTTTTTTATTTTAGCGTCTATTTTTATTGAATATTTTTTTTTTCCAATTTTGATACATTTTAGCATTGTTTCATTTCAGATTATTATAAAAAATCATTTTCCATTCAAAAGTTGTAAGTATCGCCGAAGCGGGATGAACAAATTAAAATTTTATATGAAAGGTAATTTATGTTTTTAGAATATGATAAATGTTTTGTAATATTGCCATTATATGAGAAGTTTTTCCATTCCAACCGAGTATAATAGAAGGCATTTTTTTTTTAATAAACAAAAAAATATTATCCTTAAAAGATATTATTAGTTATGATTTATTTACTGATTTAACGACTCGTAATATTGTAAAAATTAACGAGCGACCATAAAATGTAAATAAAATTTCAGGTAATACAAAATAAATATTTCACTTTGTTTTAGAAAGAAAAAAGCGGTGAGGTCATCAAACATCGTTTTTGACATTTACAATTATTGCTTTACTGATATAGATTTTTTTTAAAAATGCATCCGAAAATAAAGTAGCAAATACATGTCAAACACGGAAACAAATATTTTTCAAAAAAAAATCAACCATTACCCAATTAAACAAATAAGGTGTTAATATGTATATATGGTTTCTGAAAAATAAATATATAATTTTAATTTTAGCGGTGTGTTCTATGTTAATTTAATCAAATTCGATTGCATGGTTAAATTCTTACAAGTTTTTTTTACATGCAAAAAAAAATACATACAAATAATCGTTGTTAAACTAAAATTTCAATAAAATCATACCACTATATTGACACATAAATTAAAGACCGGCGTACACTACTAGGACATCCAATCCCGGGATTCGGTCCCGTAATCCCGTTGATTGAGCAAATCCCGAAAATTGACAAGAAATTGGCAAATCGAGAATTTCAAATTCCCCGGTGAGCTAAAAAAAAAACGAGGTTTGGAGATAATCAGGGGGAAAAGTTTTCAAATTCCTCGGTGAACAAATCCCAATCCCGAGATCCCGGGATTGGATACCCTATATACTATTGACCAAAGATTAAATAAAATTGACAATGCTCATCACGAGCGAAACCGGTCCTGATCTAATAAATTTTATGTGGAAAAAGTACTAAAAATGTTTTATTATTTTTATTATAATGCCATTCCACCAAGTTTTGACAGTGAACACCTTAAAAGTTAAATAAAATCATTAAATTAATAATAATAAAAAAAACAGTAACTGTAGACATGAATTTTCATTTGAAAAAAATATAAATGTGTATTTGTTTTAAATAAAACATATTTTTATAAAGACCTGGACCGGTTGCGCTATCGCGAGCATAATCAACAAATGAAAAATAAAACAGGTTCTGACGATGGCGAAAGCCCAAATAGATATCAATCAACCTATAAATATAAAAACTGTAGAACTAAGTACGTTGCTATTTTTACCCTACCGACCGGGTTTATTTATATAATTTAAAATTTCAACTGAAGGTGCTTAGTAGAATTTCAACATTTAATTTTAATCGTTCAAATGACCTGAACTGAACTGACAGTTATCTACTCAAAGTTCATCCGTGCACTTGAACGCCTTAACTTGCCGAAAGACGAAGCCCGGGTCGTAAGTGACAAAGCTTGTGTAAATGTACAAAATTTTAACGATTTAAATTTAGGGTTATTGATATCAAATCGAGTGTAATTTTTTTTTAACGCATGTTTTTTATAAATCAGGACCGGTTTCGCTCTTCGAAAATGCCTTCATATATAATTATTATAAACGTGTGATTTTCAAAATAAACTGAGTTTATTAAAATAGTACATATTCATTTAAAACCAATTCAATACACATACAACTTTCAGCAGATTTCGAATAGTTAAATTTATCATTTTACCAGCATTCTATTAAAATATGTAATATGATTTCGATACATAAAAAAATAAAATTCGCTTAATTTAAAAAACTGGTATTTTAGTATAAAAAAACACAGTGAACAACGGCAGTTCGTTTCAATCATATTTCAATCAATTTTCAATGCTGAAACACCGGAGTATTTTTTTCTTTTTTAAAACCGGGATTTCGGTATAAAATAAAGCACGGTAAGTACCGGGATTTCAGTTTCAGAGTTTAAAATCCCGTATGGCAAGTGAACCAACTGTTACCCATACTAAAAACTGTTAAAACTAAATGTTAATCATACTTCATATGACTCTAGATACGTAATTATCGCGTTTTGGATTAATGTGAGATATAAGCGATGAATACGATATCAGGGAATATGTTAAATTTCAATTAATTCTATTTTATTTTTATGTCATCTTATGAACTTTAAAGTGGGGTAAAAGCAGATACTCTTCTGCTATATTACTTGCTACAAAAATTAAAACATTTGGAATATGGCAGTACTCACATTCAATACATTTCGTGTCCTGCAAAAAAGTGTGAATACAGAACGCTTCTTTAGTACACCTATTGAAGCATGTTATATGTAAAGTTATAATAAATTTTAATCATTTTGTTTTTGAACATAAGATTTTCATTATTTGTATATTATATTTTTTACAACAATTGCAAATGGTTTGTTTTCATGAATAGTGTATTTGTACTTTTGCATTTATATATACTTTTCCCTATTTTGAATTAAGTCCTTGATGTTATAATTTCAAATCTTTTCTATCAATAATCTGTATATTGTATAGTAAGTTATATTTAAATTCCACGTATTTTGTGCATCTATTTTTGTCAATTTTAGCATTTTCATTTTGCATTTTATCGTTTTAGGGCATTAAAAATGAATTTTAGCGCCAATAAGCATCTATTTTTATTAAGTTGAATTTTAAATAAAAAACAATTTTGATGAATTTTATTAAAATTAATATACATATACATATATACAATTTAAAGACAAGACAACAATTAAAAAATAATTGAAAAATTTAAAATTGTTTTGCAAGGAGGGTGCGGTAGGGGCAGACCGCCCTGGGCGGCACATTGTTGGGGGCGGCATTTTCAAAAATAAATACAATATTTTTCGAGAAATTATATTTATACATAACAAAATTTATCCACCTGTAGTAAAAACTCACATTTCATGGATAAAAAATAGTAGAAGTGATTTAAAAACTAAATTAGAAGACATATTGGGGGCGGCAAATTCAAGAATCGCCCCGGGCGGCAGGCCCCCTTCCTAAACAGCTGAGAAGACCCCCTCAATATTGTTTATTAATTTTATAAATTTTGTTATTTAAGCATCTATTCACATATTTTACAAATTTATTATATATTTGCATCTATTCCGAATTTTAGCAAATATTTAGCATTTATGGCAAGGTGGCCAAAATACGGGTCTCTACATATTAACTATAAGAAATAAACGCTAAATAAATACTAAATTTTATTTGCTCCAAAACTCGAAATTCAAGCGTCAAAACGTGTCTCTGCGCGTGACGAACCGAAAGGCGACGACGTTGTATTGCGAATGCATTTAATCAGGAACCAACAAGAAATTCAACTTCTGGGCCTTGAATTGCACACGCATTAATGACCTTACATTTTCAAAGTCGATTCCGAAAGAGGGCGTCTGGCCGAAGGGCTAGTTTTATGCGTTCACGCAGTCGCTGTGGTCAGTGCTGAAACAGTGGCAAAACAATCGCGACCTGAAATTGTTGTATCGATCAAAAGTTTTACCTTAGCAAACAATTTTTACTGTCCTATCGTAAACACAGTTTTAAATATCTTTAATTCTTAAGTGAATTATTAAAAGGTAATACACGTTTTAAAAACCAATGTATTAAAGTGCTTTATTATGATATAATTTCAAAGCAATTATTCTATTTAGTTATAATTCTTATGTTTTATGTAACAATACAAAAATTTACGTCGAACATTATAAACAACAACTTCTAGAAAACAATTAACAAGTAATTTTTCCGTGACATGGTTGTTATCAAGTGAAAAAAAACATTACACTCATTTACATTTTACACTCGCAATTTCCAGTTTTAGCTGTGTAATTTATAAAGTGCATATTAGTCGATGAAAAACATACTAGACTATTGTAAAATTAAATTAAATTAGTGGTGTAAATAAAAGTTTTTAAATTACAGGAAAATACTACACACTGAAGTTTTTATGCTCAAAGTATATCACGTATTATTTGGTTATTCGGGTGGATTTTTCAATCATTTGATACAAAATAAAAGGCTGAAGAAAATTTTGGAATTAAGAACAAGTTATAATATTTTATTTTATTTTTTAATATTTTTGGATTTTCGAAATAGAATTTTCTGTGGGTTCGATAACCCAAATTTCACAAGTGGATTTAACAATCATTACATTTGTCTATTAATTGATTTGGCATTTACTTGGTAAAACTCCATTATATCAAAGTATTTTAGTTCTACAGTTTTCCAGTTTTTAAAAACTGTAGAACTAAAATACTTTGATATTTTTAATCTATTATATTTGTCTATGATGTCTTTATGAATTGAATATTTCTCAAATTCACTGTGATCTGACCGGGAATCGAACCCAGACCTGCGTGATCGGTAGAGCAAGCTCTAACCAACTGGGCCACAGCAGGCGACAAAGTTGTGATCGATTGTTTGTGTTGTCATTTCACATAATTTCCTCTCCTCCCATCCTTCTGATCCTTGAATAACTGGGTGCAGCAATAGCGATTAGCCAACCACTAGTCCTGTTCTAGCCTTATCCTTCTTTCCCTAATACTCACTTTGAAAAAAGTGAGGTTGAGCGAGTGATTAACAAACAGTTCTCGCAGAAAAACTACTGCTGAGATACCTCCATTAGGAGGCCATATGCTCCACATTGGGAGCGGACATGGATTAAAAAAATGTCTTTATTCCTTCCCACCAACCCGTGATCTGATATACAAACGCGTTGTAGTCAGTGATAAGTAAACTGAACTCCTTATTTTATTCCCATCATTGTACCATTATGGTGTCGCAAAAATGAGACGTGATTGAAACGACTGAAAACAACTTACATTGAAATGTTTATTTAGAAGTCATAATCCAAATTAAGATCGCGCGTGGTTGAAAAAAATAATATTTAAATGTTATTAAGTTATACATTCATGTCTACAAGTGTATATAATCAAGGACTCTTATTTTTTTATTACATTGGGAGCGGACATGGTTTAAAATATGTATGTGGCTTAATAAATATGTTTAATAAACCAATAAACAATTTATCGTATTTCGGTTTACAATGTTGTTTTTCTTGAAGAGCTATTAAGGTGCATTGGTTATAATTTTAGTTTTATTTTAATTTTAATGCACGCAATTAATACCTTGTTATCGTGATGCCATTTTAAAATTTTAAAGAAAGGCCTTTTTGCATTGTACGACCTTGTTTCATTACTAATCAACAAATACCATTCGATCACGATCTTATCATGGATGTAGCTCTATAACAGTCATAATCAACCTTTTCTTCCTCCGGGCCGCATTTCGATTTTTGTTTCTCTACGTGGGCCGCAACATATTTATATTAAACTGTAAATATAACACATACTATACTGCATACATATGTATGTGCTATGATGTAAAAATAAAACAATTTTATTTCATGTAAATATATACATATGTATAGATGTGTTTTTCAAAGTAAAAAATAACGATGAACAACAAATAAAAAATACGTAAAAAGTACACAAAAATACCAATGTATCCAAAATCTTAAATTGTTTACTTAAAAATTAATGTAAATGTTGATATTGTGTCAATCTTTTAATTATCTTCGTCATTTAATATTTGGTGACTATAATAATTTTGGGCCGCACATAAGAGCTGATTGGGCCGCATGTTGAGTATGGCTGGTCTATAAAATGTAATGCATTTTTTTCGACATTTATAACCCTACTAAAACTATTATGCATTCCGTATATCTGCCGAGGACTCATAGTTGCTTTGCTGTTTTGTTCCAAGAATTTTTATCGAATATTCGAATGAATTTGACACTTTTCAGATATTCGAACATTTGGCTAATTATTCGATCAAAGTATGAATATAAATTAAAACAGTAAAATTGATGTCATTTAGCGGCAGAGTGTGTTTTGAAAATATCTATTTTGTTTATTAGAACACCATACCCACCAAGTCAAGGTTTTCACTAATTTTGGAAAAAAGTACGTTTTGCATTATAACCCCACAAGTAAGAAAAACACAATATTCCATTGTATTTATTTCCAGTTTTCTTTAGCGAGAACGTTACCGGTTTCGCTCTGATAAATAAAAGTGAAAATAAGTACAAAGGAATATTTGTTTTTTTCTTAATACAATGCTTTTCCACCAAGTAATTAACAGTGAAACCCTAAAAGTGATAAATCGCGTAAGTTTTTTTTTATAAAACTGTGTTTAAAACGGGTAATCGAGAGTTCACTGCATATTTTTCGTAGTGAAGTTTCGCTGAAAATCGCTCTTGGAAAATTAAGCGCGATGACAGTTCATTCCGAATAAATCGGCGGTTAACTATTGCGAGACAATAGCGAGTAATATAAGAACTAAACGTAGGTAAAGATTTGTTTTTACGTCCAGTTTCCATAATGACGTAGGTGTCTTGAACGAATCTGATAACCAACCCCGTGAACGCACAAAACGACGTTGACCACTCGTATGCTGAGTTATTAATTGCGAGCCTCGAACGAATGAGCTCTTCGACAACTGTGACGAACAATAACAGGAGCACACTCACGTAAACGTTTAATTCCGTACAATAATTTTAGCGAAAAAAAACCCCATTCGACTTACATAACTATACGCCCAGTGTTTTGATAAATCAACCGAAAAATCGCGGTTCTCCCCACCAGTTCATAGTGCTTATGCTATATTAAATGTGTATTTATCATAATTATAATAAAATATTATACTTAAGGAAGTTTGCTTCAGTTAAATCTATGATATCTAGTAGCACGAAACTACCTTAAGGTTTTTTCGTTAACTTACTGTAAATAATATGTGTTAGTTTTGTTCGTTTTTAATTATAAAAATATTATCTGTGATATTATTATTTTAAAGCGGAGTTAAAGGAACGTGAATATAAGGTACGATAAATATATTTTGTAATAAATATTTTTTAAATCCTCTTCATTATGACATTAATATGTCGTATTTTGTTCGTTGTATTCTGTGGTCAAAACAAAAATTCACTAATATAATAAGAAAATCATGACATTTTATTTGAAATAATAATAATAAAAAAATCTTAATAATAAAATGTTGTTTAGTTCGTTGCTAATGATTTTGGAGTGATGCTCTTAAATGACATGATAAATATATGTAGAAAAATTCTTATAATATTGTAGTACTGATTCAAAAGAACAGAATTAATTTTTAACGACGCTAAAAACTTCGTAGTTTTATACAATTAAATGTCAAAATATGAACGTGTTTACAAAAATATTGTGTTTTTCTGTGTTCATTATTGATTCCAAGCTCTTCGTATTATATATAGTTTATTAAGTCCTTTAAGAACCCTTTGATTTTTTGGTAGTTTGAATATATGATAAATAAATGGTAAATTCGGCAAACATTATAAAAAATGAATATTGGAAATTTCTTTTCAATTTTATTGAGAAATAATAATAGAGATTTGTTATATATTAAGAAAATAGTGCTACAGCAATTGGAAATACAAGTATGTTTTTATACATAATCATTTAAATTTAAACTAATTTGCTTTGAAGACAATTTAGTAATACCATATTTGTAATACAGTCCCTGGAAAAAAATAAGTCAATTTATTACATGTAATACAGTATTTATTAATATATGTAAATCAGGGTGTCAGAATATATGAAAATATGTATTGTGTATCTCTTGAAAGCCAGTGTATTTATATAGCTACGTTAGTGCAGGTTAAAACATAGTTTTGACAAGGGGATTGGTTTTTTATTTTTAGACATAAAATGATGTTATATTTATGAAATTCACTAAATATTTGCGTTTTAATTTATATAAAAAAGCAATGTAGTTCATATAAAAAAAAACAATTGAATATAAATAGGCAAAAAAACAATTTTAATTAAAAAAAAAAATACAAATATTATTTTTTCAAAAGTGAAGGATTAATCGTGATTCTTTTTAGTGCAGTAAAAGTACATTCTATTCTTCGAAGAATAATTATTATTATAGCCAAATTAAAACATTAATAATCACGATATTTTTTAATATTTGATACAGTGTGTCGCCTGCTGTGGCCCAGTTGGTTAGAGCTTGCTCTACCGATCACACGGTTCTGGGTTCGATTCCCGGTCAGATCACAGTGAATTTGAGAATAATTCAATTCAAAGTTGTGATCGAAGACTGGGTGTTTGTGATATCAATTCACATTGTTTCCTCTCCTCTCATCCTACTGATCCTTTAATAACTGGGTGTAGCAATAACGATTAGTTAACCACTAGTCCTATCCTAGGCTTATCATTTTTTCCCTACTACTCACTTTGAAAAAAGTGAGGTTGGGCGACTGAGTAACAAACAGTTCTCGTAGAAAAAAATCTGTTGAGATACCAGGGGGCCATATGCTCCACATTGGGAGCGGACACGGATTAAAACACATATATATAGTTTATTTCGAAAAACCGATATTTCGCCTAAAGAGTATTTTAAGGATTAACTATTATAGTAAGTCGTTAGGCTCCCATATAGTTAGTCGACATTTGTTATAAACTAAATCTGCAACTTTATTCAAGGACCAGGATTAGTTTTTTTTCATTTTGTGTACAATCAACTGAAAACCTGTGTTATTGAAGACTAAAAATGTTCAATAACGAAACACGGGTGACGGATATAATCACTCAATTTGGAGTAACATCAAAGCAGGCCCCGCCCCACTCGATTGTTTTAATTATTTTAATCTGCCATTATGTCAATTTTCGGTGAAAAGGCGTAATATTAAAAAAAAATCAATTCATATATATTTTAAGAAGATCTGGGCCGGTTTTTCTGATCACGAGCATTGTCATCCGATAGAAATATAAATCGATACACGGTTATTTATTTAAAATTGAGTATTACTAATAATCAAGGTGTAATAAACGATAGAAATCATTTTGAATATGACAGGTGGCTCACCACTTTTAAATTTATTTTCAATGGGATGTACCCGGCCAAAATAATGTAATTAATTTGTGTTCAAAGGACACCTCGAATGTCAGAGAACCACTTGTTCAACGCAATGAAGGCGTTAAAATGCTACACCCAAACACGGGTAAACATAAATTATTTTACCAAGAAATTTTAGAAATTAACAGGGCACAGTTTATTAGTTTGACAATATTTAATGAGCATGTGAATCTGCCAAATTCCTCACATTCGTATCATATAGGTGAGAATATATAATTAAATTTCATAAAATATTTATAAAATTTCCTGAAATTATCCAGCATTTAAATCTGCAGGCATTCCCACGTTTTAACATTTTAACGATAAACACATTAAATTTCAAAAACCTACAAGACTATTTACTGTATTTATATTTCCCCAGCTAATTGAATGTCATTAAAATCAAATCATTAGTAAAGTTAATCATTTAGTTTTTAACTTAGTGATACATTTATTGATTATATAAACACAATACATTTATTTACTAGACGTTAGTGTACATCCGTGCACTTAAACGCTTATAGCGCAGAGTTTAGCGGATTAGCCCGGGATTCGGGATCCCGTTCAATTTTCTGATCCCGAAATTCCAAGATTGAGATGGCCGCGATCCCGGGATTTTGGGATTGAGAAATTTTGAGCAAATCCCGAAAATTTACACGAAATTGGCAAATTCATGATTTCAAATTCTTCGGTGAGCTAAAAAAAAAAAAACGAGTTTCTGTGAGATTCTGGGAAAAAGTATACGAAATCGGGGATTTCAAATTCCTCGGTGAGCTAAAAAAAAACACGAGGTTCTGTGAGAATCCAAGGAAAAAGTATAGCGAATTGAGGATTTCGAATTCCTCGGTGAGAAAATCTCAAATTCAAAATTAATCAATCCTGAAATCCCGGGATTGGAAAAAGGCTCCGGGATTGGATACCCTAGATTCGAGTCCTAGTACGAACGGCATTTTTTCGATCGATTTCTGTTCGTATGCATTTCCGATCTTTTAAAACTGGGCGTAGCTAAAACGATTAGTTAACCTCTAGTCATGTCCTAGCCTTTTACTTTATTTCTAGTACTCGATTTGAAAAAGAGGAGTTGAGCGAAATAGTAACAAGCAGTTCTCGTAGAAAAACTTCTGTTGATATACCTCTATTAGGAGGGCATATGATTCACAGTGGGAGCGGACATAAAAACAAATAGTTACACAATTGTTGAAACAACAATTTTACCGTATAGAAAAAATCTTTACTTTTTGTACGTTTTTAGGTCTCGATTTACACGATGGTTCCTTGTATTGTCGTTTACTTCCGACCTGTTTAAGTCGACAAAATAATTGTTATCAAATCGATTACATTACACCTTATTTATTTATTGTAAAAAGAAAAAGATTTATTTGAATTTTCACAATTTCAATATTTCATTTCAATTAAATCAATATTAAACATTGCTGAAGGCGTAAACCGGTTTAATAATTATAATAGCAGTGTTTTTTTTTATATTTTGATTATGACAAATGATGATAAATGGTCATAGTTAATTTTTTTATTAATGTTTGAATACAAACTTTCGTCTTCTAATAGTTTTAGATCATGTGATATACAATTATTGAATAACTTATACATAGAAAACGTACTTTCCCGTCGTTATCGTAAACGTTTAATGACATCCAAAAAAATGGTTTTTCTTAAACAAATGTCATAAAAATACGTGTTTTTGAATAAATTTAAAAGCTAAAAATCAAAAACACAGTTGAATTAAAGCACCAAAAAGATTATAAATACTAGAACATAACAATAATAATTTATCGTCCTGCGAAAATAATATACAATTATTTTTGGGGTTTTCACGGTCAATTTTTGGTTGGACGACATCGTATAAAAAAGTAGCACTTCTGTAATTATTAAAAATTAATTATTTTACTAACGGTGGGATCTTTTCAGTTGATAATGCTTGCTATGAGCGAAACCTTAGTATTTTTAAAAAAAAATAGTTTTATGCGTACATTATTTTGTACAATAAGCGATACAAGATTTACTACACTCTAAAACAGGTGTCCTTAACCTATTTAGCGAACCGCACCCTCTAAAAAAAATATTGCGATTTTTTGCGACATTACATACATACATACAAAAAAAATCTCAAATTTTAATGACTGTTGTTTAGGTATACAATTTATAAACATTTTTAAAATACAAATGTCAAAATAAAAACTTCTGCCGCACCCCAGGTTAAAAACCAGTGCTTTAAAATCTAGGTCTACATCTCTTGAAATATAACCTTACCTAAATTTTAAATTAGAAACTAAGCAACCGATTAGCATTCCGTTTCCTTTATTTAAATCATTCCCAAAAAGGCATTTTCAGACGACATACCTGATAAAATTGAAGCCATTCTTGTATGTAAAACAAATAAAAAATTTAAAAATGAGTTTTCTCAGCTTCTTACCGTCAGAAAGAAATATATTTTTATAAAGAAAGCCTTGGTGCCAATTAGAGCATGCAATCCTGGACCCTTTTTGTGATCCCGGTATTCACAATTTTTCCAATCCTGGAATTTCGGAATTGAAAATTCAACATAAAATCGTGTATAAATTGTGATTCGAGATTTAGAAATTTTAGAGTTCAAAAACCCAGGAATTAACGGATTTCCCGTGAGAGCTATTTTTTTAGCTCTTCCGTTAATACCAAATTTAAAAACACAGGAATTTACGGAATCAAATATCAAAATTTCGAATCTTCTATTTTTCACCTCTTTAAACTTTCTCTCATTTTCTCAATCCCGAAATTTCGGGATTAGTGCTATCACAATCCCGGGATTTGAGGATGACATAATTGGACGGGATCCCGGGGTTTGGTGGCCATAGTGCCAATGGTAATGCTACCGCGGGTGCAACATTGACAACAATCAACGAACGTTAATTCAGATATCGACGCATGCATTCCGCTGAGCAAAATTATGAATTTCAACAGATGTCACTGAACTTGCACGCTAAATAATTGTGCTCGCGAAAAAATATATTACTATAATTAAGTTTGACTGCACAAAGACTTTTTTTGTAGCTACCGACATAATTTTTTTTTTAATAAATTACCAACATGTATTTAATTCTGGTTTTTTTGGTATAATATAATTATTCAATGCCAAATTTATTTTGCGTCTAAAACAAAAATAAAATATACCGATTATTGTACTTTAGATATTCGAATTTGCGATACGGCTTAATTTATAATTGGCCTCTTCCATTTTTATCAAAGATCAACGATTCGGTTTTTCATACACAGCCTTCACGCTCTGTATTAGGTAAAGATATATAAAAAATATATAGATCTAAAGGTGCCTGTAACAAGCATAAAAAAATACACATGTCCGGCAGCGTCTCCAGCAATACTATTGCGCCCATGTATCTGGAAAATGTGTTCGTGTACGGCTCGTCATAATTGCTGGGCCAATATGGCCGGTAAATAAGTTAGGCTAAAACAGAATGGCTGACGTGGCGTTTTTGACAACTGTCATTTCTCTGTAGCGTAATACAGTTAAACTACGATTTAACGTGTGGTGAATTCCCGTTTTGCTCTTATACAATTGCAATTTATGCAGTATTACATTAATCGCAATTGGCGTCTAAAATATGTATTTTACAATACTCAAAAATTCTACATATGACCAGATTTCCTCCGCCAACCTTTCAGCTTCTCTATGAATCGCTACTATGAAAATCGCATTCTTATCTATGGTTGTCACCCTTGGCAACACGTTGATTGGAGACTCTTTGTTATTTTTCCAGTGATTCCTTCTAAAATTTAAGATATCAATAAAAAACGAGTGCTTCATTTCATTAATAAAATAACACTTTAAAAAAAGGTGACATTGCCAGTGGTCCACAAGCAGTTTTTTTTAAATATGATTAGGACATTAGAATAAATGGAACGGTCATAATAATGGTATATTCCGTGATGATAATATTATACCAATGTTAAAAGAAATCATAAATACGTTATTATAGAATAAAGACCCACACAAATGTTGTTTTTTGAAATGTAGGTTATTTTATTGATTGCATTGTTCAGCGCTTCATTTTCACGCCTAGAGGGTTGTTAATGTAGAGAAAATATTCGGAGTTCATCAAGGAATTAGGAAACAAAAGAAGTCTTCATACGTTTTTTTTTATTTGGATACCACGATAAATATGTAATAAAAAAGTGAATTTAAACAATGCCGTTACAGAAAAAAAATCCCAATATTTGAAATATCATAGAATCGGTCATCAATGCGTACTAATTTCTACTTGAATGATGGAAAAGCGTGCTATTTCTTAATTTTTCTGAAATGATAATATTTGGTGAAAATATAAAACACCACGGTTACTTGCGAATTCTTAAATGTATTAAACCACGGGTTGCAAACCTGGGGGTCGCGAAGGGTTTTCAGGGGGGTCGCCAACTTTTTTCGATTTTAGATTTGAACAACAAAATAACGAAAAAGTATAGCAAATCGAGGATTTCAAATTCCTCGGGGGGTCGCCTAGTCACATGGCTTTTATAAAAAGGGGTCGCCACCCGAAAAATAGTAGGGGGAAAATCTGTCAAATTTCAATTGGTACTTTACCTAACTATTGATTATTTTAAAGAACTGTCATTTAAAACAGTGTTTCTTAAAGCCTTTGAACATCCATAAATCGATTGCAAAATGATTTTTTTATAAAAACTGACGTTGACTGCTCGACAACGCTTCTGCTCACATAACACTCAAATTATTCATAATTTGAGAATTTGTCCTTATTTTAATGGTGTTATACTAGGTATATACCGAATCGATCGATCCATTTTTGGAATTGCAAAACCAGTTAAGGAATAAGCGATGAATTAAATGAAGGTTCTCAGAAAAGAAATATTGAAAAAAAAATTGCTCTCGATTCAATGTCATTACCTAATGAAACAATTCTATCGAATACATTTTATACGGTTAACGAACCAAGATCAGCTAGGTTAAAAAAAAAAAGATATCCATTGAACTACTTGAATATGCTTATTAACAAAACCGGTTTCATCAAAATAGACTATGCACGCGCTTTTATGACACTACTGATATAACTCGTCGGTAAACTTAATCAGTTGAATGATGGAATACCGAAAACTCTTGATCAGAAGAAATTATATTATTCACTTGTAACGGTGTTCGCAGTCAATTCTTGGTTCAAGTGCATTACATCAAAAAATATAAAATTTTATAATTTGGAATTTTTCAACATAAATGCATTTTTATTGGCGACAAGCCCGTGCCTGGTAGTGTGTGGCCCACGCGGGCGGCCAATTTTAGGGGCAGCCAAAGCCAACGAGATGTTTTTTAAAAATATGATATAACGTAATCACTCGGTGCGAATTTTATAAAATGAACGTTGTTTACATAATTTATTTTATCACGAAAATGGTGAGATATAATTTGGAACGGTATGATTTCTCACACCCCTCTGTTAAATTGTTATGTAAATCTTATTTAAGTTTTAAAAAATAGCAGTTTCGTTCTCTTGTTATTATATTTACTAGCTGTAAGCCGGTTGACCTCAACGGGGGACCTTTTTGTTGCATTTTTAAGTAGTCAGAAAATTTACTGGCGCGAAAAATAAATTACAAACTTATTTATTGAATAAGCCAGAAAATCTAACCGTAATTAATTCTCATAACGATTTTTTTAGGAATACACCCAATTCTCTTAAAGAACTAAAATACACCGAGACTGCAAAACAAAATATGCAAATAGCGGATATAATAAAATACACTCATAAAAATCATAATTGAGCTGCCCTGCTGATCTGCTATATCCAATATCGACAGCCCTGCAGTATTCATATTTTATCATTTTTAGAATAATTCAAATTATGCTAACAAATTTATTTCGTAGAAGAAGAAATATACCTCGGGCATATATCGAGAGCCCTGCCCTGCAGTATTTAAATTGTATATGATATCATTTTTAGAATAATTGAAATGTTTAAGTTTGCTAACAAATATATTTCGTAGAAAAAAAATAGACCTCGGGACATATCGACAGCCCTACAGTATTTAAATTGTAAATAATATAATTTTTAGAATAATGTTTAAGTTTGCTCACAATTATTTTTCGTAGTAGAAGAAATAGACTTCGGGGCACATATCGACAGCCCTAAAGTATTCAAATTGTAAATTATTTAATTTTTAGAATAATGTTTAAGTTTGCTAACAATTATTTTTCGTAGTAGAAGAAATAGACGTCGGGGCATATATCGACAGCCCTGCCCTGCAGTATTTAAATTGTATATAATATAATTTTTAGAATAATTGAAATGTTTAAGTTTGCTAACAAATATATTTCGTAGAAAAAAAAATAGACATCGGGACATATCGACAGCCCTACAGTATTTAAATTGTAAATAATATATTTTTTAGAATAATGTTTAAGTTTGCTAATAATTATTTTTCGTAGTAGAAGAAATAGACTTCGGGGCATATATCGACAGCCCTGAAGTATTTAAATTGTAAATAATATAATTTTTAGAATAATCAAAAAGTCTAAGTTTGCTAACAAATATATTTCGTAGAATAATTGAAATGTCTAAGTTTGCTAACAAACATATTGAAAAGTGAAAAGTGAGTGATTATTGTATCGACTATTAATTTATAGATACCGTAATTAGAATATTTTTAATGCATGTTTTCATGAAAAAAGTTTTCAAGGCTGGACGCGAAATATAATCATATCTTTCAATAATCGAACAGTGCCTTTGATTATTTGAAAAATTTTGTAAAAGATACAAACTTTCAAATTCAGTTTTCTATTTTTTTTTAAATTTTCTAATCGCAAAAAATTCATTCCATTTTGATGAATTGATCAACTTTTCGGGTAGAAAAAAAGTAGCACGTTATAAAGCATATTTACAATAATAAATTCGGAGTTATGGCAGTGTATTACCGAAGGTGCGTTGTGTCGAAAAAGTAATAAATTGTTTATATTATATATGGAGGTAAAAATAATAATTTCTCACGTGAAAAAAATACATTCCATGTTCGGAACTGAAATCAACGATATATTAGGCTTACAATAAAAAAGCTCTTACATACAAATTGTTTTTTCGTTGATCGAATTCGTGGGTTAAATAAAATGCGTGTGTTCTTGAGAAATGTGTGTTCCGGTTAGCTGAATAATTGAGACGAAATACATTTTGGTTTGATCAGACCAATTACAACTAACGCAAAGATATATACGAGATTTTTTTTACGCCATTTTGTTAAATATTTCGAATCACGTAGATATCGTTATAATATTGGAACTTTATTCATTTTTAATACATAGCTTTATTTGAAAAAATAGCTCCAGCTAAGTAATATTGATAAACATGGTATTTAATACCTATTAATATATGTTTTTTGAACCCAAAGTTGATTGGTTATTTGTGATTTGGCTTTTCTTGATTTCATAGACAAGGGCTTGAAGATAAACATAGATGTATGTTAAAACATAGGAAAAGGCAATAACTCACTAGTGGCTTTTTTACACTCTTTTCCTTTGGGAAGATTTCCTCGCATAATAATTTTGCTAGATATTTTTTACGACAGTGTGAAGAAATAAAACACAGACTTACTATCGTAAAGTTTGCTTAAGTAATGAAGCAAGATTGATTCTAACATTTTAAAATTATGAAATTACAAAATGGTTTTGGGTTTTTTTCCTTTTAAGAGGAGCAAGGAGGGGGGTGTAGAATCGAAATAAAGCAAACAAATAATGATACTAATGAGTTGCAATCAATCAGGTTGGGATTTTTCCTTTTTAAGGGAAGCAAAGAGGGGATTATAAAATCGAAACAGTGCAAACAAATTTAATCATACTACTAATGACGTTAAACATTACAAACTATTAAACTAATGAGCTGCAATCAATCAGCTAGGTTGGTGATTACTCTATTAATTGGAAACAATTTAAGTAATGGGGAACCACCTGTGCTATTAAGAATATTATTTAATAATATTTTTTTTTTGTTAAGAGTTTTATTAATTTCTAAAAATTCTAAACTATTCATCTTTAAACCCTTTTTATTTACTGTGGAGTATTTCTAAATTACAAATCTGATTAAAATTATGATTATTTTCTATTAAATGATTGGCAAACTCAGAAAAATTGTAAATCCTACCATAGGTAATCCTACCGATTGTTTGTAAATTTTTTTATTAAACAAAAATAGTTTTTTTCAATACAAATATAAAAAAGTCTAAGCATTTCTTTAACGACGTTGCTATTAATATCCGAAAAAGTTAAAATTTCGCTGACTATATTTTTGCACTCTTCCGTTGGTACGTTAGTTAATAAATTTGTTACGTCGAACGATACTAATTTACAATTACTAGTTAATTGTATGTCTTTGATTTTTTCCTTGAAGTCAATGCTATTCTTAACTGTATACTTCGGTTTAAACACGTTGTAAGAATTATAAACGTCATTTAACTCACGGGCGATTTTGTAAGATGGAGAACTACAAAAAGATACCACGGGACGAATCAGTATCAAGGGTTTGTGTAATTTGGGTAAGCCAAATAATCTCGGAGCTTGTGGGTTTAAATTAATAACTTTATTTTTATTTAAGTTGAAAATGATATGACAGTTTTTGACACACCTTTTTATCTTGAAATTTGGATGTAGGATCCTTGTTAAGTAATTGGAAATGATCTCCTTTCGACAAGAAGTCTTCCGTTTTCGATGTATAATATAATCTAATGAGTTTAAAATTACTACGGAATTGCCTTTATCTGCTTTTGTCAGAGTAAGGTTTTCTCGACGTAAAATATCTTTGATATTTTTCGCCGTCCGCATATCGGAATTCGATGATTTCAGTCACAGTTAGAATAACACAATACGTGGAATAATCAAAGTTAAATTAAATTTTCTATTAGTAATTATAGTTAATTACATTTTTTAAATCTGGTACTTATAGAATCGTCCGGTATTGCAATCCTTAAGAGTCGATCGATTTATGACGGCTCCAACTCCAAATTCAATGTCGTGCTGCGTAAAACCATGATTCGTTTATAACCGTTGTAATTATGTACAACCGTTTTTTATTGCGTAACTAACTGACCCGGACAACATTTTTTTAAAATGTGGTTATAATCATAATCCATAACAAGTTTTACGGCATTATATTGGATCGCTGATGTGAACTTTATGTCTAACGTCGAGCGATATGTAAGATAAAATATTAAGTTTGATAATTGTTAACTATTATTAATTGATTTGGCATTTACTTGGCAGAACTCCATTATAACAGATTAAAAATATCAAAGTTTTTTAGTTCTACAGTTTTTTAATAATTTTATGCGTTGATAGCTATTTCGGCTTGCGCCATCGTCAGAACTACTGTTCTGCAAATAGTTCTGACGATGGCGCAAGCCGAAATAGCTATCAATGCATAAAATTATTAAAAAACTATAGAACTAAAATACTTTGATATTTTTAACCTGTTAATTATTAACTATATATTTTCATCATGTCTTGTCCGGTAATACACTCAGTCACTGCTTATTTTTGAAGTGTTTTAACTCTTTGGTGAGTATTTTTAGGTATTTTGTCATCTTTCATATATAATATGTGTTGCCATTAATTTTGTTTCTGATTGAATTATTGTTATATCTTCAGATATGGATCTATCAATCGATCTATCAATGATTTTTTTAGTCGCATTGTTTTATATCGATTGTTACAAATGCACTAAAGATTTTTTAAAAAGGTCAATATTTGTAAACAAATCAGTAGTAATATAATATTGAACGTAAAATTCCATTACGGGTCAATTCACTTACTGGGATCGACATCAGTAGAGCGTCACAAGCAGTATCGGCCGGTCAATGTGGCATTTGATCAATGCACCCCTTGTATATGCAGGGGCGGCTATATTTTATGAAATAATATTAAAAAATAACATTTATACCATTCCCTCATTTTAGATTCAATAAAATAAAATAAAATTTTAAAAATAATGAAAAAAATCTTAAATATTTATTATAGACAATAAATACATGAAGAATTTAATTTTTAAATTTAGTAAAAAAAAAACTCACCACTTAAGGGTTTAAATGACATTGCATGTCATGTCCGGGCTTTAATTTTGGTTTTGAAAAGTCAACGTTCCGTCATTAAATGTAATGTTAAAAAAATAGAAAAAAGAACGTGAAGTTAATTTTTAACATATCGACTTTGGAAAAGAAAAAGGACGTAACCGACAGTTTTTTCAAAACAGGTTTTTTTCTATAATCACAATTTATCAAACTTGATACACTTCCTATCAAAAGGATGCAAGCTGCAAATGCCGAATTAGTATCTAAATTTAGCTTTTATGTTTAAAAAAGATGACATTGTAAAAAAATAAAAAAAGAAAAAAGACAGAAATAATTAATACTAGATTAGATGTAAACTGCAAATTACTCAGTGGCTCAACTTCTCTTTTTTTCAAAGAGAGTAGTAGAGAAAGAATGATAAGTTTAGGACAGGACTAGTGGTTAACTTATTTAACCGTTCTCGCTGCGCCCAGTTATTAAAAGATCGGAAGGGTTTGAGGGGAGGTCATTTTAGACATCACAAACACCCATGTCTTCGAACAGAAATCGATAAATCGACCGAAAAAATGCTGTTCATACTGTGGAAGTCCACAACGCTAACCACTGCGCTATATGACCAATGTTCCCTCTAAAGCAAGAGGTTAGCTGCGGGGAAAATTCAAAGGCTGCGCGGAGGATGCGCGGACCGATCAAATATTAATTGACCAACTTTCTTGTAGTGCGGGCCAACCCGGAATGACTGCGCGGGGGCTTCCCAATTGCTGCGCGCGCGGCTTAGAGCGAACGTTGCATAGGACCCGACAACTAGTTAAAATACTTAATTAATTAGAAGTTCACATACTTAGGCATATATTACAAATTAAAAGTTTTGAAATATTAAAGGCCGACCAGTAAACATTGACCCACGCTATACATGTCAGATTTTTTGGTCGACCTCTGTTAGTGTAATAAAAAATAGTTTATCAGCATTTCCGATCGTGTAGTTCTTTTAATTAAATGCATACGAGATAACAAAGATTATATTTGTTAATGGAATACGCGTGTTTAAAAATAGTATCAGAAAACATATAAACATGTTCTTGGGGAATGTTTATATTACCATTATATATCAAAAGTTCATGATCAGGTTGCTGTCAATTACCTATTCAAAAATCAAGGGTATATCGACAATAAATTAATGAAATCCTTTCCAATTTAACTTAGATTACCGAAAAAACAGCGTACCGTTTGGTGTGATTGAGGCGAATATAGATATTTAAAGAAAGCATAATTTGTATAAGGGTATTATAGTTGCGACTAGGGTATCCAATCCCGCACTCTTCTTGGAATTCCGGGATCGAACATTCACCATAAAATTGAGTAAAATTTTGCGACTCGCGATTGAGAAATTTTTATCGGTTTTAAAATCCTGAAAATCAACGGATTTCCAGAAATGAAAAAATGTGAAATCTTATTTTATTTAGCTCCTCCAGGATTTCTAATTTCGAAAACCCATGAATTTTCGGAATTGCCAAAATTTGGGACCTTTTTTTTAAGCACTCGCGTGAACTTCTAAAATTTCCTCTGGTGTCTTATTTTCGACAACTTTTTTAGAATTTTGCACTTCTTGCCCACAATCCCGCAATCCCGGGATTAGTACTTTCACAATATCGGGATTTCGGAATCACAAAATTGGACGGGATTTCGGGACCCGGCACCCTGGGATTGGAAGCCTTAGTTGTGACTAGGGCTAATAGAAAACCCGACATTATAAAACCGGTTGCAAATTCCAATATATTCTTACACTCGGTTTAAGTCAGTTTTCAAAGATTTACAAAAAAAGTAATTACATAAAGGAAAAATCAAAAATTTTCTTAGTTTATTATGAACAATGTTACAAAAAGAGTGATGGTGAGTATGTTTTTATTGTCA
Source organism: Himalopsyche tibetana (assembly GCA_030503985.1). NCBI lineage: Eukaryota > Metazoa > Arthropoda > Insecta > Trichoptera > Rhyacophilidae > Himalopsyche > Himalopsyche tibetana. The sequence goes on along the minus strand of JAPJYX010000011.1, from coordinate 10,598,509 downwards.
TAGCTTTATATTTTAAAAAACATGAAAATTTTCAATGATTGGGTGCAAAACAGTTCACTGGATAATTATTAAACAATTAAACACAAAGTTAAGCAAACGATTGGACTACTTCTTTTGATCCTTTGAATATCAATCACACAATAAATACTAGTTTATTACAAAAAAAAAAATGATACAACTCCACCCCTGCATTGATAGATCAGATTTTTCTTCGAGTAAATAGATGTGTAGATTGGTGGTGCAGTATTTGTTCTTGCTCCGTTGAAAATATTCTCCGTTACCTGTAACAAAAGAAAAGCCATTCAATAAAAAAACTTTTACTTTCGAATTGATTTTTTTCGATCAGTCACAGATAAATTCTATTTTAATATAATAATAAAGAATGCATTTTTCAACTGGGATGTTTTGAAAATCCTTTTAAGCTAGATTCTATCAATAAAACCAGGGTTTCCTAAACTACGTTCTTCTTTGGCCATGTGGCCAAATCCGCTCCCTATGTGAAGCATCCCTATGTCTTCGTCAGGTGCCATGATTCGCAACCGTAAAGCAGTACCGGCAGAATGCAAGCATTGAATAAGTGGCATTGGTTTTAATCGAGAACAGCTGTGTGTCCCAGACAGTCCGCATTGAGTTGAATGTGGCTCCAGCCATTCCTAAGCGAATGGCGAGCTCCTATAAGCTACGTTCTACAGAACCCGAATTGGTGTTCCGCGAACATCCACATAACTTAAAAACCACTATTTTTCAATATTTTCCGAAAACTAGTAATTATGATTTCTTGGTTCGGAATCCATTTTCGGTGACAGCAAAACCAGCATGCTTAATTCAGCGCAAGTTTGATGAAAATCTGATTGATTTTATCAGTGATTCTGATATGAATGTCACTAAATTATTTCTTAATACAAACACAATAATCCTTTGTACTTCATTCCACTTTATTTAATATGTCAGGACCGGTTTCGCTAATTGTGAGCATTGTCAACTGATAAGAAATATAATTTAACAATGCTATTTATACAAAATTGAAAAGTTATACACAACAATTGGCATTGAAAAGAAATTGCCAATTACATTAAAGTGATTCTAAAATAAAACAAAAATTAAAATGTTCAACACATCTAACATATAATTAAAAAGTCATCCCAGATTAATAAATTCAGAATGGCGATTGAAAGTAATTACAAACATAATTAAAATTTGGGAAATTTTTGACAAAGTGATAAAATGCTACATTAATAAAGTGAATATGCTTAATGATATGAATATGCTTAATGATAGTTTTATGTTTATTTTACGTTTATTTAAATTATTTCTTCGTGAGTTTTCGGAAGAATTCGGAAGAAAAACCAGTTATTTTTGTTTTACTTTCTTTTTACAACCTATTTATGCGGAGCAGGATTTCTTGTTTATGTTACAGCGAAGTCAAAGTACAGAAACAGACTGAAAGCCACACCATTTAAAAATAATGAATGTTTTATTGATATATTTTTTTTGTATTTATAGTATAATGTACTACCCGCCCTAAAAAATGAGCCGGGAGTTTCGTTAAAATTTCCAGATTTGCGAAGTGTTATGTTACAGAAAAAGTTTGGGGAAACCCTGAAATAAACAAATGTTTGTAAATAAGCCATTTAATTATTTCTCTTGGTTATAGGTGTCGCTGTAGACCGTGACACTCACCCTAAAATATATATATTTTTAATGGGTTGTAGTCGTAAGATATCTCAGACTCCGACATGACAGCCCTGGTTTTTAAGCATTCGATAATATAGATGTCTATTTTTGCTTCAAAATTGGGACGTTTCACATTTGAGAACACTGGTGATATTGTTAGTAAAACCTTACTTTAGAGTTTATATCGTTCGAATGGGAAGTACAAATCCTTCAAACAAATCGGCCCTGGTTTATGAAAAAAAAATAACACAATAAAGCGATGCATTTAAAATACGTAAGGTGAACAACCAAATTAATGGACGATAAAATATAATATATTCGTCAACAAAATCGAATCATGCGACTCGTGAAAATGGTTACGAATAATTAATTTTAAGCCATACCGTAAGGCACTTTTTTGTATTTACTTGGTAAAAACCAAATAATAGTACATCAATGACAAGTTCATAGAAATTTGAGGAGTGAGCATTAATTATGATAAACTCATAATTATATGGTATAATGGCTTAAAACCGGAGATCAAAGTAAAGGATTAGAGAAATTTTGAAATCAGAAAATTGTAGAAGAAAAGTTCTTATGCCACAGCAAAGATCAGTATTTTTCTTGTAATTAAATACCCGGTATTAAAAACGCGACCAATGTGAGGCATATGCCTTCGTGATAAAGGCATCTTAACAGAAGTATTGTTACGAGGAATGCTTGTTAATCAGTTGCTCAAATTTTCCTTTTTTCCGAAGAGAGTACCGATAGAAATGATAGGGCAAGGACCGGACTAGTGGCTGGTTAATCACCCTCACTACGCCCTGCTATTTTTAGATTAGAAAGACATGGATGTTTGTGATCTTTAAACAGAAATCGATAAACCGATTGATGCTGTTCGCACTGGGATTCAAACCCGTGGGGTCTGGGATGGATGCCAACAGTGTTGACCACTGTGCCATGGACCCGAGAGTTAAATTTATGTATCGCCTATTTGAGAAGCATCTTTATATTATGCATTATAAATGAATTTCCATAAAACCGCCGAATTTATACAAAATATGTGTGTTTTAAATTGAATAATAATTATAAACTGTTTACGAAGCCACTAGCGCCCAATGAGCAATATATTGCGGAAGGTTATGGAAATCGTATTGAAAAAGTTGTATACACATATAAATTTACTAAGCTGTTTTCAACATTTGAACAGTGGAACCCCGATTTATGGTTTTTAAAAGGCCCATCAACGATTTCAATCAGAGCTTGCCAAACTGGGAGCCACAGGTTAACCTCCAGGGGCCGCCGCAGAACATGTTTTTTATTGAGGGGGCTGCGGTTTTTTTTTTTTTTAGATTTAAGTGGGCGTGGTATGAAGATTTTTGGGAAGCTCTGATTTAAACAACGGTTTACATTAGAACGACAGATAGGTTCCTCGAAAACTGTAATTTCCAACTTTTTAAAATATTGTGCATTTTTTTTTGCTGTGGATATTTTTTAAACATTTTTTTTTTCATTTACAGAAAAATTTCACGATGGGCCAGAAAAATTATACGGCTGTAAGATTCACCGCCTTGTGTGTATTGTTGCTCATCGGACAAAGCTCTTCACAAATTCCTCAGATCTTGGATTCGTTGACAGCATTTCTTCGCGATGGAGAAAACCAGGTCAGACGAGAACCGGACGACCAGACGAACATCTTCAAAGAGTATGATTTTATTGTGGTAGGCGCGGGAACTGCAGGTTGCACCATCGCCAATCGTCTAACCGAAGTACCACACTGGAAGGTGTTACTGATAGAAGCTGGATTTAGAGAAAACTTAATAATGGACATTCCCATGGTGGCAAACTTTTTACAGTTTACTAAAGCGAATTGGAAGTATAAGACTATGCCGTCGAACAATGCCTGTCTTGGATTCGAAAAGAGACAGTGTAACTGGCCTAGAGGAAAGGTAATGGGAGGATCCAGTGTATTGAATTATATGATCTATACGAGAGGGAACCGAAGAGATTACGACAATTGGGCACAGCTCGGAAACGAGGGTTGGAGTTGGAATGACGTCCTTCCGTACTTCAAAAAAATTGAAAATATCAAAGTCCCAGGTTTGGAAGCAGACCGAGAATTTCATAATACTGGAGGATATTTGGACATTGCATATTCTCCGTACAAAACTGTGGTAGCAGATGCTTGGTTGAAATCATCAGTAGAGGCTGGCCACAGGATGAATGATTACAACGGAAGAACACAAACAGGTGTATCACTTTTGCAGTTATCACAGAGTAACGGTACCAGACACAGTGCAAATAGAGCGTATTTGATACCAATCAGTGGCAGAAAGAATTTACATGTCATAAAAAACACAATGGTTACAAAATTGTTGACTAACGCAAATAAAAAAGTAATTGGCGTGGAATTTTCTAGGAACAATGTGAGACATAGAGTATTGGCCAGAAAGGAAGTTATTGTTTCAGCAGGCGCGATCAATTCGCCACAACTGTTAATGCTCTCAGGAATAGGACCCAAAGATGATTTGAGCAAAGTAGGCATACCGGTAATCCAAGACTTGATGGTCGGATACAACTTAATGGATCATATCGCTGCAGGGGGATTTACTTTTACCTTAAACCGTCAAAATATGTCACTCTCGACAAGGATGGTCATTGAAAATCCACAAGTGATCTTGGAATGGATGAAAAATCGAAGTGGACCACTAGCTATACCAGGTGGTTGTGAAGCTCTTACTTTCGTTGATTTAAAAAATCAAACGGCTGTGGACGGTTGGGCAGACATGGAACTTCTAGTAGTCGGAGGTTCAATAAATGGAGATCAGACATTAAGAAGAAACTTCGGCTTCACAGATAAGATTTTCGATCAGGTATACAGGAAATTAGGAGATCAACAATCTTTTATGGTATTCCCGATGCTCATGCGACCCAAGTCAAGAGGACGGATTATGTTGAAGAACAGAAATCCATTTTCGTACCCACTGATCTATGCAAACTATTTTGATCATCAAGATGATATCGACACAATGGTAGCAGGAATAAAAGAAACTATAAAAATTACACAACAACCTTCATTTCAGCGACTCGGTGCAAAGTTGTATGACGTGCCGATACCGGCTTGTGAGAAGTATGGATTCGGTTCTGATTTATATTGGGAATGTCACTGTAGATACTTCACTTTCACAATTTACCATCAAAGCGGAACGTGTAAGATGGGTCCTTCGACCGACCGCACTGCCGTGGTAGACCCTAGCTTGAAAGTTTACGGAGTAAGCGGTTTGAGGGTCGTAGATGCAAGTGTAATCCCAGAAATTCCGTCTGGTCATACAAATGCTCCTACATTTATGATAGCTGAAAAAGCAGCTGATATGATAAAGAAAGAGTGGGGAATACCAATCGAACCATTTAAATAGACATACAATAAATTGAGTAACGTTAAGCACAAAATAAATTAATGGGATGTGCTATAATGGACAACAAAAGAAAATACAATTCTGATGTTGAAGTGTTTAAAAGGACAGTAACGAGTGCAAAAAAAATGAGAAGTGCTAGGCGGACTGAAAGAACTTAAGTCCCTTGGAGAACTTTACGATTGTCAGCATCCTCGCAAGTGATAATGGAGATGAAAATAAAAATATTATTATATGCTTTTATGTATAGAAGAAAATTATTAAATAATCGTAAATTAGTTAAGGGAAAAAAATCGGTGGGTGCACTCATTAAAAAAACATTCATTGATTTTTTGTACAACATAATTTTAAATAAGGTGCAACACAGACTTGAATACTTGTAAGTGGGTGTGTTTAAGATTTTCTTAAATTTAGTAACCATAAACGCATATATTTTATGCCGGTATAGTCTGTTTTAAATTAATTGAGCTAATAAAAGAAGCTAAGCATATAATTATTGAATGTTGCCACCTGTTTTCTGACTGATATACATGGATCGATGCTGATCCATTAAATAAATAGATTGCTAATTCTAAGCAATTCAGACATAAGTGTATTCAAAAATATGAGGCAAGCAGTCGGAAAGAAAAATTAGATCTGTTTCGTAAATCGAAAGTAACTGTCATTCTTTTCTAGTAGTTCTTGTATATATATAATGCTGATATTTGGTCAGGTTTTTAAACTTATTTTTAAACTTTTACTCAATATCTAACAAGGTATCCAATCCTGGATCCCGAAATCCCGAGATTTCTGTCATGATGTCGCGCTGCTTTTTTTGGTAAATCCGTAAATTCCTGGGATTTTCGATTCTAAAATTCTTGGAAGAGCTCGCACGCTGGTATTTTTAGGAAATTCGCAAATTTCTGGAAATTTACATGAAATTGTTAGAAAAATTCCATGATTTCTAAATCGCCGACCAAAACATTTCTCAATCCCGAATCACAATTTATACACGATTTTATGTTGAGTGTTCAATCCCGGGTTCCCGAGATTGAAAAAATGTCAATCTCAAAATCCCGGGATCACAAAGAGGGTCCGGGATTGGATACCCTAGAGCTGACAACCTGTATATGTATTTTATTAATTTGTCAGCAGAAATATGAAAAATCAATGGATACTTGGATGAAATTTCTTTATTATAGGTACTATTCTAATAAAAACAGTAGTTTTCAACGAATAATTGAAATTTACTACCTCTGCAAACGTCGCTCGCTACATATTGCTTTATGCATTGTTAATTATTGTTGTAAGCATAATTGATGCGCAATTAATTATGCATTAAAATGAGAACAATTTCATCATGACAATAATTCCCGCATTGGTAAGATGGGCAATAATATATGGAGGGAATTACCATATCAAATAATTAGTTATAATAAAATGACGATATCGAAACTTTTAATCGATAAATGACATTGAAAATTAAACAAGTTTTCTGAAAATTTACGTTATACGACACGAAAGACTCGATTAATGATTCCAGTTTTTATTCATCGTGATACTATATTATACGAAAGTGACGTATTTGCAAAATCTAGTTTTGTCAAAAAAAAATGCATTTAAAATTTGTTCTATGCTAATGAACATATGGATGGAAATGCCGCTGCGTTATGAAGATACGGGAATTAATACAGATTCGTGAATCAGAGTAACACCTTCTCCAAGATTCGTTGTTGTGAGTAAACCTGACGAAATAACACATTCTCAAGCAACGTCTTCGTGTCTAACGCAACGTTCCCTCTAAGCTGTGCAGCAGTTGGGAAGCCCCCGCGCACTCATTCCGGATTGGCGCGCACTACAAGACAGTTGTGCAATGAATATTTGATCGGTCAAAGCAGCCTTTGAAATCTCCGCGCAGCTAACCTCTTGCCTTATAGGGAACATTGGTCTAAGGGTGTCATTTTTTTGTCAATCTTAACAAAACCTTCGATAGTCGTTTAACCAAAACAGTTTTCGCTGAGCGAAATTGAATCATTGAGAGGCAAAACAGTTTTGGACGATTTTTTTATATTTTTCATTAGCTCAAATCTTAGCTAGTAAGGCGGGTGAGGGCTCATAATTCCATCAAACCTGTTGAGGAAATTATTTTGAAAATTTTGGTCTTTTGCAAAAAACCACAATAGTTAACTGAGTTTCAATTGTATTACAAGTTATCTGCATACAAAATAAATGGTTTTATTACATTTACTCACACGTATAAAAAAATATATACATCCGGTGTTAGGAATGTATGAATAAGTCGTGTCTTATGGAGCAGCGGTTAGCGTTGTTGGCTTCCGTGCCAGACTTCACGGGTTCGAGTCCCAGTACAAACAGCATTTTTTCGGTCGATTTATCGATTTCTGTTCGAACGCATGGGTGTCTGTGATGTCTAAAAGTTCCTCCCTCCCACCCTTCCCATCCTTTAATAACCGGGTGTAGTGATAGCGATTAGTTAACCACCGGTCCTGTTCTAGCCTTATCCTTCTACCCCTACTCCTCTCTTTGAAAAAGAGAAGTTGAGCGACTGAATAACAAGAACTGTCTCGTAGAAAAACTTCTGTTAAGATACCACTATAAGGAGGCCATATGCTCCACATTGGGAGCGGACATGGATTGAATATATATATATATATCACACGAGCCCTTGGAAGTGCAGTGAGCCAGGTAGCAAAATGGTAAAACTTTTCTATTGGACTTTTGAGGAGTGAGTTAATGGACTTAACATATTTGTCAATCTAATTGATATGGGAGATATCAACAAAAAACAACAATTTTATTTATACATACTTTACGGGCAAATGTTGTAGCAGTAAGCATACGCAGAACTAACGTTAATGTTAATTAATTTAATTCTAATTCATAGTGATTTTGTATTGTAAAATATTATTTATTGTTTATACGTTAATTTATAAAGTATGTATATATATATACTGTCAAATAAAGGCAACTATAAAATATTAATATTAATCAAAATGCAACTTTTCAAAAATATTTCAACGTTAATTTTTTTAAACGAGTGTTTTGTACAATATTATATTAAAACAGAATAATAAAAACCTTGATTGAACAATTAACACATTTCTTTTTTTTCACACAACTTTCATATGTCATCAAAAATGACAAAACAAAACTGCTTGGCTATACGATGTATAATATATAAATACATGGGAAAAGAGTAAATTTAAAACGACGAATTGTGACTTATGTCTACAATCACTAGGAGTAAGAAATCAGCTGTAGAGATTTGTTAGAATTTTATTCGAATCGAATACAAGTGGTAGTATGTGGTTATTTTTTAATGAAATGGCACTATTGTTAATGTCCGAATTGTAACAACTTCGAAAATTCTGTGAAAACCTCTGAAAACTCTTATTATTAATAAATGTTTAGGCAACCCTAATTAAAATATACAAAAATTAGATGTACAGTAGAAAATTGAACCTGATAAAAATACTGTTTCCTCATTATCTAAAAACTAGTTTTTTTGAGTTGTTGCACATTGGAACCGACGTATCGATATAATATTCAAAAAATAAAACACTCTTTTGAATTAATTAATTATATTAAATAGCCAAGTTAAAACTATTCAGAGTGTATCAAAGATTTTTTAATAGAAATTTGAAAAGAATTTACAGATAAAGATACAAAATATGAATAAATGACACTAAATTGACTAAAATTTAAATGTTTATTACCTCTTTAAAATAATTTCGACTCACCAAAGAATAATTTAGCTAAAGTGTAGAATTCTTCACTTCAAACGTAATCATATATACATTGGACCTTTATTGGTAAATTTCTTTCAATACCAATTGTTTGTAAACAGCCTATATTTTTTTGTATAAATAACACTGTAATATTCTTTTGTCCACTTGATAATACTTATTATGAGCAATACTGGTCCTGTTTATTAAATAAATGTATAATTAGTACAAATGTTTTTGTTTTATTTATTAAATATAATACCTTCCCACCATGTAATAAGAGTGAACACCTTCAAGGAGTTCGATGTATATCTATATTTATTTTACTGTGTCTGCTACCAATGATAATAAAATAGACTCTTAAGGAAGCATCTTAAGAGAACTGGGTATGAGTAAATCATTCATCTTAGAACAAGATGGTAAGGAAAAATGGACAAGTAAGAGAGGTGAGTGATCAGTTAATGAATGGAAACATCACACACATTCATGCCTTCAAAACAAATCGTTGCAAAAGTCAAAGTATGACAACTGAGTGAGCGAGGCCGTAAAGCAGTAGTCGGCAACCCGGGGCTCGCGGGCACTCAACTTCCCGATTAAAACAGATAATATACAAGTAATCAAATTCGAAAATAGACGTGTTACGTATTTAAATGAATTAATTTGTTCGATAGAGCGTATTTTGATTTTATCCTTCGCTTCTATAACCCTCAATAAATAAAATAAAGAAAATGTTCAGATTGTTACAAGCAACTATTTAGGTTTTCTATCTTACCTTACATAATGGAGTTTTGTAAGCAAATTCAAAATAAAAAATATGTCGAGTGGATCAGCATTAATGCAGGTGATATGAAAGTTATATTGTTGACAAAATAAGCTGTCAAACCACCTCTATTTTGGAAAAGTTCCAAAGCTGTCGAAAGTAAACAGTATTATAAACCTGTTTCGTTATCCAGATCTAAATGTCTTATATTTAATATAATATAACGCAGGGTTTCTCAAACTATAGAAACCTGAAAATAATTAACCACAATAAACAGTATATTCGTAAACGTTTCGATAAGCCTGATGATGCTCCTCAAGGAGGCAAAGCACGTGTCACAAGCTGTGGCACAAAAAGTGGAATAACTAATAAAAATGAACTTCCACAAAGCTACCGCCCGTTATTTTTTCCGTTCGTTGTTGTTCAAGTCTGGACATTCCCAAAGGATGTGATCAGCATCCTCTATCACAATTCCACATTTACACAATTGGATTATTTACTAACTGGCCAAGCTGGAAGAGCCTTGAGAGCGAAGTAACTGTGGCCAGTTATGAATTGGCTGGTCCAGAAATTAGGAGTCAAAACTTTGGTTATCTCCATTCGCCATTTTACATTCAGAAGAATTTATAAGTTTGCCTGCCCTTGGAAGAATTTTCCCATCGAGTCTGCCAAATTTTTGTTGTATCTTCTATCGCTGCAATTATATGGGCTTTAGAAACGTAAGTCTGGTCGAGGAGGAGACATTAAATGGATTCCCCACACATGGGACTCGACACCCGTACGAGGGAAAACATATAGAATGTGATTTGAAAGTTAATGCATATGGAGTCCCCGTGAACTGGCTTCACTGAGAATTTCTTACCTCCATAGCGATGGCGTCCTTCAGTCTGCAACGATAATAAGGTAATACAATTTTTCAAAACATTAGCGATGTAGAAGACTCGGAGAACTTTAACGCTAATATACCATGGTACTTAAAGCTCCATAAATTTGATATCCAAAAATAAATGCACCCGTAGACGAGGGAGGGTATGCTTTGATTAAGGCTATCAATGCACTGCGTTGTTTTCTTAGAAGGATATTCTGAATCGAAAAAAGGAAAAACTCCCACCATACGTTTAAAATTTCTAATGGTCACTTACCTTGGGCTTATTCTAGACCAGTGCTTTCGAATCTTGGGTCCCCAAAAAAATTCGTTCTTTTGCACAGCGAAGCACTGTTCTAGACGACAGACTTTCGTTTTCATACCATGTCAGAACATCAGTAAGCATGGCTTCTTCTGCTTTTCTTTTAATCTTACAGTTAGCAGGTTGTAATTGGGGCATAAGAGTTACTGCTCTTAAAATCGCTTACGAAGCCGTATACATGAGGATTTCTGGCTACGCTGCTAGCACATGGTACAAAATGTGTATTGCAGAAAAAGTTTGAGAAACCCTTATTTAAATCATGAAATATTTATAGCGCTAATTATTATTTTGAAAACCGGTTGGTTAATTATAAAAAAAACACAAATATGTATGGTTATGATAATGATTAGAATGATAATGAAAAATCTGTTATTATTGATAAAGCACTCGTATGTGATGACGTATCCAGTGATGACGTATCCGGTGTTAAAAATAAATTTAAATTTCATATTGATAATTTTTAACACAGTCACCGCTTAATAAACGATAATAAAAAAATATGATAACATGCGGATCTTTGTATAAAAGTTGTAAGAAAATCTTTAACCCCTGGTTATTGTCGACTCACCGAGATACAAGAGAACTTAAAGTTCATCCGTGCACTTGAACGCCTGAATATGCCGAAAGGCGAAACCCGGGTCGTTAGTGACAAAATCTGTGCGAATGTAAATAATTTGAATTTAATATTGAAATTCCCCCAAGCACCTTCAGTCGAAATCTTAAATTTGACATATTTGTTAATTTTTCTCAATCCCAATTTATACACGATTTTATGGTGAATAATCAATCCCGGAATCCCGGGATCAAAAATTTGTGAATCCCGAAATCCCGGAATCACAAAAAGGTGCACGACGTTTATGAATGTTGTACGCAAGGTGACTGAAACTAAGGCCGCCCGGCGAAACAACTTGCACGGCTGCATATGTGTGACTAGGACATGGGTGTCCAACCAGTAGATTGCGATCGACCGGTCGGTCAAAAGTTACATTTGGTCAATCCCGAAAGTTTCCGTGAATTTCGAATTTTTTTAAATTTATATATAAAATATACAAAAAACTAAAATTGAATTATTTTATAAGCACATACTTATCTAATGATATGTATTTCGCATTTAAAATAAACTCTATGTTTCAAGAAGAGAAAAAACTACCCTTAATTAAAAAAAATCTATAAGAAACATGTAAGAAGTCAATCGCGAGAAAACTGAAGATTGAAAAAGGCAAAAAAGGTTGGACACCCATGGACTAGGCCCTAGTCCTCCTCCTCCCTAGTCACTAGGGTATCCAATCTCGGACCCTTTTTTTATCCCGGTATTTCGGGATTTACAATTTTTCAATCCCGGGATAACAGTATTGAACATTCAACATAAAATCGTGTTTAAATTGAGATTGAGATTGAGAAAAATTTTGATCAGCGATTTTCAAATTCTGGGATTTTTCAAATAATTTCATTTCGATTTCAAAGACCCAGAAATTTTCGGATCTCCTAAAATTACCAGCACGAGAGATTTTTTTTAGGCTCTTTCAGTTTCATTTTCTCAATCCCGAAATCCAAGGATTAGTGCTGTCACAATCCCGGGATTTCAGGATCCGTGTTTTTGTTGCAGTGTTAAAGTTCAAATGCGATGTTCAAACTGTTTGAATATCGCACAAATAAATCATTTTTATGTTCCAGATAGCGGGTGTTTTTGAGGGAAATAATTTTGCCGAATATACTTGAATTCGATATTTTAAAAACCTATATTGAATGAGCAGTGATGGCATATATTCATCACAATATTGATTATATTTCATTGGAATAACAAGTATTTGACTTTTTTAATTTCTTGGACACACGTGTCAGCTTGGGATGCAAGCGGTTAAGTTGCAGCTCACGCGTGTTTCTTTCTTTTTAAATTTCTGTTTTAAGAATATATTTTTATTTTGGCGCAGCTAATAATAGTTTATTGTTTTAGATATTTATTATCAATATTTTTATTTCATCTAAAAATGTTCAAGACATTTTTTATATTTTATTTCCATGTAGAAGTTCTGAGATAAAATTGATTAACAACGTACGCCCCAATAGGCTTAGGCTTCATTTCAAAAATACTATCGAGCTAATGCAGAAGGGCATATTTACGACAGAGAAATTGACCCACCCATGTCTCAAAAACGAAGAATCTTAATTAGCCTTTAAGCTGCCGAAGAAAAATAACGTAATTACTTAGCACGCCGGCTATAATTTTCAATTATTAATTTAAATTTTTACGAGATATGTATCTCGTCTGTGATAGCGATCGAGTTAAAAGTTAAATAAAATTATTTGCAAGACGTTGACTTTTCGCAAGGTATGCAAAAAGGAGACAGTTTTTTTAAAAAAAAAAACTTGAATCCCACGTATAAAGCTGTAATCATTTCAAATTTTATTTCGCTATAATTTTGCCCATTTCAATTGTTTACCAGGTAAACTGGGGAAATGGGATCGTAGGTTATGTGGCCAATATGAAAGAGGGTCGCGACGGCAAAATGTTTGGAAAACCGTGAAGTAGACAGTGATTTTATGGTCAACAAACGAGGATGTTATAAAACGGTCGACTTTATTCAAATACTAGGAAATTTATGCTAAAAAAAAACAAAATACCACATAACTAGTGGACTCGCGATTCGGTCAAGACATATAAAATGAACATATTGCTTCTCCTACATTTGTTTTTTTTTAAATTAGTTGGAACAAATTAATTATTTGAAATTTAACATACATAAAAATATTATTAAATCAAATTGTCAGTATACAAAGAATGATTTTATCAAAAAGTGGACATTTTATAAGTGAATATCTAAGGTTCTGTTCGTTCCCAGCACAGACTGAACAGTTAGCAAAGTGGATTAAAGGTATAAAAACTATGTATTTAAAACACGGAAAATTCGCGTGACCATATGATCATGCTCATCCCTATAGACAGGCAACGTGTAATATTGTGTGAGGACAGTAGTAAGGCGCCGAGCGTGACCGTATGGTCACACAAATATTCGGGGTTGAAATATAACTAAATGTGAAATTTTAAGCAATATTTACAATTTGAACTCTTTACGTCAATATAGTAATATATTAGCAGTGTTAATAATTAAAAGTTTTGATAAAGTAATAACTAACATTTTCAAAAAGTCCATAAAAATAAACGAAAATTCAAAAAAATCGCGTGTGCTTTTGGTACTTGTTTTCATCCCCGCGGCTGATGACAAGCTGAAGTCTGTATCTTTGTTAACCATAATTGTGTGAAAGCAACGATATTCAGGTAGAAAAATGATGATTAGTAAGATCAATAGACAACCGTGTTTACTGTTACCATTTGGTCACGCTCGTCCTTGGAGGGTTAAGTGCATCATATTATATTTAAAAAAAACACAATATTCCTTTGTAATACTATCCACTTTTTAGTAAGATCAGGCCCATGACGAGTAATTATCAAGTGATAAATAAAATTTGGCGGTTGTTTTTATACAAAACAAATTGAAATAAAAAGGTGTAATAAACAATTGGCATTAAAAAGATTTTACAAATTACAGTACAAATAATGAATAAGTGACTCTTAAGTGACACAAATTAAAATGTTTAATACTTCTAAAATGTAATCGCAAAAATCATCGAAGAGTAATAAAGCTAACGTGGTGACTGAACTGCTGTATACCAGTGCTCCGCAACCTTTTCTCACCTACTACACACCAAAACTCTTCCTAGAATTCCGCGGCACACCAAAAGCAAAAATATATAGGTATTAAATTGATACACAAATTTTCGATTTTTATTTGAAAAGTATACATACATAAAACTATAATATATTTACTTTTATGCAATCTTAATAATTATTATAAAATAATAACTAATTAACATGCGCTTGTTTGAACACAGAGGTTTTAATAATAATTCAATTCAAATATTTTTTTCATTATGTATTTGACCGCGGCACACCTGTATCCGGCTCACGGCACACCAGTGTGCCGCGGCACACTGGTTGCGGAGCACTGCTGTATACAGCGAAACAAACGACAGTGGCATGTAGGGCATCCAATCCCGGACCTTTTTTGTGTTTTCGGAATTTCGGGATTCACAATAATTCAATCCAATGAATCATTCACACTTTCGGAATTTATCACTGTGTAATAAGTCAGAAATTGAGAGATTTTACAATCACTGAAAAATGCGAGTTTTTTTTCATTTTAACTGAATGATTTCTTTCTTCGTAGCCTTTCAAAAAGTTACGACTGCCAGTGAATCCAGCGCTAAATTATTTTTTAGAGAATTAAACGGATTTTTACGTGAATCTCGAAATTCCGTGATTAGTACTACCACAATCCCATGATTACGGGATCCCGGATTGGAGGCCCCAGTGCCGACTGATGAGATAGCGAAAATCTAGACCACGGATATCTATGAATGAAAAAAAATGGGGGATGATTCAATAGCAATTATCCATACTTTTGATGGTCAAACCTTGAATGATTCAACTAATTCTTATTTTTTCAGATATCACTAGAATCTGCGGCGTTTCACTCAACCTTTAATTATGATGAGTCTTCTTCAAATTATTACAATCTTGTATGTATCAAATTCAGGGGTTTATTTAAATTTACGCATTAAATATAATATATACGACGAGTCAAGGATTACATGTATACACGGTCTCTTGACCAATCAAATGAATTCAAATCGAATAACAAAAACAATAAAAAAGTCTTTACTTAATCATACGGTTTTAATTAAAACAGTGGTGGCCATCCTTTTGCAAACCGTTCGAAAAACATATGCTAATTTTTTCATTGAACTCAAGAACCTTTTTACCTTCTTACGTTATATTAATAAAAACAATAATCCTTTGTACTTCATTCCACTTTATTTAATATGTCAGGACCGGTTTCGCTCATTGCGAGCATTGTCAACTGATAAGAAATATAATTTAACAATGCTATTTATACAAAATTGAAAAGTTATACACAACAGTTGGCATTGAAAAGAAATTGCCAATTACATTAAAGTGATTCTAAAATTACACAAAATTAAAATGTTCAACACATCTAACATATAATTAAAAAGTCATCCCAGATTCATAAATTCAGAATGCGATTGAAAGTAATTACAAACATAATTAAAATTTGGGAAATTTTTGACAACGTGATAAAATGCTACATTAATAAAGTGAATATGCTTAATGATATGAATATGCTTAATGATAGTTTTATGTTTCCCCCGCTTCCAAGTAGTTGGTGTGTTCATTCATCACTTAAACAAAATCGACAGCCAGGAAGATTCTTGCGTTACTTTAAAAACAATAAGTAGACACAAGAATGCAATGCGCCACTTATAATCATCCAATGCGCCACGGTTTTGCCACCCTTGAATCAAAACGTCTCACTATCTTAAAAGTTATTTCAAATATATTATGAGCATTTTAAGCGTATTAGAACAGCGAATAGCATTTTATTTAAATTGTATTGTTTAAGATAAATTTTATAAATATTATATAAACATATCACTTCCCGATAAAATTATATGTGTTGAATCTATTTTATTAAAAGAATTAATCATGTACATGAATATCTTCCAGTTACTGGCCCGTCAAGCCTAAAGTTTTACTAACTAGCACTTTTCAAAAAAAGGTTTGCCGAACCCTGCCTTAAATTGACATCATAACAACGATTTTTTCATTTTACAGGACGACTTTCCAATGGCGAACAATAAAACTACAACCATGAGATACATCGCTTTGTGTCTGCTGGTGTTTATAAGCCAAACCTCTTCCGAAATTGTAAATATAATGGATTCGTTGGACATATTTATCCGCGACGGAAATAACCAATTAACAAGAGAACCGGATGATCAGAAGAACATCTTCAGAGAGTATGATTTTATAATAGTCGGAGCTGGAACCGCAGGATGCACATTAGCTAATCGTTTGACGGAAATTCCAGAGTGGAAAGTGTTGCTCGTCGAAGCTGGATACAGAGAAAACTTAGTCATGGACATTCCGATGATGACAAACTTTCTACAGCTTTCAAAAGCGAATTGGAAATACAAGACGGTGCCTTCGGATAAAGCGTGTCTAGGATTTGATAAAAAACAATGTAATTGGCCGAGAGGAAAAGTAATGGGAGGATCGAGTGTTTTGAATTATATGATTTATGTGCGAGGAAATCGCAAAGATTACGACAGATGGGCTCAACTCGGCAACTACGGTTGGAGTTGGGACGAAGTACTTCCGTATTTTAAAAAAATAGAAAATATTCAAGTGCCAGGATTGAAAGAGGACCGAGAGTATCATGACACTAAGGGATATTTGGACGTGTCGTATTCTTCATATCGCACAGTAGTAGCGGACGCTTGGGTTAAGTCGTCAGTAGAGGCAGGCCATAGGATGAATGATTACAACGGAAAAACACAAACAGGTACATCACGTTTACAGTTATCGCTGAGTAACGGCGCTCGACACAGTGCTAATAGGGCGTATTTGTTACCAATAAGTGACCGAAAAAATTTACATGTCATAAAAAACAGCATGGTCACGAAACTGCTGATAGACGCGAATAAAAGAGTAATTGGGGTAGAATTTTCAAGGGCCAATCAGAAACATCAAATATTAGCCAGAAAAGAAGTGATCCTTTCAGCAGGCGCCATCAATTCTCCACAGATCTTGATGCTTTCAGGAATCGGACCAGAGGCCGAATTGAAAAGGATGAGTATACCAATTATCAAAAATTTGATGGTCGGATACAATTTAATGGATCATATTGCCGCGGGTGGATTGACTTTTACGATTGACCGTCAAAATATATCACTCTCAACAAAGCAACTTATGGAAACACCATCAGTCTTGTTTCAGTGGATGTACAATAGAACAGGGCCAGTGACAATTCCTGGTGGCTGCGAAGCTGTCACGTTTATAGACCGAAGAAATCCAAACGCCGTAGATGGTTGGCCGGACATTGAACTTTTACAAATTGGTGGTTCATTAAACGGAGATAAAACACTTAAAAATAACTTTGGCTTTGACGCAAAGATTTTCAATCAAGTTTATAAAAAACTAGGAGATCGACAATCATTTATGGTATTCCCAATAATTATGAGGCCAAAGTCTAGAGGAAGAATAATTTTAAATAATAAAAACCCATTCTCGCATCCGCTTATCTACGCGAATTATTTGGACCACCAAGAAGATATGGACACTATGGTAGCAGCAATTAGAGAAACTATCAAAATAACACAACAACCGTCGTTCAAGCGAATAGGTGCAAAATTATATGACGTACCGATACCGGCTTGTGAGAAGTATGGATTCGGGTCTGACCGTTATTGGGAATGTCATATTAGATTCTTCACTTTTACTATTTACCACCCATGTGGAACATGTAAGATGGGACCACAGAACGATGCAACATCGGTGGTCGATCCGAAGCTGAGAGTTTATGGAGTAAGCGGTTTAAGAGTCGTAGATGCTAGCATAATTCCAGAAATTATTTCTGGCCATACAAATGCTCCTACATTTATGATAGCCGAGAAAGCGGCTGATATGATCAAAGAAGAATGGGGTATTCCGATACAACCATGAGTAACTATAAAAATAAATAGAGCTAGGTGTACCACTTGTTTTGGAGAGGAATACAATACACAAGAAAAGAAAAACAATAGAGCTGTAAGAGTTTTGTAAAAGTATAACATTGAGCAGAGCAAATGTAACAGTGGTATTATGGAAAACTCATCAATTGTAAGAGTATTTTCGCATGTGATTCTTTCTAGATTTAAGTAAATCTAGTATTCACTGACAATTTTTGGTGGAGAGGCACTATATAAAAAAACAACACTTCTTGACTAATTTCACATTGGTCATTAAAAATCAGGACCTATTTCGGTCATCACGGGCATTGTTAACTAATAAAAGTCTAAATTGTCAAGAGTTATTAATACAATTAGTTCATTTGGCATAAATAGCCCTGTATCAGTTTATGCTTTCATCACATGATTATGCTCGTGAAGCCTGTCCTGTTAATTTACAAATCAGTACAAGTAGTAAGAAATGTTTTATTTATTTAAATAAAGAGTTAATGCTTCATGTATTGCTATGTGTATTAGTAATGTTATTAAATATTCGTACAAAAGTTTTGAAAAATAATCTAATAAGTAATATTTATTGATTTTTGTATTGTTTAATTCAAAGTAATTGGAAATTTTAAGGAAACATTAGTATGATTGATTACAAACAGAACAATGTAATAAATTAAACTTAAGGTATAAATATATGTTCTGCCGTATTATTAGGTGCTCTGCGAAATTTTATAATAAATGAATTTCGATATGTTTCATGTGAAACAGTGTGTTTGTGTTCAATTTGTCGCTACTATCTCCCTCAACAATCAAAATAAAGTTAAGGTGCCCTTTGTCACAAGCAAACTTTTTGGATTGACCATATAAGTTTAAAGGTTGCAGATTACTGCTTTAGAGCATGGATCACCAAACTATGTAAGAAGCTATGTCGGATGATTTTTTTTCCGGGACGGAAGGAAAACATTTTCTTGGAATATCAATAGTTTAAGAATAATAGAATAAGATTTATTTATATAAGCAAGCACCTAAAAAAACACTTTACTTCACGACTCCTGACTCCGACTGCACAGCCATATGTACAACAAACTAAAAATGAGGGAATTCTTATATTTAAAATATTTATACATACAAATCGAAGACCGCATAAAGTTTTCGGAGGGCTGGATGTGGCCCGCAGGTTGGTTGGTGGCCGTTGGTTTGGAGCAGAGTCTGCCAAACTGTGTGCCGCAAAAAGACTCAAGAAGTGTCGCAAAGGAAGAATTCTCACAACTGTTTATTTAAATTAAGCTTATTCATTTGATTTTTTTTCAATTTTAAATAAATTCAACACCTACACATTTAAATAAATATTTATCACGTTCGTCCATAGTGGTAGACGCGACACAGTTCTGATGGTGGAACCTTTTAAAGCGTCATTTTCTGATCTAAAGTTGTCAGCATTTTGGATATCGCTATGGAGTCAATATCTTCGATTGGCTACAACACCAATTAAATCTCTGTTGCCGTTTGAATTCCGTATCTTAGCGAATTTGGTTTTTCGGCGTACTTGGAGATAAAAAAAAAACGAGAGCGTTTACAGGTGGTAGATGAGGAGTGTTGGTTTTCTTAGAAGACAATTCAAAACAATTTTTCTATCTCCAACAATACTTCAACATTTTGATAATACATATATAAAATTCAATTAAAATCAAAATTAATTATATTTAAGGATTTTTGTGCTAAGAATATATATCTTAATCATGCTGATATTTAAGTGTAAAATTATTCACAATAAAACTTGCATTAGTCTAATTATGTAGTTTTTTTACGCCCTGTAAAATTTTGTGAGTTAACAAATTTGTAAAACTACGGTGTCGAAACGTCACGATGATTTATTTTAAATTTATATTTCACCGAAATAAATATAATAACATGTTACGCCCATACAGAACATATAAAGCTAGCCATTCACCTGGGAACAAATGTCCCGAGACATGACCCTGAACATCTACGTTATGTCTCGGAAAAAGTGTCCCAGTACATTTTCTTGCACACGAGGGGTCACATAAACGTTACCTGCTGAGGTTATGTTGGTCAGTGTTGCGTCCGAACAAACGTTATTTGATATTATAGGATGCAAACAATGCGAGTAAAGTTAATTACCAATGTTGATAAGCTTCCTGTAATGAAAATAGAATTATTTAAATATCCACGATGACAGCTTATACACCATATACACTATACTATAAGCCAGAGTAATATAACTTATGCAAAGGCGTTTATTTTGAAGATGTCACAATAAGGAGACATTCAAAGTCGAAAATAAATCTCTAAAATGACGCCCGATAAGTTTTTGATGATCAGTGCTGTCTACGCATATATTCTCGCAATATATACGTAGGCATGTCATGATGACATATGAATCATAATGATAAAAAAGAATAATATAACTTTGACAGTTCGTCTACAGCTGCACGCGCATCGCATGTTCCATCTGCGCTGGCTCCCAGACCGTGAACATGGGAGCCTATTTCGAGTTACGTGAAATGTTCCACGATATGGCGAGAACATGTCAATTTTGTGTTCCAGGACATGTTCTGGAACAATTTGTTCCCTAGTTCCGTGATTCCTTATTGTAAAATGAATAAAAATGCCTTTAACAACTAAGTATATATATTTGTTATCATTAATTACCAATTTAATGATTTTTCATCGAACCTGGTTATCAAGAAATTTAGAAACACGTGTGCATATGTTTATTGTGAACGGTCGAAAATTTAGTACCTAAAAAAGCAATAAATAAATTACGCTCGCAATCAAATAAAGCTATGCATAGTCAAATGAAAAGACATGGGAACGGAACTTGGGCATCCAATATCGGAAACTTTTAAGTCAACCCGGGATTCCGAGATTTAACATTTTCCATACAATTAAATTCGGGATTGAGAATTTTTCACTCGGCGATTTTAAATTCCAGGGATTTTTCAAAAAAAAATAGTCGATTTTAAAAACCCAGGAATTTACGGAATAACCAAAATGAAACGACGCGAGTACTTTTTTTAGCTCTTCTAAGAATTTTCAAATCCAAAAACCCAAGAATTTGCGGATTTTTCAAAATGAAAAAAATTGGGACCTTTTTTTTCGCTCTCGCGCAACTTTCTCAATCCCAGAATTAGTTTTATCACAATCCCGGGATTGGAGACCCTAGTGACGGAACGACACAGGCCGTCATATAAGAGATAAAGTTTTTTTGGAGTTTTATGTCTGTAGTGATTTTAATACGGTTACCAGACAAAACCGTAAATAATCAAACGGAACATGATAAAACATATTCGTGACCGAATTTCAATTAGGAGAAAAATATTATAAAACACAATCTTTTCGTCACAATTATTGCCTATATATGTTTTAATTAATTTCTACTCCTTGACACTTTAATCCTCGCAAAGAAGAAACGTGTGCAAGTCCAAAGTAAATAATCCA
Organism: Himalopsyche tibetana; assembly: GCA_030503985.1. Lineage (NCBI taxonomy): Eukaryota > Metazoa > Arthropoda > Insecta > Trichoptera > Rhyacophilidae > Himalopsyche > Himalopsyche tibetana. Next base: position 10,576,734 of record JAPJYX010000011.1, on the reverse strand, counting down.
AAGTCTTTTCAGATACGGTGGAGCTAGAAGGTAGGCGTTTATCTTTTCCTTTGTCTAAATCTTTTTTTTTAAGGTTGATTTCTTTTTACAATTAAAAACATATAATAGCTACTTAATGATGAAAAACCAAGAAAAAACATAATAATAATAATGTATAAACTTTGTATTTCAAATAAATTAACATTTTAAAACATAGTCAAACAGAAACTTCCCAAAGTTTTCCTTAAATTATTGAAAAAGAATTGCGCATACATTTTTAAACAGTTCTACCAAAACAAAATAGTTATGTTTACTTTGAAATATGATGGTATATTTTTTAAAAAATTGATTTCATATTATATAATATAACGTGATTATCTTTTACTTTAATCGTAAAAAGAACGACGATTGAATATATCACAAGATACTGCTGAATGAAGTGAATTAGGAATTGGCAGGATCCTTTGTTTTGACGTTTCCGTGATGAGGGAGGATGAGCATGATCCATAAAAAAAACATATTGAGTAGACAAGTACAATATGAAAGTCTGAAACGAATGAAATATCGCCAGATTGACTTTATTATGTTTATGATTACTTTCAATCAATTATGTTTGTAATTACTTTCAATCGCCATTCTGAATTTATTAATCTGGGATGACTTTTTAATTATATGTTAGATGTGTTGAACATTTTATTTTGTGTTATTTTATAATCACTTTAATGTAATTGGCAATTTCTTTTCATTGCCAATTGTTGTGTATAACTTTTCAATTTTGTATAAATAGCATTGTTAAATTATATTTCTTATCAGTTGACAATGCTCGCAATGAGCGAAACCGGTCCTGACATATTAAATAAAGTGGAATGAAGTACAAAGGATTATTGTGTTTTTATTAATATACTGCCTTTCCACCAAGTATTGACAGTGAACACCCTAAAAGTGAATAATTAGGTCATTCAACTTCGAGGGGACATTGAACATCTTCTTTGCCAAGGAGTTAGAACGGTTAGTGAACGGAGATTTTTCACTCTCGAATGATACTTAAGACAATCATTTCTCAAAAAAGTTTTAGATTCTACATATAAGGTTATAAGTTATTTTTTAAAATCGTTTGAAGTTGAATTTTCCTTAATTAAACTGTTATAAAAATATGCGAAAAACGGCTCGCAGGTTACTTGGCTACTATATAGGAGGGCGGTGAATAGAAAATGTTTGGGAAACCGTATACTATACATATCGTTGACCATGGCCTGACCTTGGGAGAACTCTCAAAACTTTTGTGAGAAAATACGAGAATTGTTACATAAAAATGCAAATGATTGTGAAATATATGCAAACAAATGCAAAAGTCCACAAAACAGGCTCACGTTTCGGTAAAGCTAATCATATAAATACTTCTTCTCCCACCCCTTTTGCAAAATCGTTAGAATAAAAATTTGGTAATCAATATATAGATGACATTTGCCAGTTATTAAAAGAGTATTCTCACTAACATATGGACGTTTTTTTATCACTGAATAGCACGGATCTGTTCGTTTTCCTTACAATATTTTGAACTTTGTGATTTCCTGTACAGGCGTAAAAGTTAACATAGTGGATTAAAGGTATAGCATACTATCTCTTTAAATAATTAATAATTACAACCACACTAATAATAGATAAAAAATCTTGGCACGGAACACTTAAATTTTCCATCTTTTATCATTAAATAATTTAATATAAATTGTTAATAAATTGAGAACTAATAATCATGTCATTAATAAGTTGGTTTGTGTCTTATATTTACGTTATACGCATTTTTCGACACCTAAATGATGATCGAACAGAAAAAATATATTCCTCGAATTTTCCGGGTGTTGTTTCGACATATTTAAAAACATTACGATTTGGATTTAATTAAGGGATCATGTTAAGTGCTTCGAGATATGTTTGATTATGTTTTAATGAATAATGGCAGTCTTCTATATTCTCCTACGACTGTGGTAAAGGACTGCTATTTAAATAGATAATTCCGTATTGGATAACTCTCATTCTTAGCTGACCGTGAAACATTCGTGACAAATCAAAAAAGAAAAAAAGGCTGTCGGTTTTATTTCTAAAGAAAGTGTAACATCAGTCGGATCGGTGAGCCCCGTCGGATCCGCAGAGCTAAAACAAAAGGTCTCCGACTTGAATAATTGTGCAATCTGTCAATTCGTCTCTTCGAGTTAACAAAAAAATCTGGAATCTCTTAATTACGAATATTTTCCAGCAATAATCTCAAACAATGGTAGCATATTATAGTAAATGATCAAATTGTTGCATCTAGGGCAAATCACAACACATTTCAAGAGTTTACAACGTCCTATAAAACTAACACAAGACATTTCAAAAAAGTATTTCGAATTATATATAGTGGAACTCCGATCAACCGTTCTTGCATTAATTGAACGCATCAGTTTCAAAACCTACCTAAATCCAAAAACCAAAATTCTTGGCAAAGTGAAAAAAACTGCTGTGGGCTTTTTGAATGAGTAGGTTTTGAGAATGAAGACGTTTTTTAAAGTGCGTTTTCTCTGTATTTATAGAGGTTTTGACATTGAAAAACATATTGAAATATAGAACAAGTAAGCATCAAAATTTGAAAAAAAAAAACAAAAATGGTCTTTAGGTATTTTTTGAAACTGAGATCCTCAATTGTTTTGCCGCATGGATCGTTTATTTGTATAGTCCCGGTCAAACACCCATAAGAACAATGTTAAATAATCACGAATTAATCGCTCTCCGATTATACGGTTTCCTCGATCTAAATATTATGGTCCCGTCACAAATATTATCCCGATTGACCGTTTTTGCTGAATATTTTTAACATTTCGCTTATAAATATGTAGTCTAGCCTCGCATCTCGTTTAGCGATTTTTTCTAACTCACAACTAAAATATCAAAGTAAATACAACAAGAACTCTACCTATGAAGCTAAAAACAATTCAAGGCGTTGAAAAAAGAGTATTTATTAAAATTCAAGTGCCAAACTGCAAAAAAGTGAAAGTAAATAGTTTTTTTTTTTAATTAAACGTTTATTATTTGAAGATTGCCCGCATTATCGGTTTCCCTCATTATTCGTCTGTTTATTACGGTCCTTTGAGAAACGTACAATCGGAGTTTGGCTGTAACTGTTTACACAATATGTACAACAAAACATTGAAGAATTATTAAAAGGACATTCCTGGAAAAACACCATACAAGAACTGTGTGAAGACGTAGCCAGTGGTAGTGGAAAATATGTTAATGCCTTATTGAATTAAGTAAGACAACACTAACATGAATTTATCTGCAAGTTTATTAGACATTCAACACGTCATAAATGTTGAAATTGTAAAATTTTCGAAAAATAATATGTTAAGTAGCATTTCAACTGACGTCAACAAGTTGAAATATAAAATCAATCTTACGTCGTTAACCCTCTGATGAGTATAGCCGAACTGTGCGGCGAAACATTTAGTCATCAATTGCCATATTCATACTTTTTATTCAGATATGGATACTAGACACATATCACTGTTATTTGGCTGTTACATTATTTTTATTACGTGTTTTAAACGAATAATTTTTTTTTTCAAACGGTTAACATTTATTTGTAAACAAATCGGCATTCATATAATATTGCGCGAAAAAATTAATTTCGGGTCGATTCCCTTACGGGAATCGATGTCAGTAGAGCGTCACATGTAAACAGATGAAATCAAAAAATGATCTAGACGCAAATTCGAAGAAATAGCTTCTAAAACAATATATTTAAAAGTCATTATAAAATGTTATACTTAAAAAAAAATATGCGTTTTTAAGAATTGCAAAATACACCTTGACTTTTGTTTTGCGGTAGATGTGTTACGCGGAAAATCGAACAAAAAAGCTATGACTTACATAGAAAAAGTAAAGATGCGTTCCGTGGATTTTAAAAACAGCATATCTTTGAAACAGCTTTATAAAAAAGTATCCAAAAGCGCACGAAAGAAGTCGATAAAAAAAATGAAAACAATTAAGCATACAAAATAATTTAAAATATTTATTTTATTAAAAAATAACATTTTAAGGATGTCTAGAATCTGGCGTCTGGCATCTGGCATCTCTAATGCCATACATCCACTACAGAAATAATAATTATTTTAATTACAAACTATCATCGCTGTTTGATAATATTCGTTGCTATTTACGATACGATTCAAAATCGCTCTCTTCTTCGAAAGAAATAGTATTCGCAGTTATAGGAATCAGTGTCATCTCAGCATTGTTCTGTGTATGTCTCTTTTTACCAATATATGATCTAGTGATCAAAGATTTTTTGGATTTTGCTGCGTTGTGTTGGCATCAGTCCGCTTTCTTAATGAAACTAAGCCATTTGAACATCCACACTACGCATACAATATGAATATGGGAACATAGTACATATGTACAAGGACGCACGTGCCAAGATCACATTGTAATACACAGGTGAAATACTGGATGTTGCTCGTAGAGTATGTGAACGACGCCCTGTTAATTACGTTATTACATGTAAATGCATAAAAAACCGCATAACTTTGAAATCACACAAAAAGAGGTTTGAGTGTACTCTGTTATGAAAAACTTTATTCAAGCATCGAGAGAGTGAAATGAAAGCATTCAAAAAAAACACTGTAATGATAAATTGACGAATGAAAACTATTTAAAGTTTTTTAAACAAAAATATCAGAAAAAAATCATGTGTGCAGCTTTTATGAATCTTATAGTAAAATCGATCCACATTTAAGTGCGCAAAAGACCGAAGAAACATTGTGAGCACGAATACGTTGGGCTTTTACATAAATTTCCTTTTTCTTACAAAAAAAACTCAAGAAGTTTGCAACCAATTCACAATACATTTATAATTTAAACCAGGGATGCCCAACTGAAATCATATGGTGGGCCAAATAAAATAATACATGTCTCTGATGGGCCACACATAAATACATTGAACCGTAATAATAATGTAACATTAATATTAATATAATCTGACCACTAGAGCGAGATAGCAACATGCGCGTGCCCAGCTAGCTGTCTTGCTCAGTAGGCTACCGCTGTATCCCAAACACTTACGTAGTCAACAAAAGATCATGGTCTGTATATTTAAGGATCTATCATTTTTGGAGGTCTTTAGAAATTGGCATTTCTAAAAATGAATGTCTGGCGGCGGAATGCGACACCCAGGCACGGTCACAAATTTAGTATTACATACATATTTTTATGTATAATATCGATAAAAAATGCAAAATTTATAGAAAGTTTAAAACCTCGAAATGACCATACAGAACCTTCATTAGGGCCGCATGTGACCTGCGGGTCAAGGTTTGGGTATGTCTGATTTAAACATTTGCTTTTTTCTAAGCAAAAAGACTATAGCACTCGCGAAATAACATATAAAATATAGAATAAAACAATTATTTTAATATGAAAAATATTAGAATGACTATTTAATATGTACGGAAAAGAGAAGATTTTTGTTACTCGACACGAACCTATTTATACAAATGAGCAATAAAATTATAATCCGGAACAACTATGAACCGGATTAAACGTCATTTTTTTTATTCCATTGAAAGTTGCCGAAACTATTTGTTAATTAATGCACAAATGCAAAATCACATCATATACCAAAAAACATAGGTGGGCCGAGATTTCGATTTTGAAAATACAAAAAAAAAGCGTTATTCAATTATGAAAAATCAGCTTTAATCGAAATCATCTATCTATGACAGTGCTTCTCAACCTTTTTCATGACACGGACCGCTGATTTTTTTTTCATACTTTATCACAAAGAATGTTGAAAGAATGAAAAATTTCGCGGACCCAAGGTTGGGAAGTACTGATCAATAAAATAAAATTGTTCACAAAAAATTAAAATATTTTGCTAAAAGTTGTATCAATATTGACAGAACCAGAATGCATTTCAAAGATGTTTTACCGGTAGAAGAAACCGTATATTATTTATGAAAATAATCCGATAAATTGTGATATATTTTAAATAAAATACAAAACAAACAATCTTGATTTACTCGCCGAGTATTGCAATTTATTAACAATAAATAAACTTAAAGAGAAATAAATATAAGATATCTACGAAATTTATGGACTGTTTTTATTGTTCTGGGTGCAGTCTTCTGAAAATTTGTGTCATTTTTATGAACATATGATAAAACTTTTTTTTTTAATAAAAAATAATTTCATTGTAAATACAATACAATAATGTAAATATACAATTTTAAATAATTAATGTGACCGGTTAGGTGAAGGATAACTGGTCCTGATAAATTATTCAATTGTGGAATGAGAACAAAATATTTTTGAAATCAGTAAACAAATAATATTGTATAAATTCAGTCTCTTTCTACAAAGAATTGAATGATACCATCTTAAACGTGATGGTGATTTAAATTATTCAAATGACCCACGAAACATATTTAATTTGTAAGCAAATAATATTTACCAAGAATTATTGAAGGATAATCGATATGTGCACATTATAATATTAAAATAAAATGCATCCGAAAAATAATAAATAAAAATGTATAAAAAGATTTTCGGACCAAGTTCGGATAATCACTATATTATATAAATTGGCACCATAGCAATCTTTTTTTTTTCATTTTACAGGAGGACTTTCAAATGGCTTACAAAAAACCTAGCACCGTGCGGTACGTCGCTTTGTGTCTGTTACTGCTTATAGGCCAAAGCACTTCTCAGATTTCAAATATACTATATTCGTTGGGTGCATTTCTACGCGACGGAGAATACCAACAAGAAAGAGAGACGGAAGACCAGAAGAACATCTTCAGAGAGTATGACTTTATAATAATTGGAGCTGGAACCGCAGGATGCACATTAGCTAATCGTTTAACGGAAATTCCAGAGTGGAAAGTGTTGCTAATCGAAGCAGGGAGCAAAGAAAATTTCGTCATGGACATTCCGATGACAACAACTTTTCTACAGTTTTCAAAAGCGAATTGGAAATACAAGACGGTGCCTTCGGATACATCATGTTTAGGATTTGACAAAAAACAGTGTAACTGGCCTAGAGGAAAGGTAATGGGAGGATCCAGTGTTTTGAATAACATGATTTATGCGCGAGGAAACCGCAAAGATTATGACAGATGGGCTCAACTTGGCAACAACGGTTGGAGTTGGGACGAAGTACTTCCGTATTTCAAAAAAATAGAAAATATTCAAGTGCCAGGATTGCAAAACGATCGAGAATATCATGGCACTAAAGGATACTTGGGCGTGGCATATGCTCCGTATCGCACCGTAGTATCGCATGCTTGGGTGAAGTCGTCAGTAGAGGCAGGCCATAGAAAGAATGATTACAACGGAAAAACCCAAACAGGTACGTCACGTTTACAGTTATCAATGTTTAACGGTACTCGACACAGTTCTAACAGAGCGTATTTGATACCAATAAGGAACAGAAAAAATTTACATGTCATAAAAAACAGCATGGTCACAAAACTGCTGATAGACGCAAATAAAAGAGTAACTGGGGTAGAATTTTCAAGGGCCAATCAGAAACATCAAATATTTGCCAGAAGAGAAGTGATCCTTTCAGCAGGCGCCATCAATTCTCCACAGATCTTGATGCTTTCAGGAATCGGACCAGAGGCCGAATTGAAGAGGATGAGTATACCAATTGTCCAAAATTTGATGGTCGGGTACAACTTAATGGATCACATTGCCACGGGTGGATTCACTTTTACGATTGACCGTCAAAATATATCATACGCAACGGGTCAAATTCTGCGAACACCATCAATTTTGTTCCAGTGGATGAATGATAGAAGTGGGCCACTGACATTGCCTGGTGGCGTCGAGTCTGTCACTTTTATCGATCTACAAAATCCAAACGCCGTAGATGGTTGGCCGGACGTTGAACTTTTACAAATCGGTGGTTCATTAAACGGAGATGTCACATTTAGAAGGAACTTTGGCATCACGGAAAAGATTTTTGATCAAGTATATAAAAAACTAGGAGACCAACAAGCATTTATGGTATTCCCAATGGTTATGAGACCAAAGTCAAGAGGAAGAGTAATCTTAAAGAATAAAAACCCATTCTCGTATCCGCTAATCCATGCGAATTATTTGGACCATCAATATGATGTGGACACTGTGGTAGCAGCAATTAGAGAAACTATCAAAATAACACAACAACCGTCGTTCAAGCGAATAGGTGCAAAATTATATGACGTACCGATACCGGCTTGTGAGAAGTATGGGTTCGGGTCTGACCGTTATTGGGAATGTCACTCCAGATTTTTCACTTTCACGGTTTACCACCAATGCGGAACGTGCAAGATGGGACCACCGGAAGACAAAACAGCAGTAGTCGATTCAAAGTTAAGGGTTTATGGAGTAAGCGGTTTAAGAGTTATAGATGCTAGCATAATGCCAGAAATTATTTCTGGCCATACTAATTCTCCCACATACATGATAGCTGAGAAAGCAGCTGATATGATAAAGGAAGATTGGGGAAAACCAATACAACCATTTGAATAAACAACAATAATACGTTATGGATTACGTATTTTGAACAACATCATATGATTGGTGACAAATACTAAAAATAATTATACATATATATATATATATATATATATATATATAAATCACTTTTAGGGTGTTCATTGTCAATACTTGGTGGAAAGGCATTATATTAATAAAAACACAATATTCCTTTGTATGTTTCAACAGACAAACCCAAAGCATTCTAAAAAAAGTAAATAGAATAAATTAAATGAAATGGGCCCACAACATCTAAATTAGAAAAAATATATATATATTTAACCTTAGATGAAAGGGAGATTGGAGCTCGGCTCCACAGTTCCCCGTATAAAGATGAAATGACACTGATGATGATGATCCTTTGTATGTAGTTCATTCCACTTTATTTAATAGGTCAGGACCGGTTTCGCTCATTTCGAGCATTGTCAACTGATAATAAATATAATTTAACAATGCTATTTATACAAAAATGAAAAGTTGTAAACAACAATTGGCATGGAAAAGAAATTACCAATTACATTATAAGTGGTTCTAAAATAACACAAAATTAAAATGTATACTGATAAAATTTTGATTCGATTTTACAACTCAATACTGCAAATATTCAATCTAAATAAAATAAAAAGACAAAGATTGCATAAGTTTTATAAATACAACATGTTTACTACAATACAGACGTTTTAGTTCATTTGTACACATAATCCTTTTTTGCACAACTACAAAGTTAAAGATATGGCAACCCACGTACAGTGCTCGCGATCCGATTAGGACCAACCTTTAACTCACTGTGGAAAGTCTGGAACTCGTTCACGGTCAGAAACAAGTGCCACCTGTTCGACGCGTTCGTATTGACAGTGCTGCTTTACGGTTGTGAGTCCTGGCACATTACATAAGCACAAAACAACCGAAAACTGTGCTTTTAAGACAGATGCATGCGAAAAATACTACGGCGAAGTCGTTTTAACTTATTAAATTTGAAATTATTTAAGATTTTTTTCATCCAAATACTACCAAATGAATTGTGCGTAAGATGAATTGTGCGTAAGATGAATTGTGCTATACTGAAACATTTGAAATGTTTTTATTATAATTATACTGTAATAAATAATTAAGGTGTAAACATATTTTAGTGTAAATATAATATTATTATAGATTTTCGGTAAACATTATTCTTTTATAGTTTAGTATAGCTTGATAATTGAATGTAATATTAAGATATCAATACAAGATGAGATTACTATAATCAGTTATCACAAACTATGTCCTATACAAAATATGTAACAATAATACTTCAATAAATTTAAGTTTTTTTTTATTGAAACAAACATTTTCTATTATTAATTAGACGTCGCTGTGGACAGTCTCACTCACCTCTAGAACACTCGATGGTGTAAGAGAAATATATTTATCAGCAAAATTATGATTTGCTTAAATCTCAATGTGATTCCACGTGTCACCCTGTATAGCGAATAAAACATTTCTCTATTCATTCAGTTTCAAACAATACTTCAGGGCGGTTCACCTGGCATCATTATTTTCTTTCTCCCTCTACAATCTACATTGAGGCTCCATGTTTTATTCCGAAAATTTTTAGAAGCGAAAATCAAAAACGTTTTATTTTTCATAAATAGATGTCGCTGTAAACATTTTCATTCAAACAGTATGTTACAACGCGTAGACAATTTTATTTTGAAGTGGAAGAAAATAATTATGAGCACACGAGAGGTTATACAATTATAAATCAACTTCGAAAATGGGGCTGGCCCCAGACGTTTATTTTCTTGAATAAATGCATACATTTCATCCAACCCGATGCCCTTCGAAACGTTTTCAATCGACCACCAAAAACAAGTCTACCGTTTCAGAATGTAATAAAAAAAAATTCGAAATTAAATTTCATATTTTCATTCATATTTTGATTAGTAAGACAAAAATGTTATGAAGAAACAGAAAAAAAAAATGGCTCTATAATTGGCATTTATATCAAAAGTTTTTATTTTTATTTTTAGTACACTTACGTCATTGAAATGAATTTTTATTATTTAAAGAAAGAACTTTTCTACATTGATGTGGGATAGGTTTTCCTTATTATACGTCTATTCTACGAAATATTCTAGTCAAGTATCGTAAAAGTGAAGTAACCTCAGTTAATACACATTGCAATAGTGTTATCTCCGTAAAATAAAAATATACAATCCACAAAAACACCAAGTTTATACGTGATTGTACATGTCCAAGAAAAAAGTTTTACTATTTCACTAGATGGCTCACTCCACCTATCAAGGACCCGTATTATGTCTGAAATGTAAGTATACAAAACAGTTAGCAAATGAAATGAATCAAGAATTTTAATACATTATAATAATTTGCCATTAGGGTTTGCAATTTACAGCAGGGACGTTCCGAGGGCATAGGCGAGCAGGCAGTTGCCTGGGGGCGGCAAGTTCAAGGGAGCGGCAAACGACCACAGTTTTTTTTAAATGACTAAATATTTTTGACACACGAATTTAGTTTAAAATAAAAATTATGCCTCAATGTCTTTGATAGCAAAAAGTGCTGACAAAAAACATTTTCAATGGTAATAATACTATGACTGACGGGTAAACAGTAGTTAAATTTATCGTGAAAATCTTCTTTAAATGTGACATTTACCAATCTCAGCACTGTAGGCGGCAGATAAGGTAATTTCAAAAAAATATTTAGAAAAACAGTAAGAGCGCTATTTTAAACTCTGCCTAGGGGCGGCACATAGCCTAGGAACGTCACTGATTTACAGTCTAATTTTAATAACCGCTAAATGAAAAAAATAGACTATACGGTAAATGACTTTTTGGTATAAATTGGGACCTAGATTGAAACGAAAATAGTTTGAAAAATGTCATATAAATACATAAATATATGTAATTTAAGATTTCGATTTCGACAGCTCGTGATAATATAAGCCAATACCTTAAAGCAATGATGCACAAACCGCGGCCCGAAATGGCATTTGTTGCGGCCCAAAATAACAAGTACTTCATCACCAAATTTTCCATTGAATATCTGTGTTTGATATGTGAAAAAATTATGCCGTAACAAAGGTTAATAATTTGAATCGTCACAGATAGAAAATTTAATACTATTCTTAATTATTTAATATGACTATATTTTCACGAGTATACATTTGCGCCCGTAATTCATCTTTTTACAATGAGTACCGTCTGTGGTGCATGTTAAGTCTGTTTTCAGATTATCGTTTTTGTTACATTACCATATTATTTGTTTTAATGAGAAAATAATATTTCAATCTCCGGTTTATATTTATTATATAGTATTTTAAATTTAGACACCTGAAGTGCATTTATTTGACCGAGTAACAGTCGGTAATAAAATTTATGACTGGGAAACGTGCAATTCAACGAATTTAATAAATGAACTGTATTTAAATAAGTTTTAGAGCAACATTATATCACATGATTTTGCGCAGGGTCATCACTTCTTTAAGGGGGTATTCTAGTCTAGAAGCACGAGTTTCGGGTGTTTTTTCGAGCTCTATAAAAATAAACTAAGACAATTTTTCTTTTTCATTTTTTACCATTCGTTCCTTTATATTTTAAAAATACATAAAAAATAAATAAATTCAAAACTCAAAAACCCAAAAAAGATGGTGTTCTGGTGTACAGGATTTTTAATAAATAAAAATGTCGCTATCGCCTCTACCTCGGAGAAGTCAAAAAAAATCTTAACAAAATGGCAGCCGTTTGAAAAAAAAACACATAAACAGTTAAAAAAATTTAAAAATAGTTAAAAAAAAATATATGAAAAATTCCTTTGAGGACATACTCTCAAATTTCTAAAATTAGAAAAATTTATAAAACAAAGAATCGATTTTTTCAAATTTCTAGACTAGAATACCCCTTTAAACGTAGGGTCACCATTTATAACTTTTAAAAAATCGCGTAACAACGAGGAAATCGCGTAAAAAAGTAAAGATGACAATTCGAGTAAAATCAAAATCGCGTAAAAAAAGGATTGGGTGTATATCATTATTTTTCAACACTTTTACTCTCTGCGGCCCGCGAAAGATTAGAAAATGGGTAAAATGGCCCTTCGTTCAGAAAGCTTGTGCTTCACTGCCTTAAAGTAACTACTCAATGATACATTTATTTCTTATATAAACACGAACATTCATTTACTAGGCGTCAGCTCAAGTTCATCCGTGCACTTGAACCCGGGTCGTTAGTGACAAAATCTGTGCGAATGTACATAATTTGAACGATTCAAATTTAATAAATATATGTATTTTATGTTTTTACTGAGATGTGAAAATGAGTGATGAAATATTCACTGATATGCCACTTCGATCATGGTCAATTTGTGGGAAGTTAATGATATTAATTTCGTATTAGTTAATTCTGTTATCCTTATTGATGTATTTTATACATAAAATATGTGGTTTTTGATTTTTTTTTTATTTATTCAAATGTATACATATCTGTCCTTAATTCGCGATAAAATACGAGTCGGTAATTACCGGAGGTCAATTTTTTTAGATTTACCGGTTTACCGATAATGCAAGCCCTATTTGTCATAGATAAATCACAGTGGCGGTTTTTGAACTAAAATCTTGGGTGGGCTAGAGAAACGTTTAGCATTATATACCATTTACGGAATTGTGTATGTTTCTTCACCTTATACATTAATCTACAAGCAAATTAACAAATATTACGACACTACTTCTAAGCATAAATTATTGTTTATTAAAATCAAAGCTTATGTAAGTAAGAAATAATAGAATAGTAAAAACTGGACCTCAAATTCGTCTCCTTCAAAGTGAACTAACATGTACAAAAAGCCGTACGGAGGAACTATCATAAAATTTCATACAATACAACGAGATTGGTATTTGTGTTTGTATGTATGGGCTAATCTAATGTAGCCCCTGAAGTCTGACAGCAGCCTGAAACTTTGAAGCACAGTCGTGCACGTTTTTTTTCTACACATTTTGGGTGAAAAATGCAGGTCGGGCTAAGCCCACCTAGCCCAGTAGCTAGAACTTCCACTGATAAATTATATCACAGTATCTACTATTTTCAATGGATTTGGTGGTAACTTGGTGTGTTATAAAATTTAACAGGTATTTCGTGATTTTTAAAAAGGCGAATTTAATTGTCTACATTTTTTAAAGGAAACATTTGTAAATAAAATTTGAAATAAGATATGCAGATTACTCTAATTGAATCTATTTCCAGTTAGATTTCCCGTAGCTAATGTAAGTAGTTAGTTTGTAATTAGTACCATAACAGTTTGTATCTTACTCGCTTCCCGCGTCTAGAAGAAAAGGAAAAGTCCCGACTTTTCTTTTGTAATTTGTAACTTAAGTATTAGAATCAATATTTAGTTTATCTGTTTCTCAAAGTTTCTCAAAGAGGCAAAACGCGTGCCACCATTCTGTAACACAAATGGAATAACAAAGCTATCAGATTTAATTTTATATTAAAACTGATAACTCTCCATTTTCTGATTTTTAGCATTTTCTAATTTTGTCAATGTTAATGTGTGAATTTGATCTGATGAGGTCAGCAGCTTTTTCCGTGCCGATTATAATTGAGAATTTGTATGATGACCGTTTGGCGTATTATCTACAAAAACAAGTAACTTAAGATTTTAAACGAAAAGATTCTTTACATTAAGACATCACCACAAAAGATTTTTACGACCGCCCAAACTACACCACTGATATTATTATCCCATGAAAAACTCAATACTAATCTGTAAACTGCAGAAACAAAATATCTTTTTCAGTTTTTTTTTTTTATTATTATTCTAAATTAACGTTGAATTTACATCAAGCACCTTCAGTCGAAATCTTAACATTAATAGCCGATAATGTTTGTAAAACGTCCGCAGTAATAAGGTACAGACCAATGATGACGATTTATTTTGGACAGCACATTTTTGAAATTTTGTTCTATCCAATGGAAGCGGCTTATTTTAAACAGCACGTGAATGTTCTGATATCGCCACGTTTGAAAATTCGATATTTCTTGGTGTAGAGCTAAAGTATAGTATCATCATAGATCATAATATTCGAATAATCAAAGACTTTAATTCGACTATTGCAAACTATGATTATAGGGCTATCGAAATGAATCGTTTGATCGTGTGAGTCGATGTGAGACTAATTTTTTGGAGCGGATTTGATCAATTGAATCATAATGATGAATCTTTTCACGTCTGACCTTGAAAATCTGTTAGAATTCTTTAATACATTAAGAATATTCAAATTATGATATGGATATATCATAGAATAATATTTTGCTTTTTTCATACACTTGGACAAAATGTGCAACTGATTTTTTATTGAAAAATTGGATTTGATCTTTTGATTTTTATTGGAAATAATTGTTAAATAATTTAAAATCCGAAAAATAATTGTTGGCAAACTTAAACATTATTCCAAAAATTAAGTAATTTACAAAATTTCTGCTACTACGAAAGATGATTGTTAGCAAACTTTAACATTATTCCAAAAATTAAATAATTTACGAAATTTCTGCTACTACGAAAAATGGTTGTTAGCAAACTTAATCATTATTCCAACAATTAAATAATTTACGTAATTTCTGCTACTACGAAAAATGGTTGTTAGCAAACATAAACTTTATTCCAAAAATTAAATAATTTACGAAATTTCTGCTACTATGAAAAATGATTGTTAGCAAACTTGAACATTATTTCAAATATTAAATAATTTACGAAATTTCTGCTTCTACGAAAAATGGTTGTTAGCAAACTTAAAAGTTATTCCAAAATATAATAATTTACGAAATTTCTGCTATTACGAAAAATGGTTGTTAGCAAACTTAAACATTATTCCAAATATTAAATAATTTACGAAATTTCTGCTACTATGAAAAATGATTGTTAGCAAACTTGAACATTATTCCCAAGATTTAATAATTTACAATTAAAAAACTGCAGGGCTGTCGATATATGCGCAAAATATAATAATTTAAGAAATTTCTGCTATTACGAAAAATGGTTGTTAGCAAACTTAAACATTATTCCAAAAATTAAGTAATTTACAAAATTTCTGCTACTACGAAAGATGATTGTTAGCAAACTTTAACATTATTCCAAAAATTAAATAATTTACGAAATTTCTGCTACTACGAAAAATGGTTGTTAGCAAACTTAATCATTATTCCAAAAATTAAATAATTTACGAAATTTCTGCTACTATGAAAAATGATTGTTAGCAAACTTGAACATTATTTCAAATATTAAATAATTTACGAAATTTCTGCTTCTACGAAAAATGGTTGTTAGCAAACTTAAAAGTTATTCCAAAATATAATAATTTACGAAATTTCTGCTATTACGAAAAATGGTTGTTAGCAAACTTAAACATTATTCCAAATATTAAATAATTTACGAAATTTCTGCTACTATGAAAAATGATTGTTAGCAAACTTGAACATTATTCCCAAGATTTAATAATTTACAATTAAAAAACTGCAGGGCTGTCGATATATGCGCAAAATTAAATAATTTACGAAATTTCTGCTCCTACGAAAAATGGTTGTTAGCAAACTTAAACATTATTCCAAAAAATCAATAATTTACGAAATTTCTGCTACTACGAAAAATGGTTGTTAGCAAATTTAAACATTATTCCAAAAATTCAATAATTTCAATAATTTACGAAATTTCTGCTACTACGAAAAATGGTTGTTAGCAAACTTGAACATTATTCCAAAAATTCAATAATTTCAATAATTTACGAAATTTCTGCTACTACGAAAAATGGTTGTTAGCAAACTTGAACATTATTCCAAAAATTCAATAATTTACGAAATTTCTGCTACTATGAAAAATGATTGTTAGCAAACTTGAACATTATTTCAAATATTAAATAATTTACGAAATTTCTGCTTCTACGAAAAATGGTTGTTAGCAAACTTAAAAGTTATTCCAAAATATAATAATTTACGAAATTTCTGCTATTACGAAAAATGGTTGTTAGCAAACTTAAACATTATTCCAAATATTAAATAATTTACGAAATTTCTGCTACTATTAAAAATGATTGTTAGCAAACTTGAACATTATTCCCAAGATTTAATAATTTACAATTAAAAAACTGCAGGGCTGTCGATATATGCGCAAAATTAAATAATTTACGAAATTTCTGCTCCTACGAAAAATGGTTGTTAGCAAACTTGAACATTATTCCAAATATTAAATAATTTACGAAATTTCTGCTCCTACGAAAAATGGTTGTTAGCAAACTTGAACATTATTCCAAATATCAAATAATTTACGAAATTTCTGCTCCTACGAAAAATGGTTGTTAGCAAACTTAAACTTTATTCCAAAAATTGAATATTTTACGAAATTTATGCTACTACGAAAAATGGTTGTTAGCAAACTTAAAAATTATTCCAAAAATTAAATATTTTACGAAATTTATGCTACTACGAAAAATGGTTGTTAGCAAACTTGAACATTATTCCAAATATTACATAATTTACGAAATTTCTGCTCCTACGAAAAATGGTTGTTAGCAAACTTGAACATTATTCCAAATATTAAATAATTTACGAAATTTCTGCTTCTACGAAAAATGGTTGTTAGCAAACTTGAACATTATTCCAAAAATTCAATAATTTACAAAATTTCTGCTACTACGAAAAATGATTGTTAGCAAACTTAAACATTATTCCAAAAATTCATTAATTTACGAAATTTCTGCTACTACGAAAAATGGTTGTTAGCAAACTTAAACATTATTCCAAAAATTGAATATTTTACGAAATTTATGCTTCTACGAAAAATGGTTGTTAGCAAACTTAAACATTATTCCAAAAATTAAATATTTGACGAAATTTCTGCTACTACGAAAAATGGTTGTTAGCAAACTTAAATATTATTCCAAAAATTAAATAATTTACGAAATTTCGTCTACTACGAAAAATGGTTGTTAGCAAACATAAACATTATTCCAAAAATTAAATAATTTACGAAATTTCTGCTAACTATAAAAATAAAATAAAATAAATAAAAATAAAATAAAATAAAATGAAATAAAATTAAATTAAATTAAATAAAATAAAATAAAATAAAATAAAATATAATAAAATAAAATAAAATAAAATAAAATTAAATTAAATTAAATTAAATTAAATTAAATTAAATTAAATTAAATAAAATAAAATAAAATAAAATAAAATAAAATTAAATTAAATTAAATTAAATACTATGCAACAAAAATCTCACGTTGCTGGGCAACGGGCTTACAGCTAGTTTTAAATTATATCAAACTAAGGTTCTTTTGTGCCATGCCTTGGAAACACAATAAGACGGAGACCAGAAAACCTTGGATACCGGCTGTCGACCCTAAGCAGCGTCTCGTGCAATTTATGATTTATTTAATAAACTATATAAGGATCAATATGCAAATTAAATGACGAAACTATTTAACAAACAGAAAATATATTAAACCTTAATTAAAATATACTTCACGAATTCTTTCAAATAGCAATAGAAACTATAGACATCTGTTATTATAAAAATAAACTAAACGAAACTAGTATTGTAATACGACCAAAGATGTCACTTACCATACAATGAAATACTTCATATAATTATTTAAGATTTGAAATTCAGATCGTCTATTGTTCAATCTATATGAGGGTGAGTCAACTATTGTTGAGTATATATAGTGGTCTACACCAGCGTTTCCCAAATGATGGGTAGCGACAAGCAAAATGCCGGGTCGCCAATTTCCTAGAGTAAATCTGTATATTTACTACATAATTTCGTAATAAGCGTAGATGACGCAACGCTGTGTATGGTCAAAAATAGTCGGGTTCAAAGAACTCAATTTGTGGTCCAGTCGTATAGAAGCAGGAATTACAAAAAGAGTATAACATTAGTTCCACACCGGCTGAGATATCAGCTGCTATCAAGGAACATCTGTTAGTATTGGAGACCAGCCTGGAGAAATATTTTCCCACCGGCCATCAACAGTAACAAAGCATGGATAAGGAATCCTTTAACAGTGAAAGTAGAATCCGAGACAGTATTGCAGGATTCAGATATTAATTCAATAATTGAACTCTCGTGTGATACGACACTCAAAGACATCTTCGACAGGATACCACGGATGGATTTCTAGCTATCTTGTCGTCAAGAATATCCAGTTTTATCACAAAAGGTGATAAAATTTCGAATGCATTTTGTCACAACTTCAAGTGTGAAGCAGGCTTTTCAACATTGGTTTTCTTAAAAAATAAATTTAGAAACCGATCGGCAGTCAAATCGGATCTAAGAATAAAGCTTTTATTTTACCTATAGGCCGGTAGTATAGGCCATAACAAATTTAGTGGGTCACGAAGGAGAAATTTTAAAATAAACAGGTCGCGGAAAAAATAGTTTGGGAAACGCTGGTCAACAAGTGGTTCGTAGGGACCCCCAGGGGTCCACGAAACCACTGAAGGGGTCCGTGACAAATTAAAAGTCATTTGGGGGTGCGTGGACAACGTCAGGGGGTCCGCGGAAGAATACATATAACAAATATTCCTGACACCTTGTTTACTATAACGAAATTTATAATAAATTAAATGGTTACAATTTTCACGTCCTGAGTAAAATGGTAAAATGCAATTATAGTATTATAGTTTTAAAGTTCATTCAATAAATGTTCCTTGTTAAAAATATATCATTTAAATTGAGGTCAATTCACAGGTCCATAAATATCATTAGGGTATCCAATCCCGGAGCCTTTTTGCGATCTCGAGATTTCGGGATTGACCGATTTTTCCCGGGATTGGACACTTAACATGATATCGTGTATAAATTGAGAATACTTTTGGTGTCATGGAATTTTCAAACTATTCAAAAACCCAGGAATTTGCCGAATAGCCCAAAATGTTTTGTAGCTCTCCCAAGAATTCAAAGTCTCAAAGCTCAGCAATTTTCAAATCTATAATCCTATAAAATGAATAAATCCTTGCTAAAACGGAATTGCTAAAAAAATATCAATCCCGGAACCCGGAACGGGACAGGAATCACAAAATTGGATGGGATCCAGGGATTGGAACGCCTAATAAACATCTGTAGCTGTATTATCTGATTATTTACATAGGAGGTCCCAGGCGCAATACAATTTGGAGGCCCTGTTATTATTATTATACAGCCAAGTATGTTGTAGTCGGAATTGTTGTCATCCATGTAAGAGATTTCACATACGAGTGCCAGATTGAGAAGAAACGACAAAGCCTAGGTTATAGATTATAAATTTGTATTGAAGTAAAACTATCAACAAGTCGTAATAAGATGTCTTGGACACTGTAAGAAAGCCGACGACAGGTTGTGAGTGAAAAGCATTACAGTGAAATAATTGAAAACCAACCTAAACGCATTATTTATTCTGGAAAATGTAATAAACGTTAACATAACTAAATGCATTGATATTAAATAAGATATTTTTAGTTTTTATTGAATATTGATAGCTAATTAAATGTTGAAATAGTACCTGTCAAATAAGAGAATTGTTAGAGAAGGCACTGTTTTCAAAAAACTAACGCTTTTCAAAAAACAAGTTTTTTTTCAAGTCGGTAACCCGATTTCAAATATAAGAATTAATTAAAAAAAAAAAGCACACAATGTTCCTTTGTACTACTTCCACTTTTATTTAAAAAGATCAGAACAGATTTCGCTCATGACGATCGATCATTATCAAGTGATAATAAAATACAATTTTACAGTGTTATTTATACAAAACAAAATGAAATAAAAAAAGGTGTAATAAGCAATTGATATTGAAAATCATTTACAAAATATGAATAAGAGACACTAAATTTACTCAAATAAAAATGTTAAATACCTCTAAAATGTAAAATCATAAAAGATTAATTAGACAAAAGTTGAGACTAATGGTAATGGAGACGAACATAATTATGATCTCGGAAACTTTTACAACGTAATCTTTAATGATACATTTAAAAGAAATAACTAAATGCTGATTTAACTGCTTCCAGGTAATTCATTTGACTTTTACAAAATCAACAGCCATCAGTATTCTGAAAAAGGATTTTAAAAAACATATCAATACCGACAAATAAAGAACAAATCCGGCTCCAAATATTTTTTTCAATCATCTTTAATTAGTCTAGCATGCAGTGGCACCACTATGAACTATTGTGGTGTGAATACACATTATTAAATAAATATATTTTTTAATGTATCTATGTCGTAAAATTTTTCACTTCGTCTTTATAATCGATAACTAAAAGGAGAATATTTAAAAAACTTCCACTAGTAAAAAAAATATTAATAGACACGATTGACAACCAGCCTTTCAACAGCCCGCGTACAGCAACAAATATAGTAACAATATAAACAAATAAAATAGTTTTTTTTATGGATAGTTTGTACACTAAGCATACGAAGTTTACTTTTATCAGGCATTTTATTTAAATTACTATTTTTTTGTTTTGCTTCGACAACCGATTTGAACAGTGTTTAAGGAAATATTGTAATTCGAAAAATTTAATACAAGACCAATGTGATTTGTATCCAAATCTGCCATGACTCTGATGGAACCCTGATCAGCGCGGGACAGGTCGTCGAGGGGGTCAGATACCTCGTCAATAAATATCCCGTAAGACGGTAGTACAAAAAAGGAGCTCACCATCCGTCTAAGAATGGCTGAAGCCACATTTAACTCAATGCGGACTGTCTGGGACATACAGCTGTATGTACACGATTAAAACTATGTTCCGCAGAAGACCGGTGTTTCACAAAACCAGCCATTTAGGCATCTTCTTCTTCATATTAAAAGGCAAGTGATGATTAATCTCTACTGATGTTTATGGCGTCAAGTATCTAGATTTGAATCATCAAGAGCTCCATTTACTCATATGTTTGTGGAATATGTTCTAAAAATAATAACGTAATAAAAAAAGTGTTTTAATATATTGTTTTCATATATGTTTACTATTATGAATTACCTTACATAAAAAGGTAATTTCGTTTTCCGTTAAAATTTCCGGATTTGGGAAGTGTTCCATCGCAGAAAAGGTTTGGGGAACCCTGGTCTGAGCAGACAACGCAGAAACGGAGAAGAGTTGTGCGAATCACGCATATCGGCTGTTATCCTACAAGACCAGTGAAACAGTACAGATAGTCATGGCGTAAGTCAGGTTTTCAGAAGAAAAAAAACTTGCTGACCATGCAAAGGACAACCACTTCATGCTTAATCGTCCTGTTCTTAACCACTACGATGATGCAAAAAGTGCAAAAGATATGTTAAGTTTATGAAATCTGGCCCTGAAATCTGACAACTCAAAAAGAAGTCACATTATAAACAATTTACATTTATTGCATTCCTGAATATTATATTTTTTACCTTTAAAGTTTCACTGTCAATAATTGGTAGAAAGTTATTGTATGAAAAAATAATAACACTCTTTTGCAATAACCATTCAATTATTAATTATATTCAGGCCCGGTTTAGCTCATCACGATCATTTTTATCAATAGCGTAACAAACAAATGGTAGTAGAAATATGATTATATTAATAAAAACACAATATACGTTTGCACTTTATTTCCACTTTATTTAAAAAGGTCGGGACCGGTTTCGCTCATGGCGAGCATTGTCAACTTATTGAACAACATATAAACAACAAAATATAATTTAACCAATAGATATCGACTGTGGAAAGGAAAAAGGACGTAACCCACACATATCAAATTTTACAGGAGGCGCTAAAAACGTGTTTTGATGATTTTGTGACATATGCAAATTATGAATTATACACAACCTTGAAGTGCACGGATACTTCTAAACTGGTGTTTAATTGACATAACCTAATATTAATTAAAAAATTGTCTCGGAAAAACCTTTATTTCAGTGTTTTTTCTTGGTTTTAATTTTTTACAAGGTCTTCTTTTTCAAACTTAAAAGCTAAATTTAGATACTTATTCGGCATTTTCAGTTTCCATCCTTTTGATAGAATGTGTGTCAAGTTGTATACCTTGTGATTATTGAAAAAAAGCTGTTTTGGAAAATTGAGGGTTACGTCCTTTTTCCTTTCCACAGTCGATATAAATTCTTGTTTAATTTAATTTGTGTTAGTTTAGAGTCACTTATTGATAATTTGTATTTTAATTTGTTAATTCCGATCAATGCCAATTGTTTATCACACATTTTCATTTGAATTTGTTTTGTACAAATAAAACTGTCAAATTTTATTTATTATCAGTTGACAATGCTCGCCAATTAGCGAAACTGGTTCTGATTTTGGTAACTAACAGTGGAAATAAGTACAAAAGAATATTGTGTTTTTTATTAATATAATGCAATTCCACAAGTATTGACAGTGAACACCCTAAAAATGGGAAATCAGTATGCTGAAAAAACGACGACAAATATCATTCAACCTTTTGGCTGCCATAGAAAAAAGTACGTCTGTACCCAGCACGCCGGCTATAATTTGTAATTATTAATTGAATTGATAATTGACGAGATATCTCGTGTGTGGCAGGCATCCAGTTAAGCAAATTATTCCTTAAATTTTGCGTTTTTTTTTCAATTTTGCGAGTTTATTCTCGGTTTTTTTCCGCCATTTTAATATTTCCAAGTTTTTTGCATCTCTAACCGGGACTCCAAGCTGTGAGATTCTTCATGGAAGCCAACGATGTTAACTCTCGCGGCTCGGAGACTAGAAAAATACTTAGCAGGCGATGGGGGTCTTTTTTGACCCCAGTGGTTTCCTCATTATTGGCCTTATTCTTATGAATTTCAAAAAAAAAAATAGTCTACGGGCTTTAAAATATCTCTCTGCATCTTTCCTCATACATTTTTTTATAAAAAATCGTGTTTTTTTAATAAATAGTCATATTTTAAGTTACGCGTAAAAAATACGTCCTTCCAGTACACATATGTAATCGCAACTGAAGCCAACCAATCATGGCAAATGCAATTTTACGAGCTGCCGCTTATCGCTCCTTCACATGTTGCCAGAACTTATATAAAATTAGGCATCGACGAAAGATATTGTGAATTTTTTGAGAATAGTATTTAAGGATACATAAATTATTATCTTTAACTTCGAACGCATCAATCCGTTTTTTGTTCTACGTTGAAGATCTTTTTTATTTATTTGAATTTTTTATTTAATTTTGTTCTAAGACCGTAATTTTGTTCAATGTAAAATATATATGCAAACTATTTTTTTCGCTTATAAAGAACATATTTATAAATTGTTTCGAAATAAATACCTACACACATATGAACATATTAAAAAACATAAAACCCTATACTTTTTAACAAAAAATATGATAGTGCTCAAAGCAAAATTTGCTGGAAAAGGTCAATGGTCAATTTATTAATTAAATTTAAAAAAAAAACTACATACCCGTCTAAATAGTTTTCTATAAGAAACATGATTTGCTTTAATATTTATTCATATAAAATACTGACATTTTTATTTAAAAATATATTATTTGGTGAAAAAGTATTTAGGCTATATGTAATAAAATATATTTAAGTATTAGAAAATTTATCCCACATATTGCATAATAGACCATCACAAATCATTTTTTTACACAGTTGTGTGTTTTTCATAAACAATCGTAAAAAATACTATTACGTGTATCATATTATATATTATGCTTTGCCCGCAATAATCATTCGAATGCAAAAGTTTCCCACAGAAATAATCTTGTAAATCATTTTTTTAATTAACGCCGATGTCAATAAACGAATGAGTTGCAGTTAAAATGCGTGTTAGTTTCCGTTCCGGGTCGTTTGTTTTTGGGTTTGAAACTCCATTTATCCATGAAGCCCGTATAAACATGAATATAGCATACGCATGTTTTATTGAAAAAATGTAAATATGTAAGATGTACATACATAATAATATAATAAAACCACAACCTGGCAATAGCAATTGCACTCATATTCGCAAAATAATCTGTGATTGGTTGTTTTAATTCGACGCCCAGTCAATTAGAATTTTTTCTAAGCACGGTGTTTCATAAATATTTCACCTTATAAGTAAAAGTTATTTAAGAAAATTTTCAGACTAATATTAATCAAAATAATAAAGCAGTTGTGTGTTTTTATATACGCTAACCAAATTAATGATAGCATAATCAAAGATACTCAAATTATGGTAGAGCTCCTTCCTTCCTATACATTTAGTTGATAAATATATATTTTTTTAATACACAAATGAAAGTAAATCAGAAAGGTTATAAAAAATAAACCATTTTAAAACTCGACAAGAAGTAATAATTTAAAAAATAAATATAATATGCTGAAATATTATGTTAAATTCAAACATTGATTTCAAACAGCTGAGTGTTTTATTACATATGAATGTAATAAAACATGATTTGTTTTCGTTGGGACTGCTTTTTCTTCCCCCTTTTTAACAAAGAATATCAGAAAGGAATGTATGTTTTTAAATCTAGCGATAAGGTTGTAATTAAAATTCTCCGAAATGGATTTTTGAGACATCACGGCTCTCATAAAATGAAGTTTATGTGACAGAAGAATTATGAAAATAAATTGACTTACCAGAATTGCATACGTTTAAATGGAATACTAATTCTTTCGAGATTTTATAAAAAAATGTTTGTTTATTCGTTAACATGAGTAGGTAAATACTTTAAAAAAGGAGTACATATGAAATATAATTACCTATACAACATACGTTTTAATGATTGATTTTTTATCAGTAAAGTATCGTTACGGTATATTACGTTTTTACCTTTTAGTATCCTATAGTTATTTTTCCTTTGAACAATTAGTTAGCTTAGTAGAATATTAATAAATATAAATGGGAATTAGTACAAATTTATATTTTATTTTTTTGAATATTTTATTTTACTAATACTAAATTTTTATACTGCGTTCATCGAAATCATTTGAGAATGTTCGCAATAAACGAAACCAGTGTTTATTACTGGATTTTTATAATGTTAGTAACGGATTGTTTACATATTAAAAGAAGGCGAATTATAACATATACATGTTAGAAGTATTACAATACATGACAGTTATTTATACAAAAAGTAAACTTACGATTATGGGAAATGTTTAGTTACTCAGTCCGCTCTGCAAGTTCCGGTTTACTGCAGATTGGACAAAACAACTTTTTTTCTTCATACCCATGTACTTTACAAACAAAACTTTTACACTTTGAACATTTTGTATTCATTTTTTTATCACAGCTTCGAGGGCAAAATCCACATCTTCCTCGTTTCAGGGTGTGGGATTCAATACCTGTTCTAGAGCTTGGCCCTGCAACACTTTCAGTAAAAAGATTAAATCCATACTTTTGATCTTTATGGAAATGTATACCACTATTTTTTCTGTCTTCCACGTTTTTTCTTGTCAAATCAACTGACAATTCCCGTATAAAAGATTTTCTCCTACTACGGTCATTTGACTTCCATTCCGGATATTTGGCAATCCATAAGAGATATGCATTTAATGCAGCCATGTCCAAAATTTCCATAAAAATTCTTAATGGCCACCGTCTTGTTGACCGAACACAGGAGTACTCTCTCGTCATTTTGTCTCCTGTGTCGACCGCCCCTTTTGTCTCATTATAGTGTAAAATCATATGTGGCTTTTTGCGTTGAGTGTTTTCTTCTATTTTTTTGTCGTGAAACTCCGAAGACAATAAGCACACGGCACGTCGTTTTTTTGCAACATATGAAAGAATTGTAAGTTTTTCCGTAAACCCAAATAAAGATGAAAACTCTTCTCTTGATTTAGAAGGCAAAAATTCTTTGGGTATCTCCCGTTTGTTTGCGCGAAGAGTGCCCGTTAGTGTAAGATTCTTTTCTAACAATAATTCTGCTAACGGCACCGACGTGAAAAAATTATCCGTTGTTACTCCGCGCCCAGATCCATAATACGGAGTCGTCAGATCTAACACTACTCTTTGGCCCTGGTTGACTTCTCTAATATTATTCATTTTTCCGGTGTACACTTGTACATTTAATATATATGCTGTCTTAGAGTCTGCAGCTACCCAAAGCTTAATGCCATATCGTCCCGGCTTACTCTTCATAAAAACTCTGAATCCACAATTACCCTTATACGTGGCCAAACGTTCGTCAATTGTAATATTTAAATTCGGATTAAAATTCCGCACACAACCCGCGGAAAATTGTTCAAAAATAGATCTAATGGGAAGTAACTTATCACCAGTTTGAGAAAAGCTTGCCTGCCTCGTTGTTTTATTATCAAACCTGATATTGCTATAAATATAAATAAATCGGTCTCTCGACATTGCAGCAGTGTAAAAATATTGGCGAAACAGTTCTTCAGTGCTCCACAACTCTTTCATATTTATTCTTCGTCCACGATTTCTCCCCGATGCCAGTAAAATTCCCATAAAAGCGTTAATTTCATTCAAAGTGATGTCTTTATCTGCCCGTAATAGTTTTCGTCTATGATTATTTGTATTTAAACAAATTTCATCCAACATACCTGCCGTGACAAAAAGTTCAAATGAACTTCTGATTGAGTTTATTTGTTGACTATATGCAGTTAGCCCTGGCCGAGAAGTCACAATATTGTGCAATCTACTGCGAGAACGAATTGGTGGTGACGAATTCCACTCAAAGCCTGATTTTGAAATAAATGATGAACTATTATAGTTACCATTATCACTATTAATATCATCAATATCAATATTATTATCATCACTTTCATTTTCATCTTGATTCTCAATAAAATCTTCCACGTCCGTAATATTGTCAATTAATTCAAAATCTGTATCACTACCACTTTCTGAATCACTATTGTCTCTTGAATTTAAGCCTTCGGAAAATATTTTTTCTAATTCCGCATTTGATAGAAAATTCGACATGTTGCTAGTTAAAAAAATCTTTCAAAAACAATAATTACACAATTAAAACATACTCCACAAAACGTAAGCAATATTGTTTTTATAAATACGTATTAATTATAAGAACACTTTAAAAATTGAACTAATATCGAAAGACCCGCTAAAACCGTCCGTTAGATTTGGAACTTACTGTAACACTAAGGCGGGTTTAAAAATGGGGTCATAGCGATAACACTATAAAGGCGTTGACATATATGGAATACCACAAATTTGTAGCGCAGAAAAAAGTTTTTCGGATGAAATTTATCCGATTTCTTTTCTGTTTTATTTAATAGAGACGGAACTAGCTATTGAACATATTTTTTTTCTTCTACAAAAGGTTCAAAAAACTATGATATAAGAATACCTTAATTATAAACATTGCATCACCTATATTAAAATAGATATTTAAGAAAATGTGGGTATTGGGGTCGCATTTCTTGAGCTTAGAACCGGAAAAGTTAACCACTGCGCTAAGTACCTCACGATAACTTTAGTTTTTTTTCTGATAATGCTTTTCAAGGAATTGTAACATTTGTCACAATTTGTAGCACAGTCTGTGGAATGACCATGTTTTAAATTGTACATATCGTCGATGCATATCAAATATGGTCTATGTGACGAAAGTGCATTCCGAGATAATCGATAAAAACTGTTTAAAAAAATAACGAAACGGAAAATAACACTTCTATCAATGGGAAAAATTTTCCAATCTCCATTGATAGAAGTGTTATTTTCCGTTTTGTTATTTTTTTAACAGTTTTTATCGATTATCTCGGAATGCACTTTCGTCACATAGACCATATTTGATATGCATCAACGATATATTAAAAATGAACATGCGTTACCACGTTACGGATACGGATAAAACGTTAATACGTTCTTCACAATAATTCACGAGAAGTTGGATCACAAAGCTACCATTCCTAATCCACATCATCTGCGGTCAAACCAGCTGGGTGGCGGAATAATCTAATGATGCCCGCTCCTTGGTTCAGTGAACCCCAACATGCTCCACTGGAGATATCGCTTATTGCAGTAAATTAACCCTTCGAGCTTCACACATGTTATAATATACACTTGCCAATGGAATTGTCGCAGTGGCCAAACACTACACAAACACTTTTAGGGTGTCCACCGTCAATACTTGGTGGAAAGGCGTTACATTAAGAAAAACACAATATTCCTTTGTACTTTATTTATAAAGTTCAGGACCAGTTTCACTCGTCACGAACATTTTGAACTGATGCTCATACCTTGCGAAATCGGTCCTGATTTCAGTAAATAAATGTAAAAAAAAAGTGTCTTTAAAGTATTGTTTAGGGCGCAAAAAACCTTATTTCAGTGCATTTGAATGATGCCTTTTTGAAACATTAATAAATAATCACTTTTAAGGTGTTCACTGTCAATACTTGGTGGAATAGCATTATAATAAAAATAATAAAACATTTTTAGTACTTTTTCCACATAAAATTTATTAGATCAGGACCGGTTTCGCTCATGATGAGCATTGTCAACTGATTTTTTATTAATAAATAATATTATGTCAAGTTTACAGAAGTACAAAAATATCAATTATAATTCTATATCCAACCATCGTTTAACTTCACAGGGTGTTAAAACGCCCACGATAGTACAGGTTTATAAACATGCACTACGTAAAGTGCATTATCAGCTAGGTAGTTGGTACTGTTGTTAAGGGCAAACGGGTTCATTATAAATCCAGGTATCATAGGAAAACAGTCATTTAGTTGTGCGTTTCTTCAAAGTGAGCCAGTGTCAAGTTCGCTTGGGAAAGACTAGAATAAAACGAGTGTATTAATATCAGAAAACTTGGAAATTAAATACCCTTTTTTAATACAATTGATATTCGTGCAATTGTGAGTCGAATTATATGATTAATTGATGGAGTATGTTGTTGTAATTATTATTTTAAAGGACACTGCGCGGATCAAGCATTTGTAAGAAAACAACTACGGAAATTTAATCATAATTGATTTGGTACAGTGATCTTAATACGATAATCGTTCAAGATGACATAATTGTGCAATTGTGTTTTTTTTAACTATGTTTAAATTACTAATATGATAATGGTTAATTACTAATATTGTAAAGCATTCAACAAATATTTCGTCAGTTGGGAAATATTTATCGTAAATATTACTTGCAATTTACGTGCATGTCAATATCGTCATAGATCTCGTCGTGATCCTGTCAAAGTAGGGACGTTTTGATATCTGTTTTCTGTCGTAGGACACCGCTATTTTACCGACAGAGTTCTTTAAAAGTAACCGAAATTTTACGCCCAGAAACCGCAAGAAAAATCGTAATACGTTATTTACATATTTTTTACCAACGTAAATGAATATCGTCTAACATGGCGTTAATAAAAATAACTGCATCACTAATAATACTAATTGTGATAGAAGTAATTTGTGAATTGCAAATAAAGGAAATTTACAATCAAAAAGATACGTTTAACAGCGTGAAAAATAGCAGCAAGTTTGAAGAAAATTTAAGTCAAACATTCGGCGACGTGACCCAAGATTATATCGATAACAATCGCGATAAAGGCGATAGTGACATCACATCATACAATGTTGATAGAAGAGAGAAAAATTTTAAGCCTTTTTATACAGAATATGACGATGATGAAAGTACTCCAATTCAAAAGACAAACGATGTAAGCAGCTCTTTTTGGCCGATATGGAATTATTTAAAGATGAGCTTTACGAAGTTCTACTATCCTCGCAGCACCGCAGATCTATTCGACTTCCTACGTGAAAGTTATCCATTACCACCAGGTGACTTTTTGAATTGATTATTAAAACATATTCTTTAAAAGTTGGATATTCAAAGCTTTCTGCCTATCGTTGTGTGACCAAGAGATCGAATCACAGAAAAGAAACGTAGAAAAATAGCTATATCGGCGTATACCTTCATCAGAATTATGTGTAAGCCTAAATTTACTCAGCTACATAATTACTGACTTAGAAGAGATACCCAATGCATCATGTTATTTATATTACAAATTATAGTATTACATTTATTAAAAAATACTTTAGTGTTTCCAAGATTATTCAAGATAAATTAGTTTAAATTGAACTAAACGGTAGATCGGTGTTCCACTGTAGATATTAACAATATAAAAGACCTACTTCCGACCCCATTACGCCTGTCATATTAAACGATGTTAAATAGAAGCCGATTTGGCAAAACTCCAGTATTTTTAAAGTAAAAAAGTCTGGCGCCAGTTCAAGGAAACAAAATAAGTGCTAGCATTCATACATACACAATTTTATTATGGCGGGTTCATGAGTTCACAAGCCATTGCCATTCCAATGGATGAAACGTAAACCTACGACGCTGTATTGATTCGATACGTTGGGTAGAATCAGCCCTTATAATAATTGAATCGCATATTTCGAAAATAAAATCGTATATTCCGTATAATTGTTCCGAGGGTGAAAAATGTATGCTGTAAAATTGAAAAAGAAAAAATTTCATGTTATTTATATTATATATTCATTAGGGCTTATACAAAAACGAATTTTGAAAAACCGGTTTTCGAATGTCAATATTGTTCGAAAACCGGTTTTATCCGGTTTTCGAAGTTTTACAAAAAATGGATAATTCAATTAAAATAGCAAGAAAAAGTAAATTGGAGGAATCTCTTCAGAATGTATGATTTAAGAAAACACAAAGCGTCCACTGATCGTTTATTGACAAAATTTCCTGATATCGAAAAAACCCTTTCGCTGGGCAATGATGTGGGGCATATGGTCTTAGAGCCATCAAACAAAAGATTCAAACTTTCTGTCCCTTGTTTTATATAGACTCGCTTATGGAAAATTCGGCACAACCGGTTACGAAGTTGAAAAACCGGTTTTCGAATGTCACAAATTTTGTCAAAAAACCGGTTTTTGAAAACCGACAAGCCCTAATATTCGTGTTATCAACAAAAAAAACTTCAACAGATTCACGATGTGATATGTGATTGGGGGTGAGATCGATGCTGCAGTCTATATGTAGTGTAGGGCTACGCACGTATCAGAGAGTGTCGATGATCGTGCGTTGTGTTGTTTCGTATTGTCTGGAGAGTTTTTAAGTGATCCGTGTCTGCGTCTGCACAGACTAGGCAAGTCATCAACGGTCTAGTTATCAGGGTTTTCATTAAAGTAGTACTTGATAGTTATTCGTCTGCTAAAATTATATCACAGATCGTCAAAAAATAATAAAATATATTGTATATAAAATCAAGAAACACTAGGGGTAGAAGAACTGTTACAGTGGAGCCCCTATCTACCGTTCTCGCATTGTTCGTTTTCCCGCATGGATCGTTTACTTTTATAATCCCGGCTAAACACCCATAAGAACAATCCCGCATTAATCGTTCCCCGATTTACCGTTTTCCTCGTTCTATCGTTTAAATACTTTGGTCCCGTCACAGATATTATCCCGATTGACCATTTTTGTTGAATATTTCTCATAAGTAGTCTTACCTTGCATTTCTTTTCGCGTTTTTTTCAGTGAAACCCCGATCTACCGTTCTTGCTATCTTCGATTTTTTGCATGGATCGTTTATTTTTTTCTCGACCAAGACCCCGTCATAACAATGTTTAATAATTCCACTTTAATCATTCCTAAATATTATCGTACCGTCAAAATTTTTATCCCGATTGATCGTTTTTGTAGAATATTTTATTTCGCTCAAAAATAGTCTTACATCGCATCTGGTTGCGCAAATTATTCCAACTCAAAAGTCAAAACTAAAATACCTAAATGTATAAAATTAGAACTTTTGCAGACACTAACAATTTAAGAGATTGGAAAAAATTCAGAAGAAAAACGAATCAACATAGCAAAAAAGAGTTGACTTAGAAATGTACACGATTTTGTACAATTTAGGTGCCAAACTGCAAATACTTATTTTGCATTAAGTAAGTAATTTTAAAATATTTTCATTTATTCTTTAATGAAAAAGTGAATTAAATAAATATTTTTTTTGAAAATAATACATTTTTTGATATTACTGGAAGATTTCCCGCATTACCGGTTTACCCACATTATTCGTTAATTTATTACGGTCCCTTGGAAAACGTAGAATCGAGGTTCCACTGTATATAATTGAATGAATATACCAGAAGAAATAATAATCATCTATGTATCTGCACATAATGAATGATATTGCATTACTGAACCCAGATCTTATGTGAATATTATAATAACGTTTCACGGAAATTTATTTTAAGTACGATTGCAGATACAATGTAGCTATGCAAAATAATTTGATTTTTATAACTAAATGGTTTTTACGCGTTTTCTTTATTTTTATTATGTTGATTTACAAAATGTTTTTTTAACCTGTTTGTACAATTCCGTGTGCACTGTGCAACAGATGTTTTCTTCAAGGATATATACTTAATGTGAACTTTTATAAAAACACGCATTCTTAGCAATTCTCTAAAATTCGTTAATAATAAACAACATACAGGGCCGGCTTGAGGTTATCTGCGTCTGTGTGCGAGGCGTCTTTGGCTCTTCGAAAAACTAGCACTTCCCAGAATTGCTGAATCCAAAATTCAAGGAATTTACGGATTTCCCAAAATGAAAAGGCGCGAAACCTTTTTTATCTCTTCCCAGAACTTCAAAATCCAAAATCTTAGTGCGGCGCCTCTGCGCCTGTGTGCATGCGTATTCGAGTGAATATTAGGCAACATTACTTCGCTAAAAAACAAGCGGTACTGGTACATATTAACCCTCCAAGGACGAGCGTCACCATATCACCGTTGTCTATTGATCCCACTATTCATACTTTTTCTACCTGAATATCGTTGCTTTTGCTCATATTTGGTTAAGAAGGGTGCGGACTACAGTAAGTCATCAGCCGTAGGAACAGGAACGGTCTCCAAAAGCACATGTGATTTTTTGAATTTCCGTTTTTTTTAATTTACTTTTTGAAACTGTTGAGATATTTTTTTATAAAAACATAAAATTATTTACAGTTATTTTGCTAATATATTTGTTTTAAAATTATGTTGATCTAAAGAGGTCAAATTGTAAATATTTTTAAAAAAATCACGTTTAGCTATATTTCAACCCCGAATGTTTGCAAGCCCATACGGTCACTTTTGTCCTTACTACTGTCCGTACTCAATATTACACGGTAATAAAAGGATGAGCATGACCATATAGTCATCCGGGGTTTCTATACAACGACTTTGCGTTTTTTTTTTTTTAAATTTTGGATAGGAATAAAAGTTATCCGTGACTTCAATATGGCTTAGAAAATATTTTTTTTATCGGAAAAAAGCTCTCGTCTCTGGAGGGTTAATGATTTATTGGCGCGGTATTCAAACGGTTAATCGTTCACTGTAGTACCATGGAATATTTTAGAATAAGATAAATCAACATTTGACACTTTGTGTACTTAAAGTAGTTCTTTACCATACCATTTTCTTTTAAAGCTTCTTTCAGTGGATAAACCTTTAAGCACTATTTTTTGATAGGTGTTCACAGCCCATTTCAAGAATATGACTTCGTGATAATTGGAGCTGGTTCAGCAGGCTGCGTTGTCGCCAACCGACTTTCCGAAGGTGGAAAATGGACGGTTTTACTGTTAGAAGCCGGCGCCGGAGAGTCCATTCTCACCGACATTCCGGTTCTTGCGGCAAGTTTACAAACGACTGACTACACTTGGGGATACAAGATGGAAAAGCAGGAAGGAGTCTGTCTAGGTACGTCAAGGAAGTGCAGTGTTACCCATGATATTTGTCATCATACATTCCTAAAATATACAAGCTTCGATCATTGGGATTCGTGCAAGGAAGCTGTCACGCTCGCTCGGCTGAAGTTTCGTTCGTAAGATTTTACGAACGTGTAATTGATAAAATCTAGCTTAATTTTTTTTTATTATTATTTTTCAACAACATTTATGTGTAAAAAATAAAAAGAAGCCTAGTGGTGCATTCCAACCAAATTGCACAATTTCTGTTTAAAAAAAATATTAAACATTAACAAAATCAAATACTCTTACATTAACATATTTGACTCGGTATTATTTCTATTTAAACATCCAATTGGCTATTTATTTCCAATAAAATCTGAAAAGGTCATTTTAATAATAATGCTTTTATTTGACATTTAAGGGTAATTAAATGTTGAAATAAAGAATTGTTAAAAAAATAAAAAGTTAATGTTTTATTTGTATTTGATTTTGGTAACGTTTAATAACTTTTTAAAAAAATAAAATTGTTAGAGATGCAATTCATTATATTTAAAAAAAATAGGTCACGCCATTGGATTCCCTGTTCATTCTTTTACAGATAAATTGCAATTCAATGTTCAATTCAACTGTGATGATTCGAAAATCCTATTAAGCTAGATGTTATCAATAACACGAATGTTTGTAAATAAGCCAATAAATAATATGTTTTAATTATAGGTGTCGCAATATGCCGCTACACTCGCCCTTTAAACACAAATGATTATTTTGCATTGATATATTTCAAAAACTTAAACGTTGCGCTATAGTGTTTTGCGTGAACTGTCTTTGTACAATTGAAAAAGAAAACGTAATTATTGTTTTTAGCGATGGATGACCAGCGCTGTTATTGGCCTCGTGGAAAGGCAGTAGGTGGAACGTCTGTTATTAATTACATGATTTATACGAGAGGAAACAAACTGGACTGGGACAGGGTGGAAGAAGCTGGGAACCCTGGATGGTAAGCTAATTTGAGTAGACTCTTGAACCCATCTAGGACTAACGACTTCACAAGATTCAAGCATTGATTTGTCTATGCTATTATAGATTTTACATCATCATTGTTCTGGCAGAAATTTGTAAGTAACAGATTGACAGTCCTGAGTAAACAACAAATAAAAAATGTCAAATCTTAGGATAAAGCCTCTAGCATCTATATTTTATGTTACCTAGAAAATTATAATATCAGAAAATGCTCAACTGACACATATAAGAGTTTAAAATTAATATAATAAGGTCAAAAATATCAACGTATTTAGTTTTACATTTTTTATAAGATGAGCTTATAGTTTTTTCGGCGTGCGCCATCGTCAGACAGATATTCAAAAATAGATGCTTATTGACGCTAAAGCTGAACATTCTTAATGCCCTTAAACGTTAAAATGAAAATGCTAAAATTTACAAAAATAGATGCACAAAATACGTGTCTCTAATCATAACCCTTTAATTTGAATATTTGTGGTTGTGTTGTACTAAAATTATCAAATAATAATTGTCACCTATTCATCAAAAAATAGACATAATGTTTGTAAGGGTCTATACATAATGTATTGAAATTATTTTTATTCGATTATTAATAAAAGACTATCAAATTTGAATTGTTTGAATTTTGTACTTTTCCATGACACTAGATAAACAGTCATTAAATTTCCATAAAAAAACTGAAAACTGCAATTTAATATCATGTATCCAAACATTAAGACAATAATCGGTATGTGTTGCCTGTTATACGTGTCATTGTTAGATGTATTTTAAATTAGCAATATTCAATTGATAGATAAATTAAAAAATAAAATGATATATTTTAAACTAGCTGGCCCGACGAACTTCGTACCGCCTCAGAATCAATAAATGTTGTGTCAATTTATTGGCTGAATTAAATTCAGTTTAAATGAGTACTCAAAATGAATTCAGTTTAATAAATGTACAAAATTCAAAATGAAAAGTATTTTAATTAGATTGAAATGATGTATGTAATTCACGTGGCACAGTCGATAGATTTAAAGAAATGCAATAGATTAACGATTTGATTTTGAATTGTGAAGTTTAAATGATCCACATCATTTTTCTTAGTCGCAAGAATTGCTCGTTAGCTCAACCAATTGTGATTTTTGTGATTAGATGTTCGGGAAAATTTTGTTGTTGAATTCGTCCTTCGTTGAGACGAAATTGCAAAAATTCGGCGGAAACGAAATCAATCCGTTCGATTCGTCAACAGGAACACGGCCGTTACCGACGATAGTCAGCAATTGCTTGGAGAAATCATCGGCAGATGGATCGTTTAGAAATGCAACTCGCATGTTTGTCGTTAGCTGAAGTTTCTTCACATAGCGCCAGAGTCAATGATTTGAGGCAAGCGTTTATTTCATCGGCAGCGGTCGATCTTTAAATGACTGGTAGTGTTTGGCGGATATCGCCAGATAGTAGAATCATTGCGCCTCCAAAACATTTTAAGTCATTGCGCTGATCTTTCATAGTTAGGTTGAGTGCTTCCAATGCGCATTTGTGCGCCATTGTCCATTCATCTCAGGTGATGATTGTATTTGCTACCAAAAAATTGGCCATTGCTGAGTGTTTCGCAATCTTGCATATTGGTTTTTCAGTGGTTTGAAGGTTTAACGGCAATTTAACGTTGAATAAGCCGTTTGGCATCCTTCTATCTACGTGGCCGCTATTCCAGAAAAAGAAACTGCTACAGCAATTTTATATCTCGCACGAACAGTGGCCATAATCAATAAAATGAGGAATGTCTTTCCAGCTCCACCGGGCGCATCGAGGAAAAATAAGCCACCATTTCCATCAGCCTATGCCTTCATTAACGTATCGTACATTTCCTTCTGTTGAGGCTTCAACAGTGGTACATTCGTTCAAACTGATTGGTTCAATGCACCTCGATCATATTCACGTTCACGTTCCGATTCTCGATTGAAAGTGTCGTTCATTCCACGATCTGGCGTTGGCATTCCTAACATGACTAACAAACTGCCGCACATAAGGTAGCACATGTCTTCGATCAAAAGCAAAGCCTGGTTATGTATCTCTTCATCCATCTCGATATCGGGATTCCCTGAACTGACACGAATTCGATGTAAAATGTATTCGGACATGTCATCTTTGTACTTGTTCCACAGTTCACGGGGATTCGATGGGAAGCATGTCAAAATAATGATAGAAAATAATGTGCGTATCTGACTTGGAGATTCAGAAACTATTTCTTCAGCGATTGTCATGTCTCAATGAGTATCATTTTCAAGCAAATTGAGCTGTTGACATGCAAGCTGAAGCATTCGTCATTTTTCGGATGAACTGTGTAAATGTGACCAAGAGCATCAGTAGTCATTCGGGTGATCAGGAACGGCATCGCCTTGCTTTTGACGTTCAGATTTCTTCGATGTAGCGTTCCAAGTTTAATAACTTGGCAACACAGAGTAGAGCAACGTTCGTAATATTGTTGTCAAAAAAATTATCATACCTAATTATAAACACAACCTTATTTCAATATTATCCGATTTTCTTTCGTTTTCATTTCATATCATCGATTTTTTTACTCTACCCATACTCTAAATTTAAAATTATTTAAAAGTCAATCGTATGAAAAAGAAGCAGAAACAAATGAATTTTGGAAACATTGCCATCTAGTGGATAAAATCAGCATACAACGACATTTTCATTGTTTCAAGCTGTTTGTCATTTGAAAACTGTATGAGAATATTCATTTTCTTCGTAATTTCTTCTCCGTGATATTTTTCAGATGTTTTAATGCTTATTCTGCTATTCTAGGCGGAGACGAATTTAATAAATCAAAGATCATTAAAATCAGCCGAGCCCTTCTTGAGATATACGTGGTGTAGAATAACCCGACTTTGTTTTATATATATAGATTGTTAAGTTATATTTTGTAGACATTGGTATTTTAAAAAAAAAAACAGTGACATCTGTGAAGCAGACGTACAACTTTTGAATAAAAAATTGAAATATGGAATGATAAATTGACTACAGGAGAATACTGTCGAAAGAGATAGCCGTCTGCTTTACGGTGTGAAGCGTGACCTATTTTGACGGTTTTCTAGATTAACTTGTCACACCCCGAAACAGTGTATCAATTAAAAAGCACTTTTGATTAAAAATAATACGTTTCTATCAAACATGCCAATAACAAATTAAGGTACGGAGCTGTCTTCTGCCTTTAATACGAGTAAAAAGTATTTTTCGTACAAGAATAACTACGCAATAGGGAAACGCGCATCCTTTAACGCCCGCTGTGACCGTAGAGACTGATCCCTTTTTTTAATCCTGGGATTTCGAGATTGACAATTTTTCCAATCCTGTAGTCCCGGGATTGAACGTTCACCATAAAATCATCTAGAAAATTTGGAAATCCTGGGCATTTACGGATTTCCTATAAATTTTTTTTAGCTGTCAAAAGAATTTTAAACATTTTTTCTGGTCGCCTATTTTTTTCAACTTTTCGAAAATTTCGCACTTGTCCTCAATCCCGGGATTTGGGGATTACAAAAATAAACGGGATTGGAGACAGCGTTCCCTCTAAGCTGTGTGCGGCCGCGCAGCAGTTGGGAAATATCCGCGCACTTATTCCGGGTTGGCCCGCACTACAAGACAGTTCTTCAATTAATATTTTATCGGTCCGCGCAACCCTTGAAATTTCCACGCAGCTAACCCTTCAGCTTAGAGGGAACGTTGATCGGAGATGAGAGGCCTTAGCGATATGTCGTAAAGATATACATAAAACGAAACGAAAGAAAATACCGAAAACATTTTGAGATATGATAATTTCATATTTTAACGGCGATATGTTATCTAAAGCCTATAATATGGCTCTAAGATATTCAGATCAGTTTATCCAAATGTCTCTTTGTATTTTAATTTTATATTAATTGGAAAAATCTTTGACCATGGGCAGTAAATTTACAATTTTATTCGCTTTAGCCATTGAGATTTTATTTTTAGTTCATTATGACACTCAACATGGGATTTCACATGACAATATTTTTCAAGATATGAGGTTTAAAAATAATTTGGCCATGTATCTACCATTTTTCCCGGAATGAAAATATTGTCACTTTTAATTTAAATCGTTCAAATTATGTACATTCACACAAGTTTTGTCACTAACGACCCGGGTTTCGCCTTTCGGCATATTCAGGCGTTCAAGTGCACAGATAAACTTGAACTGGCTCAGTTTTAAGATTGAAATTCCACCAAGCACCTTCAGTCGAAATCTTAAATTATTAAATATAGTCACTGATATAATGAAATAACTCTTTAAAATAAACCGATCATAGTGGTTGATCTAATAATCTAAAACTGTAGCCATGATAAAAAAAAAAATGATACGGAGATGGGCACGCGAAAGGATTTTTGGTGGCATGCCTAGAAAATGTCTTCAACCTATGAAAAATATATTTCCAAAGTTAAGCTCAAGGGAGTCACTTATGTTTAAATATTGTATGTTTATTATGTTGTGTATAATATAAGTGTCAATTGCCTTAATAAAAAAGTTCATTTCTTAAGGCCACATCCATCTGATTCAACATAAGGCCGCAGCACAGAAAACGTCGACACAATATACTTTTAATATTTGACTTATTTACGCAATTTTAAAAAAATCCTTATCCTTCTCATCTAAAAAAAAATGCACAAGTCAAAAGGCCGTATCAGAGTAACCAAGAGGCCGCGGGTTTTCCACCGCTGGTCCAGTACTTTGAATTACCTGTTTTGTGGTACACCAATTCATTTGAGTTGCCGGCCGCTGCC
The DNA here is from genome assembly GCA_030503985.1 of Himalopsyche tibetana. Lineage (NCBI taxonomy): Eukaryota > Metazoa > Arthropoda > Insecta > Trichoptera > Rhyacophilidae > Himalopsyche > Himalopsyche tibetana. The sequence goes on along the minus strand of JAPJYX010000011.1, from coordinate 10,536,762 downwards.
CTAAGTTGTATCACTAACGAGCCGGGTTCCGTAGCTCATGGATAAGCTTGAACCGTACATTTGAAAGCACAAAGATATCGAAGAATGAAAACTGAATCGTTAGTGACAAAACGTATTGAAGTGTACAAAATTTGAACGATTCAAGTTTGGTATTGATGTTTCAAGAAGTATACTTAGTCGATATCTTAAATTACATTATTTTTCTTTTAAGGTCTTACGACGACGTCCTTCCCTATTACTTGAAATCAGAAAATGCAAATCTAAAGGGGTTAGAAAACTCTTCGTACCACAGAAAAGGAGGTCTTTTAAGCGTCGAGGATATCCGATACAAGTAAGTTCTCAAAAACTAAATGTTGATATCAAGAAGCACTTAAGCGATTGACTAAATGCGGCAGACGATGACAGTGGGTATAGGTTTTACTCAATTACTGTTAAAAGCGATTGATTCCTCGAATTGAAAGACTTTTGGATTTGAATCCAAACATATGATAGCAAAAAATGTGTTCGTACCAGTCACTACCTTCTATCTGATTCTGAAAACGATTCGGGTAGAGAACGATTGAATAAGTTCTAGTCCTTCCATAGTCTCACCTTCCTTTACCATTTCCAGAGATAATTGAACGGCTTATAAAACAGATTTTGTTTAAAAAAACTTATCTTGAAATTTTACATCAAGGATCCTAATTCTTCAAAAAATGGGAAGGTTTATCGTTGTGTAAAATATTATCATAAGAGTTATGTCACAAAAATCAAAATCAATCTTTAGAATATATCGTATATTATTTTCAGAACACCTTTGGTGGATGCATTCTTGAAATCTGCAGAGCATCTCGGCCACAAGGTTCTTGACTACAATCAAGGTGACCAATACGGATTTTCAAGAATACAAGCGAATACGTTAAAAGGAAAAAGGCACAGCGCATCAAAGGCATTCTTAAAACCAATCAAACACAGAACAAACTTGCACGTCCTTCCGCAAAGCAGAGTTACCAAAATTAAAATTGACGAATTCACTCACACTGCCCGCTCAGTTGAATATGTAAGAAACAGAAGAAGGCAAGTCGTGAAAGCAAAAAAAGAAATCATACTTTCAGCCGGACCTATAGCTTCTCCACAACTATTGATGCTTTCGGGGGTTGGTCCAGATGATCATCTAAAAGAACTTAATATACCAGTTATTAAAAATTTACAAGTTGGCCAAAATATGTACGACCATATGAGCTACATAGGACTATTGTTTCTCGTTAATAAAACCGGAGTTTCTCCGTTGGAAAGTAAATTAATGAGCACGAAGAACTTCAACAACTGGAATACAAATGGAAGAGGACCTTTAACGTTGGCAGGAGGGGTTGAAGGTATTGGATACATAAAAACAAAAATATCTGAAGAATTGACTGACTATCCGGACATAGAGTTGATTTTCGCTCCTGGTGGTATAACTGCCGACGCAAGTCAAACTATAAGAAAGGGCCTAAAAATATCTGATGCGTTTTTCAACGATGTTTATAAAGATATCGTTGAACTGGATTCCTGGACTATTACGCCAATGATTGTACACCCGAAGTCAAAGGGATTTTTACGTTTGAAAGACAGTAACCCATTCCACTGGCCGAAGATATATTACGACTATTTTTCAGATCCAAGAGATCTTGCTACTTTTATAGAGGCAATTAAATATGTTATTAAGCTGTCCGAAGCTCCACCGTTTCAAAAATTTGGGTCCAAACTGCATAATAAACATTTCCCGACGTGCAAACAGTTCAAATATGCAACGGATGAATACTGGGGATGCGCCGTTAGATCTCTTTCGGCGACGTTGCACCACCAAGTTGGAACTTGCAAGATGGGCCCAGCATCGGATCAGGAGGCCGTTGTTAACCATAATTTGAAAGTTCACGGCATCGGCAGATTGAGAGTGATAGACTCGAGTATAATACCAAAACCTTTGACAGCGCACACTAATGCTCCGGCGATAATGATTGGTGAAAAGGGTGCAGATATGATTAGACAAGAATGGGATTGAAAAATTTAAAAAATGTTGAGACGAAGTCGGGGGGTACTGGAAAAAAAGAGAACTTTATAAAGTAGGGGACTGATAGGCCCACTTCGGAATTCAAATTTGGGCGATCACTTGAAAATACTTAATATTTATAAAAAGACGAAGGTATATTATTGTCGAGCGATAAAAATCATTAAAAAAAACCAACACTTAAAGACATATTTTCATCAGTTTGGCAACCTATGATGTAAATCAACAGTGAGAAAATATTTCACTGTCACTTATTTTATTAAAATGGCTTGACAATAAACTGTCTCACACATAAGTATATTAGATGTGTTTTTTTAAACTGTTTTAGTCTACTTCTGGTGTAAATAATTTCAAAGTGTACAAAAAAAAAGGAATCCACAATATTTGTTGACACAACCAGTGTAATTAATGCTGTTTAAATTAAGCAGTTTTAGTAAAAACAACAATTTTCATTTAATAAAATAACCACTTAATAGAGAACCGGCTTTAATAGAGAATATTTTAAATTGGTAGAACTAAAAATACAAAAAAAATATGTATGTGTACTACTTATCTCCGAATGTTTTCTGTCAGTGTGCTTGTGAGAATGTGAATCTTGGCACCTGACGAAAGTGTGACATATTTTTCATCATCTTTTCATGCAAGGTACATTGAATTGATCACGCTAAAAATCTTGATAAAGGGGTAGAGGCCTCCGATGACGACACCGTATTTAATTAAGTGACGCCGACGTAGGTTGGGCGGGTCTAAAGGCACCGCCTGATATATCACATCATTTTTATGTAAGTAGTTATTTTTTCAATCATGGCAACAATTTTCAAGCTGCAAATATGTCACTTGGTCAAATGGTGGAAGATAGCTATTGTTCAAGAATAAAATGCATACATTGACATATTTTGAATCCTTTTGAAAGTGCTCTTAAAAAACGATGAATGCGAGAAAGATATACCCGGTTTCCGCTGCATATCAAAATTCAAAAAAAAAAAATGATTAAAGCACATAAATTTTAAAGTGTCACATAAATTGCCGTAACTGTTTTAATTATAGCCAAACCACTATGTTTTAAATTGATAAAAAAACATTTTGATATATCATAAAAAAAAAAAAATATTCCATGAATATGAATAATAATTCGATTCAACGTCTACGAAATAAAAAAAAATTGTACAATACATAACTTACATAATACGCTAAACACGTGACTTACAACAAGATACGCTGCCAGGGGGAAAACAGAGCTATAAATTTTATTGTCATAAGTATTAATAATTTTAAGATTTGGCATTTGAACAAAGTTTAATCAAATACATGAATGTTTATATAAAAAAATCATCCTTGTTTCAAATTTGAATATCTTCATTCAATCTGAACCGGGTGTCGCATGATACGCCGAAAATAAAAATTAACCCATCTAGCAAGATGGCCGAAAACTCAACTCTTTCAACTACTGTCTTCAACTGAATTTCAAATTCTTAAAGATTTAACATTCAAATACTGTCAATTTGTATCAAATTTGAATTGTTTGAATTTTGTACTTTTCCATGAGTTTTGTCGCTAACGACCCGGGTTTCGCCTTTCGGCATCTTCAGGCATTCCAAGCGGGTCGTTAGCGACAAAACTCATGGAAAAGTACAAAATTCAAACAATTCAAATTTGATATTGAAATTCCATCAAGCACCCTCAGTCGAAATACTTAACTGTCAATTTGTATTTACGCAAGAGGAATTCTATACTGAATAATTCAACATATTTTTTTATAGTTATACTGTAATGAATTAAGGTATTATATAATTAAGATGAAAACATATCGACTGTGGAAAGGAAAAAGGAAGTAACCCACACATATCAAATTTTACAGGAGGCGCTTAAAACGTGTTTGATGATTTTGTGACGTACGTAAATTATGAATTATACACAACCTAGAAGTCCACGGATACTTCTAAACTGGTGTTTAATTGTCATAACCTAATATTAATTAAAGAAATCGTCTCGGAAAAACCTTTATTTCGGTGTTTTTTCTTGGTTTTAATTTTTTACAAGGTCATCTTTTTCAAAATTAAAAGCTAAATTTAGATACTTATTCTGCAATTTCAGCTTCCATTATTTTGATAGAATGTGTGTCAAGTTGTATACATTGTGATTATCGAAAAAAGCTGTTTTGGAAAATTGAGGGTTACGTCCTTTTTCCATTTTACAGTCGATATGCATAACAATTAAGGAGTGCAAACGGTTAAGGGTGTCAAGTGAAACTGGGTATAATGAGCGGCATTGACTCATAAATTATTTACCACAAACGCTCAATTTGAACTGATTTCTAATGCAGATCGTCTCGGATACAGTACCACAAAGGAATGAATGCAACAGTTTCAAGACAACTGGCAGAAATGTACATTTAAGGAATATTCTACGAAATCGATCACTGGGATGTCGGGATGCAATTCAAAATACAACAAGTTCCCCCGCCGATCATTATTGGTGATTTTTGAAAGCTTCGTTATTTTTATGTTCGCTCCCAGTTTAGAGCATATGGACTCTTTATGAAGATTATTTTAAAAGATGTTTTCCTGCGCGAACTTCTGGTAACTATTTTTCGGATAAAGGGTAAGGATAGAAAGAAGGGGCTAAGACAATACTAGTGGTCAGCGGATCGCTCTCGCTACACTTCACTTGTTAGGTATGGGTGGTGGGAAGGAATCTTAAACATCACAGACATCCATGAACACGATTAAAAAATCTGCCTCTACTAGAATTCGACCACTCGACCCTGCATTTCATATTAGGTTTATCAACCCCGTCATCCTCCTGCAGGAATGCATTATCGTGTGCACGTGAGACGAGACGATCGCTTCGAAGATTAAAATGTCACCAATTCTTTAATGTTATAAATGAACTTTTATACGCACTTTTCTTCGAAAATTTTTCCTTGACCAAAATTCCGACACAATAATGTAAATTAATTCAGAAAATACTCAATCATTTTCGCATCAAATTTACATGATGCATAATGTTGAACAGAGATCGGCAAACATTTTTTTCTATTATAAACCATATATAAGGATATAAATGTTTATTATAAAGATATTTTAATATACTCAATATGATAATAATGTAAATAACGTAAAACGACCATTACAATTGTTTCAAATAAAATTCTAAGAAAAGAAGATTTTCAAAGATAATAAACGAATACTTTCGACGGATTCGGCGGTAACTTTGTGGAAGTTCATTTTAATATAAAATAAAATAACTTAGATTATTCCACGTATTGTGCAACAAAATGTGACACGTGTTTCGCTTCTTTCAGAGGCATCCTCAGACAACTACTTTCGCAAATGCTTGCTTAAGTACGAATGATTTTAATTTTACTATTCTGATAAACTATAATAAAAATCAAATAAAAGTGGGAGGTAAGGAGGGGATGGTAGAAAAACAAACAAACGGTTATGGTAATACAAATGACATTTACATGTTTAATAATAAATATATTTCCTAACGGTTTTACCCGTCCTAATTGATGAAACTCATTAAAATCATTCGTACTTACGCGAGATTTTTTTTTTCACGTAGCTCCCCTATTTTTTTTTCTCTGTGGCCCCCAGTTGAGAAACAGTGATCGACGTAAGAATCGTACACTTAAGTTAATCTGAAGACGCTTACAGAGAAGTTTCACACCTACGGGGCTATTCACATGTGCATAAGTAACTTGATGTCAGACACATATTTGATCTGAATTACGAAACACCGTACTGGACGTAATGATTTTTGTATTATCAAATAAATAACATAAATACGGTACTTCGTTGTTTTACCCCAGGCAGTGAAACCTTTCCATATGATACGTCACATTATATAATATGTGACCTTACATCCCGTTTTTAGGTAGTCTATCCTGTTATTCGCAAGATTTGAAATGACTGGAAATCTGAAGGACGGCAGCCTAATACTCAATTTAAAATCGCGATATGTCAAAAAACCAGCCTATTACATTATAACCAAGATACGAGAACACGTCAAAAAGGACAGTTTTGAATGTTATTTTTATAGAAACAGGCTTACAAATATTATGTCAAATTAAAAAAAATAATTAAAAATTAACAAAGACCAAGAACGCATTAACTTATGAATTGCATATAAATGAAACATAAATAATAAAAATAATAAAACATTTTTAGTACTTTTTCTACGTCAAATTTATTAGATCAGGACCGGTTTCGCTCATGATGAGCATTGTCAACTGATAAGAAATAAAATGAAACAGTGATATTTATACAAAAGTTAAGTAAAAAAAACAAGGTATGACAAACAATTGGTATTACAACTAAGCAAATGATTTGAAGAAAAATACAAGGAAAATAAACTATAAATAAAAAGTTGAAGACCGCTTAGCAATGCAAAGTATTACAACAAAAATCAATTTGTTAGTTAAGCAAGTACTCATAATCCTTTTTTTTGCATGGCTTATTTATTTTATAAATAACACGGTCAAAATAATATAATGGAACCTATTACTCATTTATCTAAATTCACTTAATCTTTTTTACACGATTTTAAGGCCGTTTTACATAGAACGTACATATGTTGTAAAAAAGGATTGAGCGTACTGTAAATCATTTTTTCTTTGCGGCCCGAACCCACGATAATTTGTTTTATGCGGCCCACTAGAAGGTAAAGGTTGTGCATCACTGCCCTAGTACCAGCTAATGGGAAAAATCTAAACTAAAAAAAATATTAAATATAGTTGACGTATTTTTGCCGAATGTTACACCTGTTGTTTTTTATCGCTGTGTAAAGTTGATGTATAAAAGCACAAGTCCGTGTTTGGTTTTGGTTACCTAAGTTTATTTAAATCTCACTCGTTTCGTTTTATTATTTTGAAGTTTGATGGAAACAATATGTAAATTTCTATATTAATTCAGCAAATGACATTGAAACTTAGAAAAAATAAATATTTCTCATTTTTAAATATTTATATTTTTACGTGATGTTATATAAACGCCCAACACTTTGACGCCGAGTGGATGATTCATTAAACGGATAAAAAAAAATATGCACATTATATTTTCTTAATTTGTAACAATGAACAGTAAAATGATCATATTAAATAAATGTGAAATTAGTTTTAAAAAAGTATTATTATTTTTTTAAATAAAATGACTTTCCAAAATATATCAACAGTTAGTTACATTAAAAGTGCTAATATGTTTGTAATAAATTATGAAAGTAAACATTAAAGGAGCATAAAAGTGAGTAAAAGATTCATTTTAAGACGTTAAATATAATTATTTTGTAGAATTTTTGGGACATTATGTTCAATAAAACACAAACGTACCACAGGCGCAAATATTCTTATTTCTTAAACAATTATTTTTGATCATCCGGAACCCTTAATTTGGAATCGCGGAATTTTTCCAAAAATTATTGAGTTAAATCTGTAAAAAGTGCAAAAAAGAGTTAGAATTGAATTCGTTACCAAATTAATTCTAAGCATTGATAATAAATGGTGGTAAAAGTTTTAGTCTTACATAATTACACGGCCAATAGTTCAATACCCGAATGGAAGCTGCTATACATATGCAAATTCTTCCTTCCGATGCCGTGAATGAGGTATAGAGACACCAATTATCTTACGACTTGCCCTCATCACATCCCTCTACTATCCATAATCTTAAAAAGCTAAGAAAAAGCTCGAACTGAATGTTAAGTTCAAATTAGATGATGGAAGTGTGATTTTTTTAATAAATTGATTAAATTTAATGTGTTTAGTCTTATTTGTTTTCAAACAATTAAATATACAAAAAAACGCAAATATATGTATACGCTTTGTAAAAAATACTAAAATCTACTTTAAATACAAAAAAAATGGCACACGTCTAATCTCACTCAACGCGGAAAATTTCAAAATCCGAAGCAATACGAAGGAATATGTGGACAGGTACATTATTGGTAATTATACAATTGACATTTGACTTTCATATAGTTGCTAGCGGTAAAAAGAAACTTTCCATACTAGTCATATTATTCAGATGCAAGAATATGACTACAATTAATGACAGATTCATGTGGTCATATATTTTATCAAAATGCAGTTAAAAACATCCTTGTTCAGCTAGTTACGGATTTTTTTATTTTAATATTTCTGCAGCAGTCTACCACGTGTCTCTTAAAGGATTAGATTTTAAAAAGAGACGTCAAAAAAAAGAAACGAGAGGAATGTATTTTAAGTTTTCATTATCAAGATTAAATATACTTAACATAATCTATAAAATAAAGGACAACGTGACGATTTGGTGAAGAAACGGTCATTCATATTTGGGTGCTCTTGCGTGATAGAAGTGTTACGAATGAAAAAAATACACTAACATCAATAAAAATAAAAGTGACTCGATAAAAACTAAAAATTCTTAAATTAATCACAATAGTTCTCAAGGCCGCGATGTTTTTTTCTGTGTTTTAAGACGAAAGTAAACTATTTTTGAAATGTTTTTTTACATTCGAAGAAAATTATAAATCATTAAAACAGTGAGTGCGAAAAATCGTTATTTGGATGTTAGATGCACCCCGGTATGATAAGCTTTTCATAATTAAATTGAAGCATAAAAAACAGAAAAATACATTTTATTGGAAATTAACGAATATGTAGATAGATAATTCTAATAGTGTTGTACTTATTTAAAACATAATATGAAAATAAAGGAAGCTTTTGCTTAATACAAATTCAAACAAATATCTGGCAATATAATCTGTAACTGGAACGCCACAATACTAAATATGAATAAGATAAAGTATTTTCAATTTGCTCTCATACTACTTTTGACGGTGGTAGTAGGTATAACCAGTGAATATGAACAATTCCACGACTACGGAGCCGAAGATGAAGCCCACGTCGAAGTCAGTGAAGACAGTGAGGAGTTCAACGAAGACATGATCGGGTATGATGACAGGAACTTTCAGACTGACTTTCACGATCAACTCGAAAATTACGCAAGAACCAAGAGGCAAAGTAGATGGCTTCAAAAAAGACCCCAAAACGGATTTTTCGGTGGAGCACGCAATTTTTTAACGCTCATATGGCAGTTTTTAAAAAAAAGCATCGAAAGTGTAAGCCCACCACTAAATCCATCTGAATTATTCGAATTTCTAAGGGAGACCTATCCACTGCCTGAAGGTAATTAAAGAACACAGTGAACGCTGTGCAGTACTCATGATTTCAAATAAATCTAGCACTTAATCTTTTGTTAAGACCAGTGTCCCATAACGAATGACGTTTTTTTTAATTCTAGGATCTAAGAGAAGCTATTGAAATAAAAGGTTGGCAATTGATTGATTGGATATTGCGACGGTGCCATCGTTTAGTTTTTAATGAATTCCTTGAGTCTCAGTTCTTCGGCATTATATCAGTGTAATATAAATTATATTTTATTTAGGTACTTACACTGCAATCAGTATTTACACTGCAAACAATTCAAATATAATATAGTAGGCTTAGTTTTATCAAGAGTTAACTCTAAATCCATATCCTTATTTGTCATACAAGGATAAAAGTATACAGACATTGCCTTGTCTTTTCCGCGATCTGTTATAAATAATTTCAATTTAAAAAAACCATCAAAGATTCGGGTGACAATGACTTTACTCTGTTAGTGCAACCATAAACAACTTTCAGCTTAATCCAGGTTAGGGGTGGTAAATAGACCGGGATCTCAGTATTCATAGTGTTTTTTACAATACCGCCATACCGACTTTAAAATGAAAAAATAAAGATTTTGCGGTAGAAACCAGGGCTGTAGAATCGGAGTCGTGAATTCAGGTTGTTTTAGCTGGAGTCGAAGTCGAAAAGAACTAATAACTTCGAGTCCTTTTAAAACAAAATGTGTATTCAAATCGGTATGGTCAATAGTGACGTCACTGCTTGCTACTGTCTAAAAAAATAATTAAAGTTGTGTTTTAAGCTGATGTAGGAGTAGGATTCATCTTATTTCTCAACGATTCAACAGCCCTGATAGATACATCTCATAGTTTTAACAAAATGTTGCGGTGAATTAAAATATATAAAAACCCCTATCAATATTGACAGATCTAACAAATGTTCTAACACGGCAAATACGTGAACGAGTGCTCGCTACAGGTGGTGAGGGCATCTCCTCGGAATAGGAAATAGAAACGGTTTATATTCACGCGCTCGCTTAATTTACTCGTCGGCTCACTATGCCGAGTACTGTACACCGTTTTCAAATTGTTTTGTATTCGTCCGAGTTCACTCTCTCAGCGGTGTAATATACACAATGATACTTGAAACGTAATGCTTCATTGATAATCGATAGGAATAAATATATGGTATAATTCCACGTTTACAATCAAGAACTTCTTAAAAATAATATACACTGCGAATTTTATTTAAGATCTTAAAAATCCCCTTCCTCTTCAGGGCGTACGGAGCCGCATGACGAATACGACTTCGTAATCATCGGATCCGGTTCAGCGGGCAGTGTTTTAGCCAGCAGGTTATCCGAAGAAGGACGTTGGAGAGTGCTTGTAATAGAAGCTGGTGCAGGAGAGTCCGTTGTCACTGATGCCCCCATTCAGGCGGCCAGCCTTATGCTTACGGACTATAACTGGGGATACAGACCAGAGAGAACTGAAGGTGTTTGCATGGGTAAATGGACAAGTTATTTATATTTACTCTAAGCTCGGGTAGTGAGTACTTAAATCTTTGTAGAAATTAAAAAATCACTATTTTTCTAGGTTAATATATTATGCAACTTTTTTCTAATTTCACAAGATTATTTTTACTATTTGACTTAATCATGAATGCATGAATGTATGTGATGTCTTAAATTCCCCACTCCCTCCCATCCTATCCTATGAATGGGGCGTATCGAGAGCGATTAGCTAACCACTAGTCTTGTCCTAGTCCTTTCCTTCTATTCCTACTCTCTTTGGAAAAAGAGAGGTTGAGCAACTGAGTAACAAGCAGTTCTCGTAGAAACACTTATGTTGAGATAAACTCCGTTAGGAGTCCATATGCTCCACATTGGGAGCGGACAGGGAAAAAAAAGTAAAAATTATTTATGAAAATCAGACTTTCATGATTACATTAATATATTTTTACATTTTCATTTTTTGTGGTATGTTCAATATGAAATACTGGTGTTTATATGTTCGCCAGGAATTACCACCCCTAATTAAAAATGGCAATAATTTAATTGAAAGGTTTAAGTAATTTAGAATCACATTTTCGTTGGATTCGGCGGTAACTTTGTGGAAGTTTGTGAAACACGTGTCACAATTTGTAAGAAAACAAGTAGATCAACAAAGTTATCAAATTCAATTATATATTAATTTACTATTATTTTCAAAAGCAAACTATGCGCGCTTGCCCATGAAAGACTATGAACGTCTTATTAACAGCCCGAACCTTCGAAAGACGACGGTACAAAGAAGAGGATTTGTTGATAGAATAATTCTTTGTGAAAAGAGTGTTGGTATAATAAATGGTGTTATATTTTCCAGCAATGGAGGAACAACGGTGTAATTGGCCACGAGGAAAAGCTGTGGGGGGGAGTTCTGTTATCAATTATATGATATACTCCAGAGGCCACAGACTCGATTTTGACAGATGGGCAGAGGCTGGAAATCCAGGCTGGTGAGTTCTTGTTTCTATGTATTACTCTAGATTTGGGATAAGTGTAAGAATTCAAGACTTCTCACTCCAACTAACACCGACATTTGTGTTGGTTTTATTTTTTTTATTAAAAGGGTCAGTGATCGAGTGGTTAACCAAAGCTGTATTGCAGTGTTTCTGAAACGTTTGACATCTTTGTACCCCTTCTATATTTTTTTTAAGATCGAGTACCCCTTGTCAGAAAAAATCATATATACACTAATAGCAATCAAAATTTTTTTTTTTCCTTTTTTCAAACCAACCCCGAAGCAGCACGTACCAAACTCTTCCCGTCCCCCAAGTGGTCCGCGTACCACACTTTGGGAAACACTGCTGTATTGGAAGCGACCGCTTTAATATCTTTGAAATATAAAACGAAAGATTTAATTTACAAACTCATTATTGCGTCAGTAAAAACCAATATACACTTGGGCCTCGTATAAAACGGCTTTATACAACACGGTTGTATAAATTGAGTCATATTTTTCATACAACACGCTTTATAGTCTTTATATTTTTCAGAGTTTGCCAATCATCTAATCGAAAACGAACATAATTTTAATTATAACAGTAACGTAGAAATACTCCATCGAGTAAATAAAAAAGGCTTAAAAATGAATAGTTTAGAATTTTTAGAAATAAATAAAAGCATTAACAATAAAGAAATATTATTAAATATAATATCTTGAATAAAACAGGTGGTTTGCCACTGTTAAATTTATTTTCTAACGGATTAACCCGTCCTAATTGATGCAACTCATTAGTTAATCATTTCTCATTTCTTAATGTAAAGGTCATTTGTACTACCATTATCGTTTGTTTGTTTTTCTATCATCCCCTCCTTGCCCTCCCCCCCCCCCATTTTTATTTGATTTTTATTATAGTATATCAGAATAGTAAAATTAAAATCATACGTACTTAAGCAAGCATTTGCGAAAGTAGTTGCCTGAGGATGCCTCTGAAAGAGGCGAAACACGTGTCACATTTTGTTACACAATACGTGGAATAATCTAAGTTATTTTATTTTTATATTAAGAAGCTACATGTTTCACATTAAAAATAATAAATGACGGCTTGGAATTGGCTATTAAATTAGATTTTTTTTTTGAAAAGGATCCTATAATAGAAAGTTCGAAATTTAAGAGGGAATTACAACAAATTTTGGAATTTTATAAGGAAATACGCAAAGATTTATACGCTAAAAGCAGACAATCGCTTATTACCGATTTTTTTAAGGCTAAAGTCCTCCGATGATTTTGAAAACTTACAACCTATCTCGAAAAGAGTAAAACATGTAGAATTCTAAGTGATAGCGATGATGAATAAATGCTATATTATGTTAATTAAATTTCTTTCAATAAATATGTAAATGTATATTTGTTTATTTAAAAAAAATAAAGTACATAGTTATACAAACCATCTTTGATATTTTTTTTGGGACGCAATTCCTAATTTTGTATGAACTTCAAGCCTTGTATAACACGGATTTGTATTACACGACGTTTTTGTGGAATCATATAACCGTGTTATACGAAGCCCAGGTGTATTATAATAAATTAATGGTGACTCTTAAAAGAAGCATGTATTTGTTTAAAAACAAGTTTACTGTGTATTTATAACCAGTTCACGATAGTACATTTGACAATTTTAATAGTCAACTTTTTGACCTAGGTAAGAGAACAGAACCAGTTTTACTTATGAGCACAACGAGAGACATACCTAACGTGACCATTTATTTGTTCCCCCAAACCGGGACACCTAAAAATAATTGGTACTTTTAGACACCGTTTTAGGCGTCTCGCACTTTCTTACAATACAATTTAACTAGATAGTAATGTTTTTTTTTTATGTTACAATAGATATATTAAATAAAATAATATAAAAATACAGTATTTAAGTTGAAATGTATTATTTACTACGCGCGCACGCACACGCCTCCATCCATTAGTCTATGTCAGGGGTGGGGAACCTTTTATTATCTAAAGGCCGCATTCATTTTTCTGATTTAACGTAAGGCCGCAGTAGGGAATCTTTGGTCGCAAACAGGAATTTACGGTCAGAATATGTAAGGAATTTACGAATTTACATAAATTTACAGAGTCACAGAATTGGCCAAAAGGCTGCAGGTTCCCCATGCCTGGTCTAGGTCAAGGTTTCTCAACGGGGAGGTCAACAGTGTTCCAATGGCTACAGAGATTATTTTTTTTGGAGCTATTGTACAGTTTGGGGGACCACGGGCAATTTTTCCGAAATCCGTAAATTGTTGTGTTTTAGAAATAGAAATGTCAGAGAAAAAAAGTGTCATGGCATTCATTTTGGGAAATCCGCAAAGGTTTTTGAAATTCGAATTCTTATGGCAAGACACAACAGGTATGGAGGCCACAGAAAATAAAGACACTCAAAAGGGGCCATGGGCCTAAAAAGGTTGAGAAACACTGTTCTAGATCAGTGTTTCCTAAACTTTGAACATCTGTGTACCCCTCTTTTAATTTTCGTAACACCGAGTACCCCTCGTCAAAAAATCAATAATTGGAATTGAAAAAAAGTAACCTTATGCAACGTTAAGTAACATGCAGCCTATACTTCTAGGCTGTTCCGCGTACGCCCAACAAACGCTTCGCGTACAACACTGGTCTAGATAATAGTTTTTCATCCTTTTTGGCCCGTGGCTCCTTTTGAGTCTCATATTTTTTTTGTTTCTCCCATACCTGTACAAATAAGTTTTTCGAGACTCGAGGGTTGAAAGATTCCAAAATAATGTTAAATTCTTTGAACATTTTGCTCGCAGATTTAAAAAAATTACCCAGGGATTCCCAAAATGAAAATAAACGAAACGTTTTTTTAGCTCTTCTGTACTGTACTCTAAAACTGTACTGTGTCTCACCTAAAATCATGTTTTTTCTGTGGCCCCTGGTTGGGAAGCTGTGTTCTAGATTCTACCGCCAGGATTTTGATTTTGCACCAGGATTCGGTTTATTTTATTCATTGTTGCTGGGAGTTTTTCCTTTTTCGAAAACGGGACATTTAAGTTGTGTTCGGGGACACCGGGAAACGCCGCCTGAAAAAGGGACGTCTGGTAACATTAGACACCATAAATTTTTTGCACATTCATTTTTAAATACACTCCGTTTCACATGAGGAGTTTCATAAATATGTTGTTATTTTTCACTCAAGAAGCTATACATCGACATGTAAAGTTGTCCGTTTAGAGAGGGCGCTAATGTAGCGGAGTGGTTGTTATACTATCTTTACCTATCATATCCGACAGATCTGCAGCGCTATTGATTGAAATCATCAATTCTTGTCAGAAACTTGATATATCTTACATATTCTTGTGAATTGTTTTTACATTACATAGCCCATCACAGTATTACTAATAATTACAACTTTTATGACGCTTAGTTTTACAGCTACAAGTCCGATGGGGGACGTTCACCTGGGAACAAATGTCCCGAGACGTGACCCTGAACATATACGATATGTCTCGGAAACAATGTCCCAGAACATTTTCTTGAACACACGAGGGGTCATAGAAACGTCACTCGTTGAGGTTATGTCGGTCAGTGTTGCGTCCGAACGAACGTTATTTGATTTTATTGGATGCAAACAATGCGAGTAAAGTTAATCAGTATTTTTTATAAGCTTACTATAGTGAAAATACAATTATTTAATCATCCACGATGACAGCTTATACATACAGAAAAGACAATATACTATAAGCCATAGAACAATATAAATTATGCAAAGTTGTTTATTTTGACAGCTGTCACCATAAGGAAACATTTCAAAGTCGAAAATAAATCTCTAAAATGACACCCGAGGAGTTTATGATGATCAGAGCTGCCTACGTATATATTCTCGCAATATAATAATGACTTTGACAGTTCGTCTACAGCTGCGCGCGCATCGCATGTTCCGTCTGCGCTCGCTCCCAGACTGTGAGCATGGGAGCTCGGGTCATATGAAACATTCTACGATATGGCGTGAACACGTAATTTTTGTGTTCCAGGACATGTTTTGGAACAATTTGTTACCTAGTTAATGGGGGTTGCGTCATTGGCTATTTTATTTTAGTTCCCACTTCTGCCGGTGGCCGAGTTATAATGGTAGATCAATAATATAATATTTTTCCTATTAACAGGTCGTACGATGAAGTGTTCCCCTACTTTTACAAAGCTGAAATGGCAAATCTACCTGGATTGGAAAACTCACCGAATCACAATGCCAACGGGCTCTTGAGCGTGGAGTTCGTACAATACGAGTAAGAACATTATCCATTTCACTGAGGAATGTAGCTTGTGTAAACTTCACCTGGTGTATTCTTTCTATATTTCGAGAAGGATTTCATACCTGTAACAAAGGCAAAACAATGAGTTAATAATTATACTTATGGTGTGAGAAAATATTAATCTCTAGATACTTTACTGCACTGCAACCTTTGTACACCTAATTCTTTTTTACGCGATACATTGGTTCAAGAAAGTGGCACTTTCATATAATTTAATAAATTGGTTACAAAAATCAAAACATCGTTTTAATAAGAATCAAAAATGTATGAAAAAACAAAATTTGTTATTCAAATTCGCGGAAAAAACCTAAGCCCCCAGTTTGGTAAGAAGTGTTCTAGCCTACCACTCCTAGGTAAATCTTCGAAACAAGAATTTCAAGAACGATTTATTTCAAACCAAAATTGACACTTTCATTAATTGCTGAACATATATTCTTAACAGCCAAACTCACATTATTTCCAAGTTCGCATTCATTTATCTCAATTTCCATTGTTTTTATAGGATTAAAAAAATAAAGGAACTTATTATTTCACCAGAGAAGAGATAGAAATAATTATCGTTACATTGCGCGTGTATTAAAAATAACCAAAGGGTTGTTAGGACGGTATCCAATCCTGGGATCCCGTGCAATTCTGTGATCCCAAAATCCCGGGATTGAGAAAATTACAGAAAATGAAATTTGAAAGTGCTAAAAAAAGCTTTCGCGCTGTTCTGTTGCTAAATCCACAAATTTTTCAGTGTTTGAAATCGACATGAAATTGTTTGACAAATCCCAGGATCGTCGAGCAAAAATGTATACAATACACGAATACGATTTTATGTTTAAATTGTCAATCCCGAAATCCCGGGATCACAAAAAGAGTCTGGGATTAGATTCCCTAGTTGTGAGAGAGTCCGATATTTGTTAAATTCAGTGGTATCAGCTGTTACAGCATAACATGTATTGTCCAATTGTTTTTTGCAATAAATAAATACTAAAATCATGACTAAGATAAATAGGACTGAAATAAAACATTTTATTTTGTAGGTCACCTATTATTGCGGCATTTCTAAAAGCAGCTCGTTTGTTGGGACATAGAGTTCAAGACTACAATCAAGGAGACCAAAACGCATTCTCAAGAATGCAGGCAACTACGCTTAGGGGAAAACGACACTCCTCTGCACGCGCCTATCTAGTTAAAAATAAGCAACGTCCCAATTTAGACATCCTTATACGCAGCAGAGTTGTAAAAATAAATATAGACAGATTCACCAAAACTGCGAGATCAGTAGAATATATCAGAAACAGAAAACGATACACAGTGTACGCCAGAAAAGAAATCATTCTTTCGGCAGGGACAATTGGGTCACCACAGCTTTTGATGCTTTCAGGAGTTGGCCCAAGAGATCATTTGACGGAAATGAATATACCGGTAATACAAGACCTGCCAGTGGGGCAAACCTTATACGACCATTTGAGTTTCTACGGTCTCATTTTCCTCATCAACAGAACCGATGCTGCACCATCTGAATCGAGTGTATTGCAAACGAGTCATTTTATCAATTGGTGGAATAATGGAAAAGGTCCGATTACATTAATAGGAGGCCTTGAAGGCATTGGATTCATTAAGACCAAGATTTCTGAAGAGCCAACTGATCTTCCTGATATGGAGCTGATATTCGCGCCAGGTGGAATTACAGCTGATGCATCACGAACAATCCAAAAGGGAGTAAAATTAACAGACGAATTCTTTGAAGAAGTTTATGGAGAAATTATTGAAAAAACCTGTTTTTCGATAATCCCTTTGATATTACGTCCTAAGTCAAAAGGTTTCCTCAAACTTAAAGACAGTAACCCCTTCCACTGGCCCAGATTGTATTATGATTACTTTTCAGACACAAGAGATTTAGCATCTTTCGTGGAAGCAATTAAATACGCCATCAAAATGGTTGAAACAGAACCATTTCAAAAGTTCGGAGCCAAGTTGCACGACAAACATTATCCAACGTGTAGGCAATTCCAGTTCGGGACTGATGAGTACTGGGAATGCGCTGTGAGAAGCGTCGCAACGTCTATTCATCACCAAACGGGTACTTGCAAAATGGGGCAGGCTTCTAACCCAGATGCCGTTGTCAGTCCCGAGTTGAAGGTGCATGGAATCGACAGGTTGAGAGTTATAGACGCCAGTGTTATTCCGACGGCATTGGGCTCACATATCAATGCAGTAGCCATAATGATTGGCGAAAAGGGATCTGATCTGATGAAACAAGAATGGGGATGGTATTCATAAATAATCCCCTTCATTCACAATCATTCTCACAAATTATCCATTAATTGAATATCTTAATTTAGTAAAATTGTTGATTAAAATATACTGAAAAAATGCAGACATTGTACATGGAGATTCGCATAAAAAAATCGGTTTCGTAGATCATTATATTTTTTTTTCTTTCATTTAAGAAACATAGTGTTTTATTTTGAGTGACCAATGAAATTAAGAAGTTTGTAAATCGACGATGTCTGAAAATTTATTTAAGAAGATAACTACATATATCAATTGAAAACGCTTTATTATTATATGATAAGTATTATATTTTTTTGATTAATTATGTAACGATGCAATGAGAAGTTATAATAAACTACAGAACAATTATTGTAAATAAAAGTGCGGCAAAGATTAGCCGTTCGGAAGACAAATTGAACCGGAATCATGACAGTCGACATACTGGATGATGTTACCAGTATGTCTACAAACTAGCAATATCGTCTGGAATCAATATTATCATAAGCTATTTCCTCATATGATTCATAAAGACTCTTTGTCATACATCTTTAATTGGTGAATGTGTAAATAAATACAATCATTTAAAATATCGATTAATAGTGTTTAAGTGATGTGAAGAACCTGCTAGCTTCAGTATTAGTATTACAAATCTAAGTTAATTAATTAATTATTAAATGTCAAAGATTATGTATATAACAATTATTATGAATAAAATATGTTTTAAAATAAAAAAAAAACATCACTTTCATTTTATTTTTTTATATTCATATATAATGAGAAAAACAAAATATTCCTTTGTACTTATTTCCACTTTCATTTATTAATACCAGGACTGGTTTCTCTCGTGGCGAGCATTGTCAACTGATAAGAAATATAATTAAGTACACAGTGCTATTTATACAAAAAAACTAATTGAAATTCAAAGGTGCAATAAACAATTGACATTGAAAACAATTACAAATTACAGTAGAAATTATGAATAAGTGATCAATTGAATGAACAAATTATCTTTGCAAGTTCCCCTTTACTGTATCCATTGCATTAACCGACGTTAACTCTTCTTATGTAATTTTTTTTTAACTTTATTTATCTTGTCTGTTAAATTTATTTTCGGGATTCAAAAAATTTCGGATCCCGGGATTGATCATTCAACGGGATCATTAATTCGGATCGGGACTGGTCATGTTTTTGGGATCCAGGGATTGATCACTGGGGAAAAAGTCTTAGTACCATGACAATATCGGAATTTCGGAATCACAAAATTGGATGGGATTCCAGGATTGGAGACCGGTGCCATTTCCCGCCCATCATCAAAACGACAATACTCTGCAGCTATGGATATATTATAAGTACTCGGATATTTGTTTATTTATTATTTGTGTAGTTTTATTCTGGTAGAATTGAAAAAATATAAATATTTTTAAATATCCCACAAATAAATTATCCTGTCGACCAACTTTAATGGTATTGAATCAGAACGATCGTTTGCATCCACCGGACAAATATTTACAGAATTCAAGATAAGTCTTAGTGGTGAAAGAATTAATTACTTTTATGAGAATAGGTAATTACTTCCAATGAAGTGATTACCGAGTTCAAAATGTATCATTATTATACAGTGATACTCCCAATTACGCGTAACTGGGATTCGCGCAATTGGGATAATGAAGCTCTTACAAAAATTAGGGTTACTTTTTTTTTCGCGAAAAATGCAAAACTGCCAAAACTAAAAATAAATAAAAAATATTTTAACGAAATATTAATTTACTAGGCGGTAAAATCGCCCGCCAGAATCCCGAATCTTAAAACATTTGGCAATAAATCTCGAAGTACTGATCAAAAAAAAAGAATATTATTTCATTATTCTCATTAAATAATATCATTATTTATTATAATAAAGAAAGATAGCTTAATAATATATTTGCAAATTTTGAAAAATAATTTTCCACTAGGATAAAAGTTATGACGGTTTAAAGAAGACCGCACTTGTATGATGTAGTTTGGGAATATTCGCCCCGTTGCCAATGTGTTAAAAAAAAAACTACCCCGACTCCAGAGAAATTTTTCAATAATTTCATTTCGACGTATGTATATATTAGGTCACCTTTAGTCAGCCTATCATGCAGTGGCACCACTATGGACTATTGTAGTATAAATATACATAATTATTTATTTATTTTTAATGGGTCTCAGTCATAAGATTTTTCCCACTTCGACTCCGGACAAAACCTCTGACTTCACGACTCCTGACTCACGACTCCGCAGACCTAGTTTAATCTAAAATTGTATGGTCATTCTTATATATTTAGTAGTTCCTTGTAAATGAATAATTTATAATAAATTAATGCTGGTTTTGTAAAATAATATTATATTCGACTGTTAAATGTTACAAAACAACACCGGTTTTTGTGTTGTGATTTAAAAAAGTATTATTATTGTGATCGGTAACTTATCGAGCAACCCGCGGCACGCAAAAGAGAGGTGAGTGCATCCGAACTAAATCTTACAACTTCAATGTCGAGTGTCACTCAAGATGATCTGATACATAATTTTGATTTGACTACTTTCATATGATGGATTTTTTTCTATCTTTGTCCTAATACACATTTGGAATACATGATTTGTGGTGACGATAGTGACTATATGAATTAGACGATAAATTTGAAAATTCACAAAATTGAAAAACCATCGCTCCAACCTGGAGTCTATTTTAAAAAGTATCACACGAAAATTAATATCTAAGAATTAGAATACATACTATACGATGAGAATCAAAATTTAAAAAATCCTATCGTTTAATTAAAAAAAAAAAAACGCAATTTCGACGTGAAGCTGGTAGAAACAAAGCGGTTTAGTGGAAAGGATTTATTTATTGATTTGGCATTTACTTGGTAGAACTCCATTATAATAGGGTAAAAATATCAACGTATTTTAGTTCTACAGTTTTTTTTATATATTTGTGCGTTGATAGCTATTTCGGCTTTCGCCATCGTCAGAACTATGCTTAAACTAACATTTTGCTCAGCTATATATACTGGCTCCGAAGAGATACACAATGCATTAATGTTATTCACTCTAACATCCTAATTCAAATTCAAATTACAATTTGAATCGTTCAAACTGAATATTGAAATTCCACCAAGCACCTTCAGTCTTAAATTATACAATTACAATATTACACTTATTAAATGTGATTCAAAGAACGTAAGAAATCTGGGGTTTAAAAAAAAAGGTTAAATTAAACTGATATTTATCATTAATTAGATGACATTAAATTTATTAACTATGGCTTTAGTGTTTCGAAAAACAATAAGCAATATGGGATTTTTAAAGGTTAATTAGGAAAGGATTGAGCCAAAAAAAAAACTGATGCAACAACTAAGGCAATTAACCCACATCGTTTTGAAATATACTTTCACATAAATATGTTTTTTGTATTTTTTACGCTGATATAGGTTTACTCAATCGATTTGACGTAGATTCAATTTTGTATTTGGATGACAACATGCTGAAAATAAACATGTTGTACAAAAAAACTTTTCTCATCCAACACGCCTACGTGTCGTCGGGTCTCGGCAGTATGCTTCCGCCTTAATGGTCAAATGGTATTTTATTAAAGATTTAAAAAAATGACAAAAATATTTTTACTGTGAGCATTATTCGTACAAAAATATCACATTATACTTCGGATTAAATATATTTATGTGTGGACCGTCAAAGACATGCGTTATTTCATTTGCCCCACCAAGTGATTTCAGTTGGGCATCCCAGTTCTAGTCAATTGTATCGTATGAAAGTGTGAGGCGCCGAAAATAGGCGTCTAAAAGTACTATTTTTTAAGGTTTCTCGGTTTGGGGGAAAAAAAAAATGGTCACGTTAATTATTCATAGTTGGTTTCGTTCAGTTGCATTTTGTTATCATTGATTAATTTCTAAATGTATCTAAGGCGCTGCATCAAAACAAGTTTTGCCCAAGGTTATTTTATCATATAAAATTAAATTCATTTATTTTTTCATTCAGTTCTTTTTCTATGTGATTTGAAGTAGCAAAGTGTTGTTCATATGTTTAAGCAGTGCTGAAGTAATACATCAATTTTTCCTTTATTATGCAAAACAAGCTAATAGGATTGGAAGATTTGCTCTTCATACTCTTGTATATGGACTCGAGTGTCAGGACAAAATATAAACGAACCAAGTAGTATGGACAAAATGGTGTTAATTAAATAGGCAGTGTGCAAAATAGTGAAAGGATAATAAAGTAATTCGAACAAAAGGTTGCCAGGTAAATATGATATTGGACTACATATATCAGGGCTCCACAAAGTGTGTCCGGCGGGCCAAGTATGTCCCGCGTGACTTTTTGGTATGTCCCGAATTGAGTTATGCCAAATCTGCATATTATTTATATGTAACCCAGAAGCTGTACTCGTAAATATGCAGTTTGAATTGAATGAGCAAAAGCATCTTATCGCGATAAAAATTTACTTGAAAAATATTCGATTATAGTTTTATGATCATTTAAGTGATTTTTCTACACATACATATTTTCTACAAGAGGAATTAATAAATCAAACTTACGATGAAAATGTACTGACAACCATATCGCATCTGTTTTGCATATTTATACTTTGAGCATGGAATTCGGTTTCAAATAATAAAAAAAGCATAAATCACACAAATAATGTACCTTTAGTTAAAATATATATATATATATGCAATGAGTTTTTTCCTTGTTCTATAAAAATAGAAAATCTATATATATAAAAGAAAGTGGGGTTTGTTACACCACGTATATCTTGGCTATAACTTGGCTGATTTTAATGATCTTTGATTTATTAAATTCGTATCCGCCTAGAATAGCAGAATAAGCATTAAAACATCGGAAAAATATCACGGAAAATAAATTATGAAGAAAATTAATATTCTCATACAGTTTTCAAATGGCGAACAGCTTGAAATAACAAAAATGTCGTTGCATGCCGATTTCATCCGCTAGATGGCAAGATGTTTCCAAAATTCTTTTGTTTCATACTTTGAGCTGTTTCGAACTTGGCTGTGTCAGAATTCGAAATCGTCAATATCCATTTTAAAAAAAAACTTTTTGGAATTTATGTCTCATCTTCATCCCCGTCGCTAGAATATATACTGAATTGTGAAAAGATGAATAAAAGTATGAAAAAAATGAGTATTCTTTTCATGTATACATATTATATTATTATAGAATACTATCAAATCATTATTTGAGTTTTGATCCCCATATATAATTGTTTGTATATCGACTGTGAAAAGAAAAAAGGACGTAACCCACACAAATCAAATTTTACAGCAAAAAACGTATTTTGGTGATTTTTGGCCATATGCAAATTATGAATTATACACAACCTTGAAGTGCACGGAGACTTCTAAACTGGTATTTAATTGACATAACCTAATATAAATTTAAAAAATTGTCCAGGAAAAACCTTTATTTCAGTCTTTTTTCTTGGTTTTAATTTTTCACAATGTCATCTTTTTCAAACATTAAAGCTAAATTAAAATGCTTTTTCGGCTATTTCAGCTTACATCCTTTTGATAGAACATGTATCAAGCTGTATACATTGTGATTATTGAAAAAAGTTTTTTGAAAAAACTGTGGGTTACGTCCTTTTTCCTTTCCACAGTCGATATGTTGAATAATAAACAAAAAAATGATATATTTTTTTTCTAATGGAAGAAAATCTCATAAATATAATATTGAATAATAAAAATAATAAAACATTTTTAGTACTTTTTCCACATAAAATTTATTAGATCAGGACCGGTTTCGCTCATGATGAGCATTGTCAACTGATAAGAAAAACAATAAAACAGTGATATTTATACAAAAGTTAAATGATAAAAACAAGGTATGACAAACAATTGGTATTACAACCTAGCCATACCAATTGGCCTAACAATACCAATTGTTTGTCATACCTTGTTTTTATCATTTAACTTTTGTATAAATATCACTGTTTTATTGTTTTTCTTATCAGTTGACAATGCTCATCATGAGCGAAACCGGTCCTGATCTAATAAATTTTATGTGGAAAAAGTACTAAAAATGTTTTATTATTTTTATTATAATGCCATTCCACCAAGTATTGACAGTGAACACCTTAAAAGTGAATAATATTGAATATTTGGACAACGTTGCGTTCTTTGTTATAATGAGAATTTATATCATTTTGTAATATAAAAAATAATAAAATTTAGAATGAACTTTCGTAAAATTATAAAAAAGTATCATTTGAATAGTTTTGAAAAGCGCCGTCATTATGTTGGTGACATGCATTGAGAACAATTTTATCCTAGACAACACATTCCATAGCAACTGTCAAACGGATGTTTTGTTTGTCAACAATGTGAAGACATAATTTTATTATTTCAAATACAGTGAAATAAAGAGGTATCAGCTATGCCAAGTACTTCTAAACCAATCTGCAGGAGTGACCGGGATGGTTTTCTAAAAGTCTTTCAGTTCTATGAACATGAAAAATCTAAAAAAGAAGCAATAATTCCCATCAACAGCTCCGTAGAACGAGCGGCTAATTTCATTCGGTTGAACCAAGCAAACTGCGTTCGGAGAAGTATATTCATTTATGAACCGAAAGAGATGCAGCCAATGTTGGTCGATTGACTATTCTACCGGCGATGTACAGTCGTCCAGATCTATTCACCATCTCTACGTACAATCCTAAATGGATAGAAATTGTTCAACTGCTGCTCCCCGGACAAACATCAAGTGATCGACACGACATCACCGCGCACGTGTCTTCAAACAAAAAATCCAATGAAAAATGAACTACATTGTTAAGCATTGCGTCTTTGGGAAAGATGAGGCGATTTGGCGTATATTCTCATCATCCATTCATGAACGTCATCCCACTGTTGTCCATTTGGCGGAGAATCTGGGGAATGGTCAACGAGTTTATTTCAACGCATCAAATGTTGCTCAACGTGCTGAAACACCTCCAGCGACAGCATTGACCAGTTTCTTTTTGATTTTCCAAAGCGATCCGTTTGCACGAGTGTTGCTCTATGCATGTGCGAGATGCCACGTTGATATTAATTACACTTGGAACGCTTCATCGAAGAAATTTCAACGTCGGAAG
The DNA here is from genome assembly GCA_030503985.1 of Himalopsyche tibetana. Taxonomy (NCBI): domain Eukaryota; kingdom Metazoa; phylum Arthropoda; class Insecta; order Trichoptera; family Rhyacophilidae; genus Himalopsyche; species Himalopsyche tibetana. The sequence goes on along the minus strand of JAPJYX010000011.1, from coordinate 10,511,387 downwards.
CAATGTGAATGTTCGTGGGTCGACATCATTTGAATCACTTAAATGTCACTTGAAATGTCAATGGCGTAGTGTGCCCAACATTTCATGCCGCATATCAACAGCTCAATTTGCTTGAAAACGAAACTCATTGGAATATGACGATCGCTAAAGCAATTGTTTCTACATCTCCAAGTCAGATACGCACATTATTTGTTTTCACTATTTCGACATGCTTCCTATCGAATCCATGTGAACTGTGGAACAAGTACAAAGATGACACGTCCGAAAAAATTTTACACCGAATTAGTGTCAGTTCAGGGAATCCCGATCTCGAGGTGAATGACGAGATACATAACCAGGTTTTGCTTTTAATTGAAGACATGTGTTACCTCATGCGCTGTATGATGCGCCGCCAGATCGTGGAATGAACGACGCTTCCAATCGAGAATTGAAACGTGAACGTGAATATGATCGAGATGCATTGAACCAATCAGTTCGAACGAATGTACCACTGTTGAACCCCCAACTGAAGGAAATGTACGATACGTTAATGAAGGCAATTGATGATGGAAATGGTGGCTTATTTTTCTTCCGCATTGGAAGCACTCAACCGAACGATGAAAGATCAGCGCAATGACTCGAGATGTTTTGGAGGCGCAATGATTCTACTATCTGACGATTTCCACCAAACACTACCAGTCATTCCAATATCGACCGTTGCCGATTAAATAAATGCTTGCCTCAAATCATCGACTCTGTGAAGAAACTTTAGCTAACGACAAACATGCGAGTTGCATTTCTAAGCAATCCATCTGCCAAAGATTTCTCCAATCAATTGCTGACTATCGTCGGTAACGGCCGTGTTCCTGTTGACGAATCGAACGGATTGATTTCGTTTCCGCCAAATTTTTGCAATTTCGTCTCAACGAAGGACGGCTTCAACAACAAAATTTTCCCGAACATCTAATCACAAAAACCACAATTGGTTGAGTGAACGAGCAATTCTTGCGACTAAGAAAAAAGATGTGGATCATTTAAACTTCACAATTCAAAATCAAATCGATGATCTACTGCATTCCTTTAAATCTATCGACTGTGCCAAGTGAATAACATCATTTCAATGTAATTAAAATACTTTTTATTTTGAATTTTGCACATTTGTTGAACTTAATTCATTTTGAGTATTTTTAATTCAGCCAATAAATTAACACAACATTTATTGATTCTGAGGTGGAACGAAGTTCGTCGGGTCAGCTAGTATTTACATAAAGAGTGGCCCGCCAAATATTTTTGAAATTTAAATTGTCCCTTTGGCGAAAAAGTTTGTGAAGCCTTGGACTATACAGTATATTTTAAGCCAGTGATTCCCAACAGGGGGTACGCGACCCTCCGAGGGGGCGGCAGGTTTTCTCCGGGTTACGCGGCAGAACATGTTTTGTATTGAGGGGGCCGTGGTATGATTTTTTTTTGGAAAGCACTGTTTTAAGCGACACTACAAAACGGTGTGGACAAAATAATGCGTTAAAATTACAATATTGGACACCATGAAACGGCCAGAGTTAAATTTTATAAATATGTCACATACGGCGTGTTGTGCCTAAGATTCAGTCCCAGAACCATATTATGTTTCGACATTAGTATGATATCACTGGATGTTGTAAAACGCTATCAATCGTTGTGTATACGGCTTGATATTGAAGAAATTGCGTTATTGTGAATAATATGAAAATAATTTTTAAATTGCGGCATCGCGAATATATTTTTCAATTAATTTCAATATAATTTTAAGTAACAATAGAGAAACGTCTGAACGACGCCATTGCAGATTGAATCTTATCAAATGCATTCCATATAGTGACACGAAAGCGGCCATGACTCCATTCTCAGCGAAATCATGACCAGGTTACTAAATTTTATGGCAACACCATAGTGGAATATTAATTAATAATCTATATTTAATTAAATCAGCTGTGATTTTAGGCGAATTGCTTTACGCAACAAATCGATCGGATGGCCTCTTAGAGGACAAATAAAAAAAATAAACAAAATATCTGTTGCAATGTTTCTCGAATTTGAAAATCGGTGACAACTCAACATACATAGATAATATACAATTCAAATTGAAAACATTGTTATTCCACGAGTCTGTTGAATGATACGTGCACGAAATAAAAAGAAGAACAGCCAACCCTTCTACAGCGTCGAGATAGAGACCAGGCTATAGAAGGTTAGACACCCATACAAAATTTGGGGTTAGGTTTTTTCATTTTTTTTGTGATTTCAAGGAAATCAAACATTTTAACCATTTTTCGCATTTTTATTTTTTGAATGAATTCTAATAAGTGTTGAGTTAACACGCGTGAGGGGGCATTGACCTAACAAATTTTGCTCTTTTATTTGCAAGAAGCGAGAAAGAGGAGTTCAACGCGACAGTTGATAACTTGATATCTACGATTTGAAAACTTGATTATGCCTTTATCCAATGGCTGAATTAATGATGTGGTATTTGGTGGTGCAAATATTACTTTTACGTTTGAATGATATATATCTCTTGGAAGACTATGTGCATTAACTATTATTAATGAAACTTAAAAAAAGATATTTCTTCTGTATGTGTAATTTTGAACGTCAGGGATAAAGCAGTTATAGAACATGGCTAAGAAATAAAAATAAATAATTTGATCATATTCTTTCACAGTTTGAAAGGATATAAAAAAATCAATAAAATTAAAAAAACACGTATTGAATTACAAGTCAAAGACATCGAAGCTTACGAAATAATTATTACAGAGGCCTTATTATGTTATTAGATATTAGATAATATTATTATAAGATTAATAGATAGCACATATTACATCAGCAACTAGTTTAAAAAATTGGTTGAAAACCCCTGAAAAGTGTATACATAATGCATTAAAAACGTGTGAATAAATTTACTCGATCATAATTTGTTTCAATATGCAAGTAGAAAAATATGTTTTTTACTGTAACGTGATGAATATCTTTGGAATGTTCTTCGACTGCGCCGCGCCGGTGATTCGCAGAATTTTGTAAAATGTACGCTATAGAAGGGACCGCTATACAAAAAGACAGCCGCAAACGCTATAGGAAAAAAAATTACTGTTTAGATAGATCCGAAGGTAACTTTGTGAATGTTCATTTTTAATAAAAATTAAAATTTGATAACTTGTATCACTAAATGTGACACGAGTTTCGCATTTTTAAAAAGAACCATCAGAAATAACATTGCAACGTTTTTTTATCCATGTGCGCTCCCAATGTGGAGCATATGGCTTCACAATGAAGGTATCTCAACATAACTTTTGTCTACGAGAAATGTTTGTTACTCAGTCGCTCAACATCTCTTTTCTAAAGAGAGCAGTAGGGATAAAAGGTTAAGGATAGGACAGGATTAGTGATTAACAAATTTCTCTTGCTGCAAATTGTTATCGATGGATCGGAAGGGTGGGAGGGAACTTTTAGACATCACAAACATCCATTCTTTCGAACAGAAGTCGATAAATCGATCGAAAAAATGCTGCTCGTACTGGAAATCGAACCCGTGAAGTACAGCACGGAAGCCAACAAAGTTGCGCCATAAAAACCAGGCTTTGCGAATAAACTCAAAAATAATTCTAATTCTCAAGTTATAAATTACAAAATAAAAGTCGGGGTTTTGTCCTCTTTTAACGGACGCAGGGAGTGATTAATATACAAACATTGATATTACTAATTACAAATGAATTACTTAAATTAGGTAGGGTGAATCTCGATGGAAATAAATACATCTATACTGACTTAGAAGAGATACACGATACATCATCTCATCCACACTCTCATCCGAATTTATATGTATTGCAAAATATAGTAATATATGTATTTAATAAATTGATTTTAGTTTTTCTTGAAACAAGTGTGGGGCTATACCATTTTTTGCAATATAAATTAGAATGTTAGAGTGGATGGAAGGATGTATTGTGTACCTCTTCTAGGCCAGTAAACGTATAAGTTTAAACATAGTTCTGATGAGAGCATAAGTCGAAATAGCATTCAACCATATATATAAAAGAATATTTGTAGAACTAGAATACTTTGATATGTTTTCAACTTATTACAATGGTGTTCTAGCAAGGAAATGTTCAATTCAATAAATAAATATGATGTATCCCTAGGTAGTTCAAATTTACTCCATATAGGGAACTGATGTGACAATCGAAGGAGATTTTGCGTGTCATGTCGGTTCGCCATTTCCGTTTTCAGTAGTGAGAAACATTTTTATGCCGGTAGGCTACACTTATTTATCTGTAACGTAATGAGGCCGCAATCGATAAACTACAATATTGAAAATATTTGAAAATGCAAGTTTAAATCCGCGTCAGCTCTCAATGAGGAACATATTTCTAACCATAATCTAGGTACTTTCGATGGATTCGGCGGTAGCTTTGTGGAAGTTCATTTTAATATAAAATAACTTAGATTGATCCACGTATTGTGTTACAAACTGTGACACGTGTTTCGCCTCTTTAAGAGGCAATGTCTTTTAAATTTATTTTTTTAACACAATGCCATTCCACCAAGTTTTGACACCTTAAAGGTGAACAGTATTTTTACATTAACATACGTTAGTGAATAAAAATCAAGTCTTGAATTATTGCACTCGATTATTACACAATCACAAGGCCCTTGACACAAGATTATGTACTCAGTCGAAAGGCCGCATTTGGGGATCTAGGAAAAAAGGGGGGGGTTTAAAATCAGACCAATACTTTATAAAGCACTGGTCTAGGGGATGGTGATCTCATGTGAGCACGTTGATGTCAGTAGAGGTCAGGGCTGTGGAGTCGGAGTCGGGAGTTGGGGGTTTTGTTAGGAGTTGGAAAAATCTTACGACTTGGAACCTTTTAAAAAACTATATTTAATGATGTGTATTCAAACCACGAGAGTCCATAGAGTTGCCACTGCATGCTGAGCTGACAAGGCATGGAATCTTTTTTCACACGACTACACACCCCCGGTTGAGGTGCGCCTCATTGAATAATGATGGGAAATGATTATTAAGTCAGCAAGTCCGTCGGCTGGCCACCGTTGAGGAAAACCTCTCGTTGAGGAAAAGAAGTCTCTGACAAAAAATCGGGAAGAGCTCTCGTGCCTCAGCCCTCGGAGACGCAGGGTTGATCAGCCTGTCTTCTTAAAACTTCAGATTATGATTACACTATCACTGAAGCCTCGAACACCCAGCTAACTCCAACGAAAATGTATCACAACAAAATGGCTCGTGTTTTAGTCACGTGACCTTAATAATATCCAAAGTAGTGAGGAAACACACCTTAGTCGAATACGCATTTGTTTTAGTATGTTTACTGTAATAATTGTAGAAAATATATAATACTTAAACAGTCCTATCTAGGGAATCCAACCCCGAGCCAAAATGTTGATCCCGGGATTTCGGGATTAGAATTTTTCGATCCCGGGATGAGTACATTTTTTTAAGAAATAAAAATTGATAATATTGGTAAAAAGTAAATTTAAAAATTATTCTATATTAAATAACCAGCTGTAAGCTGCCGATACTTTACCAAAAAGCTCTCTTAATCTCAGTTATTTGCAATGTAGAGGTGAATGAGTGAATTTTTTAATTACTCGTAAATAAACATTTGTATCTGTGATTTTTGACGATCGCGTTATTTTTATTATTTGTCGCAAATGAACAAACGAAATTTGTAAAAAGGTTAATACATATTTGTACACAAATCGTTAGTCGTAAAATAAAATTTTGGCGCGGTTCTCGTCCTGAAATCAACGTCAATAAAATAAGACTAGTCTACAGATGAAAGCAAAAAAAGATCTACGCCCAAATTGGAAGTAATAGGTTCTTGAAAATTGTATATTTACATTTTTATTATGCATTGTAAAATTATAAAAGAAATATTTACCACCTAAAATATTATTCCATATTCTAACCGGACTGACCAATAATCAAAAAAAAATGTTTTTATATTTTTGTGTATCAATAGTAAATTAATCAAAAAAATCCTAATTTAGTTAAAATAAACTCACTACTCAAAGGGTTAATAATTTTACTGGAGTAAATATAAGTAATTTAAATATTCCCAGAGTACCAGAGCATCGATTGTGTCGCCATTTAGTCAAAGGTTTCAGTTTACGGTACAAAATTAATGTTTATGATCAATAAATTACACAAAACAAACACTGCCATTGATACCTGGTAACATTCATTGATGTAGAGAACATCATCAGTGTCATTTCATCTTATACGGGGAACTGTGGAGCCGAGCTCCAATCTCCCTTTCATCTAAGGTTAAATATATATTTTTTTTTCTTCTAATTTAGATGTTGTGGGCCCATTTCATTTAATTTATTCTATTTACTTTTTTTAGAATGCTTTGGGTTTGTCTGTTATTTTTTTTTTTGTACATTTGATTAAAAAAAAGAAAGGAATGGGGAGAGAAAAGGAATATAGGAAAAAAGTGGAGGGAAGGGAGCAAAGGTAACAATTTAGAGTAGGGTAATCCGATGTGTTTTTTTCACCAGCCGTGTGATTGCGGCAACCAGGCATGTCAGTGGTGGGATCGGAGGGGATCTAGGGTGGTTTTAGGAGGAGGATTTTCCTTGGCCGCGCTATGTCAGTGTGGGGGTACTCAACGTAGTCGTTGAGTAGGGCTTTGATGGTGTCGTTTGGGTGGTCCGTCATGTCACAGTAGAATTTTTTCGACAGCTTCATGACGTGATCGAGAATTGGCTCTGTGTTAGTGTCTCTATGTAACGTGGTGCCTCGCACGAACCAGGGAGCGCCTGTGATCATGCGAAGCGCCTTGTTTTGTATTTTCTGTAGTGTCTGGATGCGTTTCATGCCTGCGTGTGCCCATATTGGACACGCGTAGGTCATGATTGGTCGTGTTATCGCGGTGTACAGAAGTAGCTTGCTTTTTAGAGCGAGTTTACTTCTGTGTCCTATCATGGGGTAGAGTTGGCCCATGATACTTGATGCCTGTTTTTTTTTTTGCAGTTATGTGACTGCAGAAATTAAGTCGCGAGTCTAGGGTGAGACCAAGGTATTTAACCGTTTTGGCCCACGGGATGTTTGTGTTGTGCATCCGGATGCATTGAATATTCTTACCATTTCTGTTAGTTCTGCGACTGAAGGTCACTGCAGTACTTTTCTCTGGGTTAATTTTAATGCGCCATTTGGCGCACCAGGCGAGTATATCCGCGCTTGCCTTTTGTACAAGCGCGGTGGCTCTGTTTCTAAATGTAGAGAACAAAGCGAAAATTAAATTTAAAAAATATTGGAATGTGAAGCTTAATAGTAACAAACAATAAATATTGTCGACAAATGCATTCAAATACAGTACACGTGTGTGTAATGCTTTGAATAAATTCAATATGATTGGCATCAAGTGACCTTTTCGGCTGCGACTCTCTCTTATCGCAAAGATACAGTCTTAATAGTAAAAATGGGCATCGTTTATTGCATATGCTTAAACTGCCGACTTTAAAACCAACATGTTTCTGTTCTAAAAAACAATCCCGAAAGATACGGGATCCTGTCTTCTAATCCCGGGATTGAAATGTATCGAAAACTGTACGGGATCCCGGGATTGGATTCCCTAGTCCTAACAACTGAAAAACTTTCACAGTGTATAATTCAAGGGTCGAAATATTGGCATTACGGAATTATCTGTATATTATGAAATCTCATTAAGGATTCATATTTGATCCACGGCCATGTTACAAATCAATGGTTGCACACCAGAGGCGTAGGCTCGGTTTTTTTTGGCAAGTGTAAAAACCGGACCTATTAAATCTCGTCATTAGATTGCTTATGTGATCATTGACCTTGTGAGTGTTTTTCTATGTGACCATTTTTGTTTTTATAACAGTTTGAATTTTTTTAAAAACGTAGGCTAATAACATAGATTTTAATATGAACATGATTATTAACTTCAGTGTAAAAAATACAGTCTTGCAATAATGGCGTAGAGGATTTTTATAAACATAATTTATAGAAATTTCGGTTAATATTTTCTGCCATATATGAAGCGCTTACTATCAAGCCCAGCTTAAACGGTTTTCATACAATTTTGAGTATGATATATATGTATATGTATATAAACAGATATGTATTTTACCTATATAATAACAAAAGTTTTAGTTTGAAAAAATGCCAACAAATTAATATTAACTTAATATTTAATCCATGTCCGCTCTCAATTTGGAGTATATGGCTCATAAGGAAAATATCTTAACAGAAGCTTTTTCTACGATAACTGTTTGTTACTCAGTCGCTAAACCTCTCTTTTTCAATGATAGTAATAGGGATGGAAGAATAAGGCTAGGAGAGGACTGGTGATTAACTAATCGCTCTCGCTACGTCCAGTTATAAAAGGAACGGAAAAGGTGGGAGAGAATTTTTGAGACATCACAAACACCCAAACGTCCCGAACATGGATCGAAAAAATGTTGTTCGTATTGGGATTCGAACCCGTGAGATCCAACGCTAACCGCTGCGCCATAGGATCCGACTCAATATTTCTGATCGAAAATATAGGTTAAATTTTAAACCACCTTAAATAATCAAAGTGTGAGTTTTAATCGGTTTTAAAACGCAAAAAAAAACAATCAGCACGCCTTGGTGGACAAGTGATACGTATTATCCTGATAAAAATGTCACTTGCATACTAACATCAAAATACAAAGAGATCATTAATTTGACCATGATCACTTTTTCCTATTTTTCTCTAAATTACCAAAAGTCGTTTTAGACGGTTTTAAAAAAGGGGTTTCAATTGTGATGTATACTTTTCGCTTTATTGGGTTAATTCTAAGAAATTTTAAAAAATACTGGTATTGTATGGATCATTGCACAAATATTCATTAATTTTCTACTACTGTACCCGACTTATCTGTAAACAACACCCGTTAACATGATGTATTAATCGCGCCACAAGTGAATAATACTTGATGACCGTTTGGATATTGTTATTTTTCCATTATCTCAAAACAGGTTATTTTTAACTGATTAAATTACTGCACGACCGACATATCGACTGTGGAAAAGAAAAATGACGTAACCCACAGTTTTTCCAAACAGGTTTTTTTCGATGATCACAATGTATCAAACTTGATACACGTTCTATCAAAAGGATGCAAGCTGCAAATGCCGAATAAGTATCTAAATTTAGCTTTTATGTTTGAAAAAGATGACCTTGTAAAAAATTTAAACCAAGAAAAAAGACTGAAATAAAGGTTTTTCCTGGATAATTTCTTTAATTAATATTAGGTAAAGTCAACTTAACACCAGTTTAGAAGTCTCCGTTCACTTCAAGGTTGTGTATAATTCATAATTTGCATATGGCCAAAAATCATCAAAACACGTTTTTTGCGCCTCCTGTAAAATTTGATATGTGGGGGTTACGTCCTTTTTCCTTTCCACAGTCGATATGCATCACCCGATAGTGGGTATTGTATTCCATTTTCACGTTGTCACTGTAAAAAATCATTTAAATGCTATTATTGCCGCCTTATTTAACACTCGGAATTTTGGGCGTCAGTAAATACATCTCGTTTGGCAGCTGGGCAGGCGTCGTCTCAAATGAAAATTAGTTGTTGTTACCTGTAAATCGCATACTGTTTATTTGGGAAAAAAATGAGCAATCACCCTTCGCGAATAATTCGCAGTTCCGCACGGCACTGCATACTTTTGGTAAGTACAGTAAGACAATCCAATCAACTTGCCATTTATAGTTCCTCAACACCGCAGCAAAAATGTCCAGTAGTTGGTGATTGACTTTTAAGGCGACTCAGTAGGATTGCAAAACTTAAATTTGACCTACAGCATAAATATTGCACTGACTTAAATAAGTAACCACCACAATACGTATTTTTACAGTATCAAAACAAGCAAAACATTTGTATATTTCATTACAAAAATAGCAATACCACCTAACACACGGATGGATATTTAGACAGTAATAAGGGTTTTTCATATAAAACAATTTGTTATTGACGAAAATCAGTAAGTACTTTTTTATCTTCGTAGCAAAGACTGACAATCTAATTTACTTCCCCAAATATCTGTTGCAAAAATTATATGTAACTGAAACAATGCGTTAATTATATATACCGTGAAAATGACTTATAATGCTACATATGAGTTATTGATAGCAACAGTAAGCCATCGTATTTAATAAATGTAAATCAGAGACGGTGTTTTGTCAAACGAAATAATAAAAGAAATAAACAAGATAAACCATACAATACAAATTTCTCAAACTTTCTCTAATATATTGAAAGAATTTGTTTTTATTTTTAATTTTGTATAACCTATTTGTTATGATATTGATTTTAATATGAATACAGTTAAAAACATTCTGTTGAATAAAAAATATTGACATAATAAGATTAAAATGGAAAAAGTATTGAGTTCTAAAATAAATATAAATTTCAGTTGATAGTTATTTCTGGTTCACGCCATAGTTCTGACAGTGGATTTTCCGAAAATTATATTAACTATGTCTTATATTTCTTGTTGGACATCTAAGCTATCTTGGAGGATATTTGTAATCATTTTCAAAAAAAAAAAAAATACTGAATTCACGGAATAAAAACATGTTTGCTATCAGAAAACTTAGTTATTCCACTGATTACTTAGAATAAAGGTAAATTTCATTAACTAATAATAGCTTTAAGATAGTTGGTATGAAGACGCTTCTCGAAAAAGCCCAAAACGTGTTACAATTTGTAAACAATTAGTGGAATGACAAAGTTTATTTGTTAATTTGTTATAAAATGATTTTGTCTTTAGTGAATGCCGAAACTATCGAAAATATTCATAATCCATGCATGTCTTTAAAGTCATAACCAAATGTTATGATGTGTTTATTTTTACTTCAAGTTTTTATATAGCCTAACACTAATTCAATAAGGAAGAAACTAAATGAATAGTATGCCTGATCAAAAAAAGTTATTTGTATAATTTATATCAATTGCATAAATATATTCGTATTTTTGTATAATGTTTGGGAACTTTTTTTCTCTCGCCAATATACAAGTTCGACATTCAGGGCTGTGACAAAAAAAACATAATACTAATAATATTAAAAGTAATTCAAACCATGTGATTGATTTGAATATTAATGTATTGTAGGTATAATATTGTTACATAATTTGGTAAGTTATCGAAAAAATATGGTTTTCAATCATTTAATATAATAGATAAATTAAAGTCGTTAAGTTATATCGGCTGCATCGGACTAACTTTGTTGGGTGGTACAAAAAATGACTTAAATGTATGAATTAATATATTTCACAAGTTTATTATGTATCCATACATATGTATATATATTTGTCATCTATCAATTTCGAATATTTTCTAGCATTCTGTTTTATTCAATTATAACTTAAAAAAAACAAGTTTGACGGTAGAAAAATGTATTCAATTAAAAAAACCAGGGCTGTGGAGTCGGAGTCGCGGTATTTTGGCCGGAGTCGTGAAAAATGAGCGGCTCGATTTTTTTTTGAAAAATATATTTAATGATGTGTATGTAAACAAAATAGTCAAAAGAATTAACATTTCATACTTGGCTGACTAAAGATGATCTGATGGTACACATATATATAAGTTAAAATGAAATTATTGAAAAAAATCCTGATAAAAACTCTACGTTGCAAAAAAACATGGTTTACCATCTGTATAATGATTCTTAAAAAATATTAACTGTTAATATCTTACCTTATCTAATAATTTTCCAGTTTTTTTTCGATTTAGATGACGAACTTTGTTTTTTTAGCAAAAATCTTTTGAAATATAGAAATGATTCAAAACTACTAATGTGAAAAATCTTTTTATTCAACTACTGCTACTATTATATTGAATAGAATCTCTTTTTAAAAGCATTGCCAAATAAATATTTCAAAATGCTTATCCATTAAGCTAAATACTGGTCTTTAAAATAATCGCTATTGGAAAAGACATTATTGTATTATAAATAATAATATAATTTGTAAGCGCATTGAGCAACCCTAACCCTAACCGCTATTTTGCGCAACAACTTTTTTATCGCAAAATAAAAAATACATTTCTTCGATTCATTTGTATGACCAGTGTTTTAAGTTAATGCAGAGTAATATGTGACACGTGCACTCAGTACAAACGTCTTTCTCACACTGACTGGGTCTGCGAAATTTACGGCAAGAAAAACACATCCCCGAAAAATAGTTATTATTTATTGGTATGACAATTTTTTAATTTTTTTTTTTGCTTTTAAATGTAAACAATAAAATTTTTTATTATTCCAATTTTTTTTAGAAGTATTTACGATCCAATTATGCTTTAAAAATCAGTCAGAAAAAGTGGGAAAAATGGTACATTTCAAATAGATGTACAATCATTATATTACATAAATTGGAAATTCTGCTCAAATCACTTTCTTAAACAAACCTTTATCTGCATTTCTTTCTAAGACATTAAACTTCGGTATCTTACAATAAATTCTAAAAATGATCAAAACGAAAGCAGTTAAAAAATATTTTGTGAACTTTTTGCCTTTTATTCTTGAAAATATGACTATTTTCATGAAAAAAAAAATGTAATAGTGTAAAAAAGCGTTTGGAAAATGTAATATTTGAAAAAAAAAAATTTTTAAGTGAACGGTTCACGAGATTTCGTCGATGGCAAACGATCGATTTACTCTGTTTTCAGGCGTAAAGGTACTATATCCTCTTAAGAAGGACACAGGATAACAGAAAGAACTTATAAAATACATAATATTTTTGTGCTATAAAATATATATAAAGTGCTACAAACAAGTGCAGTTTTTTTTTTAAAAAAAAGGTTAATACAGACTTTTGATTAAATTGGCATTTACTTGGTAGAACTACATTGTAATAAGGTAAAATAAGTGTCAACGTATTTAGTTCTACAATTGTTGTAGAACTTAATACGTTGATATTGTACACCTTATTAATCACAGACTCTTTTATCATCCTCAAGTTAGTGTAACTTTCATTGTGTGTGGGGGGGGGGGTATTTTGTTGTTGAAACAGCTTTGTTGTATTTAAAACAAAGCACAACTCAGCTGTAAATACATCGCAGTTGAAAACACTTGTGATGAGCAAAATTAACCTTTATTGGTAAGTGGTGAAATTAATACAAATAAAAATGTCAAAATCAAAGTTTATTTAAATTTTCTATTCTAATAAAAATGTTTTTTTAATAGTTTTAAAAATGGCACTAGATTTAATTAAGTAAAAAAAAACAAATGAATTTAAGATTTATACAACATAATGTAAGAAAGTCTTTAGTTTTTATAGTATCAAGCCATCGCAACTATTGTTGTATTGACCTTTGTTGTAATATTGTAAAAATATCAACATATTTAGTTTTACAGTTTTTTTTTATAATATTAGTTTATAACTATTTCAGAGTGCGCCACCGTCAGAACTATGTTTAAACCTGCATTTGTTCAGCTATGTATACTGGCTTAGAAGAGATACACACTACATTTTGTTATTTACTCCTAATTTATATTACATTTATTAAGTATGACTTTAGGCTTTCCAAGAACGATAAGCAATAGGGGATTTTTCAAGGTAAATAAGGTTAAATTAGACTGATATTGATTATTAGATACATACATTAGGGGTTTTAGTAACGGTGATGGAGTGATAATTGTTCGTTCATTTAACCTCTGTTGTCCAACATATACTTAATTAAAACTTTATCAAATATTTATAATCTTCGGTTCTAACTGTTGAAATATATAAACTGATATCAACTCAGTTGATAATCCATGAAAATTAATACTAATTTTGTTGCAATTTACCTTTACACCAGTGGTTTCTAAACTTTATGCTCTTCCCTCTGCCGCATTTATTTCTTACAATAAGGCACGTTTTAAATGTTAATAACATATTTTAACAGAAAAAAAACAATTTACAGAATAATAACAAGGTTTTGCCATATACATATACACAATATATTTTTATAACAAAGTTTTTAATGCGATATGTGTTTGTTTACTTCTACAAAGTTTATCAATTCTTCAATAAGGAGAGTCACTGATGTCATACTGTTGCATCACAATTAGGGCATCCAATCCCGGGATCCCGTTCAATTTTCTGATCCCGAAATTCCGGGATTGAGATGGCCGCGATCCCGGGATTTCGGAATTGAGAAATTTTGAGGAAAACCCGATAATTTACACGAAATTGGTAAATCGGCGAGTTAAAAAAAAAAAACGAGGTTTTGCGAGATTCTGGGGAAAAGTATACCAAATCCGAGATTTCAAATTCCTCGGTGCGTAAAAAAAAAAACGAGTTTCGGCAAGATTCTGGGAAATAGTATACCAAATCGGAGATTTCAAATTCCTTGGTGTAAAAAAAAAACAAAAAACGAGTTTCGGCGAGATTCTGGGAAATAGTATACCAAATCGGAGATTTCAAATTCGTTGGTGTAAAAAAAAAACAAAAAACGAGTTTTGGCGAGATTCTGAGAAATAGTATACCAAATCGGAGATTTCAAATTACTCGGTGAGCTAAAAAAAAAAACGAGGTTCTGTGAGAATCTGGGAAAAAGTATAACGAATTGAGGATTTCAAATTTCTCGGTAAGAAAATCACAATCCCGGGATCCCGAAACCCCAATCCCGGGATCCCGAAAAAAAGGGGATCAATCCCGAATTGAAATCCCGGGATTGGAAAAAGGCTCCGGGATTGGATACCCTAATCACAATATAAAAGATTATTTTATGTTCATATTTATTTTTATATAATACATATACTATGTTATGGTAAAATTATATTTCAAAGTTATTTTTTTTCACGCTTTCCAGTTTGGAGATCGCTGCCATTCAGCAAAGTACAAACGCAATATCTTTCGACATCACCTTTAAAAATAATAAAATAAATTCTTTCTAACAATGTGTTCGTTATTTTTTTGGCAATCGAATTAATTTTCTTTTTACGACAGTTTCGGATTCACCATTAATATGTGTTGATTGAATTGGAATTAACTGAATAGAGCTTTTTTGTTACAAGGTTGTATTCACTCAAGTATTATACAAAACCATGGCATGAAACCGTACATAACTATCAACTATATCCCATAATTCTTGTAGAACCTAATATTTTAACAATTTTACTTTATTCTATATAATTTAATAATGGATTATTACACATATGGTTAATAATAACACGATTTAGAAAAACAGTTCATTTTTAAAAGTTATTAATACCAAATAATATCAGATCATTATTTTTTTAAAAATTTGATTTAAATTTACGAGACTATAAAGTTTTCATATAAGTTTTAATTAGTATATAAGTTATTATCACCTTATATAAAATACATATTATTATTAATGATAAAGACCAGTTACACAATATTTCGGAGATATGGTCGAGAGCCGTCAATAACAATATTTTATATTAACATAATATTTCCTAACACTAATTGACGCAGTGAATAGGGTTCAAAATAATACACGTAAATTTATGTATGACATGTTCATATACAAAATAGAAGGATAGGTTCCATGACATCCAAAATTACATAAAATGAGTCTTATGTTTTATTCAATATAAAACAAGGATATAAAATTTGAAATCAAATAAGAAAATTGAATAAATATTTTTTTATTATTTTTAGACGTGACTTTTTTTATGTAAGCGCATTTTTTTCTTATTTTCTTATCACTCTTAAGACTTGTTGTTACTCGCAGTGGCTCAAAATTTGTTGAACATTTTATGATTTTTCATTGTTTTGTGAATTTATCCAAATTACAAGCATTGAATCCATATTGAAAATAATTTACATTTTATTTATTTTTTTAACAATTATCTATTTCAATTTTTAATAAGCTATTAATATCCAAGAAAAGCTGATTTTTTTTAATTTTTATACTAATATATTTGACTTTTAGAGTGTTAACTACGTTAATTGATGCGATGGCATATTAGGATAATTAATTTGTAAGAGGTAATAAACTTTTTAATTATAGTCAATTTAGAGGCTTTTAGACTTTATATCTCATTAATCTGTTTTTTATTCTCATGCATATTTTATAGTGCGTTGTATAATTTGAATTCTGCGTTTTTCGTCAATGCCATAACACATTAAAACCGCCTATAACTCAACTTGAATTTTTCTGTCATGTGTTTGTAAAGAAAAAGATGTACAAATGCCACCTAAAATATCATGTTCGAATCGATATGTATACACGTCAAACTGACTGGTGTCTTTCATCTTCTATAGAGCTCTATTTCTCTTGTTTTTTGATCGTTTTATTTATTTATTTTCATCTTCATTCCCTTTTTCTCTTCGGTGCCTGTTTGATTCTTATTATAAATTGTAGTCTGTATCCTTTTCATCTGTCCGGGGTTTGACGTCGTCAACCAGGCAGTAGGGTGGGTTTAGGAAGGTTTGAGCAAAATGAATCTCCGTACATTTTAGGTATGGGGATAGCCTATGTAATCGTCAAGTAATGTTTTTATCGTTGGGTAAGGATGATCAATCATGTCGCTGTAAAATCTCTTCAACAGCTTCACGAAGGGATCGATGTTGAGGTATCTGTGTAGTGCTGTGTTACGCACGTATCAGAGAGCATCCTTGATCGTGGGTAATGTCTAGTATTGTCTGGAGAGTTTTTAAGTGATTCGTGTGCCCATATTGTGCATGCGTAGATCGTGATCGGTCTGATTATAAGTAGTAATTTGCTTTTAACGGCAAGTTTACTCTGACGGCCTAACAATACACGTACAGGTACGATTTTTATATATGTATATGAATTGAAACGCTGCTCTAAGACGTATAGCTTTTTACTAAGTTTACGTGTGTTTTAGATGTCTTCCGTATTGACGTAACACGAGTCACTTTTATAGCCATAAGTAGGGCGCATTGAAACAAGCAACAAGTGACGCGCCACAATCTCACCCTATGTGCGAGGGCAAAATTAAATGTGTTAGTGTTGAGAGAGGCGCCGTTAATTTTGGCGCCAGACGTTTTCTTCCGGCTAACTGAGCAGACGATCAATAGCCTCGATAACGGTCTCTTTTCGGAAGTGTTTTTCGAGCGATTTTGACATAGACATTGAGATTTTCCTCCCGAACCCAGTATGGTTCCGTATCTTTATAGCTGCGGATTTTTTGATATTTAAATTTAATATTCTTTATTGACTGTTACCTACATATTTCAAAAAAAATATTTTATAACGAAGTGAAAATATGTTTTAAATGACATTTTGCAATATTTGAAAAATCTTATTTGAACATGGCGATATATATAAATTAAAATTGAAAACACATATTTTGCAAGAATGTTTCAGGCCACATTTTTGAGTTTAATGTTCGCCGTCTTGTAGGCCGAGACCTTGCTTAAAAATAAACATCCGAAATCTCTCGCAATAGCCAAAATAATTCCAATTGATTTAATGTCATATTTATTTTTACTCATCAATAACTTTTCATAATAGTAATTGTAAGTATAGGTTGATAATACTATAATTACCATTCGATAAAATGGCGTAAAAAGTATCTTTGAACACACGATTTATTATGACTTTTTTATTATGAAATAGTCAGCATTTAAATAATTTAATGTTATTTCGTATTTTATTAAGCGAAGAGGTTGTATAAATAATATATTTGTTCAGTATAAACATATAAAGGTCAGCATTTCTTTTAAATTTGGTCAATAGCCGTGATTATAAAAAAATGATTAGGCTAACCAGCAGAACCAATATACATACATGGAAACAAATAACGGAAAGGATGATGACCGCAATTAATACCGCTATATGGCAACGCATATCTCTGAAGTGAAAATTGTGGAAGGATCCTGGAGAGACATTGATTTAGCAGAAGATATTTGTTTGAAACTAATCGAATCTCCAAGTAAATTAAATAGGAGTGCATGTTTGAAATACTCTTTTAATTTAGATTATTGTTCAATCAACATGAACAAGTGATCAAGCAGTAACAAATCACTACATCAATGCAACAGTTGGGCAGTCTGAAAATCTCACTTTTGAAATAAAGAGAGTTTCGAGTTTGGAAAACTCTCATACAGTTTTAGAAGAGTAATCTTAATTTATGGTGTATTTTCGTACATGTTACGTTGTGCTACATTAGGATAAAGATACTATATTGAATCAATCGAATTAAAGAATTTATCGACAGCCTAGTTCCAGACAGTAAGTTTGGTGGTATTCCATTTAAATTAGGCCAATAGCCATGATTCTATTAATGTTGTTAGGTTAGGTAAGGTTTGGTTACATAAATCAAATATTGGATCATTTTTTTTTAATAATTTAACATTTCGAAGGTTCTTGAAGATCTGTTTTTAAAGACCCAGGTTTTGCCTTTCAGCATCTTCAGACTTTCAAGTGCACGGATGAACTTGAAATGACGTTTGGTAAATAGGTGTTTTGTGTATATATAGGAATTACGTTTTTTTACCACAAGTATAAAGCTATTGAACCATTCAAATTTAATATTTATTCAGTATAAATAATATGTTTGGTCAAAAGCTGAGATTGGGTTTGGTTTCGTATGTCAACTGGACTTGAGGTTAAAATACAGATGAATAATATATCGACTGTGGACAGGGAAAAGGACGTCATCTACACATAGCAAATTATACAGGAGTAGGGAATCCAATCCCGGGATCCCGGGATCCCGTACAGTTTTCGATACATTTCAATCACGGGATTAGAAGACATAATCCCGAAACTTCGGGTTTGATTTTAAAACAGAAACGTGTTGGTTTTCAAGTCGGCAGTTCAACCATATGCGATAAACGATGTCCAATTTTATAACTAAGACTTTATCTTTGCGATAAGAGCGAGTCGCAGCCGAAAAAGTAACTTGCTGCCAATTATTAAATTTCTTCAATGCATTATACGCACGTGTACTGTATTTGAATGCATTTGTCGACAATATTTATTGTTTGTTATTATAAAGCTTCATATTTCAATATTTTTCAAATGTATTTTTCGCTTTGTTCTCTACATCAATGAATGTTAACAGATATAAATAGTGTTTGTTTTGCGGAATTTATTGTTTATAAACATTCATTTTGTACCGTAAACCGAAACCTTTGATTAAATGGCGAAACAATCGATGCTTTGGTACTCTGGGAATATTTTAATATTTAAATGACGTATATTTACTTCAATAGAATTATTAAGCATGTATGTATATAGACAAAAATATTAGAAATCTTCATTCTTGCAGTCTGAAGTAAGTAATTGATTTTTTCAGCTATCGAAATTAACCATTTTAAGTTATATTTTGTATTTTTGCATATTAAG
The DNA here is from genome assembly GCA_030503985.1 of Himalopsyche tibetana. Classification (NCBI taxonomy): domain Eukaryota; kingdom Metazoa; phylum Arthropoda; class Insecta; order Trichoptera; family Rhyacophilidae; genus Himalopsyche; species Himalopsyche tibetana. Next base: position 10,492,081 of record JAPJYX010000011.1, on the reverse strand, counting down.
TTAGTTTAATAATGATTTCACTTATTTTTTACGAGTAATTAAAAAATCCACTCATTCGCCTCTACATCGCAAATAACTGATTTTAAGAGAGTTTGTTGGTAACGTATTGGCAACTTACAGCTGGTAATATAATAAAGCATCATTTTTTCAATTTATTTTTCACCAATATTATCATTTTTTTATTTTTTTAAAAAATGGACTGATCCCGGGATCAAAAAATTTTAATCACGAAATCCCGGGATCAACATTTTGGCTCGGGATTGGATTCCCTATACAGGAGGCACAAAAAACGTGTTTTGATGATTTTGAGCCATGTGAAAATTATGAAATATACACAACCTTGAAGTGCACGGTGACTTCTAAGCTGGTGTTTAATTAGCGTAACCTGATATTAATCAAATATGTTGTCTAGGAAAAACCTTTTTTTCAGTCTTTTTTTTTTGTTTCAATTTTTACAAGGTCATCATTTTTCAAATTTAGAAACTAACTAATTCGGCATTTGCAGCTAACATCCTTTTGATAGAACGTGTATCAAGTTTGATAAATTGCTATTATCAAAAAAAAGCATTTTTGAAAAAACGGTGGGTTACGTCCTTTTTCCTTTCCACAGTCGATATGTATTATGTAAATACCGAGTGTTCTTTATAAAAACTGACTATTTTCTGAATATTTTTAAAATAATCTCTTCATAAACTAATTGACATTATTTAGTATAGATCGGGAACAGTTTCGCTCATCGTTAGCATAATTTTAACATAATGCATATTCATCAAGAATTGAAAGAATTGACATGTCCGCTCCCAATATGGAGCATATGAACTACTAATGGAGTTTATCTCAACAGAAGTGTTTCTACGAGAACTACTTGTTACTCAGTTGCTCAACCTCTCTTTTTCCAAAGAGAGTAGGAATAGAAGGAAAGGGCTAAGACAGGACTAGTGGTTAGCTAATCGCTCTCGATACGCCCCGTTCATAGGATAGGATGGGTGGGAGGGGGGAATTCAAGACACAATTACATCCATACATCCATGCCTTTAAACAGAAATTCATAAATCGATTGAAAAATCAATTTATAAAACTGCCCGTACTGGGATTCGAACCCGTGCCCTCCATAGCGGTAGCCAACGACGTTGACCACTCGACCACCCAGGCGGCTATAGGATAAATACTGTCCAAAACTTTAATTAAATACTAAGAACCAAATTATTATTTCGTTTCGTATTTTAGAATTTTGTATTTCTCTTTTTGTATTTTAAGGGATTGTGAACCTTTTTGTTTCAGATACTAGCATAGACAAAGGAGGACTTAATATTTGGAGTAAAAAATAATACATGCCCATTCTTTATGAATAGTTTAGTAGTATTGAAGTGAGGAAATGAAGACTTCTATATGCTTATTGGTTGTCATGGCAACAATTGTGCATGCATCACAAAGAAACAATCAAAATCGACAGCAGATAGGTGGGTTACTATGACTTTGTGTTTTCTTCAAACTTATAATATAGATCGTCAAGTTCATTAGTCAGACAGCTAAAAAAACCTGTTAAGATAATGAGCAAACTATATTAAAATGTTCACTTTTAAATCAAGTATTATTTATTAGTGTCCAAGATTTAAACATTTTACATTTATCAGGAAAAAACGGACGTTAACGATTTTTTAAAAAAAATAATTAAAATATGCCATTTTATAAATTTCGTACATTTGTAAAAATGCGCAACGATTTCATATAAAAATGCATTTTTTAAAACCCAAAACCGATGATTAGCCAGAGCCGGAGATAAGGTCGGGTTCAGTAGTAAGGCATTAAGAAATATTCGTGTTACGACCCAGACAGCATCAATATTTTGTTCTTAGAAGTTTACCGGAGCAAGAGCATTTTTTAATTATCTGATTACTGGACCAGATAAAGCGTAAACTTTACGCATGACTGCATATCGACCGTAGAAAGGAAAAAGACGCAACCCACAAAATATAAATTTTACTGAACACACAAAAACCATTCCATAATGATTCTGGGCCAAAGGAAAATTATGAAATAAACACAACCTTGTAATACATGAAGACTGATAAACTGGTATAAAATCGACTTAATCTAATATTAATTTAATATTTGAAAAAAAAAACCTTTTTTCCTGATCGCAATTTCTAAAGGCCCTTCTTTTTTCAAACTTAAAAGTTAAATTAAGATACTTACTCGACATTACATGGTGATTATCGAAAAAAAGATATTTAGAAAAAAAAACTGTGGGTTACGTCCTCTTTCCTTTCCACAGTCGATATTTAACTGCAGTTTCGATTTTACTGAGTTGTCCGAGTAATGCACTGGAAATCGATTTGATGTACACGACAATCGGTTTCACGCTGTCAAATAGGTTCACGTTTTAGTTTGCACGATGAAGTTTCAATTTCGCACTGTTTTAATATAAATTTAATGTCACCAGCATCTGTGAAAATAAAATATTGCTCGTTTACATTCAAAGTTTATTGGTGAAGATTATCTTTAACAGCTTTGCAAAGCTATTTCTCAATCATTTATTGATGTAGATATTTTATTTATAAGTAATTAAAATTCTCCGGTAATTTTACATAAAATTGTAATTCGGGTTAAAACATGGTATTTAACATATCTCATAAATTCTATGAAACTACTTTGTATCAATCATTCTATGGCGGCCATTTAAAAATAGTTATAAAATTATCTTTCCTATAATTTTCTTATCAAGAAAAAAATAATGTTGGAATGGAATGTGTTCAATTATAATGTTCTCTACAATGTTCAAAATGTGTGTTATAATATTTTCACATATCACACATTCGGCACAGGGGTGGGCTAGAAGGGGCTTGGAGGGGATAGTGCGAACCCCTTGTTAATTTTTACTAAGGCTGGCGAGCCCCTTGTCAATTAAAGAGAAACCAATATTATCAAATTATCTGCAATTTCTGACACATATTATCTACGACAGCTTGATTACACACAAGTAGTACATTTTTAGCCATTTGCATCGATAAGTTGACGGTAAATTGCATAGTGTTTCATAATAAGTAACAATCGATTGCTTATAAATGTGTGTTATAATATTTTCACATAGCACACATTTGGCACAGGGGTGGGCTAGAAGGGGCTTGGAGGGGATAGTGCGAGCCCCTTGTTAATTTTTACTAAGACTGGCGAGCCCCTTGTTAATTAAAGAGAAACCAATATTATCAAATTATCTGCAATTTCTGACACATATTATCTACGACAGCTTGATTACACACAGTAGTACATTTTTAGCCATTTGCATCGATAAGTTGACGGTAAATTGCATATCGTTTCATATTAAGTAACAATCGATTGCTTATTCAAGTATTGCATATAATTGCATAGGAGTGATAAAAAAAAACACTGCTTCCCTAGAACACCGATACTTGCTTAGAGATTAAGCGAGCTATTTGTTAACTTATTGGCAGCCCACCGCTGATTTGACATACTACATATTGAAGACGTATTGCATACACGTTGTGTACATGTTACAAAAATGATGCATACACGTTGAAGACATATTGCATACATATTTCATAAATATTACATAAATGTTGCCTACATGATGCAAACATCATGTTGCATAGATGATGGATACATTTTTCATACGTTTGGTGTATATTATAAATACATATCAACTGTGGAAAGGAAAAAGGACGTAACCCACAGTTTTTTTCGACAGTCACAATGTATCAAACTTGATACACGTTCTATCAAAAGGATGTAAGCTGCAAGTGCCGAATTAGTATCTAAATTTAGCTTTTAAGTTTGAAAAAAGATGAGCATGTGAACATTGAAACCAAGAAAAAAGACTGGAAAAAAGATTTATCCTAGACAATTTTTTAAATTAATATTAGATTGTGTCAATTAAACACCAGTTTAGAAGTCTTCGTGCACTTCAAGGTTGTGTATACTTCATAATTTGCATATGGCTCAAAATCGTCAAACACTTCTTGTGCCTTCGTCTTTTTTCCTTTCCACAGTCGATATTGAATATATCAACCCTTAAATGGCAGAAAAGCGTAAGCGTATTCATAATTTTTACAGGAAAACCCTTTTTTTAACTTTCTCTCGTAACAAGACCGCAAAAATAATTTTTTATTTACTAAATATTACTGACCGTATTTTAAGATATTTTTTTTCTGGAACTTATTACGAGAGGAAGTATAAAAAACATTCTGTTGTGATTAAAACTTGACCATTACTGTAAAATGTATGCATTGTCGCTTACGCTGTTCCGCCGAGAACGGGTCGATACATCGCGTACATTTGGTGTACATAATAAATTTATATAACACACATATTGAATATATATACAATATATATTGCGAACAAATGTAACCATGTATGCAATACGTATTCAATATTTATGGAAAATGTATGCAACATGTATTCAAAACAAAATCAACATTTGAGTCGTCTGGTATCAAAAGCAGAACTATCCCATATGTGTCGAAATTTAACTAACGTTGTCACATTGTTCTGCTGGTTATAGTGTATGGCTAGAAATTCAAAAAATGTTTAAAAATCAAACAAATGTGGTACAAAAACGCAAAAGAAAATGATGCTTGGTATCTCAAAAGCAGAACTGTCCACGACGTTGGAAACAAAAGTAGAACAGTTTGCTAAATCAGGATTTCGACCAATCACAGAGTTACTTTAAGTGATGTCCCATACAAATTGTAAGCTACACTCGTTGATGTGCTATGTTTAAAATTGAGTTTAAATTGATAAAACTCAAAAAGCCAACAATACGTTTTTCGTGTTTTTCTCGCAACTTCGAAAAATGGACAGTTCTACTTTTGATACTATACGACTCATTTATAAGTTAATCATTTTCAGATACCCACGATTACATATTATCGGAAGGAATCTACGATGAGTTCACAGATAATGAAGGCACCTCCAGGTCCGTCCATTCTAGAAGCGCCAGATTCATACACGGCAGCCTGGCGTTGCAGCCATTTTTTAACGTTCTGCGAAAAAGTCCGTCACCAAACCATAGACCGACGAAAATAAGCGATTTATTTGACTTCCTACGAGATGATTATCCGTTACCACCAGGTATAGTACTCACAACTAGGGCTTCCAACCCGGTTTAAACCGAAACCGGTTAACCGGTTTATTGGCTGTTATAATGAAAACCGGTTAATTTTGGATTGTTTTTTTTATTATTGTTTTTCATGTCCGCTCCCAATGTGGAACATATGGCCTCCTAGTGGACGTATCTAAACAAAACAAAAAACTGCGAGAACTGTTTGTTAGTCAGTCGCTCAACCAACTTTTTTCCAAAGAGAGTAGTATGAATAGAAGGATAAGGCTAGGATAGAGCTATTGGTTAACTAATCGCATACATATGTATGTGTTTCTCATTGTACGTTTATATTAAAAAAGAAATCAATGCGTATTAAAAAAAATGAGAATTTGCGCGAATTTGAAGAGCAAATTTTAGTTTTTCATACATTTTTGATTTTTAGACTTTTTTACGAGATTTTTTGATTTTTGAAACCAAATTATCAAATTGAGAGGTTTGGTTGAGGAAAAAAGGATCGGGTGTAGTAGTAAATATACTTTCTTAAGATTCTTCGTTTAACTGGTTGGCTGCCACAGAGGAGATATCTGGTCAAATTTTTCATGCTCAACACGCCAGGACTTGCAAATTATAACCGGCTTGCTAAGTACAAACGCAATTTTTTTCACGGAAGCCAAAAGGCTTAAAACACTTCTTGAATCGGCGAAACACTGGTGAAAATTTATAACACAATCAGTGGAATTGCAAAAATATTAATTTGATTTAATTTAATTTGATTGACATTTAAGTCTTTTTTTAAAACTAGTAACAATTTATCTCTCTCTCACACACACACACACACACACACATTCAATCTCTCTGTCTATGCAAAACGAAGTATTTTACATTACAGACACATAAATCAAGATAAATTTTTATTGTTATAATAAATTTGCTTTTTTATTAACGATTTCATTGCGAATTGTTTGAGGATCGTGGAATTTGTTAACAAAGAATATTTTATGTACAAACGAATTAGGAAAATTATAACACTGGTTTTATGTTGTTTTAATTAAAATTTGATTTGACAAGACAATAAAGTGAAAACTACAAATAAACTTAAAAATGTCTGCAAATGTCACGGATTTCAGAATTAAACACAGCAATAAAAAACCCGAATGTTATAATAACAGTTTAATTTTATATGGGTTCGGCAACATTGTGGAATTTCCTTTTTTAATTAAATTTATTGTAATGATGGTCAAAACATTATTACAATATTCATTAGAATAAAAAAGTAATCAAATTTAATTTTGTATCTAGTTGAATATTATTACAAGACACTTAACTATATATTTAAAAAAAAATCCCCTGTCAAAAAATGTAATAATGAAAACCCAATAAAAAATATATATATATTTATACATACAAATCGTATTCAATACTTGATAATACGCATGTGCGCATAAGTAAGAAAATACTGTTCCATATATTCTTAGTAAATTGTAAGCCCTCGTGAATCAGCTCAGCTGTTAGTTGATCAATTGCTTCTTTATTGGCGCGAATTTAACAATATTAAAATTGTTTGTTTCTGGAGTTCAATTCGTGGTAGAACAAATAATTTTTAGAACAATATTTTATTCAATTTGAATCGTTCATATTATGTACATTCTGACAAGTTTTGTTACTAACGACCCGGGTTTTGCCTTACGGCATATTCAGTCGTTTTATAGAGTGCAAAGCTTTTGTTACACAAAATTCTATATCGGAGCACATGACCGCCTTTAGATTAAAAAAAGACACGTCTACTTTTGCCAGTCACTTAATTTCAGAAAGCCACGTGTTCAATGAGGAACAAGGGATTAAAATGTTGCACCCAAATACAGGCGGGCATAAATTGTTTTTTTCAGGAAATTGTATAAATAAATAGGGCACAATTGAGTAGTTTACCGATTTTGAATGAGCAGGTAAATCTGCCAACTTCCCCACTCTTATACCCTGTATGTAAATTTAATCATATTTTTTTTCCAACAAACAAAAATAAATATAATTCTTAAAAATAATCACTGTTCAAATGGATTAATCCTTTTCGCCTGCAATGGCTTAAAGCTCAGTGATTTATTTCTTACATAAACACGATACATTCCTTTACTAAGCGTCAGTTCAAGTTCATCCGTGCACTTGAACGCCTGAAGATGACGAAAGACGAAGCCCGGGTCGTTAGTGACAAAACTTGTGTGAATGTACATAATTTGAACGATTCAAATTTAATATTTAAATTCCACTAAGAACCTTCAGTCGAAATCTTAAATTATATCAATATTTTATTCGTTCATTTTAGTGAAACGTGTCTAAAAGGAGTTGAGTGTATTTTATTTAACAAAGAATATTAACGGTTCTATGCTAAAAAATATAAATTCGTTTTGCAGGCAAATTTATCAAGATAAATATATAAACATTGCTATTTGCAGGTCTCGTAGCGCCACTCAGAGAATACGACTTTGTGATAGTCGGAGCTGGTGCCACCGGATGTGCATTAGCCAGCCGACTCTCAGAAAACGAGCGATGGAACGTGCTGCTCCTTGAAGCTGGCGGTCCAGAATCCCTGTTGACCGACGCTCCCCTCTTAGCGGCGTTTTTCCAACACACAGACTACAACTGGGGATACCGAATGGAAAAACAAGATGGAGTATGTCTCGGTAATATTTATACAATACATGCACGTCAGTTTTTAAAAGGCTTGAGAAAAGTGGAGGGTACATCAATACATAATGAAAGCAGCCATCTTTAATTCTTGCGTATCTAGTGCGTTTATTTCTTGGCGTAAGTGTATTTAAGTGCTTCTGCATTGAAATTATTTTGTTATAAATAAGTCTTTATTCAAGAAAAATATCAAAACACACAAAATTATCAAAACACGTTTTTAGCGCCTCCTGTAAAATTTTATATGTGTGGGTTACGTCCTTTTTCCTTTCTACAGTCGATATGTAATTGGATATTTCTATCATACGAGTAGTTTTGTCTGTCATAGAATTCACGACCAGATAGTTTTCATAATAAATATCATCCGACATATCATATACTATGTATTTGTCCACCTTGTTTGGAAATGACGATCGTTTGTAATTATTTTGTTGACTTAAAAGTGATATTAATATTGGAAAGCTACTGAAAACATGTGACATAGTTAATTAGTAAGTATGTTCAAAGGTACAAACAAGATCAGCATAGGTTGGATTATTTGTTAGAACAATCGATCCAAACAAATAAATGTACATATATATTTTTTTTAGGTATGGACGATCAGAAATGCGCCTGGCCCAGAGGCAAAGCCATTGGAGGTTCTTCCGTGATTAACTATATGATCTACACTAGAGGAAACAGAATCGATTGGGACAGAATAGCCGCAGCAGGAAACCCTGGATGGTAAACACATTATCTTATTTTAATTTATAATTGAAACCGTAGGGATCCAAGCAGCGAAAATAATTAATTGATGTATTTTCAGGTCCTTCGATGATGTTCTTCCATATTTTCTGAAGTCTGAGAGAGCATCTAATTTAGAGGGTTTAGAAAAAACTCCGTATCATAACAGGGATGGACTCATGAGTGTTGAATACATACGACATAAGTAAGTATAAATAATGACGACATGAACTTGAAAGATAGTCGATTTAGCAGAATTTAAGTTTATGATGATGTATACTATTAATTGTCTATTTCTAAAAAGTTAGAGCATATAACCCAAACCCGCGCAGTTCCTCAAATAATCTCTATCCCCTGTCAGTCTGTTTGCTCATCTTCGCTCAGCTCGTCAGTATTCGCCGCAGGCATATATTTTCAAAGCACACTCTTCGGTTAATGCGTGCTTTCGTTGTGTGAGATGTCTCGCAGCAGTAAAGCAGAACTGTCAAGGAATATGAGTTGAACAGGGGGCAATTGGTTCTGACCGTGTACAACAGTACCAGACTGTCCGCATTAAGCGAAAGATTGCTCCAGCTATCCCTAATCGGATCGCGAGCTCTTTACGCGGAGTGCCATATCCCGTAGTGTGTATCTCCAAGTATCTGATTAACTTTAAGTACTTCATGAATTAAAATTACATAACTTATCATTAAAATTATGTAACTTATTGTAAATTATGTAACTTATTATATATTAATCAAAACACGTTTCACTTAGAAATACATAGTATGAATTTGATGCTGATGTCGATTACTTGTTTGCGAAATACCTAAGCTTCTGCAAAATAGATTGTGTACTTAGTTTTCCAAGTCTATTTTAGGGCAATAAATAAGAGATCAATCTTTACTTGTGTAACGTACTTTTTAAATCTTTCACAGAACTCCTCTAATGGATGCGTTTTTAGAAGCGGGCAAAGAGTTAGGAAACAAGGTGGTCGATTATAATGCTGGAGAAACTTTCGGATTTTCAAGAATCCAAGCTCAAACACTGAATGGTAAACGTCACAGCGCCGCCAAAGCATTCCTGCATCCGTTCAAACACCGTAGAAACCTTCACATCCTTCCATTTAGCAGAGTAACCAAAATAAAAATAGACAAAGACACAAAGACTGCTACATCAGTGGAGTATGTCCGTAATAAACATAGGTATAATGTCAAAGCAACCAAAGAAATTATTTTATCTGCTGGTGCATTTGCTTCTCCGCAATTGCTTATGCTATCAGGAGTTGGCCCAAAGAAACACTTAGAAGAACTAGATATTCCTGTAATCCAAGATTTGGCTGTGGGAGAAAATATGTATGATCACGTTAGCTTTGTAGGTCTACCGTTTCTCATTAATACAACAGGTATTAGCGTTACGGAAAGTGAATCTGTGACACCAAAGAGTATAGTGAGATGGCTGCAGTACGGAGATGGTCCTATTACTTTGATCGGTGGCGTTGAAGGAATAGGTTATATTAAGACCAAAATCTCGGAAGAAGAAGATAATTACCCAGATATGGAATTGTTATTTTCGCCGGCAGGAATTCCGTCTGATGCTAGCAGCGCTGTAAGAAGAGGAATGAAAATTTCGGACTCGTTCTATAACAAAGTTTACAAAGACATCAACGAAACACCTCTTTGGAGTATAATACCCATGATTCTTCATCCGAAATCTAAGGGATATATGAAATTGAAAGACAAGAACCCATTTCACTGGCCGAAATTTTACTATGACTATTTCTCCGATAAACGCGACTTGGATTCTATCGTTGAAGCTGTCAAATATTCCATCAAACTCTCTAAGACAAAGGCGTTTCAAAGATTTGGTTCCGTATTGTACGATAGGCACTTCCCTACTTGCGAAGAGTTTGAGTTCAACACTGATGAATACTGGGGCTGTGCTGTGAGGACACTATCTAATACTCTGCATCACCAGATAGGCACGTGCAAGATGGGTCCATCCACTGATCCCGAAGCGATCGTGGACCACGAATTAAGGGTACACGGAATAAAGCTATTGAGGGTGGCTGACACAAGTATAATACCGTGGCCCATAACAGCACATACTAATGCTCCTGCAATTATGATCGGAGAGAAGCTGGCGGACATGTTAAAACAGACTTGGGGATGAGATAATACATTTTAAATTAGTACCTGGTAGGACAAACTGAACTTGATAAAAGCTATGAGTAATGCACTATTCGGAGATTCGAAAATGTTCAGATCACACTCAAGTACTTGTGATCTCAAATTGAATTTATGATTGGGATAGTACTTAATAGCTGTAATAATTTTTATTTTACGTTTAGATCACTAAATTTCGATAGCTCTCTAACGAGCATGTTCGTAGAGTAAAAATAATGAAAAAATTGGAAATATTTATTTATAAGAAGAAACGGTGAAAAACGCCAACGGAGCAAAGTTTTTCTCAAATTTAATAGGACTTTGATACTTATTAAGGAGGGTTTTTAATACTCGACATGATTTTGTATTTAGATTCAAGGTTGGTATAACATAAATTTTATAATAGCGACTATGTCTACTGTTATTATAGTCGATTTGTGAAGCGCTCACCAACAGAATTCTGTTTTATTCTATCAAGTTGTTTTATGTTTGATTAATTATATTCATTTGGATACGTATTAAGTGATTAAAATTATATAAACATGAGTTAACTGTGGCTACTTGACGATCTTGCGTTAATTTCAACATTTTTTTTTTTAAATAACCCAATGTACTCTGATTGGTCGAATAGATCATAACAGATCGACTTGAACAATATGGAACATATCCTTTTATATTGAGACTTTCCTTATGCATTGTTCTAGAGTCTAATTAATTTGAGAATAGCCCTGCAGGTTTATAGATGTATAAGGGGTCTACTGTCTACATCATTTGTCCTGTTTTAGACAACTGAACGCTTAGAACGGTTTAAAATAAATGAAGTACGCTAAGCATATACTGAGACGCAGCGCAGTACAACACAGGGCAGCATGCACTTTGTATTACACACAGAAGCACAGAGCCGCGTACGTTAATACGCAGGTACGTGCAATGCATACATTCGTCTGTCTTGCGTTTCGATCCGTTGTGATCGCGGCAAATATTACTGCTTCATTCGTACAAGCTTGACCGTGTTGTTTTATTTGCGCCGCCAAAATGACAATTGACCCAATTGAATTTTTGTGGACTTAACTTTGTTTATACGATACTACTCATGCAGACTATTCATGAAAAAACATAAAAAGAGTTATTGTGAATCTTATTCATATGTCACTTGCTTGATCAGTGATTTACGAAGCTAAAGGAGTGTGTGTTTTTTGTGCAAAGGTGTGTATTGTAGAAATGTGACGTTTTATTAACTTTTACTGAGAACTTATAGTTCTGTTTGAATTACTCGTTAAAAAAGTGAACCTTGTATGTCATTTTGTAAAGAAATATAAATTTTCAAATTATGCCATTATTTGTCATTCATATATGACACTTTTGGGTGACGCAGCTGTCACAAGCATACGCTGATCGCACATCATGCTTCGCCTGCCTGCACCTGCCAATTCAGTGTTTCTCTGCGCTGCGCCGCTTGCATCTCAGCAAACTTAGCCTAAGAACTGCAAATATAATGGACGTAGTTTATTGCAACTATATTTTAATATGACTCAACCAAAAATGATATTTTACAATCTATTCAGCAAAAAATGACATTGTTTTTAAATTAAAAATATAATATAATAGAACAATGCGTATAAAATGTATGCAAAACGTTTGCCAACCATAGTGATGCAAAAATAGTATACTATAATATATAGCAATACAATGAAATATGAAATGACCAATAAATAGTTGGGGAGAAATAGCGTGACACGTTTTTAATCCACAAATGACGTCACGCTCTACTACGGGGGGGGGGTTCGAAATAATGTGAAGATTTGTAACAAAATGAGAACAGGTTATGTGACGAAATCTGACGATGGGGAGAGTTGACAACTAACCAAAATAGTGTGACATCATATGATGAAGAGCCATTGGAGAAACTCAACTTTTTAGTTGATACATTAAAAAGTTAAAAGGGATAACTGAATTCATCTTTAATTTGATATTAATATTGTGTGTATTACAAAGTGAACTATGTATAAATAAATGTTATAGATAACTAATTCTAAGCTATTTCATAAAATAAATAATAAAATGTTTTTCATGATTTTGCTTCATTTGAAAACCCTCCGAGGACAAGCGTGACCATATGGTCACAGAAAACACCGTTGTCTATTGATCCCACTATTCATCCTTTTCCTACCTGAATATCGTTGCTTTCACTCAAATGTGGTTGAAAAGGATATAGACTTCAGGAAGCCATCAGCCGCGGGAACAGAAACGACCACCAAAAGCACATGAAATTTTTTGAATTTCCGTTTATTTTTAATGGATTTTTTTAAAAATGTTGGTTATTATTTTATTAAGACATTATTTACACTACTTTTACTGATAGATTTGTTTATGTGTCCGTACGGTCACGCTCGTCTTCACTACTGCCCGTACATAAAATATCACGGTAATATAAAGATGACCACATATTATACATAGTCATGTGGAGTTTCTATACAACAACTTTGAGTTTTTTTTTTTTAATTTTTGTTAGAAATAAAAGACATCCGTGATTTCAATATGGTTTAAAAAAAAATTAAAAAAATCTTTCGTCTCTGGAGGGTTTTAAATACCGATATTGCACATTTTTTCATTCGGTATTCCCGTATCGAAAAAACCGCCGAAATACAGGGATAACGATTGAAGTAATAACGTTTCTGCAGTCCCTTATTAGTACATCACAACTGGGATAAAAGATGAGAAGGATTTTCTTTTCCCACGTGGACAACTTGGCTAACTCTTTTGTTCATCTGTCATAAAAGTGATATATAGTTTTCTATAGATATACCAACGACTAAATTGGCACAAAATACTTTTTTTTTTCACATTATTTACTATACTATGGCACATGTTCAAAAGTTAATGAACGAATAATATTATTCAATAAAAATGAATTTAAATTGCTCGATTAGCATTTCACATCGTCCTTGAAAAAAAAATTCATTTCACAATTAAATAGCATCACATGACCATAATGGGCCGTTAGATCACATAACCATTCCACATAGTTTTTATATTTAAATTGGATATATTTTTAGGTTCTTGAATTTTGTGTGTTTTCAGTATATTTAAAATCAGAGATATTATCAACACACAGTGACATCTCTTGTTGGATCATATAATTATTATTTCGAATAATCGATTTTAAAAATCACTTCGAACGCGCTTTATTTTTTTAATGAAAGCGACACCTACAATTAATACAAATTATTAAGTGACTTGTTTACAAACATTCGTAAAATTGATGAAATCTAGGCTTTTCAAAATATCCCAGTTGAGTTGGATATTCTTTTTTATTCTATTCCAATAATATTCATGTGTAAAAAAATGAACAGGAGCCAGTGGCGTGCATAAGCAGTGAGCTCCTATTTTTTTCAATAAAAAATCGCATCTTACCCAAAATGTAATATGTATTTATTTATGAATAATTTATTGATCGTTAACAAAATCAAACAACTAACTACATTTGCTTTTTATTTTTTTAATAATTCTCCATTTGACAGTTACTATTATAAAATTCAATTAGCTATCAATGTTAAAGTAAATGTTATTTTTTCTGTATTTGATTTTGTTAAAGATAACTAAAATTGTCAAAAATAAACGGTGCGTTTTGGGCGAGATGCGATGTTTTATTGAAAAAAATAGGAGGTGACGCCGCTGGCTCTCTGTTCATTTTTTTACAGATAAATTTTATTGGAATATAATAATAAAAAATGCTTAAATCAAATTTTTTAAATCATATTATTATTAAGCTAAATTCGATTAGTTACACAAATGTTTGAAAATAAGTCACTTAATAATTTCTTTTAATTATAGGCGTCGCTGTAGTCCGCTACTCACCCTTTTCAATATTTACAAATATGTAATCAAATCAATGAATTTACATTTGTAAATTTAATTATTTGTAAAGACGTTTTTAATTCAAAGTATGAATATATATTTTTTATATTCAGGTGCATACTTTATGGAAGTAAGCGATGAAGCTTCTTCTTGTGGAGACATATATCGGAGAGAATAATTATTAGTTAAAATGGCGGTATTTGAATGTGACTTAAATATTAAAAGGAACTAGCTGTAAGCCCGTTGACCTCAACGGGGGGATTTTTGTTGCATTTTTAAGTAGTCAGAAAATTTACTGGCGTGAAAAATAAATTACAAACCTATTTATTGAATTAGCCAGAAACTCTGATAGTAAAAGAAATATATCTCGGGGCATATATCGACAGCCTTGCCCTGCAGTATTTAAATTCTATATAATATAATTTTTAGAATAATTGAAATGTTTAAGATTGCTAACAAATATATTTCGTAGTAGCAGAAATCGACCTCGTCGCATATATCGACAGCCCTGCAGTTTTTAAATTGTAAATTATTAAATTATTGGAATGATGTTCAAGTTTGCTAACAATCATTTTTCTTAGTCGCAGAAATCGACCTCGGCGCATATATCGACAGCCCTGCAGTTTTTTAAATTGTAACTTATTAAATTTTTGGAATGATGTTCAAGTTTGCTAACTATCATTTATCGTAGTAGCAGAAATCGACCTCGGCGCATATGTCGACAGACCTGCAGTATTTAAATTGTAAATTAATTTATTTTTTGGAATAATGTTTAAGTTTGCTTACAATCTTTTTCGTAGTAGCAATGTTAAAATAAAAGTCGAAATATAGTTCTATAAAATACCCATACCGTCATTAATTAAAAAGATTCTCCCGGCCGGATGCAAAATATAACCATACCTTCCAATAATCGAATCAATGACACTGAACAAAATCTGTCAAATCAGCTCCTAGCCCTATAATTATAGCTTCAAAATATCGAATCAGTATATTTGATTATTTAAAAAACTTCGTAGCGATGCAAACTTTCAAATAAAGTTCTCTCAATATTATTATGATGCTTCAGTTCTAAGCCAGGAAATTTGAATTATGAATATAAAAAGACGTCCATTCTAATTGGACGAACGTAATACGCGATTCAAAATAAGCCGTTAGCATTGGCCGAAAAATGTACTGTTCAAAATAAACCCTTATCATTGGGCGAAATGGACAGTATCACGGACATATTTGTGATTATCGGTGATTATTTTATCGGCTATTAATGTGAAGATAAAGAAAAATTATATAACATGTCATTATGTTATTATTAAGGGTTTATTATAGATTAAATTTTTTGCTTTGGATTATTTATACCAAAATACCGGGATTTTTTGCATTTTAATACCGGTATTTCGGTACACAAAAAAAGACATGAATACCGGGATCTCGGTTTAGATAATATTGGTATTGCAATACCTACATGAAACATTTAAAAAAACGTTATTTTAACTACTCTTTTCGTAAGTAACCATTTTTATTCTAATTGGTGTAATGTCACTCTTGTTGTCAGTTTGGTATAAACATAAGGATGGGTCATTATTTGTGGAACACTTACTATTAATTTTTAGTATATTTCACTGAGAACAATTACGCCCTGGATTTGTATTATTAATTTAAATTTTATAAAAAATCTTTAAAGTGAAACCGTGCAAAAAAGTACCGCGTAAACCGGGTTTTTGGTGTATATTTAATTATGTAAATATTACAAAGACACACATTTAACACGGAACTTTTGCGATCGTTCTATTTATATTCGATATATACTTTGGCGGAGTATGCTAATTTAAGAATAGCGGAATAAAGGGTTAAAAGCGGTCGAACGGGAAGGGTCAATAATACTCACCCTCATATTTATTTTGTCATAGCGGGAAGGGTTGGCGGATCAGAATGCCAAAAGAGTTGAGCAGTTACTGATAATTATTCGTGGATTTTGTAAATATCAATTTAGTAATACAAAAAAGCGCCATTACATTCATACATAAGTCAAAATTGTGATATATTGTAAAATATTATTCATAGATGTCAGGAGTCTGCATTTCTATTAGCCTTAAAAGGGGTGTAACGACATATTTTAAGAAATAAGCAAATAGCCTTTTACTGTCAAAAATTATTGGTGAAATGACACACCTCTCTAAACTGGGTTGGTAATATTATAATAAGTATCTTTTAAATTATTTCGTAGTTAACTTTTTTTGAAAGAGGATATGTTCATTAATTTTTTAATCCATTTCCGATTCCCATGTGAAGATCTTTGGCCTCCTAATGGAGGCACTCAATACAAGTTATTTTTTATACGAGAACTGTTTCTTACTCAATTGTTTAAATTCTGTTTTTTGAAGAGAGTAGAGATAAAAGGACTGGGCTAGGATATAACTAGTGGTTAACTAACCGCTTTCGTTACACCCCGTTAACTTAGAATTGGAAAGGTGAGAAGAAAGTTATAAAATGGAAAAATGCTGTCGTTATTGGGACCTTTGAAATACGTCACGGAAGTCAACGACGTTGAACGCTGTGCCATGGACCCAAATTTTTTTCATTATTAATAATGAATTGGTAAACAATATACACTTGATAAAAATAATAAATTATAATTTAATATAATCATACACATTTTACAATCTTTTTTTATAAACAATACCAGTTTTTTGAGCTTGCAGTCATTTTCAACTGGTAACAAAAACATATTTATAATAAGCAACGGTGAATTGGGTTATCTTAAAGAATAAAAAATAAATGTATATTCATCACTTTTAAGGTGTTCACTGTCAATACTTGGTGGAATGGCATTATAATAAAAATAATAAAACATTTTTAGTACTTTTTCCACATAAAATTTATTAGATCAGGACCGGTTTCGCTCATCGCGAGCATTATCAACTGATAAGAAAAATACATAAACAGTGATATTTATACAAATTTAAATTGAAATAAAAAGGTGTAAGCAACTATTAACAATTTAAAGGATTAACAAATTACATTATAATTACACAAGATTAAAATGCTTAACACCCATAACAATTAAAAAATCATCATCAAAGAATAATAAATCTAAGTGGCAAACGATGTCAATTATGAACACAATTAAGATAATGCTCGCGATGAGCGAAACCGGTCCTGATCTAATAAATTTTATGTGGAAAAAGTACTAAAAATGTTTTATTATTTTTATTAAATGTATATTCAATCGTATCTTAACTAAGATGTATAAGTAGTAACACATAGCTTCCAATATTAACGATTTCGTGGCGAAATCGGTACGATTGAATATACATTTATTTTTTTCATTTATTCTGACAGTAATCAAAGATCATAACGCTTCTTAGATTTGTATAATTAATTAAAACAAATAATTCACAAACGATTTCTGGGTTGGCGGCAATTTCGATTAAACGTCAAATGCTTCACGACGCTATTCTTTAAGATAACCATGAATTGATTTCATTTCATTTGGAAATTAAGACCAGCTTAGAGAACATGGTTTTTCAAGTAAAAAAAATGGTATATTTTCCGTACATAGTTTGAAGTCCTAACATCGATAGTCCAGTTCAAAGTCAGACAGCTCCAAATAACCTGTTTTGGGATAATGAGAACAGCAACATTCAAATATTCATCATAGATCAAGTTAGACATCTGTTGCGCGGGGTATCAGGTACTTAGGTCGTGTTCAGTAGTAGGTCATAAAGGAATAGTCATGTAATGACCCAGACTAAACCAATATGTTGATTAATTCTTCAAAAGTTTATAGGCATTACAATTTTTGTGACATTTTTGAATCATCTGATTACTGGACCCGATATAGCGCCAAATTTTACACATAACTGAATATTTACTAAAAAATATATTTTTCAGAGTTGTCTTATCAATGAGCAAAAAGATCAATACATCTTATAGTTACTATTTTTTATAAATAAAAAAACCACATATTTTTAGTTATCAAGAGCATTGTTTATCGAGACACGACATTTTACCATTCTCAAATTTTGAGTGGTATATCATTTCATCAAACATAAGTGATGGTGAAAAGTAGAATATTTTATCCACCCCTCGAATTAAAAATTTTCGTATGGCTGAGCATCCCTTTCATATGAGAACGTTTGGTGATTTTTAAAATGCACTCAAAGAAAGGATGAACTGTTATAACACCAGCAAGTCCTGATTTTGTATGGTTAATTATGAGTATGATATATGGAGGGACTTTGAAAAACCGATCAAAATTTAAGACAATATAAAATATCTTATTATTCCACGTATTGTGCTTAGACAAAATATTTAGGACAGGTGGTTGACCATTGATAAATGCGTTTCCTTTGGGATTTCTTCTTTCCCATCAAAGTAATTGATTTTAAAGTAAATTTTTAGTTTATTCAATAAATAACCTTTCAATAAATAGATTATATGAAGGTGCATCTCAAAGATGCGAAACACGCGTCACAATTTGTTACACAACCTTTGAAATAACAAAATCATCAAATACTTTAATTTATATTATGAAAAACATTTAATCTAAGTTTTCGAGATTAAGGTATTTGGTAGAATTTTAATATTAAATTTAAATCTTTCAAATTTAATACGAATAACTAAGACACGAAATGGTAAGAGGAAGAAAGTTCAGGAACTACATAATATAATATTTTTTATCGCTATCATTTGGGTGTAATGATAAAAGGTTAAATAGCTGCATCACTACGCTAAAGCGATAACACCACGAAAATAAAAATTACAAGGAAGGAAAAACTAAGATAAATGTAGTGTTATATTTTTAAAATCATAGCTTGTTGTTATCAGCTGTTATATTTATGAAAATAAGCACATATTGTTTGAATAAACTGGTGAGAATATCTGTTCTCATTAATCACCACAACGCGAACGATATATTATTCACGCTGGATTCCTCGACCATGTCGTCAAACGACGAGAAAATGTGTACATATGTACGTACACTTTCGGCATCTTCATGCGTTCAAGTTCATTCGTGCACTGTGGTCGCCCGCTATGGTCCAGTTGGTTAAAGCTTGTACTACCGATCAGGTGGGTCGGGGTTCGATTCCCAGTAAGATCAATATCAAAATTGTTTTTTTTTTAATTTTCATTTGAGATCTTAGACATGGGTGTTTGTGAAGCCAATTCTCCTTGAGTTAATCTCATGTGACTTTCAAAAATTCTCATCGAGTATATCTCGTATGATCTTTCAACTTCAAAATATTTACGCATTGGCGTAAGCTGTAATGTGAAATATTTTTTTAATTAAAAAAATTAAATTATAATAATAATTTGAACGATTGAAATTTAATATTGAAATTCCACCAAGCACCTTCAGTCGAAATCTTCAATTACAAAACTAGTGCTTTTTAGCCTTTTTGCACCTGCCATGTTTCTCAAATTGTTACATGTATACATAATAATATATTGTATAATAGTATGCATATTTCAACTGAAAATAAATAAGGTACATTTATTCACATTTTATACCATGCTTCATTTTTTATACCACTCAATAGTGTGATAGTTGATAGTAGATATAGTCAGTTTGTTTTAGAAGTAAAAAAGGTTGCGACACACCGATTGGGAAGCTTTGTATTCAACACTTAACATAATATACAAATTGTTTAAAATTCCATACTTTAATTGGCCGTTTTTGACACCTTGTGTTAAGCACAAACAATATCAAGGATATGCTGATTGTCACTTTCATTTGTATTTTTTTGCTCTTCATATGAAGCGCTGTACACACACATGTATAAAAATAACGCAAAATTATGTAATATGTATATTATAACATAATATATGCCATCGCTTAGTAACCGGCGGCATTTGAGCCATCCGTGGCTATTAAACTTAACACTTTTTTAGTGACAAGTTTTTTCAACATGACATTTAAATATGTGTACAAGAGATCTATAA
Organism: Himalopsyche tibetana; assembly: GCA_030503985.1. Taxonomy (NCBI): domain Eukaryota; kingdom Metazoa; phylum Arthropoda; class Insecta; order Trichoptera; family Rhyacophilidae; genus Himalopsyche; species Himalopsyche tibetana. Next base: position 10,471,678 of record JAPJYX010000011.1, on the reverse strand, counting down.
ATATCATATTATTTATTCTTTTGAAGCAATATAATCAGTCGTTTATACGTAAAATCCCATTTAACATCGGATAAAAGTTGTCAGTCTTGTAGCCGAATGGTTTCTCGTGATTCTTTTTATTCAGTTTTGCGGGGCATTAGGTTCTTATTAACAATTAAGGATATATATGTATTATATGTATGGACATTTAATTCCAATGAATCGGATTTGTGTGATGTTTTCGTTTCATCCACTCACATCCTTCTAATATTAAGGGTGAGTGAAACAACTGTCTACAGCGACATCTATTGATAAGGATAATTGGGCCCATCAGAGGTGAAGCGAGCCAAGTGGTATTTAAGAAAAAAAATGTTAGATGCGTTGTAATATTCCACACGCCTTGAAGTATCTTAAAAGTGAAGAAACCTCAGTCAATTAATACACATTGCAACTTGCAAGTGTTATCTCCGTAAAATAAAAATAAATATGCAATCCACCAAAACACCAAGTAAAGACGTGATTGTACTTGAATAAAATCCAAGAAAAAAGTTTTATCATTTTACTAGTTGGCTCACTTCACATCTCGGTGGCTCAATTGTTAAGTGACTTATTTAACAAGCAGTCGTGTAATTGATAAAATCGAGTTGAATAGATTAATAAAAATATCCCAATTGATTAAGGCATTCTTTATTATAATACTTCAACAAATAGTTTTCTGTATATAATGAACAGCGAGCGAACCAATGGTGTAATTTAACAGCGATGTTGTTTTAGACCGTATCACTCGCTTTTAAAACGGTGTGGAGAGAGAGATTAGCCACTACAAATCTTTTCCTAATTATATCTGTCTATCCAGCGACTGACTAACAAGTAACAACCACCTGCTGTTGAAACTCTCCAATAACAAATCATATACTTCGAATTAAGAGCTTTCGAATATGTTGATAAAAGTAGTAAATCATGAAAAGTTTTAGCCGAGCTAAATATTATTCAAGCATCAGAGTGGCCAAGAGGCCGCAGGTTCCTCTCCACTGAGTTAGACTGATTCCTTATTTCAGAGGTCAATGCATATGGCCCGATTCGAGTTGGTACGATGAGGCAGGGCAGTCGCATTTGTTCATAAATTGTATTTTTTCTTTATAATTGTGCCGGTTACCAAAAACACATTATTTTACAAGATACAGTTAAGATTATATCTGGAATCGTAATCTCGCGCATTAAACTCTGTTAAAATTCTTTATTCGATATATGTACATATTTATATATATTTTTAAATAAATACATACTCGAGTTATTTGATTGTGATGACATCTGTGAACAAACCTTGACTTATATTAATTAATTAAAATATATTTAAATTTAAATAATAAAAATATTATTATGCAATATTGCATAAAGAGACATTTTTAAAGAAACAATATAAATAATTTATTTATTGCGTAAACTAATATGAAACCGTTCACCATATCTTGTGAGAAAAAATATAGTACGAGCTGCGTGAAATAATTGTCAAAATTGAAAAAAGAGAAAGAACAAAAGAATATGTTTTCTTGAAAAGAGAATTGTTGGCCAGCCTACTTTAAATTGATTCGTTTGTTATTCCACTTGCTCTGAAAGAGAATTGGAATGACTATTGATTCTATTTTATTTCGATCCCGTTATGTCAAAAAATAGAAGTATCTATTATCTATGTCTAGTACTTATTTCTTAATTTAAATTTTATCAAACATACAATTCGTTGATTTTTTCTATCAAAATCATCGGTGCCGAAAAATAAACAGTAGATTTATTTAAATTTAAATCTTAAAACTCAATTCACATGCATTCATTGCTAAATACCATATTATTTTGAGTGTATAATTGTTAATTTTCACGCCATTGCTACAAACATATTTTTTTTTGACATGACGTTCGTTACCCGACATGACGTTCTTTGACAGAGCAACAATGTCAATTCGCAATATCATTGAAATTTCTCTTTACAGTCATAAATATAATTCATTTTTATAAATCTCTTTGACTATTCACAATACAGACACCGTTAGATATTTTAGCACGAGTTTCGTGGCTGTACACTATAAATTTATCAAATAATCTATAAGTACAGTAAAACCCCCATATATGCGATCTTCGGGACCGTATAATTGGGGACCGTATAATTGGGGGTGTGAATCTCATACAAAATTAGGGATTTGGGCTTTTCGGCGGAAAATGCAAAACTAAGATTTCCCTTCATTTTTGCAAAAAAAAAAATATTGACGAAATATTTAGTTACTAAGTGAAAAAATGCGAAGCGCGCGAAAAATGCCGCACATAGTCAGACGCCCAGGTATGCGTGTATAGCCTGGCACGTGTTGAATATACAGACGCTAGCCAACATTTGACTGTATGCACCGCATAGCTGCCGAATGCATAGTTGGCCTTGTAAATCAGTCGTTCAAGGACCATTGTTTGAAGTGCTTTTACAGTTTTTCGGTGTGGTCAATCTTTCGCACTTTCAGGTAAATACATATTACTAATAACTTTTTACTTTATCTATAACATCAAATTAATTTTAAATCTTTAAAAAACTTTACTGACTGCTCGATTTACTATTATATTAAAATATTTTTCAGCCATGGAAAAAACGGAAAAAAAAAGAAAACGCATTTCTATCGAAGAAAAATATACCATTTTAGAAAAACTATTACTTATTACTTCAGATATAGAAACTTGAAACATCCATCAGTGATTTTTGGTTATTAAATTATTTTTACTAAGTGTTGCAAATGAGTAAAAGATTTTAAAAAAGGTTAAGATTTTTAAGCAAATCGGACGCCATATAATATTGAGAGTAAAGTTCTATTTGGGATCTTCACATGTACATAAATAGGTATATAGTATTTTATATATAAAAAAATACTTGAAATAATATTTGACATTCTTTTCAGATTGATTCGCATCATTTTGTTTTTTAAATATTTGGTTTCGATTCAGCTCAATTTACTGAAAACATATGATGCTTACATTAAAATGACATTAAAGTTTGCATTAATCACTTAACTTAACACTTTATATTGATATGGGAACATAAAATTACATCATTAGTTTTTATTTTATTTAATATTTTTTTACTGCAATTTTTGGTATGGCCAATAATTGTATCTTTTGGTGGCCGATAATTGAAAAAAGTGACCAATAATTGTAGATTTCTGCCTTTTTTTTGCTTATTTTTTTTCAAGTGCAAAAATGTATATGTTTCGATAATTGATTATAATATGTAAATAAGCAATTTAACATATGTTTTTTTAATTCGCATTCCTAATGATACGTGGCCAATAATTGTATGTTTTGCTCTATGTACTATTTCAATAAAATTATGCTAGATTATTACTTTATGTAAAATACCCTTTTACAAATATCAAATTACAGTGTAAAATATAAATAAAATAAAACAAGTTAAAAAAAACTACATATGTATTTCTTTTCCCGCGACGCGCATACGTATAAATAAAACCAAAAAAAGTTTTCAAAATCAGTTGCAGTTTTTTACCATGAGAAAATAGTATGCACATCAAATTAAATAGATTCTCTGATTTAAATTTCCATTAAAAAATATATATTGAGTTGAGCTCCCCTGCTGCAGCCGCCCAGACGAACAGCAGCAACGAACGTAGCAATGGAATGCGACCGTACAATTGGGGGATTTGTCTCACTGTATGCTGTTTTTAGTAAATTGCACTTTGGTTAATAACGAGTGGATTTATTTTTATCACAATCATCGTTCGATTCTTGATTTATGCGCAGTTAAGTAAGAACGTAATATGAATAATTATACATTACATAAGATGATTTATCCTTCAGAATGCAATACTGCGCCGACGACAATTTTATTAAAACCTATTTGATGTAATCCGATGCATAATCTGAGGACTCTTTGAATGTGCATCAATAGATAACCGGAAAATGTATGTTTATCAACATTTTTGCTGGCAACTTGTAACCCAAATTTTGTTTTATTTCATTCACAATATAAAAAATACTCATTTCTTGTCGCTACTGCACAAATTAGACTTCGTCACTTACGTTGGGTTCCGGACGACGAGATATAATTGTCATTTACGAGTTTAATAATGTTCTACTAGACCAGAGATGGCGAACCTTTTGGGCCTGCGAGTCAAAAATCCTCAAATATTTTTTCTCGATTGTGTGGCGTGCGTGATAATACAATAGAAAAAATAAAAAATGATTTTTAATCAAGAATAGTTTCTTAAAAATAAATTCACAATCAATAAAAATACACATCAGTTATTTATCAATGAGATTTTTGCAAATTTAATGAACAAAAAAAAATAACTTCAAAATTATTTTTTTTGAATTTGGAAATCGTTCGCGTGCTATTTCGTGCACGCGTGCCCTGCCATCCCTGTACTAGACCATAAATATAAAAGGAATTGAATTTTGACAGCCCTACATCCGACATAGCATAAAAATAATTATTTCACAGCATCTAAAATTAGTATGACGCAAGCCTGCTACCGATCTTCACGCAAAATATAGCAGATGCAATCCATTCTTGGCATTCAATTGCCGTCAAAAACTAGCTGTTATTCTTGTTAATAACGAAATTTTACTTTTTCTCTAGACAAATAAATAGTGGTAAAACTAAATATATATTTTTAGGGTGTTCATGTCAAATAAAATATATGTTTATATGTATGTGCTCGTGTACATTATTCTTAATTTAACGTATGAATTCAACTTGTACCTCGGCATAGATAGATACCATGATTGCGTAAGTGCACATCATAAAATATTTTTTTCGAAAAGTACCCAGACGTCTAGGCGGCAGTTTATATTTGGCGCCTATCCAATACAACGCCTTTTCTTCAAGGCAGAATCGCCAAGAATTACTCAATTCGGCTCTGCGATCGAAAAAAAAATATCTGTAGGGATAAAGGAAAAAATATACAGTCCACGTTGAACAAAAATATTCCGGAACCAAAAACAACTTATTTTAAAAAATAGAACTATCGGTTATCTTAAAGAATAGCGTCGTGAAGCATTTGACGTTTAATCGAAATTGCCGCCAACACAGAAATCGTTCGTGAATTAAGTATTTGTTTTAATTAATTATACAAATCTAAGAAGCTTTATGACCTTCGATTGCTGTCAGAATAAATGAAAAAAATAAATGTATATTCAATCGTACCGATTTCGCCGCGAAATCGTTAATATTGGAAGCTATGTGTTACTACTTATACATCTTAGTTAAGATATGATTGAATATACATTTATTTTTTTCATTTATTCTGACAGTAATCAAAGATCATAACGCTTCTTAGATTTGTATAATTAATTAAAACAGATAATTCACAAACGATTTCTGTGTTGGCGGCAATTTCGATTAAACGTCAATTGCTTCACGACGCTATTCTTTAAGATAACCGAAATATGATACAGACCAATCTTCAGAAACACATGACAACATCGAGTAATGATTAAAACAACAGTATGTTATGATTTCAATACATGTATCATTGTTGTCGCTAAATACCCGTAATAAACTGACAACGCATTATACCTACTCCATACCAAGCAGTGTAATGAGTATTTCTGCTCATGCCGTTCAAATCAATAGAAGAAACATTATAATAAAACTATTATTAGAATTTGTATACTCGTAACGGTTCGAGTTCATCTATTTGATGGGTGTGATAATTACATTTGTAAAGCATTGAATATAGAATTCCTATATCCAATATGCCATGATTGCAGTGGGATAGGGTAAAAATGTGCGTCTAAGGAAATTAAGTTTTAATCAAATACGAAAATTTTAATTAGCGAATCAACGACGGAAGAATGGACCGATTACTTATGTGACATGTCGTAATATAGAAGTATCCTGATTTTAGCATTAAAAACAAACTATACGAATCTGTTTCTAATGTATTCAAAAATATTACTCATTTATTGTTTTACTACATTTTTTTATATAAATTCATATTCATATAATTATAAATCTTATCCGCGGTTAAAATAAAAATAATTCCTCTCCATTTCATATATGTATACCTATTCAATTTATATAATAACTGCACTAGTTGCTAAAACTGGGTCAGAAATAGGTAGGTAATTCAAATGTCATCGGTCATCAGTCATCGATAGTTATTCATCACTGTTATTAAAAACTTACATAGAAAATCTTATTTTCATTTAACAGGAAACTCGTCATGTTTAGTTTGTGTATTATAATATGGTGCAATAAACTTATAATTTTATTGACAGTTCAGCTTTGTTTACAAATTCTTATGTTACTAGCAATAAGATCAACTTTGAAGTTACAAAAGGGGCGATAGATATTATAGGCATACATACACTCAGTAACTGCACATGCAATCGTGAAGTATGTATTATAAATGCATTTGTGTAGGCATTATAATAATGTAAAGAATTATTATATTTAGTATGCACGTACTCGTACATATAAGAAAAAAATTGCAATAGTTTTTTGTTGTATTAAACCTGTTTGAATAAAAATATATAAAGATATAAAATTACGAATGGCAATATAAAATATCTATTCATGGTTGAAGTTGCTCGACGTCTAATTAATAATGCGAAACCAACGGACCTGATTGGAATAAGGATTTCGCGGCATTTATTATAGGTACATATTCATTGAACTTTATGAATAATTGATAATATACCGTTTGGCGTGATTTGAGGCCCGAGTATTATTTCCCTAACATTCCTAGACATCGTAAATTCTTTACAACGCCTCCCGATAGCGAATAATTCGCTAATTCTAGCGATTTTAAACGGTTCGACGTCGTCCGCTAAGGCGGCAAGAAAATACTAAAAATAATTCAAAAAATGATTGTACATAGGAGCGCCGGTTCGTGGTCACGCGTGCGATTATATTTTATCATTTCATTCACAAAATATACAAAACACTACGCTTTTTCGAATGCAATAGTAATTTACCTGAGACAATCAGCGCTTCGTTGGGTCCAACTGTGTGAATGTTTCCCATGATTCCGGTTGTATGACACTTATAACAACACAAACACAATGCTATAACTCAAACACTCGCGCGAACTTCGACTGATGACACATAAATAATATTTAAATCAAGGAGATGAAGTGACAGTTCTCATAGTGTTTAGAAACCAGCTATTCTGAAAACGCTTCCGAAACACTGAAGCGCGCGCACACACTACGTGTGTCAATAAGCTACCATTTTATTGATAACAGAAACCGCTATTTAAGTTTTATGATGAAGCCAGTTTATTACTTATCGTCAGTAAAAAAAAACATTCTTCTGGAATCTGAAATCAATTTCAAATTCTAAGAGCCTTGCGTACAATATTTTAATTCCAAATTCAAAATAAATATTCTCAGTTTGAATTGCCGATTATTTGCAAGAATCGACGCCAAATTTTCTGTTTCATGCGCCAATAGCGTCCCCTCCAAGCGTAAATGAAACAAATTGTAATGTTGCTCGCGGAAAAAAATCAAATACTACACCGATTACGCGCAATGCGCATGCTTATAGCTGTCGCTCCACAATGGCGGACTGAGGTTGTTTGGTCGTCTAAAAGTTGGAGGTTAATTTAAGGATAACGTAAATACTAACTAATTATTTGTGATAAATCTTTGCGGAAACTTTGAAGTTTTTGCAGTTCCTACAACACATAGTATTGTGAGTTTAATTTGTGAGTTATACGTCATATTAACAACATATCTGCGCTTTGAATTTGATGTTTCATAAGACTACAATCATTAATGTTTGTATGAATAAATCAAGTAATGATTGCGTTTGGTTTTGTTTGTAAAGATGTTTTTGTTTATCTCTTTCAGATTATTTAAATATCGGTTTATTTGTTTGCGAGGCTCGATAGGAAAACGATAATTAATACTCATTCTATAGTGGTATATTGAATCGGTTCACCATGTCAGACAACAGCGATCTTGACAGACAGATCGAGCAATTAAAAAGATGCGAGATTATAATGGAGGCAGAAGTAAAGGCCTTGTGTGCCAAGGCAAGAGAGATACTTGTAGAAGAAAGCAACGTTCAGCGAGTTGATTCACCTGTAACAGTAAGTGGTGCATTTTGTTGTTTTATTTTCAAATTGATGACTCAGATGTTGATTCTATCGTGTAAGCATTCGGGGACATCCATCTCTTTACTTCAACCTTCCGCGATAATAAATCATTCTGTTAAACCTTCTATTGTACCAACGGAATACAATTGCTAGTAGACAATGTGATTTCCTTTTTTTGATGAAGTCAAACCTTCATATTTTGTTGATAGAGATACGAATATGAGCTACAACCTGACTTAAATATTTTTTGGTAATTGTGTGTTAAAGCTAGTCATGGATTATTTCGGCGAAAAACTTCTCAAACTAAGCTAAAAACAACGTCACGATTTAAAATCTTGGTAATTATAGAGTATAGCTCGTCATGGATTATTACGGCGATAAACTTCACAAACTGAACTAAAAACAACGCCACGATTTAAAGTTATTTTTTGAGAGCTTTATAATCGCGTTAAAACCACACATTATTACGAAGAACACTGATAAATTATGCGAAATACGAAATATTTTTCAGTACATCGCCTCTGTTTTCCATTATGGCGCCGCATAATGAAAAACAGAGGCGATGTACTGAAAAATATTTCGTATTTCGCATAATTTATCAGTGTTCTTCGTAATAATGTGTGGTTTTAACGCGATTATAAAGCTCTCAAAAAATAACTTTAAATCGTGGCGTTGTTTTTAGTTTAGTTTGTGAAGTTTATCGCCGTATTAATACATGACGAGCTATACTCTACTTTTACCAAAATCTTTATCGAAGCTTTGATAATCACGTTAAAATCACACATTATTACAAGGATCACTGATAAATTATGAGAAATATGACAGAACATTCAGGTAAAGGATTGTCTAGGGAAAAAGGTATTCACAGAATACAGTCGACCATTATCAAAATATGGAGGCGTAGTAGTGAAAAATATTTCATATTTCGCATAATTTATCAGTGATCTTCGTAATAAGGTGTGATTTTAACTCTATTATCAAAGCTTCAATAAAGATTTTAAATCGTGACGTTGTTTTTAGCTTAGTTTTTCGCTGAAATAATCCATGACTAGCTTTAATACAATTACCATTTTTTTTTCTATAATGGCATAAAAATAGTTTACAAATGTTTTTTTAAAAAGTTATCATGCTTGTGATATCTTGTGAAAAGATGCCCTGGATAGGAACGAAACAGAGTGGTTTGTTTTGTTGTAATGAAAATTTGCATCAAACGCTATCCAGTGTTAAAACGATGAATAGTGCGCCCTCTACTACTTCATGTGCATGCAGCATGTGGAACCTATATCGTGCTAAAAACATCATGTCAGTTGTTGCGATATCTACTTCATGAAACAACTAAGCTGCAAACTGACAATGGAGATCTGGTAAAGTTCCAGATGGAAGTCGAATTTTATTTGACGTTTAATTAAAAATAGCCATCGTGTCAGTGCAGCCAATAGAAAAACATAAGTGGCACGTCAATTATTCTTGTTTATTATTATACATAACTAAGAAATGTAATTCTCTCTTATTTCCCTTAGAAATACTCCAAAAATACTTCCTGAAGAGCGAAACTAATTTTTAAAATACAAATAAGACGTGAATAACCCCTGCTTGCCGAATTTGCGTTTGAGCTTTCGTTTCTCTTGAATCTACATATTCTCCACGTTTTGCGTAAATCACTATCGTTTGGATCCACAGAGGTTTCTTGGTGGATCACAAATGAATGCGTGTATATTCCACCCTCTATACGTAGAATATTTCCCTTAATGATGCCTGCCAAGATGATATTTTCGGTGAAAATAGTTCGACAAATTCGACAAATAATAAGATTATGTTTTTCTGTTGGTTGCACTGACACGACGACCATTTTTAATTAAACGTCAAATAAAATTCGACTTCCATCTGGACTTTTACTGGAGAACTTACCTATCAAAACGGTTCATACCACTGAAACTGCATTTCTCTAAGAAATTTAATTGCAAATAGGAAAACAGTATGAGTCACAGTATATCTGTTCTAGAACACCTTAATTTTCACTCACATAAGAGCTAAAATTTTATCAAACGTGTGTTGCTTTCAAGTGACCTGATCAATTTCTTTATTTTCTTTTCTTAGGTATGCGGTGATATCCACGGTCAGTTTTATGACTTGAAAGAATTGTTCAAAGTAGGTGGCGATGTGCCGGAGACCAGTTATCTGTTCATGGGTGATTTCGTTGACCGCGGATTCTACTCTGTAGAAACATTTTTGTTACTCTTAGCACTTAAGGTAAAGTATAAAATTATATAATAATAAGGGGTGCTTACATATTTTTACTAACTAATGATTTATGTGTGACCATGTGTTAATTAATTTCTGGTTAACAGTGTTTCTGTAATTCATGACACCACATCCTTTCGGCAACGCATTGTGCAACACTGCTCATACACAATGTATGATACGCAGACAGATAGTGTGACGTGAGCGAATTTTGTTTTTGTAATGTGTATATATTTCTCGCACACAATGCAAGAGGTTAGCTGCATGGAAAATTCAAAGGCTGTGCGGGCCAATCCAACAAATGTGCAGAATAATTTGTCATATTTGATATAAAAAAATATTTTTTATTTGCATAATACATAATATGATTATCTGATAATTTTTAAATAAATTTTGAGTAATAAGTGTATCAAATAAGAAATAACATAACTCATTCTATTTTCTTACATAAAAGACAAATTAAGTAAAAAGGCAGAATGTAACAATTTATCCGTCGCTACTAAATTTACTCACAAAATTTTTCCATCTTTCCTTAAAACTAATCCTTATATTAACAGCTTAACGACCGCACGTTTTTTTTTATAAAATTTCACCTGGCGAAATAAAATTTTGCAAACATTATAATTTTACTAAATTCAATATAATTTGTGAGCAAATTGAGATATCTTTACAAAATTCAATTTTCTCTGCTACCAGATACTTCGCCTATACGCATATATGTGTCCGCCGGCCAGCAAGCTTTGTTTTTCAAAGACTCAAATACGCGTCCACGGTCGTTAAGCTGTCAAGTAATCAATTAAGATCAATTTCTTGTTCTTATAAAAAATAATTCAATTATCTAAATGTTCATTTTTTTTATTTATTGCGGCCAATGAGGGTGATTCCAATTTAAAAACATATTATTTGAATAGTTGTATTAAAGTGCACGCCAACCTGTAATGAATGCGCGAGGCTTAGCGGGAACGTTGATCACACACTTAACTCCTTTTTTACACTGCAGATACGTTTTACAAAAAACCATGTAAAAAAGTGATAGGCTACATAGACAAATTAAAGACGGGGTCCCTTGAATTAAGAAAACTGTGTTATTTGAAAAAAGAACATAGTGGTATAGAAAACTGTGTTAAAAAAGTTAGTAATGAATGATGAGTAGATACGCTAAATATTATTCATAATATGTATTTTAATTGAGAAAAAATAATACTTTTCGCTGCTACTTGATTATATCAGGGGACTTTTATGTGGGACTAGATATAAATCGCTAGAAATGTCTTGACGTCTAATAAGTTAGGAACTAATGAAGCCTTTTGTTTGCTACAAATGTCTTGTGTTCTCGAATTTCTCGTTATACGGAAATCTGTTATCCTTGTTTTTGCGTCTGGGAATTGTGTTAGAACAAATAGTTGGTGTAAAAAAGTATTTTTTCTTTTTTGTAAATGTTGCTTCAAAATCGTGTAAAAAAAAGTTGAGTGTATATTATAAATAGGAATTACAGTGCCAATATTACTGACATCAGAATTCCTATATTCACGGTGTTTTCTCAATGTGAAAAGTTTTGTATCCATATTGACATGTTCCGAAATTGGCAAGCCTGCTTAGGATATATTACTATTTTAAGGAACCGTAAGATTTAGTTTTTCTATAAAAATGCCCATTTATAATAAATATTTTTTATGAAATATCGATTTTGAATTACTTTGCTCAGTTTTAAAATCCCATCTGGCCATTTTTTGATATATTCGCCAGGCGTTACAATCCTTTTATTATTATTTCCTTTAATTTTACTGTTATATATGGACTGTTTCGTTGTGAATAGACTATATTAAAAAAAAAAAACTTATTTGTACTAATTCTATTTATATTTTACAAGATCAGGACCAGTTTTGTTACAAGAAGAACATTATCAACTGATTGAGAATATATATTTTTTTTAGATAATACCTCTCAACCAAGTATTGACAGTGAACACTCTCCAGTGATGAATAGACTATCTTAATAATTTTCATTTTATCTTTATCAGGTCCGCTACCCAGACCGTATAACACTTATCAGAGGTAACCATGAATCCAGACAAATCACCCAGGTTTACGGCTTCTACGACGAGTGTTTGCGAAAATATGGCTCCATCACAGTGTGGAGGTGAGTCCAATACACACCTCGCATAAATGTCTTACACTCATTCGAGTGTAGCCCATGACAAATCGACGCAATTGATTAATTTTAATTGGGAAGTTCAACACGGCCTGATCTTTCGGGCATTATTTCCGTTTGTTTTAGAATGGAGTTATTTGTCATCAATTATTCACAAGATCACATACATTTGTGTTCAATTATCAAGTAAGATTCGATTTTTTTTCTGATTTTTTTCGATTCAACATTTGACTGTTCTTTGATGTCATTCATCTTATAAGAGAGTACCTTAACCCTTTGAGGAGTATCGGCGTATTTTAATAATCATAGATTTTCGACATGAGTCCATAAAAATAATCGAAAAGGGTTAAACTGGCACGGGTAGTGAAGATGAAGCCCCACCCTGGTTATAATCATGAGAATTAATTTTGTTAAAATTTAATTTATTCACAAATGATAACTTACAGATACTGCACAGAATTATTTGACTACCTATCCTTATCGGCAATCATCGACGGAAAGATCTTCTGCGTCCACGGTGGCCTCAGTCCTTCAATCCAGACACTCGACCAAATCAGAACGATAGACAGAAAACAAGAAGTACCTCACGATGGACCTATGTGCGATCTCCTCTGGAGTGATCCTGAAGGTGTGCATTATTTTTTTCACGTGTCAAAATTTCTGTTTCATTACTTTAAAAATACACTCGACTAAACCTGATCATAGAAAACATTACTTAATGGTTTTTTTTAATCAGTTTAAAAAAATATATTTGGTATTACAGCTTATGCCAATGCGCCAAATATTTTAATGTTGAAAGATCACATGAGAAAAGCTCGATGAAAACACCCGTCTCAAGTCTCAAATTTAAATAGAAAAATCTAAATTTGACATTGACCTTTCCGGGAATCGAACCCAGACCCGCCTGGCTGGTAGAGCGAGCCTTAACCAACAAGACCACTGCGAGCGACGATTTAATATGATGTTTACATAAAAGAAGTAAAGAATGAAAATATCAATTACGCACATTCTTTCCAAACCTTCGCTCATTCTCTACTCGTTCTGTCTGGGCAGAAGTACTTAACTTGTGCTGTTAAATTTAAGTCGAAGAAATTGCTCTCACCATTATTTGACGGCACTTAAGGTGTGACAATTTTTCACGGGAGATGATATGAATATCACAGTCATCCTTAAATCAGTTCATGGAGTTGCATGTTGACAATGCAAGCCAAGAGTGTCTAATGGTAAAAATTACATTATGAAAGTATCTAAAATGTATTGTACCAGTAATTAATAAAATACAAATATGTGTGTGTGCGTCCTGGCAACAACGCATTGTTGTTGACTGTAAAAAACAGGTAACTATATGCAAAATGCGATCATAATTTAAAAATTTGGTATGTAGTAAATTAATTATTTTCTATTATTCAGATACACTGGGCTGGGGTGTGTCGCCGCGCGGTGCCGGTTACCTGTTTGGATCTGATGTCGTCGTCCAATTCAACGCCGCCAATGACATCGACATGATCTGCCGAGCGCATCAACTCGTAATGGAAGGCTACAAGTGGCACTTTGAAGAGACTGTTCTCACTGTTTGGTCAGCGCCCAACTACTGCTATAGGTTTGTGTTTCTCACATTATATGTTTGACCTTCATTTCTTAAAAGATTTCAAACCATCCCATTGTCAGAAAGCGTTCCGTTTACATTTAATCTAATCAGAAAAATTCTGGTAAATTAATTGTCTCTAAATTCAATTATTGATTGTACAAGACAACTTCTTCATTTTAACTGCTTTAGATCATATTTCAAATGTTTGGCAGGAGTATTAGAAGAAAATTATTCAATATTAATTCCAATGGCAGAGCATTTATGATTTGATATCCTCTTCCTTAAAGACATCTTGAATAATTGTTGCCTTGTAATTTGCTATAGATCCATTCAAAATAAAAACTTTTTTTGTTTCGGGTCAATTTGGGAATTATATTACTTTGTTGAATTATATTTTTTGAAATAGTCATATTTAAAAAAAATTACAGTGCATGATTAAAAATGTAAATAAACTGATACATTATTACTTTTAAATATTTTTTTAGTTGCTAGCTATTGTGTCCAATCCGGGCTAAGATTCTTATTGCATAGTTCATGTGTGTTGATTCCAGGAAGGGTAGGCGACCGATTTGTTTGCAAAAATTAACCTTTCTACAAAATTCTTTTTTTCGTTTGCAACAAATAACAAAAATAATGTGCCTGCCAAATATCATTGATAGATTTATGTGTATCCATATCTGAGAAAGGCAATTTATCGATAATGGATGACAAAATACTTTACTGACATACATGTGGGGCTTTACTTATCGAAGCCTTAACCCTTTGCAGTCTTTAATTGAAATATGTTTTCACATTAATTCGTCTTTAATTAATTTATTATCGTATAATTATAATAAAAAACATTTTGAATGTTTCAGTATAGCAAAATTTATCTTGCTCACAATGCGTATTGGTAATATTTGGATGAAAAAAAACTTATATTTAAAAAATCAGTAAATAAAAAAACATTGCCAAATCTGTAATGTCGAGTCCAGCTCGACATGGGACTTCTAAGAGTCAAATATTGGTTTTGTTTACTTAAATATTTTGTATACCTTATAGGTGTGGAAATGTTGCCGCAATACTGGAACTGAATGAGAATTTGCAAAGGGAATTCACAATATTCGAAGCCGCACCCCAGGAGTCCCGAGGCATTCCTTCCAAGAAACCCCAAGCTGACTACTTTTTATAATATTTCAAGAAGAAATTTTGAAACATTATCACCTGAAAAGTCGTTAATTTTGTAAGCAAACAATTGTAACTGAATCGATATAATCAGAATTGTTCCCTCGTGGTTTTCTTCTATACCATTTTCCAAAGCCACTTGTTTTTGTAATATTTTTTCTACTAAGTAAGTTTAGCGAGTATGATAGTGTTAATTTTGTTTTGTAACTAATAACGCTGGCAGATTACCAGCCCTTGCATTTACGCGAGTTTAACTGTCTCTTGGACTAGTGACTGTCACACAAAACGCATCAGTTAATATCGGCGGCCTTCTGCATAGAAACAGTTAACCGATTCTATAGTTTGAATTGAATAAAAATATTTATTGAATCGAGCGATTGTCTTTTTATTATATTGCGTCGGATTTACTTCAGTTTAACAATCGGCTCTCTATGAAACACGGATAAAATTATTGAATGATTTTTTATCACCTCGAGTCGATAGTGGCTGAATGCATATTGAATATGTCAACGGTGAATTCAAATAGCATTACGATTACATTCAAACATGGCTGTGATGGTCAACGATCAGCACCAACACAATCATGTTATTTCTGTGTTCATTTCAGAAGTTTGTTCGAGCATCTCGATTACAGTGTACAATTCAGATTTGTTTATAGTGCTGATTATTATTATCTGAAGCGTATAATATATTTTGATGTTGCTTGTCGTTTCGGATGATTGTGACGACAGTTAAAATTGCCTTTAAAAAAATTGGTAATTTGCGAGCTGGAAATATGTTTTAGACAATTTAATAAATTAAAATATGATATTCTTAAGGTTACTTTCGACTGCGTTTGTGTTGTTGATCTTTTACCCTCAGATGGGAAATGCCGTTGTCGTTGTACTGTTCCCCTGTAATTAGCACTCTTGTCAGCAATGTTCAGTCAGTAAATTTCTTATACACACATACATTCAATCACCAAGTCGCAAGTGGCTACTTTTTAGTATATCAACTTATCAATTGATCCACCAATTTTACAATTTCACTATTTTTGTTATATTGTATGATTGGATGATTAAAAACCCATTTTCTATATCTTACCATTCCATTTCATTACTCATCTTCCAGATGAAAATACTCTTTACTAAATAAATGTAATTTATCACATAACTTTGCTTTCCAAAAGGATATATTGTGAAATTTAATACGAGTGTAGTTTTCATTACGTCAAAATATATTTGAATTAGCATCGGTAGCAATATTTTAATAACGAAATGATTCCAAAATCAGTATCTCACATGACTGACTGAAAAAGATGGCTTTTGCGAAAATTCATTTTAAATAATATTAAATATATTATAACAAAACACTTGCAAGATTGATTATATTGATGTTTTAAGCCAACATAATATTGGAAACCAAAGCAGTCAGTATTGCAAAATTATGAATTACTCATATTTTTGACATTAACATCTGTTTCCTTTTGTTTGCATTGAACTGTTTTGTTTTTATAGTTCTCGCACTGTAAATGAAGCAAGTAAATATTGAGAGCCTGTTAATTTGAAATAGAAATATGCATACCACATAAACATAGGGACCTCAGCGTGGAATATTTCAAAGATTCCGATAGCACCGGTTTATTGCCCTGTTCTCATCTTAGCATAGGAGATCAACATGTTGTGTATTCAATTTACTTCTGTAAATATCAATGACCGCACTAATTTGAACGTGATCGGTCTTATTTAAGTCAGTGTATTCTCTTTTTTATTTGATTAGAGGTTCATATATATTTTGTGAATGACAATGACGACTTCTCACAATAGTTGAAGCGGGCTGCTGAAGATTGATATTTTTTCCTTTAAATTCAAATGCACAAAATTACCGTTAAGTATTGTAATATTATATATTTTTGACACAGGGCATCATTTCAAAGGGCGACTTAATCAATATATCTATCATAGAGAGTGGCAAACTTAATTTTTTTTATTTGAAATATTCAACTTAACAAATCCTGTGAAACAAACCCTTGGATAAAAAAAAATCATTTAGTATGCGTTCTTTACAATATAGATATATTATATCCCAACATCAAAATAACACTGTTTTGTTGTACTAAAATACGGTGTTACTTTATCCTTATTATAATGGAGATATACTAAGGTAATGCCAATTCCATCAATATGTTTTATCCTGTTATTGAAAAAAATCCATAACTTATAGCAATAAATAACAACTATGAAAAGTTACCTTTAAGTATAATGTTAAAAATCGTAATAAGCTGAAATTGAATATTAAATAATCATCAATTGTATGTATAAATGTCTGACAAATATGACGACGGTAATGTAGTATTTGAAATCAAATGCACTTTGAATAAATGTGAATATTTTGTACATCAACACAATATTTATTGAAAGAAATAAAACAGATTTCTCTTTTATCACGTGCACTATAAATTTTTAAAATAAAACCTTACGAACTTTTAGCGGTATTACATTCTTCGGATAACCACAAATATTCATAACACAAGCAATAAAGTTGTCGACTTCAGTCATTTTTAAAAACATTGGTCTGGGTGCATTTTTATTTGCAAAAATAACACCATTCCATATTTTATGTTTTAACGATCAAGTCACACTTAGAAACAATGCTCGTCAAAATTATTCATCTTTAACACTATACAATAAGGATTCTTTAAATATTTATAACATGGCATTGTTCCACTATTCGACTGCGCGCGTCAACTATTGTGAAACCCAAAGGCATATAATTGAATGGTACCTTGACCAAATGAACAATTAATGCAATAAGTATTAACTGTAACAAACCGAAATATGGGCCTTCATATGAGGATAATAAATAAAATCAAAAGAAACCTTGCATTTTTATTTATTCACACAATTGAGGAACAGATCAAAAAATATATGTTTTTAATTACTTTAAACCTATTTTTAATTATTATATGATTGTGTGGCATAATAGAATTAGTTACATGGCAGCACCATAAAAGAGAGGTGACGGAAAAGCCACAGTTACGTACAAAATATAATGACCCGCTGAAACTTTTTGGAGTATGTTTCTCCTTAACCGTTATGAACCGTTGACGCCTTTCGGTGTACAGAGCATACGTCAATTTCGTCATCTGAAAATTTCACGTATGTACACTTACAGATTTAAAAGATATGAAGATTATTCAAAAGGTTTCAATGTCTTTTTCCACGTGACTATTTCGCGCAAAAACGCGCGGTAAATTAAGTGTTCAAGATTATGCAAATATTTGACAAATCTGTCAATGCCATCCAAGAGACAAATGACAGTTGGTAGAGCAACTCTTATTTCACTGGTCTATTTAAGTCAAAGTGCTCTGCAACACTGCATGTCGCTCACTCACTGATCACTGAGGAGCTTGAGACAGAACATCAAGTTCAAATGGCTTCAGGTAACTAGAGTGGGTACACATCATGGGAAACGGTAATGCGTAGAAAGTCTTGGACCGTTTTTATTCTTTCAGCATGAAGTGCTAATTTATCTATGTATACATTACTATTATAAGTTGTAACCTGTCACAAAAACTCACAGTAACCGTATACATACTGAGCAGAAATGAAAAAAAAAATATATAATTTTACTTAAAAATTGGTCAGATTCATTTTGTTGCAAGAATTCAAATGGTCAATCTTTCTGTCTTGTTTGTAATAAATAAAAATTCTCTAATAAGTCAACAGAGATAAAAAAAAATATACATTACTATCGTAACAAATACAAAATTATGGAGGTATCTCAGGTTAAATACAAATTTAAAAAATGTCCTTAAAATAAAATGTATTTTCTAAGATATAATAGACATTGAGGTATTGCACTGATCCAGGTGTAAAAGCTAAGGTACTCACTAAAATTCTAATTCTGAAAAATTGGCATAAAGAAATATATTTTTATCATAAACTTTCGCAAACTCTTGCTAAAATATCTCCACACTTTGTTGATATCTTTAGATCTGCTTCATTATCAGCTCTTGTATTGCCTATGTTAACAATCACAACTTTTTTCTTTTCTTCTTTGGCCTGTAGAATTATTCTGTAGCCGGAGAATGTCGACAGACTAGATCCTAGAACCAGCACGGCATCGCAGTTGGACACTTCTTCTCGTACTTGAGCCGCGCGTGGTTTAGGAACATTGTCGCCAAAGAAGATGATGTCAGGTTTAAGTACTCCTCCGCACTTCTGACATGGAGGCACTCGAAAGCCACTCACTTGATCCTTTAAAATATTTTTAATTGTATGCGTTAATTTTTAATGATAATGACTTAAATAAATATTGAAAGGAGAGAAACAGAACCTACACTGCATACATTGTAAAACAGATATAGCACAACCACCTATATTGAATGCCGGGCATAAACGCTTAGCAACCGACCTCTAGTCAGTGTCCACTAACATTTTGTATGGAGATCAACTTGTCACCGGCATCTAGGCATTAAAAGTTTTTTTTTTTAATTGAATGTATTTTAGTAGAAGATTTCTTGGGAGTATATTATTATACAGTTCATCAAAAACTATTTAACACTTAATCCTTTGAGGAGTAAGTAAATTTTTACCAAATTAGGTTTTTTCTTATATTTTGATTATTTCTACTATTTCTATACAAAGAATTATGAAAACATTTTTTACGGTACAGATCAATCTGGGAAGAATATAAACTATTATTTGAGGTAAATATTTTTTTTGATTATAAACTGGATAGTAAAAAGTGTAAAGTAAACTAATTCATCATAATTTTCAAGGAGCTATTACTGCAAATATGGGCCTACAAATTTTTCTCTGTGTACATGCGATGCTCTACTGATGTCAATTCCAGAAAAGTAATCAACCCGAAATGTAATTTTACGCTCAATATTAAATGGCTACTGATTTGTTTACAAATATTAACTTTTTTAAAAAAAAAAATCTTAATTTACGACAAATAATAAAAATAATGTGACTCCCAAAAGTCAGATACACAGTGAAACCTCTCATAACGAGTAATTCCCATAGCGACATTTCGCATGACGAGTGACACCGAGTTTTGGAAAAATCACTTTTACATCGTTGCTTGTCTCAAGATGATTGACAAGATGTGGAAAGGGGTTACCAAGAGAACCCTCACTTCAGCTTTGAAGGAGCGTTGTCAAATGTGATTTTGAGGGGTTTGAAACAATACCTGTGGAGTCTACACTAACGAGGTTGTATCTTTGGCTTGTGGAAGAGCACGGTCAAGAGCTGACCTCCGAAGAGCATATGGAGTTGCATCGTTTTTCACAGCAAGTCGTTATGGAGGAGAGTTTGTTAGTGGAGGAGGAGGAAGTAGCAGAGCAACAATTGTTAGCCGCTATAAGAGAAATGCTGAAAGCATGGGAAACTATTGCATCGTACATTGAGAAGCATCACTCTAATAAGGAGGTAGCTATGCGTTGTACAAATTTATTCTATGATAGTGCTGTCACATTTTCACCAAATTTTGAAATGTCGGCAAAAACAAATGTCTCTTAGACATAATTTAAGATTTCGACTGAAGGTGCTTGGTGGAATTTCAATATTAAATTTGAATCGTTCAAACTATGTACATTCTCACAGATTTTGTCACTAACGAGTTCAAGTTCATCCGTGCACTTGAATGCCTGAAGATGCCGAAAGGCGAAACCCGGGTCATTAGTGACAAAATCTGTGAGAATGTAAATAGTTTGAACGAGTCTCTTAGACAGCTTTTTAGTAAGAAAAGAATTATTTATTTGTCATAAAGAATTAACTAATGCTTTTGCAAAGCAGAAAATCATTCCAGGTTGTTACACTCCTTTATAATCTATAAGTATGTAATTTTATTTGAATATACATATATAAAAAATGTTTTTTTTTCGGCATAGAACGCATCATTTTATTTTACACTGTTTTATATGGGAAAAATTGTTTCGCTTAGCGAGTGTTTTACATAACGAGTAAGATTCTGGGACGAATTAAACTCATTATGAGAGGTTCCACTGTATATTGTAGAAATAATGACAATCCAATAAAAAAAAACATGAGAATGGCAATATATATAAAACAACACATTTGGACACAGTTTTTTCACCCACCCTCTGAGTCTAAATGACATAATTTTAATAATTACTACTAATCCTCACTAACTATTACTAAAAAACTCCACTACATTTTTTCAGAAGAATTACAATCCCTCTTCATCAAAATTGTCACACTTTATTTCATCACTCTCTTTATAGCATGATGTGATACATAGGGTTGCCAGATTTCTTGCAAGTCAAACCGGGCCATTTGTCCAATTCGCCGAATTTTTCCAAGACTTTTGAATCCACATTTGGGCGTCCTGAGAGGTTTGTTCGGGATGCCGGGACACGAGACTCAAAACCGGTGACAGTCCCGGTTAATCGGGACACCTGGCAACCCTAATCGTACATATAATATGGACAGCCACTTTTCGACATGCATACTTCAAACTTCTAACAAACTTTACATTTTTTTAACGAGCTTTTTAAAAAAATCACTTACCTCTGTAAGTTCAACATCTCCATCAGGTCTGATCATAGTGGAAATTGCTTTCATTTCTGGATTAAGTTTAAGAAGAACATTTTGAAAGTCATGCCTTGGGAAAATGTTGGCACAACCCAGACACATGACCCTATAAGATGTTCCATGCAGTTCAATTACATTCCTTGAGCCTGCTTTGGAATGCAAATGGTCTACATTTTGAGTTATGATGCAGTTAATTTTTCCTACCTGAAAACAACATACAATCTTATAAATAAACTGTGCATAACATTGTCTGTGTTCTAGAAAACCATATATTCTAAGTCAAATAAAAATCTTTTTAAATTTGACTCTGATAACTAGATTTACATTTATTTATTGGTCAACACTTTTTTGATAAAAAAAAACATGCATATGCCTATTCTATTTTGTATTTACAGCAAATTTTCGAAAACTTAAAATGGCTCTTCTGCATAATGACAAATTCTGACTTGCAACTGTATTTCAAGGGTATGCGAAATGCTTACCTTACCACAAAAAAAAACTTTTTATTTAAATTCTTCAAAATAAGCAACCTTTTCAAGATCCGTTAGTCGATAATGAATGACATTGGGTTGGAACAGAGAAAATTTGGTCCATCCAATGAAGTTTCTCGCCCAATATCTTCTTCTGGTATACTCAGACTTGAGAAACTCATTATATTGTGTAGGTTTGTGGTTGCTTCGAGCATAAAGACCAACATGCTCTGACCTGTAGTCAGGAATACCTGTAAACTTGTAGAGAATTAAAATTTATAAGGCAAAGAAAATGCTCAAACACACCTTTGATTTCAAATTTGTCAAGATTCTACCATTATATCAATTAAAGAAATCATTAACTCATTGTGCTGTTTACAGATAACCGATTAATTGATGTACGGAGACTAATAAAAAATCTCACAGAGCAGATAAGCACGAACATTGATTTTTTTCTCTGAGACTAACCATTTTGGTCATCAGTTTGAGATTTTTGATAGTTTTTATAGAACTAAGGTTTACAATTATTAGCATTATTATTATTCCAGAAACCTTAAAACAAGGGCTTAAACACCAGTTTACAAGTTTTCGTGCACTTCAAGTTTGTATATATTACATAATTTGCCTATAGCCCAAAATCATCATAACAGGTTTTTTGTGTCTTTTTAGGGTTACGTCCTTTTTCCTTTCCACAGTCGATATTGTAGTCCATTTGGTCATTGACATTGTTTTTTAGCAGGATTTAGTAAATTTTCGTGGTGAAAAAGAGTAGCATGTTGTAAAGCTATTTATATTTTTATAATCGTTTGTTATATGGGATTGAGAAATGCCAACTAATACCTGATTCAGTAGATATTCCCGCGCCAGTGATGACTGTAATTTTTTCGGTTTCCGAGAGAAATGATCTTAGTTTTCCACAGTCTGCATCATCCACGGGATCAAATTTTGGAACGAAACATATAGAATTACATAACCTAAGATTTCTTTGGATAATTTGCGCGTTTTTTAGTAATTTTAACATTTTTATTTTAAGTTTTCAAAAAATTATATCATTAAATTTGAATCTTTTTCATTACATTAGTAGAACCATCACAGTATTATGATTTTTTTTTAAATAAACAGCATAATCATTTCAGTAGGATATGTCAATAAATTTGACAGCTACTTAAGTATACTAGTCTATGACAGTTACGGTGACAGTATCGTTGAATGACAGCTAAGGAGTTTAGCAATATATAATATAGACATAATAGCCATAGACAAATTTAGTAAACTGTCTGGCTACAGACCTAAAAATTGCTACTCTGAAAAAATCAATATATAATTATTTATTGTACTGGCAGCACAGCAAAAATTTGACTGTTCTTGTGCCACATACAGTGCCTCAGAGATAAAGGCATGTGGCACAAGTGGTATTATCTCTGTGCCACATGCAAACTGGTTTCGGTGGAATTCGGTTGGAATGCTGGTTTTGATGTTTGCGCATAAGAACGGACCTTTCATAATCATGCATTTTTTTTTATTCTTTTAAGCTCATTAATGCCACCTGTGTGGTCGAGTGGTCCACGTCGTTGGCTACCGCTACGGAGGTCACGGGTTCAAATCCCAGTAGGGACAGTTTTATGAATTTCTGTTCAAAGGCATGGATGTATGTGATGTCTTGAATTCCCCCCTCCCACCTATCCTATCCAATGAACGGGGCGTATCGAGAGCGATTAGCTAACCACTAGTTCTGTCCTAGCCCTTTCCTTCTATTCCTACTCTCTTTGGAAGAAAGAAAGGTTGAGCAACTGAGTAACAAGCAGTTCTCGTAGAAACACTTCTGTTGAGATAAACTCCATAAGGAGTCTATATGCTCCACATTGGGAGCGGACATGGTAAAAAAAAAGCTCATTAAACCCCAAAATACTTAAATCGTAAATTTTTACTCTCAGTTGGTTTTAAATGTTTAATTGTTTTTGTTTTTTATCTACGGTAATAATATATTTGCGTAGTTCTGAGAAAAAAGCTCTAATAAATCAAATAACAAATACATAATAAAGTTATCCTTCACCAAAATGTTTAAAATAATTACAGTAAAGGGAAAAAACGTTTGAATGTAAGGAAATATACAAGACGAAAACAAAACAACATCTAGAAACCGTATAATATCAAACATCTTTGGTTGAGCATTGCGAAACAATATACAAAAAACTCTTTTAATTATGCCCCCGAAATAAATGTATTTTACGAACAATTTTTTAAGGCAAGAACATTTTATATTTCATAATGCAGTGAAATCATCAATGAACATTGCAACTCTGTACTCATTTGATTTGAGAATTTTAACAAGGGGCTCGCGCGAGCCCCTCTACCACACCTCTGCTATACAGTAACATAATTATGTTATATCGCGCGTGCATTCTAAATACCTCATATGTGGTTAAATCAACATTCCAAGATAATCAAAAAAAATGATTAAAAAATAAAGATAAACGATATATTTTTTACACATTTTTTATAGATGCGCATAATTTATTATAATTTTAATATCATAACTTTTTATAATCTTCAATTTTGGATGGTAAAATCGTTGATTTTCCATTTTTTCTCACATAGGAGTAATTCTGTTCGCACTGTCCTCACATAGGAGGTATTTTACTCTAACATATTTTGAATTAATACCAATTGAAAGACTTCTCAACTGCGTTAGAAAGGGCTTAATCAAATCAAAAAAGTAACACTCAACGGAGTTGAATCGTATTGTGACATCATTTCCATAAACAAAATAAAAAAACTTTCTTTTTATTTCCCTAAAATAGCTACAGACTGTATATTTTTGATGAAGGCTGGTAATTTTGCACTTTTTCACTGTTTTATCTGAACTTTACACCATTCAACGGGCATTGAAGCACAACTGTACAAAATAAGCCCCAACTATAATACCTCCTATGTGAGCATTGACTTTCAGATCATGCGCGTTAAATATCTCCTATGTGAGGGAGCCTCATATAGGATTAATTGTGATGCATGATTTTGGGTGCTCTCACATAGGATTAATTTACAATCGATTTCATTTCATGACAGTTGAGTCTTTTCACACTAGTAATAATACATATGGTAGAGAAAAAAATGCGCATCTCGTGGTATCAATAACTCATTTTCGCCAAAAACCTCACATAGGAGGTATTTAGAATGTACGCGCGATATACTATAGCATACATATATACAGTACAAAAAATATTTTCATACCTATTAGTTTGAATCTGATATGTGTAATATTCAAAATAAAACCAATTTATTGGTGATTTTTGGAACGTATTGTATAAAAGTAAAAAAACAATTTTCGATCTTTTTAATAGACTAGTAATATGAAAATACATTTTGTTTATTTTTTACATTTAAATGTTATAAAACTGAATTTTTAATACATAAAAATCCGTATTAGGAATTTTAACTACTAGCAGAAGATAAAAATCATGTGTTACAAATTCAAATTAAATTACAAAGCAGTATTTCAGTAATATTTAAGATTAGTTAGTCATTTATAATAAATGTAAAGTCAGTTGTTTATAGTGACATATTGTAATTTTTCGTGTAATTAATGATCTTGTCACGGTCCTGAAGTATTTTTTTCTGTTAAGTACACCAAAATAATTTAGCCTCCTCCGATTCCATTACCGACTCCAGGAGCTGGTGGCTTGAGTCCTGGAATACCATCTTTAACAGACGGCATAGGCATTACGATTATTTGAAATGCTCCGAGAATTAATGTTGCTTGTCCATTTTGGCTAGCAATGGCTGCCTGTGCGCCAGGTGGAAGAAATGATAAATTCGGAGGACTGGCTCCTTCGGCTGCTCTACTTTCTCCATTCCCAGAAAACGACTTCTTCCCGTTTTTTCCTTCGCTAATTGGGGCTGCAAGTTGACTTGGATCGTGAATACCTTCATTCGAATTAGAAATATTCTTCTCTTCGTCTTTTTTATTTGAAATTTCTTCTTCATTTTCTTTTATTTCTGCTGATTCCAATTTATTATTTTGTACATTTGTTTTTTCAACATCATTTATGTGTTGTGTATTACTTGAAAGATCTTCTTCGTTTACTTCTTTTGTATTTTTATCATTTTTTAAATTGTCTCCTATATATTTTTCATCTGAGACTGATCGTGTATGCCTTAAAGATATTTTTTTGTGTTCATCTATTTGATTTCTTTGAAAGTCTGTTGGAAGTGCCGTTGTAAAGCTAGCTATAAAATAATAATTAATGTACATTAATAAAACCACGTCAAAATCAATAATAGCTCTTGCAATATTGTACAATCACGATGCAATATATTACAATTTTATCAAAATCTTTTAATTGTTTAGTTTATTTAGTATGCAGATCAGCACTGCTAAATTAAGGGTCTCCAAAAACTTGAAAAAATCAAATGTATCTGCAATACTGTAGTTCAGTACGTTTATATAAAAAAAAATGATTAAGGTAGGTATACTCTCGACAAACGAATTGATATAGATTTACTTGTTTTCATTTAGATATGTTTTAAGAAAAATACAAAATCTGCCGATATTTTCAAATGAAAAATGTTCGCCAGAAATTCTGAAAATGAAAATTTTTATTCGAATTTCAGAAACGTTTATTCATTTTTTTAAAAAAAATCGTGGACAGTGGCCGAATAAGCTCATGGAAGGCCCCGTTTTTCGGATATCTTAAAAACGTTAGAAAATGACATGTAAAATAGTAAAAATATATTAAAATCGTAATTAAAAGTATACAAGTTATACAATTTAAGCTATTTTTGAGGGCCCTAAGATTCGGAGCTCCCAAGCGCGCGCCTCACTCGCGTATATGTTAATCCGCCACTGGTCGTGCATTTTAAAGTTATGCTAAGAATTTAAACTTTATTACTGACGTTCCTATAACTTTTAATCGCTATTTTTTACCTGACTACTCGGTCTACTACACTATCTTCGTCATAGTTTTGATAAACATATTTTTCATCGTCTTTCGATGTTTCTGTTGCATCTAAATGCTCAACCTTGATTACATCCTGCTTTATATCTGTATTGATACTCAGCATATCGTATTTGGGTTTTGAGCTTCGATCATATTGAATTCTTTCCTCTTTGTAGTTGTTCTTCATTTTTACATTTTGAAATGTTATTCTCTTGTCTTTGAAGTAATTCTCGACGTCGGCGTCATTGTCTTGTGAACCGTTTTCAATGGATCGCTCAGACAAAGTTTTTAGTGATGCAAAAGAAACAAACGATAACATATAAACTACAATGGCAAATTTTAATTTCGCGTGGAATGACATTGTACATGTAAAAAAATATTTCCTTCACTAACCGTTCGCCATACTCGAGACTTTGCTTCACTAAGTAAACTATACCCATAGACTAATATACTTTAACTATACCCTCAAATCGACCGGATGCCGGATGCATGCCGGAGACAAGAAAAAAGTTTTCAGGAAATGTAAACCAGCGGAAATATGTTATTTTGAATACCCATCATTCACAGTCCTCTTGTTTGCGCGATTTCGCTTCTACGCGACTTTGTTGGACGGCACCGTTCCCATTATTTACGCGATTTACTCATTGCTACACAATTTTTTTTTTCGAAAAATGAACAAAGAAACTTTGAAATTAACAAAACAAAATTATTAGAGTGTAATTTATTTTGTATAAATAACACTTAAATATTGTGTTCTCTTAACAGTTGATAATGCTCGTCATGAGTGAAACCGGTCCTGATCATATTAAATAAAAGTGAAATTTTGTACCACAAATGAGTATTTTATTTTTTGAATATAACGCCTTTCCACAAAGTATTGTCAATGAGCACCCTAAAAGTGATTGTATTTCGCAACCGACAGTGACAGCAGCAAATAACTCCTACTATACAATATTCAATAATATTTTCGAAACTAATTTATCAAATTGTATGAAAGTAAGGTTTTTTATGCATTTTTTTATATTTGTCAATTCCCGGAACCAAGAAAATGATATTGTAGCAGTGTGCTGCTAAAATTTTAATAACCGGCTCGCACCTTGATCGACGATTTTCCGAATCCAAAGACCTAGGAATTTACCGATTTGTCCAAAATATCAGCGTGACTCGTTTTTTTTTACTCTTCCAAGAATTTCCGAATCCAAAAACCCAGGAATTTGCCGATTTGCCCGAAATATCAGCTT
This sequence comes from Himalopsyche tibetana, assembly GCA_030503985.1. Lineage (NCBI taxonomy): Eukaryota > Metazoa > Arthropoda > Insecta > Trichoptera > Rhyacophilidae > Himalopsyche > Himalopsyche tibetana. The sequence continues at coordinate 10,443,275 of JAPJYX010000011.1, read as the reverse complement.
GACTCGTTTATTTTAGCTCTTCCGAGAATTTTCGGATCCAAAATCACAGATATTTACTAATATACTAATAACCTTGACGGGCTTAGGAACCGGCTCTCCGAAACGAGATTATTTTATGAACTGGCTCATAAGAGCCCGTGCGAACCCATAGCAGCACACTACTGTGTATATGTACTAAAACCACTGAAACATTGAAAATATAGATCGTACATAATAAAATGAAAAGTATAGCGAAAAGTTGCGATCATTGATTGCTTCTAAATTTTTCAATGCTCATGGCGGCCATGGCTACTCAGCCATGACCGCTATGTGTCTGCTTAATATTATGTATCATTGTCCTTTCAGATTTAGGGTGACATTGATCTGGATGTCAAGTACACACCAGGCTGTAGAATTAGTTCTTCAAAAATTGGTATTGGCGAAATTCAAATTCTGACGTAGTTTATTTTTGTTTTTCTGCAAAATTTTGCTTATTTATGTAGACATATTGTAGTAAACATTCATTGCAACTATTTTTAAAACACCTGCGTTTTTTTTAAAAATACTAGCAACCAAAAAAAAAACTTCACCGCTATTTGATGATAGAAAATGACATTGGAATTTCAACAAGTTGCTCACCTAAATAAATAAATGTGTTTTGTACAATATGAATAAATATTTTATTAGTATAAAAACATCAAACTCACCGCGATAGTCATATCTCCAAGATAACGACATGGTAATAATTAAAATATATACTGGAAAAGAAAAATATAAACATGTCATTATAAGAAATTAATGTAGAAAAATGATTCGAGATGTTTTTGAGGACTATTTGTTTTACTTATAAACCATCAACTCCAATTTCAATTACGAACCAAAACGAATTCAACAAATTGTTTTTATACTACTTCTTTTTACACCGACTTGTTTTAGGGGTGCGTGATCGGAATACATATTTTTGCATTTGCTTATCAACGGAAATGATAAGAAAATGTTCTTATTATTATGCAACACATAGGCTATAATTATTATCTTGTTGCTTTGTGTAATTATTTCAACGATATTAAAGCTATATAGACGTGTTTAAAAGTACGATGAACCTTTTTCTTTTGTATAGGTTGATAGTATTTTTTTTACACATTGATACTTTGTTAGATAACATGTGTTTGTATTTTGTAGTATTTCTCAGCATGAAATCTCAAATGGGCCATTAAGTATAAAACCACATTTAGGGGGCACGGAAATCATTTAGGAGGCCACAGTAGAGTCAAAATATAAATATATAAACAGAATCTTTAGCTCTATTGATAATAAATAGAATTAAAATATTTTCATAGAAATATCATACATATACAATATGTCAAAGAACTCGACTGATTATAGGGAAGGTCATAAGTGAATACCAGGTAAAATCACTTTATACCAAAATGTTTTTTACCAGATGCAAAACAAATGGTCAAAATACAGGCCCGTCGCAGTTTAGAACTTTTTGTTTTCATAAAAAGGCTAATAGTTTTTCATATTATGGACCCAGAAAAAAAATAATCAGAGGGCAATCAAACCCAAATAATATAATGATCGCTAAGCCATGTTTTTACCGGTAGACTACGAAGACCGACATGGGCTTTTGAGCCCTTTTCGTCAATGTTGGAAATTGCTAAATGGTATGTGGCAATTATCGCGAACAGTGTGTTCATAAATATTGTAATACTAACAAAAATTCATTAGATATAGATAGTAAAATATCATCGGCAAAAAATATTTTTACCTTTATGACAATAATTGCAAATAATTTAACATGGTCACATTTCTGCGAAATTCCCGAAACTAGTTATTCTTGATATTAACTATGGTTAATAGTTATTAACAATTTGTCAATATTATATAAATGCAGACATCCTAAGGTTTGACATAATCAGTTGACGAGTGAACTGTAATTATAAACACATACATTTAATAATTACTAATTCAATATGTTGAACAAAGTGTCTTCTGTCTTGTTACTTCTAGCTGTTCTTTACTATCAAGGTATGTTCTGTTATTTTATCGAAAGTTTATAAAGAAATATTTAATGGGAGAAATAATTATTTTTCTCATTATAGTCGTCAATATGTAGACTATTTTGTTATTTACTTTGTAATGCTTTGGCTTGATTTTTTTGATTGCGCGCAGTTTCAATCGATTCTTGTTTTTGATTTCGATCGGACTTACGCCAAATCAGATTGTGGCGTTTCCGTTAAACACTATGATAAAACACCAAATATTGGAAAAAAAAGAATTATGCAATTTAAAATAGAACATAAATATTGGTTTACCCATCAACTAAGGATGGAATTTTAAAACTATAAAATAAAAACTCGTGACTTATCATTTGACACCACATCAGGAACATTGATATATGAAAATATATTATTTAAATAGAAGGGTATATTTCTGAAGTGAACATGTTCCACTTGCCAAATGTCAAAAACTGTTTACAGTGTTGATTATTATACTTTATTGTTAATGTTAAATATTTTTTTGTTATTTCTTTTGCAAATCATATTTAAAACCAATAAGCTATTTTGAACTGATTTGACCGTTTAACTGACAGGGCGCCATTTTAAATCCACTTTTCCCATTGATGGATTTGCAATAAAAAAATGTTATTAATACTGATTTTAAAATTGATTTTAGAAAGCTTGCTTCATTTATTACGGAAGTATTTCAAACAGCTCTTTGTGATGTAATTAGGTGTCTTCATTTATGAAGTTAAAACGTAGAAGATTTTCCCATTTAAATTTCCATCTGAATCAAAAGTAAATTTTTTACCTATTAATTTCAGGTAACATATCTCTAAATCTTTTCAAAAACCGACTAAGACGCCTTCCCGAACCACACTCTTTTAACACTTTCCCTACGGTGTGTTTTTCACTCGGTTCCTAAAAGGCCAGCAACGTATCGGAAGCATTTTTTAGCACCTTAAAGGAAGTGTTAGTCAAGTAATATTTAGCATATACAGATGTTAAGAAAAATTGTCATCAAAAAAACTATACAATATCCTAACTATACAAAACAATATCTATACAAAACAATATCTAAACTATACAAAATCTTCAATTGCGTATCATCATTCGTGGAATTTTCAACATCAATATGTACTTAATTAAGATAAATATCCTATTTATTTACCACTCATCAAATAAAATTATATCAGACAACCAACGTTCCCTCTAAGCTGAAGGGTTAGCTGCGTGGAAATTTCAAAGGCTGCGCGGACCGATCAAATATTAATTGAACAACTGTCTTGTAGTGCGCGCCAACCCGGAATGAGTGCGCGGGGGCTTCCCAACTGCTGCGCGGCCGCGCACGCGCGCAGCTTAGAGGGAACGTTGCAGACAACTCTCTATAACTCATACATTATTCAAAAATGACAGAAGTTTTTATTCAAAAAGAATGATAGGGATATTTTAGTTTACTAATGACAATGTTAGAACTAATTTTATGGTGCTTTCATATTTTTTTTTCAGATGTTATATCTGTTCACCGAGTGGCAAGATCTCCACAGAATACAGGTGCAATGCAGAACCAGACTGGTGGAATGGGACCGGGCCAGGCTCCGGATGCGTCGGCCATGCAGAATCAAACCGGAGGAATGAATCAAATGGGAGGCGGTGGGGCCCCGGACGCTACCTCCATGCAAAATCAAACCGGAGGCATGAACCAAATGGGAGGCGGAGGAGGTGGAACTCCGGATGCTTCTGCCATGCAGAACCAGACAGGTGGTGTGGGTCAGATGGGACCCCCTGACACCTCCAACATTGGCATGGGAAAGAAACCATAAATTGATTTACAAAACGATAATCTTTCGCAAATATCTCAGTGACCATAATTGTAAAGAATACCATTAACAAAATATTTATACCAGTCAACATTTGGCCAAAAATATATCTGCACATATTGAATTGAAAAAATTATTTTAGTATTACTGAATAGAATATTATCTTAGGAGAAATTGATTTTATTTCTTATTGAAAACAAGAATGTCAAGTCCAAATTTAACAAGCTGTATTTTAAGGACAATGTATCGACAAAAACAGTATTTGTAGTCATATAACTTATTTTTAGTAAGAAAATTGATGAAAAGGTATATACAGATACGCTCAAAGAATAATATTGATAACATAGTTTGGTTATCTCATTTTTCATAGATGTTTAGTAAATTTTTGTAAATATTTATTTTAAATCGACAATGTTTTCATGAAATTAACGCATTGACTCCTTAACCCGTCCATGGTACAAACACATTTAAAAATAGTTATAATTAAACAAAACTGCAGCTCCGTTGGCAATCCACAAAAACAACACTAGTACTTCCCATTAGCAGGCTTTACACATGGGCGATTTCACATGCAATTGAGTCGTTGCGTATGCTATAAAACCAAAAACGGTGTTTAAAAGGCATGTGAAAGAGGTCTGTCTCGTTTTACAGGACATTCACTATCCAGTGTGCTTTAAAACAAGAAAAACCTCTTAACACGCTTCGTTTGCCGACATCTCCCATTTTAAAGCATACAATTTACTCAAACACAAGTGAAAGCACCTTAAGGTAAATCCGGTTACTAAATTAGTACATACTTATACTCAAAATTTGTACAGTTAAGTTGTTTCAATCACATTAGTGTGTATTAAAATATAAAAAACCGGCATTTCAGATTTTCTTAGCGTGGTATCAATATTGGCGTAACTTATTGAGCAGTGAATGTGTCAAAATGTAAATATTTAATTAAAATTAACAAGTATTAAAGATATCTGTTATATTTTATAAGTTATGTTACATACTAAAATACATTATAAATTAAGTTTAGCATCTATCAAAGACTACAAAGCAGGCTTTTGTGAACCGTTTTAACACATGCATTAATAAAAGAATAAAAAAAAGATATTGCATAGCAATACATAAAATAAATATTGATATTGTGTGATTCAATTGCTTTCCAAACCTCCTTTACCTGCAATGACATCGAAGATTAAAATTGTCTTTCATCGTGGAGTTTCACAATGTGTTCTTATTTAATTTGAACAAGTATAATAAATTAGTTTCTCAACTGCCAGTTTCATTGCTATAAATTTACGGCCCTCATGCAAGCGTAACGCAGGGCTTCCCACACTATTTGTCATATTGAGTACACTCAACTCTTTTTTTACACGGTAGATAAGTTCCACAAAAAATCGTGTAAAAAAAATAATTTTGTGGTTTTCCATATAGCTGTAAAAATGTAAGTAGAAAGAAAAATTAGCTTTTAAAAATTGAAAAATGAGTTGACAAAGGGTAAAGGAGAACAGGGTCCAGTGAAATTTTTTTAGAAAGTTCCCAAAAACGCAAATCTTATTTTGGCTCTCCCGACAAGAACTAATTTTAGATATTTTTCGTTAGCATACAGAATAATATACATATTTAGAGTTGCTTATGGGGGGATACATAGTTTTTATAACTGTGTCTAACCAAAATAATCAGTATTTAAAGCAATTTATCCATTTTATTCACTGCATCATTATAAAATTGCATAATGAGAATTAGGTATATTTATAAACTTAAAATATTTGAGTGATATTAATATTTCCTTAGTCTAAAGTTAAATCTTCATACCAGTCTACAATGGTTTTGTCATACCACATATAAACTCCCTTAACACTATCCGGAGCTTCAATGGCCAAATATAAAGCAGCAACAGCTCCCTGGTCAATTGTTAAATTCCCTCTATGCGAAGACATATCTGTATCAACATATCCCGGATGAACGCAATTAACGGATATATTTTTTGGACCATATTCTCGATTCTGTATAAATGTCAAAGCGCTGACGGCTATTTTAGATATTGAATACGCACTATTACCCCAGCCCTCCGCTATGTTATTTCCTTTTTTAGCCGAAGCGACAAATTGATTAACTAACTCACTCAACCGGCTTTCCGTCAAAGTGTTGTCTCCAAAACGACTACGTAAATCTGCACTGGGCAATCTACACAAATGTCCAGAAGAACTAGATAGATTGATGACCCTTCCTTTCGTCCTAATAAGAGGAAGCAAAATATTACACGTCGAAAGCAGAGAAAAGTAGTTCACGAATGTTGTTTTCTCAGCTTGCACACCGAAATCTTCTGCGGAGTCTTTTTTAAATGCGATGGCGGCATTGTTAATCAGGATATCGATTCCGCCGTGTTTTTCTATTATAAAATCTCTGAATCGCTTAATGCTGTCGGGTTCCGTCACATCCAATTGATGAAACAGTGGATTCAGTCCGAGTTTCTTCAATTCTTCAATTGCTGCCTGCCCTCTGGACACATTCCTCGCGGTGAGGTAGACATCTCCTTGGAAATTTTGACAGAGTCCTTTCACAATTCCAAATCCAATTCCTTTATTACCGCCTGTAACAACTGCAACTTTGGTATGCATTATTTATTCGATATTACGTATTATACCTGTCAATACAACTTGGAGTTACTGAATGTTTAGATTGATAGTGAATGATCAATGTTTTGTTGTTTCCAGATTATTTATATTGCAGAGAAATAAAGAAGCAGTGAAATGATCTTTATCGCATATTTAATCTTTATTGTGGTTTGTGGGTTATTTCTGTAAAAACTATAGTTATTTATTTTGGTCAAGCAGATACTTTCTGGCATATATTATTAAAAAGTACACTAAGGGACAATCTATAATATATATGATGTCACACATATAAAGTCCAATAAATGTATATTGATAGTTTGTCACCAAACGTGATAGAGAAGATATGGGAAGTGTGATTACTCGACGGTCACCCAAGACGCCATACTCCCATACCCAGGGGCGACAAAGAGCCAAGCAGGATTGAGTCTCTCCGAAGGCATTTGCAGAACGTGACCCAGCCAGTTCAAAAGTCTCTCAATGGCGCTGTTTTGTATGTTCCTTAATCTTACTTACAAACTGTTAACTCAGAATTTGGGAAATATGCTTTAACGCAATTATGACTTATCCAGGGATTAAGACTTATTCAGATAATAACGACTGACTTGAGCTTGCTACATTTTTCACTTCACAAGTAATGATTTAAGGAAGATAAAACTGAGTCAAATGTAAAAAAAAAGTATTCGTAACATAAATCAGAAAAAAACTTTGTTTTGGTGAGAGGGTGTCATTTAAGTTGGACCACTTAAAATAAAATAAAAAATTCATAATATTTGATTTATTAGAGTTACAAAATATTAAATTTGATAAATTAATTATAAGATGGCTTAGTTCCATAGTAAATTAGTACTACAACTAGAAATTGGTAATTTTGAGATATGGTTGGCCAAAGTTTTAACACACCTCAACTGAGTTGTAGAAAAGTGATTAATTATTATTTGTCTAATCTTTTAAGTGATGTCATTTGTCTTAATCATTTGTCAGTCATTTATTTGATTGATATTTATACATCAAATTCTGGGGCTGGTGGACCCGATCTCCAATTTCCCTTTCATCTGGTGTATTTTGATGTTGCTTTTCTCGCGTTTTCATTGATCTCAATTCAATTCAAATTTATTGCAACATTAAAAACTCCATAAAACGATATTTCAAATTGTATTTATATAGAACTGAGAGATGATTGTTTATATTTTTTTTTTCCGTATGCAAACATTTTCAACCGAGAGAAAACAAGTAATTTTTTCTAGTTGTACTTTTGTGAAGCTATAGGAGAGAGGTATTCGAATATGGGTAATAAAACTCAAATCATCAAATTTTTAACTTATCGTTCTATGGAACTAGGCCATCAATATGTAAACAAATTCAAAGAAAGACTGTATCAATTAAAACATAATATTAATATTCTAAGCAGTAGTTTTATAAAAAAATATTTTAGAAATCACCAGGACTCGTGCCGTACCAATCTACTATAGTTTTGTCTTTCCACATATAAACGCCTTTGATAGATTCTGGCGCTTCGAGTGCCAGATATAATGATGATACGGCACCTTCATCCACTGTCATCGGTCCTGTGTTCTTGGTCATATCTGTAGCGACATATCCCGGGTGAACGCAATTAATCGATATGTCTTTAGGGCCATATTCACGATCTTGAATGAAAGTCAGAGCGCTCACAGCCACTTTGGAAACTTTGTAAGCGTTGATTCCCCATCCGTCAGCCTCATTTGTACCTTTCTTGACTGACGTGACATATTCTCTGACTAAAGCAGACAAACCACTTTCAGTCAAATTACGATCTCCGATACGGCTTTGAATGTTTGTTCCTGGGATCATGGTCAAGTGGCCGTAGGAGCTAGATAAGTGGATAACTCTGGCTTTTGGTTTGAGTATTGGAAATAAAATTTTACACGTGGACACCAGCGAGAAATAGTTGACAAATATTGTCTGCTCCGCCTGCTCTGCTGCACTCAAACTAGAAGCATCCGAGAACGAAATAGCGGCATTGTTAATGAGAACATCTATACCTCCATATTTTTCTTTCAATGAATCTCGAAGGCGTTTCACACTTTCTGGATCTGTGATGTCAAGCTGATGAAATAGTGGATTTAAGCCGGTTGCCTTGAGACCTTGGACTGCGGTCTCGCCATTTGACACATCTCTCGCAGTGAGGTAGACATCTCCTTGGAAATTTTGGCACAGGCCTTTTACAATTGCGAGCCCGATTCCTTTATTGGCTCCTGTGACAACGGCTACTTTGATAGTCATTACTTTTAAGTCACTAATAAGTAAGTATGTATCTAGAATATTCAGTGAATTTTGGATACTTGCCTATTTGTCAGCATGCACTATTTATAAGAATAACATTATTTATGTCACTGTATAAGTACACAATGGTGTATCTGTAACATTTTCAAAAGGGGTAACTGCATAAAATTAAATTAGCATTAAAATACAAGCAATCATTTAAGTTTTTATTGTCATTGCTTATCCAATTCCTGAACTGTCTGGTGTTTTGAAAGAAACTTTGACATTAAACTTCAATATCATTTAATTATTTTTTTTATTTTTTGAATAATATGAGGTTTGATATACTTTTTAAAATGTTACCTCTAGGGAATTATCAAAACTATGCTTAGACAGATTTTCGCTTCGGGCCCATTAGAGTTGAACTGAGCCAAGTGGTAGTTTTAAAAAAAAATAGTTAGATGCGTTGTAATATTATACAGTAGAGTAACCTCAGTTAAAAGTTAAAGTTAAAGTTATCTTTAAAATAAAAACATACAATTCACCAAAGCATCAAGTAAAATCGTGATAGTACTTAAAAGTCCATGAAAAAAGTTTTACCATATTACCAGTTGGCTCATTTCACTTCTAATGGGCCCATATATAAATTAACTGAGAAGAAGATGACAATAATATAAACATATTTTTTATCATACCTTTTCTATCATGGGTAATTAAATGTAATTAATCTTGTGCAATAACTTGAGTTCAAGTTGTTTTAGAAAAAAAATAATGAAAAATTAGACATATCTAAAGCAATACAAAATTAATTGGTTTATAGTATAACCATACATTATGACATAATCAAGACTAGCAAAACAAAAATGAATCAATTATTATTCCCTAACCATTATGGAATCTCATTGAAGAATGTTCAGTAAAATAATATGGTCAAAATAGCACTGTATTTTACTTCTACAAAGTTTTTAGTCAGTTGCTAGCTATTTCGATTTTATGTATCAGAACTATGATTAAACTTTATTTAGCTTAAATATATATATGGGCTTAGAAGAGATACACAATACATCTTCTCATCTATTCAAAAATCCCAACTTATATTGATAAACATTAACAAGTATTAAATGGAATGAATTGACTTTGTGTTTTTCTAGGAAAATGAGACATATATGCTATTATTAAATAGTCTTCATAGCAAATAAGTTTAAATTTCAATGATTATGTATATTACATTAGCATCTTGTAATGGTAAAAGTAAAGGTGATGGATTAATATTTGTAATACAAACTGTCTAACTTGATTTCAATGGATGAAACTGCAGTATTTCTAGGCCAAAGATCTCAAACAACAATTGATCACGCTGGTTCCTTCTAAGTTCCTTCCACAGGTTACGAAAGTGCATGTGTTATCTGTATTTTTGCGTTTCGTCTGGATGGGAGGAAAACTCCACCTACTATCATTGTAGAGGGAAAGAAAGACAAAATTGAACTTATTTCAGGAATTTATATCCTTGAAAGTGAAAAAGTTGTAAGGAAATTTATCAACAAAAATTATATTATGTAAATAAAAATTAATAAATGTATAATTCTCAAGTAAAACATATTTGAAAATAACCGCTAGCACATATTTTAAACCAAGAAAAAATACCATATTAATTTATTGTTGTTCTAGTGCATGTCTATGCAATGATGAAAGCATATAGGTACTGGATTAAAAGTAATGTTATTTTCGACCTTATTATAATAAATTTCTACCAAGTAAATTTGAATTCAACCTATTCAATAAGATAGAATTAAACATTAAAAATAAAACAATTATTATCTATCAAAGAGTTTACAGTGTTTTTCAATAATCAAGTTTTAAGCTAAGTGAGTTAATATTGCCAAAAATTGTGGCCAGCTGTAGAACAATTATTTTTTAATTGATAACACTTACAATAAGTACACCACTGCATTGAATGTTTATATCAGTCAAGAGTTGTTTATCTGTTATCATACTTTTATGAAGATAATATTTTCTTTATATATATCGTTTCAGTCTTATCATTGTGACCACAAAAATAATTGTTTGAATTTGAAAAAACAAATTAAATGTGGTAGATTTATTGCATCTTATAAACCATAGGTTCCCAACCTTTTTCGAGTGGTGACCCCTTTTTATAAAAGCTATGTGTCTAGGCGACCTCCCGAGGAATTTGAAATCCTCGATTTGCTATACTTTTTCGTTATTTTGTTGTTCAAATGAGTGTGTTCAAGAGGGATGCAATTAACTGTTATGAACTCGTTTATTATGAGAAAAAAGAGCTGTCATACAAACATCACTGGATAAATAAAATAAAATGACACTTGTATATCATCTGTAGAGCCTGACGATATTATAATGGAATAGTATGTACAGACGTGCGTAGAGTTAGTTACATTCACTGTTGGCTTCATCATCTTTTTATTTTTTATATGTTATGAAAAAGAATCATGTAGGTGTGTGCTCGGAAAACCTACTTAGGAAATATACTTTAAGTGCAGCCATGTGTTCCAAAAGTCTAGTTTTTGAGATTCCTTCTGTTTTTCTATCTTTATTATTTATTGACTTATAATTATTACTTATTGACTTATAATTTACATTTATTTACTGAACTCACAATTCAAATATGTAGGCATTCTTATGGATTAATCCTTTTCGCCAGCAATGGCTTTAAAGTTAGTGACAAATCTTGTGTGAATGTGCATAATTTGAATGATTCAAATTTAATATTGAAATTCCACCAAGCATCTTCAGTCAAAATCTTAAATTTAGCAGTGGTCAACTTTGTTGGCTTCCGTGACAGATCTCAGGGATTCAAGAGGCATGGGTGTTTGTGATGCCTAAAAATTCTTTCCTTTCATTCCAATCTTAAAATAAGTCTTTGTAGCAAAAGCAATTGGTTAACCAATAATCATTTCTTAGCAATATTCTTATATCCCTACCAGTGGCGAATAAATCACATGGGAGGCCTCAGGCGCAATAAAATTTGGAAGCCATGTTTTATGGATAACATAAAACCGTTAGGTAAATTCCAACTAAAATAGTAAAAATATATAAAAATCTGAACCTTAAAAATATGGGTTAAATTATATAAGCTATTTTTGAGGCCCCTAAAATTCGGAGGCCCTAAGCGCACACTTCATTTACTTATAAGATAATCCGCCACTGATCCCTACCCTCTTTAAAAAGGTAGGGGTTGAGCAACTGAGTAACAAGCAGTTCAAGTAGAAAAAATATTTTTTAGATAAAATTCATATTCTCCACATTAGGAGCGGACATGGTAGAAAACATATGTATTTTTGTCTTTTATGCACCTATAAGTTCATATTTAGGTTATCAAAATGACCTTTATCTACAGTGGAACCTCTCATAACAAGACTAATTCGTTCTAGAATCTTACTCGTTATGTGAAACACTTGTTAAGCAAAACAATTTTTACCATATAAAGCAATGTAAAATACAATAATGCGTTCCATGCTGAATTTTTTTTTTTAATATTTTAACGTTTATTAAAATAAAATTACATACTTATAAATTTTTAAGGAGCGTAACAACCTGGAATGTGATTTCGGTTTGCAAAAAGCAATAAAAAAATCGACTAGTTTATTATTTAAGACAAATAATTGATTATTTTTTACTAGAAGATTATTATTTAGTGAAAATGTGAAAGCATGATCATTGAATAAATTTGTAAAACGCATAGCCACCTCCTCATAAGGGTGATGCTTCTGAATGTACGATGCAACAGTTTCTCATGCATTCAGCATTTTTTTTATTGCGCCAGAAGATTGTTGCTCTGCTACTCCCTCCTCCTCCACTAACAAACTCCTCTCCATAACTTCTTGCTGTGAAAAACAATGCAACTCCATAAGCTTTTCGGTGGTGAGCTCTTGACTGTACTCCTCCACAAGCTCATCAATATTGTTGTTATCCATCTCCATTCCCATGGTATTGGCCAAAGATACAAGCTCATTAACTGTAGACTCCACAGGTACTGTTTCAAGCCCCTCAAAATCACATTCGACAACGCTTTCTGGCCAAAGCTTCTTCCAAGCAGAAGTGAGGGTACTCTTGGTAACCCCTTCCCACGCCTTGTCAATCATCTTGAGACAAGCAATGATGAGAAAGTGATCTTACCAAAACTCTGCGTCACTCGTTATGCGAATTGTCACTCGTTGAGGGAGCATTTTTTTAACAATCTGTTTTGCTCGTTATGCGAATTAATCGTTATTAGACGTGCTCATCATGAGAGGTTCCAATGCATTGGTTTGTGTTTTCGGCTTAAACCAGTTAGCCAGTTTATTTATTTGAAAAAAACCGAAAACCAGTTAGCTGTCGGACCAAGTGTCACTCATATAATGTGTGAATTCTGACATTACTGCTTTACGGTTGCATGTCATAAAAACTCCCAAAAGTTGAGGGTAACTGTATCATAAAAACACTGACAAATTTCAACAAAAGACAGAGAATCTTACTTCAAGGTGGCTATATGTTCTGTTAAGAGAGCAGAATAGTCAAAAAAACACGTTATTCAGTAATGGTTCTTTGATTATTTAATTTAATTTTACATCAGCTGGAATCGTTCCATACCAATCTACAATGGTCTTATCTTTCCATATGTAAGCACCTTTAATAGAATCTGATGCTTCAAGAGCTAGATATAGCGGTGCTACTGCACCCTCTTCCACCGTCAATGGTCCTCTGTGTTCTGTTAAATCTGTGTTTATGTATCCCGGATGCACGCAATTAATTGATATGTCTTTATGGCTGCATTCACGGTTTTGAATGATGGTCAGGGCGCTCACGGCCACTTTGGATATAATATAAGAGCCCCACTCTTCCGACTCGTCTACGGGTGCACATTTCTTGACAGACGCAACATATTCTCTCACCAATTCAGACAAGCTGTTTTCAGTTAATTCCTTATCTCCAAAACGCCTTCGAAGATCTTCGCTGGAAAGTTTAGACAAGTGACCATATGAACTAGACAAATGAACAACTCTGGCTTTGGGTTTAAGAATAGGATATAAGATATTGCATGTGGACACCAGAGAAAAATAATTGACACTTGTTATTTGCTTGGCTTGCTCTGACATATTCAAAGTTGACTCGCTGGAAAATCCAACACCTGCATTGTTTACAAGAACATCTAGCCCTTTATATTTTTCCATCAATGAATTTCTCAGACGTTTCACACTTTCTGGATCTGTTACATCGAGCTGGTGAAATAAAGGATTCAGACCAATCGTCTCTAAACATTTGACTGCAGCTTTGCCTTTTGAAACATCTCTTGCCGTCAGGTAAACGTCTCCTTGAAATTTTCGGCACAGACCTTTTACAATTGCTAGACCAATGCCTTTATTGGATCCCGTGACGACTGCTACTTTGGCTGTCATTGTTTTATGATCACTAATCAACGTATTTCATGTCAAAATTTAAAAAATGAAAAGTTACTCGTCTGCCAATGTTGACTACTGTGACACTATTGATCTCAGTTAATAATTAACACAATGGTGTCACTGCATCATTTATAAAAGGGGTATATAGATAAAAATAATTATAAAGAGCTTAAAAAAAATCTTGTTTCAATTGTTTGCTCTACCATTTCATATTTATTGGTAAAAAAAATTGATGGTTGGGTAAAAGTTAAAAATATTTTTTTACCATTTATTCTTTCAAAAAATCATTTTTAGAAAATACACCCATACCTCGCTTTCAAAATGCATTTTGTCTTTTGGCATGTTAATCTCGAGACATTTAAAGGTGCAGCAGATTGTAAATATGTTTTAATGTCTTCTTTTTTATCGCAAATTGTTTGAATGGTAGATTTTGCAAGTCCAATTGCCTTGCAAATTTCAACAATTTTCTCTCCAGCTTCTATACAACATAATACTTCTAGTTTAGTTTCTAGCGTGACTGATTTCCTGCATCTCTTTTTATCAGTCTCCGAAGTCGATAATTTTTTCGATGAATGAAATTATAAAATAAGTAAAAAAAAAAATACATATTATTTTTTTTTAATTTGTACACACATACATATGTACTTACGTACCAAAAATGTCCCTAATTGTTTCCAATTTTTCCAGTTAATGTGTTACAATCAGTAATAAATATGTTTGTACATAAAACTCATATCGACATCGAAAAAAATTTTTTTTGCCGTTATAGTGAAACATTTTAGGCTGAAAATCGAAAACGAGCCTTAATTGAAGAGGCCCGTTATAGCGAAATGCCTTAAAAAGAGCGACCGTATAGCGAGGTATGGGTGTAGTGTATTTGCATGATATACATGTGTAAATACAAAACACACATAATATTTTTATTGGTGGCTTCCATGGTTTTATTAAATAAGTAATTTGATAAAAAAAAACTATCATATTTTCTTTGCGGGCAACTCAAAATGTCGAAGTGGGTACTAATTAAAATTAAGGGTAAAATTAGATTACCCGCGGGTAGTAGGTTGCTGACCACTGGTCTAAGTTAATAAACTATTTATGGCATCTAAGCTTTTCCCGGTATACTAATATATATATAATTTAAAAGTGCGTTATGTAAGTTTTTCATCGTCCTGCTTGATAAAGGAATAAGTGCATTGATCACTCACAACACACGACAATGTATAGGTTCACATCCACTTGATTCGAACTTGTTTCCATTAAATAATTTTGTTTTGATTTTATCTTAAGCTCACAATTCCCTAACCTAGCAAAAATATGTGCTCAATGGTTTTAAATCAATGTACGGACAGTTTAATAAATCTATTTATGAATTAGTATTCGAGGACATGGATGTCTGAGATGACTAAAATTTCCTCTCTCCAATAAGAGCCTATAACATAGCCCTATCTTTTCTCACTTTGAAAAAAGAGCGGTACATCAATTGTTTATCAATCAGTTCTTGTAGAAAATTAAGCTCCATTTGAAATCAATGTCCACATTTAAAAAAAATAAGAACGACCTACAACGACACCACTGTAATTAAATTTCTCATCAGTCTAAAAATTTAAATGCGTTATCACATTATTTCTGATAAACTAAAACTTAAATGGAGTAATCACTATCATTCAATGTGAAATAATCGAATTCAATATTTCTAAAAGAGAGAGCTGAGAAGAAAATACAACTGAGATAGGTATTAATACAAACCATTTAAGACTTATCAGAATGTACATATACAAAACAATAAGGCCAGATATGATTTAAGAAATGAGTTTATCGAATACAGCCAATCAACATAATCAAATGTTTTATATATACATATTGCTCCAGGTATATTGAAGTTGAAAGATCATATGAGAAAAACTCTGTGAGAATGTTGGAATCACAGTGCACAATATAGTGAAAAATAGTTATTCAATGAATAAAAATGTTAAAAGGATGTTGGATGTTGAAAATAGCATAGTTGCTCTAGAAATATCAGCCAGACATGTGCAAATGTTACATCGCTACTATTCACTGTTTGGGAGGAGTTTTATAACAGACTGACACATTTTTTCTGTTATACAGTATAAATTGAATATAACCGCCTTGAAGATGAGACGGTTTGCACTCTATTTTCAAAGAGTGATTCCATTAAGAATTGCATGAAAACAATATTTTAGTTTCAATGGCTTTATTAGACACATATAACAATTAATACCCTTAGTAGCAATTATTCTCATAAATTATCAGCGCGATTTTTATCGTTCTTGATAGTAGATAAAATTGGACAATAAAATTATTTAAATGAAAGCAAAATATAATATAGGCATGAAAATATTGTGATAAAATAAACTTAATTAGTTTGTCACTGAGCACGATAATAATATCTTAGTGTACCGATTACCCATTTGATTTTAATATTCATCTGGAATAGTACCATACCAATCCACTATGGTTTTGTTTCGCCAAATGTAAAGTCCTTTCATAAGTTCTGGTGCTTCAAGTGCTAGATATAATGGTGCTACAGCGCACGCTGCCTCAGGTGAGAGCCCTCTGCCATCTTTCAGATCTGTATGTATATATCCCGGGTGCACGCAATTGATGGACACATTTTTGGAAAAATATTCACTATTTTGAATAAAAGTCAAAGCGCTCACGGCAATCTTTGATACTACGTAAGCGCTTTTTCCCCACCCTTCTTCCTCATTTGTGCCATTTCTGACAGATTGAATATATTCTCTCACCAACTCAGATAGCTGTTCAATAGTCAATGAGCATTCTCCGAGACGATTTCTAAGCTTTGCTGAACTTATTCTTGACAAATGACCCAACGAACTAGACATGTTGACAACCCTGGCATCGGGCTTGAGAATAGGAAATAATATATCGCCTGCAGACACCAGCGAAAAGTAGTTGAAAAATATTGTTTTCTCTGCCTGTTCTATTGAGCTCAAAGTCGAGCAACTAGGGAATTCAATGGAAGCATTGTTGATAAGAATATCCAGTCCTCCATATTTATCTTTTAAGAAATCTCTGAGGCATTTTATACTTTCTGGATCTGCAATATCGAGCTGGTGAAACAAGGGATTTAAACCGATCGCCTTCAATCCTTGGACTGCAGTTAAGCCTTCTGAAACATCTGCCGCCGTAAGGTAAACGTCTCCTTCAAATTTTTGACACAGACCTTTCACAATTTCGAGCCCAATTCCTCTATCTGCTCCAGTGACAACTGCTACTTTAACTGTCATCGTTGCTAAAACACTATCAAGGAATTGAGTATTAAGGTTCACAAGTGTGTTCAACAAATGTCTTAACAAGTAACCTGAAAATTAAAACCTATATATATTATTTTATTGAGGACAGTGGTGTCACTTCAGCATTATAAAAGAGGGTAATTGAATTGAATTACCAAAATACATTTTAAAAATTCCTTTCGACCTTCAATGCAATTTGTGTTTTGCTTCCAATTAAAAAAAGATTTTCAACAAATATAATATTTTTTAACTATCGTATTAGTAACCATACATTTTGGTCATTTATAAAAGACCATTAAACATATTTTATCTTAATGAAATCTCAAATAATAAAGTGGTATTTAGACATCCTCAGATATTTTAGTCACAATAATTAACTACAATACCAATACAAATAGGTTTTTAAAATTTTGTTATAAGTTCCTTCTATTCGCTTAGTAGCAACGATTATAGTAATTGAAGTGGATACTAACTCCAATAGTCCAAAGTATACTAGTTTTCGAGTCTATCCGACAGCTGATGGTTTCATCATTGGGGTTTGAGGCGTAGGGTAGCTTTCCCTGGTGATTAGGGATTCCAACTCGGATATTCGAATATCTGATATCCGAATATATTCGGCCCTTTTTTTAACTATTCGATATTCGGATATTGGGGGAGATATCCAAATAGTATTCGTAATAATTTTTAACGAAATATTGTACAAAATCTGCGAAAGATCATATCACAATTTCTCCACATTCAAAGAATAATTATGAATGGCCCAGGTAGTGGTTTTTTTGCCTTCACCCAACTTAGGTGTTATCAATATCTTATTATAATACTTGATTTTGACGAATCGGCTCGGACTCAGGACTAAAAAAAACCTTGAATGCCGTAATTTCATTCATTAAAGAAATACCGTTTGAGTAATCCAAAGCAGCTACAAATTTTGAATATTGTAATACAATGGAACGGTATGGAAATGTGTATTTATATGTATTGTCTCTACATAAGATTTTACAAAAGTGGGAAAATATTTAGTCTTAAATTAATATAAAATGTATATCAGTGAACAAGGAAACTCTATTTGCTTGCGAGTTGTACGATTATTTAGTAAATAAAACAAATGTCAACCGCTATTGAACGAGTATTTTCAACGGCAGGAACAATCAAAACTAAGTTAAAAACAAATTTGAAATATGAAACATTTAATGCCCTGTTATTTTTAAAATATGCATTATAAATATAAATACAAAATATAATTGAATTAAAAATGAGATTGTTTCTAATGTACTGTTTGATGTTCTATTTTGGTATATATACATGCAGATAATGTAAATACTAAAAACAATCCGGATATCCGAATATATCCGGATAGTTTCAGTTTTACTATTCGATATTCAAATAGTTGATAATGACGAATATTTGGAATCCCTACTGGTGATCATAAAGGCACCCATAATTAGGATTTCAAAGAGAAACTCTCATAAATGTTCAATCAGGAAATTTATAACAGCAAATAAAACATTTTTGAAAATGACTTTCTTCCCAGCAAATTTTTGTCTTTAAAGTTATTTAACTGGTTTAAGCTGCTTATAATAAGTACACCAATGTAAAATCATGTTTTTATTTTGATAATAATATTGAAAGTAAACATGTTTTTTATGCAAAAATGCAGACTTATTTTAGGATCATTTTCGATAACCACAAAGATTATAATATAAAAATATCCAAATCTGTGTTGCTGAAAAACATTCTTTTCAATCGATTTGTTTTTCTGGGGATTCCTGGCTGGTTGTGGACAATTTGTCCATTTTTGATTTTTGTTTTGCTGTGCGTCTATATACTTAATGTACAATAAATAACTGAAAACTGTCTGATATATTAATATAATCTAGGGTTATTTACATTGACGTATTAATACTTACCTTTGTAGAGAGCATATACATCAGAAAATACTAGATAGAGCCCTAAAATTTGTATTATTATATCAAGTTTTTACTTACCTTGCATGCAGTGCTGGCGCAAGGTTATTTGGCGCCCAAGGCACCATTTGCTGGTGCGTAGCGCAGTGGCGGTTCTACGTACTGGGCTAGGTGGGCTTAGCCCGACCTGCATTTTCACCCAAAATGTGTTGAAAAAAAAACATTAGATGACTGAATAAAAATGAACAGCAATTCGGCCGCTAAACAAAATAAATACATTTCTAAACGTTACTAACCTTTCCCAAATCTATACAATATATTTCTTTTGATTTTCCTCTGTCAATATAAGACAATGCTATGTCTACCTACAATAATATTCTCGATTGTGTTTTGTATTACGATTTTAAGCCGAGCCGGCATAAAAAAAGCAATGTCATAAATAATATACTAGAAGCAATAGCTCTATACATAATTCATATAGAACAGGCAATGTGACGCCAGTCTGGCATCACTTGGCTGGGACTATTTTCAAATTTCTGTTTACACTGGGCGCAATCAAGCACGATTAGAGCACATATTTATTTTATAACCATTGAACATAGAAACGTCATCTAATCGTACACGATTGCGCCTTGGTATACAGCCTGCAGTCAATACGTCACACGGACTTATCCAAATTAGCCCCCCATACATAAAAAATCACTCCTAACAATCTCTGTTCATCACACATAGACGTCAGAGAAAAATGAATGAATGGTGATAGCGGGCAGAAGAGGGGTGGGGAGAAGGGGACCGTCTTTCTTGACGTCATCGAAAAGGTGAAATCGCGACCATAGTTCGAATAAAAAAATGGAGACAGCGCGGCTGGGGTGGAGGAGGGGGAGGGGAAATCGAGGACATCCTTCACTCACTCACTCAAACAAACAAACAAACAAACAAACGGACATTATCGACTATCTCTAGAGATATACAGTGGAAACATGCACAATTTTGTAAATAGTATACAATGCTAAACTTTTCTCTAGCCCACCCAAGATTTTAGGTCAGGAACCGCCACTGGCGTAGCGCCCCCTCTCAAGTTGTCCCATTTTTCTTCAAAATAATGAAAAAAATCAATTCGAGATCATTAGAAATATAATAAACACTGATAAATGCACATAGCGTTTTTTTCTGAAAATAAGACACTGTCTTACATTCTTTTTTGGTCAAAAATATGTGCAAGGCTTTATTTCCAGGGATTTTTTACTTTTCAAGTACAAACATTTATATCTAAAAATGATAAATTTATTAATTTTAATTTACATAACATATACAGTGGAACCCCCAATTACACGACTTCGAATTACGCGCTGGCTTGAAATATTTGCCGCAAATCCCCCAATTGAACGGTCGCATTCCATTGTCGTTGCTACAAGACGGCACTCTGTGTATTCAACACGTGCTAGGCTATACACGCATAGCTGGGCGACTGTCTGTGTACTGAATTTTGAGCACTCAGTAACTTAATATTTCGTCCACATTTTTTTTTGCAAAACTAAGGGAAATCTTAGTTTTGCATTTTTCGCGGAAAAAACAAAATCTCTAATTTTGTATAAGATTCACTCTCACAATTACACGGTTCCGACATTAGTGTAAATGGGGGTTTTACTGTATTATTATTTGATTGCATTGCATTATGGAAAGCGGCCGTGAAAATGAGGCTGCATACACATAACGGGTGGTGGTGGTATACTCAACATTCAACTTTTGTATAATATTATTTGGAGATAAATTTATTTAAAAACAGTCATTTCATTTTCTTCTGGACAATCGACATTGCTATCAAAATTCTGCATATCGACTTGAATTTGAAGCAAATCTATTTTTCGTTGAATCATTGATCTGAATCTCTCATGTTTTGTAATTTTGCTATCTTGAAATAAGTTAGTATTTCGTGCCTATGTGTTCTGATTAAAGTGCGTTGAAAATATAACTGTCAGTAATTTTAAGCCCATCAGTTCTTCACCCACGTTACAACTTCTCGTAAGCTCTTCACAAAATTTTCTTGTTTAGTTCTCTCCATTCTGTTTTCAATGAATTCATTGATTTCTGTGCGCAGATAATCTTCGATTGTATAATTCATTGTAATATCAAGTGTCTGGAGATAAGCATTCATTCATGCAGGAATTATTATTTGATCAATCATCTTCTCAGTAAGAATTTTTAATGCCTTTAGAGCGGTGAGTACTGGGTGAATCATAAATTAGCAAACCTTTTTGACAATCTCGCAAAAGAGGTGGCAGCAAAAAATCGACCCACTTTCTTACAACTGCTTGTGTAGACCAAGCCTTTTCCCTTTTAAGACCACAAACTCCTGAAACAAGTTCAATTTTGTCTTTCTTTTCCTTCTTGGTGATAAGGGTGGAATTTTCTTTCCATCGTTAAAATACATCGTGGAAGGATCGTAGATTGATGAGGAATCAACGGAATCAATCGTTGCTTGAGATCTTTGAACCAGAAATACTATAGTTTCATTTATTGCAATCATGTAAGACAGTTTGTATTTTGAATAACCGATACCATCGACAAAAATGTAAATGCAAGAACATGTTTCACAACTCCATTATCTTCCAGCATAAGCATTGGTCAATCTTGTTAGAGAGAGTTCATGTCGCTCAAAGAAGTAATTCAGCCAGTGTGTTGGTGCTTTAAATTCTCCGGAGGATATATCAAATTTTAATGCCATTGTGAGCGCATTTTTTAAATATTGGCCCTGCGAACAACCAAAGCTATTGCTCATATCCATTACCCCCATAGGGGGCTATGTCATATCTCATCAATCCATTCCCAAAGATTTTTCTCAACTAGGGCTTTTTTAGAGGTCTTTTATTCCTTTTTTATGTATTTAACCAATGACAAAATGTTGAAAGCCTCGAATGAGCCACACAAAAACTTCAATTGGACCACATGTGGTCCGCAGGCCAAAATTTGGGCATACCTGATTTAATATAATGTCCTCACTGGCAATATTCTAAATTAATGTCATATTATTATTATCTATGAATTTTGTCTATGATTTTTTAACGTTAACACCGCCGGCTCCAAACAATGGCGCGGTTTAAAGTTTTCGTTTTTTACACTTTGATATTGTGCTGTGTTTCAATAGAATGCGCAAAATTAAACTTACCTAGAGTCTTGATTCCATTATTTAATGCAATACAACTTAATTTTACTCTCGATGTAACGGACGGTGGTTGTTATAAATGGTGAGTTCCTTGTTAACCTCAAAAGTGTACGTAAGACCAACTGAAAGGTTGCTATTCAAATTTGGTATTGGTTAACACTTTACAAACGATGATAGTAAAGCAATTCTGTATAATGTTTATGTTATTTATATCACAGGAAACCTGTCTCTTGTTCAAAACCTGATACATGTGTATTTGGAATGAAGTCACATTACACATAATATTTTTAAAAATATGCATGGGTTTTAATTTAACCTTCTTACACACTTACAGTAATTGTTTAGAAGTTAATATGCAACAAAGACTTTCTTTAGTAAGTCGTCAAATATTGCTGACAAAGAATAATTAAGATGAACTTTTACTCTTAAACTTTGCATGATTTAAAATAAGTGTTTTATGACCTATTCATCAGTTTACTTTAACCTTATATACGCCGCAAGGTATTGGTTTGCATTACCCGGCAGTTCGTGAATTTATAAAACCTAATAAATATATCCTTTTTTGTAAATATAAATTGTATATCATAAAGACTTGCCAAATAAATATTCGTCGTTTGATATATCATAGAAAATTCGTTAACCTAATTATATATAAATTTTATTGCATAATGTGTTACTTTTATTTTAAAATATATCTATAAAATCGCAACGAAATTTAAAAAACCATGGCTTCTAAACTAAAGGGGGATTCCAACGTATCCCAAAATATTATATAATCTACAAGCAGTGATGCATTTCTCAAACCTGCATAGCAGAGCGTTTCGGTTACCCGACGAAGCTCTTTTTAAAATCAATGTAATATTGTTAATTTTTATAATTTGTCACTTATAAGTATTTCACTATCATTCTAAGAGACGTCTCTGCGTGACAAAATATTTGTTTTTAACAATCGATATTGGCCTAATATAATAAGTGTAATTTTAGATAGTAATAACAATATTCATCAATTATTTTTTAAAATCGCATTTTTTTTTACTTTCTAGGAGCTCGTCTAGAGACGATGTAGTAGCAGTAAAACCCCTATCGCAAAATGGCGGTTGTTCATCTTCAGCTCAGGTGTCCAGTGCTCCAAGGCTGAGGCACCGGCATACTGCTATCATTCTAGCTGAAGATGTCCACTCCAAACAGGTAGCTAACAATATTTTCTATTTTTCTGGTAAACCTACCTATCGCTCACACCTGTTTTTCAAATTAACGACAGAATCATTCTTAATTCCATCCCTCAACGAAAATAACTTTATCCCTTGATTATTACTTTATCATATACTTCAACAGAAATGCTGTATAATGTAATAATTTATATCAGTGTAAATTTTTCTTTTATAACCACTGGAAAATAGTTCTGAAATTCACTTTCCAGGGATTTAGGTTACCATTATTTGCCCAAGTATTGGCAATCCACCAAGTATTGACAGTAAACACCTTAAAAGTGATTAATTGCATCGTTCAGACAGCTGAAAGTATTTTGAAAAAACACCAAATTGGAACATATGGCTAGCCTAATATATGATGTGCAATGAATTATTATATTGTCGCTTAGGTCCTCCGATGTGATGTGATTGTGGATACTATAACTTCGCTAGGGGTTGTGACAACTACGCGAGAACTGTTCGTGGAAGAAGCTCCTGAAGCTTTTGAGATCCGAGCCTATGATGATCAGGGTAATTATGAAACAATACTCATTCAATTCTAGGGTCAAGGTGTGGCTTTTTCCAAAACCAGAATATTAAAATATCTTTGAACAACTCTTCTGTTACAACAATTATTTATATGTATCATAATAAAAATATATAAATGTATATCATTTTTACCATATCCGCTCCCAATGTACATCCTATGGACTCTAAATGGAGCTTATTTCTTAGGACTTCTTGTTACTCGGTTGCTTAACTCCTGTTGCTAATGTCTGCCATCACCTTTCCCCGCTTTAAGTGTTAACTCTTTCAACAAGGTAGTGACATTTAATTATTATTGTCTTCTTTTTTCAGGTAATGAGTTCACAACTTTAGATGGAGTCGATTTTTCATGGTCCCTGGTCTCTCCCCTTAAAGACAACAATGTGATAAGGTATATTTGATCTTCAATTTCACATTTCGCACGCTTGTGTATGAAACCATGATTTCTTTATTATAACCATTTATGTAATATGGATACATAATGGCTCGTATTCAATCGGTCAGAATTTTAATTCAGTATTGGTCAGAATTTTTAATACATTGGTCAGAATTTATATTAAATGGTCATAATGTATCGGTCTGAATTACAGAGGGCAGAATAAATAATTTATGGTCAGAATTTATATTAAATGCTCAGAATCTAAATGACATTGGTCATATTTATTTTGACAAGTGGTCTGAATTTTTTTGATGATAATGATGTCATCGTATTGCGATGCTATTGGTGAAAAACTGCAATGTGAAGTTGTTTACGGCAAATCGTCCAATGGGCGAGCGATGCTACTAGCGTCACGGCCATCGAATAAATCTCTAGTATTGCGAAGGATGAATTGACAGTTCCCATCAGAGACAATACTAGTTCCCATCTTTTGGCAACGGTTAATGGATCTTCTCTACGACGGGAAAAGGATAATTATCGCTGTAATACTGTAAAAAGAAGAAAGCAGCAATGTAATAATGGACTATATATTTTATACTGCATTGATAAACCTGATATTGTATTTTAAACAGAAGAAGAACATTCACATGAAACATTTGCAAATAACACAATGAAATTAAAAATAAGATACAGGCAATTTTTATTTAAAAATTAAACTTAGGCTTGATGATGATGATGAGGATGATGGAAATTTCGCCGCGGAAACGGTTCAGGTATTTTTTAAAAACTTCAAATAATTACTGCATATTCGACATTTTTTAAATATTATCTGGACCGATTTCGCTGCGATCTTGCATATTTGGGCACATTTTATTTATTCCCAAAATAAACACCAGGAATTCGAAATTAAAAAAAATAATTGTCGAATGTGCAGTAATTTTTTCGCACATACATGATGTGTTGAAAAATCGACGCAATCAAAATGTTTATGAAAATCTGCCTGTATAATAGATTTTATTCTGACTGTTTAATAATTTTATTCTGACCGTATAATAATTTTATTCTGACCGTTAGTATTTTTATTCTGACCAAAAATTGAATTTTATTATGAGCAAAAGATGATTTAAATTCTGACCATTTATTTATTTGTCTAGTGAGAACTATATTTTGTTTCATGTCTTCCTTCTTCAGGGTGATGACGTTTGCAGAATCATCGTACGAGGCGTCTGACTCACTCCACACCCTCGAAGCCAGGGGTCTCCGTGGTCATACTGCTCTGCTTGAGGGAGTGCGTACGGGCTCCGCTAAGGTTATTGTCTTCACTTCTTTATTTAATTACTCATTACCTCGTGTCTCTATGATGATTTGCGGAATTCAAGACAAATCTGGCATGACAAATGCAATTGCAATATTTGATTTAGATTAATTTTTTAGTGATACTCGTAAATTAATGTTGGAAATAGTTTTTTCGTACAGCACATTGCTAGAACTTATATATTGATATATATATATAATATAACAGCGCTATCAGGGAGGGAGAAGTCAAGTTGAGACAATTTTGCATGTGTGCTGTGTTGTGCAGTGCGTTACAGACAGATAAAAATATATCAACTGTTTAGGTAAAAGTGATCAACCCTCAATTTTTTGAATAGTGGTTTTATTTGATTATCACAATGCTTACAACTAAATTCACCATCTGTCAAAAAGTCTTAAGAATCTGAATTATCTTTTATGTTTGAAAAAATAAGGGCATGTGAAAATTGCTACCACAAAAAAGGACCTTCATAAAGAGTTTTTTTAAACAATTTAATATATTTTTTTAAATTCATGTCAGCTCCCAATGTAGAGCATATGGCCTCCTAATAGAGGTATCTCAACAGAAGTTTTTTCTACGAGAACTGTTTGTTACTCAGTCGCTCAACCTCACATTTTTCCAAAGTGAGTACTAGGGAAAGAAGGATAAGGCTAGAACAAGACTAGTGGTTGACTAATTGCTATTATCCAGTAATTAAGGGATCAGAAGGATAGGAGGAGAGGAAATAATGTGAATTGACATCACAAACACCCAGTCTTCGATCGCAACTTTGAATTGAATAATTGTGAAAAATAATGACTGGGAATCAAATCCAGACCTGCGTGATCGGTATAGCAAGCTGGGCCACAGTAGGCGACAAAAAATTTATATTACATTGAGTTAATAAAACAAAAGTTTTGTTGCACTTCAAGGTTGTGTTTATTTAATAATTTGACTTTTGCCCAAAATCGCTTAAAAAAAGATTTTCATCTCTCATGTATAATTTGTTTAGTGGTTGATCCCTTTTCAATAAACACTGTCGATATTATAATAGCAAGACAGTTGAAGTGAATGTTCTGAATTGTCATTAGATGACGGCAAAAGCAGCAACTTGTTGCTTATTGTAATTCATAAAGCTATCTTCATGTCATATAGATAGTATCTGCGAGCATGTATATAGAACTTTATAAAGTAATAAAAATATTCTTCGAATTTGTCGAGATAATTTCTGCTTCGGGAGGCTCTATTTCTGTCATGTATCACGCATTGCAATGTCTGCTTGCGACCCGGCTTGAAAACAACTCGCTAATTTACATCATTTTCAGGTCATTGTTAAGCTGCCACAACCGGAGTATGCGTCAGTGAACGAAATAGAAGTGTCCCTTAGGGTCGTCGCAAACCTTTTGGTCGTGCCGCCCGATGCTACCATTTTGCCTGGCGATTCAGTCAAATTTAAGATAATTCAGGTAAATCCAATACTACTTGACAATATTGTTTAAATATATGATGAAGCTGTTTTTCACAGTGGGTGCCGATTTGCCAATTTCCGTGACTTGAGCGACGCTGACTAGTTGAATTGTTTGTTGAAATCTTCCGTTCACAGCCTCTTCAGCAGTTCAGTATTATTTATATGAAATGGTCAGTATTTGTATAGAACAGCCGGTTTTTATATTATTGATGTGTATTTAAACTTTAAGGTCAGTTTTATGGTGACAACCTAACTTGACCGCATCACTGCTATTGACCAAAATAAATTCTGACATTTATATGTTTATACTGACCAAAGTCTTAAATTTATTTGTCTTTATATATTTAAACTGGAATTAATTTGTCCAATCGCACTACGCGATGTTTTAGTTACCAATGTATCATGTTAATCTTTTTTGAATTAGTAGATTCACGTTGCAATAGTTTGAAAAAATCCTACTCTTTCCCTATCATTGTTCTATAAATGTCAAAATTGCTTTGCATCCAGGTACGGGAAGGTCGACTGATTGAGGTTCCTCAGCCATCGCAGCAATACTGGTTAGAAATAGAAGATTACACTGTTGCCGACTTGCACCCCAAAACTGGTAAGGCTTCCATCGTACGCCAAAGCTGTAATAGTTATCAACTATATTATATAATCCTCATGGAATTAAATACGTTACTATATTTACTTTTTAGTTTTATTATTCTTTGGGCTAGTAGATTAATTTTTAGTTAAATGCGGGGAGGGTATATTTGCCATTGGCAGTTTTTGACATGAAAAATATGACTCGCAAGCATATTATTATTTTTCATCGTTTCACAACCATCCCTAACTTTTTAAAACTATTTTACACTTGATTAATAAACTTATACATTTTCTAAAGAGATAACTGTGATTGAACCTGTAAGAATTAAAGAATTTTTTGTGAAGGGCTCGGGGGCATTTTTGATGATGGTTCGAGTGCACAGTTCCAAAAATAACATCTACATAGAGCAGAAGTCTCAAGTTAATGCCGTCAATAAATTCCAGGAGTGTGTCTTGTCTATTCAACTTGTGTTGTAAAAATATTTGTTAATTTGTATTATAATTGATCTTTAGGTGTTGCTGTGGGGAGTACAATAGGGCAAACGAAAATTCTTCTGCAGGATGCTGGTGCCGGTGAAGACGAAGCGGTCCGACCTCCAGAAGCACTTTTAAAAGTGGCCATGGCGAGGTCTCTTCAGTTGGCTATCGATCCGCTCAATCCCAGACCGTGGGCCGTTCAAGTCGGCCACCCCACCACTATTCACACGCACCTGCTCGATAGGTATGGTTTTTACTATGTTGTTCAGATCGTTAAATCGCAATAATGCCAAGACAAATTTTAGCAGCACCCTTATAAATTTTGTTACAATAAATTAAACGGGATGTTGGAAGCCCTGAAAGAGTGATGCATTGCTCACTTTGGTTACAGTGAAGGCAGGCGTATGTACGTGGGGCCAGAAACTCGTGTCAGTCTCTCCATATCTGATGAGAAGCTTTTCTATACTGAATGGCAAAGTGTAAACGGAACGGTAGTCAGTGGACTGCCTCAGCAAGCCGGAGTTCTCACCGTCACTGCCACGCTCGTATCGGTGGCCGGAAAGCCCATCCTTCCAAAGGTGAGTACAGTGAAACCCCAAATCTGAACGCCATTCCAGACGCATGTGCATATAACGTAGCCATACCAGAGAATTTGTAAATGAGTAATTTTTTCAAGAAAACTAAAGGGTCTTTCAATAGGGACCCTCGATCGTGCAGAATGTCTATCGTGGCATGTGCTGTGGGGCACGTAACGCTGTCCTGTTGGAATCACATTTTATCGGTATCCATATCGTAGTTTAGGCCAGTGCTTCCCAAAGAATTTCATGCCATGGCCCCCTAAATCTGAAAAAAATAATCTGCGGCCCCCCTCAATACAAAACATGTTCTGCCGCGGCCCCCGGAGAAAACCTGCGGCCCTTCAGAGGTCGCGAGCCCCGGTTGGGAAGCACTGGTTTAGGCCACAAGAAGTTGCTTATCATCGATTTGTAGTGCTCGCCGTTGACAGTTATAGCAATGCCAGTTTCGTTTTGGAAGAAGTACGGACCAATGATTCTGCTAGACTAAAACCCGCACCAAACTACTTTCTCGGGATGCATTTGGTGCTGGTGTATTTTGCTCGTTCACATATCCATTCATCCAAAAATGGGCCTCGTCTCTAAAGATGATTTTTTTGGCGAAATTTGGGTCAACTTCCAACTGCTCCACAGCCCAATCAGCGATTACACAGCGCTGGCTATGGTTGTATACCTTAAGTTCCTGAGTTAGTTGGATTTAATATGGGTGCAGACCCAAGTCCTGATGCAAAATTCGCTAAATTGACTGCCTTGGGTTTTCCCATACACTCGCGCACAGCAGTGATATTTTCAGCAGATCTTGCGTTTCGGTGACGTACTGGTGTTGGCTGATTATTTACCGCACCGGTTAACTCGGATAGTCAACTCAGTGAGAATAAAAATCACGTATGGCGCGGTACGTTTCTCAAACGAAGCAGTGATTTGATTATAAAATTTGGTGATTTGCGTACGTTTGTTCAACGCTATAACCTTCCATGGTGATTTGCCGTACTCTACTTAACAATTGACAAATTTGACTACTTAACAAATTTGACAGATGTCACTTTTGCTGTCACGCTGCTATAACCTAACAAAATTCGAGCGTCCCTATTGAAAGACAATCACATTTGTGATTTAGATTTATTCATAAGACTTCCTAAGTTGTGCAAAATGCACTCGGTTACTTAACTCATTGGCATCGGATGACTCGTATACGAGTCTTTTGAGTTCCTTTTTAAAACTACGGATGACTCGTATACGAGTCTTTTCGCCGGCCTGACTGCGGCGTTGAAATATACACATCCAATGCGAAAAATGTTTTAGATTCTCTACAGAGATGGCATAGCAAATGATTGATGCATCATTTAAAAAATATAATATTAAAATATGTGCACAAATAATTTTTTTATTCGGTGATTTCGGCGATGAAGAATCAGCAGACAGTTAAAATATAACTTAATTTTTAAAAAGGAGTTTTTTTTGTCTGAATGATTTTTATTGAATAATAAATTTAGGATATGTAGTAATAAAGACAAATTGATCATTTCTATGATAAAAATCGAAAAAAAAAACATTTTTTTCTTTCAGTTAATTTTTCCGATTTTTTAGAAAGTATAAATAGGGTTTTTTTCTGTTCGCCTGATTTTAATTTAACAATAAATTGAGAAAACATAAAGGTTTAGTTACGTGATAAAAATCGAAACATACATTTATCCTGGCGGTTCGTTTTCTTGATTTTGCTTAGAATGCATGCTCTGATTACAAGATTCACGGGAATTTCGTCAACATCTGGATGTCATGTTATTGATCCCGATGACCCGATGTTAACGAAAACGTCGATAAATTATACTGCTTAATCCCTTATTTCAAAACTGCAGGTACAGTTTAACTTCGATCGTTGTTATATTCGAATGTATTTTTCTTTCGGTGTGCTATTACCTAGAACTGGTATTCTTTGTGTGATTTTTGTGTAACATTTGAAATATGGAGGAAGACTCTTATTTAGAAAAGAGGTGTGAAGACACGTTATCTGAAGTTAGCGAATGTGAGGATACTAGTGATCAAGGATCGGATATTCTTAGAACATTATTTTTCCCTACGTAAACAAATGGCACCATCTTTATTTAGACAATTTTTATACCAGCGTTAAACTAGCATCAAATATTTTACTAAAAAAATTAAGAATGTGTGGGACAATAAGATCGAATCGCGGTTTACCAAATTCTTTTAAAAATGCAATACTCCAGCGCGGAGAAACTCGCTACGAAAGAAAAGGTGAAATAATGCTTCAGATATGGAAACACAAAAAAAACGCAATCTTCAAATGATCTCGACCATCCATAATGCAAAACTAATAAACACTAACAAAATTGATCGACAAACTTGACTTCCCATTGTGAAACCCCATTGGATAGTTGATTACAATAATTACATAAACGGTGTTGATATTGCTGATCAGTATTTAGCATACAATCCCCTCTTCCGTAAAACGATAGTGGCTTAAAAAGGTGTTTTTTTATCTTCTTCATTGTGGCCTGTTCAATTCGTTTTGAGTTTTTCAAAAACTTAATCAGTCATCAAACATGAAATTCCAAAGTTTTATGTTGAATACGGTCAAGGTTGGTTAGAAGAAATTCCCGATATAAATATCCAAAGTGAACAAATGGCAACGACAAGTCAACCCTCGACTTCCAAACGTACCCCCAGTTTTGATCTACCGGGAAGGCTTACGGGTACAATCAAACAGCACGAACCGATAAAAATTCTAAACAATAATAAAAATGTAAGGAGAAAGTGTCGAGTTTGTTACTCCCATAAAATACGTCGTGATACATATTACTGTGAAGTTCCACTGTGAAGTTGCACTATATAAGGATTACTGTGAAGTTGTACTGTAAAGTTCCACTCCATCTTGGTGATTGCTTTCAAGCATATCACACAAAAAAAAAATATTGACAAATTGTGAAATGTTTTGTTCCAAGTTCCGTGAGAATTTATTTAATAATATTATGCTAACATAACCGAAATATTTTTTTGTGCCTAACTGTGAAAATACATTAATACGCCCCGACCCATATGTCCCAGTTCTGGAGAGAATCAATAAAAAATAAGTGAGCGTTGAGGGATTCTTTTCACGCTCGATTATATTCACTACATTCAGTGATCGCAAACTTTTTCAAAAAGTGATTTTTATTTTTATGAAAAATATTTTAAACAAATTTGATTACGCCATTTGGACATAATTTGAATAATTAAAGCTTGGTCCACACTGCCTACTCTTTCTTCAAACACGGAGCCATGATATGCGTACATAATATATTTATTTTGTAGTTTTTAAAATTGATTTTGTTTTCATGTATGTATTTTTATTATAAATAATGAAAATGTATTATTTGGCAAAGAAAAGTACTCTCCGATTAGTTAAAAATAGATTGATAAAAGGTTAACATAAAAAGATCGTGTCTATCGTTATTTTCATTTGTCGACTAGGTATCAGTTTTAGGAAGCGAATCACCTGATTTTCATGTAATAAGAAGTTTGAAGGAACAAAATAATTCGAGTGAAAATAAATTACTTTTCTTAAAAAGGTTTTGAATCACTGGCTGGCTTAACTGTTCTGGTTTAACTATTCATTTGAATCATGTTTACAAAAGAGCCGCAGATTTTTACATATTGTATTCTAACTAAAAAAAATCATCCTGGGAAACCTGTTACTGCGCCCTGTAAGGACCAACAATATATAAGTAATTATAGATTAAAAATAATCTTTTGTTTTCTAATTTTGTTGTGAAATAAAATAAACAGTAGCACATCTATATTTGACTTGTTATCTATTACTTTTTCGATAAAATGTATAATTCTATATCAAATAACCGATTTTCTATCTTAAAAAATACAAAAGGTTGAGTATCACTAATAAAAGCAGGCTAAAATATATAAATTATTATGCAACAAAGTGTTGTACAACTGGTGTCCAAATTTTTTTTTTTAATGTCGTACAGTTTTAAAGTTATAATTTTTTTACGAAAGTACCTAGTTTTTTGCAAAATTTCGCAAAAATGCCCCGTAACCAGCTCAGCTTTCAGGTAAAAATGCCCCGATGCGAAAGAGTTAATCTTTTATGATGATGATATTGTCACCATGGTAGTTGATAGATATCAATTCAACGTCTGCAGAATGGTGAAAATATATTTATATCTAGATTTGAATTGCACCTGTGTAGAATGAAATTTTTACTATTAGCTTCGAGATAATTTCTGTAAACTTACACTTATTCTTTCATTACAGATTACGACAAAAGATGTCATCAGTATCTACAAGAATATTGAAATCATACCTCCCAGCATTGTCTTGCCATTAGACCCCACAATGAAAATAAGGTAAAATATTATCTTTATTAACTTGTGTTCGTTAACTGTAAATTGATGTAAATTTAAAAGTAATAATACAACGTCTTAATCGGACAATTTATAAATTTTCATTGTTATTTTGTTTGTTTCGATTTGTATGTATCGTAGTGTTATGTTCTAAGTCAAACTAATGATTTTTTTTATTATTTGCAGGCAAGAAATTCAGATGTCAGCTGTGGGCGGAGACGGCAGTTACCTGTGGCGGGGTGACGGTGGAGCGATCGGTGTCGGTCCTGCGGGTCTGGTCGCCGCACTGTCCATAGGCAACGCAACAGTCACTGCATCGATGCCTTCCAACCCGCATATTCACGCTACCGCCAAGTGAGTCGAGGGCTATGCTATCTATATTTTTTTAACTTAATTTTAAAATGATTTGTTATAACTAGGGTCCCGACTATACTTATATTGTATTGGAATATACGTATAGTACTTCATAAAATTATATTTGCTATTAAGCATATTTTTTATGCAACTGATAGTCTTGGTCATTGACAATCCATAGTTTGCTTTCGGAATCTCTTTATCTTCGTGGTAAACTGACCTATTCCACACAAATTAAAAAAAAAAGTATTTTTTATGAAAAATGTTTTTTTTTTACACCCAACTCTTTTCTTACACTAGACCAGCCTTAGTCAACCTGCGGCCCAAAATAATTATAACCACCAAATATTTTACATGCAAAAATCGCAGTTCTGACGTGCCGGCTTGACTAGTGACTGTATTTTAGGTCAAATCAGTCGCTAGTCGCGACGCCATTGTACATCATACATACATACATATGTATGCAGTATAGTATGTGCTATATTTACAGTTTACTATAAATATGTTGCCGCCCACCGCTCACGTAGAGAAGTAAAACACGGAATGCGGTCCGGAGGAAAAAAAGGTTAAGTATGGCTGCACTAGACAGAAATAATAAACTTGACCACATTAGACATGTCAGACATTTCTAGCAATGAAAGCGATTTATGTCCAGTTCCTCATAAAAGTCCTTGTATATAAACAAGTAGAGATGAATAATACATATATATTTTTTAAATTAAAATACATTTGTAACTTAACACTTGAGTACCGAAACGTCAAAAATAGGATCGAGGAGCGACAGGGTACATAGTGACCCCAGACAAATTTGCGTAATATTTGCATTGCATTTATTGAGGTATCATTAAAGTTTACAATAAATATCCGGTAGACATTATTGGTAAGCTAATCGCTCTCGATACGCCCCGTTCATAGGATAGGATGGGTGAGAGGGGGGAGCTCAAGACATCACATACATCCATGCCTTTGAACAGAAATTCATAAATCGAATGAAAAATCAATTTGTAAAACTGTCCGTACCGGGATTTGAACCCGGGCCCTCTGTAGCCGAAGCCAACAACGTTGACCACTTGACCACACAGGTGTATCGAGAGCGATTAGCTTACCACTAATCCTGTCCTAGCCCTATCCTTCTATCCCTACTCTCTGGAAAAAGAGAGGTTGAGCAAC
Source organism: Himalopsyche tibetana (assembly GCA_030503985.1). NCBI lineage: Eukaryota > Metazoa > Arthropoda > Insecta > Trichoptera > Rhyacophilidae > Himalopsyche > Himalopsyche tibetana. Next base: position 10,408,465 of record JAPJYX010000011.1, on the reverse strand, counting down.
TGAGTAACAAGCAGTTCTCGAAACACTTCTGTTGAGATAAACTCCATTAGGAGTCCATATGCTCCACATTGGGAGCGGATATGGTTTAAAAAAAGACTATTGGTATTCATTGAATGGCGGAATGTGAATGACCCCGCTCGGAGCTCAAAGAGATCCAGAACTGTTCACTTCCATCAATTGATAAGTGTTGTCCATTTTATTGTCAGTTATGAAAACACTGGAATTCGGTGAGGAAGTACCTATCTCAGTGTATGTACTAATGTAAAACAGTTGAGTTCATTAATTTCGCATGAAACTGCATTCAATTTGATGACAATCTCTATTACACAAGTTATTGTTACACTATTGTTTTTTCTTCTTTGCAGTGTTCTGGTGGTAGAGCCGTCAAGACTGGAAGTAGTATGGAGCCAAGGCGAAGGTCCGCTCGGCACAGGAATTGCCTTACATGTGGCCTTATATTCTGATTCGTATACGTCCACAGGAGAAGCTCTTCCTTTTACCAAGTCAGTTGTTGCCAATAGTATACATTATATTATTTTTAAGCGGAACCTAAGCTCTGGATTAGACCTCGCACATGAACCTTTTTTGTATGATAATAACCAGGACTGTGGGAGTTAGGTAAAATAAAGACCGTCTCCGGCTTTAAATAAAAAACTGACCCCAAATTGATTTATTCAAGTATTTCTGTCTAACTAACATATCCGTTTATCATCAGATCATTTTAGTTACTAGAATAGATTCTAGTAGATTTCCCAATCAATATGATGAATTGACTAATAATTTTTCAATATCTTTAAATTATTTTTCTTTGGTTTTTCTAACTTCACCTTCAGAAAAACACCTGACTTTACGACCCCTGACTCCGACTCCACAGCCCTGATAATAACAATGTTTTTTATCTAAATTATTTTGTAAAAGGCATTCACAATATATTTGGGATACAGTGAAAAAAAATAATACATATTAAGTAACAGCCCACATTTGATCTTTTGTCAGTTTGTTATAGGTTTTGTTTGTCTTTACTGCTCTCTACGAGCACAATCTTCACGCAATATTGTGGTTTGTAAATAATCATGAAATTTACACAATACCTATTAATTGAAGATTTTTTTTTTTCAGTTGTGACCAGATGCCTTTCGAAATATCCACTGTTGAAGGTGTGAAGTTTGAAAGAACTGTTGCGGAGAAAGGACGTGATCCTGATAATCTTATCGGTATGTCAATTCACCTTCTTTGACTGCCCATTCCAATCTTGTAGAAGCTTTCCGCGCTTAATCCACAATGTTATCATTACAATAAGCTGCTTGGTGTGTTGGGATGCTCAACCTCTCTTTTTAGAAGAGAGTATGAATAGATAGATAAAGATTGAGATAGGACAGGATTAGTGGGTTAACTAATCGCTCTCGCTATTGTCCCGTTTTTTATATCAGAAGGGTGGGAGTGAATTTCAGATATCACTGACTTCCATCCGCATTTGAAGAGAAATCCATAAATCAATTTACGAAATTGCCTGTGCTGGGATTTGCCAATAATGTTGATCATTCGACAAAGAACCCCCTTAATTATGTAATTATAATAAAACATAGTCAACATTGCAGTGTTCGGGCATTGTGATGTCTTTCTAAAAATGGACAAATTTAACCAAGAAAAAGATGAATAGTAAATTTAATCAGTTTTATTTTTTTTCAAACAATTTTTTTCTTTCGATAGTAGTTTTTTTTAGATCATCTTCAAGAATGGTCAAACCAGTCAAAAACTGATCCCTGTGAGTCTCGAATACTCTTCAAACTTCATATTGCAAACATATTTAATAAAACAAATATAAATCCGTCTACTCAAATAAGTTTTTGCAAAATAATGTTAACACTCAAGCAACCGGCAGTTTCGCGACAAAGTTACGCTTAAACCTGCACATTTCGCACATGCAGCCGATGTTGACATTGAAAAGAACTGAAAATAATAAAAATTTGACACGCATAATTAAAGTAAATGCCCATAAACATGTGAAGCAATAAATTATGAACCTTAATTGTTTGATTTTTACGGCAACCAGAAAATCTCAAACTGTGTAACATTTGTTTGCGTTGACGTATTATATGTACTTTTTAGATGAAATCATTTTTCAAAATACATAAGATTAAAACTATATATTAACAATACTGTCATTTTTACTTATAAATTACATGTATGGCATGCATGACGCATTCACCCATCGTCTTGCAAGCCACCCCAATATTTCACAAATTGCAATAAAAAACGTTTAAAATTTATTTTTGCTGATGAGTCTAACTCGGCAAACACAAAAAAATGATTAACCTTTTGACCGCGGCTCGGATCCAGATCGGTTCAGATTGGGCTGCTATAGCAGTCAACCGCGGTCTAAGGGTTAAACATAGCACAAATAAGTAAAAAACGACACTTTCTTTTCGATTTTTCATAGACAAATATTTTTAAAGAAAAAAAAGGCAAAAATTGAAATATTTTTTTAAATTTCCTCTTTAATCACATAACTTATACAACACAAACATTTTTTTGAATTTTTAAACACTGAATGTAATAAAACAAGAGCAGAAAATATATCGCGATCACAGAAACGAGAATGTGTTGTCTTCGACCAACACAAATGCACTAAAATATATTTAAATAATATTACAGAATATAAAACGAACAGCAGTATGTTTTTTTAAGTCTAATAAAAGTAAAATTCAACTCGTAAAATATTTTAATTTTAAGTATTCTAAAGCAAAAAATATCTTATTTCAAGTCATTTTCACCCATAAATAATAAGGTAAATTGACACAAAAAAATACACATACGCAGCAAACCCTCTTGAGTAGCATAAACAAAACAAAAACTCAAAATAAATTAGTTTTGCCTTAACGGGTACCGATTACACGCCCACGTGTGTAAACCTGCACCTGCGCAGGGCTGGGGTTTGACGGATAACGACCATTTCCGCATTAGTGCGGAGCCGGGGTCTTGAGTGTTAACTTGATCCAGGTGGAAATTCATCATACAAATAAAATGCATCTGTTGCCTTCCCTCACATTATAGATAACTGCTATTATTTAAATTTCAGGGTCGGCATGCACCGTGCTATTTGCCCGCTGCACCGAACCGGGCACAGCCAGGGTTAACGTCAAATGGACAAGACTAAGCCAAGTGATCAACCTGGCGTGCCATTCTCCACTTAAAAGAGTCACGCCCGAACCCCTGCTGACCGTCGGAAGTTCTGCCAACATCTTGTTCTCGGGTAAAGATGGCACTGTTTTAACAAATTGGTTTGACATACAACTGTGATCATAATTAAACACCATAATGTGAAATAAAAAAAATCTCTGTGCTTTGAAAACCTTTGTTTTCTTGCGTGAATTTCTAAAATGATTATCGGAACTTGATTTCATTGTTAAAATCATTTGATTACTCGCCATGCTACAATTTCTTAAATTAATTTCCACAAAGCTACTGCTGTGCAAATTCCAATATGATAATGTTGATAACATTGTCATTTTTTTAATAGGTGGACCGCTTACGTGGCCAGGCGGGCCAGAACCCAAACGAAGGGTTGTAGTGTCCAAATCGGAAATTGCGAAAGTAGAACTTTTCTCACTGCCGGTGTCTACAGGACTTCATGCCTACACTGTGACTTGTCTCCAGGTAATTATTTTTAAGTTATTTACAAATCTCCGTAAAAATGTTTACTTTTGTAGCCCAAACTGAGGGATATAAGCGAAAGTGATTAGCAAACAGTCAATTAATTGTATTACCAAACTACTCATAACCAACGTTCCCTCTAAGTTCTGGGAAGCCTCCGCGCACTCATTCCGGGTTGGCGCGCACTACAAGACAGTTGCTCAATTAATATTTGATCGGTCCGCGCAGCCTTTGAAATTTCCGTGCAGCTAACCCTTCGGCTTGGAGGGAAGGTTGCTTATAACAGTCTGACATTTCACAAGTCTGAGATGGTGCTATCTCATCTGTCTAGTCGATGATGGAAGCATCCAAAACAAGAAGAAAGAAGAAGAAGGCAACACGAGATCGTCAGAACTTAGTATACTCCAAATTATTTTATATCATTATATCATCAGTGTTAACACCCTCAAGATCGCTCCACTTCATCTCAATCATCACCAACAAATAACACCCAATGCCACGCAAATGAAGAGGTTGAAGACATGTCATAAGTTTTGTTATATTTTCAGCTTGGGAAAACAGAGATGCGGTTGAAAGTGGTGGGTAGCAGCATGAGTTCTGCGGAAGTGCCATCTGAAGGCGGAATCGCCGAAGCATCCGCCAATATCTTCTGCTCCAATCCGCACTCCCTTCGGCTGTCTTTGAAGAGATCACTCGATACCGAGTGTCCTTTGCCACCCTCGTCACAGGTAATTTGTGCTGATTAAATTCAATATCTTTTTTATTCAAATTGAACATGATCCAATATTTAGTTATATGGGCTAATGAAAACTTATATTCATCAGGTATCGGTGTTAAATGGAGGAGGGTTATCGGAAGTGGAGGTATCAGTGATCGATGCCCGAGGAAAGCTCTTTTCAAATGCTTCGTCGCTGAGAATGCGTTGGGCGTCTCGACCGACATCCATTTTGTCAGAACTACCAGCTGAAAGACTTTTGATCATGATTGATAAGCAATACGATTCTATTCCGATCTCAGCGTATCATTATCAGGTGAGCCATAATCAAACCAATGAGGGCTATAGAAAATTGTAAATTATCTACAATTTGAATTTTCATGCATTTATTTGCTGTGGATAAGGAATATTGAGGAAAAGAGTTTTGACCGATTCTATATTAAAATCATTTTGCAGTCATAATGGCATTAAATTACAGAATACATTTCCTTGAAACCTATCTTTATTAAAATTTTAAACAACCTGAAAATGGTAAACTTCAAAGCAATCCCATCAAAGAAGGGTTTTAAAAAAATTAAATAAAAAGGGTTCGGGTTGCAAAATTATATAATAATATTTATATAATATATATATATATCATATTATGAATAACATGAAATATATCTTATGATTTACATATTTATAGTCTTTTATTTTTTATAGATGCTGGATATTAGCAGAAGTGACCTAATTGGATCAAGTAACATTGGTGAGGTCACATTGGAGGCCATTGGTTTCCGGAACAGTGTCCTCAAAACCTCAGGCGTTTCGCACACTCCATCTTTAACTTCTCGGCCAGCAGCAACATTGCCGTTCCGACTAGTCATGCCTGTTCGGGCTTCCACCGAGAAGGTAAGCAAAAGATTTTTTCATTTTTCGCAATCAACTTTCACCAATTTTGTTTTTTTGTCTAATTTGATAACTAAAAACATGTTCTAGCAATTTTCACAAAGAATTATTTGGGCTGGAAACTTTTGAACATTGCTATGTTATATATTTATGTAATATATTTAATTATATTTATAAATAAATATTTGAAATTATTATTACAGCTAGTGGTGTTCAACTATCATGGTGGTGCAGCCCGCGTGGATCTTCTGCATGGTTCAGGAAGCTTTCGTTTAGACACTTCTTCGGCAGACATGGTAAGAGCAGTTCTCGAGGGAAACGCCATCAAAATATTACCATTGGAAGAGGGAGAGCTGTATATAACTGTCATAGACCTTTGCGTCAATTCAGCTCCGGTTCATATTCAGGTAAATGTACAGAAGTATTTTGTTTAATCTAATGCAATATCAGGATTGCATAAAACTCTTTTTTAATCTAAAGGTTTATCTTAAAAATGTACAAAAATGTGCATATCGCGAGCGAACATGATTGATGAGACATAAAATGTTTCTTTGGTCTTAAGTAAGCTTGAATATGGATCCATCATTTGGAGCCCATATGAAAGTTCATACAAGTTGAAATTGGAGAGAATCCATAAGAAATTTCTAAGATATTATTATTTCAAAAAATTTAAATTCTTTCCCTTTGATAATTCCTTAAAGGAATACTACCCCACCAAATTTCTTTTAGGAATGTTATCATTTCACTCACTTGAAGCTCGAAGATCGTTTTCAAGCTTAAAGCATTTTTCTCTTCTTCTTCGGGGCCAAGTTAATAATCCTGAAATTCTCATGACTATTAATTTACATGCTCCCAATTTATTCTTACGTGGGCGAAACAATGAGCAAAAACTTTTATTTCTAAAAACTTATACCTCGCTTAGGAAGTATGAGTCACCAGTTCCAAGGGCCGTTCGACTAATCAACGCATTGCCTAGAGAAGTGAATATTTTTGGTGATGGTATTTGTGAACTGTTTGATAAATTTTTCTTTTGTATTTCTTGATTTTTTATGTTGAATTTGATGTACTGTGTATTTTTATTTGATATTTTGTCTTATTATATTTTTCAAGTACATGGCGAATTGGCGTCAGCTGTTATGTCATGTACTGTAATTTTAATTTTAAACAATAAATAAATAAAATACTTGAAAGAAAAAAACAAAATTCTTCAATTTTCAATTATTCAAATATTTCAATTTATATAGTTTAAACAACACTGTTAAATTCTATTTTTTATCAGTTGATAATACTCACCATGAGCGAAACCGGTCCTGATCTTGGTAAATAAAAGTGGAAATAAGTACTAAGGAATATTGTGTTTTTCTTCATATAATGCCTTTCTAATTAAAGATTTCGACTGAAGGTGCTTGGTGAAATTTCAATATTAAATTTGAATCATTCAAATTATGTACATTTACACAGATTTTGTCACTAACGAACCGGGTTTCGCCTGAAGATGCCAAAAGGTCTGCCAATCTCTTTTCTGCCTTTGGAGTCAAATCAGCATATCAATTCTTCATTTAAATACTTCCTACAATTAAACACTAAGTTACCGTACAAAAATGATATCTTATTTATAAATGGATTTATTTTAGGTAAACATAGTCTCGGTGTCCAGTATCGCTGGCGAAATGACCGATCTAATCGAGAAAGGTCAGACTGTTGTCTGCCTTGTGCGGTTATACGATCGCGTCGGAACAGCTCTTCCGGCACTGGGGCAGGGGGCGCCGAACCTAAAATCGAGCATAGCTGAAGGACATGTCACAATTGTCAAGGCGACTGTCCAAGACGCCGAAGATGGTGCTGTGAAATTCAATGTTACTGGTAAATAAATTCATATTTGTTTTATACTTCACTTGTGTAATGTGTGTATGAAATTTTTATAACTTGCTGGACTGAAAACCTTTGCAACTTACATTCTTGTGGTTATCAGCTTTTACACTCTTCTGACAAATTGAGAGGTTTTACGTGGTTGTACCATCTACAATCGATGAGCTTTTAATTCATTTTTTTGTTTTTTCAAAGCATCTTATTTGAAGTATTTTAAATATTAACCATCAATTGTCTCATTGAGAAATACAATTATTTTTTAATGAAATGTTTTCAGGCGTAGAGGAAGGAGACGTTCGCATAGACTTCCAATCGGGAGTCACAAAAGGTTCAGTTGTGGCTCGGGTCTTCCCTCCGTTAAAATTGATCCCTCGTAACTCAGTCCTGCTTCCTGGAGGATCTCTTCAGTTGACTGCTCTCGGGGGACCTCCTCCACCAGCCCTGCTGACTTTCCATACCGGAGCCAATAACATTAGTCAGTATTAGTTTAACCCATTCTACTAGACCCTGAATTAATTGTAAGAATTTTGTAGTAATCTGACCTCATTCAATCATTTAAAGCATATCGAGGCTGTGTCAATATAAAAAAATATCATGAAATTTAACAAATTGCCAACCAGTTACTGCAATTGTGCATAAGCACATTGATTGATGCCACATTCCAATTATTACAGGAGTGAGCCGATCAGGAGTGGTCGAGGGATTGTCGTCTGGGTCTGCCGGCATCGAGGCTGTCGCGGAGAGCCGAGGCAGAGCTGCACACGCGAGGGCCACAGCATCAGTGCGAGTCATAGCATTAGACGGAATCACTATTCACGCACCCACCTACACACTGCTCGTCGGAAATTCACTTCCCGTTTGGGCCACTGGTCAGACTTGCAACCTATTTTTCTACGATAATTCTATCTACACAACATTTTCTTGTTGTCCAAGTCTTACACTTGTATTGATGGCTTAGTTCCGTAGTGTTAAAAATAGAAATTGGTAGTTTTGAGATATGGCTGACCAAGTTTTAACACTTATTAACATTTTTGTAATATGTTGCACTCTTGTGGATCTATAGAAGAGAGGTCTTAGAATATAATGGGTAATGTAACTGTAAGCATCAATTTTTTGACTTATCGTTCTATAGATCTAGGCCATCGATATTTATATATGTTACTCCGAATCAGTGAAATTGCCTATTTCTGCCGACTGCGTGAATTCGGCATAAAATCTTTTGCTTGTTTCATGCATTCAGCAAGGTAGATGGATAGAAACTATGTAGGTTGTCTATGATCACATCGCTCTGGCGGTGTTTTTTGCAACTAAACCAAATGTCATTTCATAGTATATAAAAGCTTATTGTTAATTAACTACAATGACGTTCATCTCCACACAACTTGCAAATAAGTTAAAACTGTAATATGATAGGCAGCACTCGTCGACATCAACTCATCGGGCGTCATTTTAGAGATCTATTTTCGACTTTGAAATGTCTCCCTGTGACAGATGTCAAAATAAGCCATAGACCATAATAAGTTATATTGGAACTATCTATGGCGGTGTTTACTAAACTTTTTTCCTTTACGGCACAGTGATGAATGGAACTAATACCGCGGCACACCAAGATTAGGGTATCCTCGATTTGGTATACTTTTTCCCGGATTGTCACAGAACATGGTTTTTTTTTTTTAGCTCACCGAGGAATTTGAAATCCTCGATTTGGAATACTTTTTCCCGGATTGTCAAAGAACATCCTTTTTTTTTTTTAGCTCACCGAGGAATTTGAAATCCTCGATTTGGAATACTTTTTCCCGGATTGTCACAGAACATCCTTTTTTATTTTTTAGCTCACCCAGGAATTTGAAATGCTCGATTTGGTATACTTTTTCCCAGATTGTCACAGAACATCGTTTTTTTTTTTTAAGCTCACCGAAGAATTTGAAATCCTCGATTTTGTACCGAATACGCATTATTTAAGATTGACATTTTTAAAGGCTTCTTCCACCGCGGCACACCTGGGACTTCTTGCTAGTATAAGAAGAAGCTGTCATAGTGGATGATAAAATATTTTTATTTTAATTGTAGAAAGCTTATAAACATTAGTAATTAAATTTACTCGCATTTTTTGCATCCAATAAAATCAAATAACGTTCGTTCGGACGCAGCACTGTACCACATAACCTCAACGGGTGACCACTTTTAGGGCGTTCACTGTCAATACTTGGTGGAAAGGCATTATATTAATAAAAACACAATATTCCTTTGTACTTCATTCCATTTTATTTATTATGTCATGACAGGTTTCGCTCATTGTGAGCATTGGCATTATTTAATTCCAAAGATAAATTAAACTTTGTGAACCAAAGCGGGATTTATTTACTCAACTGCAATTCCTGTAACGCCAAATATATTGGTCAAACAGGTAGATCGTTTAATATTAGAATCAAAGAACACTTGAATTCTGCTAAGAAAGGGGATGAACTTTCTTCATTTGGAAACCATCTGTTTCAAAACAACCACACCGATATTGGTGGAAATTTTAAAGTTCTACATTTATATAACAAGTCGGTAAAACTAGACAAACAGGAAATTCTGGAAATAAACATATTTAAATTCCTACCTAATTCAGATCTTTTGAATGATCAAATTATTTTTGCAAGTTCCCCTTTACTTTATCCTTTGCATTAGCTTATGTTAACTGCTCTTTTATATTATATATATACTAGCTGTAAGCCCGTTGCCCGGCAACGTGAGATTTTTGTTGCATTTTTAAGTAGTCTGAAAATTTACTGGCGTGAAAAATAAATTACAAACCTATTTATTGAATAAGCCAGAAATTCTGATAGTAAAAGAAATATATCTCGGGGCATATATCAACAGCCCTGCCCTGCAGTATTTAAATTGTAAATTATTTCATTTTTGGAATAATGTTTAAGTTTGCTCACAACCATTTTTCGTAGTAGCAATCTTTTTATTCTTGTGCTAACAATCTTTTAATTTTTAATATAATTTAATTTTTATTTTTAATTCAATTATTCAATTTTTGGAATAATGTTTAAGTTTGCTTACAATCATTCTTCGTAGTAGCAGAAATGGACCTCTATTTCAGAAATAATAAATATAATAAAAGTAATGTTTAAGTTTGCTAACAATCATTTTATTTTATTTAATTTTTGATTTTAATTCAATTATTTAATTTTACGAATAATGTTTAAGTTTGCTAACAATCATTCTTCGTAGTAGCAGAAATAGACCTCTATTTCAGAAATAATAAATAAAATAAAATAAACTAATTCAGAAATAGGCCTCTATTTTATTCAACTATTTTTAAGTACAAATAAAAAATGCAATTTTCACATGCAAAATAGTATAAATTAATTGCACATTTTATCAAAAATTATCAAAATGTTGACTTATTCTCCAAATAGAATTTTTGATAAATTTATTTCGCTAGTCAATCGGATTTTGTTATTTTGATAGCATTTATTTTCATACGATCAATATGTACTGTGTGTTAAAAAGAAAGTTTTCAAAAAAAAAAAATGTTATTAACCCAAAAAAAATTGCTCGAGGCTAGATTCGAACCATCGCCCTTCACATTCATTATTTGACAGATGTCAAAATATTCCTATTTTAAATCTTGAATACAAACAACCGAAGTCACTTTCAATCGCATATATCGTTCCGTTTTCAAATGTTTAATTTATATGCTCTATTTTTATCGCTATTGTTAATTATGTAGTTAGCTCAGTTGATAGAGAGCTCTGCTAGTAATTCAGAGGTCGACGGTTCAATCCTTGATTGACGGTGGTGATTTTTTGTATGGGATTTTCAGAGATTTTTAATGACGAATTAGTAATGTAGAATTTCACTTTGTTAAAAATTTCCTAAATTTGAATTGTGTTTATAAATGCCATTATTCACCACTTATAATTTATTAGTCTGATGATTTTTTAATTGTATGTTAAAGGTGTTAAACATTTTAATTCTGTGTAATTGTAGAGTCACTTATAGTGTAATTTGTAAATTCTTTTCATTATTAATTGTTGCTTACACCTTTTATTTCAATTTAGTTTTGTATAAATAGTACTGTTTATATATTTTTCTTATCGGTTGACAATGCTCGCAATGAGCAAAACCGGTCCTGACATATTAAGATAAAGTGGAATGAAGTACAAAGAATATTGTGTTTTTATTAATCAACAGGTGACGTTTCTATAATGTATGGGCCCTTTTAGTTAGTTCGTGAAAAATGGTTGGAACATGGTATAGAAATAGTCTTTTCAGAACGCGTTTAAATCAATCATTCTGCATTCATAATTAAAAACTATAATGGCAATATAACAGCCAAGCTATATTTGACTTCTGTGTCAAAATTATTTTTTCAACTGTAATGTTGACACTTAAAGAATTTATACATTGAAAATAGACAATAATTATACACCCTGGCGAATTCACTCAGTCGGCAAAAATTTTACCGAATGCGTGCAATAGGCAACGTGCTTGCCGAATTCACGCATTCAGCAAAATTTCTGCCGACTACGTGAAATAAGCAATTTCACTGATTCGGCGTAACATATATACACTTAAAAACCAAGGAATAATTATTACAGTGAACATATTAATCTTTTGAGTTGTAAATTATTATTTATGGGAAATTATGTTAATACTAATATGAAAATTTGTTATGACTATTATTACAGGCGTTCCAGACACAATAAGTCCATTAGAGCTGGGATCCCTGTTACCCGCACTGCACTTCAGTTGGGCTATTTCTGGAGATGGTGGTGCGACCATCACGGACGTGTTGACCGACACGAGTGAGTTGAACATTCCCTAGGGCACAGAACATTATTCGTACTTCTTACAGGAAGTAATTGGCAACGTAAAACATTCCTATTAAAAAATTTACCCCGGTTTATATGATGAAAAATTGGTTTCATGCCCTATAAGTGCACAGAAAGTAAAATATGAGATGGAAGAGCTTTCATGAGTACTATCCATAGGACGCTGTGACCTCTTTGAATTTCTTGTAATTTACTTTAAATGCCAGATCCGACTGCTTAAACTTAACATTTAACTACCATGTCTCAATGGGAAAGCTCTAAGCTTTTCTGATAAGTCAAAAAAGTGAAGCTCATCAGAATTTATCATTAATTTACTGATAACTGGTCTTTCTGGTGATATGTTGCTTTTTATCAATCCATGACTGATCGAAGAGCATGAATTTCTGTAAAGCTTTGAACTTCCTTCAATATAAAAACTGGACAATCCTCTCTTTAGCATTACCTTGTAAAATTTTAAAAAACCTAGCGGCCAGTTTTGATTAAATATGTGTAGGGCTATTCTTTAATTTATTATTTGACAATTACAATCATTCCTATCACTATCGTGTTTGCTGCCCATCCCATATATATACGGGATCAGGAATTCGATCCCCCACACCCACGCTACATATAATATTGTTACACTGCCTAATTAATTTTGAGCACGAGAAGATAAAGAGTAAGCGACTGGGTGTGGAAACGGTTGATAATATGGTTTTCTGCTTATTCCAGATGTCGAGTTGGATGATACTGATCGTGTTGCAGTGAGATTGAAAGCCATCCGGGCGGGAAGGATTATTTTACACCTCAATGTCACGGTAAATAATACTAATGGTACTCATTAACCTTTTGTAATGTATTATACGCTTAAAAAATTATCATTATTTGATATTGACAACTCCATATAACACATGTTTACAAATACTATGCACCTTGACTTATGTTCATTATTCTCCTCATAAATAATTGAATATATCTTTTCCAGCATTTTCTAGGCAAATATTTGAACAACTTTAAATGTTCTACAAAGCAAAGAATGAATTATGTATCTTGACTTATCAATATATTCACCGCATGCATGCACATAAGTTTTAGTGTAGTTGTGCAGAAAACCATAAGTAAATACAATGCACTATGTAAGAAGAGATCTTTTTCTTTTCTACTTATGGAATAAATTATGTCGTATAACTTTTTGAATTTGAAGTATGTTATATTTAAAAAGTAATTTATTTTTTCAAAATGTGAATCTGTACTTCTGAGTAGTTTTAGGTGCGTTGTTCTTAATTACAACGGTCGGCAAAGTGTGGTATGCGGACCACCAGTGGACCGCAGAGAAATCTGACATTACTTTAATTTTATAATCCTTCTGATGAATTCTAATTCAATTGTCCGTAACATATGAATGCGAAAAGGCCTTTTCATCTGTCACAGCAATCAAAACACGGTATCGATCTCGGCTTAAAATACATTCAGTTCTCAAACTTGCAGTTACATCATTGGAGCCATGTATAAATTTTATCATTTCAAATATCCAGGGACATCCATCACATTAAAAAGTAATAAAGATTGTATAATTTATTTATAGTTAATAGCTTTATTTTATTAACTATGTGCATTTTTAGTATGTATAATATTGCCGCCTGTGTGGTCGAGCGGTCACTGTCATTGGCTGCCGCTACGGAGGTCACGGGCTCGAATCCCAGTACGAGCAGTTTTATAAATTGATTTTTCAATTGATTTATGAATTTCTGTTCAAAGGCATGGATGTATGTGATGTCTTGAATTTCCCCCTCCCACCCATCCTATCCTATGAACAGGGCGTATTGAGAGCGATTAGCTAACCACTAGTCCTGTCCTAGCCCTTTCCTTCTATTCCTACTCTCTTTGGAAACAGAGGTTGAGCAACTGACTAACAAGCAGTTCTCGTAGAAACACTTAACTGTTGAGATAAACTCCATTAGGAGTCCATATGCTCCACATTGGGAGCAGACATGGTATAAAAAAAATATATAATATTTAGCACGAAAGTCCAGTTAGTGGTCCGCTGGATTAAAATTGTGAATTTAGTGGTCCGTGAACCCAAAAAGTTTGCCGATCGCTGTTATAGAACATACCTATTGCATTGATTGTACTGTTTTCAGGCGGACCGAAAGTCCCTTTTGGGGCGTGGCTCAACGTGGTACGCCCGACTGGACATTGCCGTTGTTGATCCGCTGAAACTTCTCCCTCCTCTCCAGACACCTGCCTCGCTCTTACTCGCACCACATTCGACGACTGCGTTATTCACGAACTATGACTCGGAAGAGCTAAAATATAGGTATGTAAAATGAATCAAATGAGCTTTGCTTGTCTTCTCATTGTCAGTGTTGTAGTTTCATATGGTCTTTAAACCTTTAGAAATGTATACCTGTTGGATTTTAAATAGTGGCTCATTCTGCTATGCAAATCCAATGAATAGAATGAGCTGCACACAAACAAATAAATTAAACTAACGATTGTTTTTGTTGTTTTGAAAAATATTTGTGGTGACTTTCTGGGAAAACAATTTTGATGCTATTGGTTCTGAGTTATTTATTTAAAATTATTACTCTCAGAATGGTGCTTTATTACAGTAATGCTAAAAACCTCCGAACATAGTATCAAATAGAAAAAAATACCATTTTAAATGTGGGATTAGAATGTGCTGAATTTGAAAACTGCTATCATTCCAAATTACATTTTTTAACATTTTCAGATTAATGAAAATGCGATAAATAGTATTTACAACTAAAACTTAAATCCAATCTTTATTCAACTCAAGGTTATCTGAATTCAACCAGTAAACTTTTGCTGTTATAAATGGATGTTAAAGCAGCATTGTTTTCACTAGGGCTTATATAAAAACCGACTTTGAAAAAGTCTTCAAGTTTTAAAAAAATGCTGATAAATTCATACCGAGTTTTTGTATTCGGCAAGTACACAGTAAGGCAGCTATGCCTTGCTTTAAAACATATTTTATAAATTGGGTACAGAACAAAAGAAAACTTGTATCTTTTTCATTCACAGTATTACAGAAGAGAGCACTGGTTTGGAAGAGTCAGGACCGTTAGTTGAACTAAACTCTCATGGCAAAGTGACTTCATTTGGCAGGCTCGGTAGAGCCTTGATCACCGTCTCCACTCTGGATTCCCTTCTCGGATCTTATCAGCATATCACAGTAGCTGTTGAGGTAGGTTATTAATGTGGGATTTTGGAAGTATTAGCCCAGAATATAAAGCGAGCTGTATATTTTGGAAGCAAAAATAATTATAATTCAAAAAGGTTGTAAAAAATGGCAAGAGGAGTGGCTTACACATCCGACTGGATTTTTGCACACGATTCTTTTATAAATTGTTTAACAACCAGTACTTATGAGGTTTAGATGTAACATCTATAATAATAATAATGGACATTGACAGATTTGTAATAAATTTTCTGCCAATATTGCTTTAAACACAAAATTCAAAGACATTTCAGCTCAATAAATTTAGGTAGGACCAATGTTTCCTTTAAGACAAGAGGTTAGTTGCGAAAATTCAACGGCCGAGCAGGCCAATCCAACAAATGCACGGCACATTTTCAATATGTTTATGTGAAAAAATCAACATGTCATATTTGATATAAAAAGTGCTTCTTTTTGTTTTACATAATTAAAATATTGTATAGTTTAATAATTTTAGCACAGCTCAGAGTAAATACTGATTATGGCTGTCTCTAATTTGTCAGCATTACGTGTGGAAATGTGTATCATATGTGATGAATTTACAAATTGTAACAAAACAAAATAAATTCATGAATTTTACTTAGTTAATAATCCTAAGCCGGATCCTTTGATGCAGTGGTTAAAGTTGTGGGATTCCATGCCGGATCTCATGGGCTTGAGCCCCAGTACGAACAGCATTTTTTCGATTGATTTATCGATTTCTGTTCGAAAGCATGGGTGTTTATGTCAAAAAATTCCCTCCCACCCTTTCCGATCCGACTGGGCGTAGCGAGAGCGATTAGTCAACCACTAGTCCTGTCCTGGCCTTATCCTTCTATCCCCACTACTCTCCTTGAAACAGAGAGGTTGAGCGACTGAGTAACAAACAGTTCTTGTAGAAAAACTTCTGTTGAGATACCCCCACTAGGAGATCATATGCTACACATTGGGAATGAACATGGATTTTTAAAAAAAATCACACAAGTAAAATGAGTTGCTGAATAACATGATGTAAAAATTCTATTCAAGATTAGCGTACTGTTACGTATTATTAGTTAATTGGCGCACGGCTGTAGCATCACTGGTGACATGATTCGATCATTTTGCGGGACTACAGCTCCGCTAGTGATGCACACGAATTTATTGAAACCATCGTGTTGAAAGTACTGTGAAGTTATGTCTTATCTTTAGTTTGAAATCATATTTAGAACAATACGGCTTAAACTGGCTCAATAATGGGTTGGCTGTTGTAATAATGCACGCCATTCCGCCAATGATAATTAAAATAACTCTTAAGGTTTTCCTTATCAGGTATGTCCGGTCCATTACATAATGATGCAACTTGAAGAGAGTGCAGGCGCGGCTCTTTCGGGGCTGGGTGCACTACCGCAGGGGCTGGCCGTCAGCTTGACCGCCTCACGCCACGACTCCCTCGGCAGAAGGCTCGCTGGAACCTCCAACTCAATTCGTCACGTTAGCAATCGAGCTGATCTGATCGCTACTGGCTCGCACCATTCTAATTCCACTGTCGAGGTGAAAATTATTAATTTTATTTGTCGACATATGGCCGTGAAATTGTCAGTGATCAATACACAATCACAATGCAATACTTACATAATATCTTATAGTCATATTTTATTTGCAAATAGTACAAATAAGTGTTGCAAACAATAGCTACAATAAAGGAAGAATGTCACATGAAATTGACCGAACATTTGGTGTGGGTCAATAAGAATGATATCAACCGATTTGATGAAATACCCTATAACTGGAATATTTAAGCATAATATATACATACATATATAAGTATGAGTGAAACGTCCTATACCAATTGATTTTTGTTTTTATTTTCAGTAGTCAGTTCATAAACTATAGGCTCAAAAATGAGAGAGCTTTGGTTACCTAGGGCTGCATAAAATATTCATTTTCCTAGATGTGGCACGGCACTTGGGTCAAGCCAGGTTTTTTCAGAATAATGACATGTCAATAGGATTACCCATCACTGGTCTAGTCCCTTCCTAGCCTCGTTCTACTATTATTACTCTCCTCGAAAAGATATATTTAGTGACTGAGTAAAAAGAAGTTATAATGGAATCTGCTCTTGGACTCCGTCGTGAGTTCGACATTGGTAGCAGAGATGGTTACATTTTTTTTTTTTTCAGCTTATGCTGGCGGAATCTGGTAGGTCAGTGCTGAAGGTCTTTGAGTTGGGAAAAGAAATGAAACCGATGTCGGACTATGTGTCTCTGAAGGTGCAGCCAGCAATATATCCACAGCAGGTAAGACCATTCTGACTCCTGTGTATGTTTAACCCTTTGGCGATATCGCCGCACAGTTATGGCAGTGTTGTCTATTGCTACAGTGGGTCGAAATGCAGAGGGCCCAAGGTTATGTGAACATTGTGTACAAACATTTCGAACACACCTTTGGAATTAGCTTTAGCAATAACATGAGGACTGTCTTCTCTATTTGCAAAGAATCGTTTTTACGTAAATACATTTTAATATTTCCGAAATTTAGTCGCTCGCTACATGAAATAATAATTACTATTCTCCCCAGATACACTGATAAAACATTTATTTTTATTTTTTATATTGAAAATATCCCTGCCCTATAATGCATAAATACCTTCATTTATCCGGAACGACAAAAGCTGGGTTGGCTCTTAACACATGTCTGAAAAAAAAATCAATTGGATTGTGTATTTATAGGTGACTGCAACAGTCGGCGATCTATGGTGCATGAAATCATCGTTGAGTAAGTGCATCTGGGGCAGTGCGGAAAGCGGATCGATTTGGATCAATTCACTGGGGTTAGCTCAGGCGAGAGCTCCTCGTCCTGCACCCGTTCAACTGTTCCTCACTTCGCCCCAATCTCTTAGATTGGACGCTAATGCAGACGTGCTCGTCAGACCTGCTGATAAGGTGATAACTTTGTATCTTGGCAGAAAATAAATGACAGATCCGCTGTCATAACCCTTTGATGAGTATTTGATAGTGAAGTATTTTTTCATCTATTGCCGTTCACATCTCTGTTATTGAATAATGGTTATTTCTTCAGATATGCATACTACACACATATATCAGTGAATTTTGGCAGTAACGTTATTATTTGTTGCAAATGAACAATGGATAGTCATATAATATTCTATATCGCTTTGACTCTATTCCTGTCATCATCGTCAGTAGAGCTCCACATGCCCACACATGAAAGCAAAAAAGACAAACTTTATGTTTTAAAATTAAAAAACAAATATTTACTTCTAATAATATTCTTCCCAGATTGATCTATAACCAAAAAATTGTTTATAAATTTTTGGGTGAAGCAATAGTAAAAATAAACGAAAGAACTTAATTTAGTTAAAATTAACTCTAAGTTTGTGATGCCCTTGTAGAGTTGTGGTTCAAGTTTGTAATTAAGATTATAAATGTTGGGTATTTTTTTTTCAGATACACTTCTTGGATACTGCCAGAGAACATGTGGTGACCAATGAGCAGGCGTACACAGTACATTTGGTGCTGTCTCACCACGAA
Source organism: Himalopsyche tibetana (assembly GCA_030503985.1). Classification (NCBI taxonomy): domain Eukaryota; kingdom Metazoa; phylum Arthropoda; class Insecta; order Trichoptera; family Rhyacophilidae; genus Himalopsyche; species Himalopsyche tibetana. Next base: position 10,389,775 of record JAPJYX010000011.1, on the reverse strand, counting down.
GAGTATGATAAGTCTTCTAATTTGGTAAATATTTCCAATCATGTCGTTTACAATTAACCCACCAATTAGTTACTTATTTGTTACGGAAGAAGGCTTACAAAATGTATTGATTATTATTGACACTGCTCACAAAAAAATCGTAGAAACTTTTTACTATCTATTATCATTCAGTGTTTCTTATTTTGTCTTATGAGAAAAGATTTAAATTTTTTCAAAGGATATAAAATTGAAGACTCCATAAATATTGGAACTTTTTTTACACAGTTTTCTAAGCAATTCTGTTGTGATACAGATTGCCACTGCGTAATTAATTGCCTTTTAATATATTATTAGTGAGCAAAAGCACTCTTTGGATTGTATTTAAAGCATCAACAATTTTTTTTTTTACCTGGAATTCAATTCCATTATAAAATAATTTGTGGTAATATACCGTCACCAATCTGGTAGAGGTTGGTAAGTGACTGATGGATAGTTCCAAGTAAACAGCAAATGAAAAATTCCAGCTTTTAGGACAAAGCCTTTAGATGCATTTATGCCGAAGCGAAACAAATAAGTGTTTAAAATTAACCGAAGAAATCTTTGTACTCATTTTTTACATACTAACTTCTTCCAGAATGGTGACAATATAGAGAGTTAAATAATTATAATGTTTAGTGTAACTACGCATTTTTTTACGCATAACGATAATTAGCGATTATCCGTTTTACTCTCTGCTAAATAATGCACACAATCATTGGTATGTAATCTGTTTGATCTATATTCCTATAGATATTGGACGACACAGACTGTATGGGCAATGAAGTGGACTATTACCCATTTGAATGTGAACTGAAGACGGTACTCGAAGGCCCTCCAGTGTCACATCTCTCTGTTGAACCCATATTTGATATGCAATTTGGTAAGTGCCCATTGTAAGAATAAAAGTATCCAAAACGTGAAGCGCCAAGTTTCAAACTACTTGTAGTGGTATTCATGTAACTTTAAGTTAGATATATACAATGAGGGATGTTTTCCCCGTTTCGATTATATAATAAGCAATGTTTTAGTTTCTATAACTGCCAAAAGCTCTCAATGTTTCTGATGAAAAATTAAGGTTTATTTTGAAACCACCTTAAACAAGAGATGGTGGATTTCAACAAGTCTTAAAATGAATAAGAATGGCGGGCAAGCAATACAGAATTGTTCTATGTATATCTCTCCTCTGTTCCGGGGAGATTATAAAATAGAGAATATTTATTATTGATACACAATAAGATATAATGCGATATAAAATTGTACGGTGATCGCACATTTCTTCTCCACTTACCTGCTCCTGAAAATTCAGTGTTGCCCAGCGTCGCCAGCATCTTAGCATAAGCTTAGCCTCACTGTTCTAGCCCTATCCAATTCTTACCGTCTTCTAAAATGAGAGGTTAAACAACTGAATTACAAGCATTTCTCAACGACAATAACTATAGACTCCTTTATAGGAGTATATTTCAACAGGTCTAACTCTATTGAGAATCTGTTTACATCACATTGGGAACAGACATGGTATAACAAAAAAAACTAGACCATATAAAGCAGTAGATTTGTTGAAAATAATTTAAAATGGTAAGACAATTAAAAACCTTTTTAAAATTCAAAACTCAAATAAATTCAATGTTCAGGATCGTACGGATGCCGAGTGCGATGGACTCCAGATGATGGTATCTTGGCAGAAGCTGCAAACACAAGCCACGGCCTTTTATCGGTGATGGCGCACTCTGGCTCCATTTCGTCTTCCGCTTTGACCGTTCGAGCAGTGCGTGCCGCTGCGATCTCCCCGTCCACTCTAGTAGTGTTCCCTGTTGCGCCGCTGCACATTACCGCCTCTCCTGAAGTCTTGCAGCAACTGACGGTAATACTTTTATGTAGTTATCTTTGAATTTTGCTTTAATATTTCTATTCCGTTTATCTGGTGTTAAATCTACGATTTCATCCATCAAACTTGTTTCCAATACGTCAAAACAATATGTATATTATAATTTATGTGTTGTCTTCTTCAATTGTTGCTATGAGCTATATTTTTGACAATTAGACGGCACAGCGAAGATCCTTACATCGGTATTCCCTTTCATCCATGTGGTGTCTTCTTCCTTGATATTTATCCTTGCCGATCTCGTAGCTGGGTATTCAAGGGCAATGAATAAGCCTTTCACTTACTACCGTCCTCCTGAAGAATTCATGAACATTCACTAGCCTTTATGGGTATTGCACAAAGGCACCAATTTTCCACACACTTCACAAATAAGCCACACACGTACAGAAGTTCTAGTATTTGCAATGACAATGAGTTATGGGCTGGGTCTGTCGGTAAATGGTCAATGTCGGCTTTGGTTACAGATAAGCTTTATGGATTTGTGCTCAAAGGGATGGATGTCTAAATTCCCGTTTATCAATCCGATCCTAAAAACAAGGCAGCGTAGCGAGAGTATGGCAAGCTATTCTCGAAGAACTACTGCTGAGATAGGGTCCGCTCGAAGTCCTCGTGATCCACGTTGGAAACAGGCATGATTGCTAAAAGGGAAAAAAATGAAGTACTATTAAAAAATCTCCACATTTATTGATTTGCAGGTGGTGTCCGACAGCGACATGTTGAAGGTGGAAGGACCCGTCAGAGTATCTGACACTAAACATCGCTACATCGTGAAGTCTATTGGATCTCTTCTTAGTGCTCAGGCTGCTCGGGTTGTTGTATATTCTCCGTTGACACACCAAGAAACAGAGGTTTGACTAATCCGTAATGTGTAGTACTTAACGTAAAGCTGTTCAATATTAAATACCAATCTATTTGATAAATGAATGTTTTCCTTAATTTTTAATAAAAAGAAGAAATCATTTTCATCTTATATCTTTCCTTTCACAGATTCTGGTAAATATCGGAACAGGCCTGAGCAGTGACGTCTGTGAAAAGGGCGGCGAATCGCCAGTAATCGAACTTCTCCAGAATCATCAGACACTTCTTTTCGCCATCGTCACGCTGGCTGTTCTTTTCGTCGGTACTGTTTATGGTAAGCGCTAGTATTATTTTCTAGGTGCCTTCATTAATTTTATCGGCATTCGCAAAACACTTCTGTAAATTATATTCGCTTCTGGATTGCACTAATATTTCAAAACAAAAGCATATTTTTCACTCTTGCATAGTAAAATTACTAAATGTGAGTCACGGTTTTAAACGCTGGGTATGTCATACAATTAATTGTTTACTATAACTATCATTTCATTTGTGCTTATTATTTTTACATTACATATTTTAATTTCCCGGATTTAATTTTATATCAAAATTCAATGAGCAAATTTATTTTACATTGCCAGATTGATATAACGATTATATGTTGAGTGACTTATGAAATAAAATTATTATTTTTTCAGCCTACAACACATTCATCTGTCCACTCTTGCGTGCAGGAAACCCAACTATGCCGCCGCGTAAGTTTTACCCTTCAAATATATTTATTTTATATGGACTACCTCATTTTAGAAATCAAATTTCAAAAACTATTTTATAAAAAATATTAAATCTGTCATTATTTAATAACGTATTTTATTTTTTAAAAAAAAGTATCCGAAAGAAATGTTTGAAATGTAAATTGCAGATGTATCACCTCTGCACGATATGTCGTCGTTCCGGAACATGTCATACCAGTCGAGGTCACCTCTCTCCCGGATGAGTCCGACTTCTCCGCAGATGTCATCGCAGGACTCGTCTCCTTCGTCCACCAACACGGTATATGGAGATCCCTCTTTCCTGACTTCGCCAGATAGACGCCGGAATAGAAGAATTCTGTAGATTATTGTGTTTAGTGACTTTTAAACTTAAATTTAGCAATTAATGTTCAGTGATTGTATATGTATTTATAAAACAATTCATACAGTTAGACTTAAGCTTGTATTACTCAGTAAAAGATATTTGTTAAAGATCTTTTACAATTATTTTTTTATCGTAATTCGCTGATGTGAAAGCTTTTGTCAAAGTTGTTCTAAATTGAAAAGACTGAATAAATATGTCCCATTACAATTACTGAAAATATGACAACATTTTTTATAATATATCAAATATCTTTTACTTTTTAATATAGGGTATTTGAATGCAAAAGTAACGAAGGAGGGTTGTATAATCTTGCCCCTGAGGCACAATTCTCCGGCTGAATGTTGCAAGTCTCGTCTCTTTGTATTATAATGTCGTAATTTTATTTTTGATATTGAACTAAAATATTTTACATTAAAAAGGAAAAAATTTAAAGTATAACTCTTTACGGAAGATTTCATTTATAAACTCACTTCTCTACTAAAACAATATTAATCTTCGTTCACCTACCAAATATCAGGAAAAGCATTATTATTTTAAAACAACAAAATCTCATTTTGAAATGGCTGCTGAAAAATTTACCAAAGCAGTTACATATTATTTTTCTGATAAACCAAACGCGCCAATGGAACTGTGGTGTGTATGACAAACATATTCATCGAGTATTCATTTTAGTGTGAAATTAATAAGACAATTTGTGATTCTTCTTCAATTACGTACATATTGTTAAAGACAAGAATAATATTCAGCTAGTGAATAAGTATTTTCGTAGTTTGATAATTCCTCTGTATATATAACGGGCACTAAACAGATTTATTTTCAATTTACATTGTATTAAAATATCTGCAATATTTATTATGTGTCGAATTTTAGTTTTTGGCGCATATAATTTATTGCATACGATATTATGGTAATCTATTAACCATAGATAAACATTTGCATCAACACAGCATTTTGCCAGCTCTAATCTTAACCTCTTCCCCACACTCGATTTTATTTTTTGAAAATAATAAATAACATTCGGCACGAACAGCGTTTTTGATAAAACTGAAAACACGCTAGCTCTATTTTTTCAGTCATACGCGAACAAAAAACTATTGATTCTCTAATACAAAGGTCGGCAACTTTTTGTTGTAAAAGTGCCAAATATTTTACGTGGGGATTAGTGAGGGCCGCACTTGGATCACATGCTTTGCGGTGAGAATCTTGAGGGTCGCAGGTTGCCGACGCGTTGGAGTTATGGAGCACGGTTTTTTAACCGGGCTCCATAGCATGTTCCAAATAATTATGTCCGGAGTCTCGAAAAACTAATAACTACGGGTATGGGGTCAATAACCATAGGCTCAAAAAGGTTGAGAAACTATGCTCTAATATACTATAATGAAATATTTTCTTCCATCCTATGACTTGTGTCAAGAGCAATGTTCCCTCTAAGCTGCGCGCGTGCGCGGCCGCGCAACAGTTGGGAAGCCCCCGCGCACTCATTCCGGGTTGGCGCGCACTACAATACAGTTGCTCAATTAATATTTGATCGATCCGCGCAGCCTTTGAAATTTCTGCGCAGGTAACCCTTCGGCTTAGAGGGAACGTTGGTCAAGAGTGCTGTTTATTTTTACCTGTATGATATATCAATATTTTACTGATATTTTCTCATTACTTAGTACTTGATAAAAACCCTGCTATCTTTTTTCCTTCTACCATTCAACTAGCAGGAGCTTTGCACTTCTCTGACATTGCCAGTTTTTTGAGGCTGTCTCCAATTTACTCAGTACTTAAGAGGGGACGTTAGATAATTTTACTAAATACTTTTACTTTTGGTAAAAGAAATACATACTGCTATTAAGCTTATGCCGTTAGAATTGCCTTCTGCGATGATAATTCATTATGACTTGTAATTGATGTTTTTTTTAATGTATCATCAAGAAAAAAGTGTTTGTCAGATAAAACAATGACAAGGTAAAATCAGATTTAAGAACTTTTTACAAAGCATTGTGTCGTGTTTCAATACATATTAGTTTTTGATAGACGGGTAGAGTGATGCACTACCTATTATACAAACCATTTCCTAATCCCATCCTTCTAATCTGAAAATTTACCTGACTTGTTTTCTAATTCTAAACTAATATTTGTTTTAAAATAAATGTATGGTTAGATTCAAATAAAAGATTTTGTTAATCCGAAATACACAGCGTATATTGAAAAATACATTGACAATTTTTATTATGCTAATTTTGTGATTATTTATAATGTCAGTTTATAATAATAATTTAAGTAATAAAATTTTCTCACAATTTAACTGGAAGATACTATCTGAAATGCTGTAATATATAAGATTTGTGATTATTATTATTTTTAATTTATTCTTACACGGTATATGTAGTATCCATGGTGACTTGTTCATTCAATACCCATTTGAATCACTAATTTTAAAAATCTTACGATAGTTGTTTTTCTTGTTCTCTTATTTTTGATATAAGCTTTTTGGAGATATCTATTTTTAAATAAATACTTAGGTGGACATAGTACACTGTTACATTAAGAACTTCGGTTATTTGACACCTTTTTTCAGTTTCTATAAAAATAACTTCTAGATTATTTATCACAATTAAAATTCTTCCCTCAAATAAAAAAAAAGTCTGCAAATATATCAAGTAATTGCAATGTAATTATTTTGCTTTTGTGATGTAGGTTGTTTTTAATTCTGGTTGTTTTTTTTCAATTTTGTAAACTATTCTAAAAATGTTAACTTAAGAATATAAGTATACAGCCAAAATTTGTTTATTACAAAGTATGTATTGTATTATAGTTTTTGTTAAGAAGTGGTGTAAATTATGAAAAATAAATACTATTAAAAACATTGAAGATTTTCTACTTATGTCAGTTTTATTTCCTTAATCCTTAGATACCTTATCCAATATCAGGCATTAGTAATGAGCATTTTAACAGCTATTTAATGCTGGCCTAAAAAGTCTTAAAGCGGAAACATACTGCCGTCACTTGACGCCACGTAAGCGTGTTGGAAGAGATCATAGCTATATATTTGCCATCGCGTTGCGTTGGATGTAGGCAGTGCGTTCCTGTTCCATACAATACAATGGCAAATATGTAGCTATGATCTCATTCAACACGCTTACGTGGCGTCGGGTGTCTGCAGTATGTTTCCCACTTTAGAATGATAGTGCCATGTAAAGATATTCTTACAGAACCTTATTGCTTGCGGAAATTTCCTTCAACAATACATTAAGAGAATAGCCATTCTTTTTTGTCGGTTATTGCTATTCTTTTTATCTTCTGAGCTGCCAGGTAGAGTTAGACATGTTCAGCAAAAAACATTTTGCATTGCTTTTTTTTCGTGTTTTGAATTTTTATGTAGACAATATTTTATAAATACTTGGGCATTAGTACTAGCTGTAATGCCATGTATTGTCGTTTTCATTTTATAATAACCAATTTTGTTCATTGACACATCGAATCTATTAAAAAAAAATACATTTTTTTTTGAAAAGTATATTTGATATGGTAAATTTTCTGGCAACCCATCAAACCATAGACAGCAATAGTCAAATTGGAATGACAGCTTTCAAATCGTAATTTACAAATTGATAAGAATTTTATTGATAAGTAACAACCAATATCTATATACTAAACTTGTAATATTATATTAACTATTATGAAGATTTAACAGAAAAAAAACTATGATAATAGTTTGAGAGTTCTTTTTGATAAAATACTATGATAAACGTAAATTATTATTCCAAACAAAGTAAGTTTTCAAAACAATTTGTGTATAAAATTCAACATCCTAAGTGAATCTATCTTGATTCGCATATTGTGCAATTCTTTTGAGGTAACTATGTAGAGATATGTAAAAATGAAGGAGCTTATGAATACTAATTTATCGTTTAGACACGTCCTCAAATCAAAGTAATGATATTGTTTTGGTACAAGAAGTATATTTATGTCACCTATTTATAACGTTGAAATTAAAATGTATGCCTTGTTATACTGTGAAGAATTCTAAACTCTCGTTATTATTTTAAGATAATTATCTCACAATGTCTAATCTTACCTGCGCTGTGCTAACAATCAGTGACACATGCAGTAGAGGAGAAAACATTGACCGATCAGGACCAGCCTTGCAGAAGCTTCTACAGGAAAAATTTCCAGATTCCTGTATCAAAACCAAAGTAATACCGGATGATCTGGAAACTATTAAAAATAATCTGGTTCACTATTCAGATGTCGAACTGGCAACTCTCATCTTGACTACCGGAGGCACTGGTTTTTCGGATCGCGACGTCACTCCTGAAGCAACTCGGAGTGTTATACATCGGGAAGCCCCGGGCATTACGACAGCCATGTGTGTAAAGAGCATGGAATCCACGCCATTCGCTATACTCTCGAGATCGGTGTGCGGTATCCGAGGTAAAACATTAATAATTAATATGCCCGGAAGTGTAAAAGCTGCCACAGAATGCTTCAGTTATATCAATATGGTATTACCTCACGCGTTGGAACTTATAAATGATGAAATAGATCTTGTAAAATCAACACATGCCAATGTTCAAAACAAAGTTACCAACAGTGAAGTAAAAAGTAGTACGGAATCCTCTGGTGCTGCCCATAAATGCTGTCACAGTAAAGTAGATGTTTCTGCTGTCGCAACGAGACTCAGAGAGTCGCCTTTCCCGATGATTGAAGTTTCTCGAGCCGCAGAAATCATTTTTGAAAAACTGCAAGAATACAAACAAAAAACAGAAACCAGTTTATTAGAAAATGTTTTGGGCGCGGTGTTGGCCGCCGATGTTGAGTCACCGGAGAATTTTCCACCTTTTCCGGCTTCCATAAAAGACGGATACGCTTGTCTGTCAAGTGACGGCACTCTTTCGAGGGAAGTTATAGGTGCCATTACAGCTGGCGAAGATCCAAAAATGCTGCTAACATCCGGCAAGTGTGCACGGATTAATACTGGTGCCCCTATTCCACAGGGTGCCGATTGTGTTGTCCAGGTATATACTGCATAAATATATTACTGGCATTTATTCATTTTCGAATTGTTATTTCAAGTTTACCATCAATTTCTACTTTATATAGTTTACTAGAAGAAGCTTCAAGCAGGAAAAGCATTAAAAAATATAACTTTTATTATCATAATTGCGATGCTATTTTTATATATTTTTACATATACATAGATAAACATATACATAGATTGAAATTAAATTCCTGGTATTGTGATTTTAATAAAGACTATCAAATATCCATTGATTAAAAAAGACTGAACCACTCGGTATCCATTAAAAAATAAAATATCTCTGGCATTATTAAAGCAGTAAATGAAATTTAATATTTATGGAATCTGTTTTCAACTGTATTATACTCAATATTTTTCTATAAATTGTAACTCAACATCTGACCTTTAGCAATTTCACGCCAAAAACGAACTAATAAAAAACATTGAGTGATTAATAATTTTTCTGTTGATAAAAAGCATATTCCTAAAAATGGTAAAAATACACTTGTATATAACCGACAGTCTCTGAAAAAGTCAATATCTTTCTTTTTATCGGTCTTGTAGAAAGGTGTTGCAATCGTATCATTTTGATATAAAGTTGTTTGTTTCGGGTATCTGGGCAAATTTTAAATGTTTCTTTTTTTACTTTTAGTTTTTATTTTTAGGTGGAAGATACCAAAATTATGGAGACTTCAGCAGATGGTACACAAGAATTTCGTATATCTGTAGAATGCGCACCGAAACCGGGACAAGACATAAGACCGATCGGATCGGACATTAAAAAAATGGATCTGCTTCTGACTAAAGGTACTGTCATAGGACCCGCTGAAGTGGGATTGCTAGCCACCGTCGGCTTGAAAGAGTTGTCTGTTTACCAGAAGCCGTGTGTGAGCCTTCTATCGACGGGGAACGAACTGAAAAACGTATTTAGTTCACAAAATGATCCCCTCTTAAAACATGGGCACATCCGTGATAGTAACAAACCGATGTTTTATGGCTTATTGAGGTTTGTTATGGCCGTATGATGCCTTTGCTGCATTTTTTATAAATTTTAAGCCATCACTTATATTTATTATATCGAATTAGTAAAATTGTCTTGATGCACCATGGTTTTCAGATCTCTGTGTAGACAGAGGAACTATTACAATAGAAGATTATTTACAATTTCAATATTAACAGTTAATCTCTATTTCTAATGCTTCCAGTATTTTACAAATAAATCAGGACTTTTTAACTCAGGAAATTAGCATTTTCAACTAATAAAGAATTCATAGTGCAATTATTTATATCCAATTAAAGGCATATAAGACAATTAGTTAATGAATTTATAGGCTATAGAGTGGTGTTTCCCAACCTGGGGCGTACTCTCCACTGGGAGGCAATTTCAATTTTTTGAGGGACAATGCGCAAATTTGAGAAATTATAAAAAAAAATGAGAAATTTTTAGCAAATCTGTAAATTCACAAATTTTCAAATTCGGAAATTCTTGGAAGAGCTAAAAAATAATGAGTCACGCTGGTATTTTGGGCAAATACCTTTGGTAAATTTCTGGGTTTACGAATTTGTTTGGTTTACTTAACACATTCGCATCGGCGCCTTTTTGCGAAATTTTGCAAAAAATTAGGTACTTTCGAAAAAAGGGTATAACTTTAAAACTGTTTGAAATTTTAAAAAATAATTTGGATATCAGGTTTACAACACTGTGTTGCAATAATTTATATATTTTAGCTTGCTTTTATTAGCAATACTCAACTTTTGTATTTTTTAATATAGAAAATCGGATATTTGACATAGAATTAAATATTTCATCGAAAACGTAATTAATAACAAGCCAAATATACATTTGCTCCTGTTTATTTTATTTCAAAACAAAATAAGAAAACATAATAGTTTATTTTTAACCTACAATTGCTTATATTTTGGTGGTCTATTTTTTAAAGTTATATTTTAACTGTCTGCTGATTTTTCATCACCGAAATCACCGAATAAAAAAAATATTTGTGCATATATTTCAATATTTTATTTTTTAAATGATGCATCAAACATTTGCTAACCCAGCTCTGTAGAGAATCTAAAACATTTTTCGCATTGGATGTATATATTTCAACGCGTCAGTCAGACCGGCGAAAAGACTCGTATACGAGTCATCCGTAGCCAATGTGTTAACATGAACTTACGATTGTAGAAGTGGGACATGGAGATTTTTGAAGGGTCGGAATGGAGCGTAGCACAAATAAGGTTGGGAAACACTGCCATAGAGAGTACAAATTTTGAGGCAGTGACATCAATCAATGAGAAAAGCAATTAAATGATTTCTGATATATGAGGCTATTTTAGTTTTACATTACTTTGGAATGATGTTTTGTGTGTATATATTTTGTGTGCCTATCTGTGCTATCTTGTCTTGAGACTTCTGTCTGAAAATACTTTTTTACTATGATTCAAAATTTTAATTCGATATTTCACTAGCCCTATAAACATGAGATTATATTTGTGATTGAATTGTTGCATTTTTTAAATTTTAGTGAATTAGGTGTGAATTACAAAGATGCCGGCATCGCAATCGACGATCCAGACATTATGAAAACAGCATTTGAAAATGCATTCCGGATTGCCGACTTTGTGATTACGACAGGCAGCGTGTCTATGGGAGACAAAGACATCGTCAAGAAGATCCTAACCCAGGATTTCAATGCTACCCTTCACTTTGGTCGGCTAAACATGAAGCCTGGGAAACCCACCACTTTCGCCACATGCGTTTTCGAAGGAAAAACCAAATTCATCTTTGCACTTCCCGGCAATCCGGTGTCAGCATTGGTTACTAGTCAGCTTTTGGTTATTCCCGCATTGAAGTTTTGTATGGGAATGAAGAACACGTCATCGAATATGATGCAGGTCATTTTGCAAGAGTCGGTAGTGCTCGATTCCCGGCCAGAGTATGTGAGGGCGACTGTGAAATTCCCTGAAAATGGCGAGGGTCTTCCTCTCGCTACACCTACAGGACATCAGGTATATGTTCCCCTTATTTAGTACATTACTAACCTTATTTCTGTAAGAAATATTAAAATACCAATCGAAGACTAAATCGTAGAATTGAGTTTTAATGAGGAAGTTGAGTGGATAGATCTAGTACGCCAGTTGTGGCGAATGCCAGTGCTTGTTGCCAGCGGTCGATACTAGTAGTTGAGCATACACACACACTAGGCAGGAACATTGGTGATTCTCAGTCTCCTTGCAAGAGTTGAAAAGCGAGCACGCTTATGGTTTAAATTGTTTAGGATTGAAAATAATTTATCAAATGAGTTCAAATCCATCTCATCCTGAAGTTGTCTGATGCAATTTAAGTTCTCTATAAATTATTGAATACTGACCATGTTTTTGTCTGGAAGTAAGGATTCGATGAACTAAATATTGCCGATGAACTGTCTTTGGCGGCCTTCTCTTTGTCTAAGTAAAATTATTACTAACGCAAGTGCTGGTAACAGAGTATCCATTCTCATACATATGCAATTCTCTTACCAGTGAACTCGGCTAGTGGATGCCACCGTTAGCTCAAATTAGTTGCTTGTAGCCGCCACCGGTGGCTGTGTGAGCGATGGATGGCGTTTAATGCCTCAAATCTGAACATTGTCAAACAGTTATGTTTGGTGTATTCCTCTGTAACTCTCTCCTTCCGAGCTCCGCACAAAGCGATGTTCTCTCTTATTTCGAAAATGAATTAAGAAGTGTTGACATTTTAATGCAAGCTTAACAAAATAGAATAACATATTATTTGAATCGGGTGGTATAAAGCCTGCGCAAGAATGATTTCCGCACCTAGCGAAAGTTCTGTTTTGTATTTTAAAATGTTCTTTAAGAGCTTAAGAGTAGTAATATCATTACAAATGTGTCTAAGCATGTACCCACATCTTAAATACATATAAGTTTTTTTACCGTTGCTGAAATTTGGAACAGCTAATGATAAACTGATGATAACCCAGGTAGTAGATTTAACAAATCGTTATAATTTTCAATTAAAATTTGCTATTTTTATTTATTAATTGTTAATTATTGATAACTTTTAACATCCAGGGAATAATAAAATCCGTGTTTTCTTTAAAGATTTAATTCCAATTAATACATCCAATGTTCCAGATAAGCAGTCGCTTGATGAGTGCAGCTGGTGCTCCATTACTACTTCAGCTGCCGAGTAGGCTGGGTGGAACACGAGAGCTATCAAAGGGAAGTCATGTGACGGCCCTAATTGTCGGAAAGATCTAGCAAAACTGATATACACTCGGTGACGATATATCAATGATAACGAATGACCGCACTGACTATAATAGGAAGAAAAGGATATAACTATAAAAGAATTTCGTGCTTTTGTTTCATATAGGCAGCATACCCCTAAAAATTAAACAGGAGAAAAAAATGTTTCAAGGGCAGTACAGAAAAATTAAACAAGTGTTTTATTAGTTTATGTTTATTTTTTATCAATATATATATATATATATTATAATATCTGTACACTGTATTGAAATATTAATAAACTCTGCACATCATGAAGATTCAGCATGAAATGACCGAGAAGAGAGTGTGCAAGCTAGACAGGAAATGAAACATTTTAAGCGGGGGGGGGGGGCATTGCAGTGTTGCTTATTTTTAATTTTTTTAAAACTTAACTGTGGGTACTCAAATAACGAGGACACCCTGTATACATTTTAAATAAATCTTATTATCAAAAAATGTTTTTTATTTTAAAATATGACTTAATCTTTTGTCTGCGATTGATTCCTATACTGTCCTGTTAAGTAAAAACACATTAATAACCAGTTCAATAGTTTGTCAGAATCAGGCATCAAACATTCATTTTACTTTTAGTATAGTATTATTTATATTTGGATATTGATTATTGATTATTGGGGATAATTTATTTCAGTGAAATGTATATTCTATTACATGGCATATCCGAATACAATTTTACTTATTAACTTAATAAAGGTGTGTTATTAAGTAAAAAGTACAAAAATATTTCGTCCTTTCATTAATACATTTTCTGTGTCTTTTCTTACGTAAAATATTACAAATTCTTCACTTTATCATCTTTACACTTTACTTTATTTCATCATTGTCTATAATTAATGTGTTTTTACTTAGCAGGGTACTATAATAGTCCAATCTGTCGGGTGCTATAGCACCTGTGAGCATTGCACAGAGATTTGAGCCTTATATAACAGCTATTATAGCTGTTTTAGAGGTCAAATCACTTACTACTGAATAGGGATTCTGTGTTGAAACGTCCCGGGACTTGTCGGGTTTTTTGCTGACTTGAGTCCCGGGAGTTTTTTTGAAAAACAATTCTTGTGGTTAAGAAACCCTCAAAAGGACTGACGTGTATTGAATGAAAGCAGATATAAGAGGGGAGCCCCAAGAAAAAACGGACACGCCATGGTCGGGATGTGACACTTACCCGGAGTTTTAACAAAATTAATTATGCATATATAAAAAGGATCTGATAGAAAAACAGATGCTTGGGATTTATAATTTTGTAGAAGTTTCAAATACCATGTGTTTATATATTCTAATATAACTGTAGCAAAAGCAAATTATAAAATATTAAAATTAAATGTTCATACCTGATGTTGTTCTATGTACAAATGTTTTTTTACTATTTCGCAAAGGTACCAATGTCTCAGTAGGACAAAAAAAGGTCTAAAAGCTGTATATATTTTCATTACATGTACCGTTATCATCCCTTCTTAGTAAAAATTAACCACAAGCATTGGACATATCTATTACATAAGAAAAATAATAATTATTAAACATTGTATTAAAAAAACACGATTTTTACCGAGTACCGATACCGAGTGTATGTAATACATACATACATACATGCAAATATTTAATTTTAATAAAATTATAATTTTATTGAAGGGAAATAAAAGTATCGAGTCCCGGGACTTTGAAAACCCCGAGACTTCAGAATCCCCACTACTGAATATTATATATTATGCCTTCCATTGGATTTACAAGAAAAAACAATCATACAGGCTAAAATATCGTTTTCGTGGAACCCTACCAAATATGTCAACAAAATGGCAGCTGTCGTAGTTATTATATATTTTTCTAATTCAAAATAAAATATTAAATCTATTAAGTGAAGTTTTTACTAACAATAATTTTAATTCTTGATTAGGTTTCATTAATTGTATATTTAGACAATCTATAAATTATAATATGTATGTATAAGGCATACACCAAGATAATATAAGATGAGTTTATAATTATTTTGATTTGAATGTGAAAAAAATAAATAATTTCTACAATGATTGATCATTGCAGATTTTTACAGAAACAATAATTTCATCACAACAACACGTGATCGCTCCAAGTTCCTTTGAAATTAGGGATAGCATTTTTGAGTGATGGGTGCAATGAAAGGAATTTTATCTTTAAAAAGAATTCTTAGAATGTTGAGGAAATTGCTTATTATATCAGTTTATGCTGTTTACAGTTATGGCTCGTGGATAAAATATTTGGGGGTGCTGTGGTAGATTAAAAAACCTGCCATTCTTCCTTCAGTCGTCATTCAATCGCTTTCAGGAAAAAATCTTGATTTTAAACGAGATCAAATATATAGCACAAAGGATTCTTGACGAGGTCAATGCATGCTTTTAACAAACATGTTTGGACCCTGTCAGAACCAAGCGAACGAGTGTTTTTTAGTAAAAAAAGTTTCATCTGCTTGGTCGATTTTCACGGCATCAATCTATTGACACCATTGTCTTACTCTTTAAAACTAATTCAATATTAAGGAGTGTTATATCATTTGAGTATAAAGATCTGCAAACACTTCTGCTACCGTATGACCTTTCTGATTCCTTGACTCCACCGTAAAATCCACCATCGTTTCTGATAAATTTTTTATAATTCCAAAATAAATATATTTTCAGGTATGCAATCTTCAATCATTCTTAAATATGTTTGGTAAGTTAACTGCATATTAAGACTCTGCTTAGATTGATATTTGCTAAAAATTTCATAGTCTCGAGTACTCGTAGAATTATTGAATAATCCAAGTGGTGCTATTCCCGTGTACATACACCCATTTAGAATTGCCTGAAATAACATTCACGTCAAACAAAATCACTTTTTGAGTATTTCAGACTGTCCAAAATAAGCATATACTTGCGAGAACAGCACCACACGACTCACTCTGCGACTAGATGATTCACCTTCAGCTTTATTTTAAATAAGATTTATGTGCTTTATGATATTGGATAAAAAAACGGAAGTGTCGATCCTTTTGGGTTTTTGATATTTTCCATTTATCTGATTTCTCTTGAAAGTCTGGAAAGAAAGGAAGACTTCTTCGGGTGTTAACATTTCTTGTGTCTGTCGGAATTACATATGATGATAGAGGACTGTTTTTCCATTCTCTGAAGAAATCTTTGTGATTATCGTCTCTCTTGTGTTTCAATGTTTCCTTAAAAATATAAATTATAATATATCGTTGTATAAACACAATATGAATACTCAAATAATAAATAAACTCATTATTGGCTCAAAACAAGTGCACATATTCTAAGAATCAGTGGTGGATTATCTTATAAGCAAATGAGGCGCGCGCTTGGGGCTTCCGAATCTTAAGGGCTTCAAAAATAGTTTATATTAGGGAGACCGAAAAGAAATCCATTCTATTAACATGCTTTGTTTGAGATCAGTCTGGACCTGGACACGGTGGAGTCAACTTTTTTGTAAGAGGTCCATTCTATGTACTATTTTTTTTTTTTTTTTTTTTAACCATGTCCGCTCCCAATGTGGAGCATATGGACTCCTAATGGAGTTTATCTCAACAGAAGTGTTTCTACGAGAACTGCTTGTTACTCAGTTGCTCAACCTCTCTTTTTCCAAAGAGAGTAGGGATAGAAGGATAGGGGCTAGGACTATTTATTACTCGACTTTATTTTTGGATCATATTTTTTTTTATATTGTTAAGGGCAAAATGAGCAAGCCAGAAGCAACCGAACAACACACAAGGCATTTCATGCTACTTACGATCACAAAATAATATATACCCATATTTGGACCAAAATTTGACAAGCTACGAAAGGTCGATATTGTACGAGAATGAGACCCAGAAAAAACAATGGCTTTCATCGAACAAAGTACCTGTACCCACCCTTAAGCCTGGTCTTACCGTCAGCAAGGTCATTTTTGTGTCTGGTGGGATGTTCGAGAAATTATCCATTATGAATTGTTAAAGCTCTATTGTCAGCAAATTGAAAGATTGAACAAGAAATTGAAAACGAAACGTCCAATTTTGGTCAATCAAAAAGGGGTAATTCTGTTGTACGACAGCGCATGCCTTCATATAGCAAAGATGACCCGTGAACAAAATTACTAATTTAAATTTTAAGTTTTTAAGCATCCCCCATGCTAGTGAGACCTTGCCCCTTCTGATTTGTATCTTATCGGTCGATGGAACAGTCACTAAGGGATAAAAAATTAAAATATAGAGGAGGCTTAAAATTACTTGAACATATATTTCAACTAAAAGTTTTTACAAAAGGGGAATTGAAAGGTTGCCTGAATGATGGCAAACAGTGCTAAGTAACGATGCAGATTATATATTATAAAAAATTAAATAATTTGTTAAAAATAAATTAGTAACTGTTCATAATGTTAAAAAAATGGATTTCTTTGCGGTCCTCCTAATATAACCCATATACTTTTCATTCAGATTTTTATAGATTTTTACTATTTTACTTAGAATTTTTTGACTTTTAATGTTATCTGAAAAACAAGGCCTACAAATTTTATTGCGCCTGGGCCTTTCATGTGCTTAATCTGCCATTGCTAAGAATAACATATTTCAGCATCTTTATAATATCGCAAGCAATATCAGTCTAATATACGATAGCAAAAGTACAGTAGGTAATGATAATATTGATAGTTCAAAATTTGAAGCAGATAGTGACATCTATTGCATTGTATTGAGAACTATGTTGGTTTAGAAAAGAATAAGATTGTTCTAGGTTGGTTTATTCGAAATATGTAGCATTCATTTGAAACAAGTAAGTCATTCCTACAATTTTGAAGACAATGTGTCTGCACATACACAAATGCAGCAGACTATTGATGTCTCAATGACAGCCACTAGTGCCCACCTTCACAAAACAGGAGAACAAGAAATTAAGCTTGTATAGAATTTACCTTGAAGCTGTAGGTTGTAATGTTGCAGAGTAAGCATTTGTAAAATTGGCAGTCTTTCTCGTACGGAGTATAAATGCAATGGGACGAGAGCATTTTCTTTTCTCTTGGACTGATGCCGGTAAAGTTATATGCCATGGTAAAACTTTCCACATGCTTGTCTCCGTTAAAATGTTTTCTGACTTTCGTGATTGAGAACATTCCGGTAGTTCCGCATATCAAACACGCGCATGAACCATCAGCGAGACAGCATCCACCGTTGTAGGTAATATACCTGCTATACAAAACAAAAAACATTGAATTTTAGAATCTGCTACTTCTCTGATTTTTCTAACCATGCAAAGAACTATCAGTCGACTAGAACAATCGCTACTCTCTCGGTCAAGTCTGTCATAAAGTGGTAAAGAAATGAATCATATGAAGAAGTACCTGTGGAAGTCAGCCAATCTTCTTATTTTAGCCAATTGCAGATTTTCAGTGAATATATTACATTTTGATTCTTTATTTGTCTTCATTGCAGCGTCCGAATCATTCTTCTTATGTGCCAAATTGTGTGTATTTGTGTGCATATCATTAAAAAGTTTCACATTCCCGTCACAGTTCTCACCGTGAACTTTTTTTGGAAGACTTGAAAAATAATCGAACTCTTCCGAGTCGACTTTTGACGAAAGGCAAGTTTTCAATAATTTCAGCTTTTGATCTTCTTCAAGTTTTGTTTCAGCTTTTGTTGTTTTTTTTGAAATGGTTTCAGCAATATGTTCAGGGTGTGAATTTTTCAACGGTGAATGTCTGTTTGCTGTATCGTGTTCAATCGTATCTGTCGATTTTTCATCGGATGATTTTTTATTCAAGGAATTATCAGAAATGTCAGTTATTTTAACTAATTTTTGAATAGAATTACTTTGATATGCTTTTTTCTCATCCATTTTATTTGAGCACCTCAACTTGCGCCTTTTAGGAATCACTTTGAATTCTGATGTTAAATCTTCCTCGCCAATTGCTTCTTTTTCCAATATATTAAGTATCGATTTTGATTCATTTGGCATATTTTTAATTTTTACTTGCATATCATTATCAACATGATTTTTTGGATTCCTTACTTCTTGATTTAGATTTGCGGGTATCAATGTTGAATCTCTATTTTCGGATATTTCCTCTTCTGAATCTTCACCCATTTCTGATTCGTATATGGCTTCTTCCTGCCACTGCGACGGTATGGGTATGTTTAAAATCACCTTAAAGATTGATGTTGAATCTTCGTTTTCAATTACTTCTTCTTCCAATAGTTTATAACTTATTTCTGTTTTGTCTTTCGAATTATTTTGATTTCCACTTTTACTTGCATATCATTATCACATTTCTTTATTTTAATTTCATATAACTTTGCAGGCATTGAATCTTTATTTTCAAACACCTGTTCTTTCAAACCTCCATTAATCACTTCTGAATTAATATTACTGTGATAAGTTTTTTTACTACTTTCTTGGCTTGACTTCTCTGTAATTGGTTTTGAACCATTGATTTGAACAGTTTCTTCATCCAAATCTTCGGATAACATTTCTAATTTACCCTGTTTGTTTTTAAATTTGTACAATATTATTCCAAAATCCAACATTTTCAACAGGTTGTCCATTTGTTTTTTTAAATTTCGTAGAGATTTTTCAATTTGTTTTCTTTCTCTAATGGAAATGTTAAAACTGTGAGAATCTGCTATTAATTTTAACTTCATTATCTCAGTCAGTTGAGTGATTTTATCAATTTCTTTGTGGAACTCTTCCACCGTATACCTGTCCGTCATTTTTATGTTATAATAATTTGTATTTCAGTTCAAAGATGACGAAAACTAACGCTCAATTTGAATAGCTTTCGTTTAGTTGATATTTATTACATATATTAAAAAAAATCCCCTCCGCCAAAAATTAACGATTCACACTGATAAAAAAAAATATATTTGCACTGAAACTGGAACGAAGTCACAATGTTAGTTAATTCTTTTTTGTGTAATACAATAAAGAACTGGTAAAAAATACACCACGTTTGTCTTTGACTTTAAACTATGCAATCAAATTGTTTGCTTAGAAATATGAAAAACACACTGAGGAATGGCAGGCTAGGATTCCACTACTGTGTTCTTTGGAATCTGCTCACTCTTATATCTTTTATATACATTTATAGTACAAATCCATCTTATCAGCTCTTAATTATTTTTCCAGTGGTTCCTTATCAATGTAATTTTATAATGATGAAAATACAGAATAATTAGATGTTGAATGTCGACAGTTGGAATAATAATTTAAATTTTATATTGAAAAATAATAATTTTTCTATCTTGAACGGAGAGTTTTTTTCTGTTTGTATGAATACTGATTAAAAACCGTCTTCCCTAGAGTGATGCAAAAAATGTTGCTTTGATGAGAGATACACTCAGTGAGGACAGTTTTGTTTTTAGCAACAGCACCCTCCTCCTATTCAGTATGTTGGTTTACAATATTGTAGTACTTGTAGTGAACATAAGACTAGTCAACAATTTCATACAGCCATTTAATTAATGCTAACTTCTCTTAATGCTAGACCAGTGGTGTAGAAAAGGGTCCTGCCTAATATTTCTTTTAATTTTGTTTTTAAATCACTCCTAATTTTTTTTATCTATGAACTAGGAGACTTACTTAGGTGGTTTAATTTTTTTTTATGTATAAATATTGCACACGTCCATGCCTTCAAACAGTAATTTATTGATCAATAGAAAAATAACCGCTTTAAGGATTTAAGCGCGAAAGCACTGTAACCGAAACCAACTCCGTTGACCACCCAACAGCCTGATAAAATATATAATATGGTTAATATTTCAACATCATAACTATCTTCAGTATACATAGCTTTAAATTATATAACATAATTCATACGCAACTTAATACTTAAATTTGAATCGTTCAAATTATGTACATTCACACAGATTTTGTCACTAACGACCCAGGTTTTGCTTTTCGGCATCTTCAGGCGTTAAAGTGCACGGATGAACTTGAACTGAATATGCCGAAAGGCGAAACCCGGGTCGTTAGTGACAAAATCTGTGTGAATGTAGATAACTTGAACGATTCAAATTTAATATTGAAATTCCACCAAGCGCCTTCAGTCGAAATCTTAAATTAACTTAATACTTGATTTTATTGATTTATTCAATAGCATAGTTAAAAATATTTGGTGATTACAATAATAAAATATTTCAATTTAAGAACCTCTGATATTATCAACCATTATAAAAGAATTGTGGGGAATGCCCTGTTTCTTTTTTTGCTAATATTATTGACAGGTAATAAATATTATTTTATCATAATTAGATATCATGTTATGTTATCACCTGATATGATATCAAATAGCAGGTTATGTATAAAAGGTTAGTTACGTTTAGAAATGTATTTATTTTGTTCAGCGGCCGAATTGCTGTTCATTTTTATTCAGTCATCTCAAGTTTTTTTTGTTCACATTTTGGGGTGAAAAATGCAGGTCGGGCTAAACCTACCTAGCCCAGTACGTAGAACCGACACCGGCTGTAGGAAGCTCAAACAAAATGATTAGTTTTTTTGTTTCCTATTTGTCGAATCGACGCCAATATGTTGAATACGCTGGGTGCGTATCAAATGTCTTCCCAACATATTCCGGCGTACCTCAATCTTGGGCCAATTTTTTTTCCTTCTTATTTTCATTAATGATATTGTAGAAAGTATAAGTGGAATAAATTATCTGCTCTTTGCTGATGATTTAAAACTGTTTTTACGTATCAGTAAAGAGTCTGACTGTACTATTCTGCAGCAGAATATGAATGCGATTTTGAATTGTTCTATAAAAAACAAGCTCGACTTCAACATTTCGAAGTGTTTTTGTATTTCCTTCTCTCGCTCAAAATTTCCCATCATATATAACTATGCAATATCTAATGATGCTTTAAATCGTTTGTCTGAAGTTGTTGATTTTGGTATAAGGTTCGACTCTTCTTTCACCTTTCAAAAAATTTAAATTCTTCCCCTTTGATAATTCCTTAAAGGAATACTACCCTACCAAATTTCTTTTAGGAATGTTATCGTTTCACTCTCTTGAAGCTCGAAGATCTTTTTCAAGCTTAAAGCATTTTTCTCTTCTTCTTCGGGCCGAGTTAATAATCCTGAAATTCGTATGACTATTAATTTACATGCTCCCAATTTATTCTTACGTGGACTAAACTATGACCAAAGGCTTTTATTTCTAAAAATTTGTTCCTCGCTTAGGACGTATGACTCGCCAGTTCCAAGGGCCGTTCGAATGATCAACTCATTGCCTAGAGAACTGGACATTTTTGGTGATAGTGTTTGTGAACTGTTTGTTAAGTTTTTCTTTTTTATTTATTGATTTTGTTGTATTATGTAGTTTTATTTTTTGTCTCATTAACATTCTGTCAAGTACATGGCGAATTGGAATCAGCTGTAATGTCATGTACTGTAAATTTGATTTTTCAAACAATAAACAATGATTTCCAAAAAATATTTTTCATTGAAATTGTTCTAATGTTGGAAACACGTAACATAAAAAAAGGGCCACCAAACTGCCAGAAGATAGTAGAAGAGCTACATCGTTTTTCTACTATTTGAAAATTGGTGAGAAAATATTCCAACATGTTTACTGCAACATTTTGTATCGGGGAGTGGACAACCCGTAACTGGATTAAAAAAAAGTATAACAATTATGGATAATTTTTCTATTTAAGTTAAAACAGGTGCATCGAATTGATCAAAATACTTGGAATTGTTTCCTCCTAAAAGAAGAAACAAAATTAAAATTATGTCAACAGATTATTTTAAATATGCATAATACTTATTTTACTCCAAAGTGTCATTTTCATTGATTTCCCAATACTTATTTATTTATACAGTTTTTTGGCTCTCCTGTAAAATTGAGCAAATGTCGGTTAAGTGTTGTCAACTTATGGCCATCGATATGATGATAGAGGACTGTTTTTCCATTCTCTGAAGAAATCTTTGTGATTATCTTCCCTCTTGTGTTTCAATGTTTCCTTAAACATGTAAATTATAATACATAATAATTTAAGATTTCAACTGAAAGTGCTTGGTGGAATTTCAATATTAAATTTCAATCGCTTAAATATAATATGAATACTTAAATAATAAATAAACTTTACAACAGCACATATTTTAAGAATTAGTAGTGGATTATGCTTTAAGCAAATGAGACGCGTGCTTGGGGCCTCAAAACCAGCTTATATGATATAATCCATATACTTTTCGTTCAGATTTTTATATATTTTTACTAATTTTACTTGTAATTTTCTGACATTTTTATGTTATCTGAAAAACAGGGCCTACAAATTTAATTGCACCTGGGGACTTCCATGTACTTAATCTGCCTCTGTTAAGAATAACATATTTCAACTTTTTTATAATATCGCAAGCAATATCAGTCTGTAATACACGATAACAAAAGTACAGTAGGTAATGATAATAATGAAAGTTTAAATTTTGAAGCAGATAGTGACATCTATTGCATTTTATTGAGAACTATGTTGGTTTATTAAAGGATAAGGTTGGTCTAGGTTGGTTTTTTCGTAATATGTAGCATTCATTTAAAACAAGTAAGTCATTCCTACAATTTTTAAGACAATGTGTCTGCACATACACCAAAGCAGCGGACTATTGATGTCTCAATGACAGCCACTAGTGCCCAACGTCACAAGACAGGAGAACAAGAAATTAAGCTTGTATAGAATTTACCTTGAAGCTGTAGGTTGTAATGTTGCAGAGTAAGCATTTGTAAAATTGGCAGTCTTTCTCGTACGGAGTATAAATGCAATTGGACGAGAGCATTTTCTTTTCTCTTGGACTGATGCCGGTAAAGTTATATGCCATGGTAAAACTTTCCACATGCTTGTCTCCGTTAAAATGTTTTCTGACTTTCGTGATTGAGAACATTCCGATAGTTCCGCATATCAAACACGCGCATGAACCATCAGCGAGACAGCATCCACCGTTGTAGGTAATATACCTGCTATACAAAACAAAAAACATTGAATTTTAGAATCTGCTACTTCTCTGATTTTTCTAACCTAATATAAAGAACTATCAGTTGACTAAAACCATCATGTTCGGAGCAAAAATGGATACAAAAAATTGGACATAGCTCAGAAAAAAAAACAAATTCTTTACTTAAAACAAGATTATATTGCTGCAACTTTCATAATTTGTTGTGTTACTCAGTTCAAGGCCAAGACTGGCAGAGAATAACTACTTTCTTCGTCAAGTCTGTCATAAAGTGGTAAAGAAATGAATCATATGAAGAAGTACCTGTGGAATTCAGCCAATCTTCTTATTTTAGCCAATTGCAGATTTTCAGTGAATATATTACATTTTGATTCTTTATTTGTCTTCATTGCAGCGTCCGAATCATTCTTCTTATGTGCCAAATTGTGTGTATTTGTGTGCATATCATTAAAAAGTTTCACATTCCCGTCACAGTTCTCACCGTGAACTTTTTTTGGAAGACTTGAAAAATAATCGAACTCTTCCGAGTCGACTTTTGACGAAAGGCAAGTTTTCAATAATTTCAGCTTTTGATCTTCTTCAAGTTTTGTTTCAGCTTTTGTTGTTTTTTTTGAAATGGTTTCAGCAATATGTTCAGGGTGTGAATTTTTCAACGGTGAATGTCTGTTTGCTGTATCGTGTTCAATCGTATCTGTCGATTTTTCATCGGATGATTTTTTATTCAAGGAATTTTTAGAAATGTCAGTTATTTTAACTAATTTTTGAATAGAATTACTTTGATATGCTTTTTTCTCATCCATTTTATTTGAGCACCTCAACTTGCGCCTTTTAGGAATCACTTTGAATTCTGATGTTAAATCTTCCTCGCCAATTGCTTCTTTTTCCAATATATTAAGTATCGATTCTGATTCATTTGGCATATTTTTAATTTTTACTTGCATATCATTATCAACATGATTTTTTGGATTCCTTACTTCTTGATTTAGATTTGCGGGTATCAATGTTGAATCTCTATTTTCGGATATTTCCTCTTCTGAATCTTCACCCATTTCTGATTCGTATATGGCTTCTTCCTGCCACTGCGACGGTATGGGTATGTTTAAAATCACCTTAAAGATTGATGTTGAATCTTCGTTTTCAATTACTTCTTCTTCCAATAGTTTATAACTTATTTCTGTTTTGTCTTTCGAATTATTTTTGATTTCCACTTTTACTTGCATATCATTATCACATTTCTTTATTTTAATTTCATATAACTTTGCAGGCATTGAATCTTTATTTTCAAACACCTGTTCTTTCAAACCTCCATTAATCACTTCTGAATTAATATTACTGTGATAAGTTTTTTTATTACTTTTTTGGCTTGACTTCTCTGTAATTGGTTTTGAACCATTGATTTGAACAGTTTCTTCATCCAAATCTTCGGATAACATTTCTAATTTACCCTGTTTGTTTTTAAATTTGTACAATATTATTCCAAAATCCAACATTTTCAACAGGTTGTCCATTTGTTTTTTTAAATTTCGTAGAGATTTTTCAATTTGTTTTCTTTCTCTAATGGAAATGTTAAAACTGTGAGAATCTGCTATTAATTTTAACTTCATTATCTCAGTCAGTTGAGTGATTTTATCAATTTCTTTGTGGAACTCTTCCACCGTATACCTGTCCGTCATTTTTATGTTATAATAATTTTTATTTCAGTTGAAAGGTGACTGTAGAAATCGAAAAATAACGTTTTATTTGAATAGCTTTCGTTTAGTTGATATACATAACATATATCAAAAAAAATCCCCTCTACCAAGAATTAACGATTCACACTGATAAAACAATTTATATTTGCACTGAAACTGGAACGAAGTCACAATGTTAGTCAATTCTTTTTTGTGTAATACAATAAAGAATTGGTAAAAAATACACCACGTTTGACTTTGACTTTAAACTATGCAATCAAATTGTTTGCTTAGAAATATGCAAAACACACTGAGGAATGGCATGTTACGATTCCACTACTGTGTTCTTTGGAATCTGCTCAGTATTTGAAAACTTTTATATATATTTATAATATAAATCGATCTTATCAGCTCTTGATTATTTTTCCAGTGGTTCCTTATCAATGTAAATCTATAATGATGAAAATTCAGAATAGTTAGATGTTGAATGCCGACAGTTGGAAAAATTTAAATTTGATATTGAAAAAGAAACTACTCAAAATATCCGCCGAATGAATTTGAATATAAAAGTTGAATGTAATTATTATTTCAACTTGGTGTGTTTGTCCAACAATTATTGCTGAATTATATATTTTAAACATCCATATAACTAAAAATAATAAAACATTTTTAGTACTTTTTCCACATAAAATTTATTAGATCAGGACCGGTTTCGCTCATCGCGAGCATTATCAACTATCATCAGTTGATAATGCTCGCGATGAGCGAAACCGGTCCTGATCTAATAAATTTTATGTGGAAAAAGTACTAAAAATGTTTTATTATTTTTATTATAATGCCATTCCACCAAGTATTGACAGTGAACACCTTAAAAGTGATCCATATAACTTATTTACAATGGTATAAAAGCTCAATTATTAGATTACAATTCATGGTTTTACTTATTTTCTATCTTGAATGTTTTTTTACGTATGAATATAAGATTAGTTAACAATTTTATACAGCCAGTGAATTAATGCTAACTTCTCTTAATAATAGACATTACCTTATTAAGTTCATACATATGTTAAGTATGACTCAACTAATGTAATGTCTGTATTGATTGAACTACACTATATGACTATTATCTTGGAAAGACAAAGTTTTGCGTTTAGTGGTCAGCACCGGATATTTCAAAATAATATGCAGTTTAATCTTCAGATGACTGAATGATGAAATAATGACGAATGAATAAATTTATGATATAAAATGCTGCTCTTTATTAAAATACATGATACTGAATGTTGGTCATAGAAAAAATGAGCCTAGTTTATACCACTTCCAAGACAACGATTCCTCGAACATTGAGATAGCAACTACACTTTTTGGTGAGTGCTGAAAGTATTCAAATGCAGCTCATAATCCCTATTTATGTTATGAGGGTTCCTGCAAAAGTCTACGACTTTTACCATCTTTTTAAGGTCTTAAATATCCATTTTTGCTCTAGACAAACATTTTCCACTGATCGTGTTATCAACAAAAATACTTATCATCATTGTTAACACACTCAATGCGGACTTTGATGAACTATGCAGTATAGCATGCTGATTTTACAATATTATTCTTATTCGCGATTGTTTGGAATGCGTACCTATCTAGGGTCTAGACATTTTATGTTCTGTACTTAAACGGCCGCATAAAGAACCATTTACACTGGATATGTTTCGAAGATTTTTGTAAATTAATTAATTCCATGTTCACTTCTTCTTCTTCTTTTTGGCCATGTTCGCTCCCTATGTGGAGCATATGGCCGCCACGCGGCACCTCCATGTTTCCCTGTCTCCCGCCAATAGCTTTGCTTCCTCCCATGACATGCCAGCATCCCTCAGTTCCGCCGAGTACATCCTATGGATAGTACCCGACGGACGTCCGGGACGCCGGAATCCCAC
Source organism: Himalopsyche tibetana (assembly GCA_030503985.1). NCBI lineage: Eukaryota > Metazoa > Arthropoda > Insecta > Trichoptera > Rhyacophilidae > Himalopsyche > Himalopsyche tibetana. Next base: position 10,362,119 of record JAPJYX010000011.1, on the reverse strand, counting down.
CGGTCGAAAGAAGAGGCAGGCAGGATTGAAGCTTTCCGGAGGCATCCGCAGCACGTGACCCAGCCAGTTCCAACGTCTCTCCACAACCACTGATGTGACAGGACGCTGTCTTGTACACTCCCTTATCTCTGAATTCCTCACAAAATCAAACCACCTCACCCCCATTATCCGACGCAAGCATCTGTTCTCGAAGCTCAGTATACGGTTTTTCTGAGTCTTCGTCAGGTGCCATGATTCGCAACCGTAAATCATTACCGGCAGAATGCAAGCGTTGAACAAGTGGCATTTGGTTTTAATCGAGTACAGCTGTGTGTCCCAGACAGTCCGCATTGAGTTGAATGTGGCTCCAGCCATTCCTAAACGAATGGCAAGCTAGTTTTTTGTACTACCGTCTTCGGGGATATGTACGCCGAGGTATCTGAAGCTGTCAACCCTCTCGATGATCTGTCCCGCGCTGGTAAGGGTCCTATCAGAGTCATGACAGGTTTGGTTACACATCACATTGGTCTTGCTAGTATTAATTTTTAGACCAATGCGACCTGAGCTAGTTCCTAACCCATCAATAGTCTCCTGGATGCTCTCAATGGATTTATCGAATATGACAGCATCATCGGCATATTCAAGGTCACACAGCTTCAGACCGGGACCAACAGCTACACCTCGATCAGGCGGAATTGACCTGCGAAGTATGAAGTCAAAGATAATAATAAACAGGAACGGTGCAAGAACGCACCCCTGTCTCACTCCGGTTGTGACCCCGAACCATTCGGTAATTGAGTCACCGATTCTCACACAACATGCACTATTCTCATGTAGGGATTTGATAATGGCCACAATCTTTGGCGGAATCCCGTAAGAATCCAGTATCCTCCACAAAGAGGGTCTGTGCGGACTATCAAATGCCTTCTCATAGTCGACGAAACAACAAGCAAGAGCACTGTTAAATTCATTGCTCTGCTGGAGGAGACATCGAAGATTGTGTATTTGGTCCGCACACGACCTTCCAGGGAGGAAGCTCGCTTGATTTTGCCTAAGTATTTTCATAATGTTCACTTAGTGATTTATATTTATATAATATTTTATACAATATTTAAAAAAAGGCATACAATTACTTTCGATTAGGTGAATAAAATTACATCTGTTGTAAACACATGTGTATATTGAATATAAGATAACAGTAAAAATTAGTTTAAAAAAACTTACAATAAACAATATTATTTTACTAAGCAATATTATACATGTGTTGGTGATACAAACGAAAGAATGGGTCCAGACACAAACTCAGCTCATTTGAACATTCCGGACGAAAAAAAAGAGGCATTCCTCTTCTTTTTTTCATTCCAACAATATTTGCATCGTTTTTTTTTTGTTTTTCCAAGTGGGTCTTTTTTAGCAGAAAATAGGTAGATGAATTCTTTCAATTTTTTGTTTTGTAGGGGGGCCTACTAATTTTTCATTAAATATTAATTCAAAGGCTTAAAAAAACAAATCAACTCATTAATAATAGGTCGGATAAAACCCTAGATTTATTTTAAACATTCCTATGTTATTATCTGGTCATTAATATTTTCAAAAAATCCCCATAACTATAACAAACCCACTTAATTCATTGAAAATTGTATACATTCAATTTACATTTTAACAGCCTTTTAACTTAGTGATCTACTTATATTTTTGTTTATAAACGATACAAACTGTTTACTACGCGTCAGTTCAAGTACATCCGTGCACTTGGAATGCCTGAAGATGCCGAAAGGCGAAAGGGTCGTTAGCGACAAAACTCATGGAAAAGTACAAAATTCAAACAATTCAAATTTGATATTGAAATTCCATCAAGCACCCTCAGTCGAAATACTTAATTCTGGAATGTATTTTCGATTTGGCATAAAAATTTCATTGAAATACATTAAAGAATTCAAAAGTTACGGAAATTTTAATTGAACAATCAAAATTTGCTATTTTGTAAATATTGCCGGTATTTGGTGTAAAATATTGCGAAATTCATGCGGTTAGTAGTGTTAAAATTAATGCCCAGGTGTATGTGATTGATCATTTACTTTACAGACCTGTAAAGTGTGTACTTGAGTCTCCTAAAGATCAGGCTAGATCTCAAATATATCAATAGCACCCAGTATATAGTAGGCTAATTTTTTTTCTACCAAAGTCTCGTAATCTTTCCGACACTCGCATACAAAATTTGATGATTGCAATAATAAAATATTTCAATTTATGAACCTCTGATATTATCAACTATTATAAAAGAATTGTGGGGAATGCCCTTTGTTTTTTTTTTGTTCGCTAATATTTATTGACTGATAATAAATATTATTTTATCATAATTAGATATCATGTTATATTATCACCTGATATGATATCAAATAGGCGGTAAGGCACTTTTTCTTTTTACGTTAATGTTTATTTATACTTACTCCACATTATTCAAATATGAATTTCTTAAAACCTGTTTGAATAACATCTCTATTCTCCCCAAATAATCGTGTTCTGCTGAAAGTACCTACAAATATTGGAATATAGAAAACAAAATATGTAAGTTATAATTTGTAACTAAGAAAGCATAGTTTTTTTTTCATTTTGTAAAATAACCAGGACTGCAGATTTCTTTGAATGTTAACAAAATCATTGGGTTGGTTTGTTGTGAAGTAATGATAAATCCATGATTAAGCCACTGCACTCCGGTTTTTTAAAAAAAATCCACCAGCTCCGAACATTTTTAGTGAATTTGCACCAGGGTTGTATATTCAGGGTGTGCGCCGCACACCCGGAACATACGCCCGCAAAATCTAGAACATAAAGTAATATATTTAAAGTATATTTGTTGCGCGGTAGTATACCGTATTTGAAAAGGCGAGCATTGTCCCAAGCGCACGACCTGCCTTCCCATACGACTGCATACAAACGCGCAGTCTAGGTACGCGTAGCATGGGGCGAATATTTTTGTACGCAACTTTAAGGTCCAAAGTCGTTCTCTTTCTTGACAGCTCACATGTCATGTATGAGGTTTCTCGGGCGTTCTTTCGAAAATTTCACATCTTTATCTTTATCATTAGATTATTCTAACAGGTCATTTTTCATTGATATTTTAGCGTGATATAATTTATTACTATTTATTTTATTTTACCCTTATTACAAATAGTTTTTAAAACATTTTGATATATATATATTCAATCCATGTCTACTCCCAGTGTGGAGTTTTTTTACACGTTTTCGCTTTTACACGGTTTAAAAAAGTTAACTTGAAAATTTTAATTCTTCATATTCGTAAGTAAAAAAACCAGTACATAATGTTTAATTACGTGTTTTATATCTTGAATAATATTTGTAGCCTTATTATGTCGAAAGAAGTCAAAAGAAAAGTTATTTCGTTAGCAAAAAAATAAAAACATTGGATCTTTTACAAAACAGAGAAAGAGTAATAGATGTTGCTAGATTATGTAGCATGAATGAAGCTACAATAAGAACCATTAGAAAAAATGAAAACTCAATTAGAAAGAGTGTAGCAGCTGGCACTACAAGTACGAGCACAACTTCATATATCAGAGATATTGCAATGGAAAACATGGAGAAGGCATTAATGATTTGGATAGAGCAGTGCTTCCCAACCTATTTCGTTCCACGGCCCCCTAAATCTAAAAAAAATAATCCGCAGCCCTCCTCAATTGTGTCCGTAACTCGTTTTTTTTTTAAGCTCACCGAGGAATTTGAAATCTGCGATTTGGTATACTTTTTCCTCAGATTGTCACAGAAACTCGTTTTTTTTAGCTCACCGAGGAATTCGAAATCCTCGATTTGCTATACTTTCTCCGTCCAGGTATTAAAAAATGATAATTTTTTGAAAGGTAAGAGATAAAACAAAAACAAGATTATTTTTCGTTTACAAAATTCCTTTTATCACTACTTCTAATCCAAAACAGCTGCTTGTAAAAAAAATGTATGTGTTAGTTTTTATTTAAGAATAAAATACTTTTATATCACTTTAGCCATATTTATAACATCAAAACATAAGATGTACATTAAAACTCTTTAATCAGTACACTGATTTAAATTAATTTGTCTGTTCTGAAATAAAATACTCTTAATAGAGTTTATCTCAACAGAAGTGTTCCTACGAGAATTGCTTGTTACTCAGTTGCTCAACCTTTCTTTTTCCAAAGAGAGTAGGAATAGAAGGATAGGGCTAGGTAAGGACTAGTGGTTAGCTTATCACTCTCGATACGCCCAGTTCATAGGATAGGATGAGTGGGAGGGGGGAATTCAAAACATCACATACATCAATGCCTTCGAACAGAAATTCATAAATCGATTGAAAAATCAATTTATAAAACTGTCCGTACTGGGATTCGAACCCGTGACCTCCGTAACCGAAGCCAACGACGTTGACCACTTGACCACACAGGGGGCACATAGATTTTTATATTTACTAACAATAAAATTGTTAATTCTTTCATCGAAAATTGTTTTAATCAATAACTATAGTCTAATGTTGAAATTACAATTTGATAAAGTATGTTTAAAATTTGATATACCTACACATTTTTTAATTAAATGTTTAATATATAGTATCAGTAAGATAATAAAATGATGTTTAAAGTACTGTGGATGTCAAATTGCAATTTAAAATGTATATATGCATGGTATTTCCTTTTAATATAGTCAAAAATTTTCAAAATTCAAAACACAATTTTCAAAATTCATAAGCCAAAATATGCATAAAATTATAAACTGCTTATATACATGAAAATTAAATACGTTTCTTGTTTTCGTTCTGAAAAATATTTGGCATAATTGCCATAAAACATTCCACTTTACAATAAAACAATGATTTTTCTATTAAAAATATTTAAATGTTCGATGTATTCGGTGTGCGAAGTATTCTATATCAGAGTTCAGAGTATTCTTATTCGGAGTGTTCGTGTTTGGGAGAATCATGTTCGGAAGAATCACCGAACCGATAAAAACTCCACCAACTGTTGCAATATTTTTTTAATGAATCTTTTGGATTTCATTTTTTTGTTACTGTATAAGTTTTACCTGTATTTAATTAATAAAAGAATACGTATGTTTATACTTTTTAATAATTTTGTTTTTTATGTATTTTAAAAAACACCCAAATTATGCGTTTTTCGTGTACTTTTCGATTTACACGGTTTTACATTAAAAAATATACAATTTCGATTTACCGTATAAATCGAGGGATAGGTGTATTTTGATACAAGTTTTTCGACAAGAACTGCTTGTGATTTAGTTAGTCAACCTTTTTTTCATATACCTAATTGTTTTGTTTAGTTTTTTTATTTTCTTACACAGCACACCCAAAGCTAACACTCACATGTGACACTCGACATGTCTGTACAATATTTTTTATGTAGGACAATAAAATAAATTATTGATTTTTATTTTGTGTGTACTCTTACGTGTTATAACAAACCTCGGCCTCATCATGATGTTTCTAATAATCGACATTAAAAAATTCACTCCAAAGTAAGAAAAGGTGTCCAAATGTTGATGGCGTACAGAGCACATGCATAATTTTACTTTTTGTCACATATAAGGAATGAGGTTTTTTTGAGAAAATTATTTGTACCCTGTCTCATTCCAGTTGTGATCCCGGACCATTCAATAGTCCAGCATACACTATTCTCATGCAGTGATCTGATAGTGGCCACAATCTCTGCTGGGATTCCATACGCATCCAGTATTTTCAAAGAGTGCTGTTAAAATTCCATCCAGGCCCTCGGATAACACTCCTCTCACGCCTTAGCCATTAGGTGATGAGAGGGTGCAGGATGACGTTGAGTCGACACAGTTGTGACGAGAGATCATCTCTGATTTATTAGTTTTCGCCTATCACAATTTCATAGCAGTTTCTTAATTGTATCTCCCGTTAAGCGGTCTTTAGTTTCATGACCTTTTTTGCACATTATCGTTGATTCTTTTAAGCTTGGTGCGATTGATATAAATCAATATTCGTTTGTTAATGAAAAAATCCAAACAAATTAATCTTCGCAGTCACTTGTTAAGACTATATTCACAATATTATTATTTAGACGAATCACTCGTTTTCTTACTCGTAAGCTGTTTTTTTCAAAGCAGACAGAGTGAGAAATCAAATGAGTTGCAGAGAATTCAATAAGAATGCAACACTACGAGTCATTACTTTCGTGGTTCTTTACGCTGCTTTCTAAATAGCAGACAGTGAGAAAAAAATGACTAGCAGAGAACAAAATAAGAATTTAATCCTAAGAGTTATTTGTTTTCCCATACTAGAAATACTGGTTTAGAGGAAATCAATGTAAATAACACACAATATGTATTATGTTCAAATAGTGTAAAAACAGTAACTTGGGCAGATGGTAGCGTGTGAATCCTTTTTTATTCACTTACGAGCGTTTTTTTGACACTTATTTTGTGAAAGAATTCTCATTTTAATGGTTTTGTGTTCGGTAGGGAATACAGTTTGAACAGATTGGTACACAGATACGTTTTTCTCGAATGGAGACACGTTTATGTATGTTTGTGGGAGTACGGGGGTGTAAAATGATACACTTGAGTGATAAAATTCAAATAAAAGCGCAATTTTTATTGGCAACTGGTGTGATTCAAGTTATTATTATTTAAATTATTGTTACAGCAATTTTAATTATTCAGAATAGTAATAATTCAATTACATCTCACTTCTTCGAAAGCATTTTACTCACCGTTACAAATCTATGCAGGTAAACAATGAATATATTACATAATTTCCTATCCATTTTTTTTTTCTACAATACAATAAATTATTTCTTCCATTGTATCGAAACTCTCCGCCCGTTCGGCGACCGCTCTTTTTAACACAACAACAATAATAATTGTAAAATTGCTATAAAACAAACATATTATTCTCACATATAAGTATACACCTTTCGCGTTAAATCCATTCAAATTTCACACACGAGAACAAGCACAGTTTCATTTGCGGAGGAATATTTAGAGTAATACAAAAACTATTCAGTTTGGATCCTTTTGGAATGCGTGCACTAAACATGACAGGGACGAGCCGAAAAATCTCATCGGACAATACGAAAATCATCATAATTACAGTCGAGACAGTCGAGTGAAAGCCTTAAAAAATCTTATCGTCTTTGGCAAACAAATGGAAAGTTACAATCTACCAACTATTATTAACAATCAAAAACATTACAATACGTAACTTATGGCTTCCGTTTAAACTGTACAAAAAACCATGAAAATTTCATAAGGAGAGTGTGATGATTACGCAACGTCCAAATCATCTACATTGATCTGTAGATTGTTAATTTTAAAATGCAGTTTAGATACGAAGTCAAGAATAGGTGTCTGCGATTCAATATAATATTCGCTACTCGGTCGTGTGAGGAACACCGTCTACGGAACGCCGAAAGCCATGAGCCAACGGAACGCTGAGTAAATTATTCTGTACGACGTTTAGCAAACACATTCCGAAGTCAGTTTGATTAATATTAAATATTTACAAAGAAAACGTGGCCGTCAAAGAAAAATGTACCAGTAAATAATTTCGCTCAACAAATGCGGCCGCTACGCAATTAATCATCAATGTTTCCTTACAAACTCGTCACGGGGGGGATGATGCGAAATTCTACACTCTATACGTGTTCATATTGTTATCAATTTTATTTAGACAGAACAACATTACACCGCATTCACCAAAACAGTCAATTTTATCTGATCATAAGAAAAACAATTTGCGATTATTTATAAATTAGTGATCCATTCAATTTGTTAATTTCTAGAAATCTAATAGGTATTTTTACATTATTTTTTTATTTTATATATATAAACCTATAGTTTATTTATTACGATTGAGCTGTTCATTTTCTAAAACCATTATAGTGCATAATCGTTTTGTTAACGCCAATTTACCGATATCTTAAGCCGTCAACGTGTTACTTTACGTTATCACCGTATTACAAAGGAATTAAGAGTCGTGCTATAATTTTAATTTATTTCAATATCTCAAGCCGGGTGCGAAGATTCTGCTACGGAAGTGTCCCTTTACCGATTCGATGGAAGACAGAGAACAGGCCACGCTTAGAGTGGCCCAGCCCGACAGGCGATTCGAGTGATAGGATATTTAAAATGTCTTCTATAATGTGCACGAATGATTTTCAAAGATTTCAAAACCTCTATAAAGCGCGATTCTGCATGTCTAGTAATATTTATCCTCTTTACTTACATATAGTAATGATGTGCGATTGCCAGACGACAGCCAGTTGAAATGAGATATTTCAATTACTTCTCAATTTCTCACTTGCAGAGTAAATGATCTATTTTATTAAATTTACATGACGATACAGCGTCAAGCTACCGAAAAAAACCAAGCTGAACCATTATAAATAGAGAGATTGTCACAAGATATGTCAGGAAGCAGCTAGTTTCTCACAAAGTGACCTCGATTCCATATATATGCTAGTCAAATTGTTTTCAACTGAAATAAACATTGATTTTGAAACAAAGCTCCTTCATTTGATGTCTTCAATATAATACAAAATAAAAAAAAATATCTGAATCCTCCAAACAGAACATTTATAAGTGGGACAACTTGGTTTTCTCGTGTGAATCGCGATGAATGAAGCAGATGAATTAATATTGTCTAAATATTGTGTAACTGTCTTACTGTTGATGAGCACAGTTTCAAAAAGATTGTTAATATAGTCGGTCTATTGAAAACAAATAAAAAAATAATTTACATGATTCACTATGAGGTATAGTGAAATATCTTCTAATTAAGGTATGATGCCTATACTGCCGATCTTCGTTGAGACAGCCGACAGAAAATTCCATACGATTACAAAAAAAAGTACATTCAATCGGTTCCTTTGGTACACGGGTTATTGTCATGAACCGAAAGGATTAGAAATATTGACGATCACAACTAGATATTAAAAATGCTAGGATTGTTTTGCGTAAGTTGCAGCTCAACGGTTAAGAACGTACGTTCTTTAGAGGTGCCGATGATTGTGCGATTTGGGAAATTTTGTGGCAATTTTTGATTTGAAATTGTTTTGACTGAGCACTATATTTTAACTCAAAAACATCCCCATTGAGTGTCGCCGTAAGAAAACTGCTACATTTTATAAAATTCAATGGTATTATAGCTTATAAATTACAAAATACACAAGCATTACGAACATCATATAATATATTATGTGCGCCGCACACAATCACAAGAGAAAACATCGCAACATTGACGCTTTCGGGAGTTTTATATTTTGATTCTGCACGACCGGTCCGATCTTTTTCTATCGTACAATATAAACTGACATAAGACTGCCGGTCGTGCGGAATAAAAAAAAAAGATATCGTGATGTAGTTTAAATTTGCAGTTTTATCTTTGATTATATGACTCGTGCATACCTTTCACACTTAAAAATTTACAAAAAAAATCTATATTTAACATGGATCTATGTACATTATGATGCAAGATATTTTACAATATTTGTCGGTCGGTTTCACTGGCATTTCACAAGAAGAAAGAAGTGAATCGATGAATTATTTTTGGTACATTTTTATTTACCAAAGTGAAGTATGAATATTAAAAAAAAACCGATTTAACATTGAAAATATTTGTCATGGAAATTGGTAATGTTTAAAATAGTATGGTAGAAAGCACCGAGCCCCGATGGGCATAAAATAAAGAAGCTAATAACATTAACAGTATCTTTATATAGGAATGTAGATTTGCTTTGTTGACTCAAAATTATATAATTAGTTATAGTTCATGAAAAATAACCATCAATTGAATCGTTAATACTTTACTTTTAGTTTCTCATGCGGCACTAGATGTCTCTGTACTGTTCTGATGAGGTTGGAACTACATTCAATCTCATAACAATAAGTATTAAATTCTATATGAATTTACCCACATCTCAGTGACTGATACAATATGTCAAGCATCATCCCTTTAAATAAATATAAGATATCGATAAAATATTTTCTTTTAAACCTTATCCGCTTCAAACGTGAAGCGTGTCAAGAGAAGGGATTAGAAAATAAGTAAAGTTTTCAGATATTCACTTTCGGGATTTCATGGCGCACGTAAAAAGGTATGAAAACTGCACAGATGGCCACGCCTTCATAAATTCCATTGAATGAAAATATTGACATGTTCATTCAAAAATTAGTATCCTTGAGCAGACTGAACTCGCAATGAGACGATTCGGCGTATTTAAACATTCCGCTGCGACAGACACAAATCTGTCTAGGATTTCTGTATTAACTTTTCAATGTGTTGATTATTTTTCTAGTCTCTTGTCCGGATGTCAACGTTGTCAAATTTGTATTAAAGTCCTTTCGCTCAAATAGTTTATAATAACCGATCTCCGGTCGAGCGAGCGCGACTGTACTTCGACGTGATTCATCGATCGCGTTGATCAATGAATTTATGAATGAATGAAGCCGAGACCGCACATTATGCGGTCTCGGTAGTTTCCCAACGGACAATCGTCTAAAGCCTTCGTTTAAAAAACTTATGTTAAAGTGACGCGTGCTTCTATACAATGCAAAGAGACATCAAAAAAATATCAAAAATTGGATTAACTTGATACAGTATAAATTTATTTAACATAAGAAACAGGGGACACAAACTTATTTTACTAAAATTATTTTGGTTTGAATATGTAAGGAATTATAGAAATTATACAGCAGAATGTGGCATTTGTTAGAAGAAAATAATATATAGAACTGACGCTTGAAAATTCTGTCATTTTCCTATCTAAATAATTATTATAACTAAACATGATATTATAAGATTTTTTCAATTATTAAATTTAAATGTACTATTATTTAATTATTTACTGAATATACAGTGAGTGATAAATATAAGATTAATAATTAATAACAAACCCCTCGTCGACATTTGATCTATTTACAATCCGGTTCATCATTTTTCAAACATCCCCCATCGGAAACTTTTGAATCAATTAAAAAAAAAAAGACTTCCAAAATAATAGAAAAAATCAACAAGTACGCCCTTAAATATATTACAAAATGCTAAAATAGTCAAGTGGAAAAGTAAAAATTACTATGAAAGTTACAAAAGATTTTGCAGTGTCCACGGAAATGTACAATTTGGCTGGCAGACAATACTCCTAGATACATAAATAATAAATTAAATAGTCTCGACCATAAAGTTAATAAATCTCGGTAGTATTGTTGTAAAGAATACTTAAAAATGTACACGGAGCACATTAATTAACGTTTGGATTAAAATTCGATATTATTTGACCGTTTTTTTTTGTTGTAATCCATGAAAATAAAATTTTAAAAAACGTGACGCAAATTGAAACAAACAAATACAATCCTACAAGCCAAAACAGTCAGCGGAAGGACAATCCACACTGTGTTGACCAATTATAAGTTTCGTAGGCATTGTGGAATGTACAAAATCAAAACGTTACGGATATACAAATAACTGACGTACACTTATATCCTTCGCCTGGGTTTCAATTATAGGAAATGGTTTTGTTATTATTTCGAAGCAATTATAAGCTTTCATATTTCTGTTATTTTATGAATCATACAAAGCGGTAAAGCTTTCGACACATTGTAACATAAAGTTTGGGAACCACTGCCTAATGGTCAAATATTTTTTTAAATTTTATGAATGTATAAATTCAAATTGTACATTTCCGTGAATACAAAACGAGATTTATAATGTAATTTAAAAATGTAGGATAAACATTCAATATCCTCTCCATACTTCAAGAGTTTGTTGCGATAAAAATTATTAACATAATGACTTAGGGCACCTGTAAAACAGTATTTGTAAAAGATACTTATGCCTAAATAAGATTCCAGCATTCAAGCGTTCCGGAATTATTGACACACAACAGGGTGCTGCGAATTTTACTTTGGTATTTTTTATCCATGCACATTGTAAAAAAATACTAAAAAAATTACAAAACAAACTTCACCAGCTCCCGTATTGACAATTCTTTTTTTCATATTACGATTCCAATAGAACCCACCGAGTCCCAATTTCAATGTATCGATGAACGCATAATTGTCTGGATATTATGCAATCGAACAAGAAATGCAAAGTTAAAATGTACCAGTGCGTGCGAGAAAAATGGCTATCAAAAACGTGATCGAATTAAAAATGAAATATTTGTGAAAGCAAATATTGTTCAGCGAGAAGACAGTTATATGATGCATGTCGATAAATGTCCTGTCGGAAAAAGGGATTTTATACATTGAAATGTCACAAACAATAAAAACTAAACTAAGGGTTATCGAGAGATTCCATTCAGTACTTGAAAAAACTAAATTATCTACCGTTTAAGATTACTTTAATAATCTCTTAATGAAGGAAAAAAAAACTATGAATACAATATCTGACAATGAATATTCAATCGCAGCTTAGTTACCAATGATTCTGGTACTCGGAGATGTCAACCGGTCACCGTACGTAGACCGATTTTATTTCAACGCGAATACACTAAGTTGTCTATAGGAAAGATGCGTCTAATGAAGCATGCACTCATTGGTAAACGAGTAGAAAATGAATATTAATTATTGTCTTTTCATTGGTGCTCATATTAATTTCATTACCTCAAATCGAGAATGCTATGTATGCAATATTTCGAACCGGCAAGTCGTATTTGTGTGACCATCACCCAGGCCGCCGCCGTGACATCATTTCTAGATGCGCCAGTCTTCCAAGTTCAATCATTAAAAAGTTTTTGTTTGTCTTCGGATCATTTTTTTTTTACACAATTTCACTGCAGAATAAAATTTGCTGTCATTTTGTTTTTTTTCAATGATATTTTTCATTTAATGGGACCGTTTATGCTGACCGGTCCATTCAAATATATTGCAAGCCCTCTCCGCGCAGCACATACAGCATTTTCGATTGAGGGTTTTATACTATAATATGTTATTATATCGAGAATTTAACATTACGAAAAGAAAAGAGGCGAAGAGAAGTCTTTCGCTCGGACACCATTCACAATCTCGCTTAGTTTTTTGGTTAACAGAGTTACTGTAAAAACTAATTTAATCATTAATACTAACTAGAGTGAAGACATCCTCTACGATTATTATAGTAATATGTTGGGGTTCTATATGACCTATAGAAATCATTAGGCTAAACTTTGTTGATTTTTGACTAGTATCCTGGTGATTATATAATAGATGAAAATTAAATAATTTATAGATCAATCGATTATCATTATAATACGTACTTTTAAGTATACAATATAAATAGAGAATGTGAAAAACAAAATATTGAGTATACGCTCATTATACAGTCCTCACTGAAGAGTTCTACGTTTTAAATTGTCCAAAATCAAGACAGAAAAGATATCTACGTCGAATGATCACCGCCCTTTAAGGAATCATCGTAATACAAACGCACGATTCAATCGAGTCTCTCAGGCGCCGTATCGAAAGGGACAAAATGGTAATGATCCCGGTCGACGGCGGCGGTGAGCGGGAAGTTTGGATTTATGTTAGTATTGCACTTTTTAAACAATTTCCGTCGATAGGGTTACACCTAGAGCAATACGATACGCGTTCAGCAGTTAACGCACGCCACTCGCCTCGTCTCATTTCCACATATAATAAAACACAATAAATTAAGATCACATAGAGGATTACGCGTGACAAATTTTACAATCACTCCGTACAAACTAAACCTTACACAGTCGATCGTTCCGTTTTAAGTTTTACTGACAACGCAGCGGAGCAAAGCGCCGACCGCTTGAGGGTTGATTAAAAAATGACAGCGGATGCGTCAAAACCGGTCAGTGAAAAATAAAGATTTCCTTTCAACGGTATGATTATGCACAATGCAAGGGTGCAATTATGTTTCATTAAAAGGATTTGATAATTTAAAAAAAAATATATTAATTTTAAAACACGATTATGTCACAATGAAATATTGGCACTACGAGTATTAAATATATTTGTTGAAATTTACAGAAAATAAAAAAAATCTTGTAGTAAAATTCTTTGATGCTTTAGCAAGTACAATATTCACAATTGGACAAACGATATACGAATCGTTTCCGGCCCGATCTGAATTGTTCATCGACTATTTAAAAATTTAAAAAAAGCAGAGTAAGGTTCCGCATGTTTATAATAGGATGGTCTAGTAGAAAACGGTAACTAGGGCGTAGCAAAAGGTGTCAGAGTGAATACGAAGAGACAGAGGTACAGTGTAAAGGTTTAGTTAGAGGTGATGCAGGGATGCATGGGGGCGGGCGCGGGTGTGTGCTAGAGAGACGAGGCGGGAAAACTGGCCGAACTGTTGCTGTGTGCCAGACTCAGCATCGAACCCGACAGCGACTGCTCTTCCTCGGGATAAGATTCTTTGGAGGTCTCTGCTATCGCCAGAGCACTGCAAAAATGGGAAAACACGTTAATAAAAGAGGCTTTGGCTGTGTTAAATATCACGTTCTCAAAAATTATTCAGATTCAAACATATTTATAAGGACAATAAAATGGCAAGAAGTGCATTGAGAATTTGTAAAACACTGTTAACAGAAACGCTTTAAGCAGTATCCTCGGTTGGTTGCGGCGCAGTGTCATATATTATCTGTTGCCATTCTTATGTTTACGATTGATCTATCTTTATTTCATCATAAATATAGATAACACATATTATTACTGATTTCAGTCAGTCACATTTTTTGCATTATTTGTTTCAAATAAACAAGTTGTTTTGATTTGAAAACCAATCTGTAGTCACATAATATTGAGCGTTACAACTGTATATCAAATTTGAATTTTTTTCTGTATATTGTACTGTATATGTTCGTTATTTATATAAAAAATGTACATTATTGCATTATGCAATTGTGCTAACTGAAACAGTGTTTGCTTTGTAGTTTAAATATAGTTAAGTGTTAATAAATGCTATCACAAATTAATGCAATAGTGGTATGAAAAATGTAATCACCTGAAACCGAGACGAGCACTTTCCTCATCGTAATGTTCGAGCTCCCTTTCGTGTCTCTCATGCAACAACCGGAGTCGCTCCGACCTCTCTTGCAAGAACTGTTGGGTTTCCGAATCCATCTGTAAATATAATATATTTCGTATCAAAAAAATGTGGTTGCATCAATTGTTGGCACATATACTGTTCGATATTGTAATAGAAATTATTAACAGACACATTGGTCCGACAAGCCCGCGGCCGACTGGTCAACATAGTCGGCTTCCTTAGCGAGAGCGACTGAATGATGAGCAGCTCTCGCAGAAAAAATGCTTTGGATGCGAACACGGTTTAAAAAATCTTTCGATTGTTTTCCGGCCTGTGCGATAATGATTTTTGATATTTTCTACAATTCAATCATTAATTTTGTTATTGTGAGTGTTTTGTGTTTAAGGCTTGTGTTATGTTTGTTCTTATCATTAAATTGGAGCATCGGCGAAGAGAAGTTAATAAGAAAGGCTTAGAAAAGCAGACCTTTTGCTCGAGCAGAGCTCTGCGCACGCTGACTCGCTCCTCCAACTCCTTTCTCTCCCTGTTCCTCTGAGCCTCGGCTTGCATTTTATTCTTGCTCTGGTAAGCGGTCAAGATGTCCAACTCGTACTGCAACCTGTCTTTCAACTGATGGCATTCCGCCTGGAAAAAACACACAATCGCTGCCGATTAACACCCCCTCCAGCTAATAGTTATAAATGAGACCGAAAGAAATATAAAAGTTAGAAAAAGCAAACCGAAAGATTTGTCATATATAGATTTGTAAGATTGAGATTACTCGTAAAAAAATTTAGTTGTACACCAAAATTCAAAACAAAAAATATTTTTCACAAAATTAATTAACTATTGGCAGCTATTAAAAAAGTTGTTTTTATAAAAAAAACCTTATTGTATTTTAGTAGTATAAAAAAGTTGATTAAACGTCTTAAAAAATGGACATAAGCAGTCATTTTTAGTAAACATTGCAAATGTATGATTGTTTTTCATACGATACATGAAAGTTTGCACCAATGTGTCATTGTCTCTATGAGGCACGTAATTAGTCTCAGAGCACCGATGTCTAAATGTGTTAAATGTGAAAAAAAATTGGGATCTGTTTACTGACCAAGAAAATTGCAGAGATACAAGAAAAACAAGTGAATGTTTTCATCAAGAAAATTGTATGTACACATAGAAGCCTAAGGCAATCTCGACACCTGTTATCATATTTGCAGCTTTCATGTAAATCTTTAAGCAAAGCTTTCAAATTCACAACCACACGTCAGTAAACGGGAGGGAACAATATTAGAATGACGTTATGCTAGTCACAAAGAAAATGTATTATTTGTTTTATACCATAAGACCACGATGCCAGCGCAAAGCGAAGTTATATTAAAAATAACAATGGGTTTTCTTACCATCTGGCTCTCGTCCAGTCTCACCGTCTGCTTTTGGAGCATCTCCCCGATACTTTGGTCGTACTGCTCTCCTAGTAATACAAGCTTTCTTCGCTGCTCATCCTTTAAGCTTTTGATTACCAATTTTTGTTGGTCCTGCAATAAATTCATACAAAAAAGTGAATACAACTGTATACATAATATTTTTATGTAATTTCATTCAAGACCTCTTGGGTCAATTATTTTTTCAAATGTGATAAATTGCTAGAGGGTTTCCCTTTTAGGGGCATAGAACCATCTCCTACAGTGCACTAAGTATCCCACAACCCCTTACCAAATTTACAAAAATATAAAAAAACTTCAAAATAAAATGAGTAATCTTCCAATTAATTGTTTATTACATTCAAATTTAAAAAGATTCAATGAAAAATCAGTTCTTTGTATTTGATTTGGCAAAAATGCTTTTATTTCTCATCCATTGCAGAAAAAAAGAAATTTTAACAATTTTGGGTATTGGTAAATAAAAATTTCAGCTTTTTGTCAACTCATAAATACCTCATAGACTTTTTGATAGACAAAAATGCTTTCTCATTAACAGCTATTAAAATTATATTTTAAAAATCGGTAACTTACCTTTGGCGTTGATTGCAAAATTTGCGCCTTCAAAGCTTTATATTGCCGCGTTTGTATCTTACAAGTTTCCCTAAATTGTTTCCTAATCTGCATTTCTTTTTGCTGAAAGAAATAAAATAAAAACCATTATGTCATCAAGATGCTATGAGAAAAAATCTAATCATATCAATAACTTGGCGCCAATAGAATTGTCACCGGCTTCGATATCAAACAATAGCAACTTGTCAGTCATACCTTTAAACTTTTTGGTTGTTGTTTGAGTTCTAAAGCGTGTCTTTTCATAAGATCCCTCTCGGCTCGATTCATATAATCTTGTTGATTAACTAATTCAGTATTGTGCTGACGTACCACCTGTTCTTCTCTGGAAACAAAATTAAATTGAAAATTAAAACCGGTTGAACAAAGCGAAACTGAGAATAAAAATTCCATTCATGGCAGTGTATGTAATTTGTCAAAAATCCCTTGACCACCACACATTGGTAAAGCATTACTTCTATTATATGGCAATAATTTCAACACTTCGACTCTAATACATTGATTATTTTGAGCAAATTAATGATAAGTTTGTCTATTAATTGATTTGGCATTTACTTGGTAGAACTCCATTATAACAGATTAAAAATATCAAAGTATTTTAGTTCTACAGTTTTCAATAATTTTATGCGTTGATAGCTATTTCGGCATTCGTCATCGTCAGAACTATGTTTAATTAAACTTAAATTTTGGTCAGCTATATATACTGGCTCTGAAGAGATACACAATGCATCAAGTTATTCACTCTAACATCCTAATTATAATTACAATATTACACTTATCAAATGTGATTCTAGTGTTTCAAAGAACGATTAACAATCTGGGTTTATTTCTTAAAACATTAATTAGGATAAAATTAAACTGATATTTATTATTAATTACATTACATAAAATTTATTGACTATGGCTTTATTGTTTCGAAAAACACTAAGCAATATGGGATTTTTCAAAGGTGACGACTCACCTGAGCGCATGCACACCCTTTTGTTGTATATATTCTAATTCCTGCGTCTTTTCATGATGCCTCAGAAGCATGGTGTGCGCTTGCTCCAGTTGATGCTGGCGCTTATTCAATTCCTATAAAATATAAAACAATACCCTTGTCAATGTTTGATGGCAATAAATTGACTATCTAAGACAGTTTTAAAAAAAATGTATTTCATGATAGGCAACCTTTAGAGGAGTGTGGACGTACATGGACGTCAGCAGAATCTTTAGCTAAAAGAGTATGGACATACATTTTACACAGCACAGTATTATCTGTCTGTGAGCTAATATAGGCTCCAAATATGACTTGCATAACAATCTGTGTACATTTGAACGCATTTCTATACCATTTAAAATAGATTTCAGCTTTAAAAAGGGTAGAATTAAAGTTTTGACAGGTTGCCGTGTGACATCATAACGGTCTTTCGTGACAGATTCATACATTGCAAACTCTAGAATTACGCGCTTGATATTGTTAATAAATTTCATGCGATTTTTGAAAGTTTTTCTGTATTAGACTGTTTTATACTGTGGTTTTTTTAGTTTTTTTTACCGTATGAATTGATTTGAAGTACTTGTTAATTGTCCGAACTTATTTTCTGTGTCTTACCGTACTTCAAAGTGATTTGAAGCGTATATGTTGTGTTTTTTGTGTTGAAATTTGTTTTCTAAAGTGATTGTATAGTAATATTATCGTATTTAAACGTGATTTTAAGGTTAACTAATTCATTTTTAATGCTATCGTGCTGTGCTCCGTAAAATGGGTTCCTTTACAGACGACATTGATGAAATTCTCATGTACTCTTACAATGAAGGGGAAACATCGATACAGTAGCATAGCAAGACGGGTGCGGCAAGGACAGACCACCACGGGCGGCACATTTTTGGGGGCGGTATTTTCAAAAATATTCACCCGATCCTTTTTTTACGCAATTTTTTTAGGCGTGATTTTGAATGCAACTTTTTTGTACGCGATTTACTCGATGTTACGCGAATTTTTTTACAGAAGAATGGTGACAATGACAACCAAGAGTGCAATTAAATACTGTAATTGAAGAAAATATATCTAAGAAAATTATTATAATAAAATACACTTAACCCTCCAGAGACGAGAGCTTTTTTCCGATAAAAAATTTATTTTCTAAGCCATATTGAAGTCACGGATAACTTTTATTCCTATCCAAAATTTAAAAAAAAAAAAGAAAATTATTATAATAAAATACACTTAACCCTCCAGAGACGAGAGCTTTTTTCCGATAAAAAATTTATTTTCTAAGCCATATTGAAGTCACGGATAACTTTTATTCCTATCCAAAATTTAAAAAAAAAAAACGCAAAGTCGTTGTATAGAAACCCCGCATGACTATATGGTCATGCTCATCCTTTTATTACCGTGTAATATTGAGTACGGACAGTAGTAAGGACAAAGTGACCATATGGGCTTGCAAACATTCGGGGTTGAAATATAGCTAAACGTGATTTTTTTTAAAATATTTACAATTTGACCTCTTTAGATCAACATAATTTCAAAACAAATATATTAGCAAAATAACTGTAAATAAATTTATGTTTTTATAAAAAAATATCTAACAGTTTCAAAAAGTAAATTAAAAAAAACGGAAATTCAAAAAATCACATTTTCTTTTGGAGACCGTTCCTGTTCCTACGGCTGATGACTTACTGTAGTCCGTACCCTTCTTAACCAAATATGAGCAAAAGCAACGATATTCAGGTAGAAAAAGTATGAATAGTGGGATCAATAGACAACGTTGTTTTGTGTGACCATATGGTGACGCTCGTCCTTGGAGGGTTAAGACTCCATAATAAGAGACAAAAATGGTTGCAATTTGAAAGAATGGCATAAATTTTTCGATTACAGTGTGGATATCATTTTTTAATTTCATGTTCTAAGAACTAAATCACATCACTACAATATGATTGGGTTTCAATTTTCAAATTTTGTAAAAACACAATGATGATTTATGCGAAATATCTATATTAGTTAGATACGCAGCAGACGCTCCTGCAAAAAAGTTTATACATTTAAAAAAATTCAAAAAACTATATTTTCAACACGGGATTCTAGTGACTAGAAAAAATATTGATTATTATTATTATGAATATTAGAAAACACATTTGCAACACGAGTATTTTGTTTGAAATTTGTTTTCAGAAAGTATATTCAGCGCTAATAACTTATCAAAACAGAATGAATTACAAACACGGTATTACTTTTGACAATTGTTTGAATTAACTAAACCAAGTAAAGGGCGTACAATTCAGTTTTAGTATTATGATATTGGCTTCACCGACGACTATCAACAAAATAAATTTGTATGAAGTGAAATAAGTTTTCTTCGACAAACATTTAGATTTACCTCTCTGAGTAATTCCTGTTCTTTAGAGTGAAAGTGTAACATTCTCAGTCGCCTAAACCTTCGCACTTCTAGATCCAGATATTCCTTCTGTCCCCTCACCAATCGTAGCTCTTTCGCCGCTTCCGCTTGCTTGAGGTTTTCTTTCTGAGATCTGAAAATAAAATTTGCACTCTTTTTAATCATCATTTTTGAGAAACAATTACGCTGTAGCAGATTTTGATAACATATCACCACCTCAATACTACAACTCGACGGGTAACTCTGATTCGACCGATGTTGGGAAAATTAAATTCAAAATTCATTTGATCAACATACATCTAAGCTTTAATTATTTTAAATAAAAATAAGCAATGGTAGTTTTGTATAACTGGAAACAATTAAATAATAATGTTGAATAGAATTTTTTTGAAGGAAACATTAGAACATATATGGACAACCCCCGGCCCTGATCAATTTCTTGAAATCTACAATTTACGCACATTTTTTGCAGCAAGTTTTTTTTCAAGGATGAAATACGATAATCAAAAATTCAGGCAAGGAAAACAGACAAAAACAAATTCTATGCAATTATTCTCGAGTGATACCAACGTGAATATTGATAATCTTATAGTTCAATTACACGGCCACTCTTCACAATAATTATTAATTCGTTCATTATATTATAAATTTTTTTCAGTTTTAAAGCAAAGCATTGTATTAAAAATAAACTAAATATGAAGTAACGACTTGTTTTAATTCATTATTGATTTATTTGATAATTTGACCCCCAAATAAGAAAAGGTTGCCTATGCCTGCATTAGAACATATTCAATACCTATCTTATATTGTCATCTAAATAGATAGTTACGCTCAAAAAAAATCCTTCAAGACAATGACAAAAATAAAATTGAGGGCTATCGACATGTTATCTGAAAACCTACATGTTATTAATAAGCTAGAACAATATCCAAAAAAAAAGTTAACAATAATCCTTACTGAAGTGTGGCATCTCTCTGTCTTTTGGGCGTAGCTTCGTCCATGCTCAGCTCCTTCTTCCATCTCTCTTTGTTATCTTTGTACTCTCTCTTGCGATGTGCTTCAAACGCCTTCCTGTCTTGTTCTTGTTTTCCGCCAATCTCTTTAGTGAGTTTCTTCTCAGCCGTTTGGTTCTGTTTTTGTTTTCTCTCTAACTCCTGCTGGTGTCGTACCTAAATATTGCAAAAAACAACTTATTGTATGTTTTAAAATTTAGTTTTAAAATAGTAGTAACATGTGCAAGAGAAGGTTGAAGAAAAAGCATGTCGAAAGAATAGCATTGGGGTATTCGGTTCAAGTATTTATTTCATAGCATTCAATGCAACAATTTTTGCGTGGAATTTTAATTTGTGGCTTGTTTACCTGCAACCTTTCCAGGTCTCGACTGAAGGTCTGAAGCAAGGCTTCGTATTCTCTGTCGAGTTGCATCTTGTGAGCATCCATGTCCAGCTTGCACCTCTCCTCCAGCTTGACGAGAGCGCCTTGATGCTCTCTCCGCATCCGTTTGTAGCCTGACATCTGTTCGTGCATCTCCTCCTTGAACAAACCAAAATATTCCAAAATCTCAAGTCACATGAAGCAAAAATAATAAAAAGCGACCCCAAGTTTTACCAATTATTTATAATGGGTTTAAAAAAATAAAACAATGTCAATAATATTCTAAGCAAACCAAGGAGTCTTGAAACAAATACCAACAACCAAGATAACTACGAAAGCTTCATATCTTATTCTTCTTCAAACTCATTTATTAGATTATTGATTTCTTCAAACAATTGGTTGGCTATTTTATCTGCCGAGTCCCGTCAGACTGAGTATGTGTCGTATAGTTTTACTAGCTTTAATTGTTGCTCAAGACTCAAACTTGACGTAAAAAGTGAGTTAAATATTACATGAAATAGCTGCGTTTAGTTTTCCAGTTTAGCAGATGAGAGACTCATCAATGACATCATCCTTATTAGAGATAGACTTTATATCACATGAAAAGACAAAAACCTGCATATGCTCCTTTTGCTGTTTGGTCACGATACTGGTCGTCCTGATGGTGGCAAAGTTATTAGCACCGTGCTCCGCCACCATGCAGACGGCAGCCGGCAACACGTGATTGCTTGAACCTAAGAAACGGAAAAATGGTTTTAAAAAAATCTCATCATTTCTACTTCCTAAATTTGTTATTTTGTATTGATTGCACAGCATTCCGTTGGCCTTCGATTTCAAAGAGCAAACGGGAGCAGTGGAGAAAAGGTTAGGAACATTTCAATTCGTTCAGCATGGGATTGAATTGGACATATGCTAAAAAAATTTTATGTGGAAAAAGTACTAAAAATGTTTTATTATTTATCAAGTGCCTGTTATTATTAAGTTTGATTGGCATACCTGGTCGGTTTCGCCTCTGCGCGGTGTTAGTATCGCCCTCCCTCTCCCTGGTGGGAACGACCACAGGCGCTTGGTTAACATACTCTCTGTACTCCGTAAACTGATGGGCATGATGAGGATGGCTGTGGCTCTCTCGTTCTTTTTCCCTCTCCAATTCTCTCTCCCGCTGAGCTTCCCTGATCACCTCACGGTTTACGTAGTCGTCCCGGTGACCCATACCTTGACAGTTATTGCTGTCCCTGCAGAAATAAAATTGTTTAATATTAAATATGAAATAAAGCCCAAACAGAAGGTTAATGGAAGGATACTAAATGAGATTTGATCATTTCTACCCACCTACCTTACCCTGTCCAAAAACTAGACACAATAGATTGATTATTTAACAACTTCCCTTTTCTAATATTCTTCTTCTTTGAAAAGAAATAATAAGCAGATGACATACAATAAGTTACTATTGAAAACATACTAGCGAACACAGTTAAAGTTACTTATTGACACTGTCTATGTATAATCACGCATGTGGCATAGTATGCATATTACGGGGATATGGTTGAAGTGATGGGTTAATATTTGTTACTAAAACTATAACAAGAAGCTAATGTAATATAATAAATACATAATGATTGAAATTTAAGCTTATTTGCTTTGAACACTATTAATTCCTTTTTCTCTCAAGTTCTTAGAAAAAACACTAAGTCGATTAATTACAATTAAAACATTATTTTTCAATATATATTAGGTGTAAGAATAGATGAGAAGATTCTTCTAAGCCAGTTAAAGCTATCAACGTAATAAAAAAAATGTAGAACTAAAAAACATTGTTATTTTTGACCTTATTAGAATAGTTCTATTAGTTAAATGCCAATTCAATAAAAAAAAAACTTAAATTTCCATAAGGTGGTATCGATGCTTACAAAATGTCATGAAATATAAACACATACCTGACAGAAAGATGTGTAGGTTGCCCGTGGTGATTTCCAAGATTGATAGGGAGCGCAATGGGCGGTCGTCTCCGTAAACTGCCGCTGGAGGATGACTGAGAAGAGACAGCCGATGCACCCATGGACCTAAGCGAGTGCTCTGACGTAGCCGAATTCGATTTTGAGCTGTCGCCGCCGGTCTGTTCATCGGGTGTGTCATCTCCGTCTCCTTTATAAAGACATAGCACATTGTCTCTGTTATAAATCACAACAATATCATGAATAAGTTTCTATCCTCTTATATTGATCTTCTATCTCACTTATATTGAAAATAATAACTGTTATTGATTGTTGACAATTTTGTCTAGTTGGATAAGAACTAAAGAATGATGAAAAGGACTATTTGACCGAGGGCTTAGGATCACAGGGGTCGATATACTAAAACAATTAAGTTCACCAAAGTATAACAGCTGATTTACTTTTCTGCTTCTCATACTATAATTTTTTTTGTAGATAGACATAGCCGACTATATCTTTTAAGCTAATATATGTACGATATAGCTTTGTTTCACTAATAAATATGATTATAGCATTGCCAAAACAGGCATTTCTGTAGTTGGGTCCCTTTGATAGGAAGTCCTAGAATCATTATCAAACGATAAGCTTTGCCGACTAATGTCAGATAGTGTTGATCGCTTTTTACAAGGAATGGAGCAAATAAAGGATGGGAACCCCCAGTTTAGACTGAATTGATATAGCAATTTAAATTGCTAACTTTGTAAATGTCGGAAATAAATGATTACAAACGGTATATTACACATAAAAGAGTGATTAAAATCAATCTTTTAAATATCGAGTTCAAAAATTTATTTACCCAGAGCACTCTCCGTTTCACAGGCATCCACCATCAGGATCTTTTTCATCTTCCTGTAATTGAGATTATCAAGGTCTCTAACAGCAGCTTTCGTCCGCTGGATGAGGTCAACCAGAGCGATGGGACTCCGCTGGTGCGTGATCAGCTGATGAGAGAGGAGCTTTGTGGAGGTGGGCCTCACTAGAGGGCTCTTTTGTAAGCACGCTTCCACAAAATGGCGGAACGTGTCCGACCACTCGGGAGCCTGAAATAAAACATCGAGATATCATTATCTGATTAATCCACCGACATCCACAATATTTTCAGTCAGTTAATCTGCGGACAAAGCTTACGACAAAATAAAATCTACTCTTCTTTTCGTATGAAATGAATGGCCACTAAAAAAGAACTTTCATAATGTTCAACGATCCAACTTCAAGACTTCATAGATGCAGTTAGAACTCACATCGGAAGAATGTCTTAACTTAACATATCATTTATAATTTGGATGACAGCTTTTTTAAATATCCAATTTAAACCCGCAAAACCGATGGTCTTTCTTACCTGCAGCACAGGTGCATCATTTTGAGCAATGTGGTAGAGGGCTGACATGGCGTTCATGTTAAAATAGGGAGGCTTTCTTTCTGCTAATTCTATACACGTAATTCCTAAAGACCAAACGTCCACCTGGAAAAAAAATTACCCAATATTAATACATTGTATCATATTTCAATCATCAACCAATACCTCATTTGTGAGTATTGATAAAACAGATAGATCAAGTGTCACAAAAGATCGGAAGAACTCTTAATTCTAAAACGTCTAATGGAATAAAATTCTGTTTAAATCTCGGATGACCCTAGTTTTAGCAGTTATCCTTGAATATTCAATCATTTTGAATGTGCTTTAGCTTGCTACTAGGGCTCTGTAAATGCTTTAGTTATTATTTCTTCAATTTCATTGTTATTACAATATATACTGTCATCATATTGGCAGAAGTTGTTATGTAACAAATTCGAACATCAAAAAACAAAAAAAATGGTATATATAATAATTATACAGTAGAACCTCGATTATCCGGATTTTTCAAAATATGTGAACAATTTTTTTTACGAAATTGCTAATATTCACGTGGCGAATTGCTTCCACCATTGTTTAAGTACTCGATAGAAGGCATACCATTTTTTTCGTTGTTTTGCGTTGTTGGAAATCAAAGAAGTCTTCCGGTTGAATATTAGCATCAGAAAAAAGCCAGGATGAATAGTAAAATATTTAAACGATGGTATAAATACAGATCATTCCAAAAGTAAAAAAAATTCGCAGTATTGATAAACGAGGAAAAACATTATTATTACTAGACAATGCATTATCTCACCAACCAATAGAATGTTTAAACCGGATCGATAAAATGTTTACGGTAAAATTTCCGAGAGTTCGAACTCTTTAGATGTAATTTAAAATTTCGACTGAAGGTGCTTGGTGGAATTTCAATATTAAATTTGAACACCCTTAGATGTGTCAACAGTGAGAAAATCATGGAACCAAATCTTGAAAAGACTATTAGAAAGTTCAAGTAACACACTAGAAATTGTTATAAGAGACATTGCAGAAGCAATAGCACTGAATTTCAATATGTGCTGAATGTGTCAAAGAAGATGTAACCGAGTGGTTAAATTGCCATGCGAACGATCTTGGATTTTAAAATTTTGATTGATGAGAAAATATTTAAAGAAATATTTGTCTCGAAGGAACAAGATCGAGAAAATGAAGAAGAGATTTGCGAAGGAAGAGATATTAGTCCTGCACATTCTAAGGCTTTTCAGTGCTTAGATGTCGCCATGAAGTACTTTGAGAGCCAAGAAGAGTAACTCAGGATATGTCTTAAAAGTATTCGCGATTTGGCAGCGTCAAAAATAACAGCTAGTTGTGTTAACCAAAAAACAATACTTGCATTTCTTAATCAAAAGATTAGAAAAATCTTGTGTTCGAAAATCTTCCACAGCTTGCTAACTTTCATTTATTATATATAAAAATTACTACCTTTCCATCGTATTGTCCTTCGTCCATAGCGAGGATGACCTCAGGTGCCATCCAATAGGGCGTGCCGACGAAGCTGTTAGCCGGACACTTAACAGCGGCCGAACCGAAATCAGCAAGTTTGACGGTGCCGTTTTCGGTGAGCAGAATATTGCCGGCTTTGATATCGCGATGTATCCGGCCGAGGTTGTGCAGGTAGCTCAGGCCGCAGAGGACTCCTTCGCAGATTGCAGATATTTCTTCCTCTCTCAGGGGCCTTTTGTGAACCTGAAGGGGTACAGGAATTTTACAACAAAAAACTAAGCACTTATGTGCGCGGGAATATGAGAATCACATTTATCATTTCATACTCTCAGCAAGATAGTCTGATAAAACTGCCATAATCGGTATATGTTTACAAATTATGCACGTGACAGTGGTGATTTTTTTGGCATTTGTTGGTTACATATTGGAAGAGTATATAGTCTGGTGGTTATTGACTGGTAAATTATTTGAATAAGATGAATTTTTAATCTTTTTGATGATAACCCTTGCGCTGCTGATGCTTTAGGGAGTGACTACGGTCCGAGAAAAAGAA
The DNA here is from genome assembly GCA_030503985.1 of Himalopsyche tibetana. Taxonomy (NCBI): domain Eukaryota; kingdom Metazoa; phylum Arthropoda; class Insecta; order Trichoptera; family Rhyacophilidae; genus Himalopsyche; species Himalopsyche tibetana. Next base: position 10,334,954 of record JAPJYX010000011.1, on the reverse strand, counting down.
ACACAACTACCTGCTAAATTTTGTTAAATATTTCGATATAACTATCTTATTAGGATTGCTTAAGTTAACATGCCAAAAAAGCATGTTTATCATAACATGTGCAATAAAGTAAACAATATATTATGATAATCAGAAAAGTCAGATTAGCATGCAAATTAAGCCATCAGATAAAAATATGCCAAATCTTTGTCACGCTTATGGTGAAATTACAACCGTATGTACAATACACGACAATGGGATTAAAAATTGTTCAAATGTAAACGTGGAGTCAGAATGTAAGACAACGTTGTAGGCTTTTATGGCCCCGCATTCATACTTGAGCTGGTGAATTAAAAAAACGGTCCAAATTAGATGTATTGAAAACACATGAACTTTTATAATATAAAATAAAGCTAAGCCAAACAGAAATTTCCCCTACATGCCATTATTATGTTGATAGATATTTCTTTATCAACTAGCGAGTGTTTGAAAGCTGACAAACGAAGGATTCACATTATGAATGAAAGAGATACACTTAATAAACATACAACTATCTCGGTACTTCCAAAAATAAATAAAAACAGCTCACATGTTGAATTTAACAATAATTCTTATCAGCATAACATTAACACATACATATGTCAAATATAACAGAACAACAATTACAATTGTCTGTCATTGTAAATATTTTAAGAAAAAAACTTATCTCGTGTTGTGATGATTCATTCATTACAAAGAATTTCAGGAATGAGTTGTCTATCGGAGGAATTTGTAATCTCGTAAATAAAAAGTAAACTATATACAGAGATAAGATTCCCGTATCTTCAGAGTGCAGAATGAGTTGAATTGACATTCGTGTTGATACACATCAATTGATTGAATCAGAAAATATTCATACATTAAAAATATCTATCCTATTTGAAGTGCAGTCGAGTTCTCAAAAATCATCAAACTTCGACAATAAATTGACCAACGATGGAATAAAAAACGCACACGAGTCAACATCTCACAATTTGCGAATTAAAGCCTATTCATCACGGCTGTTTGGGGAAATTACGACTGTTAAAATTGGAGTCACAGTGTAATGAACAGCAAAGTAGACATTCAAATGACACATATCCCAGGCATATGTACACGTCACATATTCCCTCGAGTTTTAATTTACAGACGTGCAAATAAACCAGATATAATCGTAAACAGGTATCGTTAAAATTTACTCTCAAAATGATATCTCACCTCGATGATGTCTGAAGCTGAACCGACACAATATTCCATGACCAGCCATGCTGTGTGCTCTCTCAAATAACATCCTTTGTATTCTATAGTATTTGGATGGTTTAGTTGTTGAAGAAATCTGCAAAAGATATGCAAATTGTAAGTGTCTTAATTTAAGATTCTCTATTGCATAATATTGTACCAGTGAATCACGGTGCCTTAGATTTATTAGATTTATCCGAAACAGTATAGTAAGGTTCAGGAATAGAGACGTGAGTCAGATATCGGGGGTGGCTCGATTTTGTGGGGAACGAAACAGGCAGCCTCCTGTACCTACCTGTCATGGAGATACGTTGGGTGGGTCACATCTTTCTTTCCGACCGGTGGAATTCCATCGTCCAAGACAATTGTCGGGCTAAATGGTACTGATGTATGATGGAAAATGTTTATCCACAGTTAATAGCACCGTTTATGAATGTTTTACAGTCAAATAATAACAGTTTCATTAGGGTTAGGTTGTAATCTAACTTAACTGTAATGTAACTAGATTATCTCTTAATATTTTTATCAGCTTAGTTGAGTCAAGTGGATCAGCATTTAGACTAGCGTATGAATGGTTAACGGTGCTTTCAAACAAAGCTATGTATGCTGCCGTAAAGATCTTTACATAATAGAAGATTTATTATGTTGTGAGAGAACCATATATATAATTCAGCCACAAATTTAATTTTCATGGAATATTGTTAATTTTACAATCTATGATGTTTGCAAGATGTCAAATAATGCTTTAATCTGTTTACATGAAAAATGCACATTGTCACTTTCTCTCGTATGACGATATGATCAATTTTAAATGCTTACTAACCGAGCGCAACCAATGCAGTTTAATTTTGCCCTTAAAAAATTTAAATTATCAAAAATTAAATTGTAATGCATTAAATAGTTTCATAGTTCATTTTTATAAAACATGAACGCGGTGCGGTCATGTTTTAAATGATGAAAATAGACAAATTCACAACACTATTGCAAGACAATTACCTGATCTCTTTGAGAATATCCTGCCACTTCTCCAGGCTTTGCTTGCCGAGGTAGGACATCTTCTTGATTGCCACAATCTCTCGGGTGAGATTGCACCTGGCATAGTAGACAGCTCCGAAGGAGCCATGGCCGATCTCCCGAAGGTCTTCGAATATCTTTTCGGGGTCTTGCTTATTAAACAGCTCCGCTATTTCTGGATCCTTCAGGCTCCCAGGCCTCGGCACCATCGGCATCTTAAGCCCTGCAAGATAACCGCAAGTCAAAACATGAATACAATATAACCAAAGTAAAAATAAACATTTCTAATACCCTACGGCTGACCAATAATGCAAATGATTGGAGCATCGTTAGATTATTGCATAGTATAACTATGTGTCCAATATTTTGTTTGACATAATGATTACATATCGATGGCTTAGTTCAGTGGTCGGCAACCTCTGGGACCAAAAGAGCCAAATGTCAGTAGCAAAACGGTTTAGAATTCTTTGAGCCAAATTATTTTTTAATGAATTACATACTTCACTCCCTGTGGTCTAGTTGCTTAGAGCTTGCTACACGTACCAGGCGGGTCAGGGTTCGATTCCGGGTAAGGTCAATTTCAAATTTATATTTTTCAATTTAAATTTGAGACCTGAGACGTGGGAGTTTGTGATGTCAATTTACCTAGAGTTGATCTCGAGTGACTTCAACTTTAAAATATTTGGTTGAAAAGAAGATTTACTAAAAAAAACTAATGTAAATATTTAAAAGTTTTCTTTTTTTATTGTTCAAATTATAAATGTAGAGGATCTTGATATACCTGAACGGTGCGGGTGAGGAGGTGTCTGTTTAAGCCAAATGTTTTTTTTTATCAAGAAAATAAACGGTACAATACAAGGCCAAGGAAAATACAGTAAAACCCCCATTTACACTATATTCGGGACCGTGTAATTGGGGGTGTGAATGTCATACAAAATAAGGGATTTGATTTTTTTCCGCGGAAAACGCAAAACTAAGATTTCCCTTAGTTTTACAAAAAAAACTGTATGCGAAGCACAGACGACCGTCTCTTAGTAACGGCAATGGAATGCGAATATTTCAAGCCGGCGCGTAATTCGGGGTAGTGTAATTGGGGGTTCCACTGTATGTGATTTTAAGCAATGATAAGCTAGGTATGAAAATTTGTATTCACAGTAAACAAATTCTGCTGTCGAATACAATACATTTTGTACAACACGCGTTTGATAATTGGAAAAATACTAAATCATTTGTTCCTTGTTGGTGCGATAGAAACATCACAGATGAATAATAAGGCTCACATGCCTACATAATATAATAAAACCCGTCTATGTAGACGGCGAACCTAACCCAGCCAACCAACAGATTAATGTGCACAGAATAATTGAAAAAAAATTGCAAATTGTGAACTGGGCAAAGAAAAAGCCACAGGTTGCCGAGCCCTGACCTAGTTTCATAGAAAAAAACGATTTTTTGAGTTATATTACCCATTATATTCGAACGCCTCTCTTCTATAAATCCACAAAAGTACAACTAAAAAAAATACTTGTTTTCTCTCGGCAGGCAGATGTTTGCATATTAAAATATAGAAACATATCAATCTTTTTTCAGTTCTATATAAAAATAAAAAAACTAAAATCATCATTTTATAGTGTCGTTGACGCTTCAACTAGTATGAATTGAGATAAATGATTTTTTTACCATGTCCGCTCTCAATGTGGAGCATACGGACTACTGATGGAGTTTATCTCAACAGAAGTGTTTCTACGAGAACTGCTTGTTACTCAGTTGCTCAATCTCTTTTTTCCAAAGAGAGTAGGAATAGAAGGATAGGGCTAGGACAGGAAAAGTGGTTAGCTAATCGCTCTCGATGTCTTTACCGCCTGCAGTGGCCCAGTTGGTTAAGTCTTGCTCTACCGATCACGCAGGTCTGGGTTCGATTCCCCGTCAGATCACATTGAATTTGAGAATTATTCAATTCAAAATTGTGATAGAAGACTGGATGTTTGTGATGTCAATTCACATAATTTCCTCTCCTCCCATCCTTCTGATCCTTTAATAACTGGGTGTAGCAATAGCGATTAGCCAACCAATAGTCTTGTTCTAGCCTTATCCTTCTTACCCTACTACTAACATTGAAAAAAAGTGAGGATGAGCGACTAAGTAACAAACACTTTTCGCAGAAACAACTTCTGTTGAGACACCTCAGTTATGAGGCCATATGCTACACATTGGGAGCGGAAATGGATTTTTAAAAAATCGCTCTCGATACGCCCCGTTCATAGATAGGCTGGGTGGGAGGGGGGAATTCAAGACATCACATACATTCATGCTTTCTATGAGAAATTTATAAATCGATTGAAAAATCAATTTATAAAACTGTCCATACTGGGATTCGAACCCGTGAACTCTGTATAAAGTAGCAAAATATTTATCATTAGAAGAGAATAAGTGACAGGATTACAGCTAGCCCTAGTAACCTTGACTGTGAAAGTCATACCCTGCTAAAATAATAAATATTATATGCTAGTGATGGTGAACTCTTTCCTATAAGAGTCAAAGAATAAACCCTTTTATTTTCTTACACTTGAGATATTTAATTATTTTAATGATCAGTTCAGTATGAATGCTAGCTTGAACAAGGTAAACATAAAAAGGTCTGAAATTGTATTAACAGCTTAACGACCGCACGTTTTTTTTATAAAATTTCACCTAGCGAAATAAAAATTTGCAATAAATTCGCAAAAATTATAATTTTACTGAATTCACTATAATTTGTAAGCAAATTGAGATATCTTTACAAAATTTAATTTTCTTAGCTTCCAGATACTTCACCTACACGCATATATGTGTTCGCCGGCCAGCAACCTTTGTTTTTCAAAGACTCAAATACGCGTCCACGGTCGTTTTTCGTCAAATTTGGTCAATGGCCATGATTATAAAAATAAGGGTTGGTTTGGTAGTCGACATAAAACTGGCCTTGAGGTTAAAATAAAAATCAATAATATAAAATACTGTTCAAAACGTGATTTTAATACTAACCAAATAAATACAAGCTAAAAGCTACAAATTTAATCTATTTCTCAATAAGATAAATGACAAAAAAAAAATGTTTCTTCGTGAAACGTAACCTGAGAAGTGTGTTCAATAAAGTTTATATTATTAATTATTATATATATTCATCTTTGTTAAATTAGAAGTTAATTATAACCATGAAGAAATATTAAATATCTTTGAATAGATTACAGAAATCTATATAAATATAGATTATATTCATGTAGATTGCTGTTTGAAGGCATAGATAGAAGGCAAGGTTTAGGACATCTAAAAAAATCCCACCCTTCCAATCCCAAAATTTACGGGAAAAAACGAGAGTGATTAGTTAACTATTCCTGTCTTATCATTACTCTCTCCAAAAAAGGGGGGTTGAGCAACTTAGTAACAAGCAGTTCTTGTAAAAAAAAAACTTCTGTTGAGACAGCTCTATTAAGAAGACATATGCTCCACATTGGGAATTGACATCCATTACAAAAAAATCTTCAGTAAAAAGCTTGAAATAAGAAAGTTCCGGTACTTTTTTTTTTTTCAACAAAAAAAGCACTATACACACCAGTGGCATATGGTGAGTGTTAGCTTGGGTGTGCTGTGTTTGAAAATAAAAAAAAACTAAGCAAAACAATAAGGTATACGAAAAAAGGTTGACTAACTGAATGACAAGCAGTTCTCGTCGAAAAAATTGTAGCAAAATACCTCCATTCGGAGGATATATACTCCACAATCGGAGCGGACATGGATTGAAAAAATATACATCAAAATGTGTTGAAAACTATTTGTAATCATAAGAGAAGTGAACTGTTAGAATAATCTAATACAAAAGTAGACGTGAAATTTTTGAAAGAACGCCCAACTTTTTTAAACCGTGTAAAAAACTCCACACTGGGAGTAGACATGGATTGAAAATATATATATCAAAATGTTTTAAAAACTATTTGTAATAAGGGTAAAATAAAATAAATAGTAATAAATTATATCACGCTAAAATATCAATGAAAAATGACCTGTTAGAATAATCTAATGATAAAGATGTGAAATTTTCGAAAGAACGCCCGAGAAACCTCATACATGACGTGTGAGCTATCAAGAAAGAGAATGACTTCAGACCTTAAAGTTGCGTACAAAAATAATCGCTCCACGCTACGCGTACCTAGACTGCGCGTTTGTATGCAGTCGTATGGGAAGGCAGGTTGTACGCTTGGGACAACGCTCGCCTTTTCAAATAATGTATAGTACCGTGCAACAAATATACTTTAAATATATTACTTTATGTTCTAGATTTTGCGGGCGTATGTTCCAGGTGTGCACACCTTGCACACCATGAATATACGCGCCTGATACACACCCAGTCCTCTTTTTATGCGATTTTTTTGGACGGGCACTATTTCTTTTTTTTACGCGATTTACTGATTCGAAAATTCAATACTTTCCATCGAAAAATCGCAATCAATTATATTTCACAACCAGCCGTGACAGCAGCAAATAACTCTTATATAGAGAAGTAAAAACAATTATGCATGTATACATATGTATCTGTCACTCATTGTATTCATATATTAATTAAAAGAAATAATAGCTAAAATGTTGGAAAAAAATAATCTTTGTGCGAATTTAAAGAGTATTTTTGATACTATTTACGCAATATTCCGACTTTTGGAACCAATTTATTGAATTATATGAAATTAACTTTTTTTTTTATGCAATTTTTTTATATGCGACAATTTCTGGAACCAATGTATCACGCAAAAAAAGGATTGCGTGTATAAAAGCGCTTCCTAAATTGGGAGGCGCTGATTTTCAGATTTAGACTCCTAAAGTTGATCTCGAGTAACTTTTAAAAAAAATTAGTAGATTTCATGTGATTTAAAAATATCTGGCACTTGGCAATCGTGAATTGTAATGCCAAATATATTATTATTTATTTAATAAAATATAAATCCCAATATATAAACAATTTTGTCAAACCTATCATTCTTTGCAATCGGAGTATTACAAGAAATAATATTTAAAATAAGACTGAGAAAATGAAGTGTGTGTTAAAAACATGCAAACTGTCACTAAGCATACCGATGATTCACCGTGCCAAAAATTGCATGGCCTGGTAGTAGTACGATACAGGAATTTCCTTGATATTTTTTTCTCTTCTTTTTTTAATTCACATCTTTGCTCCACACTCGAAAATGCAACGTGGATATTATTAATAGACTGAACATCGGGGCATGTCCGCATTACATAATCAAACTTTGCACTGTAATTATGTTTCTCGAAACGGTGTAAATAAACATGACTACCTCTGTCCATAATAATGGCATCATTTGTGCGATTATAAAAATACACCTATCTATTGGAGTAAATAAGTATTGCCCATAATTGGAAATACAGTAAAACCCCCATTTTACACTAAAATCGAGACAGTGAAATTCGGGGTAGGGTAATTGGGGGAGACAAAATTAGGGATTTGGTATTTCCGCAAAAAATGCAAAACTAAGAATTCCCTTAGTTTTGCAAAAAAAAAAATGTGGCTGAAATATTAAGTTACTAAGTGATAAAATGAAAAGTGCGCCAAAATCCAACACATAGACAGTCGCCCGGCTATACGTGTATAGCCTGGCACGTGTTGAATACACAGACGCTAGCCAACATTTGACTGGATGCGTCGCACAGACGACCGTCTCATAGCAACGAATATGGAATGCGACAGTGCAATTGGGGGATTTGCGGCGAATATTCAAAGCCAGCGCGTAATTCGGGGTAGTGTAATCGGAGGTTCCACTGTACAATGCATGGGATTTGAATATACATATCTTCATTAATTTTCTACGAGCATGTATCTCAACTTTTGTCAATCATGAGTTTTTTGTTGTATTGAATTCAGAATTTCAATACACACACATATTCCTTCAAGCAGTAACCAAAAATTGGCAAATAGTATGTTTAATGTGCAGCTTGAAGGAGAAAATGGCATGGATGGAAATGTCTCTGCTAACTTCCTTATTAACTTTCTTAAAGATATTGGAGCAAAACCATTTCAGTGGTGTTTTATAGCAGTAGAATAAAGTACATGTATGTGCCTTCTGAAAACTTGAACTTTTTGAGATACGAGGTTGTAGAAAATTATCAAAATCATTTAACCGGTGTTTCTTAGCCATATGAGTGCCATTTGCCATGTGAGTTTATGTATTCAATCAGGTTTTCATTTATAGTAAAATTTGATATTATATTGTTCTAAAAACAAAATGAATAGTAAACAATTCTTGTCACACCATTCTTTGGTCAAATGCTTTGTATAGGGAGCAAAGATGATAAGAAACGTATTTCTCTGAAATGTTGTCGAGAACTGATACAATCTACTTGTAATTGACTTTTTCACTGCGACTTGTGCTAGAGTGAACATGGTCTTAAATTCCTACTGGGTTAACACCGTTAAAATGCAATAATTTATGAAAACATTTAGCACCTTGATGGGTTTCTTGACAATCTTTTATCAAGTCAGACATTTAAAAACATACTAGAAATTTCAAACAAATATATAATAAATACATAGGCAATGAGTGCTATGCTCAGGATATTCTTCATAACCCTTTGAACAAGTTTGATAGTAAATTTTAATGATAAACACCAGGACCAGTATTGTGTATGAATAGGGTTGCCGGATTTCTTGCAAGTCAAACCGGGACATTTGTCCAATTTGCTGACTTTCGAATCCAAAAACCCAGGAATTTACCGATTTGCCCAAAATACCAGCGTGACTCGTTTTTTTTTAGCTCTTCTGAGACTTTAGAATCCAATATCCCAAGATTTACCAATTTCCCCAATTAATCAGCGTTGGTCATAAACCAGAATAATTAAGCGAGGTTTGTTCGGACTCAAAACCGGTGACAGGAGACTCAAAACCGGTGACAGTCCCGGTTAATCTGGACATCTCGTCTCGGGTTTTTCAAAGTCCCGGGACACGAGACGTGATAAAGTCAAAGTCCCGGAACTTCCCGGGACTTGGGACTTTTATTTCCCCTTTAATAAAATTATAAATTTATTAAAATTAAATATTTGTGTGTACTTATGTACTAAAAAGGGATGATAACGGTTCATGAATTGGGTAAAATTATGACCGTTACTTCACAAATCACAATACAGCTTTTATACCTTTTTTGTCCTATTGAGACATTGGTAACTTTGTAGAATAGTGAAAAACATTTTTAAATAAAACAACATTAGGTATGAACACTTAATTATAATATTTTTAATTTGTTTTTGCTACATTTATATTTTTAACACGATTATGAATTGATTTAAACAAATTTCTAATAACATAAATGAAGATATCTTTCTCCCAAACGTTTTTTAATATTTCGTTTCAATTAAACTATTTTTTTGAGCGTTTTTTACGCAGTTAGACGTATTTTTTTTTCATGCGTACTTTAAAAGGGCGGCGAAAGTGAGGAGCAAACATTCAAAAAGTGTTTTGTCACACAAATACAAAGCTTGGAAAATGATGATTTAAGTGTTGCAAAAGTGACGGTTTGTATGAATGTGTCAACTTTATGATTTCATTTTAATATGAAAAAAAACCTTTTTGAACACTAATTTTGATTTCCATTCATAGGTTTTATTATGAGCTATCAGAATTGATATAAAACGCCATTTTTCAAAATTTGTGACAAAACACTTTTTGAATGTTTGCTCCTCAAGTATGCGTTAATTAAAAAAAATAAATCTTTTGAACACATTAATTTATTAATAATAAAAATATTAAATTAATTCAATAATAAAGTCACAACCTCAAATCATACATAGTATGTATTATTTACACAAAAGTTAATATTTTATTCTTGCTTATCAAAATATGCTTTTAAAAATAATAATGAATTTAATGACGAATCAGACAGCCGATTTCTTATTTTTGTAATAAACGTTGTTGCTCATCTTCATTGTAAGTCGACGTTGCTTTAATGTTATATATAAAAAATAATCTTTGTTTCCGTTCTCCAGTTGATTTTTAAATATTAAATTTTTAAATTAAATTTTAATTTAAGTTTTTAACCTTCGCGTTCCGGAGCGGCAATTGTGCCCCTAAATTCTTATTTTACCAACCATTTGTTAAATATCGGTAATATCTAGCTGATATTTATTGTAATCTACAAACATATCTTACTGAATACAATGCAAAAAAAAATCTGAAAAATTGTAGAAAATAAAATAGTTTTTCGTTAACAAATGGTATTTGGGTCACATATACACGTTGCGTTTGAGTGTGTGCGTGTGCCGAGCGCAAACTCCACACACCTGATGTCATCGTACCCTGCGCCCGCTCCGGGAGAACGACGTCGCTTTACGATTAGTTCAGTCTGCTCTCGCCGCTTCTATTGACATGATGGATTTCTACCGCTTCTATACGCCTGATGTATCGTCAACGCAATATGATATGGAGCCTAAATATAATGCATTTTTTTCAAAACTGATCCCGCGGATAGACACCAATGTAACTTTAAAATTAACTTTTTAGGTCACATTAGCGATTGCTTGCATCCAATTTTTTTTTGTTAGAATGGTTTTTTCAAAATTAAAAATGTAAAATTTGGCTGTCTTAAGTCCCGGGACTCGGTTGTTAAATGTCCCGGGACTTAAGACAGCAAAAAACCTTAAAAGTCCCGGGACGTCTCGACACAGAATCCCTACTATGTATGAAGTAAATATTGTTTCTTTTCATTATCAATGCAACAGATTAATATTAAACAATACTCATTGTGAAAGTTGATTGTCTGTCAAATGATGGAATAAGATATGAGGCACTCGGATAATTTGAATTAGCATGATATATATTAAAGGCTACAAAAAATAGAGGACTGGTTCAAAAGACACTATCAACATGCATTTACAGAAATCAGTTATCATTGATTGTTAACTTAAAATACTAACCAATTCACCGTCAAGATAAAGAATTTCAAAAGCAATTATCTGCAAGAAGTTCTTGGAAGTAATGAACATATGAGGCAAGTATTTGCAAACTCGGCTCGTTGCAAAACAGTTAAAAAATGAAACTGAATTTCATTTTGTAAAATAATATACATTTTAAAAGTATGTTTAGTTTTATATTACTTTGGAATGTTTTTTTGTTTTCCATCAAGCCAGCTTTGAGACTGCTTTCTAAATATACTTTTAAAATGCGTTTTTATTTACTAAATTACGTTCATAGTTAAGGTTTAACAATTTCGGAACGAGCCGGATGTGCAACTAATAGCCTCATATATGAACATTGTAAAACCAAAATAAGAATTGTTTATGGATTTCTATAATATAAATAATTTAAGAATCATTTTAAGGGACTGAAGCTAAAGGAAAGTCCATCCTTCATATTGAATTTGAAAAAACTTGCCATACAGAGATTACTTAAAGAGATAGTTAACTACTAGTCCATTTCTGATACATTCAACGTTTTATCATTTTTGGAAGATGTTGTGGATGGAACTTGTTCTGGTTAAATACATAATATAAGATATTCACTGTCAATGTTTGATGTAATTGAATGATTTCAATTTAGACATGATACATTGGGAATCAATATCCACTACATTTGTAACAGTTTTGGGAAAAATAATGGTAAAAGTAGAGTATAGCTCGTCATGTATTATTACGGCGAAAAACTTCACAAACTAAGCTAAAAACAACGCCACGATTTAAAGTTATTTTTTGAGAGCTTGATAATCGCCTTAAAACCACACATTATTACGAAGAACACTGATAAATTATGCGAAATACGAAATATTTTTTAGTACATCGCCTCTGTTTTCCATTATGGCGGCGCCGCCATAATGGAAAGTTTATCGCCGTAATAATACATGACGAGCTATACTCTATAATTACCAAAATAATAACTATATTACTTAAAATTTTAAGCTTTTAATAAAATAATAACACTTCAACTAAATAATTTTAATAGTCTATTAGAAAATTAGAATATTATGACAGATTCAAGGGACAGATTAATTTACAAAAGAATAAGTTGACATATGCACATAGTAATGGGGAATTTTAATTGGTTGTTGAGGTAAAATATTTTTTTGTAGTCGACGAATAGTGTAATATCGTTACGTTTGTTTATGACTGATGAGAATTTTTAGAGATGTCAAAATGTATTTTACCTGGTGAAGAGACCCCGTGTCCTGGAACTTGTCCTGTGTCAACAGAATGTCACTTGACGGCGATCTTTTGCCATTATTTACGGCACCGTATCTGCAACAAACGGAAGCCGTGAATAATGATAACAAATACATAATAGCGGCCACATGCCCCATTAAGAAATGTCAATATAACGCTGTTAGCCCCTCCCCAGACAAAGACATTTTCGCAGTTATTACATCGAAATCGATTCACATTTGCACAAATACACGCAGGTAAAACGGTATCACGGATAGATTTCACCCTCAGACGGCGAATAGTCAATTCAATTAATTTAACTCGCGTTAGCTGTAAAATTAAGACCCACCTCAATGCATCCTGTCTATCCTAACCAATACGACAAATCGACTTAATGAAAAACATTTTTCGTTGAGGCTCGGCGGTCGGCCGGTTCCTCGGACTGAATTGATAGATCGAAATATGGTCTGAGATTCAATTGTAAGGGCGTTCGAATCGAATAATGACAAAATAGCTGGCACTTACCATTGAGATTTCGCCTCAAAATGGCGATCGCAGATCGTGCGCAATGTTGAGGATTTTCTGTTTTCACGGTACACTAGCTCAACTCTCACATTTTCAGAAAACGGACACTGAAGCACTCGGCAGAATATAGCTTGGTGCTTAACTTTAAGCAGAATTAGGATAAAACTGACAAAATTAAAGCTTTTTTAGCTTTGCTTTCGCGATCTATCAGACTTCCCGATTAAAGAAAACCGGCCTCTAGTGACACAACTGCAAAGTTGGAACTGCAATAGGGATAATGTCGCTTTTTGCTGGCAATTTTCATTTTAATTTTCCAGCAATTTAATTTTCTCACTCTCTGTTATTTCATTATAGTATATATACTGTACTGATAGTTGTAGAAGTAATAACGCTGTTATTTTTAACATAAGCAGCTTTTAGCGAATAGATAACTACGGAAACTTCAGTATTTTTTTTACAAGTCCGTCTATTTACTTTCAAAAATATAAAATTTCCTTAATCATAATTTGCTTATTTAAAATATATTCATATTGAAAGATGTAGTCGATTCATTTAATCTTTAACGCTTTCACACTATGTATTATAATTATTATTACATGTATGTATTTTATATGGTAGGTATATAAATTACACTGGCAGCCCCGGAATACTATCTGTCAGTTGTCACAACATTTCAGATAGGGTGTTGACTTATAAAATATTCAGGGTAAAATCGACGTTGAACGATGTCTGAGTCGATTTTGAAAAAAATTGGGTCCCCGGATTTCAACCCCGACAAATATGTTAAGGAGCTTGCTCGAAGCTGCGTCGGGGGGCAAGAACTGCAACAGCAGCGACAAAAAATACAGAACCTCAGCGAGGAGACTGCCAACTCTCTGAAAAAGAATGTTTACGAAAACTACATGCAATTCATCGAGACTGCAAAAGAAATTTCTCATCTGGAAGCTGAAATGTATCAGTTGTCTCACCTGCTAACCGATCAGAGGAGTCTTCTGCAATCGCTGGCCAGCACGTCGATTCTGGGAGGCGAAAGCGCCGTTCCTCTCACGGTGAGTCCGGAAAAAGTGGACACGGAAACAGATAAAATAGAAGATCAGCGGAAGTTGAAGCTGAATTCTATATTTGAAAAAGTTGAGAGTTGCATGAGTCTCCTTGACGTGCCTGATCGTATTTTATTGCATGAAGGTGACATTTTGGAATTGGATGCCGAGGAACACACTCCCATGCAACGCATGCACGGGTATCTATTCAGCGATTGCTTAATGCTGACGTCATGGATACCTAACAGGAGAGGACCTATGAGATATAGATTCCAAGCCGTCTACCTCATCAGCAGCATGGCGGTCGTAAATGTGAGAGATCTTGGAAACGTGAAGCAAGCCTTTAAACTGTTAGCTTTTCCCGATACTCGAGTGTTTCAATGTAACAATTTAACCAGCAAAAAAGATTGGCTAGAAAAGTTTGAAATAGCCAAAAAAGCCTATTTATCAAAAGAAGAACAAAAAGAAGTTTTGAAGAGAGAGAGTGTTCACCATGAAAAGCCGTCTGTCAGGCCTGATTCTTCAGAGTCGCCAACCAATCCCTTCGAAGACTATAGCAGTCAATCGGAAACGATAGTTTTGCCTGATCATTTACTGGATGTAAACGAAGAATTGGATATTTTAATTGGAGAGAGATTCTTTGAAAAGGCTTTCAACTTGATGCAATCTGCAGAAAAAAGTTTAAAGTCTGAAGACTATTCTTCAATACCTTTGACATCTGAAATATTGACCAAAATGTCTTCAAGACATAAAACTTTAACCGATGTCTTAATCAAAGAATTGGAAGTGACTCCGTATTGGACTCCAAGAGGAGGGTTAAGATCGGCGAGAAGTTCCGTTCAATTGCTGAATAAATTAAAAATGACTACTCAAGCGTGCGATCTATTCTTGGCTATCTGCAGTCAAACAATGAAAGTGCACGTTAAGGGTGTCCAACTCGAGGGAACAACTGTTACGTACGTCAAGCAAGTCGGTGAAGTATTTTTTTGCACCGTAGCGGAGGTCATCGAAGAGTTCACATTAGCCTTTCCGGATGATAAAATAAGCGCCCTGGTCGTGTGGGCCAGTGCGGAGTTGCGAATTCTCATGAATCAGATGGTCAAGCAGATATTTACTCCCCAAGCTCTACTGCAATCTGTGGCGGAATGCGTCGTTAGTCTAAGAGAGCAGTGCCTAAAAATGAGAGAGTTCGGACTAGATCTTTGCTTTCAATTAGACGGCTCACTTCGTAATTCAATAATAAAATCTTTGAAAGATTACAAGCAGTCAATATTAGATTCCATCAAAGGAAAGGTCATCGAAGATAAATGGACCCCTGTGAATTTAAAAACAAAAGTAGGCGTGAGCACTTTTCTGGAAGAGATGCAGGAGCTCGGTTTGATTTTGGCAAAATATGTCATCAATGAGACCTGGATCGATCTCTCTAGCAGTACATTATGGTTCGCGAAATCGATTCTCACTTTACAATCTCAGGGTTTGCACATGGTGACCGAAGACATGATGGGTGCTCTGGATGAGAGCATTCACGCTATTTTCAACGGCCGATTGATGCTGTCGATCGGTAACGACTCCAGTTACGCACAAAAGAATTTTAAATTCATTCTAGACACTCTTTTACCTGTTATGTTAAGGAAATATAACGAAGAAGTAGGCTATGATAACGAAAAGCTATTAACATTGGCCAATAAATATGGCATCAATACAAAAGGCAGTGCAAAAAAGGCAACTAGCAATGTTACAAAATACTCAAGTGAATATCTTTAAAGGAATGTATCAGCTTTGCCAACATGTACTATTAATTTTCCACTTTTCAAGAAAAATGGATATTATATACTAATTAAATAAAACCATACATTTAGATGATAAAAACAAACATCCTACAAAGAGTCTTATATTATATTTATAAAATAATAAGAAATTAAATATGTTAACCACTTACCGGTCCAATTGATTTATACAAATGTTCCAAAAAGGATCACATATTTTTTATTATGCTCGAATATCAAACACAAGTGTTATATTTATTAAACATGCATATTTAGTGAAAGAATTCATTGTTTTTTTTAATGGAATTTTCTCGAGTTATATCGTGTGTCCGTTTTGACGACATTCAATGCCCGAGTTAACTCGGGCGTGACCGGGAAGAGGTTAAAGGGTATATTATAAACCCAAAAATAATGTAGGATAAGAAAAAATAAAATTTATCATATAAGTTATTTTATTTTATATTTACATTACGTATTTACAATAAACATATCGATCCATAATCGGCAGAAAAGCGTTAAGTGACAATTCATAAATTTTACAAATTATTCCTCATAAGTTCGCAAAAGAAATTATAATAGACCAAATATTACTAGTGTTAAAAAGCACACAAAAACACCTTACTCACCGCGTACATAGCATTGGCGTCCTACATTATCCAAGCGTTACTCACCGCATACATAGCATTGGCGTCTTTTTACACATACGACTTTGCGGCCAAAAATAAATTCGATGTTCAATATAAGCTTCGAATATTTGTCAAGAGATGTTTAAGCAAAGACTCAGACTATGAAGTAATGGTAAAAAATATATTAGTTTCATATTTTTTAGCAGATTATAAATATATTGGTAAATATTCTTTAGGAGGATTTTTTTGCTTTCAATATGTTTGTAGGTGTTGATATTTATGGGGCAATATTCTATCACACATAATGGGTTACACATGTGTCAATGCATTTGTAAGTTTTATATTTACGACCCATTACAGTGGTAGTGAACCATTGATGCAGGAGTAGATTTTTATTAGGATATCCACATTATTTCAATCAAAGGTGGTAAGGTTTATGGTTTCACGTCTATAAAAAAAGATTTTAGTCTGGTATGTATTTTTAATATGGCATAAAAAAATCATTGAAATACATTAATGCATTCAAAAGTTATGGAAATTTTAATTGAAAAATCGAAATTTGCTGATATTTTGCAAATATTGCTGGTACAGTGGAACCCCCAATTACCCTCTGGCTTTAAATAATCGCCGTAAATCCCCCAATTGCACGGTCGCATTCCATTGTTACTACGAGACGGTGGTCTGTGTTGTCAAATGTTGGCTAGCGTCTGTGTATTCAACACGTGCCAGGCTATACACGCATAGCTGAGCTTCTGTCTGTGTGCGGAATATTTACTACTACAAAAACTAAATATTTCGTCCATATTTTTTTTTCATCCATATATTCGTGCGGTTAGTAAAGTGTTAAGGTGAAAAAATAACAAGTATTTTAGTTCTACAATAATTAATTTTTTTATAACCATATTATGGTTGATAGCTTATTACAATGCAATTTTAACAATTAAATGTCAATTCAATCAACAGACAAATATTTTTTAAAAATGGAATATCTATAATTTTCAAAATCAGTCATGAATAAAATATTGGACCTAGAATATTTTATGGTGCTATAAAAATTTATGGTAGACGTAAACTGAGAATCCACTAGAAATATTGATTTAAAATAATAACTCATTCAAATTAATAAATCTGAAATGTGACACATTCCAAGCCCATAAATATTTTTTTTATGAGGCTAAATTTCAAAGTGTTATTTAAAACGAAGAAAATGAAACACAGTCAATACTCTGGTCATACCTTTTTATTGCCGATAAAGCATCGATCGGTCTTTAAGAAATAACTTGTGACAACCCCTGGTGACAAAATTATTTGCCCAGAATGTCATCAGAAATATTTTCATAACAAAGAATAAACTTTTATTTGTATTCTGTTATTCGTTGGATATGAATGAGTCACTATTCAAAATCCATTTCAGACAAACTTATCTGAAGGGTTTAATATGAATTTTTATGTATTGGTTTCCCATATGTTGATATGCAGGACAAAGGTGAATCATTGAATACACGATAAATGGAAATCTTTAGGCAATTTTTAGTAGAAATGCCCAATATTAAAATAAAATATGTTATGATTACATTAATGTTTATTTCGGTAATGGCTCAAGTATCGATTCAATGAATGTGTTGCCGTTGATTAATTTCGTGGTCATAATGACGAAATCAACATTGGAATCCTCTTGTTGGGACAGAGTTCTTAGAGCTGATATTTCATTGTACGTGCAACCGCCAATGAAAAACACTAAAATCACTTTGGTGGACTCGGCGATGGATGAGTTGTCGCTCGAAATAGAGTTCCTTCTGTTTTGGCCGTGTGGTATTGTTCCAAATTCTTCAAATGTAGGACCCGGCAGAAGACCGAGAACGTCTTGCAAACCTGAAAATATTATTAACCGTTAGAGTGGATTATTCCAGTAGACGTTATCCCATACATAAAGTGTGTAAAATTATTTTAAAGATAGAACAAATCAAATAACATAAACAGCCATTGGTTTATTGCAAGGAGTCATGAAAAACGAGTGACCTAGACCCATTTAAAAAAAAAAATTAATGATGTGTTGAATACACATCATTAAATATTTTCAAACCACAATAGTCCATAGTGTTGACATTTCATGCTTGGCTGACCAAAGATGATCTAATGCATAGGTTCCCAACCTTTTTCGGGTGGCGACCCCTTTTTATAAAAGCCATGTGACTAGCGATCCCCCCCCAGGAATTTGATATCCTCGATTT
Organism: Himalopsyche tibetana; assembly: GCA_030503985.1. Classification (NCBI taxonomy): domain Eukaryota; kingdom Metazoa; phylum Arthropoda; class Insecta; order Trichoptera; family Rhyacophilidae; genus Himalopsyche; species Himalopsyche tibetana. Next base: position 10,316,349 of record JAPJYX010000011.1, on the reverse strand, counting down.
ACTTTTTACCCGGATTGTCTCCGAAGCTCCTTTTTTTTTAGCCCACCGAGGAAAATTTAAATCCTCGATTTGCTATACTTTTTCCCAGGATTGTCTCCAAAACTCCTTTTTTTTTTTTAGCTCACCGGAGAATTTCGAATCCTCGATTTGCTATATTGTTAAAATCTAAAAAAAGTTGGCGACCCCCAGGTTGTGAACCCGTGATCTAATGGAATACATATATGGGAGGTGAAGTGAATATTTTGGAAAAAAATATGTTAGATGTGTTGCAATATTCTACACGTCTAAAAGTATTGTTAAAGTGAAATAACCTCAGTTAATACACAACAATAGTGTTATATCTCTGTAAAATAAAAATATGAAATCCACAAAACACCAAGTAAAGACGTGATTGTACTTAAATGTCCAAGAAAAATGTTTAACCATTTTACTAGTTGGCTCACTTCACCTCTTGAGGGCTCATATATATAAGTTTACATGAAATGATTGAAAAATTCGTCGTTTTTTTTATTTTAAAGCTGGAGTTGTCTTTTTTTTACATGACTCCAGTCTTGGTTTATTCATAAGAAAATATAATTAAATTTACCGAACCATCCCCGATTTTTGCTTAAATGCTCCGCCAATCTAACAGTTAGTGGAGTATAAATGCTATTCAGGTAACTCTTCTCCTTTATTTCAGATTCGGTTGTTTCATCAACGGTCAATCGTAAAGTCTGGAAAATAAATAGAATATCAAAATATTTTTGTCGGCAGAATAAATACCCAGATGAGCGTGTCCATTGTCTTGGTGTTGTTACAATTTCATAAATTGTTTTTTCAATTTTTATATGAATTTTTGGTCAAAGACCATTCGATCCGGGGCGTAGAAAGAGTGATTACCACCACTCCTGTCTTAGCATCATCTTTCATCAACCATTTAAAATACAAGAATTAAGGAGTTGTTTGAATTATTTAAACCATGTGATAATGTGCATAATGAAAACAATGTACAGTGGAACCTTGATCTACCGTTCTCGCATTGTTCGTTTTCCCGCATGGATCGTTTATTTTTCATAGTCCCGGCCAAACACCCATAAGAACAATGTAAAATAATCCCGCATTAATTGTTCCCCGATTTACCGTTTTCCTTGATCTATCGTTTAAATATTTTGATCCCGTCACAAATATTATCTCGATTGACCGTTTTCGTTGAATATTTCTCTTAAATAGTTTCGCGTTTTTATCAGTGGAATCTTGATCATCCGTTCTCGCTATATCCGTTTTATTGCATGGATCGTTTATTTTTTACTCGACCAAGACCCGTAATAACAATGTTTAATAATTCCACGTTAATCATTCACCGATTTACCGATTTCCTCGATCTATCATCTAAATATTATCGTCCTGTCCCAATTACTATCCCGATTGACCGTTTTTATTACATATATTTCTTTATTCGTTCATAATAGTCTTACATCGCATCTGGTTGCGCGAATTTTTTTAACTCAAAAGTCAAGACTAAAATGCCTAAATAAAGAAAACTAGAACTCTAACTGAGAAACTGAAAACAATTCAAGGCGTTAAAAAAATCTAGGACAAAAACGAGTCGACTTATTTATATAGAAAAAAAAGTTAACATATAAAAAAACGCGAGTTTGAAGGGTGTCTGCCAAACTTTAAGTACCAAACTACAAATAGGCAACTGAGTATGTATTTAAATTATCTTAAGTTATTTTCAAGTTATCTGGAAGTTATTTGAAAATTAAACATTTTTTGGTAGTATTTGAAGGTTTCCCGCTTTATCGGTTTCCCGCATTATTCGTTGATTTTTTATGGTCTTTTGGAAAACGTAGAATCGGGGTTTCACTGTATAAAATACGTTACACACCTTTCGCAGCACTGTGTATTGCCTGCTTCCAGTCTGCGGTTTTAGTATTCCAGTTTTTTCGAGATTGCATAGTCCAAGCCAGGTGTTGAGCCCGTAGACGTGCACTAATTCTTTCTTGTAATATTCCAAAACTTTCGGCTTCAGCCCCGATCCAGTCACACACTGCAGGCAGATTAACCTGAGCACTTTGGTCAACGGAGCCTTCTGAGCGATCAAATCCTCGATGAAAGTGCACGGTTTTTCCGTATCGACGCAGTTGAGGAAGTCTTCTTCGCACTGAAGTACGTCATGGAATTCAAACGCATCCGTAATCTAACAGAAAAATGCAGTTATTAACTTGTTCTTAGCAGGGTGCATTCACATAGAACAATTTTTCTTATTTCAACCATTTGCTAGATACCAATAATATCTTGCTGATATTTATTGTCATCTGCAAAGATACCTACCTCAACAAATACAATCCAAATATTATGCAAATTTGCCTTGGGTCATTTTATACCCCGTCGCTCCTTGATTCTATTTTTGACATTACGGTTCTGAAATCTTAACACTAAGTCTGGATTTTTTTTTGCATACATAATTTCAGTTAGTTTTGAATACGTAATAATCGTATCTAGAGTTTCACTGGTTTCAGTCATTGTGAGCATTTTCAATTGAAAACTGAGAAGTGGAACCAGTACAAATAAATTGTGTTTCATTTTTATAAATATAATGCCTTACCACCAAGAATTGACAGTTAACATTTAAAATAAATTTCACTTTTATACATAAATTTTAAAATTATGTATTTCTTCAACTTGCAGGGTTTTTTTTTCTGTTTCTTACGTCTGTGTCAGACGAATGATAGTATTGCAGTCAAAAATAGAGAAATTGTGACGATATACAGAAATTAAATGTGACAGGAAGTGATTCAACTTCCTGGAAGAAAATTCTGTAGTAATACTGCATTATGATGACACAGAAGACGATATGTCATAGGCAGATGCAACAACAACTCGGAGTCAATATATGAACAAAGACTCCAACGACAACGACAAAAGACAATACTAACATTAAAACGTTCAGTTTTGCAATTAACAAGTCAATTGTTGTGCATTTGAATTTGTTATTATATAAACATTACCTCTTTAATGTATTCAGCAATGGCAGTATGAGTAGCTAAAGATTGTTTATTTGCTAGCATATATGGCAGTCTCGAAACAAACTGTTTAATTTCTTGAACCGATTTATTAGTGTGTCTCTCTCCAAGCTGTTCATGAATGAGACGAGCTTTGCGGGATAAGGCAGGACCGACCTGTAATAGGCAAACAGAAAACTTAAAATTACAATTTAAAATTTATTTTTCTCACAAGAAGATATCAAAGAATAAGCGTAAAATTAATTTTGAAAAACTTCCTTGCCAGTTTTAAATGTTTTCAATTTTTATTTCTGTAATATTTCTTTTTTCCCAATGTCTTTTGTTTTCACATCGCAAAAACAAATGAACAGATATTTAAAAAAAATTGTTATGTACATATTATATATTAGTTATTCCCAAAATTAATGTTGTTTTTTTAATGAAAAAAATCGCTTTTAAAAATCTAATTTTATTTTAATCATTCAAAATATAATATCCTTCTAAATATGTAACCTTCCACCATTAATTCCATTGATCGAAATAAATATCAGAAGGAAGGAGCAATGTCTGGAGTGTAAGGTGGATGAGATAAAACTTTGCAGCCAACCTGAAGATCCAGAAGTTCTCACCATACTCTGATACACGCTGACTTGTTTTTTTCGCTCAATTCGTGTAGTACCCAAACACATTGTCTCCAGACCTTCCCAATCTTTTTAATATGTATTTACTGTCGAATAAGCCTGGTTGAATTTCTGAACAGTTTGAGTAGGACTTGCTTCCATTTCTGCCACAAGGATACCTTTGTCTATCTTTGATCATCTCCCACACCCGTGATTGTTCATGGTATCGTAATCTCAAGATCGAAATTTTTGAATCATTTTGGGACATCTAATGAATCACCTACCACTTCGCAAATATATTTGTAGCCGTTTGGGTCGATTTTTAAAAAAGAAACTCGTAGAACATGCAATTTTGTATGAATTGTTCACTTGATAAAAATTCTTCCAAATTTAATTTCTCTGTTTAATATCGAAATGTGTAGTCCAAATATGTATTAACAGATATATCAAAAGACGTACGCAGGTAGCAACAGTCAAAACGCAACTGACTGTTAAACTTAACCGCAAAAAAACGACATTAATTTTGAACATACCAAATACATATATAAGTAAATCAATAAATGAATTGTTCGTGACAACTTTTAAGTAGTTTAGAAGCCATGTGTTTTATTAAGAATTTTTATTATTTACAACTTATTATTTTGGAATCTAAAAATTATTATTTTGCACTTTTTTGTGCTTGAAATTTGCTAGTGTACAGAATATACTTATTGCTGTTAAAAGATTAATCTGAACTTATTCATTAGACTTACAGCAGTAAAATTTTTATCACGTAATTCTGCAAATAACTCCTCGCCAGAATTAAGAATAATCACTTTTTCTTCTACTGTTGTATTCTCTACGCTTTGCTCCTCTTGATTCAAGAACTTCTTTCCCGGAAATTTCACAGTGTTATTTTTTACACCAAACAGCTCATCTGAAAATAAATAATGTCGCGCAGATGAAAAGACAGTTAAGACAGAAATAACCTGAGATATTGTTTTTGCAGCTTGCGAATTTGTGACGCTGTTTTTACATGCTAAAACCATGTCTAGGATACACAGCTGTACATGATTAAAACCAAATGACATTTGTTCAACAATTGCATTCTACCAGTACTGCTTTACGGTAGCAAATCATGGCACCTGACGAAGACTCAAAAAAATCATATATTGAGCTTTGAGAATAGATGCTTGCGTCGGATAATAGGGAGAGGTGGTTTGATTTTGTGAGGAATTCGGAGATTAGGGAACGTACAAGACAGCACCCTATCGCTGCAGTGATTATGTAGAGACATTGGAACTGGCTGGGTCACGTGCTGCAGATGCCTCCAGAAAGCCTTAATCCTGCCTGCCTCTTCTTTCGACCAGTGGGATACCGGCATCCTGGACGACTGTCAGGTACTATCCATAAGATGTACTCGGTGGAACTGAGGGATGCTGTCATGTCATGGGAGGAAGCAAGGCAAAGGCAATTGGCGGGAGACAGGGAAACATGGAGGTGCCGCGTGGCAACCGTATGCTCCACATAGGGAGCAAATAAGGTCAAAGAAGAGAAGAAAAAGGTGATGGTTGGGATGAATAAAAGGTAGCAAGAGAAGGACACAATATTTTATAAACTCATTGCTATGTTCGAAGTCAATTTGAAATGAATAATACTTATTCCTTAAAGCAGAGGTTCACAAACTTTTCCATCAAAGGGACAGTTTTAAAATCAAAAATATTAGGCGGGCACTCTTTTTTTTGTAATATTTTCTGTTTTTTAAAATCATAATACAATAAAAAAAATATTTCATTGTGAATATTTATATTTTTAACTGAATATACATTATTATTACTCTTTTTAATGTGCAAAAATAATATGCACTGTGCTGTGTGTACCCCTGCCTTATAGTGTATTCTTCTTCTTTGGCCATGTTCGCTCCCTATGTGGAGCATATGGCTGCCACGCGGCACCTCCATGTTTCCCTGTCTCCCGCCAACCGCTTTGCTTTCTCCCATGACATGCCTGCATCCCTCAGTTCCGCCGAGTACATCCTATGCATAGTACCCGACGAGCGTATACATTGTTAAAAATTAAAAAAAAGTAATACAAATAAAAAAATTCATACAAATTTACCAATAAGTCCTTCATAGGTCAACTGTGTGGCAAAAACGCTGGCCAAGTCGACAGATCTATCGAGCAGTAGAAGCATATCAACACTACCCTGCGACGGACCCTTGGGGCCGGTTGCCTGCTCTTCTTTAGTTAATCGGCAGATGAGATCCCAGACTTGTTTTGCGCACTGCCCTTTTCCAACAACCTTCGGTATGGTCCCGTAAACTTGTTGAATTTTTCTGACAGCCAAAGCCGATTGATACAGGCACGTTGGATCTCCGTCAAGATGATAGTCTCTAAAAAAGAATACACCGTAAAGCAGCGATTTCCAACCTGGGAAGCGCCAACAGTTCAAAATTTTTATTTACCCTTTAAAACGTGTCTTTATGACTATATGAAATAAAGGATGGGGAGGCGCGAAGATATTTTTTTTCTTCAAAGGGAGGCGCAGTAACGTAAAGGTCGGAAATCACTGCCGTAAAGCATTAATGTTTCTTTCTGGTGTATTATTTATTTATATGAGTAATATGTGTTATGTTTGTTGTTGACCGTGAAGGGAGAACATTCACCCTTTACCGCAGTGGGACAGATATTTTTGATTATTTCAAAGTCAGATTCACCTTTTCGTTTTATTGATTTTAAAGTGGTGAAAAATTAGTAGGAAGGATAACAGAAATTTTCTTATATCAGTAGAAATGATAAGGGAATTGATGCAAAACTTAGTTCCCATCAAAACACTTATTTTAGACCGTCTGAAAACGCCACACCGTATTATCTTTCGATAGTTTGTAGAACATAAATGTGTTCATCGCGGCTATGTTCATTGTTGTTATCATAGAGTAACATACTTAGTTATTGTGTCAAATGCATACAATGTCATAGTCTACAGCAGGGGGCGGCAAAGTGTGGTCCGCAGAAATATCTGAAATTATTTTATGAACTTGGTGCATTTATAGACGCATTTGATCACTTTTATTTCAATAAGTAATATTTAACACAACAGTCCAGTTAGTGGTTTGCTGGATTAAAATTGTGAATTTAGTGGTCCGTGAGCTCAAAAAGTTTGCCGACCGCTGGTCTACAGCATTCGATTAGAAAAACAGAATTTTGTTTTATCATGTCAAATTTTTAATGCCTAAGCAGTGAATAACCACTTTACCTGACATTGTCTGTGTTTATTGTTTAACAGACAAAATATGATAACAGTGAACATATACGCTGTGTTACACTAACCGTCAAACGCTAATACAATTTCATCACGTTCGCCATAATGGTAAAATAAGTGTTTAGATCCTTAAGCATATGAGAATATCCCTGCAAATGCAATGCCAACTGCTAAGCTTGGATTTATTATAGAGTTTTCACCTGTAGTCATTTTCCAATTCCAATGATAGCAGGTCGCTATCAAATGGGTAAATGTCACATTTAAACTCGTCAATAGTAGTAAAGCTGCCCAAGACTTTTCTGTTCTCCAAATGCTTCTCGCAAAGTTCACTTCGGCGAGGGAAAAACAATAAGTAAAAGTCTTTCTTGGCTCCAGATTTCAGTTTACTGATGCTGAAGATATTGTCCGCTACGATGTCGATGAGGTGAATTTTCGGCCGGGTAATAAAGATGACGTGCTTGACGTGCGGTGGAGGAATCACTCCTTGCTTAAGTGGAAACATATTCACCACGTCATGCTCTCGGAGGACGGCGTACTGAGCAACCAGACCAACTGGTCCAGCGAGCCAATTGTCCCAGATAATGACCTTCGAGGAAGAAAAAAAATTGGATAAAAAGAGTACCATGTAGTTAAGCATATTTCTCATTGTTATAAATATTTTTTAGAATAAGCCTCCCTAAGTAGATGACATTGCTTTGATGTTTATTTCAATTTGTCCCGCCTATAAAGTGTTGAATTATATGGGGATTATTATCAAGTATTATATTCAGCCGCCTGTGTGGTCGAGTGGTCAACGATGTTGGCTTCGGCTACGGAGGGCCCGGGTTCAAATCCCGGTACGGACAGTTTTATAAATTGATTTTTCAGTCGATTTATGAATTTCTGTTCAAAGGCATGGATGTATGTGACTCATGAATTCCCCCCTCTCACCCATCCTATCCTATGAACGGGGCGTATCGAGAGCGATTAGCTTATCACTAATCCTGCCCTAGCCCTATCTCTCTATCCCTACTCTCTTTGGAAAAAGAGAGGTTGAGCAACTGAGTAACAAGCAGTTCTTGTAAAAACACTTCTGTTGAGATAAACTCCATTAGGAGTCCATATGCTCCACATTAGGAGCGAACATGGTTTAAAGAAAAAGAAATTATATTCAACGCTTGCATTCTGCCAGTACGGTTCTACATTCTGCTTTACGGTTGCGAATCATGGCACCTGAAGAAGACTCAGAAAAACCGTATACTGAGCTTCGACAACAGATGCTTGCGTCGGATAATGGGGGTGAGGTGGTTTGATTTTGTGAGGAATTCAGAGATAAGGGAGCGTACAAGACAGCGTCCCATCACATCAGTGGTTATGGAGAGACGTTGGAACTGGCTGGGTCACGTGCTGCGGATGCCTCCGGAAAGCCTTAATCCTGCCTGCTCCACATAGGGAGCGAACATGGCCAAAGAAGAAGAAGATTATCAAGTAATGTTAACAGTATTTTTCTATTGATTTTTTAAAAATATATTTATTATTTATAATTATAAAAACCTTAGGACCTTCGCAGTTCTGTATATGATTAACCAGTTCATTTCTGGACGATTCTTGCAGTAAAGCTATGTTTAATCTTCCACCAGATAAGTAAGATGCCATATTTACAGATTTTGTAGTGGGCTGTCAATGTCAGTTTTTGACGTTTAGACGATAGACAATGAAGTTTATTTAATTTACTTATCATAGACTAGTAGGCACCTAGTCGACTAGCTAAAGTCGATATTTTCAATCCTAATTTAATTTCGATCAGTAATTCTGTTGTAGGCCAGAGACATTGTAGGCTGCCGACTTGTGAAGAACAGGGACGATGTGAACTTTTATGGAGCTTTCCAAAATATTATTGTTTACTCTATAACAAACATTTTTATTTTATAATTTAATAATATAAGGGCATAATAATTTACCTATCACCGGTCCTAGTAAAAGTGTAGACAAGAGGTGCCTGCGTACCAACCCCGTGCCTGCGGGCGCCATGGCGCCCGCCGACTGATAAAACTTTTTCACTAAGCTTATGAAAATAACGTGTGGCAGCATCGAATTTTTGTTTTGAGATGTGATAAAAATAGCTAACTTATAAGTTTATATTCAATAAAAGACAGTATTTAAACTTATTGGTATTTTTTTTATTTAAAATCAATCAAATAGAAATTGTAACGTACCACTGCAGTTAAATTTTGCTCTACTCTTATTCTTTTTGATATTTTTTGATAAACAAATTTTATGTCCATTTTTATAGGGTTGTATCAATTTCTCTTTAAAATTAGAAAAATACAATAATATACATATGCTTTCAAATATTTTATAAAAATTGTGCCGAAATCTTTTTCACTTTCTTAAACGATAGCCTTTGAATAATCCTTCACAAATAAAATGACAGCATGATCAAAAGCAAACGTTATCGTACGACTGATTAAATTATTATTCTTTGATTGCAGCCAGAAAAGTTTAACAAAAACGAATACAACATTCCAAAGCAATTGAAGTTGTTCCTCTTTTTTTCATTCCAATACGATAACTATGAAATAAAGTCCTTACATCCATTCTTTCCAAATTAAGTCTCACATTTATACACAAATAGGATTTGCAAGTTATTTGGGATAAACAACTCGACCAAATGCTGGACAATTCAAATGTATTCAAACAATTTGAAAATATGAATAGATGTACAAATCGATTTGTGAGAACACATTCTTTTTAAATATCAATATGTGTTTACAATGAAGCTATTGGTAGTTGCAGAAAAATCCTCTGATAGCCGCACATGAATCATTAGTGTGGACGTTTATTTAGTGCAGGGATGGCGAACCTTTTTGGTCCGCGTGCCAACGATCTTCAAATATTATTTCTTAATTGTGTGGCGTGCCCAAGCAGTGAGCAAAAAATTAACAAAATAGAAAAAAATAAAGATGTTCTTTTTGAACAATTGTCGTTTATCTCGGAAAACATTTAAAAATTAATAAAATAGAATAAATTAAAAATTCACGGATTATTTAATCAAAATTTAAATTTTTTAAACATTTCTTTTTAAACATGGAAATCATTTGCGTGCCATCCAAATTCTCAAACGTGCCACCTCGGGCACGCGTACTCTAGGTTCGCCATCCTTGACTAAGTGTGTATTACTGCTCAGCCAAAAAATAAATTGGTCAAGGACGCTGAGCCATGTATTCGGTTAATCAAAAAGAGGCATTGTTAATTTTTAATGATTCTAAACAAATTGAAAAAGAAGTATTTCATTTTTTTATTAGGTACAATAAAATTAATCTAATTATGAGTAAAAATAATAGTACAATGGTAAGCATATACATATAATACAAATTTAATGCTAAACTCTACAATAGTATATTTTATCAGTACAATATTTTACTTTACTTCTGCGGACTCATTATATGTTTTTGAACACTTGTTTTGTTTTGCGAACTTACTTGAAAAGCAATTTTAAAAGTTTGTTAGCTATGCCCGCGTTATACGGCGTCAGTCATAAACAAAAATGGCGGGCGAGTTAGTTGTTTGCTGACTACTGTTGTTAATTTATAAACAGACAAACGAAATCAGACTTCACGACTCGTGTTTCAGCTTAAAAAACATAAAACGAATAATAAAAAATACTTGCAACTTTTAAATTATTTTAAAATTTAATAACCAAAAGAATATCGGTTAGACGGAAACAGGAAGAAGTCAGCAATTTTTCAATAAAAACCCATTTTTGACACGGAACACACAAAGTACTTGCAAATGCAATCCCTCTTGTATATATGGAAGTTTCAGCCGCCTGATTTTAGCTATAATAGTATCATAGACTAGTATTCTAATAGTATTTTAGTCTATGATCAAATTTAAGGAAATTTGACATGTCCCAATACGTTTTTCATTGACTAATTTAGTAATTTGTTTTATATTAATTATTACGGTGTATTGAGTTTAAAATTATTTTCTGGTACGTTAGCTTATTCGATTTTACTCATTGTTTATTTGATACATACGGCGGGAAACTATTTGTTATTTTAAAAAATAATTCTTTCATTTCGTAATTCATTATAGCTCCCATACTTAACCAAGCCAAACAATGGTGCTATCTTTAAGTATTTCGGCATTGTTACACTGCAGATCTGTGTTGTTTGTCCAGTTCTTCACTGTAGCAATGTGGTTAAGTGGCTAAAATCATCACTACTCGACTTTTTCGAGGGAGTTTAATGTGTGCCAACATCTGCTGCTTGAATTTATCAATAATGATCTATCTACTGTTTCTGATGGGAAATCCAATCTGTGATAGTATTTTGTGATGGATTTTTACACCATTGGATATTGTAGACAGTCGAATTCTGCTACTTGTCTCTGAAATTTTGTTTAGCTTAAGTTACAATATCATTACTTTCACTTAAAATTCATTTACAAAATAGTGTTACGAAAATTTCATTCCATTAACAATAAAATTTAACCATGTTTAATGCTGATGTTCTACTGAAGAAGGATTTGAAGATTTGTCAAAAGCTAGTTTCTCAACCTTCCCTAAGACTGGAAAGATTAGGTTATGAGAGATATAGTTGTTAGCTAATCACTCTCTATACCCAATTAGGTATTTTAGGAATGGTGGTAAACATCACAGACATGTATGGTTACTGCCACATGTTCATAAATTAACTAAAAAAATTTACGGAATTTCTTATTTCGGGTCTCAATTGCTGATAAAAAGTCCTTAACCGTTACCACTCAGTCATGCTGATCATTACATTTTATTTATGTATACTAATATTTTTATAAGTGACGTGAAACTATCATGGCTCTGATATCAATGAATATAAAGTATGGCAAAGTAATGTATCAAAAAATCTATATTTATTTAGTGCTACTTTCCGAGCTTGAAGATTTTAAAATTTTGAGAGATATTTCGCTTACAATTCTCTCCACCTCTTTTTGATTGAATTGGTCATCTTCCAGGTAGACTCCCCTTGCAAATTATAGCCATTCACAGCGCCATCCAGTGAGGGATTTTCGGCCCGCCTCTTTTGTTGTACTCTGTCGGATTATTGCAATCACTCTTTGCTGACTCAATATCATTCATATAGTGTAGTGTACCTAGCTAGCGCAACTTACAAATCTTAATTAAATGCGTTGCAATTTTTATAAACATCGTTGACAATGGCATTGTATCTTCTCTGCATTATAAATACGTCGGAGAATTTTGATTTGGAATATATTCAATAACTCTTCATATCTTAGAGTTCATATCTAGTTTTTGCTGTATTGTTAAGGACATGACGCTTTTGTAAAGTGCACCTTTATTTATTTGCTGTAAAAAGAAAAGGGCAATATTTGACATTACAGCTAACACTAATGCACCATGTATTTGACCAATTTAAAGTAAAACAGTATGTGACAAAAAAAAAATGTAGAAGAATTCTTAACTGTTGAGTTGGGAGTGGAGTCATTCGCATTGCAGAATTCTTCTTATTTCAACCATTCACTGAATGCCAATAATATCTAGCTGATATTTATTTTAATGTTCAATGATACTTCAATAAATGCAATTCAAATTTACACAAATTTGTCTGGGGTCACTTTATACCCAGTCGCTCCTCGGTCCTATTGATGTTTCTGTACTCAAGTTTTAATAATAATTACTTAAACATCCACATAACAGAAAAAAATAAAAACAATACAGCAAATAAGTTGCTGAATTTTTCCACCTATTAAGACAGTTCATTGGTCATTGCCGAATATAGACAGACCTTGCAACTGGCATCTTATGTGACCAATGTGAAAAAAAAAAAAAAACTTTTTTGAAAAAAGGTTTCGGTCGTAAAGATAAAAATCAAGTTTTGATTAAAGTCTTGAGAATTTTTGGATTGTTAACTCAGGCTGTAGAAGAAGAGAAAAATACTTTAAAATCAAAAAGAATTTTCAAGCTACATGAGAGTGAAAAATATCTTTTAATGCGGCGAGGTAGGAGAGATTGTAGTAAACTAAGGTGACACTTCTTCATTGCTACGATTCTCTTGTTGATTTCCTCTGATATATTGTATTGGCTTACAAGACAAACAATGCAAAAATGCCAACTGTGTTGAATTTGTTGGTTCAGGTTTGGCTAATTAAAAAAATACATAGTATAGTAATTGAAATTTCCTATGTCTTTATTGTTTTCTGACAAATTAGGTTTTGTAAATATTCCCCGAACGAGGAAATCAACGGTGGTTTGCCAAGATGAAAACAGAGGGTAATGTTGTAAATAAACTTGTGCCAAAATGTGAAGAGACATCCGTTGAAGTGGCCAATGGCCTATCCGCGGCTGCATCTTATGAAACGATGGAAGAACAAGCCACCGGACTGGATAATTTAGAAAATGACGTCAGCAGGCTGAAGGAGTTTTTAGTTCTTGATGAATTTAACCCGGACAGCGATAAGGATGTCAATGAAAATTCTGACAGTGATGAAGGTACGAAAGAATCAAATTAAGTATTAGTCAATATTACTGTGGGTTGACCCTGTGGCTGTCCCAGTCTGCGGGACTTGTTACTTTATTGAGTTATGTAAAAATGTAATAAATATGTAAAAATATCATATTTTTTTTTATTTATTGAATTTTTTCTATTCCTATTCTTATTCTTACTTATTCTAGTTAAACATTGGAGAAGTGATTTATTTAAGTATTTTTTTTACTAAATTAGGTTTTTCCATATATTTTGATTATTTGTACTATTGCTACACATAAAAATATAAAAACATATTTTTTGAATATGGATCAAACTAGGAAGAACATTAATTATTATTTAAAGAAATATTTTTTTTTTTTATTATAAAATTCTTAGCGCTAAGTGTAAAATAAACTAATTCTTTATTAATTTTAAATAATTTTCCAGAAGCTATTACTTCGAATTCGGGCCTAGATATTTTTTGCTTTCACGTGTGAGCTCTACTGACGTCGATTCCAGGAAAGGAATCCACCCAAAATGGAATTTTACACTCAGTATTATATGGCTTCCGATTTGTTTAAAAAATATAACCATTTTTAAAAGTCTTTTGTGTTCATTTGCAACCAATGATAAAAATAATGTAACAGCCAAAAATCACTGATAGATTTGTGTAGTGTCTATAACTAAAGAAATAGCAATAATTCAATACAAAATATGAGAATGGCGAGTACGGCGATACTCTTCAAAGAGTTAATTATGGACGTAAGTGTCAAGAATCATCAGATTTTTTAACTGCAACAATATTTATCATTTTATATTGAATTTGTTTACATAGAAGACTCTGATGATGTTCCCGACGAGGAAGTGGAAGCAATGTTGGACGAGGGTCTGCCTGAAGGCTATAGAGGTGCCCCAAAAAAGAAAGAATGCCCTTATGATCAAATACAGAAAATTATTATGGAAGGTAAATTTTAGAGGTGAATTGTGATGTTGAATACATTGGTGCATGCGCGTCAAAAATCATAATACATAATACTAACGAAGATATGGGCACTTATACGGATGAGAGGTGATGAGAAAGTGTGGTTACATCAAAAGACTAATAAACAGTGGTAAAACTATACCAAAGCACCTGGATATATGTATACAGTGGGGTGGAAAGGGGAGTGCGGTAGGGGCGGAACGCCCCCGGCGGCACGTTTTTTGGGGCGGCATTTTCATATATATATATACAATATTTTAAATGTATTAAAAACTCCTAGTTCATAGATAAAAAATAAAAGTAATTTGAAAACAAAACTAGAGAAATTTTGGGGGTGGCAAATTCAAGGACCGCCCCTGGGTGGCAGGACCCCTTACTACACCACAGTATGTATAGGTTACAAATCATAATACTACAACATATAAAACAAGTCGCTTACTTTTTATTTGAATTCACTACAAATATTGAGAGGAAATTGACCAGTTATGCAAACACTTTAACCCTTTGCACACGAGAGTTATTTTGTATGTGATTATCGGCAACTAGGAGCAATGAAAAAAAAATTTTTACATTAGAATACAAAAATAATATAGAAAAATTTGAAGTGTAAATATATCCAATAATGACAATCTAAATACAATATTCATTGAGCTAAACTGGTATCTTAACCTTTCAGCTGCTGTAGATAATTAATAGTAATTGTCTAGCACGCCGGCTATAATTTGCAACTATTAATTTGATTAGTTATTGACGAGATATCTCGTCTGTGGCAGCCATCGAGTTAATAAAAAAATATTGTGGAGTTAGTTCATGTTTTTGTCTGTACATATCGAGGTTGTTGGAGGGAGTTCTTCTTGGATTAGTGAAATATTTCACGGTTACCTAAATTTGACGCTGTTAGGAATCCATGGAATAACACTTACATATATACTGATTTATTTCTCCCAATCGCATTATAAGTTTTTGTACTGACGATTCCTTTTTTACACAGATAAGGGAATCAATCACTTTGAGGTCCTTCCCCTGGGATGGTTGATTGTGAACCACAACAGTGGCTTACCACTTTATCTTCACAAAATATCGCGGGTCTGTACGTTGGCCAGGCCTTACTTCTTGGGGCCGGGGAGTGCCAGGGTAAGAGATCAATGAGACAATAATATTTATAAACACTACATGAACATGTGAAACAATACATATTATAACAAGGAGTCTAGTCTTCTTTAAAATACTTTTTAATTATAATTTTTAGTTATTGATTTGGGCTTTTATTAATTTTATAGTTATAATTTAAAACCTTTATTATTCACTCGATAAAGTATATCTTAAATTTTATTTTTAACCAATGCATGGTTCGTTTCGATAAGATGATTTTCAAATTTTTTATTTTACATTCCAATGGAATTTCCCCTCCCACAAGTAATCAGTATTGTTATTGTTTGTAACTTCTGGGTATATTTTAACTCGCTGCTTCAAAGCTATGCGGATTTAAAAATTTATGGAACGTATCCCCACCTTTTCTATGGAAGTCAATTATTTTTTTATGCGATTCTGGGTATATTTTTACTCGATGTTTCAAAGTTATGCAGATTTTAAAATTCATGGAAAGCATCTCCACTTTTTGTATTGAAGTCAAGTCTTTTTTTATGCGATATTTCGTGGAATGCAGCTACAGCATATAAAGAGGATTACTGTACTCTAATTGCTTACGGCGCGTGGGCATTTTAAAGGTTAACTGTAAAATATGTCTTCTATTTTATTTTGCATTAATAATGAAGTCGGCTTGATGTCTGAACATGTTTGATGTTTTGTATTTTAGAAACATGAGATTCCGGTTACTGCAATTCCGTGCTATAACTACAGGCAGGCATTGGACGAGGAGGAGAGACTTGCGAATGGCGAAACCTTGTCTTCGAAATGTAATATTTCAACAGTGCTTGAATTAAATAAAAACGATCCATCTGATGTGAATTCAGAAACTATAAAAGCTTTTAAACGTCCGTTTGATGTCATGAAAAATGAAACGGGTTTTGTAGAAAATCCGGACATGAAAAATATTAAGAAAGCTAAAGTAGAATCACTCCCAATAAATAATTTAGATAATCACTCTAAGGAAATTACTACAACTGCTTCACAGTGTCCTGCGGATAAAGGTGTCATTCTCGAGAAGTCTGACGAGCCTTCTATTGCTCCGAATGCTAAAACGGAATGTCAAAATGGTGATATTCCTATAAACCCGGTCAATGTAACTGACAAAGACGTGATCGGGAATACAGAAAAAGCCTTCGTCAATACGGAACTTTTGAAAAAGTTGGTTAACACTGAGAACGTGGAGGAGGAACGCAATGCCTTAGTAGCGCTGATGCCCACTGCAAAAGTGGAGACGGCTCAAGAGAATTGGAAAAGTCAACATCTCCGTCACGAAGAGGTTACGGATTATTGCAAAAAACTCTTCAAATTTAAATACATCAAAATCATGAGGTTCAAGTAAGCATTTCAGCTATATTTAAAAAAATAACTTTTTTGGCCGATTGATGGTTTGTATTTGCTTTGTTCCGTGCTCATATCTCGCACCAGCAAATTGTAGCATATGAATTCTCAATGGAGTATTTTATTTAAGTTTTTTAACAAATTTGAGAGAGGTTAGAGTAGTTGGTTGGGTTATATTATTTCAGGTGGTGGGTGTTAAGTCATAAAAAATCACAGAAATCCATGTCTTTGGATTGAATAATTTTTTTATTTAAGTGATCAATATAATTGAAGATCCGCTGTGTGCAGTTCGGCGATTGCCTTTCTTATTTATAGAATTAAATAAATATTTCTTGTGTTTTTTTAAGGTCATGGTCGGAGCGTAGAAAGTTTACAAAAACGAGGCAGGCACTGCAAAGACCCACTCTTCCAGACGGTACTAAACTAATTACGTTTCCCATTCAGGCCGATGTAACCAATAATCCAGATGGAACTCAAAAGAGTGGTAATATTTTATAATTTATTAATTCTTCTGTTTTGTATTTTTAATTTTCCTAGCCAGACACAATTTCATATATTTTTTGTCCATTTCTACAGGCGCTTATACCACGTTCAACAAAACTGCACCGAAGGAGTGTCTCATGAATCCAAATGGGAAGAGCTATGTCTGCATACTGCACGAATATGTTCAAAGGGCTCTTAAGAAGCAGCCTACATATGAATATAAAGAATTTGGTATGTTAATTCAACAAGGACACCAGAATGTTTAAGAAATTTTAGTGGTGCTTTAGTCAAAATGTGTCCGAATGAAGGCTGATAACAAATCGAGATAAATATCAGCTATACTTTCACATAATATTTTTTTTATAATCATGTCCGCTCCCAATGTGAACTCCAATTGGAGCTTATCTTCACAGAAGTTTTTCTCTGAGAACTGCGTGTTACTCAGTTGGAAAGAGTGTAGGGGATAAAAGGACCGGGTTAAGATAGGACAAGTGGTAAGCTAATTGTTCTTAAATTTTTATTATTTAAATGTCTTGAATTATTGCAGAAAATGGTGCCACCCCGTATTCAGCGACCGTCTCCATAAACAGCATGAAATACGGTGTCGGTTACGGAACATCCAAGCGTCAGGCCAAGTCTGCTGCAGCTAAGGCTACCATAGAAATCCTTATTCCTGAGATGAGAGACAAAATTAAGCAGGATAATGAATTGAATGGAACCGCCAGTAGGAATACTGATCAAGATTTAGAGGTCAGTGACAAAAAATGAGCTTGCTATTTGTCTAGGAATAGTTGGAGCCACATTTGACTCACTGTGGACTGTCTGGGATATGCAGCTGTATATGGTTCAAATCAAATGTCATTTCTTCACCGCTTGCATTATAACAATGCTGCTTGAGGGAGCCAATCATGGCACCTTACAAAAACTAGAATAAAAATATATACTGGGCTTTGGAAATAGATGCGTGTGATGGATATTGGTGGTGAGCAACGTACCCTCTAAGCTGCGCGCGTGCGCGGCCGCGCAGCAGTTGGGAAGCCCCCGCGCACTCATTCCGGGTTGGCGCGCACTACAATACAGTTGCTCAATTAATATTTGATCGTTCCGCGCAGCCTCTACACACCCTCCGCGCAGCCTTTGAAATTTCCGCGCAGCTAACCCTTCGGCTTAGAGGGAACGTTGGTGGTGAGGTAGTTGGATTTTGGAAAAACTCAGAGATTAACGGAAGGACCAGACAGCACCCTGTTAAGTTTAAATTTAACAAACTCTTTCTGTGATCAATCAATTTACACACAGGTTTTAATTATTCTAAGCTTACGTATGTAACGATCTTGTAAACAGTGAGATCTCGGATGTAATGAGGAAACATTCGTTGTCATTTTAGTTTATGGTTTTCTCCATATATTTATTCACTTTTATAACGATCTACTTCTCGGGCATACCGAGCAAAAATAGATCGCTTAAACCACCCAAGAGCATTAATGTGTTAGGTGCTTTGAGGAGAAATTTAAGAACAATGAGATTGAAAACAATGAAACAAGCATCAATTAAAATTTTGATAAGAAAAGTGGATTGGCAGAAAAATGTAATATGTGTGTGACGGGTGTATAAATAAATTCTAATTATGTATTTTTGTTTGAATTGCGACTTTTGTGTTATGTGACCGCTCCAGATACTTCATGTCTTCATGTGATGGGTATGTTTGTAGAGCATTTAAAAATACCTATTCTCTGATATAACGAGTAATGCTTATAACAAGCGAATTCATTCGGTCCCATCTTCCTCTTAATAATCAAGCTCGACTGTATATATTTTGATATACAAGTTGATACATCATACGAATTTTTTGTAAGTCACTTGAGATTAACTCAAAGAGAATAGACATCACAAACACCCATAATATAATTTAAAAAAAAATCTAAATTTGACATTGACCTTACTGGGACAATACAATATAAGGATATAAGATGTCAAAAATATTTATGAATAATGGATAAAATTGGTTTTAGCTGTGACTAAAGATTCTGTGTCGAGACAACCCGAGATTAAATTCCCAGGAAACCAACTCTTTTTGGCAGTCTCGGTTCCCGGGATATTTTAATAAAATGACATGAGGCATGAGACTGAAATTTGTATAAAGTAGATTTTATTGATTGAATACAAATATAGTTTGACCCATTATACCTTGAGAACCTTTGTACGTTTCGGAAGGCAATACAAAACTTCATCCTTATTTTAATGAATTACAACTGACTGAATTCCAATCAGTGGCGGTACGTGATCTAAAATCTTGGGTGGGCTAGAGATTTTTTTTTGTGCCGGCTCTGCTTAAAATTTTAATACAAAACACAATCGAGAGTATTATTGTAGGTAGCCATAGCATCGCCTTATATTGACAGATGAAAATAAAAACAAATATATTGTATAAATTTGCGAAAGGTTAGTTATGTTTAGAAATGTATTTATTTTGTTCAACAGCCGAATTGCTGTTCATGTTTATTCAGCCATCATAAGTTATTTTTTTAAACATTTTGGGTGAAAAAGCAGGTCGTAGCCTAGCCCAGTACGTAGAACCGCCACTGATTCCAATTCAATCTATACGTCAATGTCGTTGTATTGATTTGTTTAGTTCTTTGATGATATCAAAATCGAGGATCCGAGAGTTTACGATTTCTGCGCGAAAACCATGGAACCTTCTCCGCACACCGTTCTTCAGACCTGCCTAGCTAGGAATTTTGGCATCGGGGACAGGGAAATCAAATATCAGGTATTTTTGAATACGTAAAATATTATTCTATAATTTGAATGCCTTTGAAAGAAATTTGTGCATAATATCTACAGTTTTTATTACATGTGTAGTAATCATCGTTGATCATATTTGGTTTGCTATAAATTTCACGTCAGTTTATTTATTCGCATTCACTATTGTTTAACTTCCTTATTCCCCACCACCTTATTTCCGCGATGGTGTTATTATATCGACAACTCGACATAGCACACCATGCTTGCAAATAGCATGTACTGCGGTTTATCTTCATTATTCACCGTACAAATAATTAATTATAATAAATAAACATCCACCACTTTTCCAGCATTTCCTATACAATTATTTCAACAACTCTAGGCTTTGTACAAGATAATGAATAAAATTATTGAATTCTGTATCTTTACTTACATATAATATGCAATATATTCAGGCTATTCACGAATTTATACCATGTAATAAATATGCAGCAAACTACAGTATATTTCAAAGTTTACCTAACATTGTAGATGTTGTCTGTGGTACATAAATCAAATGATTTGGCATATAAAACTTTTTTAAATCACGTAAAAAACATATGCAGAAAATTTTACACTAGTTGCACTTTATTTTGTGACTTCTGAAAAACATACCAGTATGAGTTTGCTGGATTTGTTTTTATAGACCTCAGTATATTCTTGTATTTAATTTTTATTATATTGTGGATTTGAGAAAGTAAAATGATGGTTGAAGAATAAAATCATAGTAATAATTTTATTGAATTATTAGATTATAAATAAATTATCATTTGAGCCCTCGAGAAGTGAAGTGAAGTGAGCCAAATAGTAAAATGATAAAACTTTTTCATGGACTCTAAGTACAATCACGTTTTTACTTGGTGTATTGGTGGAATGCATATTTTTATTAAATGGAGATAAAAATATTACTACGTGTAGAAACTGAGGTTACTTCACTTCTATGATACTTTAATGCGTGTAGAATATTCACATGTAGAATAACGCATCTAACATATTTTTTTCTAAAATACCACTTGGTTCACCTCTAATGGGCTAATTAGTGTATAGAAAAGAATGTTTGGGTTTACAGTTAATAATAGCCAAGGTGTCGAAAGACTATTGATGGGTTAGGAACTAACTCAGGTCGCATTGGTCTAAAAATTAATACTAGTATGACCAATGTGATGTGTAACCAAACCTGTCATGACTCTGATAGGACCCTTACCAGCGCGGGATAGATCATCGAGAGGGTTGGCAGCTTCAGATACCTCGGCGTACATATCCCGAAGACGATAGTACAAAAAAAGAGCTCGCCGTTCGTTAAGGAATGGCTGGAGTTGGCTGGGTCATGTGCTGTGGATGCCTCCGGAAAGCCTCAATCCTGCCTGCTTTTTCTTTCGACTGGTGAGATTCCGGCGTCCCGGACATCCGTCGGGTACTATCCATAGGATGTACTCGGCGGAACTGAGGGATGCTGGCATGTCATGGGAGGAAGCAAAGCAATTGGCGGGAGACAGGGAAACATGGAGGTGCCGCGTGGTGGCCATATGCTCCACATAGGGAGCGAACATGGCTAAAGAAGAAGAAAGAAGGTGTCGAAAATTTCAATATTTTCTTCTTCTTAAAATTTCTTTTAGTAATTTAAGTGCCTTCTCAAGCAACCGTGTCATTGAAACAAGATCTTGTTGGATAATATCCAATGATCTTATTTTTTGACCACGATCAAACTTCGTCTTACTAACTACCTTTGTCAAACATGTAATACACCGCTAACAATGATTATGACGTTCATTTTGATTGTGATTGTAGATGAATACGCTGAAACATCAGCGCAATGAGTTTACAATGACAGTCGGCAAACATTCCATAACAGTGGTGTGCAAGAATAAGAGGGAGGGAAAGCAGCGTGCCTCTCAGGGTATTTTACAGGTATAATATTGCATATGTGATAATATTTACCGATACCGATGGCCAGTTTGAATCGTTAGTAAATAACGTTTTAAATAGAACAGCCTACTTGCTGACCATCATTAAATTTATTTTAGGATTTACCTGTCTCATGCAAGTAATTAATTTGTAATAAGTACTATTGGTGTTTTTATCTAACTCCCTCCCTACATCCTGTAGAAAGATATCCTTACCTCCATTTTGTAATTTATAAGCAGGGATGTGGAGTCGTGTAAAAAAAAGTCGACTCTGACTCCAGTTTTCAAATAAAAAAAAACAATTCACTGCAAAGAAATTGTTCATTTATCTTATATGTATACAATCAGATCATATTTAGTCAGCCTAGCATGCAGTGGCAACACTATTTTGGTTTGAATACACATCATTAAATATATATTTTTTTAAATGGGTCAGTGTTGTAAGATTTTCTTTAAGATAAAAAGATCTTTATCTAAGATAAGACTTCCAACTCCACAGCCCTGTTTATAAGTTAACCTTTTGGCTGCCATAGAAAAAAGTATGTTTGTACCTAGCCGGCTATAATTTGCAATTATTAATTTAATGCCGCCTGCTGCCTGTGTGGTCGAGTAGTCAACGTCGTTGGCTTCAGTTACGGAGGTCACGGGTTCGAATCCCAGTACGTACAGTTTTATAAATTGATTTTTCAATCGATTTATGAATTTCTGTTCGAAGACATGGATGTATGAGATGTCTTGAACTCCCCTCTCCCACCCATCCTATCCTATGAACGGGGCGTATAGAGAGCGATTAGTTAACCACTAGTTCTGTCCTAGCTCTATCCTTCTATTCCTTCTTACTCTCTTTGGAAAAAGAGAGGTTGAGCAATTGAGTAACAAGCAGTTCTCGTAGAAACATTTCTGTTGAGATAAACTCCATTAGAAGTCCATATGCTCCATATTGGTAGCAGACATAGTTAAAAAAATAAAAATAGTTATTGACGAGGTAACTCGTCTCTGTCATGTTGAGCACTAAAAATTTGAGAGATATCTTCTGTGGCAGCGATCTAGTTAAGAATCAAGTTAAATTTTCTTCGTAAATACCATTATGATATTTTGTTTGAAAATGCTTCTCAAAGAGGCAATACACATGTCACAATTTGTTACACAAACTGTGGAATAACAGAATGATCAAATTTACTACATTCAACCTAATTAAAATATCACCATTACCAATTGTGATCTCACAAAATTTTCAGGCTCTGCATCCAAATATCACGTCATGGGGGTCTCTACTCCGACTGTACGGCAACCGATCAGTGAAGAGTTTCAAAGAAAAGAAGCAAGAGGAGCAAGAGATAACCTTGCTGCAGTCCCGCGCGGCCGTCAACCAACCCAATTACGCGATTCTCGAGAAACTGAGAAGCGAAATGAGCAAACTCGCTCACAAAGACAAGGCCATCGCTCCCATAGGCACTCTGCTCGTAAGGGAACATCTACCCGAGCACTCCGGATCCAATCTCAACAATGTAGACCTCTGACCCACCTCTCCTGTAGGCATTCGTTGTATACTGAATGCTCTGCAGTGA
Organism: Himalopsyche tibetana; assembly: GCA_030503985.1. Taxonomy (NCBI): domain Eukaryota; kingdom Metazoa; phylum Arthropoda; class Insecta; order Trichoptera; family Rhyacophilidae; genus Himalopsyche; species Himalopsyche tibetana. Next base: position 10,292,853 of record JAPJYX010000011.1, on the reverse strand, counting down.
TTTGTACTTGCAAAATTTTATTCAGCACTCAGTTCAATCATATCAATGTATTTGTGTGGCCGCTTTTTAGTAATGTATTGAATTCTGGCAGAGTTTTCAACGTGTTGCAGAATCCTGCTTCTCTAAAATGGATAGTAAAAATATAATACCAGTTCAACGGTTACTGGTTAATAGAGATAAAACAAAAAATTGACATATTATGGAAATTTATTGATGCCTATCTTTACATAAGCTTATATTGTGACTTGTATAAATTCTGTGCACTTTTACAAGCACAGCATGCTGAAAGGGTAAATATTACATAATATATGAGGCTATTACTTGCAATCCTGGCTCGTTCCAAAGTTGGCGAAACATAAACCATGAATATAATTTAGTATATAATATAGATTTTAAAAGTTTTTCTATAAATCAGTCTCAAAGCTGGCTTGAAAACGTACAAATCATTCCAAAGTACAGTAAAACTAAAAATACTTTTATAATGTATATTGCTTTACAAAACTAAGTTCAACTTTGAATTTTCAACCATTTTGTAATGAATCGGGTTTGCAAATAATAGCCTCATATATGAGTAGCTTAGAATCATAACTCGCATTTTACGAAAATCGAGTTATGAGAAAATCCCAAAAAACCATGAGCACAATCTTTTTGTAGTTTTTTTTTTTAAAAATATATTATAAATATTTATGCCGAGTGAAAAGCAAGACTTTTTAAAAATGCAAAATATACTATTAAACTATGAAAAATACAGATCACCGATTGGTTCATTTTATTAATTTTAAAATGTGAGCTTTGGCAGTGGTTTTAACACTGTTTAAAGTATTTTTTAGAACACAACTATTGTTGTATACATTTATTAATGGATTTAGATTTATTTCGCATACTTAACTCAAACTTAACCTATGTCAAAAATGAGTTTTGATTCTAAGCACTACATATATTTATTTATATGTCAGTTAAAAGTGTTTTTAACAAATCGTAATTTTTACAAGAGAGCGAAGAAGTGTAACTGTTAAATGAGAAATTAAATTTGAGCAATAATTTACAATTTCACTGTAATACCATGTGATTACATAATTCACTATAATACTTAAAACATTTCCGTTATATTTATTTTCAGACAATTCCTAAAATAAACATCAGAATTATGTGTAAAGTTTTGTGGTCTATCGGGTCCACTTTTCAGATAATTAAAAAGTGACACTAAAAAAATACTTATGCCGGTAAATTTACAAAAAAAAATTAAATGTTGGTATTGTCTTGGTCGTTACAACAATATTTCTTTATGTTCTACTACTGAACCGGACTTGAGTACCTAATCCGTAAAGACCTGTTGGTAAAATGTATAAATCTCGATTACATATGAATGATACTTGTTTTATGGTGACTGTTTGAATATTGATTTTCCAAGGTTATTTGGAGACGTTTGACTAATGACCTGGATGATTGATTTAGCCTTTTAGTTAGATTTAAATGTTGTCTCATTAATATTAAATTACCCAAAATTTTTTATATATTATATACATTTAACCCAATCACTGCTAACGTCACAGATGCTGCGATGCGAAGTTTCAACTGACAATAATGCAAGAAATCTTCTACATACAGGACTGATTGTTTGATTAAAATATTGCCTGATTTGTCCTCTTAGTGTTACCTCTTTACTGTTGTCAAAACAATTAGTTCTACGTATTATAAACATCGATTTTTCAAACCCTTTTGATCTGTGGTATTTTGAAAGATGGCGGGCACATCTTGCACATGCGCAATGCTTACTTACCATTCTGCGCACGCGCAATACCTACCTAATCGCCATTCAATAATAACACTGCACTGGTAACATTTTTTACATAAAAATGAATAATTTCACAATCTTTATTTTTATGTTTTTATGCTCTTGTATTATTTTTAAGTGAGACTAAAATTATAAACAAACTATTGTGTGCATTATTATGGCCGAGAAATGTGTTTTGCCATAATATATTTGAGTTGGGGCACACTGTTATTTACATATGTCTAGACGGTTTTGCATTGGGCTTTGGGTAAAATGGTCATAAATGTCTAGATATTATATAATTTATGTGTTTCCTAAATGTAAAAACAAGTGATTAATGATATGCAATTTTGAAGTAACAGTATAATACTGTGATAGGTACAGAGCAGAGTTCCAATTTCTCAAACAATGGCAGTAGTGTCAAAGGTGAAGTCATAACATATTTGTATGAGATATTTTGTTAAAGTGATAACATCAAAAATAGGCTGCTTTATTGGTTTTTTAGAATGTTGACATGTTCATTATGCATTTGGCTTCAATATAAACCAAACCAATTATTTTTATTACAGTACAATGAAAGAAAACATTTAGAAAAATCTGCCACAGTGAAAAGGTTAAAAAACAAAAATGTGTGATTTCATATGAAATTTATTTTTATTGCAGTTTTTACAGAGGCAGCTAGATCTATGTAGGAGAATTTAATATATGACATATTGATTGTGCATGAAATATTTTTTATTGACTGCAAACTTGAGGCTTCCAGAAATATTCCCTTTGCTTATTATCTGAATTACCTTGATAAAATACACATCTATTCAAATGCACTCGCAATATGTCACTTTTAAAATTGGATCAATGGAAAGGCATTAAATTAAAAAAATAAAGCACTTTTCTTATTCCACATTATTTTTAACCCTTTGCCCGCGTCACCAAATTTAGCGAGCATGCCCTGTACGCGGCTGCTTTTTTGCAGATTTTGTTATCGCGTTTTCGACTAAATATAGGTTGTAATATTTTTTCAACTAATCAAATATGTTAATTGCCACCCAAAGTAACTTTTTCAATAATAAAATACAATATATTTCTTGTATTTTCGGTTTAATTCAACAATAATCATTCTTCATACAATTGCGGCGTGACGTCGCCATATTGCAAAATAACGCCACGCGCGACCGAGAACACTGCGCCACCACCATACCATACTTATAATATTTAAATTCTCGGAACAATTTCAATTTCACCCGCACTCGATCGCTTATTTACACTATCCAAAATCTTGCATTGATGACGTATGTTCACTGCGTGTTCCATAAATAAATTATTTTAGCCTATATTGAATCTCTTTTGACTAATGCCATCTATTGAATTTGGTAAAATATACATTTAGTAATATTTTCAACCAAGTTATACAATTTTAGCACAATAGATAGCTCTTATATAGGGTTTGAAATTTCCATGACATCTATACGTGTCACGCGTGCTGAGGGCATGTTCGCTAGGACATCCATAGCGGTCATACGCGGTGAGAAGGTTAAAGGTTGGCCTTAACATATAATAAATAACATAAATTCGGTAGAAAAAGTGTTGTTTATTATCCAATAATTTGTACAAAATTGTTTTGTTACAGTGATGGTTGAGAAACTGTAAAAAATTAATCCTTATGGGATTCCTGTTCTACTATATTGATCTCATACTAAACATTAACTTGTCATTTAACCATACTGATTCTTTTATGATAGTTAAAGTGGAATGAAATACTGATTGCCGGTGATAATAATTAATCCGAAAAATACAACCAGACTACAGGTAGTAGCAGGTTAACCCTCCAGGGACGAGTGTGATCAAATGATCACAGTAAACACTGTTAATCTATTGAACACAATTAATCATTTTTCTACCTGAATATCGTTGCCTTCAGTCTATTTCGGTTTAACAGGACACTGACTTCAACTATTTATCAGTCGCAGGGCAGATACAACTACCAAAAGCACATGCGATTTTTAAATTTATAATCATAGAACACGGCAACATTTTTCGAAATGATTCCTTCCATTGTACCGTAATAAATAGAATACTTTAAAAAATTGCTTTGGTTTATATTGAAGCCATAAAAACATGCCAATATACTAAAAAACAAAAATGGACCATATTTTCGATATACCTAATCACTTTTATAAATATGTCGCGTACAAATATGTCATGACGTCACTTTGAAACAATAGTCGTTAATGCCTGGAAAATTGGAACTGTTGGGTATCTATCCCACCGTTATATTGTTACTTCAAATTGCATATCATTAATCACTTGCTTTTACACATAAATTATTTAATATCTAGAAATTTTATGACCATTTTAAATAAAGACCTTCACAAAACTGTCTAGACATTTATCAATAACAGTATGAATGATTGCTGTCAACACAACTATAATAGCCTTTTAGCTGCCCTAGATAATTAATAGTAATTACCTGTAAGTAAGAATGCACAAAATGGTTTGTTTTTAATTATAATCTCACTCTAAAATAATAAACCGAGCATAAAAACGTAGAAATGAAGATCGCAAAATTATTCAATTTTGACGCGATAAAGCTTAAATATGATACCGCGCAGCCGTTCTTGAACGGCTATAAGGTGGCAACTGCGCAGTTGCTAGATGTGCGCATCATCTTTCAAACTGGTCAATAATCAAACGGCGAACATGATGATCGAAAGGGTTTGAAAAATCGATGTTAATAATATTTAGACGTAATTTTTTTGACAACCGTAAAGAGGTAGCAGCAGCATGACAAATCAGGCTGTATTTTAATAAAACAATCAGTCCTGTATGCAAAAGACTTCCTACTTTATCGTCAGCTGAAAATTCGCATCACAGATGCTGTGACGTTCGCAGTCACCAGGTTAAATATTAACTCTTTTGAATTATTAGTTTTTATTTCATTAAAGCTTTAAATTATTTACACTACTTTTACTAATATATTTGAACTGAAATTATATTGAACTGAAGAGGTAAAATTGTAAATATTTTTTAATATTCCACGTTTTATCCTGGAATGTTTGTGTGACCATAATGTTACGCTTGTCCTAATCACTTACCCTACACGGGGCCTATAAAGACGAGTGTGACCGTACGCCACTCGACTATACAACGGCTTTATTTTTTTTATTATTATTTTTCTAGAATCTCTGAATTCAATATGACTCAAAACATGACAATTTTTCAAAATTGAAAAAAAGTCTCACATCTGGAGGGTTAAAACTAGGGTATGCAATCCCGGGATCCTGTTAAATTCTGTGATCCCGAAATCCCAGCTATTGCGATAGTACCAATCAGGGCTGTGGAGTCAGAGTCGGAGTCGTGGAGTTGTGGTGTTTTGGCCAGAGTCGGAGTCGTTAAAAAATGAGCGGCTCGTAACATTTAAAAAATAATATTTAATGATGTGTATTCAAACCACAATAGTCAATAGTGTTGCATTGCATGCTTGGCTGACTAAAGAAGATCTAATGGAATACATATATAAGTTAAAATAAAATTATTGAAAAATTTCTTCGTAGTCGGAATTGGAGTTTTTTTTACACGGCTCCACAGCCCTGGTACTAATCCCGAAATTTCATGGTTGAGAAAATGAAACACGGAAGAGCTAAACAAAAAGGTGTCTCGCTGGTAATTTTGGAAAGTCTGCGAATTTCTGGCTTTTTCCCAGGATTTCAAAATCCAAATTAAATTAAAACAGCCTTCCCTTATATTACGTGTTAATTGAATTAAATAACAAATTCATATACCTAATTGATTTTGAAATAGTTTTTAGGTGGATTCATTATTTTTGATAACTTGATATTTGTAAAAAATATGTGAGAAAAAACCGACAAACATATATATATTGTAATTTCAGGTTTCTTTTTCAATTACGCAATTTTTTAATTCTGATAATTCATTTGTAAGACACAATTGTGTAGAATGTCCATTCTTGGATTGCAGGATGAAAAATTATGTTGTTTGTACAGTTTTTTTTGTTACACCTTACAAATATGAGTATTTTTTCTGCCTTTGCACTACTGCACACCTTTAAATATTGACATTTTACTGTCAGAAACGTTCATAGTTTTAGTGTATGCAATTTTCCCACATTGGGTAACGATTCTCAAATATCTGTAGCCTTTTAGTGTAATCCAATTTGTAAGCTTATACATAATCAAAATGAAACAAATATATCATATTAAGATTTTTGTGGAGCCTGATTTGCAAAGATCACTGTTACTTAATGAAGTCCTTATACCAGCGATTTCCAACCTGGGAGGCGCGCCTCCCTGGGGAGGCGTGGACTGTTACAAAGGGAGGCGCGAACAGTCCAAAATATTTATTTTCTCTTTAAAAAGTGTCTGCTACTATATGAAATGAAGGATGGGGAGGCGCGAACATATTTTTTTCTTCAAAGGGAGGCGCAGTAACATAAAGGTTGGAAACCGCTGCCTTATACTGTTTGTAAAGATTTTTGAATTCGAGAGCTTAAAGTCAAACAAGAGACAAAATCAAAAGAGCCAGTAACACTTTTTATTATTTTGTAACTTTACAAAGCAGATCTCAATTAAAAACCTAATGTTCCTATTTTATAATTAATTGTGAAATGTATGTTGATATTGCTTATGGTGATGCTAAAAGTCTTAGAATAACAACTTTACATAGTTAACGTTAAACTGCACTGGTGATTTAAGAAGAAACTAGAAAAGATTATTGACATAATGCTGTTTGACTATCGTGTAGCCGAGAATGAAAAATAAAGTATTCAACAAGGAAAACACTTATTTGTAGATAACGTTGCTTGACTTTAAGGCCTAGAATTGTTAAAACCAAAACATTAAAACCTTATAGAATATATGAATGACATTTTTTTGTTAATCTAGCAGTTTAATAATATAATTATGTGAATCATATGAATTAATAATCTATCAAATATTCAAATGTATGAATATCAAAAAACAGTGGAATATTCAATTGCAATCTATTCATCGTGTTTGTAGATTAGGCCAGGGATTCCAAAACTTTTTCTGCAATGGAACACTTCGCAAATCCGAAAATTTTAATGGAACGTTTGGCTTATTTTTTAGGTCAGGTAATTCATAATAGTGTAAAAACAAAAAAAATGTTAATAAAACACTTTTTACTTTTAAATGGTGTGGCGTCGAGTCTGTTAATGTTTTTTACTCGGTTGCAGCATAAAAAGGAAATCATGCTTTGCATAAATATGTCTCGACACTTTGGGGGATTTTTCTGACAAACTCGCCGAGGAGGAATTGAATAACATTCATATCAGAATCACTAATAAAATCAGTCAGATTTTTATAATCACTTGCGTTGAATTAAGCATGTTGGTTTTGCTGTCACGGAAAATGGATTCCGAAGCAAGGAATCATAATTGTAAGTTTTCGGAAAATATTGAAAAATAGTGGTTTTTGAGTTATGTGGGTGTTTGCGGAAAACCTATTTCGGTTACGTGGAACACCGGTGTTCCGTGGAACATAGTTTGGGAAACCCTGGATTAGGCAATCAAGATGTCATATACAATCAACTAGTAGTGTAGGTAATGTAAACTAAACCAAACTTAACTAGAATCGTAAACATAGTCGAAGTAAAATGGGTCTGATAGATATTTCGTTTAAACACGAAGGTGATATATGAATTAAAAAGTCTACCAACTATATTTGTATTATATATATCGAAATGCCATGTGAAATTTTTGTCTGTTTTTTGTAATTAATTTCTGAAATTATAACTAAAATTTAAGTTTTCAACAGTGAATATTATACATATGTTATTAGATGTCAATACAAATGACTGACAAACATGGAATAAATACACAAAAGTTTAAACTGTAAAGACAAAAGTGCACTTATGTATCCATTCACGGGGTGAAGTCGAGATAAATAATTTATTGTTTTCTACAAAATCTAGAGTTGTTCAAATATTCACTCTGAAAATGCTGGAAAAATGTTTTTGTAAGTATAATTATTTGTAGGCGATTTGTATCGAATTTAACCCACGGTGCAAACTATTTGCAAAAATCTGCTATGTCGAGTTGTCAATATATTCACTTTTTCTACGGATTTACTCTCTTTGTATAAAATGGCACGGATATGCATCCTTTTCTCAAGTCGATTTCGAGTAATCAGTAAAAATTCTTAATATTTTATCTTATTATTATTATATATCTTAAGTGATTTAAATAGTCAAAGAAGCATAGACCTTTATTTTTCATCTATCCAATAACTTTTTTTATACTTTCAATTTCCTAAAACCGAGGTGAAGAGAAAGTGACTGACTAACCACTTACTAGTCTTTTTCTAAACCATCATTCTTTTAACCCTCTGAAGAAAGAGTTCAGTGGCTTAGTTACTCAGAATCTGTACCATAAATTCTACTTAATCCTTTAACACTCCACTCCGTTGATTATGTTGTGATGATTATGATTATGCTCCTATGTAGGGAGTATACATTTTCATTTTTCTTACTTTGCAATGTTTCATCCTCATAATATATTTTTTTCTGATTATTGACACTATACCCACAGAAGTTGGTAACTAACAAATTGATAGTTCAGCATATGAAAAATTTCAGCTCTTAAGATAAAAGCCTATAGCATCGATATTTTACTGTGTTCACAATGTCAATACTCGATGGAATGGCATTATATTATAAAATAAAACACTTTTTTGTACTAATTCCACATTTATTTATAAAGATCAAGACCGATTCGAAGGCTTAACCCTTCAAGCTCTTTTGAAGCGCATGCGGATCAAAAACCATACCCAGGGACGGATGCCTTGTTTTATCTTCCATTTATAAGATTAGTAGTCTACCGATTTCCTTCAAATAACTTGATTACTATAAAAAATAGGTTCAAATTTGAGTTGTGATTATTTTTTAACGTATTTGATTTGATTCGAAAATGTTATCAGTCGATAAATTTAACGTTTTTTTTGAACGACACAATTTTATGTAATTAACATTAAAATTAACTGGTGATTTAAGAAGAAACTAGGAAATATAAAAATAACGTTGTTTAACTATTGTGTAGCTGGAAATGAAAAATAACATTATTGACAAAAAATTAAACACGTTTTTGTAGATAACGTCGTTCAACTTTAATCCCTCGGATAACTGTCATCAGTTGAAAATATTTGTCATGAGATAAACTGGTCCTGATTTTCTTTCATAAATAAATGTGGAATATTTTTTTTTTACATAGATAATGTAATTACAATATTGAAATATATACATATTTATGTTATGTCACACAATAAAGTTAGAAATTTAAAAGCAGAGACAACTCCTGCCTGCCTCAAAATCAGCATTAATAATAATTACCAATTGAAAAAATACTGTTTTCGCCAAATTGGTAAAATAATTACACCAACTGAGCTATTCAAAATGAAGAATTAATACCCAAGAATGTCATTGTGTACATAACTCATTTTTACTTACCAACTTCTGCCAGTATGCCGATAATATTGTCACCAGGCGAAAAGTAAAAAAAAATACTGTTTTGAGACAATCAATTTTAAAAGTTTAAATTGCTGCTTAATACAGTTAACCACGATCAATTGAAATAACTAGTTTCTAGCATTTATTGATTATTAAGGATTTAGGAATTAATGATTCAAGTAACAATGAGTCCTCTTTGTAAAATTAACATATAATTTTTTAGAGTTTTTGTGTAATGGTATTTAGCTTATCGTGTTTTTCCAGAACAGTTTTGGACCGAATGGAATTTCAATTATGAAAAAATATGTTTTATTTGTATAAAAGCAATTAATTATTTATCATAAACTATATTTATGAAAATAAATATATGGTGAAATATACAAGTGGAAATGTTTTCGTTGTTAAAATCATGTTGTTTTAATATTAGTGCACATTTTACCATTTAACAATTCAATCGATTGAAATTAAATTCTACCAAACAAATACAAATTATGGTCTATTGTCAAAAAATATGTAGAAAAACCTAATACAGATCCATTGATTTTACTAGTTATTTTCAACATCAGATTTTTTTTTATTTTATCACAGATTTTGACTATTCTTTTAGATCCAACATATCATTTTATTTGTATTTTTGTCTTCCGCGGTTCATTTGATGTTCAGCCGGTCCTGAAACACAAAAAAAATCCATGTTTATTTTAAATGTTCTATCGTACTCTGCGTACTGTCCATTTCCATGTACGTATGTCAGCTTTCAAATGCTATAGAACATTTTTCAGTATGAGTAGTATATGGCGAACACTTCTCTGTGTGCCTGGACTTCGGTCTTAAAAATCATATTATACAAACGATGCCAAGATGAAAATTGTCCTTACTGAATAATAATATATATATATATTATGCAATAAATATAAAAAAAATAGTTATCCTTAGTCATAATGAAATGATAAAAAAATCCCAAAAGAAGAATTAATGTACCTATGAAATAATTTTAAAGTTCCACGTAAATTTTCTACAATCTGTTTTAAATTAAAAATTTTAGTAATTTTATCGAAACGTATTGAAATACAGTAAACCCCCTTATATAGAAGTTTCCTATAGCGTATGCGGCAGTCCTACGTATAGCGGTCCCCCTATAGTGTGAAATGCTAAATTTTCAAGGTCAAATTAGATTTTTCACAAAATATACATATCATAAATACATGTTTTATATACGTGCATTGAAAACATATTTTTTGGTAAGTGTTTGTCCCTTAAATTTGCTAGACGTATTCTATGAAATATATATAAAAATAGGAAAAATGTTTCATTTTGTTCAATAAACAAAATACAATTGAAAGAACCTAACCTCAAATTTTGTATGGTTGCCTAGTCCCCTATAACGTAGTATTGCTATAGCGTAGTCCTAATCTCTACTCTATAGTAGCGGCATAGCCACCTCATAACAGACTCATGCAGTGCATAAGGGCCCAGCAAAAAAGGGGCCTAAATTTCTATGTACTCAATATAACTAATTTCGTCGTCCACTGTGGTCTAGTTCAGAGGTGGGGAACCTTTTCTTCTCTAAAAGACTCAATTCATTTTTCTGATTCGGCATAAGGCCGCAGTAAACATAGGACGGGATTGATTAATATTCAATCCCTTACCCTACTTTTTCCCCAGATATCTCCGAACCTCGTTTTTCCAGAATTGGTCAGAAGGCCGCACCGCAGTGGCCAAAAGGCCGCGGGTTCCCTACCTCTGGTCTAGTTGGTTAGAGCTCTATCGATCAGGCGGGTCTGGGCTTGATTCCTGATTTGTCAATGTCAAATTCAGATTTTTTCAATTTTAATTTGATACCTAAGACATAGGTGTTTGTGATGTCAATATTCCTTGAGTTGATATCGAGTGACTTACAAAAAATTATCACCGAGTAACATTTGCTGCGTTAGTGACAATGTCAAATACATTAAATAAATGAAATGTGTGGGGGGGATACGTTGCGTGACGTTTGCATTATGGCCCCAAATTTCTAGCTACGCCACTTTGCTATATGGGGGTCGACTGTTCTTAATTTTGACTTGTAAAATGTAACGTCGATATGCCAAAAACATTATTTATAAGACTGATGGAGCTATCTCTTGATTTGAAAATAGTAATAGCCATCAATAATAAATAGTATTGATTAAATTGGGATTTGTTTGGGAAAAAAATGTGAATTTATTTATATCCACATGTGGTGATAATTGGCGAAACCTAATAAGTAAATATTAGATTGTCAATACTCTTATAAGGTTGAATATTTTATCATGTTATGCTATCAGTATAGTAAAGGTAATCAAATATAAAATAGTCTAGGTTATTATTAAAGTGCATTATATTATCGATTTATAACATGTATGGATTATTTTTGACAGAAAAATGTTATAAAAGCGGTTCCTTACTTTGGACGAGTATTTTTATAAATCCTTGTTGTAGTCATTGACTGTAATGAATCCGCAATTAAAAATTTGTTTATTTTGCTATTGTTCTTTCATGCCATTAAGGCAATACAATATAACTTACAACAGCAATGTCAATCACTGCTTACTTTGGGCATACTGTGGTTTTCAATGAATCCTTTATTATAATATGCTATCACGTAATAAACCCTCAAGAAATATTTAGATTTTAAGAATTTAATTTTAGGTTATTTTAAATATTTTTAGATTTAAGAAGCTAGTCCAGCTAAATGAAATGAAGAGAAATAGTTTAATTGTTTATAGTTTGTTAGTGAAACAATAAAGCTATTAATAAATAATGAAATAAAAAAATATTCCTTTTTTTTATTTATTAGTTTTAAGTACTTTTAGATTTAAGAAGCTAGTCCAGCTAAATGACCCAAAAAAACACAATTAAATTACCTATGTATAGTTTGTTATTATCGAATAAATAATGAAATTAAAAAATATTCGATTTTTTCATATGAACCCTGCTTTTTTCTGATCATTTATTTTGAATTAAATTACCTATGTATAGTTTGTTATTATCGAATAAATAATGAAATTAACAAATATTCGATTTTTTCATATGAACCCTGCTTTTTTCTGATCATTTATTTTGATCCATTTTGCTTCCTTTACCCTTCAGGCACAACAAACACTTTCATCAATTTTGAGTTTTATTTATTTGCTTTATTTAACGTTGGCAAAAAAATAATTTGGCCAATAATATGGTCATGTCGGGTCAATAATACGCTGGGTCCTATGGCGTAGTGGTTAATGTTGAAGGCCTCCGTGCCGGAGCTCACGGGTTCGAGTCACAGTACGAACAGCTTGATTTATCGATTTCTGTTCGAAAGCAAGGGCGTTTGTCTGCAAATTCCCTCCCACCCTTTCCAATCCATTCTTTGAGATACCATATGAAGATGTGAAATAAAAAAATTCGGGGGTCCGCAGATTATTGCTTTCAGATTAAGGGGTCCGTGGCATGAAAAAAGTTGGGAAGCACTGCCTTACAGCGAGGTTATTTGGCAACGGCTATTTTTTTAATAAACTGAAATATTTTTTATATGTATGTCCACTCCTAGTGTGGATCATATGGCTTCCTAATAGAGGTATCTCAAGTTTTTTACGAGAACTGTATATAAAATACAATGTATAATTACAATGAACAGATAAAATTATCAAAAAGAAACGTATCATTATTTGTTAGATTATAAATTATTATAGATTATAAAAAATAATTTGAATACTCAATTTATGCGCCCCCTAATGATTTGGTTCCTAGGCGATTGCCTATTTCGCCTGTATAGTAGCACCGGCCCTGGTTGCTTATTAATTAGAAAATGGTAATCAAACCCTGGGAGCAATGAGGAGAATGCCACTTGTGGCTCTTTTTCTAATACTAACCTGGCTTGATATTTGGTTGTCATCGCAGCCAGTGCCGAAAAGCATGCTAATTCTACCAATTTTTCTTTTTCAATGGTTGTCAGCTTAAATTCATCATATCATTAACAATTGAATTCTGTATCCAGACAAACTTTGAGAAATCAATACCTTCGACATCATTTGAATAGTGCAGCTCCAAACCATCGCAAGTATTTCAGATTTTTTTTTGACTGAAAAATGTCCAATTATTTTTTTTTGTCACAAACCGGCCATTTTTAAAAATTTTCCGCTCCAGGTAAAAAGTTTTAATGGGAATTAACTGTACAATTGTAAAAAAAAGTGTTTAAAATATGCATTCATTCACTGATGAAACCAGATTAAAAATTAATTAAGTATCAAAGGTACATATGAGGCCTCGAATAGTGAAGTGAGCCAAGTAGTACATTTTTTTTCTTGGACTTTTAAGTACAATCACGTCTTTTTTTGGCGGATTGCGTATTTTAATTTTAGGGATAAAGCATTATTGCAGTGTGTATTTAATTAAGCAACTCACTTCACTTTTACAATACTTTAATACAGTGCTCCGAAACCTTTTATGTTTCAAGGCAAACCGACGTGTCGTCCAAAATTTCACGGCACGCCACAAGTAAAAATGTGCATAATATACAAAAATTACATTAGTTTGTGTTTATATAATATGATAGAAAACACAAAAGAAACATATGGATATTTTATAATCATGTCCACTTCCAATGTAGAGCACATGTACTCCTAATGGAGATTATCTTAAAAGAAAAGTTTCAGATTATTCAGATTTATTAACAAAAAAAGCATCAGTCAAAAGGCTGCACCAAAGTAGTGAGAAGTCCGCAAGTTTCCCACTTCAGTTGAATTTTCAGCATCGGTTATAAAAATATTTCTAACATTAAGTGGTAAAAGTTCTCGATTTGGGTATACTATGTTCTTCCATCCAAAAAATAACTATTTCTGCTTCTCTGTGATAGTGTCTTCAGAAGTATTTTGTAGTATAGACCAAACTATTTGTTTTTTTTTCGTTTATTAGAGATACACGCCTCGGCACACCCAGCATCGCCTCGCATTACACCGTTTGCGGAGCACTGCTTTAAGACACGTAAAGTATTATAAAGCATCTAACTTTTTTTTTTCTAAAATACCACTTGGCTCACTTCATCACAACAAGCTGTTAAAAACGTAAACAAATAAAATAGGTATGTTTATAAAACAGAGAAATACATATTATTATAACCACGTCCGCTTCCAATGTGGGTCATATTGATTCAAAGTGGAGCTTATTTAACAGAACATGTTTTACGAGAAAAGATTTTTACTCTGTCGTTTAACCAACGAGTAATGATAAAGGGGGAAAGTGCTAGGGCAAGATTATTGCTACAAACTCTGTGGCACCGGCGAAAAAAAGTTAGCTTCAGAATGTTTTTCCGAAAATTTGGTAACCCCCTTGTTTTTACGCCGTGGATTATATGTACATACGGTGACCACACGAAGCGCTACGTTTCAAATCCCGATGATTTAATATAATGGCCAAATCTTAAGCTTACAACTGATTCAAAAATTATTAATGTTCGTTTGGAAGTTCTTTTAAATAATTGACGTGTGAATTTAAATTGGTCTTAATACGAATTAGTCAATCAGTGCAGGAATTTGCGGACAAGTGATACGTATTCTGCAGTGGCGGATTTAGCACTTCGGAGGCCCTAGGCGCAATACATTTTGGAGGCCCTGTTTTTCGAATAACATTAAAGTGTTGCAAAACTCTTCGTAGAATAATAATGAATATTGAAAACTGAAATTAAAATGTAAGGATTTATATAATTTACGCTATTTTTGAGGCCCCTAAAATTTGGAGGCCCCAAGCGCGCGCCTCTTGCGTTTATGGGATAATCCGCCACTGATATTCTGGTATGTATTGCTTACATACCTGTTCAAATGTACTAATCAAATCATAATACAGAGTTAACTTAACCGGTTCTCTGACACGGACGTGTTAACACGCCATACAATTTCGTGCTCGTAGGGACGGCCATACTAAATGTGCGTGTTTACACGCAATAGTTGAGACGTGGTTAAAAGGCCACAAGAAACGTATTTAATAACTAAAAAATATCATGCATATAGTGACATCTCTTGTAATCATAGTGTGATACTTAAACTTTAAAGATATTGTTTTTTGATCTATAATACATCGATTTAAAAAAAAGCATTTTTGTTGTGTTTAAATTTGTTGCTAGCAGGGCTACGCTAACATTGCGGTAATTTTCGTTTTTTCAAAAAATGATGGCGGAAATGACCCATCGTGTATTTATATGGTAAATGTTTGTATTGTACTATTATTATATGTCCAAAAAGTAAATATTTATTAGGTTTTATATTAATACCGCACGGGACAGATCAGGTTAATCAATAAATATTATCTTTTACCATTTTACTCGGAACTACCAAAAATAATTTTAGCGAGTTTTAAAACTAAGCGCTTCATACGTCATTTATTTGGTGAAAGGATTATTCCGTACAAGATTTTATGAACACGAATTCTCCGTAAAAAAAACTCCGTACACAGAAACGAATATTTCAAATAATGTTAGACTAAAACTCAAAGTCAACAAGCAAAAGATTTAAGGCACATGTCTATTTTCTGTATGTTTAAATATTTAGTATTTACAGTCTCAATTTCGAATCTTGATTATTAATTAAAAAAACGCACACAAATTTCTGTCCTTACGTCCTGGGTTTTTACCGTCCATCAAAGGGCGGAAAGTGTTAAAACATATTTTTTCTTAATTAATTGATTTGGCATTTACTTGGTAGAACTCCATTTATAACAGATTAAAATAACAAAGTATTTTAGCTCTACAGTTTTTAATAATTTTATTCGTTGATAGCTATTTCGGCTTGTGCCATCGTCAGAACTAGTTCTGACGATGGCGCAAGCCGAAATAGCTATCAACGAATAAAATTATTAAAAACTGTAGAGCTAAAATACTTTGTTATTTTAATCTGTTACATATTTTTTCACTTGTTTCTTTAAGGGCCAGCAACATATCGGAAGAATTTTTTAGCACCGTAGAGGAAGTGTTAAAAAAACTGTATTACCCCCACTGGTTATACTGAGACTGTTATATATACACAACATTATAGCATAGAGTGCTATGTTAAATTATCCACGACAACTTGTAACAATAAACCTTTCAGCTAAACCGATATCCTTTTCCTTTCTCGCCAGTTCAAATTGAGAGTTCAAATCGAAAGGTCGACAGCCAAGTAGAAACTTCCCGATACTCAGTTCGATATTATTTTGATTAATAAGATTAAGTGATTTATTTATAAAGAGTAAATTATATATCGACTGTGGAAAGGAAAAAGGACGTAACCCACACATATCAAATTTTACAGAAGGCGCTAAAAACGTGTTTTGGTGATTTTGTGACATTTGCAAATTATGAATTATACACAACCTTGAAGTGCACGAATACTTCTGAACTGGTGTTTAATTGACATAATCTAATATTAATTAAAGAAATTGTCTCGGAAAAACCATTATTTCAGTGTTTTTTCTTTATTTAAATTTTTTACAAGGTCATCTTTTTCAAACTTAAAAGCTAAATTTAGATACTAATTCGGCATTTTCAGCTTTCATCCTTTTGATAGAATGTGTGTCAAGTTGTATACATTGTGATTATCGAAAAAAAGCTGTTTTGGAAAATTGAGAGTTACGTCCTTTTTCCTTTCCACAGTCGATATGGAATAAAGTTGAAACTTCATTGAATTTAAATTAAGTGTCTTAGTAATAATATATCCATAACAAGACAAAGACTTGTATTATGTAATCTGTAATTTGTTTTCTCCAAAATAATATGGCCACCGTTATTATAAACCAATAAACTTAGAAAGTAAAAATAGCGTAGCTAAAAAGTGGCTTTCTACACGTCGAGAAGAAAAATGAAATACGACCATGTATGTGTATTTTTTTTCTTAATGCGGTCAAATACCTTGTCAGATAAGAGAAACGGTTTCACTTGAGAGATTTATCGTAGCTTTTTATGTGGTAGACTATTTTTTCTCCCTGAATCTGTTACTGTATCCCGAGGGAATACAATATCTTACGTAGCAAAATCACTTCTCGATATCTATCTCTTTGACCGCAACGCTTTTACTCGTAAATCAGTGACGATTTGAAAGATCAACTGCTAATTTAATAAAAAAAATCTTTTGTATGACTCGCGACTATTCTGCCGTCGCATTATTGGTCACTGTTTTTTTGTATAATGTGAGCATTAACAATTACAGTAAAACCCCCATTTACACTTAAGTCGGGACAGTGTTATTGGGGGAGTGAATCTCATACAAAATTAAGGATTTGGGTTTTTCCGCAACAAATGTAAAACTAAGAATTCCCTTAGTTTTGCAAAAAAAAAAAAATATGGACGAAATATTTAGTTACTAAGTGATAAAATGCAAAGCGCGCCAAAATACAACACATATACAGTCTATCGGCTATACGTGTATAGCCTGGCACGTGTTGAATACACAGACGCTAGCCTGCATTTGACTGTATGCGTCGCACAGACGACCGTCTCGCAGCAACGACAATGGAATGCGACCGTGCAATTGGGGGATTTGCGGCGAATATTTCAAGCCAGCGCATAATTCGGGGTAGTGTAATTGGGGGCTCCACTGTATTATTGATTTAAGACAAAATAAGCTTAGGTGTCGTATGATATCTAAAATGTTTTTTTTTTATTTTGATAAGAAATACCACGAATGGCTTAAGGGTGAGTTTCACGGTCTACAGCGACAGCTATAATCCAGACAAATTATTAAATTGCCTATTTACAAAGATTTGCTTAATTGATGTAATCTATCTAGAACTTTCAAATCATCCCAGTTGAGTTAAGCATTCATTATTATTAGTATGTAATAAAATGTATCTTCAAAAAATTAACAGGGAGTCATTGGCGTGCTTAAGCAGAGACTTGCTATTTTTATCAATAAAAAATCGCATCTCAACCAAAACGCACTATTTATTTTTGAAAAATTTATTTAACTATAGAAAAATCAAATACGCCAATAATTACATGTACATACATTATAATACGGCTCACCATAACAAGAAAGACTGACAATAATATTATAAAAATATATATATATTTATAGTCTTAGTAATAGGATTTTTTGATACTTGAAAAATATAATATGACAAAATATAAAATAAAACTACACAGTACATCAAAATCAAGAAACATAATAGTAAAATTTATCAAACAGTTCACAAATACTATCACTAAAAATGTCCACTTCTCTAGGCAATGCGTTGATCAATCGAACGGCCCTTGGAACTGGTGACTCATACCTCCTAAGCGAGGTATAAGCTTTTAGAAATAAAAGTTTTTGCTCATAGTAAATTGAGAGCATGTAAATTAATGGCCATGGGAATACTATTTGTAATGATAGTAATAATAATGATCACAAATAATTTCATTTTATTTGACCAAGTGCTCTCAAAGTTATATCACTTTTAGAAAGCCCTTAAGAAAAAATGCAATTCTTCAAAAATAATCCAAGCACAAGGGCTAGTTTTGAATAATTTGAGCAGGGCCAAACTAGGACTGTAGCACGAGTACAGTGGATAAGATGGAGACACCTACATCCACCACGAAGACAACTCCCCCCGATGTCCTATCGTGAAGTGGGGCCATTATATTTAATTTTGTAATTGCCCCTTAAAACATTATCTTCAACATAATTATAAAACTTCGTTCATGTGGCAAGCCAAGACGCTTACCACATTTTTTTACCTTTGATTACTGCCAACGTTTGATATAGATGTCAGCATAATAATAAAAAATACATATTTACTGCCTACCTAATCATTTTTAATGCATTTTATTACTTAAAAAATATTCTTCTAGCCAAGGTTACAAGGGGATATAGCTCAGTGGTAGAGCATTCGACTGCAGATCGAGAGGTCCCCGGTTCAAACCCGGGTGTCCCCTGAAAATATTTATTTTAATTTGCTTTATTGCTAAGCTATCTCGGTACACTTTTTGAAAAATGCAGTTGCGTGCCTGAATTAAAACCAGTTCTCGTTAAATATCTTATTCGTCAGTAGCCCACTGTACTTTCTTGTGTAATTGAATTACTTGTTACTAGGAAATCTTCCGTATTTTATTTTCTGGGAATCGTATTAGAAAAAATAATTCGTGTAAAAATATAGTATTAGTTCTTTTTAGTGCTATTTCAAAACCATGTGAAACAGAGTTGAGTGTGTGTAGAAATTTGGGCCTCTCTGTTTGCTGGGCTCTCATGCATTGCATGACTCTGCTATGAGATGACTACGCCGCTGGTGTACTATCAGTGGCGGTTCTAGGTGGGCTAAGCCCGACCTGCATTTTTCACCCAAAACTTTAGATGGCTGAATAAAAATGAACAGCAATTCGGCCGCTGAACAAAATAAATACATTTATAAGCGTCACTAACCTTCCCCAAATGAATATAATATCTTTGTTTAAATTTTCCTCTATCAATATAAGACAATGGCATGTCTACCTACAATAATATTCTCGATTGTTTTTTATTACAATTTTAAGCTGAGCCGGCATAAAAAAACAATAACCCTATAAATAATTCATAGAGAACATTCAACGTGACGTCAGTCTGGCAACACCTATGTACATGCTATTGGTCAGGGGCTGTGGCATTCTAGCCCAAAACCATAGACAATATTTCTTTAGACTGGAACGCAATCTAGCACGATTCGATTTTGTTTGTATTTGTATGTACGGAAACGTCATCAAACACACAGGACTGTATTTCAAATTTACTGGCTTCTGTCATTCATCAGGGGCTAAATTGAAATTAGTCCATGGTCCATACAAACATACCAATATCTTTGTATTCTATGAAAGTGACAGGTATGAATCTCAGTGACAGTTCTGTATTGCTTTTTTTACTTGTTATTTCACTTTGAAAGAGACAAATTTAAGGTCACGTATTATTATTTCTTACTTACATTAGCATTGATTGTATTATATAGTAATTTATGCTTTGCAGTAGTGTCGTAGTATTTGTTAATTTGCTTGTAGATTAATGTATAAGATGAAGTGGAAGCATGTAAAATTTCGTAAATAGTATACAATGCTATGCTTTTCTCTAGCCCACCCAAGATTTCAGGTCAGGAACCGCCACTGTGTACTATATTGAAGAGCGTTTTGACAAGGCAGAAATTCATTTTGATACACAATTAAAAAACCGATCATCGATATCATTCTTTTCAGGTAAATCAAATCGCATTTTTGTATAAAAAATATGTTTCAGAATGTAATAATCCTTGTTTGATTTGAATAAAATATCTCGCAAACAATCCATTAGTATAAAAATCATAAGAAAATTTAAAAGTTTCTGTTTGAGATATCTAAAGAAGTCAGTTCAGTTTGTTTTTCCTCGTTCGAAAGCTGTCTTTGTTACGTGCAAAAGACATCGGAACAATAACTTACCCCTTTTTTGTACAAACAGCTTCACATTTTTGACAAGCAGAAAAGTAAGACAATTGAAATGAACTTGGATGATGGAGATTCGAGAAAAAAACAGCTTTTGTTACAGATTTGTTTTTACACTCGAAAAACTTTCAAGGGAAGAAAAAATAAATGCTTGAAGCTCGATCACTCACACATAAATATAAGATTATTGATTTATTTCACAGCAGTTCCGTAGTCAAGTTGTAAAAAATCTGGCATCACGGGTTCAAACCACGAATATACTATTGCACAAAATAGTTTATGGAATTGTATAAAAAGGTATTAATGTTAGTAATGTTTTCATTTATTTTCACTGACCGATTCTAAAAACGAGACGTATTGAAAGTAGGGTTGGCAGGTGTCCCGGAATTGGAATCGCTATCCCGTATCCTGGATGAGTACTAAATTGTCCCGGAAATTTAGAGAAAACTATTTAACTAACTATTTCCTGAGTTTTTGGAATCCAAAGTCTCGGAAGAACTTTAAAAAAAACGAGTCACGCTGGTATTTTGGGCAAATCGGTAAATTCCTGGTTTTTTGGTTTGGAAAGTCAGCAAATCGGACAAATGTCTCGGATTGACTTGCAAGAAATCTGGCAAACCTAATTGAGAGCGATAAGCTTAGTGTAATAATATAAATTTATTAATGAATTATATTTTAATTATTCACAATTCATTTAAAGTACCATATTGACAAAAAGTTGTGTCTATAATTGAGTACACCGATATCTTTATTATCATCAAGCAGTGTCTCTAAAACAAACATAATATTGAAATTAAAATACTCTTGAAACGCCGTTCGCAGTTTAATATTTTCAAATACACGATTAGAAACTCGCACAATATTTTTTTATCGATTTTTGTGTTTGACCTACTAACGACCAGTTACCGTTAAAAATCTGACTTATTAAAGGACCGTATGCTTAACATCTCCAGAGGAAATTATTATTCACCTGCTTGTGTAAATATTTAAATATATTACAAAGAGTCCTGAAAAAGTAAAAGTTCCTCGTTCTTATTTGTTTAAAGTTTCGCTAAAAACTTTCCTCTGAAGAAAAACACAGATTTAGAAGATCAACATTATGTAATAAGTTAGTTTGGCGGGAGAAGTCAACTCATCTTAAATTACTTCCCACTTAACTTATGCACTTTCAGCACTATGGCAGGCAACACTAAGTATCGGGAAAGCTTTTTCACGAGATTTTCTACTTATAAATAACTTTCGTCGTGGTAGGATAAAAAATAACGTACTTTTATATTTTCAATGTACGTTGGAAACGATTTTTTTAAATGAAAAGTTGCATCGATCGAGTACCATGGCGAAGAAAAAGAATTGCTTGAATTATATTGCAGACATTATCGTGTCATTATTTAAATATATTTTCAATGTGATAATTTTCATTCGAAAACAATACAAAAACTGGTTCTGATCATCTGAGATACATGTGAACATTTTGTTTTGTATAATAAATGATACTATTTTTTGATCGAGTGGACATTACTTGTTTTGTTCGGTTTTGCAGCCACGGGCTTGAATCACAAAGTGTTCACTTAATGGATAATTTTTGAAACATTGGTTTTTAGCTCGGAGTAATAAGATTTGTATACGAAATCTCCGATGTCTGTAATATACTTCCTGCCCTTCTCACCCACCCACCATTTCAGATATTAAACATCAAACATAAGTTTTAGGTAAAAACTTTTATTTTGGCTTTTTAGAATAACAGGAATCGATTTTACCTTTTACTCTTATACCCAATGGTAAAATACATATTTACCAGTGGCGGTTCTAGGTACTGGGCTAGGTGGGCTAAGCCCGACCTGCATTTTCCCCCCAAAACTTTAGATGGCTGAATAAAAATGAACAGCAATTCGGCCTCTGAACAAAATAAATACATTTATAAGCGTAACTAACCTTTCCCAAATGAATATAATATCTTTGTTTAAATTTTCCTCTGAAAATATAAGACAATGCTATGTCTACCTACAATAATATTCTCGATTGTTTTGTATTACAATTTTAAGCTGAGCCGGCATAAAAAAACAATAACCCTATAAATAATTGATAGAGAACATTCAACGTGACGTCAGTCTGGCAACACCTATGTACATATTATTGGTCAGGGGCTAACAATTTCCAGCCCGCAATCATAGACAATATTTCTTTACACTGGAACGCAATCTAGCACGATTCGATTTTGTTTGTATTTGTATGTACGGAAACGTCATCAAACTCACAGGACTGTGTTTCAAATTTTCTGGCTTCTGTCATTCATTGGGGGCTAAAAACGATTTAGCCCATGGGCCATACACAAATACTAATACACAAATACCAAATCGATGTATTGTATAAAAGTGACAGCTCTGTATTGCTTTTTGTACTTGTTATTTCACTTTGAAAGACAAATTTAAGGTTATTATTTTATTATTTCTTACTTACATTAGCATTGATTTTATTATATAGTCATTTATGCTTTGCAGTAGTGTCTTAGTATTTGTTAATTTGCTTGTAGATTGATGTATAAGATGAAGTGGAAACATGGAGAATTTCGTAAATAGTATACAATGCTATGCTTTTCTCTAACCCACCCAAGATTTCAGGTCAGGAACCGCCACTGATATTTACCCATCATATTGATTCAATAGATGTCTTGTATAGACGCGTTAAACGAGTATAATCTTCATTCAAACAGAGCTAGTTAGAGTATTGCAGCCATTGATTTTCGATCGTTGTCTAATACAATTTTCACAATAAAAAAAAATGGTTCATCATAATAGCATTAAGTAGTTAAATTCTTTATTCTATAGTTAATTGTGTATTCTAAGTGCCTTTTTATAAACTGGATAAAAATCATGTCTTATGCCTTTAATGTGCTCTAATAGTACAAAGTGTTTTTGGATAAAAATATATAAAAAAAACTATCAAAACTTTTTTAAATTATTTTTCCTGCATCCCATTGTATTTTTTTTAAAATATATTTAAATGTAGAAAATCATGCATTTAAGGGTTATGCGAGCAAGTAGTATTTTCATTTGACAAATCTTCACTCATCAGCACTCGCTGAAAATAGAGATGGCGAGAAATGAAATTACAAGTTGATTTTGTAAAAAACTTTCGGTCAAATAGATTCACTAGAAGATAGTCTGTTTCACATTAAGATCGGATATGACTAAACAATATTATTAATAAAATGAAACAAAATATGTAAGACTGCCGCTTAGGGAATGTAACAATGCCGTTTTAATAAAATAACTTCATAAACAAATATGTCTAAAAATCATCAATTGTTAAATTATTAAAAACATAAAGAATTTTTTATATTTAGTTTTATTAGCGTAGGTTAGGTTCTGACTATTTCTTTTAATATCTTATACGCGATACGGTGTATAAGTAAGACTAAGAAGACGAGGAGGTTTTAGCTTAACGAAAATTAAGCATGTATAATATTATAAAAGATAAGCCTTGTAGCCAACAAAGGTGAAACTTTTCCCATTTTCCGTTGGTCGGTGGTAGCTCGGATACCTGTTCACCCCCTAACCCCATCCCCCTCACCTTAGCCATTTTTGAGAGCGCCGACTAAATTCAATAAAACGCACAAAAACCTCCACCAAGAAGAAGTTTGTGAATTGAAAGTTTGGTAATTTATAGGTGAAACTTTCCGCTGTTCGCCTTTTACAATCCACTTTTAAACACTTCGGTTTTATCTACTTGCGATCATACTTAGAATAATGGGAATTGGTATAGCTTATAAAACAACAACACGCCAAAAAATATTATTTTCGTGGAGTGTTTAATATTCTACCCACCACCGCGCGGCACTGGGCCAATACTGAACGTATTTCGGAACAGGATAATGTTAAAATCCATGAAAAATTGCTGTAGTATCCAACCGCTCTGCATCCCTCTGAATGTTGATTTCCGTTTCCTCCGGAGGTTGCTGAATATTTAAATGCCTTCTGTAGTACCTTCTTTTACTTTATGGGGTGCTGTAGATACTTCACATCTAACACGACGTCCTGTCTGTCTGAATTTTTATACTGATTTTATTTACCACATCAGACGAAAGTTACTCATCTGATAAAATAGTTTGTTTCATAATATTTAAAGATCAGTTTAAAAGCTGTGGTTAAGGTATCCGCTTCCAATGTGGAGCATATGGCCTCCTAATGGAGGTATCTCAATAGATTTTTTTTACGATAATTGTTTTTTACTCAGTCGCTCAACCTCTCGTTTTCCAAAGAGAGTAGTAGGGATAGAAGGATAAGGCTAGAACAGGACTAGTGGTTAACTAATCACTCTCGCTACGCACACTCATTGAAGGATACGCAAACGGTGAGGGGGAAATAATTAAGACATCACAAACACCCTTGTCTTCCAACAGAAATCGACAAAATTCTGTTCGTACTGGGACTCGAATCTGTGAGATCCGGCACGGAAGCCAACAACGCTAACCGCTACGCCATAGGACCCGCATTATTATATTTCAATAAAAAAACTGTTAAAATGAACAGAGAGCCAGTATTTATTTTCAATAAAAAATCGCATTAAATAGTTATCTATGAAAATTAATAATTTTTGATTGTACTATATTTTTAATGACCTGAAATGAAATACTTATTATAATTTACTTAAATTATAATTAGGTATTGCGATTCATATCGGACTTATTTTTTTGTTGTAATACCGGTATTGCATTGCAATTTTCAATAAAGGGATTTAATATGAATATATTGATATATTTATCCGATATTGCCACTCCTAGACCAGATACGAGCTTGATTTTTTGACAGTTAATCGTCTCAAATTATAATAAATAAATATTAAAAATAACTCAAATAGAAATAAAAACATGCAACATAACAGGTCATATATAAAAATACTTCTTACTATTTTAATGCAATATAAAATTGTGTGGAAATCAACTAGACTGAAAATGAATACTAAAAATTCATTTGTATTTTGAAATATTTAATTAAACCAGATTTAAAGCCTCTCACGCTCACCGAATTAGGCCAAACCGTCAATAGGTATAACGTTTCAATTGTGTTTGTATTTTGATTAATTTGGAATACTTAATTAACGGAATATATCAAATCATATAGCACACTAAATTATTTGGTCAGTGGGAAATTAATTTTAGTGGTGTGTCAACACTGAAACGATCGAAATTTTAAATTTGTATTTCGAACACTGTTTGTTGATCAATACTTGTTTTATATTATGACACCTAAGCAAAATGATAAATTATAATAACCCTACAATTATTTACATCTCGCTGTCGGATTTCTCGTAGTTGTCCGATTTCAATGTGGAATATACGCCTATGAGAATGTTTACTCAATATTTTAGCGGCAATTTTTTGAGTCTGAGAGAACTGCTAAGGTTTTTGTCATAAAAAAAAGGCATTACAAAATTAAATTATTATTATTAAAATTACTTATTTTATTAATTCCACTTCCAGTTTCACTCATGACGAGCATTATAACTGATTATTGTCTTCAGTATAATGTAATTTTAATATAATGCCTTTCAAAACAAGTATGTAAGATCAGCAGCATTATATTATCCATTCGGAGGTCATGTGTTTAATATTTGAGTCAAACGTGGTCAGAAATAGTGGAAAGTTTGCAAAAACAAAACAAGCATTAAGAATATTTTTAATCCATGTCTGCTCAGAATGTGGAGCATATGGTATCCTAATGGAGGAAAATCAACAGACATTCTTTATTAGAACTGCTTGTTACTTAATTGCTTAACGGAAATAGAAGAACTGGGACAGGAAAGAAGTAATGGTAAGCTTGTATGAAAAAAAATGTTGTTCGTACTAGGACTTGAACCCTTGAGATCCGTCACGGAAACCAACGTCACCAACGACGTTGACCACTGCACCACGGAGCCGGCAAAGAAAATAGGTAGAACATTATTACTAATTGATTACTTATTACTCAAATATATATATATTTTAATTTATAAATTAATTGTAATGTGTAATAAATTAAATAAAGATATAGTAATAAGTTTGTAGAATGCCATAAAACTTAGATGACGATTTGTTTGTGTTTTATTGTTTCTGGCTGTATATACGTAGTATAAAAGCACTGCTATGAAGTGGATTCTCATCAACGAGATAAGTGGGCAGCAAGGGTCAAACACAAGTCATAAAACAAGTCGTAAAAAATCAAATAAAAGCTCATGAATTTAAGAAATGAGTTGTTCAAACACAAAAGCTCATTATCCCATACAATTTTAAATACAAGCCCTTAACACAATATCCCATCGTCGTACAAAAAAAATTACAGTGAAATCACTTTTTACGCTTTTGAAAGAACCAACGAAGAAAAACAGCTTTGTTGTTAATTAGCTTTGGTTATAGCTGATAAAAGGTAGTTGAAATTTTAATGTCGATCAACGTTTTGTTAATGAATTCTGACAGTAAGCCGACGAAATACACTCAAACCCGTTTTTACGTGGTTGATAGGGCCCAAAAGAATCTGCGTAAAATCAAGTAAGAGATTCATACAAAAATATGATTTTTAGGATATCCAATTCTAATAAAAATAATAAAACATTTTTAGTACTTTTCCACATAAAATTTATTAGATCAGGACCGGTTTCGCTCATTATTATAATGCCATTCCACCAAGTATTGACAGTGAACACCTTAAAAGTGATATCCAATTCTCATGATCAATAGAAAATTTAGAAAAAAACACGAAAAAATTATAAATCAAAATAGACTGCAAAAAAATTGGATGATTAACTATTTGTTGTTTTTTTTTTTTACCATGTCCGCTCCCAATGTGGAGCATATGGACTCCTAATGGAGTTTATCTCAACAGAAGTGTTTTCTACGAGAACTGCTTGTTACTCAGTTGCTCAACCTCTCTTTTTACAAAGAGAGTAGGGATAGAAGGATAGGGCTAGGACAGGATTAGTGGTAAGCTAATCGCTCTCGATACGCCCCGTTCATAGGATAGGATGGGTGAGAGGGGGGAATTCAAGACATCACATATATCCATGCCTTTGAACAGAAATTCATAAATTGATTGAAAAATCAATTTATAAAACTGTCCGTACCGGGATTTGTACCCGGGCCCTCTGTAGCCGAAGCCAACACCGTTGACCACTCGACCACACAGGTGGCAAATATTATATTCATATAATATTATGTTCATATATCTGTTGTTTATATTAAACTGCTTCGAATCAGTACATATATTTAAGATTTGGTCAAGTACGCCGTGAAATATATGTATCATTAAGACAAAACCGAAATGTAGCCAAGAGAGTGAGCTCGGCCGAATAAAGAACAATCTAAAAGCGACGCACAGTATTTGGCCGAGCGATCCTACGAGTGATTCACGCGAGCGAGTGAATAGAAACTGTTTCTATTTCCTCGGTTGAGAAGATACTTCCACAAACTGTAGTAGTCCTTGCTCACTTTTTCTGCATGTGTGAACAGGCTTTTGACAAGTATTGTTATTTGAACGAACACAATTCGGTAAATTGCGTTTGTAACCAACAATTGTTCACTATTGCCTAAAGCGTCAATGACAATTTTTTTAAAGCGTTACCTCTGTTTTGACTTGTTATCGTTTGTTCCACGCGGACCCCGATTTAGAAACGCTGATCTAAAGAACTGAAAGAAGTCAGATTTAAAAAAAAATATAATACCATGAATAGGCATTGATCATATATTACTTTTAGTAACCGCACTTAAAGAATTCCTTTAACTTAATTAAAAAAAAAACCTCTTATAAAATTGTTGGTTAAGATTTTCTGCCTGTTACAGGTCGATGTGTACAATACTTAATCAAACTGAGAGTTATTTCATGATGCTATGTGTCGTGCTTGAAGTGATATTAATTTCTTTAATGATAGGGTGTATTGTCTATATTTGTATAAATGTTCGAAAATTTAATTCAATACTGACTCAGTCATAAATGTCGTAGTGGTGGAGTAATTATTAATGTTTTATCGGAGTGGCCGCAAGCGGCAAACATTGGAGCCG
Source organism: Himalopsyche tibetana (assembly GCA_030503985.1). NCBI lineage: Eukaryota > Metazoa > Arthropoda > Insecta > Trichoptera > Rhyacophilidae > Himalopsyche > Himalopsyche tibetana. The sequence goes on along the minus strand of JAPJYX010000011.1, from coordinate 10,264,194 downwards.
GTTCTGTGGATGACCCAGTCAAAGTTAAGCAATTAAATTTTGTCTCGCTGCCCGGGACTTGTACGATGATTTATATCTAATAAATGGCATTACTTCAAGTGAACAAGCGGTTCTTGGCAGTGGTGGAAAGGGTAGCACAATTATAATTATTATTTCAGAGCGCTTAGACGAATCAGGGGACATCGGGAAAACGAATAAAAGATATTCGGACGACTTCGGACGCTTCGGTAAAATAGAGTTACGATTTGATATTTCAATAACATTTAAATGTGTCAGGTCCATGGCACAGTGGTAAACGTCGTTGGCTTCCAAGCCGGACCCACGGGTTCAAATCCTAGTACGAACAGCATTTTTTAATCAATTTATCGATTTTCTGTTCGAAAACATGGATGTTTGTGGTGTTTAAAAATACCCCTTCCCCCGCCGCCGTTTCAATTATATGATAAAGGAGTGTAGCGGGAGAGATTAGCCAATCAAGAATTCTGAAATATTAAAAAGATCATCAAATTAATTTATTATATCGACTGTGGAAAGGAAAAATGACGTAACCCACAGTTTTTTCAAAACAGGTTTTTTTAGATAAACACAATTTATCAAGCTTGATACACGTTCTATCAAAAGGATGCAATCTGCAAATGCCGAATTAGTATCTACATTTAGCTTTTATGTTTGAAAAAGATGACATTGTAAAAAATTAAAACCAAGAAAAAAGACTGAAATAAAAGTTTTTGCTAGACAATTTCTTAAATTAATATTAGATCATGTCAATTAAACACCAGCTTAGAAGTGTCCGTGCACTTAAAGGTTGTGTATAATTCATAATTTACATATGGTCCAAAATCATTAAAACACGTTTTTTGCGCCTCCTGTACAATTTGATATGTGGGGGTTACGTCCTTTTTCCTTTCCACAGTCGATATAATATATTAATTCATGTCCGCTCCTAATGTACAAATTAAATGTAAAAATTTCCTTTACATCATTAAATAATATCAAGTGCTCGGTTTGAAATTAATTCGGTAGAGGTCTGCTCCGACCGTTGTGAGAAGTAAAGAAATTCTATTCAATTGGTCAGTCTGATATTATTATAGTGTATTTTGTCAGTCAAAAGCTAATGGGAAAAATACTTGAATTCACATGTCTTCTATTAGGGAATGCAATGAGATTTCAGTATTAATAAATTCTTTTCAATACCGAAATACCGGTTGTCAAAAAGAAAAATTACAGGTATCTAGGTATTGAACATTAACCGAAATTGAGGTTTGAATGTTTGCTATAAATATCTTCTTAGAGTTGTATCAAAATTGACAGGTTCTAAAATATAAACCAAGTAAAATTGTTTACGGAAAATTCTGTGTGGACGATTGCATTGAAAATATTTTATTACATTTTACCTGGATGGCTGGCTACTTTATTTGTGTAACTTGTCGACTGAATTCCCGACAGATGAGCTATGCTTGATGCTGAACAGGAATAATTGAAGATAATGAAATTTAAACTTATCGAGTAGAGTAAAGTTTGGCAGGGTGCCTTAAGTTCTTTCATCAAATTAAGGTGGGCTTTTAATTAAGTCTGACAACTCGTTCACGATAAGTATGCCAACAATGGCATCTCACTGCAAATGAGATTTTGATTAATATTACCGACTTAACTAAATTTCAGGAAATGTGTTTACGGTTAAATTTTAATTAGATTATACTAAAAGATGCACCCGTTTCATCAAAATATTTTTTGGAATTGTTTACTGTTTACAAAAAATATACGTCATTGTTTTATTGCAAAATAAAAAAGTGACAGGGCGCTGTTTATTATATCGTCACTTTACTGAAAGAAGTTGTAAAGTAACAAAATTAAATTAAATAAGTACACAGTGAGATTTTTGGATATCCATTTATTATACAGTAAACCCCCCAATAATGAAGAGATAAGGGGATCATTACTGGGAGGCTCATTATTGGGGGCTTAAGATTTTCAATTGATTTTTTTTTATTTGAAATGCGGAATTACATATTATTTTTAATTAATTAATTGATCATAAATATGTATATTATTTAAGCATATACGTATTCAAAATTATTTAAGCCATGCACATTATCAAAACATGTGAATTTAGATACATATAATAATTCGCTATAATGTATTATTATTCTATTTCAAATACATATTACGTTTAAACTAGCTTTTAAAATTATCTTACTGTATATCTGTTGAATATCCCTGGTTTTATCTAACTGCCACATGCGGATGAATCACCGCGTAAATACGTCTGATGCAAAGTTTTTTCATTATTAGGGGAATTTAACTCATTATTGGAAAACCTGCCGCAAATGTTATTGGGAAGCTCATTAGCAGGGAGCTCATTATTGAGGGGTTTACTGTACTATTTTGACAAAAACAGCACTTAATGATTATAGTCGGCGACAGGCACAACGAGGCAGAATATCAAGTCGAGTTGAGGAAATTTATTGAGGTTTACCCCGCAAACATTCAAAAAGTGATCTGTCACAAATTTTGAAAAATGCCGTTTAATATCAGTTGTGATATTCCATAATAAAATCTATGAACGGAAATCACAATCAATGTTCAAAAAATGTTTTTTCATATACGCACAAATGAAATCATAAAGTTGACACTTACAAGCAAACCGTGATTTATCCAACATTCAAATCATCATTTCCCAAGCAATTTTTGTGACGAATCACTTTTTGAATGTTTGTCCCTCACTTAAAAGCAAGCAATAGGGTCGTTACTTAATTCGTGTCAGATCGGCATATATGCATCAATTTTTTTAGTATAATAATCGATATAATATTAACGCAAGAGATTTAATCTTATGAGTCTAAAAAACCGTTTGCTAAGAGTCTAAAAAACACAGAAGCATCAATTCGTTACCAACTAACTTCTGCGAGTGCGGTAAAAATTATATTCACATACATTTTCTTCTGCAATAAAGGATATATAAAAAAAAACTTCTTAAAATTTTATGGATTAATTCACATTATTAATCCACAACTTTTTTTTCCTTTCACCTATTGTTTTCCAAATATAATTTTGTTCTTCGTATGAATTTTAGTTTAGTTGTTTGTTATACGGTTCCCGTTTGACGATACCGCCAGCCTAATTCTGTAGAAATACAAGTACTTCAAGATTCTAAAACGGAAAAGCTCTTCACCTTTCTGTATGATTGATTATTGATATAATCCAATGTGATTTTTATAACAGAAGGGCGTACTGGACTGTTGTACTCCACAGTAAAAGTTTGCAACAAACATTTCAGGGAAAATTAGACTATCTGCGACGAGTGTATAAATTATGCATTTGGGCTTAGACTAAAATCGTAAAATATTGCTTTACGGAACAAGTGAATGATTATTCGAAGATCTCACTACATTACTTTCAAGGAAAGCTATGGCTTTCGATTAGATCATTTTCACTTAGAGTGTAGCGCGCCATAGAACTCTAGTTTGGCTACAACATTTTATTTTTGAATTAAATTTGAAAAGATATTATATGGACGTATGGTTGTGATAACAAATTTAAAATATAGAAAAATAAATATTAAATATGTATTTTATTATATTTACAACAAAATCAAAAATCTTGTTCACTTGTTCCAGTGAAAACCATCCAATCCACAAGCGCAATAAAACTATCCCGTGTGCCCGGTTTATTTTTGAAGAATTGCATTCTTTTTCAAGGACTTACTAAAAGTGCTATAACTGTGAAACCACAAAGTCAAATCAAATGAATCTTTTTGTGGTTGCTTGAAAGACCATAATTTTTCAATTATTTATGATATTATTTAAGCAAAAAATTTACTAAATTTATATTACTTCAAGCTAATAAAAATACATTTAGTAAATCTTTGTGCATTTAAAGGTTGTGTTTATTTAATAGTTTGACTTTGGCCCAAAATAGTTAAAAAACGTTTTTGTCCCTCATGTAAAATTTGGTTTGTGTGGATGACCTGTTTTACCTCGTGTAAAAGTCGATAATTATAACAAAATAAACGTCATTAATATAATAACATTAGTATTACTTTTTCATGTTAAATCCAAGGAAATCGCAAGAAAATAATCGACGGGGTTGCGGTAAAGTAAGGGTAACTGCATCACCATTGAAATATACACACTATATTGTAGTACAATGTATAGAGTCCCAATCACCGTACTATTTTTGAAAAATTCTCACATTTCCATTAATTCATTAATCAACCGAATCAAATTCCACCAAGTCAATGGTGGTGATGTAAAAGAGGTGCGAGATTTTCCCGCTAAATCGCTACTTTACCGAATAAAGCGCTATGCACAACCGGATCGAAATGCCGGGAATGCAATCAAAATGCAAATTTCATAAATGCGCGTGACATCGATATTAAAAGTTGTGCACTCAACGCGAATTCTGCGCGGGAAAATTCCGAAACGAGATTAAAAATCGAATCATCCGCGGAAATCCATTAATGAAATATATTTTGGTTTTCGTTTCTCTCTCCATCTATACACTATTTTCATACGGCAGGGAGTATTTATTTATGAGATTTAGATTAATAATTTGAATATATCAAATAACGGAAATTTAAATTCGAAAAGAACAATATAGAATTATATTTGATAACTTTTCATTCCAATTGTGCTTTAAATTATAACTTGTGAAAAGCATCTTCAGGCTAACTATCGTTGAATAAGGATCTATCGAACAGAACTGACCAACATAACCTAAGTGAAGAATAAGTAAAAGGAAAAAAAATATTTTTCCGGATATGATTTCAACCATTCATAAAAAATCATTGCCATGTGTATCATGCATCTTCAGAACTCAGTTCGGCAAAAAAAAATGATTAAAAATTAAAAACTATATTCGAGCTTTAAGCTTTAAGAGAGTGAAACAATACTATTAATAAAACGAAATTTGGTCAGATAGTATAAAATATTTTTTTTTTTTTGTTATTCCACTTGTTGTGCTACAAACAGGGCCGGCGCCACCATACAGGCCAAATAGGCAACCGCCTAGGGCGCAAAACATTAAGGGGCGCATAAATGGAGTATTACAATTATTTTTATGTACTCTAATAATAATAATAAAGAATAAAACGTTTTATTTTATTTTGATGTTTGTATTTGTTAGTTGATTCGAAAAAAAGAGGTTGAACACTGAGTAACAAAAAGTTCACGTAGAAAAGCTTTTGTAGAGATACCTGCATTAGGAGACCACATGCTACACATTGAGAACGGACATGTATCTATATAAATATTTCTAATCATCTCGAATTGGTTTTTTTTCATTATTTCGAAAAAAATGGGGCGATTTGTTAAAAAAGTGGCGCACCAATAACCATTGCCTAGGGCGCCAAATAGCCTCGCGCCGGAACTGGCTACAAATCATGCCACGTGTTACGTCTTTTAAGCCTCCTTCGCTTTATTCACCCCCTTTCGGCTATTAAATGAAAAAAAAATCACAATTTTAATACAGATGTTAAAATACTCCATCTAGTAAATAATAAAGGGTTTAGTTAAACAGTTAAGAATTTTTGGAAATGCATAAATGAAAATGAAATATTAGTAAATAACATTTTAAATATGGCAGACACCCCACCATTGCTGATTTGTTTTTCTTTTTAGATTTACATAGTTCTGATGATGGCGCACGCTGAAATAGTTAAAAACTATTTTTATAAAAAAAATTAGATCTAAATACTTTGATGTTTTTACCGCATTAAAAAGTGATTTTTATCTGCTCTTTCAAGTTTTACATACTGCTTTTTATATAAAAAAAACATGGAGTTCCGACTATGTAAATGAATTTTGATTTTAGTTACAGCCTTCAATTTCTTCGTATATTATAATATAGTGCCATTCTTAGTGGCTGCTTTACTAAAAAGGTTTCCGACCATTGGCTCATTGTATCCGTATGTCGAAACAACAATTCATCGGTTAACAGCGGGTAAAATGAACTCACCACAAGCACTAAGTTAAGTATATTAAATTCAAGTTCTTACTTACCAACATAAATAAAAACTATCGTCGAAAATTAAGTAAAACCATAGAATTTATTATGTCCGAGTAATATTAGCATCACAAGTTTACATATCGACTGTGGAAAGAGAAAAGAACGTTTTTTCAAAACACCTTTTTTCTATAATCACAATGTATTCAACTTAATACACAATCTATCAAAAGGATGTAAGCTGTAAATGTTGAATTAGTATCTAAATTTAGCTGTTAAGTTTGAAAAAAGATGAGCTTGTGAAAATTGAAGCCAAGAAAAAAGACTGAAAAAAAGGTTTTTCCTAGACAATTTCTTAAATTAACACTAATTAATGTCAATTAAACACCAGCTTAGAAGTCTCCGCGCACTTCGAGACTGTGTTTATTTCATAATTTGAATATGGCCGAAAATCGTCAAAACACGTTTTTTGCGCCTCCTGTAAAATTTGCTAGGTGTGGGTTAAGTTCTTTTTCCTTTTTACAGTTGATATTGAAACGAAGCGGAGTCTGCAAAGAAAAGTTCGTGGTTTACTGGCTGGGTATTTTTATACATTAGCGCAGTGTCTCCCAAAGTGTAGTACGCGTACCCCCCGGGGGACGGGAAGAGTTTGGTAGGAGTACGAGCCGCAACAAGCAGCTTGTTTATTGTAATTTTTAAAGTACATGCAATTTTTTTGACGATCGGTACTCAGTGTAACAAAAATTATAGAAGGGGTACACAGATGTCAAATGTTTGGAAAACACTGCGGCTTAGCGGATACGAACTGGGTCTTGATTAACCTGGCTAAGTTCTGGACTACTTTTTTAAAAAAATCCACGTCTGCTACCAATTTGATAGAAGGATATAAATAGGACAGGACTAGTGGTGAGCTAATCTTTGTCGTTACGCTCGTTGAAGGATTGAATAAATGAGAGGAAATTCATGCCATTCGGATAAAAATCCATACATCGATTGAAAAATCAATCTATTAAAACTGCCCGTACTGGAATTTGAACCCGTGACCTCCGTGTTCTAAGTCAACGACGTTGACGGCCTACTAAAGACTTAATTATCTAATAACTTTAAATGCGGAAAATAATTGAAGAAGATCACGAAATTATAAGTTTTTGGTAAAAGAGTGTTCGATTCACTTGAGTGTAGTGTTGTGTTGACTAATATATATTCCCAGATCGTAGATAATTTTAAAAAGTAACTCGAGTAGACCGTCAACTAAAAGGTTACGTCCAAAATTTTTACTTTCATTTTCCTTAAAGCAATTGTGTTGCTTCGCTGTTGAAATAACTCTATTAGGATGCCATACACTCTACATTGGGAGCGGACATGGATTAAAAAATGTTAAGTTTTAGTTGACAAATAAAACTGACCTTGAGGTTACAATACGAATAGATAGAATAAATTCTAGCTATTTAACACTTAATACTACTTAAAAGTTGATTTAAATAATGACCAGATAAACACAAGACATTTCTGAATTGAGGTTTTTGTTGTCGACAGAAGAATACAATGAGTTATTCGGCATCTTCAGGCGTTCAAGTGCACGGATGAACTGACGCTTGGTAAATGAATGTTTCGTGTTTATATAAGAAATAAATGTATCTTTGAGTTTAAAGCCATTACTGGAAGCCCATGGAAATGCCCACAAATTTGAGTAGTCAGTAGTTTTAATAATTATATATTTTTATTTTTGTCAGAAATGGTTTTATGATTATATTTATATAGGGTATAAAAGAATTGAGTTATTTGAACGTTGTAAAATGTAAATTGAAGTCTTTGATTGCGTGTATGGGATGTACATATATTACATTATAAGTCAAACAATTCATTTTATGTTTAGATCGCGATTGAAAAATACAAATTTCGCATTCAAAAATGGACGTGACGTTTTTAATGTTTGGCTGAGAAGTTTTCCCGGTCAAATTGGTTCACGTAACCATTTTTAAATTTGGATCGTTGTGATGTTAGTCACGATCCAGTCCGTATTTCCCGTAATCAATATGGCGACAATATTAACGCATTCTAATTTATGTTTTTAATTGGATTTGCAAATGAAACTCGCGAATGAATCGTGTAAAAGGGCCCGAATTGTTCAATAGAAGTCACAATAAAAAACAATGGACAGTAAATATAATTTATTTGCTACTATATAGCTATCGGGTACGTGGCGTAGTTGTCAACCTCGTTGGCTTCCGTGACATATCTCACGGGTTCGAGTTCCAGTACGAATAGCATTTTTCAATCTTATTGTCGATTTTTATTCGAAGGCAAATGTATGTTTTTTATATACATATATTTTATGTCTCAATAAAAAACGATTTATGCATTTTTATTCAAAAGTGAAAAGATATCACTGTTATATCGAAAATTGCCTTTCCACCATTCCAATATTAAAATTGATGATAGAGCGAGAGCGATTATTAAACCACTATTTCTGTTATATTCCTACTTTTTTCGAAAAATAAAAGGTTGAGCATCTGAGTAGTAAGCAGTTCTTGTAGAAAAAAATTCTGCTCTGAAACCGTGATTAGGAGGCCATATGCTCCAAATTGAGAGCGGACATAGATTTAAAAAAAATGACTCACAACTATAATGCAGCACCGCCAGAATGTATAAAATAAAATGACTGTGAACGAGTTTAGGATTCAAGCAGTGGCGAAAAGGGGCGGGGGCGCGTGGGGTCGGCGCCTCTACACCTTTACTAGATGAGTTAAAAATTTAGCTGCATATATATGTTTATCTTTACGTAAATATAATGCGTAACGTCGGGTCCTAAGGCGAAGCGGTTAACGTTGCTGGCTTCCGTGCCGTACCTCACCGGTTCGAGTTCAAGTACGAACACCATTTTTTCGATTGATTTATCGATTTGTGTTCAAAGGCATGAGTGTTTGTGATGTCTAAAAATTCCCTTCCAACTTTTCCGATTCTTTAATAATTAGGTATAGCGAGAGCGATCAGCTAATCATAATTCTTGTCTTAGCATTATCCTTCTATCTCTACTGCTCTCAGTGAATAAGAAAATTTGAGCGACTGAGTAACCAACAGTTCTTGTAGAAAAGGAACTTCGGCTAAGCTAAAAATGCTCCGCATTGAAAGCGGACATGGATAAAAAAAAATTATATATAATGCAATGATTTTCGTAATATTGTTTTAAAATAATGTCTTTTTGGAAACTTGTTGGTGAGTAAACTGGATCACCGCGGTTAGAAAACATTAAAATATCTATATAATAATAGTTGATAAAGTTTGTTCGTTCGTTTGTACGTTTGTTTGTATGGTCGCGATTTCGCCTTTTCGATGACGTCAAGAAAGATGACGACATTTGAATTATTTTTAAAATATATATAATATACAATTTAAATACTGCAGGGCTGTCGATATATGTCCCGAGGTCTTTTACTTCTTCTACGAAACATATTTGTTAGCATACTCAAACATTTGAATTATTATAAAAATGATAAAATATGAATACTGCAGGGCTGTCGATATTAGATATAGCAGCTGAGCAGGGCAGCTCAAGTATGATTTTTATGAATATATTTCATTATATCCGCTATTTGCATATTTTATTTTACAGTCCCGGTGTATTTTAGTTCTTTAAGAAAATTGGGTGTATTCCTAAAAAAATCCATTTAGAGAATTAAATACGTTTAGATTTTTTGGCTTATTCAATGAATGGGTTTGTAATTTATTTTTCTCGCCAGTAAATTTTCTGACTACTTAAAAATGCAACAAAAATCCTCCCCCGTTGAGGACAACGGGCTTACAGCTAGTTATAATAAATCAGCGCTGCGAGACTTTTTTTGTTGGCACTACATCACTGGGTTCAAGGTTGTGCTCGGTCAGAACCAATTGCTACTTTGTTTTAGGAAGGTAATCTTTCTTCCCTTACATGTTTTTCATGACCTATTTCCAGGATATTCTTTGATGACAGAAAGACAGAAGTGAATGATTGATACCGGAACGAGATGCCGCGACCCCAGAGTGAATGTAATATAACATTTTTGTGTCTATGCGTAGGCAAAAGTAATAAGAATTCACCGTCCCTTTGCGACGGAACAGCCAAATAAAATAAAATAAATCCAAAAACCTGCCGAGTCCCAATTTAAAACTCTATCCAAGTTTGTTTGTTTGGTCTGGCTTATTTGGAAATAAAAAAATATGTGTCCGTACTTTTATCATTTTGGAAAACCTTCTGGGGCGAAAAGTTTCATCATTAATTCTATGTCCTGTAGGAAAATACACGTAAATATAAATATAACATTCAAAAGTGAGCGCTATAAGTAAAGAAAAAATAAATAACTGATAATTTACTATAAAGTATTTTTAAATAATATGTATACATAGTGCTTTTTTGAAAAAAAATGTGCCAGAACTCAAACTTTGTCAAGCTTTATTTTTCTAGCTCATGTTCGTTCTAAATGTGGAATTTGTGGCTTCTTAATGGATACATATCAACATTTTTTTTTACAAGAACGTATTGTAAATCAGTTGCTTAACCAGTGGTTTCCAACCTTTATGTTACTGCACCTCCCTTTGAAGAAAAAAATATCTTCGCGCCTCCCCATCCTTTATTTCATATAGTGATAAAGACATGTTTTAAAGAGTGAATAAATATTTTGGACTGTTCGCGCCTCCCTTTGCAGTAGCCCACGCCTCCCAAGTTGGAAATCGCTGGCTTAACCTCCTTTTTTTAAAGAGAGTAAAGCTAGAAAGATATGAAAATAGATATCACAAGTACTGACGCATTCCAACATAAATCTAATCTTAGTTCAGATTTTTTTTTACTTTTTCGAGAGATCATGATTTAAAAAAATTAAATGTATTTCAGCACAAAAAATCAAAGGTTTTCACGGGAATAAAAAAAATAATTTGCGAATATTGATTTGAAACATTAAAAATGTCGAGGAAAAAAGGTTCCGGAACGCCGTTCCACCACGTTTCATAAGAAAAAAGCACTTTGTATACACACAGTAAATAATATTAGTAAATAATACGAAAAACGTTCAAATTTACATTTTTATAGTTGTACAAAGTTTGTGTAATTATCACTGTCATTTACTTGCTATAGTAGTTATATGTAGTATACCAAGCGTCGAATAAATTATTGAACAAACTTTTCCTCATCATGACGCGTGACATAGAGTCTACGTGATGCTGTAATATTCTCCCAATGTTGCACGTAACATAGTGGAGCATTTTTACATGACCCAAGATATGTTGCATGTTAAATCTCCGAAAGCAAGTGGATTGACGCAACACCACAGCGGTATGTATATACTAATGCTAAAACATATATTTGTTATTATAATGTTATTTATTAATTGTCATTCTTTCTTTCATATGCATTGCTGTATATATCTATTAAATGGTATCATGTTTGAGTCATATTTATTTTGATACGGAGCGTGTTGAAATCGTGCATAATCTAGTGAATGTATTATTTATTGTAAGGAGCTTAAAAAAAGCTTTACTAGCATTGTTTCCATGCGATAAGATCAAATAACGTTCATTAGAACGTAGCACTGACCAACATAACCTCAACAGGTGACATTTCTGTGACAACTAAGTGATCATACAAAATAGTTCCAGGGACATTAACGTAGATATTGATCGTTATGTGGCAAGACATTTGTCCTTCAATGCATCTTAGAATTTATACTATATTAAAAAAACTATTGAGTGCCACACTGAAATATTTTTTAATGTAGTTTTCTTTTTGAATTTACAGCACTGAGTTTTAAATTGGCAAAAAAATTTACAAGCAACGTATACCCAACCCCGTACTATCGAAAAATCTTGAGATACAGTTTTAATAAGAAAGTTAGTAGCGTGACTTTGAAACTAGGCAGAAATTTAATTTATTTCCACAACTGATGTATTTAAATAAAAAAGTTGGAAAACTTTGATTTATATAAACACAGTTCAACGAAGATTTTTGTGAATTGGATAGACCTTTCAGTTTGATAGCATATTTTGTTGTTTATTGATTTTTCATAATACTAATAAAAATCTATAAATGATTTTATTAAATATCATTGAAAATAATATTAGTTTTCAAGATTCTGCTTTACACCAGTTCAAAAAGAAAACAACTCAAGATTGCTTTTCGTTCTTTGAAATACTAAAAACATAATTAATAAGTGTACTATTATAATTGTAATTATAATTTGAATATGTATGTTGAGTGAATAACATGATGCATTGTGTATCTCTTCGGAGCCAGTACATATAGCTGAGAAAAATGTAAGTTTAATCATAGTTCTGACGATGGCGAAAGCCGAAATAGCTATCAACTAATAAATATAAAAACTGTATAACTAAATTCGTTGCTATTTTTACCCTATTACAATGGAGTTCTACCAAATAAATGCCAAGTCAATCAAGGAAGCAACTCAGAACTGTCGTACGATTTTTCGTTCATGATGCAGAAAAATGGGTACTTTTATGTTAATTCCAAATCCAATCCCAAAATCCGGAATCCCATCCAATTTTCTGATCCCCAAAGCCCGGGATTGACATGTTCACGATCCCGGAATTTCGAGGTTGAGAAATTTTTAGCAAATCCCGAAAATTGGTGAAAAAGTGTAGCGAATCGAAGATTTCAAATTCCTCGGTGGGCTAAAAAAAACGACTCACCAAAACTTTCAAATTGTACACGATTTCCCATTGAGTGCCCAATACCGGGATCCCGGGATCCCGGGATTGAAAAATAATCAATCCCGAAATCACAGGATTAGAAAAAGGCTATGGGATTGGATACCCTAGTCTGGATGCTACACGAAATTAAAATATTGCCTTATACGTATTAAAAAAAATGATCTAACATTAAGTAAAGTAAGACAAGATATCAATCTAAGCATTCCGTCAAACTGAACGAAATATTCATTGAAAATTCATGCACTTTATTATTATTGAAAAACGAGCGAAAATCGAATAATATTTGACACACACACGAAGAAACGTGATCACTGATCTGTCAACACCCGCGACGCGAAGTTTTATTTATTATTCATTATAACGATTCATGATGTGAGAAATGCTTCTAGATATTGAATTTATATTTTATTATTGGTCGTCTTTTTCCAAAAATAACGTTATTAATTTTCTTTTCTTTTGAAATTCTCACAAAAGTGTATATGTAACATTATCAATAAAAACATGTGCATGTTTTCTTAAATAAAATTGATACAGAAAATTATTTTTGTATATTTGATACGAGAAAACATGCTTATTTTTCCAATGCCAAAGTAAATTATATGTTTATTTTTCATGTATAAACGAAAGAAAAAGAAGAAGCGACATTTTAGAAATCGATTACACATGTATTTTATGTGAAACTTGTCAACGCCGGGTCCCAATACCCAAATGAAATTTTCTTATATTGTGAATGACAATTAATTTGTTATAAAACCATTAAATATGCAACAAGCCAAATTAATCACCTCTCATGAAACCATGTGTTTTTTTACTATGACTTCTTTTGTAGCCATGTCTGCTATTAATGTGCAGCATACAGACTACTAATGTAACGTATTTCAACAGATATGTAATTCTAAGAAAACTTTACACAAAAAGCTTTACCACTCTTTTTTGGAAAAAAAAGTAAGAATGTAATGATAGCGCTAAGAGAGTTCTAATGGCTAACTAGTCGTTCTCGATTCACTCTTATTTTAGAATTGTATGAGGGTAAAAGAATTTCATCAATTTACTATGGTTGACGTGACGTAAATTTTGATACTCCAGTTACTCCAGTCTCATTATTCCATATTTATTCTTTATAAAAAAGAAAGACTGATTGAATGAACAACAGCTAGTTCTCGTATAAACAACCTTATGTCAACATTATACGTTCGGATTTCATATTAACCAATGCTTACAAGCGGACATATTTGAAATAGGCAATTATTACATTGCCTAATTTTACATGTTATTTTCATTAATACAGTTTCGTCCAAGCCAATCGATTTTGAAGTAGAGGATGATGGTTTCTCGAAAGTTATTTAAGTATTAAAAATTCCAATACGCACGTCGCATATCTTCAGGAAATAATATTAAACTTGTAAAAGTTCAAAGATGAAAGAAAAACTCATTAAAGTTGGTGAAGAAATTCTCATCCTGCCAGTAAGTAACAAATCGATGGCTATTTTAAATAATATATCTGGAGCCTCAGGGTATTTTTTTGTTTACAAACTTTAGGAAAAGTATGACAAATATTTTTCAGGGCGTTCATAGTTATTAAAAGTTAATATTTTCAATTACATATCATTTTCTAATAAAATACATGCAAAACAATGATACTAGGAAATATGAAAACTTGCAATATTGATTTAATTGACATTTGCTAGTTTAAACTCCGTTCCAATAAGGTAAAAAATGGCAAAATATTACTATGGTTGATAGATAATATAGGCCCATTAAAAGTGAAGTGAGCCAAGTGGTATTTTAGAAAAAAATATATATACGTTGTAATATTCTACGCGTTTTAAAGAAGCAGTAACCTCAGTTAATATACATTGCAGTAGTGTAATCTCCGTAAAATAAAAAAAATATGCAATCCACCATAACACCAAGTAAACATGTGATTGTACTAAAAGTCCATGACAAAAGTTTTACCATTTTACTACTTGGCTCACTTCACTTGTCGAGGGCTCATATATCGGTATCACGTCGTCGCTAGAACGATGTTTTAACAGATAGTTTCTCCGATTCGTACTAACTTAAAAAAGACAGATGGTACATTAACTTATTTTATAGGACATACTTCTAAGAGCGTTTGCCACACGCCTCCAAGACCAGAAATATTTCCCAGTATTTAAAGATCAATAACCAAATAAAGTATTTTACTGATCTGTCAATTCATTATTCAAGTTTTTCATTATTGTGAAAAAATATTTGTTTAATAAAATTATTGCAGATAAAATAAACATTATTATTGGAAACACTTTTCGTAAGCAGATTAAAAAATCGAATCGAAAATATAACAGAAGAAAAAAATTATAAAACATGGACATTTGCTATATAACATTGTTATAACAAAGTCAAAAGAAGAATGCAAAATATCGTAGCTTGAAAATGGATTAGACAATTTCATATTAAACTTTTTTAATAAGAATGCAAGAAACGTCATTTGAAAAGAAAATTTTAACTAAGAGAATACGGTAAAGAGCAAGTTTATTCGCGGAAATAAAACGGAATGTTTTCTTCCAGTTACAATGACAAAGTATGAAGCAATTGCAAAAGCTACATTCCGGAAATATCAAAAATTAATTTAACGACATTCCGCAAACATGGCGGAGAAGAAAGTTTCAGAGGAAAGATATCTCGCAGTGATACGCGTACCCTTGTAGTCAGGGTAGCCGCTGAACCATCTGGCTAATTTGATTCCTCAACAAATTTAATTATCGGAAACCTGATGGTGCTTGTTTGTCGGCAGGATTGCCCACCTAGTAAGTACAGGAGGTATTTCATTATGAAATTCGTGGGAAGATTTCCAATTCGTGCCTGTCTTAGACGTTTGCAGGGTCGGGGCGGACCGTGGACTTGTCGCTCGTGTAACTGTTGCTGGGTTGCATGTCGAAATATGGCTCGCGGGCTTTTTAGAAATGTAATACGTAATACAATATCTAACCTAATCTGGTATTCAGTTGCGGATTATCCAATAAACGCAAGAGGCGCGCGCTTGGGGCCTCCAAATCTTGGGGGCCTCAAAGATAGCAAACATTATGTAAAACCTTACATTTTAATTTCAGTTTTCAATATTCATTATTATTCTATGGAGAGGTTTGCAGCACTTTTATGTTATTCGATAAGCAGGGCCTCAAAAATTTATTGCACCCGACACAAAATTTATTGGGGCCTCCAAAGTGCTTAATCCGCCAATGCTGGTATTGTCATATGATATGTTTATTCATTCTTTCTTTATCAATGTCTGTTCTGAATCTAGACCATATTGACCCCATTCAGATTTCAGATTCAGAACAGGTATTTTTTTCTACTAACTGCTTGTTTCTAAATTTCTCAATCTTTATTTTTTTTGGAGAGAGTCGGGATTGAAAAATAGGGCTAGGATAAAACTAATGATTGGCTTATCGTTTCGCATATTTAAGATCTAGTGAGAGAAAGGCAATTTAAGCCGCATCCATCCAGAACAGAAATCCATAAATGTGTTACTTATGAAATTATCGCACTGGAATTCAAGCTTGTGAGCATAGAAACCAGAATCAACACGTTTACCAGTTGACCACGGATCCGGCACTGTTATTCATAGTATCGTAGAAATAACCGAGTGGTCAAAGTCGCTGTTTTCGTTTTTGCGAGCTCATATCCCAGTCGATCCTAAAAACTAGCCCTTTTCTATCCTAGCCATTTTTTTTAATCCTCACTATCTCATTAAAAGAGACGTTGATCAGCTGACTCGCATGAAGTTTTCGGAGAATAATTCGTTTCATTAGTTCATATTCTACACACTACGATCGGGTGGGGTGAAACAAATGGCAACTGCAATACAACTATTTTCGAGATAGTTTTTGAATATGATCTAAAATTTCTCTCACAAAGTTCAATCGAACATCATTTAACTGTTTCCAATTAAATTAAAAACTATTTATTATTTTTATTTGAAGCAAACATTACAGCTAAGATAAATGTTGATTTATATGAAGTTTGAATTTAATTTTCTCAACAATGATCAAATCAGAGTTACCTAGTTGCACTATTGAAATGGCAGTTTGTGAATATTTGTTTTACGAATGAACTTTTTCTACAGTTTCTTGATATACTTTTTTAATAACTATGATAACTAATATTTTTTGGGAAACGTATTGGAAAAAGAATTAAAGGGATATTTTTGTCATTGTGTCTAGTTATTAAATAAAAGTTGCCATAAGACCAGGGCTGGCGCCACCATACAGGCAAAATAGGCAACCGCCAAGGGCGCAAACCATTTAGGGGGCGCATAAATGGAGTATTCCAATTATTTTAATATACTCAAATAATAAGGTTTATGTTTATATTTTGACGTTTGTATTTGTTCGTTGCAGTGATACATATTATTCTACATAGTTCGAAAAAAAGAGGTTGAGCGACTGAGTAACAAACAGTTCACATGTGAAAAACTTTTGCTGAGATACCTCTATTAAGAGACCATATGCTTTACATTGGGAGCGGACATGGATATATAAAAACAAACTTCTGTGATCCAGAGTTATTTTTTATATTTATTCGAAAAAAAGGGGCGTGTCAATAATCGTTGCCTAGGGCGCCAAATAGCCTCGCACCGGCACTGCATGGGACGTGAGGTTTTTTTGGTAGAATAGTCAAAATTTTAATTTTAATTAAATATTGCTTGGTTTGTTGTCACAAAATCATAAAAAATACAATGAATGAATGTTTTCATATCCTCCTATCCACTCTCTAACGAATCTTGAAAGCGAGGCGTAAGTTTTCGATGTAAATAAATAATTGACATATTTTTACTTTACTCTTCTTTCATTACTATCTTTGAGAAGTAATACCTGCCTTAAAATAAATTCTCATACAAATAAGCTGTGTTGATGTTTCATTAAGAGTCAAAATATTACACGTTTGGAGCAAAAATGGTTCAAGGAACAATAAAAAAGACAACTTAATGAAAAACAACAAAAAGACGTTCCTGCGTATGTATTATAGAATAGAATTTGAAAACCTTTTTCGTTTTAACTCTTTCTTTGTTTTATATTTTTATAAAGCGCTTTATTTTTAACCAAAACCTTATTGTTTCACAGTTTGAGTGGCGCGTCCCTGATTTTGCTCAGCGGGGTGTCGCCGGCTGGGAAAATTCCGAATAAGCCCCGCCGAAAGGAAATACTTTGGGGCGTTTCACGGGCCACATTGACATCTGTGATGTTTTTCAGGAAACAGGAAACGAATCGGAAAAGTCATGTTACGTCAACAAAGCCTTGGCAGAAGGACAATTAAATAGCTAACAGTTGATTGCTTGCTTCTGAAAGGATCTGCCAATAATTTGCGCCGATTTATAGATGAATTGACTTGAATACAACGAAGGCGGTACTTTTTGAGCTTTGATCAACCTTTCGACAATATCTTATAAGTATATGATATAAATGTCTATTTTATTATTAAAAAAATATGTCAGGTCCGTGGTGCAGCGATCAACAACGTTGGCTTCCCTGACGGATCTCAAAATTTGGAGTCCTACTACGAACAGCATTTCTTAATATCAATTTGTTCAAAAGCATGCGTGCTTGAGATGCCTGAAAATCAACTCCCACCCTCCCAATCTTTCTATAATATATCCGTTATATCGACTTCATTTTCTTGTAACTTACTTAAGGTATATTCAAAATTTAATTGATTTAATCAATGGTAATCTCGGCAAGTGAAAAATACAATAACAATATCATCGCCAGTCTCAATTGGGTCTTCCAATCCCGGGTTCCCGTAATCCCATATCGTAATACCAATCCCGGGATTTTGAGATTGACATGTGATAAATCAAACTGAAAATCCAAATACTTCACGATTTACTTTATCCTGACAGTGTACCTCAGTTTGTTTATGGACTTTTGTTTTGTATAATACCTATTTATTTAATTTACTATACATTGAGGTCTTACCTCTTCTCATACTGTGTAGCCAGGAACAGATAATTTTGCTATTATTTTTTCCATAATTTTATTTGCAATTCTTATTCAAAGCGGAATTTTTTTTTTTCAGTTTTAATTTGAAATCGTGGACATAGTCGTTTGTGATATCTCTTCTCCTTGAATTGATCATAATAATAAAAAAAATATTTGATAGTACAGTTACTTAGTTTTATAATATTACAAAGCTTATGTTTGTTGAAAGCTCCCGAAATATTGTATTAAGTGTTGTACTCATGTTTGTGGTCAGTGACTCAGACTAGAATATAAAGCTAACCACAAACTAAAGCTCGACAGAGAAGCGTAAAATTGTTTTAAAATGAAAATGAGCTTTACAACATAGAGTTGTCAAAACTATTATAAATTGTCATAAAGAAAGTACAAATGAAGCTTAAAATAAGCATTTTAATCAAAGAAAAAAAATGTATTTTAAAGCTGTTTTGGAAATAGATACGATTTATTATTCAGATGTAATATTTTTGTGATTGATATATACGACTTTAAAAAACGGTGTTTTTGAATATGAAATTTGCAGCATAGTAAAGATGGATTTTTATTATTTCTGTACTTGTACCAACGTGAATTTAATTTAGAGTTTTATTAAAATTTGTATTAAAAAAAAACAAAAAATAGAATAACGTGCCACGAATATAGTTTTAGTTGAGATGAAATAAATTATTGATATATTTTTGGAACGTATATATTTTTTTTATTGAATTTGCTCAAGTTTTGTGTGAACACTATACCAATTATTTACAAAGAAAATCGTAAGGCCATCGTGTTTGAGTTTATTTATTAAAAGGAATTGCTTTATCAGTTGAAAGGTTTTCAAAATTCTAGCCAGATAGATGTCAGTGTAAATTTAAATTAATATTTTTCCATGCTTTAACTGTCACTATGGTATTCCATCCTCGTATCATACAACAGAAGTCAACATATGTAGATGTTAAAAATACCTGCATCTTGATATTGGGTTCATTGCAGTCTTACTGACCCGCCACAGCCATAAGATTTCCACTGCGACGGCTGTGAAATTCAGTGCTTGACAAAGGAAAATAATAATTGTAGAGTCGGGAGGCGAGCTGGGAAAAGTCGTAAGCCACACCGCACCGCGCCAATGCAATAAATCACAGGTCAACTATATGAGGGCGTATAAATCAGACGAGGGTTAGCACATTTCAGGTGAGACGTTACGCCTTACGGGTCGCGCCATAAAACATAGTTTTAATTGAATTTAACATAATTAATTGAACACAAAGGAAGCGGAACCATGCGAAAGGTTAACGCTAAGCACGAATCTAAAAAAACGTTTTTTTGTATTGTTTTATTCATATTTCATTGTTTACTCATTATTTACTTCGGCTCTATTTCATGAAAATGCTGCAAACATAATAATTTATAAGGTAAACCTCCGTAAAATAACAAAAGAACGTACAGTCTAAAACTCGAAAAAAATAACTATATTCTTGTTGTTTCAATTTGAATATAAAATTATTCTCAAATAAAACAATTACTAAACCTTCCAACAATATTAAATTCGAATTTAAAAATGTAAATTCATTATTACGTCGTTACCCGTGTGATATGTGGATTTTTGTCTTACTATGCTGTGCTATTGAGTGTTAGAGTTACCAAATGGATACTTTTATAGACTGTGTTATGAATTTGTATAGTTTGGTTGACTGTTTTATTTCCATTAATCTCCCACTCAAACACTATCTGATTTTGTAAATGGTGGCAGAGAAAATACTACTTATAAGCAGTTGTTGCTAAAAAACCTGTTAAGATGTACCATTAGTATGATGAACGTTTTTTTTTTTATTTTTTAGTTCTTGGTCTTTAAAAGACTTCATCACTCCTCTCCAACCGTTACTGCTCAAGGACTGTAAATTTGTGCAAAGGCAAATATCTACTCGCGTAAAGAAACGCTAAAAAAGAGATTTTTTTTAGTAACTGAGGTACAGATACCAAGAGGAACTGCCCAAAACTTGTAAGCAGTAACATATGTATATGCACAGACATGAGAACGGCATTATTTTTCAACTTAATTCTTGTTTCTGTTTTGAATGTTGTAGTACCCAATTTTTTAATGGAAAAAAGATATGTGCCTTTTACTCTGCATCAAGTTCCATTGATACGACTAAGCGCACAAATTGCCATGCACAAAACATGAAAAAAATATTTTTAACGTATGTTATTTTACAAGAGCTATGTTTAATAGATGGTTGAAACAATAGACTTTCTTTACATTTTTAAAAGTAAAATAAAAATAATTTATTTGGCATGAGAATCAATCACTAAAATCAGATTTCACTGTCAAAAAATAAAATACTCATTTCGCTTCTATTTAATATGATCAAGACCAGCTTAGCTCATGACAAGCATTATCAACTAGCATTATCGAATGAGTATTATATTTTTTGAATATAATGATTTTACAGCAATTGGCTGTGAACACTCTAAAAGTGATTACATTTTACGTTGAATTTTCCAGGTATTGCACCAGAAAGCTTTTGACCGTCATTTGAAGCTCTACCGCAAGACTACACCAGCTCACTGCTATGTGGACAGTTTCAATACAGTTTCAGTTGTCAGCATGTCATCGAAATAGATACATTAAAGGAACCCATGCCTTCAAATAGAAATTCATAGATAGATCGAGAATCAATACCTATTCAAAGATTATTATTAACCCCCTTAGAATCAAAGGACATGTTGCATGAGTAGTATTATTATAAAATATAATTGCCGTTAACGTGATCTTATGTAATTACGCAAATGAGTATGACCAAAGTGATACAAAAGCACGATCACACTACAAAACCCTTTCTGGATTCAAAATGTCATTTGTAAATAACCTTCGCCTCGAAGTCTTATGTCCTTTGTTTGCAATGAAATTTCATAGTCGAAGAATTTTATTAAAGATATTGCACTTAGCGTTATTAACTTAAAGATACGAAAGTATGTTCCGATGATTAAAAAGACTATTATTTACGTATATGTATAGTTAATATAAGTAACATATGAAGTCTTGTTAGAATTAATTCTTCGCTCAGTTGAAAATGCAAGAATTAATCGAAAGCAGTACGGATTATTAAAAAAAGTGTGCAATGAATTGAATACAAATATTATATTTTTATTTATATAAATGATACGTTAAAGAAACTTAGATGAGTTGAACACGATATCGTGTTACTTAATCAAAGATTTATATTATATATATATAAATATAATATAACTTTTATTTCCATAGCTTCGATTTAAGTTGTTCTACGAAAAAATGTAATATATATAAAATTAATAATATTAAAAACAGATTTACTTAAAGTTTACTAATAAGATGCAATAAAGCGAGCTTTTATTATAATCGTTTAAGTATGATGCAGCGATAAGAGTTTTTAGCCAGGTTGTTTCGGTGAGTATGTTTATTTACCCCCTTTTTAGGATAAGAAATTAATGAAGCTTTAATTCGTAGGGCGCATAAGCGTCAAATTTTTTTCGAGTCTTGTTCATCACTGATTTAATTGATAGTTTCACATTTATCGACAGAAGGGCGTCATCACTTCAGATGTGAGAATTTCACGGTGAGACTAGTTTGCGTGGGTGCCTTATACATTTATATACATATTATATTAAATATAACTCTCTATACATACACAATACACAACAAGTTTTACTAAAGACAGTCATTTCCATTATGCTAGGGTTCGTGTTTACAGTTGTAGCAATTTTTAAAAGAAAAACAAATTTATTAGGTTTCGTTGAGTGGAACTGCTCTATGAATAGACCGATTCTTAAGTATTGTCTCGTCATAATTATGAAAGTTAAGATTTTTTCACGTTATTTACTCTTTACTATATACCCGTGCTTTATATAAGTCGAGTCTGTGGTGCAGCGGTCAAAGTCGTTGGCCTCCGTGAATTCTCACGGACTCAGTTCCATTACGAACAGCGTTTTTTTTTTCAAACGATTTATCGGTTTCTATTCAAAGGCATGCAATGTCTAAAATAATTCGCCGCCACTCTTTCAATTAATAAAAATAATAAATTGTAGCGAAAGCTATTAGTTAAGCAATGATATTTTCTTGCCTTATACTAATATACCACTAATAATCTCTTCGAAAAATGGGAGGGTTGAGCAACGGAGTAACAAACAGTTGTTGTACAACCACTTCTGTTGAGACGCCTCTATAAGGAGGTAATATGCTCCACACTGAGGTTGTACATGGATTAAAAAATAGGTCCGGGGTATTAAGGCAGTATTTTAGAGTAGAAATTTGTTAATTTATTTTTTACAGAGCTAGAACTAGAATACCCCCTTAAGGCACAATCATGTGTAGTAAAAATGTGAGCACTCGAGTTTTCAATGAAAGATGATTTGTAAAAAAGAAATATGAATTTTTAAAATTAAATTACCAAAATATAATTAAATAACTGCTTCGAGCCTTTCCGATTCACAATGAACCACGCATTCCGCATAAAAATTAATAAACACCACTTGAATGGAATTAATTACAACTAGCTGTAAGCCCGTTGCCCAGCAACGTGAGATTTTTGTTGCATAGTATTAATTTTAATTTTATTTTATGTTATTTTATTTTATGGTATTTTATTTTATTTTATTTTATTTCATTAAATTTTTATTTATTTTATTTTATTTTTATAGTTAGCAGAAATTTCGTAAATTATTTAATTTTTGGAATAATGTTTATGTTTGCTAACAACCATTTTTCGTAGTAGCAGAAATTTCGTGAATTATTGAATTTTTGGAATAAAGTTTGAGTTTGCTAACAACCATTTTTCTTAGAAGCATAAATTTCGTAAAATATTCAATTTTTGGAATAATGTTTAAGTTTGCTAACAACCATTTTTCGTAGGAGCAGAAATTTAGTAAATTATTTAATATTTGGAATAATGTTCAAGTTTGCTAACAACCATTTTTCGTAGTAGCAGAAATTTCGTAAATTATTGAATTTTTGGAATAATGTTCAAGTTTGCTAACAACCATTTTTCGTAGAAGCAGAAATTTCGTAAATTATTTAATATTTGGAATAATGTTCAAGTTTGCTAACAACCATTTTTCGTAGGAGCAGAAATTTTGTAAAATATTTAATATTTGAAATAATGTTCAAGTTTGCTAACAACCATTTTTCGTAGTAGCCGAAATTTCGTAAATTATTTAATATTTAGAATAATGTTCATGTTTGCTAACAACCATTTTTCCTAGGAGTAGAAATTTCGTAAAATATTTAATATTTGAAATAATGTTTAAGTTTGCTAACAACCATTTGTCGTAGTAGCCGAAATATCGTAAATTATTGAATTTTTGGAATAAAGTTCAAGTTTGCTAACAACCATTTTTCGTAGGAGCAGAAATTGCGTAAACTATTCAATATTTGGAATAATGTTCAAGTTTGCTAACAACCATTTTTCGTAGTAGCCGAAATTTCGTAAATTATTTAATATTTGGAATAATGTTTAAGTTTGCTAACAACCATTTTTCGTAGTAGCCGAAATTTCGTAAATTATTTAATATTTGAAATAATGTTTGAGTTTGCTAACAACCATTTTTCGTAGGAGCAGAAATTTCGTGAATTATTTAATATTTGAAATAATGTTTGAGTTTGCTAACAACCATTTTTCGTAGTAGCAGAAATTTCGTAAATTATTTAATATTTGGAATAATGTTTCAGTTTGCTAACAACCATTTTTCGTAGTAGCCGAAATTTCGTAAATTATTTAATATTTGGAATAACGTTTAAGTTTGCTAACAACCATTTTTCGTAGTAGCAGAAATAGACGTTGTAAATTTTTTAATTGTGATTATTTTATCGAATATTAATATATAGGTATTTATTTTTTGAAAAACTTATCACGCTTATCAATCGGATTTTATTTATTTTCATACGATCAAGATGTACTGTGTTTAAAAAAAAATGTTATAAACAAAAACAAAAAAACGTTTAAGCTTAGAGACTCGAACCACTGACCATCAGCTTACGAATCTGGCGCTCTGCCTTTTGGGTAGAGCGGAATTAAATCTACGTGCGAAAATTAGAACATATATGTTTTGCTTCAAATAAAAAACAAAAGTTTCAAAATTCGAACGTAATTCAATATATATAATGTTATTTTATCGTATCGTATCGTTGTTTGTTTACCCGAGTGGTAAAGCTCTCAACTCATAATTCAAGGACCGTGTTTCGAATCCAGACCAAGGCGCTTTTTTGTATGAGAATTCAATTTTTCAGCGATTTGATATGTTCCATCAAATAATAGTATATAATGACGTCATCGAAAAGGTAGGAATAAAAAATGGCGACATCGAGGCTGGTGAGGGGGAGGGGGAGGAGGAGAGGAAATCGAGGAAAATCATAAGTAACAGTGTATATTGGAAAAATATGTCTTAAGTATGAATAAAAAGTGACAGCGCGGCTTGGCAGGAGGAGGAGGGGGAGGGGCAGGGGGAGGGGAAATCGAGGACATCTTACACTCAGACGGACATTATCGGCTATTAATATATAGACTAGCTGTAAGCCCGTTGCCCAGCAACGTGAGATTTTTGTTGCATAGTATTAATTTTAATTTTATTTTATGTTGTTTTATTTTATGGTATTTTATTTTATTTTATTTTATTTTATTTCATTAAATTTTTATTTATTTTATTTTATTTTTATAGTTAGCAGAAATTTCGTAAATTATTTAATTTTTGGAATAATGTTTATGTTTGCTAACAACCATTTTTCGTAGTAGCAGAAATTTCGTAAAATATTTAATATTTGAAATAATGTTTGAGTTTGCTAACAACCATTTTTCGTAGTAGCAGAAATTTCGTGAATTATTGAATTTTTGGAATAAAGTTTAAGTTTGCTAACAACCATTTTTCTTAGAAGCATAAATTTCGTAAAATATTCAATTTTTGGAATAATGTTTAAGTTTGCTAACAACCATTTTTCGTAGGAGCAGAAATTTAGTAAATTATTTAATATTTGGAATAATGTTCAAGTTTGCTAACAACCATTTTTCGTAGTAGCAGAAATTTCGTAAATTATTGAATTTTTGGAATAATGTTCAAGTTTGCTAACAACCATTTTTCGTAGAAGCAGAAATTTCGTAAATTATTTAATATTTGGAATAATGTTCAAGTTTGCTAACAACCATTTTTCGTAGGAGTAGAAATTTTGTAAAATATTTAATATTTGAAATAATGTTTAAGTTTGCTAACAACCATTTTTCGTAGTAGCCGAAATATCGTAAATTATTGAATTTTTGGAATAAAGTTTAAGTTTGCTAACAACCATTTTTCGTAATAGCCGAAATATCGTAAATTATTGAATTTTCGGAATAAAGTTCAAGTTTGCTAACAACCATTTTTCGTAGTAGCAGGAATTTCGTGAATTATTGAATTTTTGGAATAAAGTTTAAGTTTGCTAACAACCATTTTTCGTAGTAGCCGAAATATCGTAAATTATTAAATTTTTGGAATAAAGTTTAAGTTTGCTAACAACCATTTGTCGTAGTAGCCGAAATATCGTAAATTATTGAATTTTTGGAATAAAGTTCAAGTTTGCTAACAACCATTTTTCGTAGGAGCAGAAATTTAGTAAATTATTTAATATTTGGAATAATGTTCAAGTTTGCTAACAACCATTTTTCGTAGTAGCAGAAATTTCGTAAATTATTGAATTTTTGGAATAATGTTCAAGTTTGCTAACAACCATTTTTCGTAGGAGCAGAAATTTCGTAAATTATTTAATGTTTGGAATAATGTTCAAGTTTGCTAACAACCATTTTTCGTAGAAGCAGAAATTTCGTAAATTATTTAATATTTGAAATAATGTTTGAGTTTGCTAACAACCATTTTTCGTAGTAGCAGAAATTTCGTAAATTATTTAATATTTGGAATAATGTTTAAGTTTGCTAACAACCATTTTTCGTAATAGCAGAAATTTCGTAAATTATTATATTTTGGAATAACTTTTAAGTTTGCTAACAACCATTTTTCGTAGTAGCCAAAATTTCGTAAATTATTTAATTTTTGGAATAATGTTCAAGTTTGCTAACAACCATTTTTCGTAGGAGCCGAAATTTAGTAAATTATTTAATATTTGGAATAATGTTCAAGTTTGCTATCAATCATTTTTCGTAGTAGCAGAAATTTCGTAAATTATTTAAGTTTTGGAATTATGTTTAAGTTTGCTTACAACCATTTTTCGTAGAAGCAGAAATTTCGTAAATTATTTAATATTTGAAATAATGTTCAAGTTTGCTAACAACCATTTTTCGTAGGAGCAGAAATTTCGTAAATTATTTAATATTTGGAATAAAGTTCAAGTTTGCTAACAACCATTTTTCGTAGGAGCAGAAATTGCGTAAACTATTCAATATTTGGAATAATGTTCAAGTTTGCTAACAACCATTTTTCGTAGTAGCCGAAATTTCGTAAATTATTTAATATTTGGAATAATGTTTAAGTTTGCTAACAACCATTTTTCGTAGTAGCCGAAATTTCGTAAATTATTTAATATTTGAAATAATGTTTGAGTTTGCTAACAACCATTTTTCGTAGGAGCAGAAATTTCGTGAATTATTTAATATTTGAAATAATGTTTGAGTTTGCTAACAACCATTTTTCGTAGTAGCAGAAATTTCGTAAATTATTTAATATTTGGAATAACGTTTAAGTTTGCTAACAACCATTTTTCGTAGTAGCAGAAATAGATGTTGTAAATTTTTTAATTGTGATTATTTTATCGAATATTAATATATAGGTATTTATTTTTTGAAAAACTTATCACGCTTATCAATCGGATTTTATTATTTTCATACGATCAAGATGTACTGTGTTTAAAAAAAAATGTTATAAACAAAAAAAAAAAACGTTTAAGGTTAGAGACTCGAACCACTGACCATCAGCTTACGAATCTGGCGCTCTGCCTTTTGGGTAGAGCGGAATTAAATTTAGTGCGAAAATTAGAACATATATGTTTTGCTTCAAATAAAAAACAAAAGTTTCAAAATTCGAACGTAATTCAATATATATAATGTTATTTTATCGTATCGTATCGTTGTTTGTTTACCCGAGTGGTAAAGCTCTCAACTCATAATTCAAGGACCGTGTTTCGAATCCAGACCAAGGCACTTTTTTGTATGAGAATTCAATTTTTCAGCGATTTGATATGTTTCATCAAATAATAGTATATAATGACGTCATCGAAAAGGTAGGAATAAAAAATGGCGACATCGAGGCTGGTGAGGGGGAGGGGGAGGAGGAGAGGAAATCGAGGAAAATCATAAGTAACAGTGTATATTGGAAAAATATGTCTTAAGTATGAATAAAAAGTGACAGCGCGGCTTGGCAGGAGGAGGAGGGGGAGGGGCAGGGGGAGGGGAAATCGAGGACATCTTACACTCAGACGGACATTATCGGCTATTAATATATAGATTGATTTAAGAATATTTTGATGCCTCTAATTTTTAATTATTGATCAATTGAATTATACCATGGTTGCGACTTTGTAGGTTATTCTACTTTTTAGCATACATTGAAGTGAGTTATTAAACCATTTCGGTAGAAAAATCTATTTAAGTAAACTTATATGAAATCTGATGATAAGTGAAGAAATATAATATTATATTTTAAAACTTCAAGACTATCCATAAATAATATTTTTACTTTATATGAAGAGATATTCTAAAAATATTTTTTGCAAGGAATCTATTTTTAGGTATTTTTACCTGAGCTGCGATAGAACGTTCATAAAACGAAAAGCTTTTATGAAAATCGTTGTAATAAATACCTGGAAATAAGAACCAAATCAACAATGAGAATATATAATAATAAAAAAGCTTTCATAAAAAAGCTTTCCAACTCAAATAATAAATGGAATCCTTTTAAATTTGGATTGCGATTTTTAATACAACAAAACAAAATTAATTAAAACGAATGAAGCTATCTTGTTTTGAAAAATTTACAAAATTATACAAGTTAAATTAATACATGAATTTATTAAGCTTTATGTGTAACACTAGAAAAAATTGAATAAAGGCTTATATGTGAAATAAATAAATACGTATTTTGAATTGATCATAACCAAATTTAACTGAAAATGTATTTACCACTCAACCTCTTTTTTTAGGAAATTGTTTTTTTTAGGAAAACCAATTTAATTTACATGTATTTTTGCCGATTTCATAAAATGCTAGAATTATCTAAAAAGCACATTGTAATTTATAATATTAACACATTTTTTTCCTAATATTATAACACAAGTTTTCACAAATTGTTTGTTGTTGTTATAGTAAACTATAATCTAAAGATCTAAAGAATAATAATCACATTACTAAATAACCACTAATTACCACTTGTAACATTTTGGAATTGGTAATTATTGGTATTTCAAGAATTTCTTCTTACTTAACCCAAAAAAACAAATTTGAATTGTTAAAATTTCGTACACCTTCACACATTTTGACACCACGACCCGAATTCGCTTTTCGGCATCTTCATGCGTTTAACAGCACTTATGAATATAAAATGACGCTTGATAAATAAGCGTATAGTGTATATGTATATAAGAAATACATTTATTTATTACCAAGTAAAAAGCTATTGATGGCTTTACTGATTATTTATAACAGTCGTGGGGAACCTGCTGCCTTTAGACTTGATAGGCCAATTCTGTTAATTTTTGTAAATTCGTAAATTTTTGGAAGATCTAAAAAAAAGGTCCCACGCTGGTAATTTTGAGAAATCCGCAAGAATCTGCATCATCTTTAAAAATTGGTGTGAAATTGTTTCCGGCCAAAGATTCCCTGACAATGTTTACTGTAGCCTTATGTTGAATCAGATAAATGAATGTGACCTTTAGTGAAAAAAAGGTTCCCCGCCCCTGACTTATACTAATGATTTGATTTTATAGACGTTTAATTAGTTAGGGAAGTAGTCACGCAGGCATATACAATATTTGTAGGTTTTTTAAATTCGTTAAAAGGTTAAATCATGAAAATCCTTAATTTAAATAATGAGTATTATTTAAAATTGAATTATTTTGATAGCTGGAAAATTTATGAATATAAATTAAACAAAAAAACCATTTAATAAAAAAGGGTGAAGTAAATAAAAAAGAACTTGTATAAAATGATATATTTTTGCTAATGTCTGTTTGACTGGCTGAAAAGGACAGTCTAAGGTCAAATTATTCATTTTCACGATAAACCTTGTGCCATTTTGGTTTTCCAGCATCGATATATTTATACACACGTGTGTGTTCATGGACGCTTTCGATTTCCTAGAAACGGCGATAAGACGAACTGCTCAGTTTGACCTGTGAAAGGTGACCTCAAGTCAAGTGATGTTATAGAAATAAAAGACTTCAATGAAAAAAGGGTAAATCCTGGAGTGATTTATATAATCTCGCTTTTGCGGGGCTGAATGTCGATATGCGTATGTATTTTGTTTACACTTTTGTGATAGCGGACGTATATAAAATGTTCTTAATATATTAAGTGCTTTGTTTGCTGCAGTTAGTTAGACAGGTACCTAAATGAATATCTTTTCTTTAACTGAAATGGCAACACTAAACGAATTATGAACTAATAAATAAAATTACATCGATACAATTCGAAATAACCTAAACAAGTCTATTAAAAAATGATCGACTCTCGCTCTATAGTTATTTCTGCATTGATTGATCAATATAAACTTCGTGTATTAGTATTTTTTAAAACATATCTATTCCCAATGTGAAGCATATGAATTTGTACAGTTCCCAGTTCCCCAAACATTTTCATTTTCCATAAGGATATAAGAATTAGGCTAAGATAGAACTAGTGGTCAGTTAATTGTTTTCGCAACATCTGTTTTAAGCATCATTTTGAGAGGGAATTATGGATAGACATCCAAATCTTCCAAACGTCACAGTTATTTATGCCTTCAGACAGAAATTCGTAAATCGGTTGAAGAATTGATTTATGATATTTTCCGTACTAGGTATTGTATCTGTTAGTAAGGCATCCAATCTCAGGCCCTTTTTGTGGTCCTGGGATTTTATATTCAACATAAAATCGTGTATAAGGATTTTCAATTTGAAAAACCCAAGAATATACGGAATTCCCAAAATGAACCAAAATTTGGAACATTCATTTTTTGTTTTACCCCTCGGTCAACTTTCCCTAATTTTCTCAATCCCGGTATTAGTAATGTCGCAATCCCGTGATTTCAGGATCAAAGAATTGAACGGGATCTCGGGATCGGAGGCCCTTCCTGTAAGCACTGAAATCAAAGCCAACGACGTTGAAAACTCGACAATGCTCTAAGCTTATAAAGTAGATTTAAATAATAACATACACAAAATTAAGCACATAATATAAGACTTTCGTGATAAGTATTTTCCGTGTCCAATCCTATATGACGATCGTCAGAGAGCTTCTCAGATTAAGGACCAGATATGACATAATAAGAACTTAACTATGCCTAAAAAGAAGAGTCAAGCCTTTTTTTTACCATGTCCGCTCCCAATGTGGAGCATATGAGTTCCTAATGGAGTTTTATCTTAACAGAAGTGTTTATACGAGAACTGCTTGTTACTCAGTTGCTCAACCCCTCTTTTTCCAAAGAGAGTAGGAATAGAAGGAAAGGGCTAGTGGTTAGCTAATCGCTAAAAGCTTATACATATGATAGGATGGATGAGAGGGGGGAATTAAAGACATCACATACATCCATGCCTTCGAACATAAATTTATAAATAGATTGAAAAATCAATTTATAAAACTGCCCGTACTGGGATTCGAACCCGTCACCTCCGTAGGGGTAGCCATCGACGTTGACCACTCGACCACACAGGCGGTTATAGTGATGTGAAAAAAAATATTAAATACCCCTCACCAATGTGCTTTAACTACGGCCATATATAGACAGGTAACAAACTACAGTCCTCAATTTCAATAGGCAGGAAAAGTTTTCGTTGAAAACAAATTATTGTCGGCGGCATCTACGACGGACGCGAAGGATCTTCATTCTGAAGTGTCCTATAAAAGTTTTGCTGATAGCGAGCATTTCGGTTCGGGCATGTCCCCTGCGCGAATCAAGACAAAGGAAACCCTTCATGAATTATTTATGTACCTGCCCGAAGAGATGTAGGCGCTTTTCTGATTAATAAGGCCTAAAAATATGGACGAAGTTTTTACATGCTAATTCAGCACTGCAGGTGTATTAAAGTGAAGAGGTCGTACTCATTGAATATTATTACGATTCCAGCGTTATTTTCGTCACCGCAGCCGAGTAGTAACGCGCTACAATTTAAATCCTACTTAGTCACGCGGGTAAGGTTTCAAATACCCGAAGGTAAAATTTTATCTTAGTACGGGCAGTTTTATAAATTGATTTTTCAATCGATTTATTAATTTCTGTTCAAAGGCATGGATGTATGTGATGTCTTGAATTCCCCCCTCCCACCCATACTATCTTATGAACGGAACTAGCCCTTTCCTTCTATTCCTACTCTTTTAAAGTGTTCACTGTCAATACTTGGAGGAATGGCATTATAATAAAAATAATAAAACATTTTTAGTACATTTTTAGTAGTAGTGTATATAATAAATAAATCTTAATGTCTGTCAACTCAATTTGGTTGAGAGATTTATTTATTATATACACTAATTGTTGGTTTTTACTTTGGTATGATGATTCATACCTAATTGGTTTTCGTCATAATAGTTTCATTGCTAAGTGGTCTTCAACTTTTTATTTATAGTTTATTTTCCTTGTATTTTGCTTCAATTCTTTTGCTAGGTTGTAATACCAATTGTTTGTCATACCTTGTTTTTATCACTTAACTTTTGTATAAATATCACTGTTTTATTGGTTTTATTATCAGTTGACAATGCTCATCATGAGCGAAACCGGTCCTGATCTAATAAATTTTATGTGGAAAAAGTACTAACAATGTTTTATTATTTTTATTCCTACTCTCCTTGGAAAAAGAGAGGTTGAGCAACTGAGTAACAAGCAGTTCTCGTAGAAACACTTCTGTTGAGATAAACTCCATTAGGAGTCCATATGCTCCACATTGGGAGCGGACATGGTAAAAAAATAACATGTAATGAGATAAGACGTATTTATTATTTCATACTGTTTAATGCTTTAATGACAACGAACAATCGCCATTACTATACTTTAAGTTGTATGTGATAGTTTTAACGATGGTGTGATGTCAAAATAGCTAAAATTACTTTAGTGGAAGTATATTATCTGTATTTTTTTGCTGGCTAAAATGAAGAAATTAATTATGAATATAAATATTATTGGATCAAGCAAAAATGGATGTCTTGGTTTTTCAATCGATTTTTGGTCGTGAATCAAAAGACATTTGTGTAGTCGATTCCTTTAATATATATCTTATTTAATTTTTAAAATGTTTAAATAGAGAGAATACATCAGATTACTTACTGTAAAAAACAAGGGTGCACTATTTTCTCCACATGAAAAGCGAATATAAGAGTGTGTCGTAATATATTTTTTCACTAGATTTATATATCATTTATGATTAATTTACCCACGTAATTATGTATACACAATATTATGATATTTAATATTAAAAACTGTCGTTATAAAATAAATTATTATCATATACGGATGATATTGTCATATATGCAATGGCAACACTTTGGACTATTTTGTTTGAATATACATCATTAAATATATATAAAAAAAATTCGAGCCGTTCATTTTTCACGTCTCCACCTCCGACTCCACAGACCTGGAAAAACATGTAACAATTAAAATATATTATTGATCAAAACGATTTTTTATTTACATATTTCTCACTTTTAAGGTGTTCACTGTCAATACTTGGTAGAATGGCATTATAATAAAAATAATAAAACATTTTTAGTACTTTTTCCACATTTTCCACGTTTGGTTGACAGACATTAAGGTTTATTTATTATATACACTAATTGTTGGTTTTTACTTTGGTAATGATAATTCATACCTAATTGGTTTTTGTCATAATAGTTTCATTGCTAAGTGGTCTTCAATTTTTTATTTATAGTTTATTCTCCTTGTATTTTGCTTCAATTCTTTTGCTAGGTTGTAATACCAATTGTTTGTCATACCTTGTTTTTATCACTTAACTTTTGTATAAATATCACTGTTTTATTGTTTTTCTTATCAGTTGACAATGCTCATCATGAGCGAAACCGGTCCTGATCTAATAAATTTTATGTGGAAAAAGTACTAAAAATGTTTTATTATTTTTATTACATATTTCTATCCACTGCGATGTCTGGTCAAAAAAAATCCCACCCTTTGATTCATTATTCTTTTCACAAAATTCTTTAAATTTCAAAACTATCGCTTGACAAGTTATGGCACTCGGTATTATTGTTCTCTTTTCCTTGATTACCGAAAGTTTCAAGTCGTTTCTTTCCACATTTCCCGGTACTCTAAAGAAAATGTGCCACCAAATTACAGACCGAGGTTTGCAATTTCCTGAAAGTTCATTCACGACTAAGTACGATGTTTTTCTTTCAGAAATCTTAATAAAGTCATTGAAAATTAAGTAATACGAAAGTGATAAGTATTTATTTATAAATCAACGTCTATTGAATTAAATAATTATTTCATTACAATATTAAAAAATCACAATTTGAATGCTAGTACTAACAGAAATTTTAAAAATAGATTTATCGATTTGTGTTTGAAGAAATGGATGTTTGAGATGTCTTAAATTCCCTCCCACCCTTTCAATCCTAATCATTAATTATAATCCATGTCCGCCTCCCAATGTGGAGCATATAGCCTCCTAATAGAGGTATCTCAACATGAAGTTTTTTCTACGATAACTCAGTCGCTTAACCTCTCTTTTCCAAGGAAAGTAATAGGAATAGAAAGATAATGCTAGGACAGGACTAGAAGTTGACCAATCTCTCTCGCTAAGCCCAGTTATTGAAGGATCGCAAGAGTAGGAGGGAATTTTAAGATATCACAAACTATACATACCTTCGAACAGAAGAAACAGATTGAAAAAATACTGTTTGTACCGGGACTCGAACTCGTGAGATCCAGCACGGAAGCAAACAACGCTAACTGTGTTATAAGACCCGACACTATTATATTTATCATATTAAATATAAATAATTTGGTACTATATTAACTCTCTATTTGGAAATAAACTCAACTTCAGAAATACATACGAATTTCATGATATGGATTGCAACTTGCAACCAACTAAGTTTAAATATCGACTGTTGAAAAAAAATGATGTAACCCACAGTTTTTTCAAATCAGCTTATTTTTATAATCACAATGTATACATTTTGATACATGTTCTGTCAAAAGGATGTAAGCTGAAAATGCCGAATAAGTATCTAAATTTAGCTTTTATGTTTGAAAAAAGAATGGCTGGTGAAAATTGCGATCAGGGAAAAAAGCTTAAAAATGGTTTATTTCTGAGAAAAATATATTTAATCAATATCAGATAAAGTCAATTAAAAACCAATTAATCAGTCTCCGTGCACTTTAAAATTTTTCAAAATTAATTTTGGCTCAAAATCATCAAAAAATGTTTTTTGTGTTTCCTGTAATTTTTTTAATGTGAGTTACGTTCTTTTTCATTTCCACAGTCGATATGTTAAATACAGTGTCTGTTATATCGGATATCAACAGAAATTATTTCCCGAAGCTATAAAATGTAGTTTTACGGAAACAAATGCATCTTTGTTTGCGTATGAAAGCTTTCAATAATTTTCATGGCAAAACGCACGCACCGGAGTACTTTATCAAGTCGCTTTCTCCCTTGAGTCTGGCCTTCGTAATTCAGTTGAATGCGAGGCCATTTTTCTTGGAAAATTCCAACGAAAAATAATGCTATTAAAGGAATTAAGTGGCCCAAAGTGAACGCCCGCTTCAGAATATGGCAACCACCCATGAAGATTCTTAACCTGTCATACGGATCTGTACAAAACATATTTCATTAAATCAACATTAGTTGGAATAGAAAACAAAAGTTAAAATCAATTAACTTTTAAGTCAACAAAATATTTACAGACTAAACATGAGAAGTGCGTTATTGGGAATTGATGGTCTTGGTTGATTTGTGTCACTTGTTTACGAAAAAAAAGCTTGTGTAGTTTTCTAAAAGTAATTGGATTCTCCGCAAGTCATTTGTTGAGGACGTAAATAGGATGCGATTGAATTCTCATTCCACTGATAACGAATCATTAGTTCTTTACTCAACCTACTATTTGAAACTTACACCGAGTAGAATTCGAATATTTTCGCAAATGGCAACACTAAACGAATTTATGCAAGCGTCACATAGTAACAAAAAAACGAATTGATATCTGCAAGACGAGATCTCAATAAAATAAATTTATTAGTCGATTTTAGGATTATTGACAATGATATATATTATACTTCTATGCATTAAGAACTGGCTGGTTACTATACGTATACTTTGTATATATTTCCGTATTGATTTATTAACCGTTTGAATACCGCGCAAATAAATCATTAATATGTCCCACAGATACTGCGTGTTTTTGAGATATTTTTTTTGCCTAATATACACTCGAATTTGATATTTTAAAAACTTATGTTGACTCAGTATACATGGCACTACACATATTCATCAAAATATTGCTTATATTCTGTTAGAATACCAAGTATTTGATTTTTTAAATGTATTGGACATCCGTGTTCGCTTGGTAGGTGTGTCCGCTTGTGTTCCAAGTAGGGCTTCCAAACCGGTTTAAACCGAAACCGGTTAACCGGTTTATCGCATGTTTTGAAAAAAAACCGAAAACCGGTTTATTTCACTCGGTTAACCGCGTTTTATCAAAAATACTCAAAAAGAAATATATTTTACAATAAATTTACTGCGTAGAAGCAGAAACAATTTACATAACAAAAGAAACATGCATATGAATTTTATAAAAAAACCTACTTGTCTCAAAGTTGTCCATGTTGTGAACAGAAATGATTTTTTCAAATAATTTAATATTTTTTATAGTATATATTATATATAATTATTATAGTGCTTGTTATTCTCAATTATGAGTTTTATTATCAAGCTTTTTTTTTCTATTTGACATTTTACCATAAAATGTTTTTCCAAATTTGATTGTCATTGTTGTATATATATAGTATACCTTCTGTATTCCATCTTTAAGATAAATATCGATTTTATATTAAAATTAGAGCATTTATGACAAATATTTAAAAAAAAAACTATAAAAAATAGTTTTTTTGCATACCTAATCAAAATACGTTATATTTCGGTTTAAACCGGTTAACCGGTTTTATTGCCAGAAAAAAACCGAAAACCGGTTAGTTGAAAAGTCCGGTTAATTGGAAGCCCTAGTTCCAAGTGGTTAAAGTAAAAATCGTGGCTTTGTGTTTTGATAGATTTTTAAGCAACATCCGCTTCCAAAATATAAACTCGCAATGACGTTTATTTCAACATACTTTTATTTATGAGAACTACTTACTTTTATTAGTTGCTTACTCTTTCTTTTTTTTTAGAGAGTAAAGATAATGATAAAAATAGTTCTAGGGAAGATTGTAAAGAAATTTAAGTTACACACATTTATGTATTCAAATTCATTACATCCAAAAATCGATTGATAAATATATTTATGAAACTGTCTGTACTGGGATTTGAATCCGTGATCAACGCAACCGAAGTCGACAATGCTGACCGTTATACTACGAATCCATCTGATATTATTGTATTTATTCATTATCATGGATATAGATACGCTATGATGCAAATTTCCGTTGAATATTTATATTCTTAATAAAATGCGAACAAAAAGTCTATAAATCGTCCAAATCCATCAAAAATTCGCAGAAGTACTTAACTTTACTAGAAAGAAAAAATGACTAAATTGAGGACGACAAAATAAGTCACACTTCGTAGTATTATATTCAATGGCGCTATATTTTCAAAGTGGTGGGTTTCAGATAGGCGTAGGTTACCCAAGAGATAGCCCCGTCTTCCGTGCACTGGTCCATTAGCCCCTCACGAGCTGGAGATAAGGGATTACTCAAAGAGCTTGCGACGTAGCTTATTTGCCATCATTTGCCGCCACTGCGCGCGCCTGAGTGGCAACTTCCGGGGACCGTGCGATTGACCGCTGCCGTTTCCGGTTTGACTTGATAGAGGCGGCGCGAGGAGGGAACAATTAGACGAAATACTTAACACTTTCATTAAAACATATTGCCTATAGATCACTGCCTCGGAAAAGGAATTATCTAACAAATACTTGTTTTTGAATAGTGAGTGAATAGTTATTCAAGTCATCATCTAGTGAAGCCATTTCACAGTTTAGTTTTCTATGTAATTGACTGTTAGAAGCACCTCTATTCAATAAGAATGTTCTAGATGACATTATTTAAATTCCTTTCAGTCCGATAAGCCGAAATCGTATTGAATACTTCATCATGCTCCACTCAATGAATATGAACTCGGTATTTATTCACTTTGACTAGCGATATTTAACTGCTGCCCATTCAGATTGTATGTAAGACCCAAAAAAATCATAGACACCAGATGCTTTTTCAAAAATCTGTAAAACTTCAAGTACAGAGTATTTTTGTCCACTAACATTTATATTACGTGGTATATTTATGTATTAATTAAATGCGGCCTATGTAATGTAGCAAAAACCGGCATGCGGCCTAAACGAAAAAGAGGTTGAGTATCGCCAACTTAGACACTTAGTTTAAACACAAACACATATTACCTTATCTAGTATAAATGATATTTAAAAATGAACAAAATAAATTGAAAGAAAAAACTGCAACTGCTTCATTTGATAACCACTTATCAAAGAACACTATCTTTGAACGAAGTATGTATTAAAAATAGTTTTTTAAAGTTATACATTTTATTTGCCACGTGAGAACTATTTGGGATGCCACTGGGAAAGTAGCAAATCAAGAAGCCCATAGGGATGCCTTCTACCCCGGTCCTCAGGAAAGGGATGATTTAGTTGCCCCTTGATGCCCGACGCCTTCCACTCTATCTATCGACGCCATAAACAACCAGGCACTCGCTCATGCTATATTACAACGTAAAAGCTGAACTATCCCCCGTAACCGCGTTGCACGTTGGAAAATATTAAATACGTTGTATTACCCCGCAAGTAGACTGTGTATACTATGTATAACATTATGGACAGTGAACGTCAGTCATAATGATCTTTTGATTTTTAAATGTCATCGGTATATCTAGGTAGAGGTCAAAACCATTTTTAAACTATATAAATTGACGTAAATTAAATCGTGCAATTGAAAAAGTTTTGAGAGAAATCATTTCAGGTCCATGGCTGCTCCCAAAACTGATTAAACAATGCTCTTGGCACTTTACTGATGGAGTCGAACTCAGGATGACTACTTTCTAATACTGATTTTTAATCACTTTTAGAGTGTTCTCTGTCAATACTTGGTGGAAAGGGATTGTGTTAAAAACAAATACAATATTCATTTCTACATACTACATTTACTTTCACTAAAAATATCAAAACCAGTTTCGCTCATGAATAGCATTCTCAACTGATCAGTTAAGTTGATAATGCTTGTCATAAACGAAACCAATACTTATATTTTTAAATAAAAGTGGAAGTAGTACAAATGAATATTGTATTTTTTTAAATTGACTTTTCACTTGATTTATGTATTTTTCTTCTGGACGATCGTTGGGTACTATCCATAGAATATATTCTGCGGAACTGAAGGATGCTGGCATGTCATGGAATGAAGCAAAGCAATTGGCGGGAGACAGGAAAACATCGAGGTGCCATATGCTACACATCGGAAGCGAATATGGTCAAAGAAGAAGAAGATGTTTTTATATTGTATTCTGAAGGAGAGGGCAAGAACAGGATTAGTGGTAAACTTATCGCTTTCACAAGTCTCCG
Organism: Himalopsyche tibetana; assembly: GCA_030503985.1. Classification (NCBI taxonomy): domain Eukaryota; kingdom Metazoa; phylum Arthropoda; class Insecta; order Trichoptera; family Rhyacophilidae; genus Himalopsyche; species Himalopsyche tibetana. The sequence goes on along the minus strand of JAPJYX010000011.1, from coordinate 10,224,647 downwards.
TTTTCTGGATCAGATAAGATTGATTGAGAATTGAAACTGGCCGAACTAGAATTGAAACACAGCGATGTTGTCACTAGACCGTAGACTTGCTCAATTACATAAAAAACACATTTTTTTGTACTTTACAAATTGTATTTTACAAATTGTGTTTACAAGTGTGTATCTATTTTTGAAAATAATACAGAATGAGTTTTCGAAGTGAATTGACAATAATTTTAACGCATTAAACGTAATCATAGTATATTTTTTTCTAAATATTTGCCTTTTGTGTTTAAAAGTTACAGTAAAAGTGAACATCCAGTTTTTTTTTAAAATAATCAAACGTTAAAAATGAAAACAACTAGGTAAACACAACAGTGGAATATTGAAACTTTACTCGAAATTAATTGAATTCTCGGAGAAACTTTTCAAAACATTTTTAATCAAAGTATCGAGAGAATAATCCAAACTTTCTATCGAAAATATAAATTTGGTGAAATAAATCGATTGCTAAAATATTGTAAATTTTAAATACTTTTTCAAATAATGGCAGAATGAACTTGTTTTTGTGTGCCGATAAAGAAAAGTTTTTCAATCGTGTAAAACTAAACAAGTTGAAAAAAAAGTGTGAATTATATCGCAGTTTTACTATCGTGAGGAAAAAATAACGATCTCGCTAGGCAGACGCAATTTTAATGGTAGATAGAAGCTATAAATAAATAATTGGATTTTTATTAGGTCGTTATTTGGCTTAGTCGTTGTGTTATACATTTAAACTTGGAAAAATATACGAAAACGTGCTTAGAGATGTTTTCAAATATTACTAAGTTTTATTTATTGTAAACATATCGACTGTGGAAAAGAAAAAGGACGTAACCTACACATATCAAATTTTACAGGAGGCACAAAAAACATGTTTTGATGATTTCGGGTCATATTCAAATTATGAATTGTACACAACCTTCAAATGCATGGAGACTTCTAAACTGGTGTTTAATTCACTTTTAGGGTGTTCACTGTCAATACTTGGTGGAAAGGCATTATATTAATAAAAACACAAAAATCCTTTGTACTTCATTCCACTTTATTTAATATGTCAGGACCGGTTTCGCTCATTGCGAGCATTGTCAACTGATTTCGATGTTTAATTGACATGATATAATATTAATTAAAGAAATTACCTATAAAAAACTTTTATTTCAGTCATTTTTCTTGGTTTAAATTTTTTACAAGCTCATATTTTTCAAACTTAAAAGCTAAATGTATATACTAATTCGGCATTTGCAGATAGAATGTGTATCAAGTTTGATACATTTGATTATCGAAAAAAGCTGTTTTTAAAAACTGTGGGTTACGTCCTTTTTCATTTCCACAGTCGACATATACTGACTAAAGATTCCAAATAATGTTTTTATTAATATATTTTTATCAGTTGTATTCAATGCTTGTTATGAGAGAAGTCGATCCTGATTCTAATAAATAAATTTAGAACTAGTTATAAAGAGTACTTAATTTTTAAGGCTGTACATTTAATTACGGTAACAGTATAAAGTCAGCCAAGTCACAAATTGTGGTAAATAATATCGTGAATTTTGAGTTTATTTACTCCTCGAGAGAGTAATGTTTCAAATATTTATTGTTTAAATGTATTAAAAACAAAATTGGGTCATTAAGAAATTTTCGAGCCGAGCGGGGATACAAAATTTATAATGATAATAAATGTTGCAGAAGTGTAGCGCTTGTGATTTCTTTTGCAAATCTAATTTCGCTACCCGGAGGAAAATTTTAACAGGGCAATAAAATGCTAAGTGCCACATTTGAGATTATCTTCGGGGAAACATTGCGGACAAGTCGCTATTAAGCGCGAAATTTATTCAGGGGAAATAATTATTAATACAGATTTATAATGGGAAATGACAGAGGGATGCTTCTCGAACGGCCAAAGATATTCGATAAATTATCATTATTGGCGTAGGAAGTGAATTTCGATATTACCTATTACAATTTATGAGCTCGTGATACTTTTAGTAAAATGAAATGGTGAAAGGCTGTAAAAAAGTATCTAGAAAAACATATTGAAAAATCTATTGCAATCTCTATTATCTGTAACGAAGACTTAATAGAGATTAATATTAACAGATTGTTTGCATAACAAACCATCGGAATAATGTACAATATAATCTTGCAATAATATAATTTTTACATAAGTATAAATAATTGGGCCCATTAGAGTTGTAGTGAGCCAAATGGTATAATATTTTAGAAAAAAATAAGTTAAATGCGTTGCAATATATGACTAGCTTTATGAGTTCCAAATGCAGCAGTTTCCTGTTAAACAGTAAAAATCAAATATTTGTTTAATTTAAATTTTATCCGATTCTTAAACTGGGAAAAACAGAAAGTGATAAGCTTACTACAAACCTATTACTAGCTCTTTTTTTATTGACTGTGAAAAAAAGGTTGAGCGATTGGATTATAGCTAGTTCTCGAAAAGATAACTTGTGTTGAAATTATCCGTAGGAGTTCATTATTGGGATACAATATTGTTGAAAATAAAAGATGAGCGACACAGTTCCAGCTTAAAAGGTTAAATGTTAAAATAACTCGAACACATTTTTATTGCCATGCTTTATAATGCCGTAAACTAAAAATGAAAATGTTTTATTATCATTTAAAGGTCAACGTCGATGGTATCATTTGCTATACTTTTGGGTTTAAATTACAGTATGTAATGTTTTGTAAATCATTTTTTCAATTGATTTATAGATATACAAATTGTCCGAATATATGAATGTCTGTTATGTATGGTTCTCTCTCTCCTCTGATGTGAAAGAGAGGGATCAAGGCGATTAGTATATGCCTTAATCTTATATCCATAGTATCTTTGAAAGAGAGAGGATGAATAAACTTTGTTACAAGTAGCAGATTTCAAATGCTCCAAATTCGGAATAGACGTGCAGGGCTATTCTCATGTGCATAAAGATAAAGACACTTATTTTGAACAGTCTAGGATACGCAACACCGTTTTGTATTAGCTTTTGACTATAGGTATAATACAATTGCGTCTATGCTTCACTGTTGTGGTCATATAAGTTACTTCGGCTCTTATAGTCGTTCTGTTATCTAATGCCGTAGAACACGACATTTTCTGCGTTTGACAGTTTGATCAAAACAACCTATAAAACTACTCTATAACAACAACAATGAACATAGTCACAGTTAATACATTTATGTTTTATCAACCGTCAAAAGCTAACACAAAAATTGCTACGTTTGTGGTGACGGTGTGATGTTAAACTAAGTTTTAAAATCTTTTGCGCAGAGCCTTAGAGCTACTAGAGATTTTCAGATAAAAACATAAATTTGTTTTTCTACTAAAATAAAGATTTTAAAAAGGTTTCTGTATTCAAATATATTGTCTCAAAGTTGGAACCCCTTCAGAAGAGGTTGATGCTTTGTTCTTTTATTCAAATTATATTAAAGGTTTCCATACCTATTAAAGGTATATAACGGAAAATAATAAAATAGGAGAAGAAAATAATAGAGTATAGTAAAGGGGATATACCGCATTTTGCCACAGTGAAACGTTATATCTAACGACTACCGATAATCCATTGCAAATTTTGAATATTTATTATGTATGCGTTGCGACCATACTTTCTATGCCTGGAAATGCTACTGCAGAATTGAACTAGAAATTATTCAGAGAATATGTAATGGTTTTCTTTACCGTTATAAAATACTTGCTGAAATAATATGAAATATAACATTCACTTTTCAATCCTTGGACGAACTTGCTTAAATTTGATTATAATACAATAATATTTTGTTCCCAAAAAAATAGTGGCTTTACTATGTATGATACATTTTTCTACCGTGTTCGCTCCCGATGTGGAGAATAATAACTCCCTATGGAGATAATTTCAACATCAGTTACAACATCTTCTTGCTGTTCAGTCCATCATCTTCTCGTTTTCAATGAATGTAAAAGGAGAAAAATGGAGTAAGGCAATACTTTTAATCGTTCAATAATATGATTATATGGGTTAAATCATTGCTCAGCCGAAAAAGTAATAATCTTGGCGAATATTTACATATAAAATAAAACACTACCGTCTATAAATGCATTTAAAAAATGATGTCATGTTCTAGAGTTTCAAGGTGTGCGGCGTACACCTAAATATACGCCCTTGTCCAATATATTCCCAAATTAAAAAAAAAAAAAAGATAAGCTCGTTTTATCTTTTATACAATAAACCGAAAAAAGATTTCTAACTGAAAATCAACGTTCAGTGATTAATTATATTTTAAATTTAAAAGCAGTGACGTGCAATTCTTCAATATAAGTAATTTTTAGGTGTTAATTCTTAATTCTTGGTGGGAAGGTGTTATATAAATCAATAATATATTTGTACTGATTCCACGTTACCTCTTCGCGAGCATCGTAAGCAGGTGATGGTTGTATCATCATTCTCATACTGAAGTATTTTTCAGATATACGCACAAAACTGATCCCTTTTTCACAAATTTGTTTTTTTTTCTACATTGGTTTATCGCACTATTACAATAGTTCCTTTTAAATTGAGATATTTTCCTACAAACATTTTAATTATTATGAATATAAGATATTTTACGGAATTACGGCCTGCTGTCTAGTGATTAATGTCATTGCTATATAAGTTATTGATTTTTCAATCGATCGATGAATTTATGTTCGAAGGCATAAGTGTCTAGATTTCCTCCATTTAAAACAGCCATAATCAACCTGCGGCCCAATAAGCTCTTATGTGCGGCCCAATTTTTTTTTTTAAACCATGTCCGCTCCCAATGTGGAGCATATGGACTCCTAATGGAGTTTATCTCAACAGAAGTGTTTCTACGAGAACTGCTTGTTACTCAGTTGCTCAACCTTTCTTTTTCCAAAGAGAGTAGGGATAGAAGGATAAGGCTAAGACAGGATTAGTGGTAAGCTAATCGCTCTCGATACGCCCCGTTCATAGGATAGGATGGGTGAGAGGGGGGAATTATGCTATCCATACATCCATGCCTTTAAACAGAAATTCATAAATCGATTGAAAAATCAATTTATAAAACTGTCCGTACCGGGATTTGAGCCCGGGCCCTCCGTAGCCGAAGCCAACAACGTTGACCACTCGACCACACAATATCAAATATTTTACCCGCAAAAACCGCAGTACTGGCGTACCGGCTCGACTGTATTTTACGTCAAATCAGTCGCTAGTTGCGACGCCATTGTGCATCATATATACATACATATCGACTGTGGAAAGGAAAAAGGACGTAACCCACACATATCAAATTTTACAGGACGAGCAAAAAACGTATTTTGGTGATTTTTGGCAATATGCAAATTATGAATTATAAAAAATCTTGAAGTGCACAAAAACTTCTAAACCGGTGTTTAATTGACATAACTTAATATTAATTTAAAAATTGACCAAGAAAAATCTTTATTTCAGTTTTTTTTCTTGGTTTTAATTTTTTATAAGGTCATCTTTTTCAAACTTAAAAGCTAAATTTAGACACAAATTCGGCATTTGCAGCTTGCATCCTTTTGACATAAACGTGTATCAAGTTTGATACATTGTGATTATCGCAAAAAACCTGTTTTGAAAAAACTGTGGGTTACGTCCTTTTTTCTTACCACAGTCGATATGTATGCAGTATAGTATGTGCTATACTTACAGTTTACTATAAATATGTTGCGGCCTACCGCTCACGTAGAGAAGCAAAAATCAGAATGCGGCCCGGAGGAAAAAAAGGTTGAGTATGGCTGATTTAAACGATACTAAAAAGAATTACGTGACCAACTAGTCCAGTTCTGGAGAAATCTTTTTTTATTCTAGCTTAAGCGATATCCTGATATTACAACTTTTGATTAGACAAATTCCATTGGTTGTCCATAAGATCCTTTAAAATATGACACCTGTGATAGTTTTTCGATTTCAGATTGTATTAAATATTTTATTTCTTACTACCAATCCAGCTCTACAAGAAGCGCCAGGTGTACGAAAGCGTCGGCCGCGGGCGCAAAAATTCTTCCGAAAGAGATATCACAGCGTCTGCGTCTGTCTAACGATCCCACTAAAAGATGGCTGAAATGGTAAATTGAAGTGGATTCGTTTTATTGTAGGAGAATATTAAAATGCGCAGGTATAGTGCTATGTATGGAGGCAGCGGTGGCATTTCCACAAGCCAACCGAGCGTGGAACTTTAATTGTGTTTTAGTGGAACGACCAACTTTCGGGGATTGGTTCTCGGAATAGTGGCGACACCGCAAAACCGTAGTGAGTTATTTACAAAGTTCAAACATAAGAAAATTATTTGAATGCGAGGCAGAAAGCTTCAGATTTCGACACAGAGACATCTATTAATGAGAAAATAATTAAATAGTTTTTTTAAGCTACTGCGCAGATAAAAAAACCTTGATTCAACAAAAATCAAAAATCTTTGGATCTACATAACATAAGTAAAATATTCCATTCCGCAAAAATGTACGATTTGAAAAAATGATTTCGTAATTTTATTTTGAATCGTTCAAATTATGTACAATCACACATATTTTATCACTGACGACCCGGGTTTCGCCTTTCGGGATCTTCAAGCATTAAACTGCACAAATGATCTTGAACTGACGCTTAGTAAATGAATTTTTCGTGTTTATATTAATGAGGAGCAAACATTCAAAAAGTGTTTTGTCACACAAATACAAAGCTTGGAAAATGATGATTTAAGTGTTGCAAAAGTGACTATTTGTATGAATGTGTCAACTTTATGATTTCATTTTAATATGAAAAAAAACCTTTTTGAACACTAATTTTGATTTCCATTCATAGGTTTTATTATGGGCTATCAGAATTGATATAAAACGCCATTTTTCAAAATTTGTGACAAAACACTTTTTGAATGTTTGCTCCTCATTTATAAGAAATAAATGTATTATTGAGTTTAAAGCCATTGCTGTCAAAAAAGATTATCCCATGGGAATGCCCACAAATTTGAATGGTGAGAAATTTTAACAATTATATTTATTTTAGGAAAAGGTTTTATAACTATATTTATCTATGGTATAAAGTAGAAAGCCAGGCATGTGCAGCTGATTGTGCTAGACTTTTCAATTGCTTGCAAAAAATGATTTCATAATTTGAACGATTCAAATTTAATATTAAAATTCCAATAAGCACCTTCAGTCTAAATCTTAAATTATATCATAATTTAATGTTTCGTATTGTAAAAAAAATAAACAGGTGTGAGGTTGGTTCAGTTGTAGTGATTATAATTATTATCAATGACTAAAAGTTTATCTTTCATACAAATGTTAAAGCGATTAAAATGTTTCAACATTGTCACCTTCAAAATACTATGTAATGAATGCGTAATAAAATTTATTCTTGTTTGTTTACTAATATGAGAGCCATTTGAAATTGTTTAACTAATTATCTATAATAAAAAACAGCTAATTATCAGCTATTTATCACAATTTTTATTGTCTATTACGAAACGAGTGCTCAAAAATAGAACGAGTTTTTTGACGTTCTGGGTATAAAATACATGATTTTGTTTTTGAAAACATCATTATTCTATTACTCGTAAAAAAAAATCAACAATGTCTTACAAAGTGACGTTATTTGTAGTTTCATTTCTACTAGTTGCGTGTATAAATTACAGCGAAGGTAAGGTTAATTTAGAATAAATTGTAAGCCATCTATAATTTGTAATATCTGATATAAATGGTAATGTGATCGAAGATATATTTTTTAAGTTATTTGATATATTTTTTCACAATTGTCACGTTTGTGTGCAAAAATGTCAAAAACTCTTGGTTTTGAGGTATTTTTCAATTAAAAATTCAAAACAAATTGATTTAATTAAATTGAAATTCTTTTTTATACACCAGTACCAAAAGTGGCGGATGTAAAAAAATTAGGTTCATTTTTTAAAATTAATAAATCTTATTATACATGAATTCATTTAAATTAAATCACTAAGCTGTTAATAATATTTTTAACGTTATTGTTTATTGTTAAAAATTAAAATTACAGTACATGACATAACAGCTGACGCCAATTCGCCATGTAATAATAGTAAAATTTATCAAACAGTTCACAAATACCATCACTAAAAATGTTCACTTCTCTAGGCAATGCGTTGATCAATCGAACGGCCCTTGGGGTGATTCATACCGCCTAAGCGAGGTATAAGTTTTAAGAAATAAAAGTTTTTGCTCATAGTTTCGCCCACGTAAGAATAAATTGGGCGCATGTAAATTAATAGTCATGAGAATTTCAGGATTATTAACTCGGCCCCGAAGAAAAAGAGAAAAATGCTTTAATCTTGAAAAAGATTATATTGTGTGTGATTGAAAAAGTATATATATTCAATAAAATTTCATTAAAAATAGGTATTTTATACCTAAAGTTTTTTTCTACAAAAATACAATAATTGTCATAAACTATTACGAGATGTCCGCTTCCAATGTGTGTGCGAGAGCATATGACATGGACATAAGGTTTTCTACAAAAAATGCTTATTACTCATACTTTCGATGGTTTCGGCGGTAACTTTGTGGAAGTTCATTTTAATAGAAAATTTAAATTAACTTTGATTATTCCACGTATTGTGTTACTAACTGTGACACGTGTTTCGCCTCTTTCAGAGGCATCTTTAGACTTACTATCGCAAAGTTTGCTTAAGTAATGAAGCAAGATTGATTCTAACATTTTAAAATTATAAAATTACAAAATGGAGGTTTGGGTTTTTTTCCTTTTAAGAGAAGCAAGGAGAGGGTGTAGAATCGAAATAAAACAAACAGATAATGATACTAATGAGTTGTAATCAATCAGATTGGGATTTTTTATTTTTAAGGGAAGCAAAGAGGGGATTATGAAGATGCCTTTGAAAGAGGCGAAACACGTGTCACAGTTAGTAACACAATACGTGGAATAATCAAAGTTAATTTAAATTTTGCTTATTACTCAGTTGCTAAACCTCTTTTTTTTCAAAGTATATAAGAGATGAGCCTAAGACAAGACAAGGAAAGAACAAGTAAACTTTTTGTTCTCTCCATTGTATTGTAAGAGTAAGAAGGAATCACAATTTTTAGAGATTAAAAACATCCATGCCTCCGAATAAAAATCGATAAACGCATTGAAAAAATTCTGTTCGTACTGAGAGTTGAACCCGTGAGATCTGTCACGAAAATCTGCACTACGCACTACGGACCTGACATATATCGACGCTGTTATATTTATATATGTAGTATTTGATTAAATCAATCCTCTGATATAACAAATAAACGTAAATATAAACATAAACAGTAACAAATTAACATACAATACGATATAAAGTAGAAAATAAATACAAAGTTTATCCAAAAATAAACGTTATGATTGATCATACTTTGTTGATTTTAGGCTTACTTCTCTTCCGAAACTGTGCTGCGAATGAAAAATACAGACTCTGCGGCTCACCCTGCCCCAGGACTTGCACCACTGCACCAACCTGCGCATTTTTTTGCACATCAGGTTGCTACTGCGCTCAAGGATATCTCAGAAACACGGCTGGAGTCTGCGTCCTGCAAGAACAATGCAATTAAACTGAATATTATGCAATATGACACACCTTGATCTGCAAAACCTTCTGCTACTTTCTCTATTGGATTTGATATACATTTTTTATTTATTTATCGACATAAAAAATACATTTTCAAACGCAAAAATCCCGATCTGCACAATACAAGACAAAATATAAACAAAACTACATATATAAAAATCGAATCAAATGAATAGTTTGCTAAATCGTTGTCACAAAAGTCACTGAATTATTTACGTAACGTTTTCGCCGTACTGTTGAATAACGCAAGTTCAATTGTTTGACATAATATAACTGAAATAAAAAATCTTTTGAAATCCAACATGCAAACATAATAAATTGTATTGACTAAGTTGGCTTTTACTTGGTAATTTCTACCATTATAGTATTGTAAAAATAGCAACGTATATAATTTCACAAAAACACTAATACTCATCATCGCCAAGTTCTGACGATGGCGTGATGACGAAATACCTGTTAACTATAATTTAAATTATTATATAAAATAATAGAACAATGAAATGTTAATAATTTGCTATTTTCACCTCACTATAATTTATGGGAATTCAACATTTTAAAAAGTAAAAATTGTTCTGTTTGACTTACGCGTTGTCTTAAAATCACCATTACGACTATGAAAATCAGTTTCTTTATGAAAAAAATCTGTTTTTTAAAATCATTTCTAAATTGTGATTTAAAATTTTCATCCGTTTTCTCTTGGAATTCGAATCAGTTAACCATTTTAGTATGCTTTAACACAGTGTATCATAATATTATTATTTTCTTTACAATATTTTCGACTGCAGAATTTCAATGTTTATTTTATAAACCTGTTATTATATGCAAATACTAAAATAGCGCTTAAAGTGTTTTCGTCATTGTTTGAAATAAAAAAAAAACAAATAAATACATTACAACTTGCAAATCTGCATTTTTCAATTCTTATTAAATAAAAACCAATTGTTACATTCGAACACTAGTTTATGGATTATACATGCGATAAGTTTGAATATGAAGTTTTAATTGATACGAAGCAAGTGTTACACGTTTTGAGTAAACATATGTTTTCCTTAATTTATTGATTTACATTCCAACTAAAAGTTATTATTCCAATTGTTGTGTAGTTGTGTTTAAAAAGAATACGTAGATCACGGAATATTAGTCTAAACATGTTTCTTAAAGACGCCAAAAACACAATTAACGAACAAAACAATATTATAAAAATAGTTCGTAGAATCCACAAAAAACAAAAATCCAAATCCACTAAGAAATTTTATAGCGACATGATTAATTATCCTTATCCAAAGATAAAAGCATTACTTGACGATGACATTGACTATCATTTACACGTTCAACAAACTCTTCTCTCTATAGCAGGTAAAATAACCCAGTCAATCAGTCAAAAAAAGAAAGAAAATCATCAAATACTATCTGTGCACTTGAACGCTTAAAGATGCCGAAAGGCAAAACCCTGGTCGTTAGTGACAAAACTTATGTGAATTTACATAATTTGAACGATTCAAATTTAATATTGAAATTCCACCACGCACCTTCAATCGAAATCTTAAATTAAATAAAATAAATTATCTGTTTCACATAAAATTTCAAGGCTATAAACTTGATAGTTCAAATTTTTTATATGCTGTTTACTCGATTTGTTACAAGCTTATACGGTGGCGTTGTTATATTCTATAGTATTTGTATTTATAGCTGTTATCGGCTTTACAATAAATTAACAACGCTGTCCTAGATAAATTATACAAAAATCAAAGTGATTTTTCTGGCTGGAAAATCTACACCACAATTCGAAGCGCTTACTTTTAAAGCTGGCTAAAACAACTTTTGGTTATTTCGAGAAAAATAAGAAATTGTCATATTTGTCAAATAAGATCTTTATTTATGATGTGATTTGTAAATTTTAACAAGTAAAATATTTTTAAAGATACGTATCACTTGTCCTTTAATTCGAGCACTGTTTTTCATTATAAAAAAAAATTCACACGTTGACATTTAACTTTCCACTGCGTATGACCGCTATGCATTCCCTAGCGAACATACTCTCAGCGCGCGTGACACGTATAGATGTCATGGAAATTTCAAACCCTATTTAAGAGCTATCTATTATGTAAGAATTGTATAACTTGGTTGAAAATATTACTAAATGTATATTTTACCAAATTCAATAATGACATTAGTCAAAAAAGATTCAATATAGGCTAAAATAATTTATTATTGGAACACGCCGTGAACATATCGTCACCAATGCAAAATGACCGCCGTTGATTCATGGCGTTTCTCATAAGAACTGTGCGCCACGTATTTACAAAATATGCATATATCATTATATTATTTGGGATAATAAAAATAAGCGATCGAGTGCGGGTAAAATTGAAATTGTTCCGAGAATTTAATATTATAAGCATGATATGGTGGTGGTGCAGTGTATTTTGCAATATGGCGACGTCACGCCGCAATTGTATGAAGAATGATTATTGTTAAAGGGTTAATGTTGTTTCAAAATGAACCTAAATTTTTGGTCAGAAATATTGATAGTTGTTAACAGTTTTTAAAACTGAAACTTTGGTAATTATGTGGATGAAAATATATCTCCTTACATTTATCTTACTCCAAATCGTTTCGATGATTTCTGTTTGAAGGAATGGGTGTTTGTGATGTCTAATTTTTTTTCCTTCCTTCCGATCCTAAGTTAATCGATCGTAAGGAGAGATTATCTAATCACAAGTCTTGTTCTTGTCTAATGCATTCAATCCATATAATAGAGTTAGCTAACGATGCTAAAAGAAGCGAAACACGAGTAACATATTACAATTGAAATAATACTATTACAGATTCATTCTTCTTTATTCACTATAAATTTGTATATATATACTATTTTGCGCCATCTCGGTTACTGATATAATGGATAAAGTAATCTGTTCTACAAGACAGCCAGTGAGCAAGTTGCTTTGGGGAATTTAAAAAGATGGGATATATTTAAGAAAGGAAAAGGCAGATCTCTAATCTCTCTTATTGTATCTCGTCTTCAGGAACTGGTGCAAGGAAAGATTCCCGACATCCATATGGTTGATTTTTTTTTATCCATATCCTCTTTCAATGTACAGCATGTGACCTCATAATGGAGTTTATTTCAACTGTTACTCAGTTGCTTAACACCTCTTATTCTATGAGAGTCTGTATAAAAAGATAGGGCCAGTAAAAGTGGTAAGCTATTCACTCTCACTACACCACATTTTTATGATGGTTTAAGAAGTGGAATAGATGTTAACTGCTCTACCACAAACTCGGCTCCGAAACTAAGAAAGACAGAAGCTCAAAAGCATCGACTACTAAGTTACGGGATCGGCTATATAGTAAGTCATAAAAAAAAATACAGATTGTTTTTCATGTTTATATTTATATGTTTATATCAATTTGTTTCATAGACAAGCAATATTATTAATTATAATAGGTAGTATTTTAGTTTGATACATTTTAAATGGTTTATGAAATTAAATACAGCATTTAACATAGTGAGATCAAAATATTTAAGTTGTTCGCAACATGGAAATACTAACTAAAAACAAAGTACTTGTTTTGTTTAATAAACCATAATGTATTTAAAAGTCAATAAATATTATTGATTGTATTTTCTGATTTATTGATTAAATTAACATACACTTGGTATGACTGCATGTAAATAAGGTAAAAAATAAAAGTATTTAGCTCCACAAGAATTCTATATGTCGATTGTTAATTAAGCATCACGCCACCGTCCGAATTAGTAACAAACTAATTATCATTAAAACTCTTGTAGAACTGTATACTTTGATATTTTTACCTCATCTATTTTTTGAGGCTCGTATCTTGAATTTTCAATTAACAAAAGTAAAATAAAACAGTTGAGTGTCTTTGAAACAAAATGGAAAGCAATAGTGTCGTTCAGAAAATGGCGGCTAAACAAAATTCACGGGCAAGCAGATTTACGAATACATGTTCCAGTGGCGTTTCTGAGGTATCCATGACGGCAGAAACATCCTTCTACGCAAGTATGTTGGCAGGTTGGGTGCTCAGCGCAGGTTCTTGGGCAAGGAGATCCACAATGTCTGTATCTTTCGTTGAGTAAGCAGCGGTTTGAGTAAGTTGCTGGTTAAAAATGAAATAATATAACTTAAAACACATTAACAGAATGATTTTCTTTTGATAATTTATATCACGCAGCTCAATTTGTTTGCTTTTATTACGTTTTCGCGAAATGGTGATTTGAAAAAATATTTTCAATCGTATTTTTTTCTCTCTAAAAATCAAAAGTTTTCGAAGCAAAATTTGTTTTCTTGTCGAATATTGCTTAGAAACATTTAAATGCCGAAAAGAAAGGTGCTGGAACGCCATTCTACCGCGTGACATGAAAATAGCACTTAATATATACTTTGGTTTATGAAGGATTTTATGATTATAGAAGATTAAAAAAAGCGCATATATTAGCATAAGTAATTTCTAATGATTCCATTAGATCAGGCAGGCTTTAATATTTTTATAGAAGATGTTTTTTAAATTTCAAAATGCTGATCTTATAAATAAGATAAGCAGTTAATTCTCACCTTCACTGTAATTGATATACATGACAGCAACCACGAAAGCAGCTAATATCATTGACACTTTCTAAGACATTTTTTAAAATGATTTTGTACTTAGAAAGAAACTTGGTGAGCCGATGCAAGCTGTTTGATTTTGGATAGAAAAAACCAACACTTTTATATTGAACATTTGTTAATTTTTAATAAATTACCTTTATCAACAAAGCTTTTATCACATTGATTGTTTTTATTTTCTATAAATAATTGAAAAATAGTTTGATAAAAGGTTATGAAATGTTTTAAAACAAGTTTATTACAACTGCATGTTTTTAAGTTGCAATAATTCTGTTATATGTATGTCGTGAGTTTTTACGATCATTGAATATTAAATACTATTCCTTAAAGTTCCGTCAAATCAATGTAGGATTTTGACTAAAGGTCCTTGACAAAATTTTAATATCAAATTTAAATCTTTGAATGTTCATGTTCATCCTTTGACTTATCTGCCTGAAAGTGTCGAAAGATAAAATCAGGGTCGTTAGCGACAAAATGCACGGAAATTCATTATTTGCATATTATTTTCAAAATACATTACATTATTTTTACTGTTTTACTTGTTTGCGAAAACCTTGATTGATTTTTTCAATGAATACTGTTCAATTATGTTAACATATTGGAGAATTATTGGAATTAATCATATATTATGTATCTAAAACTTGGAGAGCAATATTTAAACTCCGATTAGTTTAATATTTTACCTTTGAAGGGACTAGGGGTGAAAATTTAAATATTTTTCTCATCCCAGGATATACAGAATTTTGAAAGTTCTTATCAATATTTTCTCAACCATTTTTTTTTTAAATTAAAAAAATATTTGACATTACAGCTTACGCCAATGTGTCAAATATTTGAAAGTTTTTAAGTTGAAAGATCATACGAGATATACTCGATGAGAAATTTTTGTAAGTCACATGAGATTACCCCAAGGAGAATTGACGTCACAAACATCCATGTCTTAGATCTCAATTGAAAAATTGAAAAAATCCAATTTGACATTGACCTTACCGGGAATCGAACCCAGACCCACCTGATCGGTAGAGCAAGCTCTAACCAACTAGACCACAGCAGGCGACGTTTTTATGACTAAGGTATCCAATCCCGGAGCCTTTTCCGTTCCCGGGATTGGGATTAGCTCACCGACGAATTTGAAATCCTCAATATGTCAATTTCATGTCAATTTTCGGGATTTGCTAAAAATTTCTCAATCCCGAAATCCCAGGATCGCGACCATGTCAGACCCAGGATTTCGGGATCAGAAAATTGAACGGGATCCCTGCATTAGATGCCCTAATTATGACATCATTTTTTATAATTTAGAATTTCGACTTGACTCAGTTCAAGTACATTTGTGTAATTGAAAAGCCTGAAGTGGCCGAAAGGCGAAACCCGGGTCGTTAGCGACAAGATTGGTTGAAGGGTACAGCATTCAGATAATTTAAATTTGACATTGAAATTCCATCAAGCACCTTCAGTCAAAATTTTAAATTATATCAACATTACTAGTACATCAAGATTGTCATTAAAACCCTCCAGAGACGAGAGCTTTTTTCCGATAAAAAAATATTTTCTAAGCCGTATTGAAGTCACGGATAACTTTTATTCCTATCCAAAATTTAAAAAAAAAAAACGCAAAGTCGTTGTATAGAAACCCCGCATGACTATATGGTAATGCTCATCCTTTTATTACAGTGTAATATTGAGTACGGACAGTAGTAAGGACAAAAGTGACCGTATGGGCTTGCAAACATTCGGGGTTGAAATATAGCTAAACGTGATTTTTTAAAAAATATTTACAATTTGACCTCTTTAGATCAACATAATTTCAAAACAAATATATTAGCAAAATAACTGTAATTAATTTTATGTTTTTATAAAAAAATATCTAACGGTTTCAAAAAGTAAATTAAAAAAAACGGAAATTCAAAAAATCACATGTGCTTTTGGAGACCGTTCCTGTTCCTACGGCTGATGACTTACTGTAGTCCGTACCCTTCTTAACCAAATATAAGCAAAAGCAACGATATTCAGGTAGAAAAAGTATGAATAGTGGGATCAATAGACAACGGTGTTTTGTGTGACCATATGGTGACGCTCTTCCTTGGAGGGTTTTAAGACATCATTAACTTTGTTCACTTCCAATGTGAAGTATATGGCCTCATAATGGAGTAATTTTATCAGAAATTTTTCTGTTAGTCGTGTTTGTCACTCTGTCGCTCAACCTCTCTTTTTCAATGATAGTAGTAGGGATAGAAGGGTAATGTTAGGACAGGATTAGTGGTTAACTTATCGCTTTCACTGCACCCTAAAATATTAGCACTATAATCAAAAAATCTGGATCGACATTTAGCCAACAGGTAAAAGTGGATAATGCTGTTAGATAAAAATTACAATTGACGCGATATCAGTTTTTTCATTTAACGAATTTAATAAATAAAACAGCTCGAGGATCAGATCAAGCGCAATGAACGCAGTGGTAGACACCTAGTAGAAGGGATGTTTCCCCGAAAGGCCATCGTACTTATAAATTCTTTCCCTCTATCAAATGGCGAATGAAGGTAATCTGTTACATATTTTTTAAGCAGATTTTTTCTTGTTGTAAAGGGTAATGCTTTGTTTCCAGAGTTATTTTTTTAATTTTGCCAATGTTTTTTTTACATATATTTTTGATGAGTTATTGTGTTTTATATATAAAATCAGAATATCAGTTATTATGTTATTATATCTACTATGGCTTTTTAATTTTTTAATAAGCCATAATAACTTGCATTAGACATCCATGCTTTCTATCAGAAAACAATAAACCGATTTATGAAATGGATCCGTGCTGGGATTCAAAACCTTGAGCACTGTAACTGTAGTCAACAACGTTGACCACTCGCTTGTGGACGTAACAAAGTATATAAATTATCTTGATAAAAATAAGTATTTTATATTCACCATTGGGGAATCAAAATTAATACCAAAAAGAGTGCGGCAGTAATGTTTTCCAAGGGTTTTATCAGAAAACCTAATTTTGCTTGCATACGCATGCACAACGCGGAGATCAAGTGGTCCAATTCGGTTAAGTATCTTGGACTCACGCTAGATAGTCGACTTAAATTGAATGAACACGCCACGATTAAAAAACGTCAAGCTAATGCTACAAAAGCAAGGTTGTATTTTATGCTTAACGCGATGAGCAAACTTACTCTCAAAAGCAAGCTGCTCCTCTACACAGCAATAACTCGACCAATCATGGTGTACGCTGCTCCAATATGAACGTATGCTCACCGAAAACATATGAAGACTCTCCAGATTGTCCAAAATAAATCACTTAAACAGATATGTACGTGCGTAACACGCTGCTTCACAGAAACTTGAAAATACCTACCATGCGCGAGTTTGTTCGTGTGATATCTCAAAAGTTTCACAGCGAGGTAGGAAAACATTTTAACCCAACGATCTCTTATCTCCACAAATATGACGAGACACTGGCTGAGAACCGTTTTAGAACGAGAGCAGTTCTGCTCGACGACCCTACATAGATCTTATGTCGTCTAAAATTGACAATGTTAGAACGAAATTAGTGTCACGAAAATGACTCTCTTTGTTTGACTCTTTTGTGTGTATGTATGTATGAGCATATGTGTGTACATGTACGGATATAGTATGGAGAATCATATAGAATGTGATTTGCAAAATAATGCATATGGAGGTCCCGTTAACCTCTTATCTCTGTATTGATCACGCCCTTGCGTCAGAAAACGATGGTAAGAGGATACAATTTACAATTTTTCAAAAACTTTATCGATAAAGGAGACTATGAGAACCTTGACGCTAGCGCGTCCTGGTACTTAAAGCTCCATAAATTTGATATATAAAACAAATAATATTCACCATACGTGGTTGCTAATACAAGCAAAGAGGTTTGTTGTATTGAGCGGGATGAATCAAATATTTTTATCTCAAGAAATGTATATCTTTTTTTCTGGTCTTCAAAACGAGACTAACCAATTTAAGAATGAAAGATTTTCCTGATTGGAATAAGAACCAGAGATTCTAAAGTTCTAGTTGTAGTGGAACAGGCTGACGAGAAACGAGTTCTTGATAATTCACTAGAGCCTAATTTAATATGTATAATATTTTGTACCAAATTAGATCCCAATATGTCACATGACGACTCTTGACTCTGAAGCATTGCTATACTGCTTGCTTTAATTCTTATAAGAAACAGAAAATTATGATAGAGCAAGGGAAGGATTTCTTGTTAGTTACAGTGTGTTTCTAGAATTGGTAGGATGATAGGTTACAAAGTAAAAAAAATATTGCAGAATTTTTTGATCGTTATGATGATGACGTAATAAGATCGAATGATTAACTAACTGATGTTGGGTTATCGTAGCGTACAACAAAAAAAACATTTTTATGAATATTATTAAAATTTATTTAATATACACTGAAATTAACTATTTATGTGTTAGAATTTTCGAATAGTCTGTAGTCTAGTTAAAAAAAACAACCATTAAATAACGACGTAAAAAAATACCAAGTGAAAAAAAATGTACAATTTATATTTTTTTATGAATCATAAAGTTTCGAAAAGTGTAAAAAAATTGCTGAGGTTGATAGCAAAATAAAACAAAATTTGAGTGTATGAAAAACAAAATGGAGGGCGATATTATCGTTCACAAAATGGCGGCAAAAACGAAATTCACGGGCAAGCAGATTTGTGAATACATGTTCCAGTGGCGTTCCTGAGGTATCCATGGCGGCAGAAACATCCTTCTACGCAAGTATGTTGGCAGGTTGGGTGCTCAGCGCAGGTTTTTGGACAAGGAGATCCACAATGTCTGTATTTTTCGTTGAGTAAGCAGCGGTTGGAGTAGGATGCTGGTCAAGAAATTAAATAAAATTGAGTACACGTGACAGTCACTGAAATATATAATTATTATTTTTCTATGACCTTCTTCTAGCGCAAATTTTGATATTGTCATTATTGAAAAATGTTGTATGGTTTTTAAATTTTTTGATGCGGTTTTGTGGAAGGCAGGAGATTTTTAGCTTTTAGTCATACCAAGATATGGATAAATGGTTTTCAAACAATGATGCTATGTCAGATACAGGATATGGTCCAGTTTTTATTTTATTATCTGAGGTACTCTCGTTCTATAATATTTGTCCACTATCGTAACGAAAGCTACATGTATCCTATTTTCGTGAGATCACTTGATCAATTGATATAATCACAACCTCTGGAACATTTGCAACATGACTTTCTTGACCGTTATTGAATTTATTGGCGAAATATTTGTAATCTTTTTTTTATTTTTTTTTTCTTTGCAATTGTTACAATTATGATTATTATTATGTATATAAATAAATTTTAAAAATCTTTTTAAAAAAAAGTAGATATGATTCAATCGACTTTAATAACAACCGACGGGGCTTCCGTGCCGGATCTCACGGGCTCGAATCTCAGATAGAGTAGCATTTTTCGATCGATTTATATTCGAAGGCATGGGTGTTTGTGATGTCTAAAAAAATCCCTCCCACCCTTTCCGATCCTCTAATAACTGGGCGTAGCATGAGCGATTAGTTAACTGTTCTTGTCTTATTCTTCTATCCATACTAATTTATCACTTTTAAGGTGTTCACTGTCAATACTTGGTGGAATGGCATTATAATAAAAATAATAAAACATTTTTAGTACTTTTTCCGCATAAAATTTATTAGACCAGGACCGGTTTCGCTCATGATGAGAATTGTCAACTGACAGTCAGTTGACAATGCTCATCATGAGCGAAACCGGTCCTGATCTAATAAATTTTATGTGGAAAAAGTACTAAAAATGTTTTATTATTTTTACCATACTAATTTCTTCGAAAAAAGAGAGGTTGAACGACTGACTAACAAACGTTTCTCGTAGGAAAACTTCTGTTGAGATACTTCCATTAGGAGACCATATACTCAACATTGGGATCGGACATGGATAAAAAATGATATTTAATTAAAGAGATTAATCAAATTACTGTAGTGAAAAAAGAAACTGGCTGACTGAATCTTTCCATTATATAAAGTAAACTATAACTTAACTATAATAGTATCATAATAAAGAATGCTTTTATCAACTGATATGTTTTAAAAATTCAATTCAATTCAATTCAATTTGCAAACAAGTGACTTAACAATTTTACGTATTGATATTTTCCGCTGTAGACAGTTTCAAATACATTTAGCAAGATTTAGTTTTAAGATTGTCAATATAAATATTATATATATTTACATATATGAAAATAGTGTATAAATATATGATTATAATATAATATGACCTATTAAACTCACCTTCACTGTAGTTGATGTATATAACAGCAACGATGAAAGATGCTAAAAACATTGACACTTTCAGAGACATTTTTGGTTTTGTATGCTTTTGTACTTAGAAAAAACTCAGTGAGTCGATGAAAGCTGTTTGGTTTTGTATAGAAAAAACCAACGCTTTTATATTGAAAATTAGTCAATATTTAATATGATTGTTTTTGATACTGTAAATAATTTAAGAAATAGTTAGATTAAGGGTTATGAAATGTTGCAAACTAGTTTGAATGTGACAAAACTGAATGTTTGGTCATAGTTAATTTCTTGTTAAAGTAAATGTGTATTTTTTCAAACTTTTATTGTATTTTAATGTGCCATAATT
The DNA here is from genome assembly GCA_030503985.1 of Himalopsyche tibetana. Lineage (NCBI taxonomy): Eukaryota > Metazoa > Arthropoda > Insecta > Trichoptera > Rhyacophilidae > Himalopsyche > Himalopsyche tibetana. The sequence continues at coordinate 10,203,746 of JAPJYX010000011.1, read as the reverse complement.
AAAAATAAACCATAGATTCGAATATCGTTCGTTGTGTTCTTTCGTCATCAAACATGCAATGACGGTAATGTTTTGCTTAGGGCATCCAACTTCGGAACCTCGACCAATTAAGCGTTTCCGAGACTTCGGGATTCATAGCTCTTGCCGATTTACTACCATGTATTTTAATAATAAAACTTTTTGCGAAAGTGTCCCTCAGTTTGTTTACATAAATATTTTTGTATAATACCTATGTACATAAAAATAAATTAATCGCGGTCTTATTCCTACTTAAATTTTAGACAAGAAAACACAGTTTATTTTTGATAATTTTTTCATGACAGTATAAGATTTTTTCAATTTTAATTTAAGATCTTGAACATATTTTTGATATTTCTTCTACTCAAAATGATCTCAAGAAATTGTGGTTAGCGAAAAAAAAATTGTAACCGTGGCCGTTAGCTGTAATGCCATTTTTTGTTGTATTGAAATTAGTGATATGTTAACAAATAAACAGAGAGATAAAGAAACGGACTAAGCAACCGTTAATTATACCCAAAGTGAAAAAACGACGATTGACCTGGTTGGGACATGTGCTGCAGATACCTCAAGAAAATTCCTGAATTTTACTTGTCTCTTCTACGAACCGGATGGATTTTGCCGTCGTGGAAGGCCACTGATGACCATCTATAGCAGAAAAGGCGAACCCTTTGGGTCCGCGTGCCAAAAATACTCAAATATTATTTCTCGATCGTGTGGCGTGCCTAAGCAGTAAAAATAATTGACACAATAGAAAAAATAAAAAATGTTTTTTTTTCTGAATTTTATTTACAAGCTTAAAAAATACAATAGAGTTTCTTAAGAATAAAGTAAAAATCAATAAAAATAGACATCAGTTATTTATCAATGAGATTTTTGCTGTTGTAAATTTGATGACTAATTCTTAATATCTGGTTAATATTTCGTAACTTTTAGTAATACACACGATCAACTGGATTTATCAGTCATTCTATATCTTAAACTTCATTTTATAAAATTCATTTATGAAAATAATGACTCACAAGTATATTTAGAAGAAAAAATTGATAATATTGGCCTCGCTAGTTTTTTTAAAATCGCTAAAGATTTCTGGAATAGCGTTCCAAGTTCTCATTATTTCTTCTTCTGCAGTGTTCGTTAATCGATATTTTCCAATTATTTCCAAATCATTTTTCAAATCATTTTTTTTTTGTTTACATATCGAACTCGATTGGGATTTGAAATTTTTTATTTCAATGTCTTCCAGATTTAGCCACTTGAAAATCTCCAAATTGAAGTCATCTGCTGATAGTGTGTCTGGATACAAATTAATTAGATTTGATTTGGCTTTTCTTCTGCATTTTTTTTTTATTATGAAAAATATTTGAAGGTGTCAGATAACAAAGTCACGATCGAACATTTTTATTTTATCTTGGAATTCTTCGATTAAATCAAACATAACAATAATTGTTTTGTTAGCCCATTGCAGTTGAATATTCAATTCATTTAAATGTAAGCAAAAATGAGTACAAAAACATTAATTTTGAAAGTCATTCGACGTTCAGTAACTCGTTATATTTTTCAATAACATTAATTAATAAAAAGCTTAAATTCATCACAACATTAAACGAATCTTTGAAGAACTTTTCCACGACTTAACCATCGCATATTGTTGTACATAAGTAAACCAATATACAAGAACAACAAATAATAACAGAGAGCATAATCTCAAATGATAACAAACGTCAATAGCAGTGTTGCCAGCATAAAAATTGTTTGAAGTTGCAACGATAAAATAATAAACGATTGTCGTTTTTGTTGGAAAACATTTGAAAATAAATAAAACGGAATTAAATGTATAACTTGCGGATTATTTATTCAGAATTTTATTTTTTTTATCTTAAAAAAATATTTTTTTATACTTAAAATTGTTCGTGTGCCATCCAAATTCTCAAACGTGCCACTTCGAGTACGCATGTCCTAGGCTCGCCATTTCTGATCTATAAGATGTACTCGGCGGCACTACGAGACGCTGGAATGACATGAGAGGAAGCAAGAAAACTGGCGTGGACAGAGAATCTTGGAGGAATCACGTGGTGGCCATATGCTCCAAATAGGGAGCATATATGAAAAAAAAAATCAATTATGGTAAGTGATAAATCCCGGAGTGCCGGAATTTAAAATTGTAAATGCTGGAATCCCGGTATCAAAAAAAATGACCGAGATTGGATGCCCTAATTGTGCTGTACTATCTGACATTATTTATGACGTATACGAAGGCCGCTTGAGTGGTCGAGTGGTCAACGTTGTTGGCTTCGGCTACGGAGGGCTCGGGTTCAAATTCCGGTACGGACAGTTTTATAAATTAATTTTTCAATCGATTTATGAATTTCTGTTCAAATAAATGGATGTATGTGATGTCTTGAATTCCCCCCTCTCACCCATCCTATCCTATGAACGGGGCGTATCAAGAACGATAAGCTTACCACTAATCCTGTCCTAGCCCTATCCTTCTATCCCTACTCTCTTTGGAAAAAAAGTGGTTGAGCAACTGAGTAACAACAGTTCTCGTAAAAACACTTCTGTTGAGATAAACTCCATTAGGAGTCCATATGCTCCACATTGGGAGCGGACATGGTAAAAAGAAGAAAACGTTTTCGTAGTGTACGATATTGATTTGAAGTATCATTTTTGGTATCTACCTTTTCAATTGAATTGTGATCATGTCATATTATTATAATACACACTAAAATTTTAAAATATGAATGGTTTCATATATGGTGTATGCAACTCTTTTAGACTTATATTATTAACAAATCATTAAACCCCGATTCTACGTTTTCCAAAGGACCGTAAAAAATCAACGAATAATGCGGGAAACCGATAATGCGGGAAATCTCAAATAATACAAAAAAATATTTAATTTTCAAATTTTTTATTAAAGAATATATATATATTATTTACTTTGTAATCGCTTAATACATACTAATATGCTTATTTGTAGTTCGGTACTTAAACTTCGACAGACACCCTTCAAGCTCGCTTACTTTTCTAAGTTAACTTTTTTTGCTATAAACATAATGTCGACTCATTTTTCTCCTAGATTTTTTCAACATCTTAAATTGTTTTCAGTTTCTTGGTTCGAGTTATATTTCTTCATTAAGGCATTTTAGTTTTGACTTTGAGTTAGAAAAATTCGCGCAACCAGATGCGATAAGACTATTTATGAGCGAAAAAATAAATATTTAACAAAAAAGGTCAATCGGGATAGTAACTGGGACAAGACGGTAATATTAAGATGATAAATCGGGGAATGATTAACGTGGAATTATTAAATACTATTATTACGGGATCTTGGTCGAGTAAAAAATAAACAATCCATGCAAAAAAACGAAGATAGCGAGAACGGAAGATCGTGGTTCAATTGAAAAAAAACGCTAAACGAGATGCGAGGCAAGACGAGAAATGAGGAGCAAACATTCAAAAAGTGTTTTGTCACAAATTTTGAAAAATGGCGTTTTGTATCAATTCTGATAGCCCATAATAAAACCTATGAATGTAAATTAAAATTAGTCTTCAAAAAGGTTTTTTTTCACATTAAAATGAAATCATAAAGTTGACACATTCATACAAACCGTCACTTTTGCAACACTTAAATCATCATTTTCCAAGCTTTGTATTTGTGTGACAAAACACTTTTTGAATGTTTGCTCCTCAAATATTCAACGAAAACGGACAATCGAGATAATAATTGTGACGGGACCAAAATATTTAAGCGATAAATAGAAGAAAACGGTAAATCGGGGAACGATTAATGCGGGATTATTTTACATTGTTCTTATAGATGTTTGGCCGGGACTATGAAAAAAAACGATCCATGCGGGAAAACGAATAATGCGAGAGCGGTAGATCGGGGTTCCACTGTATAATAATAATGTATCCGTAGCGCAGTGGTCAATGTCAGTGGTTTCCGTGAATAATCTCATGTATTAGAAATGGGCATAGTCGCTCCGTGGTCGAGTTAAGATAAATAATAAATTTAATAAGCTATGCAATTTATATAAAGAAATACTTACGGAAAACAAAATTAAATACATTACAATCGTTAAACAATAGAGATAAATAATTACGAAATATTTCATTTTATTGAATGAATTCATAATATATCAAATTTCAAATATAATACAGTTCATTTACGGTGTAAATCAAGGATTGGGTGTAAAGTGACCGATGCAGTCGTTAATCATTGAGCACTTTCCTTTGTCTTTCAATAATTACAGGATAGAGAGATCTGAGAACACATATTGCTGTTACGTCCCTAAGGTATCCATGGCGAAAGAAGCATCCTGTAGTGCACACATAAAGGCAGATTAGTGAGGGCGTCGCGCAGGTCGGCGGGCACGGTGATCCACACAGTTTGAACTTCTCGTTAGCTGGGCAGCGGCAATAAATATGCTTTAAAAATGAAATACATCGATTAATTATTAGAAATTGTGTGTGTTTTTTTTTTAAATAGAATTTCCTTGAGCTGAAAGCATCATAATCACGGCTATTTAATGAGGTTTATCCTCACGCTTGCTTAACTCAATGTATTATCTATCTGTTTTTAGATCTCTGAAATGTCACTAGAAGTTAAATAAAAAAAATATGTTTGGAGTATTTAATGATTTCAACACGCTCAGAAAATATTCTATACATTTTTACGTTATTTGAAAAGGCAATTTCGCTTTCAACTACTCGATTCAATTTGTAAATCATTAGCAAAATAAATGAAATGGTATGTCTATTAATAATGCTCACAATGTATGAACAGATTTGTTAAATGTCATGATAATATAAAATATCGATCATCTTTAAGCGAGGTTTTTTGATTTAACGACATTTGTCACTTTAACGAAAGATTTGAGGGCAAGTTGTGTTTGGTGAGCCAAACGTCATTGGCATTATTTGTGGACATTTTTAATGCGTTTATTTAAACGAATAAAATGAATCAATTTCATGGTTTTAACTGTCGATTCTTGGTGAAAAAGAATAATACAAATAACACAATTATTTTTACACGTTCTTCTATATTTTATTTAAATAAAATTGATAATCCGCGAAGAATGAAAACAGTCTTAATTTATATAACCAATGAGAAATAATTTCATAGTGAACAATACCAACGAAATAAAAGTCCTTGTATTTTTTTAACCACGTTTGCTCCCAATGTGATGCGTATGGAGTAAATAATAGGATAAGGCTAAGCTAATAGTAGTGGTAATCTAATTGCTCTTGCAGCGTCCCATTTTTATAATCAGAAAGGTGTTCGGAGGGCATTTTAGACTTCACACACGACATCAATGCCGTCATACAGAAATCCGTCAATCGATTATCAAATCAATTTATGAAAAAATCAAGATTCGATCCCGTTAACTACGTTACCAAAGCTTACGTTGTTAAACCACTCCAGCACGTAATCGGTATTTAGTGCTAGTATCCGGACTAGGGTATCCAATCCCGTAGCCTTTTTTAATCTCGGGATTTCGGGATTGATTAATTTTCAATCTGAGGATCCGTTGGGCACTCAACGTAAAATCGTGTATAATTTGAAAGTTTTGGTGAGTCGTTTTTTTTTTTTTTTACCTCACCGAGGAATTTGAAATCATCGATTTGCTGTACTTTTTCCACAGATTATCTCCGAAATTCGTTTTTTAGCTCTTCCAATTCCAAAATCCTATCAATTTTCGGGATTTGTTTAAAATTTCTCAATCCCGAAATCCCAGGATCGCGACCATATCAGTCCCGGGATTTTGGGATCAGAAAATTGGACGGGATCCCGGATCCCCGGATTGGATGCCCTAATCCTGACCGAATTAATAATTATAGCAAGAGATATTTCAATCTGTCTTAAAAGATATTTCTTAAACAATGGTTTTATATGCAAGGTGAAAATTTTTCAATAATAAACTGATACTTATAAATCATGTACTATTATAAAAAGAAAGATTTTTCTTACCTTTAATATTGCTGATCGCAAAGATGAAAATTGCTAAGAACATAGTCACTCTTAAAATCATTGTTGTAGACTGTAGAATAATTAATTGATAGTTTCTAGATGTTTGAAGTCAATGAAAGCTTTCTGTACTTGACAGCAGCAAAAATCTACGTATTTATATATATATTTTTTTGTAAATGAACCTGTTTTGAATATTTTAAATGAGATAGTGTTTAATTTATCTTCTATTCAAAACGACATTGAAATTCGAGACTTATCAGGTTATCAATACATTGAATGCATTTTGAAAATATTCGGAAAGCGTTAGTTTAAATAATTATGATAAAACTTATCTTAATGATTGATGGTGTTTACTATTTACGATGGATTCAGCGTAAACTTTTAGGAAGACCATTTTTAATTGACAATTTAATGTGATGAATTTTTCTTCCAATTGCTGTGTTACAAAATGTGACACGTGTTTTGCTTCTTCGAAAAGAAAACGCTAGGTGAATGAAAAAAATAAAAATCAAATAAATTATTAAGTTACAATTTAATTAATAAATGTCGATGGTTTGTCCTTTACTACTGGACGCAGGGAGGAAGTGAGATACAAAAAAATGATAGTAGTAAAATAATTTTGTTTGTTTCTGTTGTCTGTTTAAATGTGTTTTACTTTTAAGGCAAAGAACTTTCCTTGTCATAATGGTGATCAAAACTATAATTCAAAATTGCAGTTAAAACTACATTTATATTTATAAGATATTGTTTTAGATATTTTTTTAAAAAATGCATCTAATTTCACCTTATTTCGATACATTTGTGAAATTCACGTTTCAAAATGTAAAATTTCAGGAACCGAAACACTCTAAATCAATGATTATTGAATATGATTTTTCGTATTTTTGTTAATTAAAAAACTATGTTTAGAGAATTTTATTTTTGAAAAAATAGTTTACTACTATGTGGATTTCAGGTGACGCGTCAATCAACATATTATTTTTTGCGATTTTCACCTAATTAAAATTAAAATTTTGTATGTTTGAAATTGTTAATTTATAAAATACAATATTAACTGACATTATGTATTGGTACACCCTTACTCTTTCCTTGAACGAATTAAAATGGTTTTTTGTTTAAAAGATTATTTTATCACACTTAACTAAATAAACATTATTTTAATGCACTTTAAATATTTTTGACAAGCAGATAAGCTGCGCGATTCAATGTAATTTTAAGCAATAGATAAATCGTACAGAATATAAGTGATATTAAATTTAAACAGGTTTATTAACATAATAGAAAAATAGTATATATTTCTTGCTTTCCGACTTAAAAGTCACAACGCTTACAGGACATCAACTAAGTCTACTGCAACCAAAGAAACTAACAAAGAAATTTTAAAAATGTCTTATAGAGTGACAATATTCTTGGCAGTTTTTGTGGTTGCAACTATGTGTATCAGCTATGGTGAAGGTAAGAAAACTCATATTTATTTGTTTTTAAAAGATTAAAAAAAGTATGTTTTGTTCGTAAAATTTGTATTTATTCCATTTTTTCAACCCATTTGCTAAATTCACATAATAAATTTATGTTTTATTCTCCAACTGTAAAACATCAAAAACTACACTAAAATTGACGTTGCTGTATCATCTATAACATATATATTTCAACCATCAGCCTGCGGGCCGAATCCGGCCCGCCGAGCTATTTTGTCCGGCCCTAATTCATTTCGGCAAAGTATTAGAGAAAGAAATTAATAGTTCCAAGGAGGGATTAAATAATGAAGATGACACTGGCGCTTGCAGTGGCTCCACTCTATCGGTTCATGATCACCACCATATAAGAAATAGCAACATGTTTTATTTAATTTAGAGACAAAATGATAATTTGGCCCCAGAACTAGAAAAGGTTGCCCATGCCTAATATATAACAACTTTGATAGATAATTAAATACTCAACATAAAAAAATAATGAAAATGAGAAACTTGATTATTTTTTATTGATATTTATAATCATTTCGTCGTGAATTGTTTTCAAAGACATGTTCACTTAATATTATTATACCGAAGTAAGACGGTGTGATATACAATATTTATGGATTTAACCTTGTATTTTTGTTTTTTTTTTAAATTAGACATTCTTTTTGTTTTGAGATTCTTTCATATATGTACATTAATGATTAAAAGTTTCCGCCCTAACGCAACTAAATTTCCAATTTACTTGAAACCGATATTCACATGAATATTTAATTTCTAATTTCCCAAACACGAAAGCATGATGGGAATATTCTCTCTGTTTTAAAAATATTTGTTTTCATTCATTGGCATTTTCTTTGTTAAAACTTCCCGTACGGTGGTAAAAAATACTTTTGAAATGTTGCTAACACCTAAAAAATAAAATGAAAAACATGGTTTTTAAAAATGTACGTTTTGGATGATGCGGTTAGTGTTAAAACATATTGTTTCACTTGGTTCTTTGAGGGGCACCAACGTTTCAATAGTATTTCATCGCTGAAGAAGTGTTAATCAACAAAGGTTATTTCAGAGTGAACTTTTTGTTAACTCTTCTAATCTCTTAATAAGTATAAAGGTTGCAATAAAAAAATACAAATTGTTAGCTAAGCCCAATCACCATTACCAAAGGATAAAAACGGCCTTCATTTATCTCGTAGTCATTTTTATAGTTTAAATAATTAATCGATTAATAACTGTTTCGGCAGCAAATTTAGCGAGCCGCTGCCCAGCTGACGAGAAGTTCAAACTGTGCGGATCCCCGTGCCCACCAACCTGTGCAGCACCCTCCATAACCTGCCCTCTTGCATGCTCTACGGGGTGCTTCTGTCGGCATGGATTCCTTAGAAACGCTGCAGGACTATGTGTTCTAAGGTCTAACTGTCCAGTTATCATTATTCCTTGAAATCAAAAGAAGATGTTCAACTATGAATACCCATACGACGATTGCATCGACCTGCTTACACCCATTTCTTGATATACACGAATCAATTCACAAATAAAGTAAAAACATCAAAATTGTGACTTTTGTAAAAAAAATATTTTTAAAATATATGTTTTTCATTAAATGAGTTTTATGACTTTTAAAATGTATAAAACCGAATCAAATTTATTAAGACCTGTAATTAACGACCTCAAACAAATTCTTAAAATTCTGTAAACCAAAATATAATATGTACCCAATTTATAGAAAATTTAAATTAACTTTGATTATTCCACGTATTGTGTTACTAACTGTGACACGTGTTTCGCCTCTTTCAGAGGCATCTTCAGACTTACTATCGCAAAGTTTGCTTAAGTAATGACGCTTGTTGACTTGAAGAAGTTGGCTGTTTAAAGTTTTTGAATTTGAATTAGAGTTAAACATTATTAAACAGATAGCTGTAAATAATTGGTTACGACACAGGCGTAGTAGTTAACTTACATAAGCGTAAGCAAGTTAAACAACTCATAGTAAATAATATTTTTTCAGGAGAGAAGAAAGCAAACGATAATATTAAAAACTGGCGTAGAATTATTTATTTAGTAGACATTTCGTCAAAGATAGTTAAATTTTTGCCAGACAATATAGAAACCGCGTTTTATACAGTAAGTAATTTAGGTAAAATTTTATTGTACAGTGAAGATCGCGTAGATTCATCGTCACAGACTGGTATCTATCGACTCTCTTGTGGAGACTGTCAAGCGTCTTATGTTGGACAGACAGGTAGAAACTTTAATATTAGAATTAAAGAACATATAAGATGTTTAAAAAGTAACAATTTTTCTGAGTTTGCCAATCATTTAAAAGAAAATGATCACAATTTTAATCAGATAAGTAATTTAGAAATACTCCACCGAGTAACTAAAAAGGGTTTAAAGATGAATAACTTAGAATTTTTAGAAATTTATAAAACTCTTAAAAAAAAGAAATATTATTAAATAATATTCTTAATAGGACAGGTTGTTCGCCATTACTTACATTGTTTCCAATTAATAGAGTAATCACCAACCTATAATAGTTTGTAATGTTTAACGTCATTAGTAGTATGATTATATCTGTTTGCTTTGTTTCGATTCTACAATCCCCTCCTTGCTTCCCTTAAAAAGGAAAAATCCCAATCTGATTGATGCAGGTCATTAGTATCATTATTTTTTTTGCTTTATTTTGATTCTATCACTCCCCCTTGCTTCTATTAAAAGGAAAAAAAACCCAACATCCATTTTGTAATTTCATAATTTTAAAATGTTAGAATCAATCTTGCTTCATTACTTAAGCAAACTTTGCGATAGTGAGTCTGAAGATGCCTCTGAAAGAGGCGAAACACGAGTCACAGTTATTAACACAATACGTGGAATAATCAAAGTTAAATTAAATTTTCTATTAAAATGAACGTCCACAAAGTTACCGCCGAAACCATCGAAAGTATTGTACCCAATTATTTTACGGGTAAGACGCGGTTTTAATTTTTTTATAATCTCAATAAATAATAATTTAACAAACAGCAATTTTACAGCACTCATAAAATGTCATTTTTTCTTTAATGATGCGCTTTAATATTCCACTAATTAATAAAATTAGGTAAACATTTTGAAACTCTAGTTAAAGACAATGACAAGTAAAAAAATAGTACAATAGAGTTAATAATGAAGAAAGGCTAAAAAGAAGTCATCATTTACATTTTCAAAGACTAACGCAAGTCTAAGTGAATAGGTGTCGGTAAAAAGAGATCCTAATGAAATTGGTAGCTGGACTTTATGATACAAATTCATTTTGAAAATAAAAACTAAAAATTTAAGGATCATTGCCAATTTGTAGATGGCGGTGGCGTAGTGATTTTAGTCTAAAATGTATGGACAAAAAAAACTCGATTTTAATATTTATTTAACACTTTTCATCAGCAGTTTTCATAAAGTGCCTTGCAACTTAGTTTTATTTGTTTCGATATTATATTTTAACTAAAAAAAAAAATACAAGTTTAAAATAATTTTAATACATCGGGCACTAACTTTAAAATATGTAAAGAAAAAAGATATAATAAAATACCCTTCAAAGACTATTTCAAGTCTAAATGAAAAAGTGGTTGCGAAAAGAAGTTATTATTCAATCGTTAGCTACTATTACTATTATTCATATAATTATTTATAAAGAGATGTCCATTTAAAAAAAAAATAACTGAGCATTGAACCACTAGTTACACTGAAGGTATTTAAGTAGCACGGCAAGTAATATAGCAATCTTAAGTTCCAAGCAGTGTTGTAGAAAAAACAGCAAAAAAGACCGGGCCGTTGAATCCCTGCCTCTCCAAACAAATTGTATGGCGGTTATACGTAGATCAACTCTAAATTCCAATTGATGAGCTTATTTTTCGTTGAATATAACATGTATGTTTGAAAGATTTCTTGTATGGATATTCTGTGATTCTTTGGTGTTATTAATTTACAATTTACGATACATCGTAAGGGTCATATATGCAAATTAAGTAATGATTGTAAGAAATATAGCGAATGGCAAGAAATGCGATGTGTGGTAAAACAAATAAAATTTAACTTCCCACTATGTTGCTTTTGTTCTCCGAGATTTTTATTTAAAAACCTTAAAAAATGACATTTTTTCTTATTTTGAAAAAGATGTAATTAAAAAGATATATAATAACAATATAAATATGTATTTCCTACAATATTTTAGAAACAAATGGCTCATAATGATGTGATATTACTTTGAACATTATGAATCCGGACCGTTCATCTGAAAAAAGTACCTGTTTTCAACTCCATAGCATGGCTTTCACTATAGGGGACTTTGCAAGTAATCAAAAAAGAATCAAGTTCAGTTAAGACGGCGTGAACCTTAAAATCCTATTATTTCAGAATGATTTTTTTTAACTTTTAATAGTTTAAAAGTAGACTAGTGATTTTTATATTTTCCAATGTCTTTTGTGAATGTCCATAAATTTATCAAAAAAAAAAACACGTAATGAAAATGCAGATAATAAGACCGAATAAAGAATTTGCGTTGGATTGTCGTAGGTATAAAAAAACTTTTTTTTAATAACATAATAATTTATTGTATACATATGAAAAATCTCAATGTATGTAAATGATCACTGTTAAGGTGTTCATTATCAATACTGATAGAAAATAGTTATATAAAATAAATAAAACACTTTTTGTACTTATTCTTCATTTATTTAATGTGATCAGGACCGTTTTCTCTCATGATTTTTAACTGATAAAAATATCATATATACACATTAATACAGTGATATTTATACTGAAATTACATGAGAAAATCCGGTTCTCAACTAACTTACTTCAAAAGTCTTTTTTAATCTTTATTCTCGTAAATATCAGGGCGGTTAAAATTTAAGTAATCCGAAGGATACATTAAAAAATATAATTATCTGCGCGTCGCACTTAAACTAATACAGTTCAATAATTAAATTACTTTAAAAGTCTAATATTGGTAATATTAACTAATTATTTATATAAATAATAGATGTAAAAATCATATGGCTTAATTATTTTTTTTGACGCGTTATACACAATTGACTATTAAATTTATTTATATGAGAGTGGCAGTTCGTTGTATCCTTTACTAAAGTGGATATGTTAACTTCGATGTTTGTAGTTGCCAAACGCATTAAATTTGATAGCGATTTATCTATCAAAGAACTCTTGTATTTTGATTAAATGAATTTCATGGTTAAAATAGTACTTTCATAAAGATATGCACATACTTTTGAGAGTTGAGCCCATATTGAGACCAAAGTTTCTCAATTTAGACCACCCCCCTTCTGGTAATAGTGCTACCGTAAAAATGATTTAGTCTCTTATTAGACAAAAGTTTATTGATCATTTGTATCCATTCGGAATGTGGAATTTATTGCAACTGGGCACACCAATGTCATTTGCCATCCATCACCAAAACAACCATACGGAAAAGCTATACTATATGTACAATAATATAAGTACTTACAAAGTTGCAGTGGCGGCCGTTCAATGTGGCATTGAATCAATGCAACCCTTGTGCATTGATCCAATATCTATGCAGGGGCGGTTATCTCTTATGAAATAATATTCAAACATAACATTTATACCATTTACTCATTTTAAATTCTTCATGTATTTATTGTCTGTAATAAATATTAAAAATTGTCTAAAATAAATATCTAATCAATAAAATTACCTGCCCATTGCCAGCCAACTATAATAGTATCGAATCAGAACGATCGTTTTCATATTTGGAACAAATACTTACTAACTTTAAAATACGTCATAATGATAAAAGAACGAATTTACTTTTCGAGAGCATAATTTTATTCTTAAAACCTCTTTGTTTTGTTATTTTATGAAATTTTAGTTAAGACTATATCAGCAGTTTCTAAAGTATGTAATTATTTTTTAAAATACATCAATAAGCCAATGGAAAACTTCTCACCAAATTAATCAATCTCGACGTGGCATATAATTTTTTTTCGAAATTCATGTCCACTCCGAGTGTGTAATATATGATCTAAAAGAGGTATCTCAAAAAAAATACTTAGATGCTCAACCTCTCTTTTTCGAAGATAGTAATAGAGATAGAAAAGATGGGACAGAACAGGTCTAGTAATTGTCTGATGATTCTCACTACACTCCATTATTTTAGGATTGAAATGATAGGGGAGGGTTATTTTTAGACATCAAAAACATCCATGCCTTCGAACGGGAATCGAAAAACCAATTGATACAAACTCGTGAGGTCCGGCATGGAAGTTAACGATGTTTACCACTGTGGTGTGACTGCCAATACTAACTACAAAACCAAACTCATAGTATGAAAAATATTTATTTTTTGAAGCAAATTCAAATACTAATAAAAGTCTTTAATTACACGGTTTCTTAGCAATGAACTAAAAGTGAAAATCAAAAAGAGGTTATAAGAGGCCAACGCTGTCGTATTAAATGTATTAATTACTTAACTCTTTGCCCGCGTCACCAAATTCAGCGAATATGCCCCGTACGCGGCTGCTTTTTTGCGGATTTTGTTTTCGCTTTTTTGACTATAAATATACGTTGTAATATTTTTTTATCTAATTGAATATGTTAATAGCCACACAAGGTAACTTTTTCAATAATAAAATACGATGTATTTCTTGTATTTATGGTTTAATTCAACAATAATCATACTTCATACAATTGCGGCGTGACGTCGCCATATTGCAAAATACCGCCACGCACGACCGAGAACACTGCGCCACCACCATACCATGCTTATAATATTAAATTCTCGGAACAATTTCAATTTCACCCGCACTCGATTCCTTATTAACATTATCCAAAATCTTGCATTGGTGACGTATGTTCACGGCGTGTTCCAGGAATAAATTATTTTAGCCTATATTAAATCTTTTTTGACTAATGCCATCTATTGAATTTGGTAAAATATACATTTATTATTATATATAATAAATGTATATTTTACCAAATTTTTATTTTCAATATTCAAATTTTTATTTTCAATCAATATTTTCAACCAAGTTATACAATTTTAACACAATAGATAGCTCTTATTTAGGGTTTGAAATTTCCATGACATCTATAGGTGTCACACGCGCTGAGGGCATGTTCGCTAAGACATGCACAGATGTCATACGCGGTGAAAAGGTTAACAGTTTCCCTTGATTGCCTGTAGGACAGAGAGATCTGAGAACACATACTCCTGTTGCGTCTCTTAAATATCCATGTCGACAGAAGCATCCCGTAGTACACACATAAGGGCAGATAAGGGAGGGCGTCACGCAGGTCGGTGGGCACGGTGATCCACATAGTTTGAACTTCTCGTTGGCTGGGCAGCGGCCTAATAAGTTTGCTGTCGAAACATTTATAAATCGATTAATTATAAAAGCATTTATTAACTCCCTTAATTGTACAGATAAGCAAGCCCAAATATATTTTGTGACATTGTGACCGTGTATTTAATGACATAATTTGAAAAGGGAATACAGTGGAATCTCTCATAACGAGTTTATTTCGTTGCAAAATCTTACTTGTTATGCGAAACAATTTTTCCCATATAAAACAATGTAAAATACAATAATGCGTTCCATGCCTAAAAAAAATCATTTTTTACATTTTTAACGTGTATTCAAGTAAAATTACACAGAAAAAACGATAAAAAATCGGCTAGTTGATGCTTCTATCTTCTAAACGATGCAACAGTTTCATATGCTTTTAGCTTTTCTCTTATTGCGCCAGTAGATTGTTTCTTTGCTACTTCCTCCTCCGCCAACAAACTCTCCTCCATAACTTCTTGCTGTGAAAAAAAATGCAACTCCATAAGATTTTCGGCAGTCAGCTCTTGACTGTACTCTTTCACAAGCTCATCAATATCGTTGTTATCCACCTCCAGTCCTATGATATTGGCCAAAGATGCAATCTCGCTGACTGTAGACTCCACATGTACTGTTTCAAACCCCTCAAAATTGACATTCGACAACGCTTCTTGGCAAAGCTTCTTCCAAGCTGAAGTGAGGATTCTCTTGGTAACCCTTTCCCACGCCTTGTCAATCATTTTGAGGTAAGCAACGATGTGTCACACGTTATGCGAAATATCGCTCGTTAAGGGGGCATTTTTTTCACAATCTGTTTTGCTCGTTATGTGAATTACTCGTTATAAGAGGTGCACGTTTTGAGAAGTTCCACTTAGGGTATCCATTCCCGGAGGGTTTTTTCAATCCTGGGATTGGGATTTGCTCACCGAAGAATTTGAAATCCTCAATTCGCTATACTCTTTCCACAGATTATCTCCAAACCTCGTGTTTTTTTTTTTAGCTCACCGAAGAATTTGAAATCCTCGATTTGGTATACTTTTTCCCAGATTCTCACAGATCCTCGTTTATTTATTTTTTTAGCTCACCGACGAATCTGAAATTCTCGATTTGCCAAATTAGTGTCAATTTTCGGGATTTGCTCAAAATTTCTCAATCCCGAAAACCTGGGAACGCAACCGTATCAATACCGGGATTTTGGAATCGAAAAATTAAACGGGATCCCGGATCCCGGGATTGGATGCCCTAGTTCCACTGTATTCGTTAAGTCAATTGTGTTCGCAGTTATTTGTTGCAAAATTCTATAAATAACTAAACGCTTTTGAATACTTAGATTATGTTTTAAAATCATAGGTTATTTCATGTAATGGTAAGTATAATAAGTAAGTATGAACAGAGATGAAAAATTTCGTCATTGACACAGCACCATTTCTAAACATTTAGAATTAAATCTCTGTTGAATGAATTACCCTTAAACTGTTCACTAACAATTCTTGATGAAAAAAATTACGTTAAAAAAAATACAATTGTATTATGTAATTCCACAGTTTTTATATTGATTTGATAATGCTTGCGACTAGCGAATGTTCTCATCAATGTTGTTTGATTTAAAAAAGAAAAAATGAATTAATTACAAATGTTAAAAATGAAAATACAAAGCACTTCAAGAAATAAACAGAGTCATAGATAACCCTCGTATAAAGTTGGTTGAAAAAATATTTTGAAAACTCTATTTAATTTGACTATCGTCCGTGCCAGAAGAATAAATAAAGCGAGAGTGGTTGTATTTAAATGGTTTGAAAGTTTTTTTATAAAGTAAGTATTTTTTTTAGCGTTAAAAGTTATGTATCACTGTAAAACAAATATTTCTCTTACCTTCAATATTGCTGATTGCAAACATGAAAATTGCTAAGAACATGGCCACTCTTAAAGTCATTGTTGTGGAGTAATCAATCGTAAGTTTCTTAAAGTTTTAAGTAAATGAAAACTTTATAAACTTGACAACAAAAAACAACGTATATAAACACTTTTCTCTTTTGTTAATAAACCTGTTTTATATTTTTTTAATGAGATAGTGATTAATTTATCTTTTCTTCAAAATTACATTGAAATTATTCGAAAAATGTTTTCCACTTTTCAGACAAGGAAAGAGTAAGGGTAATCAAAAATAAAATAAAATTGGTCAATATTACAGTTGAAGTTGTGTTTATATTCAGCTTAAGCAGGGTTTTTTTTATTACGGCACCTTTTTCTTTGCACTTCTAATGTTTCAATATTTGCAAAAAAGAACGTAGCCCACTGTATTTTTTTCGATAATCACAATGTATACAACTTGATACACGTTCTATCAAAAAGATGTAAGCTGAAAATGCCATATTAGAACCTTAATTTACCTTTTAAGTTTGGAAAATGAAAGGGCTGTGAAAATTGCAATCAGGAAAAAAAGACTTAAAATAAGGTTTTTTTTGAAAAGAGATATTTAATTAATATTATAATTAAAAACTAGTTTATCAGTCTACTTGTACTTCAAGGTTGTGTATATTTCATAGTTTGCCATTGACCCAAAATCGCCAAAAAACGTTTTTTGTCTGTCTTGTAAAATTTTATATGTGTGAGTTACGTCCTTTTTCCTTTCCACAGTCGATATGTATATATGTACACGATACACTTATTTAGCATGTTCATCCATGCACTTGAAGTCTGAAGATACCGAAAGACGATACTCGGGTCGTTAGTGACACGTGGAAGAAATACCAAATCGATTATTGAACAAATTCTTTTACATTTACGTTTAGATAATTTCAATCTTTAATAAATATCGATGATCTTTTTTAAAATATAATACAATTACTAATTGACGACTTTCAGTTTTAGTACATCCTTACTATTTCTTTTATTGAAACAATATAATATTTTTCAATTTAAAAGATAATTGTTAGCACACGTAACTAAATATACATTGTTTTAATTAGTTTTAATGCACATAAAATATTTTTGACAAGCTGATAACCTAAACAATTCATTGTTATTTTTAACAATTGATAAATTGAACACAATTTCATTTAAATTAAATTGAAACAGGTTTATTTACATACTAGAAAAATAGTATATATATCTTGCACTTTGACGTTAAAGTTATAACATTTTCAGGTATACTAAGTCATATTCTAACTTAAGAAACTAACAATGTCTTGTAGAGTGACTATGTTCTTGGCAGTCTTTGTAGTTGCGCTTATGTCTATCAGCTATAGTGAAGGTAAGAATAATCAAGTTAAAATATGTTTTCTTAGCATATAAAAGTAATCGTAGTTTTGTTTAACGTTATATATTTTTTATATGATGACATGTAAAAAACCAAAAGCACTTCTAAAAAATTGATGTTACTTTCACACAAGTCAAAACATTAATCTAAAACCTTCATTTATTTGTCGCCCGCAGTGGTCTAGTTGGTTTGATCTTGCTTTACCGACCAGGCAAGTTCTGGGCTCAATTCCCGGTAAGGTATATATATCAAATTAAGTTTTTGTTAAAAAAACAATTGAGACCGACATGGGTGTTTGTGATGTCAATTTCCCTAGAGTTAATCTTGAATGACTTACATTAAATTCTCATAGAATTATATGATTTTTCAACTTTAAAATATTTATGGAATTGTTGTTAGCTGTAATGCCAAATATATTTTTAATTAAAAAAAAAATAACAAATATAATGAAATTTATACCTTACGAGACTTTGAGATCATCAAGTATGAGAAAAGTTTTACAAAACATATTGTACTTGGTCCCAAAGCTAGAAAATATTATAATAAATAATTTTGCACGCAGACATGTCAAATTATAAAATATGATATTTATTTATCAGTCATTTTCATTGTAAAAAGACATGGTTTTTCACTGGTGATTGCATAGCATTAAATTTTTTTTTATAACTTTAGCGAGTAGCTGCCCAACGAACGAGAAGTTCAAGCTGTGTGGATCCCCGTGCCCACCAACCTGCGCATTACCTTCATTGACCTGCCCCTTTGTGTGCTATACGGGATGCTATTGTCGACATGGATACCTTAGGAACCCAGCAGGAGTCTGTGTCCTTAGCACTCTCTGTCCGATTATCTCTATACCTTGAAATCGAAGAAAAACTTTCCAACATGAATACATATTCGACAATTGCATCGGCTTGATTACATCAACTCCTTACTTTGCACTGTAAATTATTTAATTAAAAACGTACAAATATGTAAATCACGACTTTCATTTGTGTTGAATTACTTTTTAAAATATTGATTTATTGTACCAGTTGTATAATTATAAATTATAACCAAAACAATATCATTAAAACCTGCCATTAATTATCTTAAGCCAATCTGTATAAATTCTGTTAAACAAAATACGAAAGCAATTATTTGACAACTTAAAATAGAAATCGCATACTTGACTTATTAAAGCTTGAAATAATTATTATACAAATAAAAAGTAGCTTAAAAGTACATATTTTGTTATGTCACCTTAAAAGATGCTTTATAATTTACCTTTTATTAGTAAAATCATGAGCAATTTTGTACTCTTTTTCAATGTCTAATGTGTGCACTAATTGATGAAAAAATCAAAGAATAACTGCTTGAACTAGTTTGCTTTGAGCCTAAAATAAGACGGAACAAGAAAATGGCATTAGATTATTCTAAGTTAAAAAAACAATATTTAGTTTCAGTGCAAAAAATATTTAATAGGCATACAATAATGACAGTGTATATTCCGAAGATTCCGAAATTGTTGTTATATAAAAAACAGGAAACAAAACAAAGAAATTTAAATTGCTAATTATATGGAGATAATAAAATAATGAAAACAATTGAGTGTATCAAAACAAAATGGAGAACGATATTCTCGTTCACAAAATGGCGGCATAGCAAAATTCATGAACAAGCAGATTTGCGAATACGTATTATTCCAATGGCGTTCCTGAAGTATTCATGGTTGTGAAAACATTCTTTATGCAAGTCTGGTGGTAATTTGGGAGTTCAGCTCAGATTCAGGAGTAAGGAAATCAACAATGTATATTATCTACATTATTGAATAGGTTAAACTTCATAGTAATTGAAAAAAGTAAAGCATATAGACTTCAAATTATTTTTTACCTTATCATAAGAGTTTATACAAGAACTGATTGCAACATAGTTGCTCAACCTTTTTTGAAAAGACTTTCTGAGTAGGGCATCCAATCCCGGGATCCGGGATCCCGTATTCCTGGGATCCCGTTCAATTTTCTGATCCCGAAATCCCGGGATTGACACGGCTGCGACACGGCTGCGAAAAAGTATACCAAATCAAGAATTTCAAATTCTTCGGTGAGCTAAAAAAAAAAACGAGGCTTGGAGATAATCTGGAGAAAAAGTATAGCGAATTAAGGATTTCAAGTTCGTCGGTGAGTTAATCCCAATCTCGGGGATTGAAAATTAATCAATCCCAAATTCCCGGGATCGGAAAAAGGCTCCGGGATTGGATACCCTAGTTCTGAGTATTCTGACTACTACATATTGAACGTATCCATTGAAATTGTGGGATATTATAATGTCTTCTTCAAAGACCATCGTTATTATAAAAACAATATTTAAAAAAACGGCCCGTTTCTTGGTGCCTTGAAAGAAATGAATGCTGCATATGACGATTTGCCTGTCCATTCTGGTATTTGTTGGTTGTATAGTGTTAAAAAAAAAACTTACTAAACGTAACCAATATTAGAATTTCAAAGAAGTTTAATGAATGAACTGTGTTATTTTTAGTGCGACCTGCGGATAAATATATATATATATATTTATTACAAATGGAGTCCTCGGGTTACCCGAAGTTGAACATCCTTGCTTTAATTTATTCCACTATTGTAACTGCGAATTTTTCATTAAATTATGAAATATTTTGCGATATATCATTTATATGATGGTGTATGAATATTACCCATGGCTTTATGTAACTGACTTACGCTTAGGGATGCTAAACTTTAATAGCTTGACGTTTGAAGAGAAATGTACCTGGCCATATATTTATTTCGGCTTATTTTTTTATCCATGCCCACTCCCAAATGTGGAGCATATGGCCTGCTAACGGAGGTATCTCAACAGAAGTTTGTTTTCTACGAGAACTGTTTGTTACTCAGTCGCTCAACCTCACTTTTTTTTTCAAAGTGAGTAGTAAGGAAGGATAGATAAAGCTAGAACAGGACTAGTGGTTGGTTAATCGCTATTGCCACACCCATTAAAGGATCAGATGGATAGGAGGAGAAGAAATGATGTGAATTAACATCACAAACACCCAGTCTTCGATTACAACCTTGAATTGAATAATTCTCAAATTCACTGTGATCTTACCGGGAATCGAACCCAGACCTGTGTGATTGGTAGAGCAAGCTCTAACCAACTGGGCCACAGCAGGCGGCTTATACGAGGCCAAAATAAGAATTCCACCATTCTTGAGAATGTGAATCTAAATGTAGTTGATTATTTTTTGAGAAATCGTGGACATGAATTGTTTGTTCTCCTAAGGTGTAGAACCAGCCTGCAAATGGGGATGTCACCGGGGAGAGCTTTAACAGTGTTTGACAATATTGCTTTGGATGTCGACATTTTCCGTAGACGTGGATGAATTCCGGCGAATACTATTTTTATGTATTAAAGTAGAGTTCGTCGGAGCTTACTCAGTTGACTTCTTTGCCATTTTTTTCTACTGTTTTTAATATTAAATTGTACTATAATATTTTTCTTTATCGTAAAGTTTTAAATTAATAATTTGTCAACTTTATGCAAATAATGTTAATTAAATAAATAAATAATCTATGTAATTTACGTAAAAACTCCTGTGCATAGTATAAAAAACAATTATTTATATCTTCAAACAATGCTACAAAGTATTTTATTTTTATAATATAGTTTCGAAGTACAGTGCAGTAATATACAATGATAATCAAGGATTGGGTGTAAGGAGGCCTATGCAGTCATTAATCGTTAAGCATTGTCTCTTGTTTTCCCGTGATAACAGGACAAAGAGTTCTGAGAACACATACTCCTGTTGCATCCCTCAGGTATCCATGTCGACAGAAGCATCCCGTTGTGCACACAAAACGGCAGTTCGTGGTGGGCGAGGCGCAGGTCGGAGGGCACGGTGATCCACACAGTTTTAAGAGCTCGTTAGATGGGCAGCTGCTTAGTAAATTTGCTGATAAAAAAAAGTCGTTTGATAAATTTGTAATTTTTTAAAATTATGTTTTCTTAAAATCCTTTGAATTAAAATTTTCTTGAGTTGAATTGATTAAGACCATAGTGGTTGATGACGTATATCTCCACACTGTTTACTTTGTTAACGCTCAGCTAAATGTTTTCTAAATATTGTATTGTTATCCTTTTTTAGATTTTGTCGCTGTAGTTTTGGGAGAAATATAATCAAAAGCCGTCTTTGTAAAGTTATGAAATTGATAGCTTTCAACACGCTCTTCGTACGGAGAAGCAATCTCAGCCATATTTCACGTATTTTAGACGTATTTTGAAAATTCAAACTAATTAACAGGTATTCGTTTCAAAATAATATTAACAACTAAGCTCCTTTGAATACTCAGATAACGCTCGTTTATTATGAGAAAATTTCATAAAATGCTTATAGAAATAAATGATGGTTAAAATACATTCTTCTTAATAATCAAAGTTTCGATTGTCTAAGAACAAAGTATTTTATTAGTAGAATTCTACCACATTATCAAAGAATTCTTATTCTAGCTTTGCTTGATATTAAAAACGCAATGGCGTTATTTGTAAAAAAATGCTAATGAACATTTTTTGTGAAAATTTTCAAATAAATATGTTGTCAAAGATTCATTGTATGCATATCTTTAATCAAATAAATCACTTCAAAGTGATAACTGTAAATTTTTAGTGGAAAAGGAATCGCATTAAGGTTAATTGTACTTCCACATATTTTATAGTAAGTTGTTAATGCTCAGTATTCAAGAAGGTTCACATATGGCAGTATTTTTAATAGTCTAATCAGTCTAATGGCACGTCATTCAAAAAAGAAAAAAATAAATGAATGTCAATTATTATAAACGGAACTACGAACTGTTTAAAGAAATAAATCGTATCCCAGAAAGTTCTCGAGTAAGCAAGTTACTCATATTATCCAGCGTTGGTTAAAAAAATATTTGGAAAATTGTTACGTACGAAAATTGTTCAGATAATAATATGTAGCTTTTTTTGTAAAGGATTTATGTATTATTTAGAATTCTTTCGAATAAAAATTATAATTCTTGGAAGAGATATTTCTGTCCAAAGCGATTGATTTTAAAAGGATTTATTAGAAAGAATGTTAGCCGACTGAATGTTTTAAGTAATAATTTGATATTTTTGTAAAAAAAAAGAAATAACTGTAAAAAAAACATTTCTTACCTTCAATTTTGCTGATCGCAAACATGACAATTGCTAGGAACATAACCATTTTTAAAGTCATCCTTGCAAAGAAATTGAATGTGAGTATTTTTATGTTTTGGATTGAGCTAGTGAAAAGAAAGCATTTATATATTGTTTACTTTTGTAAATATGTAAACCCGTTTTGATAAGAAATAATAGTGAAAATGTGTAAAATTTATCTTTTTTTTTCAACATTTTATTGAACTGTTAGACCTATTAGGTATGCATTACATTTGATGTACATTACAAATATTAGTAAATTATTTAGTTGAATAATTATATAAGTAATTTTTCTATCGTTAAGCCAAGAAAAATGTTAGTGTGTTCAAGACTAAAATTAAACCAATCAATATCACGTTTATATTTAGATAATTTTATTTTATAACCCATATTTATATATACTAGCTGTAAGCCCGTTGCCTTCAACGGGGAGATTTTAAGTGCATTTTTAAATAGTCAGAAAGGTTACTGGCGTGAAAAATAAATATCAATCCTATTTAATGAATAAGCCAGAAAATCTAAGCGCAAATAATTCTCTCAATGGATTTTTTTAAGAATACACCCAATTCCCTAAAATAACTAAAATACACCGGGACTGTAAAACAAAATATGCAAATAGCGGATATAATAAAATATGAATTCATAAAAATCACAATTGAGCTGCCCTGCTGAGCTGCTATATCCAATATTGACAGCCCTGCAGTATTCATATATTTTTTAATCCATATCCACTCCCTATACGGAGCATATGGTCCCCACGAAGCTCCTCCACAATTTTCTATCTCCAGCCAGTCTCCTCGCTTCCTCCCAGGTCATCCCAGCGTCCCGTAACTCCGCCGAGTACATCCTGTGGATAGTCATCAGTGGCCTTCCACGACGCCGGGATCTATCCGGCCGGAAGAAGAGACAGACAGGGTTCAGGCTCTCTTCAGGCATCCTCAACACGTGTCCAAGCCAGATCCGCCGCCGTTTCTTTATTTTGTCCAATATTTTATAATTTTTGGAATAATTCAAATGTTTCAAGTATGCAAACATCTTTCTAGCCGTCAACGAAAAGGCGAAATCGCGACCATACAAACAAACAAACAAACGTACGAACGTACCTTATCGACTATTATTATAATATATAGAATCTGTATACAGGTACTAGGCAGCGAAAAATTACTTTAAATTTGACCTTGTACACAATTGTGAAATCCAGAGAATCATCGTAAATCAGCAAATCAAATCGTTGTTATTTTTAACCATCCTACAGGCAGAATCGGTATGAATCAGTAAATTCACGAAAAAGAGTCAAGTTTAGAAAAAAACTATTGAATATCAAATATTCTCTGTCTGGAATATACGAGTCCGTGTGTTTATTGTGCCAGTTACGAAAAGACAGCATTTTTGTCGGTAATAATTGTGAATTCAGATATAAGGGCAGGCAATTGTCCTAACTCGTTTATTATAACTTGCTTATGCTTATTATTTTTACTTTGTGTCATATCAACATACTTAATTATATATTTT
Organism: Himalopsyche tibetana; assembly: GCA_030503985.1. NCBI lineage: Eukaryota > Metazoa > Arthropoda > Insecta > Trichoptera > Rhyacophilidae > Himalopsyche > Himalopsyche tibetana. The sequence goes on along the minus strand of JAPJYX010000011.1, from coordinate 10,179,011 downwards.
GATTTAATAATTATTCATGTTACCTAAAATATTAATACCAAAAGCTTTCTTTTAACAGATAACAATTTTCATTTTCTGTTTACTTTTAACAATCAAATTTTTAATTACAATTTTTTCCAGCACTGTAACAAATAACGGTATATTTTCGGTTATGATCCTTGAATACAAACCAAAAATAAAAAGAAAAGATTTTTTTAGATAAAGGAGTATAATTTAAATATATTTTATAAATAAAATTATTTGCACATTCTTTAAAAAAATTCAATTGACGAAATTCTATTAGGTTCACCGTTACTTTTTCATAGACAAAATATGTTTCTGTTTAAAAGATTATTTTTATCATACTGAACTAAATTGAAATTGCTTTAACTAGTTTAAATGAACAATAAATATTTCCGACTAACTGATAAGCTGAATGATTTAATTTATCATTTTTTACAAACGGTAAATCGAACAAAATCAGTGAAATTTAATTGAAACTGGATTTTTTACATATCAGAAAAAAGTATATATTTCATACTTTTCGTAGTAAAAATCATAACGCTTCCAAGACATCAACTAAGTCTACTACAACCAAAGAAACTAGAAAAGAAAATTCAACAATGTCTTGTAAAGTAACAATGTTCTTGGCAGTCTCTGTGGTTGCACTTATGTGTATCAGCTGTTGTGATGGTAAGAACTATCATGTTTATTTGTTTTTGGAGATTAGAAAATGGTTATTTTAAAATCTTCTGGTTAAATATTAAATTTTTTAAGCACTACTTGTCAAACGCCAAAAAAATATTTTGAAATTTATGTTTTTGTATTATAAATTGAAATTTGAATAAGCAATGTTAAAAATGATAATTAATACTCGATATTAAATTTGAACGATTTAAATTAAATACTGAAATTCCACCAAGCACCTTCAGTTAAAATCTTCAATATTATTAATCATATTTCGCACACCCACAATTAATCTACCACAATTTAAAATACTTCCAAACAGAAAATATCATCTTTGAAGTTTTTACCCTTCAGATTTTGTACTGTGTATCAAAAATATGTTTTAATACAGAAACAGTACAATATGCATGTTTTAATGTTATCACATAGATATGTGGTATTTTAGATGTATTATTACAACAATCAATTTCATCCCAGCAATGACGAGACGTAGGATGTATAAATATATGATAATTTTATTTATCAAAGAGGAAAGTATTTTTAAAAGAAACGTTTTTTTAGCTTGTAAGTTGAATAATATTTTTATTTACTGTGCTTCAATTCAACATATTTAGAAACCATCGATAACTTAAGTTTGCAGTTGGTTTTTTAATGCTTCTAATTAAAATTAAAGGACAGCGATAGGAAACAAGTTATTTTATTCTTTTCTTTGCTGATGGTGTTTCATAAACGCAAACGGATTAAGTAATATCATTGCATGATCTTCTCAGTTTCATTGTAGATTTTTCTTTACATTTGAACTAATTCACAGGTTTCTTTAAATAGTAGTTTATCAAAATGCGTTGTTTTTAACGTTTTCTAAAATTATTTTTTTGAATCTTCCAACAGAACCACCTTTGTTTTTTATCATTACTGTTTTTGCAACAAAAGTCTTTAAGATCAATTATGTCATCAGTGAAGATTCCCATTTTCATTGCTGTTTTAATAATGCACACCCACTGAAAAAGGAATGTAGACGGGTTAAAATCTCATTGTTTTTTTTCTTTATTTTCTCAATAAAAGTGCATTAAACAGTATATTAAGGCAAACATTCAAGAGAGATTAACTACAGTTATCTATTGAATCCGTGTAATCTCGGAGTAATTTCAGATGACACGAAAAAAATAATGCGTTAAACGTTTTAAAAGTATTTATTTGTGATAATTTTTTGACTGCAGCTTTGTCCAGCCGCTGCCCAGCTAACGAGAAGTTCAAACTGTGCGGAACCCCGTGTCCACGAACCTGCGCATTGCCCTTCTCAACTTGCCCTCTAGCGTGTTCTACGGGATGCTTCTGTCGATATGGATACTTGAGAAATACAGCAGGAATATGTGTTCCAAGGAATATCTGCCCAGTTCTCCCTATTCCTTGAAATTAAGAGGATATGTTTAAATATTAATACCTATACTACAACTGTATAGGCCGCTTTCAAATCTCCGCTTAATTTACACCATGAATAACTTCCACAGAAACGTAAAACACGTATTATTCAAAACTTTTTTTTGTATCTAAAATTGCTTTCTAAAATAAATGTTTTTCATTATATGAGTACTTAAAATATCCATAAAGCTAAACCAAGTCTCAATTTTTTAAGAATTTATAAAATTAGTTAAAAAAATACATTTTATTCATCTTTCAGTTAAAAATAATCATTGAGTTAAAAAAAAATCTTGAAAAACACTTAATAACGTAAAACCAGTCCATAATTTCTAGTAAACGTAAAAATGGACGCAATACTTTGAGGTTTTAAAATCAAAGCCACGTAAATCTATTATTTTTTTGAGAAACTTGGATTCTTTATAATTATAATTATTACACTAACAAACAGCAATTTCACAGATCATAAACTATTTCACTGTTTCTTAGACTATGCTTTCTGATGTGTCACGTATTAATTAAAGCATGTGAAAATTTGTATATTTTCAAACTATTTTAAAATAAAACCTGATAAAACTCTATATATCTAAATGTTTTTTTTAATTACTGAAACATGACTTTTATTAATTTGGCTATTCCTGTCAGTTTGGTCGTCCAGTAAATAAATAAACGCCCATAACATATGGACATGATTAGTATACATCGTGTAGTCAGTTACAAAATAAATAACCAGCAATTACATTTACACTTGGTCGAGTAGTAAATGTTGTTGACTTAGGTTGGCAGTATTTGCGGACTCAAATTTAGGTACAAGAAATCGATTTATGGACTTCTGGTAAAAGTTTCGGATGTCTTAAATTGATTTAAACTCACCATACCCCTATTATTGTATGCATACTCTTTTATCATTGAAAACTAAAGATTGAGGAACTGTGAAATAAGCAGTTCTAAAAAGAAAACTTCTATTGAAATTCAATGCATTAAGACTCCATACGGTCCACCCTGAGAGTGAAAATAGTAGAAAATATGTACAAAACGGCGAATGCTTAACTTTATCAAAAGTAATTATGTAATTCATATAAATTCATTGACTAATCTTACTATAGTACTAAAAGAAATAATTATTTACCAATCGTGAATGATAAACATAGTGCTTACTAATATAAAAAAATAATTTGCTTATCTAAATAATGTAGTGAACGAGCAGAGTTTGAATAAAATGTGATTCATATTGCTTTTGAATATTATTTAAAAAACTTTTCTTTTTTTGAAAATTTGTTTTTTCGAAAAATAAAACTCGTGTGTCAGTTTTTCTTCCATTTGCAGTTTAAATCGATTGCAAATAATTGAAGCGTGGAGAGTAAAATACATATAAACAGCTTAGTCGTGAATATTGTAATATAATACTAATTGTCTGTTTAAAAGGTAAACCTGATATATGTTTATGTGTGTGTAAGTCAAGTTTTAATTTTAATAATTTCAGCAAAATATTCTCTTAACTTATCAAATAAGAAGGCATCTAGTGAAAGCAACGTAAATTTAAGCTTTATACGGCTTGAGTTAATTTGAGAAATTTCAATTCAAGTATACAGTAGTTCTGCAGAAAAGTGGTCAACGTTGTCATATTTAATCGCAGAGTCCACGGGCTCGAATCCATGGACGACTTGAATAAATGTTTTTGTCGATTATGAGTATTTTTGTGTAAATAAATGGATATCTGTGTTGAATACATTTCAACTGTGTTGAATACAGTTGAATACCTCTCGATTTGAAAAAAATGAGAAATTTTGTGAGTTATTTGAAACATACTACCCCTTTTTTAGACGAATCTTTGTACGTTTAAACTTTAAGAAAAAATAGATTGAACGATTGAAAAGGGAGAAAAAACCAATTGAAGCCACTTTTCTTTGAGATTATTCATCTTCGGTGCTATTCCTGCGTACAGAGCACGTATTTTGAAAAGTATAATATATTATCATGTTTTGAGTATTAAAAACGACACCAAAAAGTTATGTAATGAGTATTTCAGACGTCTGTAATAATTGCTATACGTGTTCGAATAGCACCGCAAGATTTTAAAATATGTATTATGATTCACATTCGACGCGGACAGTAAAAAAAACCAATTTATATAAACTATTTAAATTTGTCGTCAATTTTTTCGATCGAAACATTGATATATCTGGCGTAAAAGTTTACAAATATGTTATTCTATTCGTATCGCAAGTGAAAACTGTGTAGTATCAATATATTTGTGTTCGACTTCCTAGAACGAATTGTTTTAATTTTGTTTTTTAAAGTACGAGACTTCTTAGCTTTGAAGAGTTAATTAATACTGTTAAAAATGCTTTTTATCGTCAACAACACGTGTCACCCAAAGCCCCAAAGTTGCATTTTTAAAGAAATTATTACGAGAAACTTACATCGAACTCAGTGGTTTACACTGTGGTTTACCTGAAACCTACAATTGCGACTTTCAAACATCATCTTACTTCCTAAGTAAGAAAATTTTCCATTAATATTTCCGCAACAAGCCAACAATCTAATTGAAATATAAATTCAACTGTTTTCTATGATAATATTATTGAATGTTAATATTTTTGTTTTGGTTTGTACTAGATATACCGAGGTTTGATTATGTCAATTTTTTTAAGAAAATAAAGCAGATAAAACAGTTCCTTACAATAATTAAATAATCGTGATGGACCAAGCTAATGTAAGTGCTGACTGCTGACGATTTTTCTGAGGAGTATTAATCTCACTTGTATTTTCTTCCAGCCTGATAGATTCCGTGGTCTTGGAAAGTTGCTGATCATTTAAATGGGAAATTCGACGAAGCTATGAAGTACCCGTAAGAGTCGAAAAAGAGTCAAAGGATTTACAAGGAACGGAGAATTTTGCGGTAGGAATAAAAATGACAAATTTATTTATTGAAAACTTTAAGCCATGCTAGGATAGGAATCTTAGATAAAGTTTAGATGCATAAAATAATCCATATGATTCTCATAATGCTTTTTTCTTGATATCTTTCTGTAAGTCTCTTCAAAAATTCATGTCTTCAAAAAATAAAATATTTACTACTTTTATTTAATAAGATCAGGACTGGTGTCCCTCATGACAAGTATTATCAACTGATAACGGAATACATTGTAACAGAGTTATAAACAATTGGTATTGAACGGAATTTACAAATAAAGTACAAAATATGAATAAGTGACAAATAGACTAAAATTAAAATGTTTGGTATCTCTAAAAGGTAATAACAAAACTTGTCGAGGAGTTATTAAGCTAAAGTGGAGACTAATGGTAAATTCAAACACAATTATAATCTTGGAAACAATCTCAGATTACACCTTATTTATTTCATTTTGATTTGTATAAATAACACAAAACATTGTATTCTCTTATCAGTTGATAATGCTCGTCTTGGTTGAAACCGGTTATGATCTTATTAGTTGATCTGATTGAAAATTGGAAACAACATAGTACAAACGTGCTCTTTATTTTTTTAATATAATGCCTTTTCACCAAGTATTGACAATATTAACACCCTACAAGTGATTAATCTCTTTCTTCAGATATGGTGGAACGAAAGATGACATTATTAAATGTAATTTATGACATTCTGGCAACGGTCCGTTTACAAGATTGAATATGCGACTATTAAAATATTATATCACGTATTCATGCTTTTGAAAACAATTTATGAATGTTTCTAGTTTGGGAGTATTGACCACGCGGTTACCAGACCAGGTCGAGATACAGAGATACGAGATCAGAGACTCGTTACCTTGATGAGTAAACGGCGAAGAAAAAAAAACCCTACAAATAATTAAAAGAGGCAACACTAGAAAGCTATCGTACATTACCTAAGTCTACATTAGCAACCACATAGTGATATGACGCAAGTATTAACTCCTGCATTTTTTGGTCAGGTATTTGCTTAGCTACGACTTGGCAGGAGAACAATGTATTGGATCAGATATTTGCTTGAATTCAATAATCTAGACTTGTGTATAGCAGTAGCAGACAGACTTAATCACCGACAATACAAATCAGCAGATAGTGCACAAATATTTTAAACAATGTTTTATTTTGAATTGTTTGTATTATAAAATTTCGATAACAATACGACACTTATCATTGTCTGACGTGAGTTTATTTTATTTTTCGTTGTTTCCTAATATTTTGAAACGAGTTTGAAACGAAAATAATTTTTTTGAAGGTTGTTTGTATGCACGTGCACAGTGGTACAGGTTTTATCTATGAAAAAAAATACGACAGTAGGTTGATTGTCTTATCAGGTAGCTAAGTAAATTTTACGTTTACTGAGAAATATCGAACTTTTTTGTGTGTGTATGAAATCTTTTGATAGTGGTTGTTCGAATATAAGTAAAACTAAATAATATACTGTTTGTTTCGCAACTATGATGAACTATAAAACATTTGCTCGTAGCAAAGTAATATTTTTTTTAATATTGACTAGTGAGTGTAAGAATGAGCATTATATATATTTTTTATAAAAGTGGCACTTGTTTCATGGTTATATCAACCAATATAAGCGGCAAAATAATTTATGCGACAAAAATCGGTAAATTGCGTTTAAGGCCAATACTTCTTAGCGGTCTCTCATTCGCCTGATCTTTTTTAGGGCCAGTGCATTTTAGTATTTTGACTCATATCATTTGAGAAACGCTAAGAAAGTAGTCAGACATTTTTTTTATATAATAATAGAAAGATATGCATTGAATATATATTATTATTATTATGCTTCTATTGTAAGATTTATAAATTGTCGGTTACCATTTTCTGCTTATTACGGGTTGAAACGGTAGTGATAGAAGTTTGCAAGTAACAAAATTGACACGATGAGATTATTGTACATCGATTCTTTGACTAGAAAATGCAATTGGTGCGCTTATTATGTGTTTACATTATTTGTGTCAGATTTGAAAAAATCATCTATATTTTGATGTTGTTATTTTATATGTAGCATAAAATATTCAATCTGTTACTAACACACGTTTTTCAAAACTTTGTGATATTTTTTTTGATTCAGTTAAGAAATGATGTTAACTAAATTTAATCAAAGCCATTAAATACATGATTTTAAATAAAATGTACAAATGGGTGAGTTGCATTTTTTTTTCGATAGTTTTTTTAAATACATTTTTATCCAAAAACAGTATTCTTAAAAAGTATCTAGGCATTAAAAGCATAAAATATGATTTTAATACAGTTTATAATAAAGCAAATTAGAATACAAAATCAACTATGGGATACAAAATTAAACTACTTAATGCTATCATGATGAACCGTGAATTTTTATGGTGAAAACTGTATTAAAAAACGGTCGAAAATCAATGGCCGCCAAAACTCTAGCTTGCTCTGTTCGAATGAAGGTTTTAATGGTTTAGCACGTGTAGACAATGCATCTATTGAAACAAAATATAGAATAGATATGTATTTAACCATTGGGTATAAGAATAAAAGGTATAATCGATCTTTGTTTTTCGAAAAAGGTAAAACAAAAGTTTGTACTTTTCGTAGTCATCTATGCATTTAAGGGTTAAATTATTTTAAGATCTAATTTGTATGGCTTAAGTGCTTTTTCTTTAAAAGAGTTAAGCAAAAAAACAGCGCTGTTACTTGAGACAGCTATCTTTTAAAGCCATCTAAATGTAAATTAAATATAATTAAAATTCTGAAGAAGTATAATAAAATCAAATTGGTTGACCCTTATTTCCTTAAAGTTCTACATAAATTTATATTGCTTAAAATATAGTATAAATATGTATATATTGAGAGATTTTAAAGATGTCGATTTTTATAAAAATATTCAATTTTAATACGAAAGTTGTCTTAGTGTTGGTAGTTGTAAAGCGGAGTGGTTAACGCCTTTTGAATCAAATTGTTTTATTACGGTAGCTATAGCTTGCGTGGGATTCGAAAAAATCTATCAGCTTTAATGGTGAATCGATACTTTTCTCATGACTGACCAGACGATCTGTTTCAAGTATACAAAATCATTTTTTGTGCAGTGTTCACTGAAGAGTCAAATGCAATAGAATACAGCTGCAGGTAATATAGGCATGTTTGAGTAGGTTTTAACAAACGATTCAATTTTCAGTCATCTGAAAGTGATTTCCAAATTCAATAACAATGTTGAAATCTCATGACAATATGACCTACATTTTTGTTCGGTAACTGGCAGATGACCTGCTGTTAAAAATACTTTTTGTTTATTTTATTTGGCTTATACCAAAACGTTTCGAGCTGAAACATATACTTGCAAGTAATATAATGTTGTGCGTAAATGTATATATAAAAAAAGGATTGTTATATTTTCTGGTGTTTTTTTAAATACTGAAATATCGGTTTGAAAGTTGCAAAAATACCAGTATTTTAGTGTTGAAAAGTAACCAAAATCAAATTTTTAATGAATATAAGCTATGACATTGTTAAATACATATAATTTTTTGCAAGAAATATATATATTTAAAAACTGCCAAGAGTTTTGTACATATTGACAGGTTTTAGATTCGATGAGTCTTTCAATGATGTATTATTATTATATTTGACAACTTTGTTGATCCAATTGTTATGTTAAAAAAAATGACACGTGCTTCGCTTCTTTGAAAATCATCATCAAACTTAACATCGCAAGGTTAACGAATGAGCTTCCACAAAGTTACCGCCAAATCCACCGATGATATTAAAGTGGCCAGTATGGCAAAAAAGGTTTATTTTATTTACGGTATTTTATATGAAATATGGGAATACCGATTTCGATTTAGTCGACCGGTATTACATTACCAGCTGTATTCATTTTTTAGTTACCTGTTTTGATAATTGCAATACCGGTGTTTTATATGGAAGACAGAAAAACCAGCATTGATATATTCGATTGGAGTAACAATTCTTTTTCCCAGAGAATTAATAAAAAAAAAATGTTTGCTTTTAGAAATTAAAAGTTTACTTTTGTGTTTTGACGAGTCATCTATTTCACCAGATGGCATCTGAAAGCTACGGCGTAGCAGTCGTAGACGTAAACTTACCACTTCTGTAAAGATGATTGTAGAGATAGTTCTTAAATACGTAAGTTACATTGGCATTTGGTGATGTTTTGAGAAAGTTACGATGTAACAGAGACTGAGTCGGATTTCACTGAAAACTTCTTTGGAACTGTTATAGAAAATACCGTGGAACGATACGTATTCTCATTCTATTAATATCTTCAGAGACTTTAATAAGAAAATGAGTTTCTATATTGTCTTATACATTTTGTTTCAATGAATGTTCTTTGTTTGTTTGTAATAGTTTTAAAGTGCAAGAAACAATATAATAATTCTGTAGGAATCGTTATACACAGCCTGTTGGTATTGTTTTTTGTAATATTGTTATCTTAATTGGTTATTAAATATATATTTTAAAACTAGCCAACCCGACGAACTTCGTACCGCCTCAGAACCAATAAATGATGCGTTAATTTATTGGCTGAATTAAATTCAGTTTAAATGAATACTCAAAATGAATTATGTTCAATAAATGTGCAAAATTCAAAATGAAATGTATTTTAATAACATTGAAATGATGTAATTCACGTGGCACAGTCGATAGATTTGAAGGAATGCAGTAGATCAACGATTTGATTTTGAATTGTGAAGTTGAAATGATCCACATATTTGGTATTTGCTGAAAGAATTGCTCGTTCACTCAACCAATTGTGATGTTTGTGATTATTCTTCGACAGGAACACGGCTGTTAAAGACAGTCAGCAATTGCTTGGAGAAATCTTCAGGAGAGGAATCGTTTAGAAATGCAACTCGCATGTTTTTCGTCAGTTAAAGTTTTTTTCACATAGCGCCAAAGAGTCGATGATTTGAGGCAAATGCGGTCGATCTTGGAATGACTTGTAGTGTTTGGCGGAAATCGCTAGATAGTAGAATCATCGCGTCTCCAAAACATCCTCAGTTATTGCACAGCATCGCCTTACTTTCGACGTTAAAATATCTTCGATGTAGCGTTCCAAGTGTAATAACGTGGCATCTCAGAGTAGAGCAACGTTCGTGCAAACAGTCATATTGTTGTCAAAAATGTATCATACCTAATTATTAACATAACCTTATTTCAATATTATCCGATTTTCTTTCGTTTCCATTTCATATCATCGTTTTTTTTTTACTCTAATCCATACTCTAATCCATACTCTAAATAGAAAATTATTTGAAAGTCAATCGTATGCAAAAGAAGCAGAAACAAATAAATGTAGGAAACAGTGCCATCTAGTGGATTTACCTGAAACTAGCATAACACTACATTTTATCATTTGAAGCTGTTCGTCATTTGAAAACTGTATGAGAACATTAATTTTCTTCATAATTTTTTTGCCGTGATATTTTTCCAATTTTTAATGCTTATTCTGCTATTCTGAGAAAAGAAAATTCCAATAAATTAAAGATCACAAAAATCCGTCTCGCCATTCTTGAGTTATAAGTGGTGTAAATAACCTCACTTTGTTTTATATATATATATGACTGATTGGGTTTTTTCCTCAATAACCTTTATAAAAAAACATTAATTTAAACAAAGGAATTAAAATACAATTTCTACGAATACAATAAGTTTTTTTAATTTAAGATTAACTTTGATTACTTTGTTATTCTATTTGTTGTAATACAATTTCTGACACGGGTTTTTTCTCTTTAGTTTTTTGTGTTTAGTTATTTAAAAGTTAAATATATAAACTAAAAATTCATTTTATTATTTAAGTTATATATTAAATAACAAATCTGGGCTCTTTTTTCCTTTTCTTCTGGATGAAGGCACAAAATTAACATTCAAAAAGAAACCGCCAAATCCATCAAATCCATCACTCATGAAAATAATTTTATAGCTTGCATAATAATGTTAAAACAAATAGGCACGGCTTTCAATTGAACTGAAATAACAATTGATACATTATTTTAGCGTGGAGATTTGTAGTTTTTGAGCAAAAAAGTGGAAACCAATAATTGCCTTGTAAACAATTTCAATTTACATTAAACATTTTTTTTTATTCGTAGCCTAAAATAGCTATTAATAATATAATGCAAAACAGCTTCGGATTGAAATAAACAATTCACAGAACCATCATTGAAAAAAAAATGTATATATTCCCAACAGCAAACCGCATATGTAAATATATATACAATAACCATTTCACCAAGTCCAGGCTTATCTTATTTTAAATTAGATACAGATGGATTTGTATTTGTTTGGTGATAACAGAATGCGCGAATACAAGCGAACACTAAAGCATCGAAGTTTCAACCAATTTGGTGTGAAGAGGGACCGAGTTGTGACATGTTACGAAGAAACCAAAAATACGACATGGGTACTACGAAACGAAAGATTGTTGTTTACATTTTTTGATCATTAGGTGAACTGTTTTTATTTTTTTATAATATCAACATTTTAGATGCTATTTGGCATCAGAGTGAAGATCAACAATGATTCTCAAAGGGTTTGAATTGAACGTTATATTAACAACAACATTGAGTATGGTATTGTACTCAAACTATCGAAGTCAAAGGCAAGCATAAATTTACAATATTTAAAAAATAAAACACCGTTTTGTACTAACTCCATATTTATTTAATATAATCAAGACCGGTTTCACTCATGACGATCGTTTTCAGCTGATAAGAATACAAATTAATAATGTACTATTCATACTAAAATTTGTATTCTATTCTTCAGCTGAATAGTGTTTTTTAATACAAACCATTTCTACCAAGTATTCACAGTGAACACCTTATAGTGAAATATACAGTTATTAAAAATAAACTTGAACAAAGATTGATTGTTTTTATAATTTGTAAAATCATGTCATTATAATGACATACAGTAAAACCCCCATTTACACTATATTCGGGACCGTGTAATTGGGGGTGTGAATGTCATACAAAATAAGGGATTTGATTTTTTTCCGCGGAAAACGCAAAACTAAGATTTCCCTTAGTTTTACAAAAAAAACTGTATGCGAAGCACAGACGACCGTCTCTTAGTAACGGCAATGGAATGCGAATATTTCAAGCCGGCGCGTAATTCGGGGTAGTGTAATTGGGGGTTCCACTGTATTTAGAATGTTTCATGTGATTATGCATGTGTCTTTAGAGTAGGCATTAGATCAGTGGTTTATAAATTTTGTGTTACTACGCCTCCCCTTAAAAAGTATCTTCGCGTCTACCCGTCCTTTATTTTGTGTAATAATAAAGACACGTTTTAAAGGGTAAATTAATATTATGAACTGTCCACGCCTCCCAGGTTGTAAATCGCTGCTCTAGATGATATTGTACACGCTCTCTGCTAAACCAATACCGATAATTGTGTAAAAATATTGACATGCTACTACAGATTATAGCAGCAATTTCCATTTTTTTCTGTTCTTTTCAGAATCTTCAGATTTCCATGAGTGTAGATGAGCAACAACAGGCTTATTCCATATCTGATGCAACAAAGAAATTCAGACAGTTAGGCCATACCAAAGTATTAACCTTAATAATATTTTGATGTGGTATAAACATAAACGATCCAGTAATCCGAGTCACCGATTATCGTACAGGCCCCAGGCGCAATTAAATTTGGAGGCATTGTTTTTCAGATAACATAAGAACGTGAGAAAATTCCACGTAAAACTATATAAATGTACAAAATCTGAACAAAAAGTTTATGGGTTATATAATATAAGCCATTGTTGAGGCCCATAAGATTTGGATGCCCCAAGCGCGCGCCTCATTCGCTTATAGGGTGATCCACCGCTGATCGCTGGTTAGGTTTTTATAAATTTAAGGATATTCCTGCAGATTTGTTAAAAATACCTCCATTTTGTTTCAAACAGTTTTCTTCTATTAGGAATGGTTTCTGACAGTAATGCATATAAATTTATAGCTCAGATACATATGTAACTGTGTTTAAATTAAATTTAAATGTTTTTAAAACTTTTCCCACTCACATCACGTAGGTATATAAAAGTCGAAAGAAAGGTTTCGACCCGTACACAGCTTTGTACCGATGCGGTGTATGGATGTTAGAGGGATGAAATTTACGACCCCTGCACGAAAACAATGTGTCACTAAAGACAATGCAGTGTGACAACCTTAAAAACTGTCGCCCGTAAATCTCACCCTTTTCTGGCGACTGTCTCTTTTACAATAATAGTGCGTTCGCAACCCCTGCGCACTTTTTTTATTTGCCTGTTTGTTGTACTGAGAAACGACATGTCATATAATATGAATTATACCATGTGCATATAATATTAGAGACGTACTTTATGGCAAAGCTCATTTTAACAACTGATATTTGATTTGATATTCCATTAATAAAAGACTTGGTCAGTATTTCAATAGCTTCATGGTCAGTATAAATCTACTATTTAGTCAATTTAAATATAATGTTTGATCAGTGTATATAAATTTCAGTATTTTTGTTGAGTTTGGTCAGTAAATAACCTTGATTATAAAAATGTGGTAAGGTTTTTTTGTCGACAAAAAACTGGCCTATAATCTCAATGATACAAACTCAATAGAGATCATAAAAATAATAAAACATTTTTAGTACTTTTTCCACATAAAATTTATTAGATCAGGACCGGTTTCGCTCATCGCGAGCATTATCAACTGATGCTCGCGATGAGCGAAACCGGTCCTGATCTAATAAATTTTATGTGGAAAAAGTACTAAAAATGTTTTATTATTTTTATTATAATGCCATTCCACCAAGTATTGACAGTGAACACCTTAAAAGTGATCAATAGAGATCAATGATACAAACACTAGCTATTCTTTACGAATACTTAATACCTAATCATAAATACTGCCCAAAGATGATTTAAATACTGACAAAATAAATATAACCGTTAATAAAATTTCATCGTGCTTCCCGGATGTTTGAAATAATGTTTTTTATTTAATTATTATAAAATTAGCCGAGATCATTTAATGTTAACGGTGTGTTCTGATGATTTGTGATTCTGGATTCAAACCAGTTATTTTCAATTGGAATTATTTTTTTTGTTCACAAGTATTTTACCATAAAAACATTTTACACTCTTATATTCATATCAACTCAATATAAGATGCTGCTTTATCTGTGTATTCCTATATATTTGAATGTAAAATAATGTCAAAAATGTCGCATTATGCATTACAATTTGTTGTTTTTTTGTAAATATATTTACTCCTAATGTGGAAAATATTATGAACTCTTAACACAGCTTATCTCAATAGAAACTTTCTAATTTGACAACTACTTGTTTTTTAGTTGTTAACATTATTGTATACTAAAAAGAGTAAGGATATAAATATTAGGTCAGGGCAAAGCTTGTGGTTATTCAATTGCTTCTGTTACGCTCCGTTTTAAGGTAAAATTAGAGAAAATTTTAGACCTTATAAAAAGAAGCACATTTGAACATAAATCCATTAAATAATCAATATATAAAACTGCCCCATACTGGGATTCAAAACTGTACTGGGAAACGTTAGGTCACTTTACCCCAGGCATTCATTTGTGTGCATAGGAGAAAATGTTTATGATTGTTTTATTCCTATTATAAAAACTTCTAGTGGTTGAAATATAACGTTACTTATGGTTGAAATTATAACAAGATATTATGCTGGAGCTTAAAATAAATATTTACCACAGTGATTCAATTTAAATAGCCTAGAATGATTATATTTTTACTGTAGTTTTTAATTTCTGGAAAGTTATACTTTTTACTTCTGTTTATAACGTTTGGTTGGTGTATAACATTTGAATTTTTAGTTTCGAAATGGAATCTTTGAGACAGACAGTTTGAGTATTTTAGTGTGTTATTATATTAGTGTATAAATAATAAGTTTAAAGCGTACGGTGTAATGAATATTGTTGAATTTGGTATCTACCAAATTCAACAATATCTATCTAGAAACAGCTTTTGGGAAACGTTTGCTTTTCACTTCTATTATATTATTCGTTCATATTATTAATGTACAATAATCCACTGTTTTATTATGAATGAAATTTCATTAGATAAAATCTCACTTAATGCAGTAAGCAAAATTTAATACGTCTTGCCAACAATATGAAAAAAATAATGAACTAAGACGATGGTACTTATTATTATTCAAAAATTCTGATACTTCATATTCGAATATTTCTTTTCATATTCCTGGTTTTAGCAAATCGTCGATATATTCGACGAAAAAGCGTTAAAAAAGAAGATACACATATATTGAACATTTAATGATTTTAATAACATAATACATACAGCAGAACTTCGATACAACGAACTAACGAGAGTATGTCTAATATTTAAACGTAAATTTTCCGAATCCGTGTTGTTATTTAGAAAATAAATTACAATGCAAGGCCTGTGAATTTTTTTTAAAAAACTTTAATTCATATATTAATATTATAATTGATCCCAAAAAAAAAATAAATATATTGGTAGTTATTTTTGTATAGAGTTGCAACTTTCTTTATATAATAATAAAAATTTGCTTCTTTCTTTAATAAAAATAATTTTGCGAATCTTTTGAAAGACATAACTAATTTTGATACAAATGTTCTGACATTTCAACAAGATACAACGAAAAATTTAATAAACATTCCTGCGAATAATTATTTATAGTTGCTTAAATAAATAACATTTTTACGTGATTCTACAGAAATTTTCATAAGATTGTCGTTGGAATTCTTTAGCATTGTATTTAATGTCTGTAAAAGTATTTAATTAAAAACGTATAGTGTTAAATATAACAATAATTAGCTTCTTATGATTCTTGTATGCGTAGAATTTGAAATAGTAAATGTTGTAAATTTTCTTTGCTTTCCGTGGAGATTCGTGATATGCTTTAAAATACACCGCGTAAAAAGAATGTATAGTGTATTGGGTGGAGGTGAGTTTTATGATTAGTGCCCAAGAACAGAGTAGAACAAAAGGTTAATAGTATATATCACTACATTTTAAAGAGTTTTAGAAATAGAATAAAAATGTACGAGATAAATTGCTGTGGAGAATTTAAAAACAGGTAAAATAAAAACAGGTGAACAAAAGTATTTTTACATTAAATAGACCGGCAATAAAAATAATTAATTTGGACAGGCGATCTATTTTGTTTGTGCCGTTCGACGGAGATGAAACTTTGTCAGATCCCTTGCATGAGGGCTCGGTTTCATACGACGAGCTTTTACTATGCGGGTATTATGGAAAGCTCACCGCAGTGGCCAGCTGAGTGGTTATAATTAGAAGGGTCTAACTTTGTTATATAATAGGCTTATGTTATGTGAAATTTCAATGAAGCCAATCAACGTGGCTATTTTGAAAATTAAAATCTGTGGTCCGATTTATTAATGCCGATCTGGATAGAATCCATGTCCAGCGTTTTCTATTAGTGTTTTGTCGCAGACCCTTTCTATTGTGTATAGTTAACAACAAAACGGAACCAGATCGATCAAATGCTTTTGTATTACATGTTATATTTTTCAAGGGATGGTCACTATTTAAATTATTAAAGAAAGGCTTAAAATTATAAACTAATATAAATAAATACATTTCAGCAACTGGATCGAGGTAATGAAAATATATCTAAACACAGATTTTACATTTTAAAGGTATCGAAAAATAATGTTAATATAATGTAGGGTATTGAATTAGAAAAAATATAAAACTTTCTTATTAATGAAATCTTACAAAAGTGGGTTTAAACATATTTTAAATTACTCTCAATGTCATGAGATCTTGATAGAATTGAATACATTGAATTTACTACTTCTCTAACGAAAAGAATTAGACAATTTTTCTTGGATATGAAGGACTGTCATAATATCTTTTCCATTTTGTGTGTTTAAAATTTTACTCTATCTTATATACTTCTAAGAATTTTATACTTATATGCTTCTAAGGAACTATGTTTCAGTTGTCTATTTTGATAAATATAAATGTTAAAAAAAAATGAAGATTTACTAAATTACATTTTTTATTGGAAAAGTATACTATCCTGTTTTCATTTCTTTAATTTGTAGAGATTTCATGTCAAAACTTATATTTTAGGTCATTTTTCAGAACATTTATAGAATTAAAAGTGTAGTGTGCTAATTTTGTTACTTATATATATTTGCATGATTGTTTTTGCTGAAAGCAATGTGTAAGTAATTAATGACCATTTGGCCCTCTTATTTTTGTATAGTTATGAATGCCACTGAAAACTAGTATAGAAAACTTTCCCCCTGCATAATATCACAAAGCAACCACGAGACCTTTCAGCAAACAAACCTCTAGAAATAAGCGGGTTCAGTGGAATCAAAATTTTGGCCCGCCACCAAGCTTTGGCTCCATATTTTTCGCTGATATACTATTATTTGAACATCATAAAATATAAATAAATATTTGTATCTTAGAGTAAAATATCTTTGGTTTTTTGATTCAACGTCAAACATTAATCATTTATGCCAATTCACTTTACAAATATAATATATAATTGAATATCTTTGTAATGATACAAGTTGTGACACGTGTTTTGCCTCTAGAAAAAATATTATCGGACAGAATATTGCATTATTTTTAATATTTATGTAAACTCTCTTTACAAATATAATACATAATTAAATAACATTGTTATGTTACAAATTGTGGCACGTGTTTTGCCTATAGGAAAAACATCAGACAGAATATTGCAAGGTAAACAAATAGACTATAAATTGATTCTATTATAGTGTAAATTATAAAATAAAGGCCGGATTTTTTTTCTTTTTCTATTTGACACAGAGATTCATTTTGGCTGCAGGCCTCTTCTGCTCCAATCCACCAATCAAATCACGATTGGCAGATTCTAAATTTCATAAATGAGAATTAGAAAAGGTTGCCATGTTAATCAGATGCTTGTAATTTTTAATAATGGCATTAAAGAAGTTATTGGTCACCGTCAATTATTGATAGAAAGAAATTAAATTCTTCTTTATTTGTAAAACTAATGAAAGTAAAAATCGATAAAGGGATATGATAATCAATATTGTATAAACAATTCTTTACAGATTTATATATTCAACAGTTGATAAGGTCGTGGTGAAAGAAATCAGTCCTGATCTTTAATAAATTATGCGTAATTAGTACAGCAACTGTTTTTTTAAATATGAATTAATGATTTAAGATTTCAACTGAAGGTGCTTGGTGGAATTTCAATATTAAATTTGAATCGTTCTAATTATGTACATTCACACTAGTTTTGTCACTAACGACCCAGGTTTCGCCTTTCGGTATCTTCAGGCATTCAAGTGCACGGATAAACTTGAACTGACGCTTAGCAAATGTAGTGACAACACACGTAATTTGAACGACTCAAATTAAATGAAGTAATGAGTTCCCTATCTTTGAAATGATCATCAATTATTTTTGCCATTGTGTTTATGAAGAAAGCTTTAAATCAAAAATAGTGAACAGGCCTGAATTTTCCTATAATAGATACATATTAATACACGTGCCAGTAACCCTGTTGGCTCATTTACATAACTTATAGTTTCGATACACTCCTCGAATACGCCCCTACGATAACGCCAGTACAATATAACGCCACGGTTATTAGAATCAACATTACGTGATAATAATAAGGTATTAATGCGAGCAATTGAATATGACGTGATATTCTAATGTAAATTATTTGGATACCATTATAATCTGAAGGCTTTCAAGGTGGGTATGATGACAGCAGGCATAGAAAAACATGGATGTATTCATTGTTCCTTGCAGTTACGTCATCATATATTTGGCGTAAAAATTATCCCTAAGTGTTGACATTTCAGCGAGTAAATTAATCTTGCGTATATACGTTATTGACATCAACAATTTTTGTAATATTTCATACTAATTATTATCGCTTTAAATTGACTGTAACCAGATATTTTACTCTATATCATTAGAACGTGAAGACTTTGAAGGTAGTCAGAATTTTAGCAGTGATACGAAATGGTCGCTTCCGTTTGTTATCTCTCAATCAACAAATATAAAAATATGATAAGGAAAAGAATACTTATTGTATACTGAAGTAATAAAATAAATAAAAAAAATCTACACTAAATTTGTTGGAATTAAATCCAAAACCTTTCAATCACTGAATGGAGCTCCTGTCGCTAGTCATAAGTATCAACTAAAAAGATTCGCTGTTTGTGTTTTATTATTAACAACATAGTTTTATTAAACAAAACTTCCAGAATATTTTGTGACTGGCTGTTTTTATTGTATTTGTTCTAACATATTTTTCGAGTAAGACAGTTTAAGTCTGCTTAAAATCTTTTGACTCTGATTTTTTATAATGATGCGTTTGTCAATAAAATAAAAAATAAACTCTGTTATATTTGTATCGCCAAATTGCAAAGCCCGCTCTGGCCGATTTTCGACGAATATAATTTATGAATGCAGTTCAGCGCTCTATCCAAAAAGCTATCATTTTTTTTCAATTTAGAGTTTAAAATTGTATTCTGTTTCGCCAGAAAATCAAAATGAATATGTATGCGACTCGCGAAAGCCGCTCCTCACAATGAATTTGATTGGCAAAACCTTCACACATAACGGAACAATTAGACGTCACACTCACATAGTGCAACACAGTTTTATTTGTGTCCCGGAAGATATAGAGTAACTTTTAAAACATTCAAATTACTATATATACGAAAAACAGTTTTCGTGAATTACCCAAAACTCGAAATAACATCCAGAACAGGTTTAGCAACTCGGTGCCCCATTTCATACATAAACTATGTATACAATATTCTTTTAAACTTCGCTGAGAATAATGAAATAAAACTATAATTCTACGTTTAGTATCTATTAAATTTTTAAAGATATTCACTGTGGAAAGAAAAAATAACGTAACCCACAGTTTTTTCAAAAATGCTTTTTTTCGATAATCAAAATGTATTAAACTTGATACACGTTCTATCAAAAAGATGCAAGCTGCAAATGCCGAATTAGTATCAAAATTTAGCTTTTATGTTTGAAAAAAGATGAGCTTGTAAAAATTTTAACCAAGAAAAAACACTGAAAAAAAAGTTTTCATTAATTAATATTAGATCATGTCAATTAAACACCACTTTAGAAGACTCCGTGCACTTCAAGGTTGTGTATATTTCTTAATTTGCATATCGCCCAAAATCATCAAAAAACGTTTTTTGTGCCTCCTGGTATTTTTTATGTGTGGGTTACGTCGTTTTTCCTTTCCACAGTCGATATGAAAAATAAAAGACCGCTTATTTACGAGAAAAGAGTGTTTATCTAGAAATTGGAATCTGAGTAGAAAATGGGTTGCGTTTAATTATTCATAAATATACATCTCTAAGAAAAATAAACAAACACTTAAAATGAAGCAATTGTCGTAACAATTGTAGATAAAACGCTTTTAAAAAAAACAGTCAGCTTTTATTCGTAATCAAAAAGGTAGTTTAAAATTTTTTCCACTTTTAAAAGTAATAAAATAACTGTTTTAATTGACTTAAGAATATAAAATATTTATATTTGTGGCAAGTTTTCATCTGCTTTTTAAAAATGTTGTCAGGGCCTTTTCTGCAAATAAACCTTTCTTATGGAAAAAAAACACAATGAAATAATGCTTAAAATACCACATAACAAAACATAATGTTATAATTTAGTTTGAAAAAAAAAAATTTAAGTAAAATTGCCAATTGTAGTGGCCTATGTAAATGGTTCGTGGCGACTTTATTCGCCAGATAATCGAACAATATTGTAGGGACAGAAAAGCTCGATTTTGATATCTATAACAACATTTTTTATCAGTAGTTTTCCTTTAAAAGCCTTATTGAAACTATGCTTCATCTTATAGCAAAAAAAGCCATACAAAATTTCATTGTGTTTCTAATAATATATAAAAGTAACATTTTTGAGGTCTTATCTATTCGATTCTTGGTCGAAATACATTTTATTATTGAAGCGATACTACTTGCAATTAGCAGACCTGGTCTTGATATTTATTGAAATATGTTAAACAACACGTGCTTTAAAATAAGTGCTCTTGAAATTCTCTTTTTTACGGGTCAGTTTACTTAACATCGGAAGCGGACATGGCTTAAAATAATATTGTAATATATTTCCTTCATTTTTTATGTGGGTTTATTCTTGGCTTTTATTTGCTCAAGGCTCCAAGTTGCGTCGAATTCTTTGTTTAATGATATAAAAGAGTTTTTTTTCATATTCCGGGTTACTGCAAAGGGTTAATGTCTTTTTTATGCGGTATTATAAATACGCGATACATAAAATTTTACACCCCGGGTGCTTATAAATAAATACTGCTCTTAAAAAATCATTTTTAAAGCTGTTACATTGTGTGTAGATTATCACAATGAAGTCTTAGAAATTTCACGTACGTAAATTGTTATCAGTTTAAAAATATCGTCTGTGTCCTGGCATTTTTTGTGTTTTAAGCCACGCTTTGAGTTATTCGTATTATAGTAGTCCATTATTGAGCTTGATAAATACATCTGTAGAAACAAACGAAACTGTTAAGTGAATAGATTTTCAGTAAAATACTTTCGGAGTTGGTCAGTGGTCGAGTAGTCAATGTTGTTAATTTTTTGTTTTGGAGCTCATTTTTTCAATCAGTTTTTTGAATTCTATTCGAATGCATGAATATCTGATATTGTCTACCACTCATCCTATTATAACAATCATTGATTAGATAACCACATGTTCTGTTCACCTCCATATTCTTCTATCTATACTCTTTCCAGATAAGAGAGGTCAAGCAACTGAATATGAAGGTCTTAAATACTCTTGAATACTGAGGTCTTAGCCGCCACAGACATATTTGGTTGTAAGAAGTCAGAAAAAATAACTGCATACATAATAGGGATTCTGAAATTTCGAGGTTTTCAAAGTCCCGGGACTCGAGACGTTTAATTCCCCTTCAATAAAGTTATAAATTTATTGAAATTAAATACTTAAAATTATGTATTGCATACACTCGGCGCCTTTTGAAAGTACGCACTAGTGAAAATTGCGTTTTTAACACAATTTTTAAAATTTACTATTTTTCTTATGTATTGGATATATGAAATGATTACGGTTGATTTTTACTAATTAGGGATGATAACGGAACATTGAAAAAATATCAATGAATTCGGCCGCAGTCAGGAGTAAATTTATGACCGTAACTTCACAATACAGCTTTTAAACCTTTTTTTTTATCCTATTGAGACATTGGTACCTTTGTATAATAGTGAAAAAACATTTTTTAATAAAACAACATCTGGTATGAACATTTAATATTTTGAAATTTGCTTTTGCTACAGTTATATTTTGTATACAGTTACGTTTATCTTGGGGCTCCCCTCTTATGCCTGCTTTCATTCAATACACATCAGTCCTTTTAAAGCTTTCTTAACCACAAGATTATTTTTTTAAAATTAAAATGTACAATTTATTAGCACATTTTAAATCACACTTTTGATTCTCAGGACATTTAACAACAAAGTCCCGAGACTCAAGACAGCAAAGAATCCGAAATGTCCCTGGACGTCTCGACACAGGATATCTAATACGTACCTTTTTCATTAGATTTATAATAATTCATGACGAAACGACTCTCTTTTCTAAAGTACTGCTTTGTTGAGGTATCGATTTATTTTTTTCGACATTGCCTATGTTCACAAAGGTTTTGAAAATGAGTAAAATATGAATAAAACATCAGACAAGAGTCAAGATCGACCTCGTATCATCATAAAAGCAAGCGATAAAGTGAAAACTTTGGGTGCTCTTCCAACCTACTACTCACGTACACAATACGTGCATGTTGATAATTCTACTGAAAGCATAGATATATAAACGATAGAATTTTATTTACTTGCCGAACAAAAGTTACATTTAAAATTGATAATACTCGTTGGATTTTATTTTAAGTTTGTAAAAAATTTCCGTGTAAAGTGTTTTTTTAAATTTACAGAGTTACACCCTCTCTTTTTTTAAAAAGAGAGTATGGATAGAAACGATACGGCTAGAACAGTACTATTGATAAACCAATCACTCTCGCTTTACCGTGTTATTTAGGATTGGAAATTAGAGGGAATTTTACGATATCACAAATCTATTAACTGTGTTTGTATTAAGATTTTAGCATGTGAGATCCTTCACGGAAGTCAACAATGCTGACCACTACACTATGAACCAGAAAAAATGTTTAAAAAATGTATGCCTGTTCATAGTGGAGACAGTGGTGGATTATTCACTTGGGAGGCCCTGTTATTAATATAATAACATAAAGTCATTGCATAAGTCCACGTAATATAATAATAAATATTAAATATTAAATACTGAATAATTAATGTATGTTTTTTTGAGACCCGTAAGATTCGAGCCCCAATCGCGTAATAGTTTCTGGTTCCAATGTAAAGCATACAGAAGATTAATCGAATCAAACAGATATAAACTTATCTTTACAAATACTTTAAGGAAGAAAATGCAAGTTAACGAAAATGCTCCGACTTGATTTATTTCAGAATTATTTTCATTTTGATTTTGTAAACTTCCATAAAATTCTTGGTCGAACACAACCGGGTTTCGCCTTTCGGCATCTTCCGGTGTTGATCAGTGCGCGAATGCACTCGAATTCAAAATTATTATTGAATTTCCATCAAGCACATTCAGTCGAAATTTTAAATTGATTTATTTCATTGAAAATTCAAAATATTTTAAAAATTGACTGTTAAAAATCTTGTTGAAAATTGAATGAAATAATTTAGTAACATTGTTATCAAACGTTAATACGTTTTATTAAAATTGATAATAACAATTCATAATGAAGCGGTATGGTGATAAAAGTTTCAAATAAAAGGTCATTTTTTTGAGACGCAAGAGTGTTTGAACGGGCTGAAAACACTGCACAATACTGTCCATTAAGGGACTGGAGTACTTGACTACGCAACCGAGTGGGATGAAAACACTTCCACCTTCTCACGTAGTCATTCAGTTACGCCAGTTGACGTAATCTAATACTTAAATTTTCCTCGATTGTTAATAAATCTGATTCCTTGTTCACCTTTAAAATTTTCTCTGTAAATTTTTGGTCGAGCATTACAAATCCAAATTATTTATTGAGATTTATTCATCTATTTATACGCACATTAAAAAATAATAATAAATTTATTGATTTTGATATGTAAAAAAAATTAAAATATATCGACTCATCGGTATCAACTAAATATAATCTATAATATATCAATTAATCGATATTGCTCGCGATGAGCGAAACTAGTCTCGATTTTAATACATAATGTGGAATTAATAAAAAGAGTGGCTGTTTTGTTAAATTAATAGATTCAAAAAACCAACACACTGCAGTATTAATTAACTATGAAATATGTTAAGACTGGAGCGTCGACCTTAAAAATAATTAATCAAACATATTGAAGTACATTAAATCATACTAAAGTGAAATTACTTAGTGAGATTTTCGAGGTTTTAACAAAATTAAATAAATTTCTATGTGATATAAATAAAGGTAAAAGTGGGAATGTAATTTTTTTTTATCGTGCAGGATTACGCATTATAATATGTGCTGTGGGTCATATCATATTTTATGGGCATATAAATCAGGGCGCTAGTAAAAAGGGTTAATGAATACCAAAAAAACATCGAGAACAACCGACCTCACATTATCGCAGGGCCTGGCAGTGCCTACCCCTAACTAAATGAAGGAAACACAGTGTATACAGCGTGTTTATATAACTCAGTTTAAGTATTTAAATTGTTTCCAAAGTATTTTTGTAAATACCTTTTTTTGAGAAGGTAATGCAACCTGCTTTTACTTGCATTTTTAGTTTCAAATTATTAGTAAGAAATACAAGTGATAAGTGAAACCGCTTCTGATAGTTATCTATCTACGAATAGTTAACAATAAACGCCTTAAGAGAATATATCACTATGATAAATAAAAAAGGATTAACATCAGCGGTTCCGAAATATACAAAATTACAATCACAGATATATGTACCATTGAGTAAAATGATTATTTTTTCCAAGGGAATCAAAATACAGATTTGTCATAATATATGTTTTGTTCCGTAAATAAATATAGTCTGGTATTTATTATGTCGTTAGTTTTAGCGCTGTCACTGCATGTCTCAACACAATTCTCTCAGTTTATAATGTGCGCATTCAGTAAACCATTACACAATTATAACTCTCAATATTTTCGGAAATATTTATTTTTTTACCTCTAGATATAACCATCATTGTATTTTCTTTAACTTGTAATACACAAGCACTAAGTGGTTATTAATTCGAGAGAAGATTTATCCATCGCTTCAATCCTAGTTATTGATTTCGCTTCCCGTGTTTTTAACTTTCTTTAAAGTTCTAGAATTGAAGTTAAATATAGACTTCATGATACAGAAAGTGTTTCACAAAAGTATACAGAAAAACTGATTGAATTATATAATACATAAAATCATCAAAATATTTTGTATTCTTGACTCTATTTTCAATAGATATAACAACGTTGAAACAGACAAATTAAATTTCTATATTTACAATCACATTTTTTATTAGAACTATCTTTCTAGTAACAAATATTCTGTCACACATTACTCGTTATTTGAGAGCAAATACTTTACGTAAAGAAAGAGCAAAATTCTAGACAAGCAAGTCAAGGATTTACAAAAAAAGCAAACAATGCCATCGAACAGATATTCAGGGTCAAATATTTCACTGCCATTGTGTTTCCCGTTTTCATTTTTTTAGTAAAAAATGTAAAAAAGCCTGTAAAATTTGGAAAATTCTGGGACATAAGTAAATAAGCAAAATAGCATTAAGACCATGTCGATTAAATTAAATTGAAATTAATAAAAATCAAATCAAAGTTTGTCTGTCGGACCACTCCAATAGCGTCACGGGGGGTGTCTACGTTAAACGCATGAACAACAAAAATAAATTAAGTGAATTTGATTAAAGTTAATTTGTGAAAATTATTGCTTCACCATGTCAATGCTCGTCAATTGAGATTCTAAGCCATTTGCAAAGAATTATGTTAAAATATGCTTTCTTATTTATATTCATTTTTTTGGCTCAAAATATCAACGCCTATATCTTGATAATCTTTACAGTTTTTTAATGTCAACAGCAAATCTTTAAAAACAATTTTCATTTGTGTTGCTTACAAATATTATATAGGACGAAGGATGTCGACAATTGGCCCTGCGTAATAAACATATATCAAGAATAGTCAAGTAAAAAAAAATATTACGATGAGAGCACGCTTTATGTTTCAAAATATTTTGTTCAAACAACAATGCCGCTGAAATTCATCTGTAGTTGGAAGAACAATGGTTAGCGAGATCCTTTTTTATAGAAAAGGGCAATAATTTTTGTTTTGTCTTATTATATACCTAAATATATAATAATATTATTGTTCAAGGTGAACCGCTGAAAGTTTTTCACAAATAATTTACTTGCTCGCTTATTGTTATTTATATAAAAACGAACTAGTGATTTAATGTAAAAATGTTCGTATAAAATAAAACATAATTTGTATGAACCATTCAAATTTCATACAAAAGAATTTATTAGTTTTGTTTCTACTTACTGTATTCACAACTCGGATTGGACACGAGCGCACCGGTTCGTGAGATTCGCAAAGAGTAGCGCCTTGCGTGAGTGCCGTTAGATCGGATGCCCTAGTGTAAACGTATGTAGTAAATTTTACATTTTGCTTACTTACTGTATTATAACCACGACACACTAATTGTCTTCAAGTTGTGCTAATAATTTTTTTTTTTTTTACTCTTCCTCAATACAATTTCATTCTGTGTAATATATTTGCTACATCAATACAACAGTGGGAAAATCAACAAAAACATATTCTGAGCTATGAATGCCTTTGGTAGGCATTGTAAAATGATGAATTCAATTTAACTAGCTGTAAGCCCGTTGCCCAGCAACGTGAGATTTTTGTTGCATTGTGTTTAATTTTATTTAGCTTAATTTAAATTTATTTTATTTTATTTTATTTTATTTTATTTTATTTTATTTTATTTTATTTTATTTCATTTCATTATCTATTAATTTGAAAATGTACGCAAACAAAATACATTTCGTAGAAGAAGAAGATGTCTCGAGGACATCATCAGTACGCACACATTTGTGAAAAGTGAAAAGCGAGTGATTATTTTATCGACTTTTAATATATAAATTTAGTATGAATAAAAAAGTGGAGACTGGAAGGTGTGAAATCGAGGACTCTCACTCAAACAAACAAACACTCACTCACTCAAACAAACAGACATTATCGGCTATTAATATATAGATGGTAGAGTACACTGTAATTTTAAAATAAAGCCAACACGAATATCTTTTTACGGTGACACAAAACACCAATATAAATACACACATATTAAACTATTTTTATGTCGCTTCGTACAATATAGTATATTTGTTTTAGTGTTGTAAAACATATATACGGAAATTTAAGTTAGAAAGAAATAATATGTAAACTGAAAACTGCCTTGCTCTCGAAACTAAGATTTTAAGATTGTTCTACTGTCGCATTGATGTAATGAATATAAACGAGCTTAATTTAATTTGTTTAAGGTTTTTGTTAAAAAAAATGGTCGATAATGAGTTTTTAATTCTTTATAATAATCTGTTTTATCATTTCGTAAATATTAGCTGAGCGTGTTATATCTTCTGGAAAAAAATTAAAAATACTGGGTCATTTTTTTTTATTCTTGGATGAAATTGAATCTTATTCAATAATTAAAACATAAATACTTACTCATACTAAAGAAGTTATCTAACATGTTTTAAAAAAACAAAAAGTCTTTCTTATAACATACTATAGTCCAACTATTGGTTATCACGTGACGTTTTAAAACTATTGCAATTTACGTTTTCGTTTAATAATATATATCGAGTATGTGGTTAAAAGGTAAACTTTGTTGGCTACAGTAACGGTGCTTAAAGGATCGAATCCCAATACAAACAAATTTTATAAATTCATTTTTTAATCGTTTTGTTAGAGATGCATCTGATCGTAAAAACGAGCCACAGCGAAAGGCTAGAGAAGTTCTATCATAGTTCTATCCTTCTGTCATAAGAGTAATTGACTCTCAATGCTGTATATTATCAAATAAACGGTTTCATAAGCAAGCTTTTTTAAGCAAGTCAAATTTGTGATATAAAAAGGTAATTATTGAATTTCCAAAAAGTTTCAGAATAGAGACAATAAGTCTTCAACTGTCCAAAGTGTGTAATCACATCAAAGCAAAATGATGGATCGACCACAGAATTAATATTGTCTCAGACAAAAAATATTTTTTAGGCTCAAAAACAATTACTGAATATATTTTTTTTATTTTATGATTTTTTCAAGACGTATAACTTCTTTATAAAAAATAAGATCACTTCAACATGTAGTCTTTTGTATATAGGTAAAAGTATTTTTCTTCCCATTTTGCGTAATTTTGATGACTTTAAATGTACAGCACATACACTCCAAAAGGGGCTTATCTCAATTAAAGTTGTTTTAGAAGAACTGATCGTTACTCAGATGTTACTTATGTTCTCCAGGAAGAGTAACGATATTATTATAGAAAGATCAGTTGGCTACTGATCTATTTAGTTAAAAAAAATCGCAATTTATTAAAATGGCAATGATCATTTTATAAATTGTTAAATAAGTACACCATAGTATGTCACTTTTAAAGGATTCACTGCCAATTCTTGGTGGAAAACTCTTTTGAAAACTAAACAAATTTAACATAAAAAAAACCTTTTGTGTACTCGATCTGGTTTTTTTCATTGCAAGCATAATCTTGATCCATAATAAATAATGTGGAATGAGTAAATAAATGTTATATTTTTGTTTGTTTTAATTATAAAATTAAAATCAATAAACGTGTTTCTAAAATTACAATATTTCAAATATGCGTCAATTACGTTGCTGTTAAAGCTTAACAGATTAAGCTAATTATCAAATCCAACATACTCATTTATTTTCAGTTAATAAGGTTGCGTGAAAAGCCCTGAAGTGTTCTTAACGCTCATTATTAACGTCTAAAACATTTCGTTTAATTTGTATGGAAAGCTTTAATATAATGAACACTGAAGTTTATTAAAATGCTCGCCAAATTGGCGCAAGGTAAATGTATTCCATCAAATCTCAAGAGTGTTCGTTGTATGAAAGAATTTCCCGAGTGTCCCTACGCAAATACCGGCGACGCGCATGCGCCGATGGGAAATTCAACATGGCGGCTATCAGGCTGACGTGAAAAGAACCCTTAAACTTGGCTAATGTTTTGATCATTTCTTACAGCCGAATCCATTACGCTTTGCCAGTCTCGTGTTAACATCTTGAACAGACTTACTCAATAATCTGAACGAATGTTTTATAGCTCACAGTAGACAGCCGGTATTGTAGCATTTACCAACGTGGGGTGTGTGTTGAAGTTCCAACAAAATGTTTATAAAATTGTGTGCAACTGTACCTGTTCTTGTGTGATGTGTCATTTTGTATTTAGTCGTAAGATAATGTTTGATATATGAGAA
The DNA here is from genome assembly GCA_030503985.1 of Himalopsyche tibetana. Taxonomy (NCBI): domain Eukaryota; kingdom Metazoa; phylum Arthropoda; class Insecta; order Trichoptera; family Rhyacophilidae; genus Himalopsyche; species Himalopsyche tibetana. Next base: position 10,149,367 of record JAPJYX010000011.1, on the reverse strand, counting down.
CGAATCAAAGACAATTCAAAACGAGTGTATTATGAATAGCAAACGATTGACCAAATCTGTGAAATGATATTATTACAAAAGAAATAACTGTACACAATGGACAGAAGCGACTGTAGTTAAACACAGACTTAATTTTGATGGTAAAATGTGGAAAAAATATAACAATATTAAATCATTTACAGTACATAACAAACGTGTTTGTGTTTAAATCATAATTAAAGACCAATGCTTCAATTTTACCAATAAAAAATTAAGTATTAAAGAAGACTTCCGCAATTCATCCAACCAAAAGGTAATAAACGAATTATTTCAATTTGCTTTGAATACAATTAATATATTCAGTTACTTTCAGCGCAGATGTTTGATAATGTATGTATATGTTGTCTTAAAATGTTTTTTTTATTGTTTTGTTATGAAAAAGAAGAAACATGTAAAACTGTAATCATTCCGAAAAAATGAAATGTACATTTGTATACCAACTCTGATTCTTTAAAGCTCTGCCGTCTAGAAGAACATTAAAATTAATATAATTTTCAAAAGAAAAAATATCACTCAGCAAACAGATGTGTTAAATTACACATTTAAAATAAATTATAATGTGTATACTCTACTTAGGTATACGTAGATTAATTGCTAAAAAACAAGTGATTTTTTCGGTATTTAAACATTATTATTTACTGTGATATTAAATTAAACACACAACTGCTAAAAATCATATTAAGTTAGATTTATATTCTTTTAAATTGGTAATGCATTAACAAGAGCAAAGAAATATACACATTTTCACGATAAAAATGTTAAGAATTTAGCGGTATCTTTGAGTATTTGTATTATATTTTATTTCAATATAAAGATCTTCCTTTTAAAAAACAAAACTGTGCCACAAATTTTTTGTTATTTTTTTATGTTACTAAACTACCGCGAGTATTTTAAGTCAGTAAATTCGATTCAGATTATATCCGTTCAAGATAGAATATAATAAATTGTGAGACTGAAGGATGGGAGTGTCACTTGAGCGGAAGCAAAGTGATTGTCACTTGACGGGAAATCCTGAAGGCTCTACGCAATGGACATATGCTACATATTGAAAAAATAAAGACGCAGAAAAGAGGGAAAATGTCACGTATGGGTATCAAATGCTTTATAGTTATTATTGTATTTAAAATGTACACTGATGTACGGATTAAATTTTTTATTCCATATAAACATACTGGATCCAATTGTTTCAATTCTTAATTGAATCAGTTTTGCGTTATAGACATTCCAATAATAAATTGAAAAGACAGGTGCGTCGAACATTTCGTTCATTCTTTTGGGTATTGGTACGCTAGAAATGTCTGGAAAATTTGTTATTTGTGCGATATACTCAGTTCATTGACTTATCTATAATTCTAATTGAATTATATTATCTTCAACAGTTTTCTTTCATCTGTTAAATAAAGACACTTCAATGCTTTCTCATTGATTCTCTGTAATCGGCTATTTTCTACTAAATACCTCTGATGAAACTTATTCTTTAATGAATCCAAGATCATCTAAATTATACGTCATGGTAAAGAAATGAATTAAAGGAAAACAATATTCCTTTGTACTACGTGGACTTTTATTTTTAATGAACGAAACCGGTACTGGGCTTTTTAAATAAAAGTCGAAGTAGTACAAAATAATATTTCACCAAGTATTGATAGTGAGCACTAGGGCATCCAATCCCGGGATCCCATTCGATTTTCTGATCCCAAAATCCCGGGATTTCGGAATTTTGAGCAAATCCCGAAAATTGACACGACAAATCGAGGATTTCAGATTCCTCGGTGAGCTAAAAAAAAAAAACGAGGTTCCGTGACAATCTGGGAAAAAGTATACCAAATCGAGGATTTAAAATTTCTCGGTGAGCTAAAAAAAAACGAGGTTCTGTGACAATCTGGGAAAAAGTATACAAAATCGAGAAATTCAAATTCCTCGGTGAGCTAAAAAAAAAACGAGGTTTGGAGATAATCCGGGGAAAAAGTATAGTGAATTGAGGATTTCAAATTCGTATGATGAAAATGAAAATTAATCAATCCCGGGATTGGAAAAAGGCTCCGAGATTGGATACCCTAGTGAACACCCTAAATGTGGTAAAAAATTGCAATACTGGACGAAAAAAAAAATTGGTATTTCATATTTAATACTGGTTTTTAAAAAAACAGTATTAAATATGAAATTGACAGTGAACATTATCTAGCAGGTAAAAATATAATTTAAAAAATAGTGTTGGATAATGAGCCAATAACAGTAAAGGCTACCCAAAATTAACGAAAGGCAAAAACATATTTAAAAAAGCGAAAATTAATTTAAAAAAACCTCCCAGTTATCTACTTTCATCGCGTTTATTAAGCGCGACAATCAATCCAGCGTTGAATGAAGCTTTTCTAAGCTATTTTTAGCCGTTATAGTCGCTCCATTGTAGCTTTCTACAAGGTGTTTCCGCTTCATTAACTAATACCAAGAATGCACTGAGCTTTTTAGAGCTTTGTTTACTATACATAGAAGCTTTACAGTGCTATACATTTAGTTAAGTAAAGATATGTTTTAGTTATCTGATGAAAGTTTATGGATGCTAATTAAGGAAGCAAATAAAGCTTGGAGAATTTCTTCAGTGAACAAAAGCTTTTTTGTTGTAAAATAAAAATATTTTCTGAATTAAGATATTATGCTGTCCGGTGTAATTAATACATTTATAAAAAGGATCTAAATAGATTGTTCTATATAAACACTATCACACGTTTACGGAGTAGTTGACAAACCACAATTGACTGGAAAGTATACATTAATATAGTTATTCAATTACTAGTTGGTTATTTGTTGGTCAAAGTTTTATTCTTGCAAAATTGCAACGTTTCGTGTTTGAACAAACTTTAAATTCATTAAAAATTATTAACAGTTAATTATGAATTTATCTTAAGAATGTTGGAGATAAGTTGAAAATGTTTCCTAACTGAACAAAACCTGTTCATTAAATACACTAATTTGTAAGTAAAATTCAAGCTTCATTTTAGTGAGTTAAGTAAATAATTTAATATATTTAGAAGATTCATGAGAATTATGTTATAAAGTAAATTACTATTTCAACGTAGCACTATACTATGGTGTGTTGGTCAAATAGATATTTAAATTATAGCATAGTTATAACTGTAAATTATTTTATCCAAATGAAGTTAGTAATTTATTTCAATAAGCCAAACGAATTATTAAAAAAGTAATTAATCACAGCCGGAGTTCGGCTAAGAATGTTCACACAATTAAAATAATGATAAAAAAAACATTTTAAATTGTGTCAACACGTCATACTTTAGACTTTGATGCGGTCTAAATATTGACAAATTAAAAATCTTAAAGTTTTTATGGTTTCAGAAATGGAATTTAAGCCATACAAGACGTCACAATCAATGTTGGTAGATTCTAAGGATTTCTATGTTAACTTGCCTGTTTTTTTCTTCTCCTAAAAATTCTTCTCAAGAAGATTTAAAAAGTTTCAATATAAAGATTACAATATGTACCTGTATTTATGTTTAATTTTGACTGTATAACTGTATTGATTTTTCACCGAAAATCGATAGATATCGTCATTTAAGTGTTTTTTAACGAGCATTATTTTAATAAAAACACAATATTCCTTTGTTATTCATTTCCACTTTATTTAAAAAGGTCAAGACCGGTTTCAAAATTGAAACTGGTCCTGACCTGACCTTTTTAAATAAAATGGAAATAAAATAAAAATAAATATAATATTTTGTTTTTATTAATATTATGCCTTTCCGCCTAGTATTGACAGTGAACACTCTAAAAGTGAAGCATTATTTTACAAGCACAGTATGCAGTGCATCATAAATCCTATACATTTTTTATGAGAAGGCGTTAAGAAATATAGCAAAATAAAAAACAAATATTTCCATCCATGGAAACGCGCAGATGGTTATTTTTTTTAATGGATATAGGTCAGTTTTTTTGTCGGTCGTGATTTGGAATTTTTCGTACGCCAATGTTTGTGAATTCTTAACGCTTGCATAAGAGATTAGTTTTTTTACAAACTCTACAAAACACATGGATTTTATTTCCATGCTCTTATTTTTATTATTTTTCCGGCTATTATAACAAATAGTGCATTACGCGAAATCATATTGGGAAAACTTAATGATTTTATGTATTATGTTTTGGTACGGGTAGTTATTGCATGTGATATTTTTTTAATCATAAATGTTATCAACGTGAAGCTGCTTTGTTTTTTAATAAACAGTTGAAAATAAAACATTTAATGAAAGAAAAAATATGTAAGCAGCTTTTTAACCTGATCTGTTCGGTGCGGAGGGCCGTGATTTTCTTTAAAAAAATAAAACATAATAAATATGTACTTTTTGGACCTATAATAATAGTACATCACAAACACTTGCCATATAAATACACGATGGGTCATTTCCGCCATTATTTATTGAAAAACGTTCCAAAAACGGAAATTACCGCCAAGGAATTATAACCCCGCTAGCAACAAATTTGAACACAACAAAAAAGCTTTTTTTAAATCTTTGTATTATAGATTACAAAACAATATCTTTTATGTTTAAGTATCGCACTATGATTCCAAGAGATGTCACTATATGCAAGGTATTTTTTTTTTTTTAAAAATACGTTTATTGTAGCCTTTAACCCGCGTCTCAAGTACTGCGTGTAAACACGTACATTTTGTATGGCCGGCCCTACGAGCACGAGATTGTATGGCGTCGGTGGCGGAGAACAAAAATGGTATTGAAAAAAGTACAGTGCAAAATGCTTAAATTTTCAATGTGGAACATATCGACTGTGAAAAGAATGAAGAACGTAACCCACACAACGAATTTGACAGGAGACTCAGAAAACGATTTTTGATCATTTTGGGCCAAACACAAATTATGTCTAGACTAATAAAATGGTTTTAAATTGACTTATTAATCTAATATTGATTTGTTTATTTTTTAAAAGGAAGACTTTTTCATGATTGCAATTTTCGCAGGTCCTTAATTTTTAAACATAAAAGCTAAATTTAGATACTTATTTGTCATTTTCAGCTTACATCCTTTTACTATAATGTGTATCAAGTCGTATACCCTGTGCTTATCGAAAAAAAGCTGTTTTGAAAAAAACTGTTGGTTAATTCATATTTTTCTGCAATCAATATGGTCTTCTAATGGAAGTGTCTCAAGAGAATTTTTGTCAAGGAGAACTTTCTTATTACTCAGTTACTCAACAAAATACGTTGTGCATGCCTGCTCAAGATATTGCAGAACGAACCATCAAAAATGAGACGATATTTAAATGTATATTATACTTCAACCTCGTCGAATTGTTTGATTAAAATAATCGTAGATTGTTTTTGTTTTTCATTTAAAAAAAGAGTCTTTTTTTTAAATAAAGATCTAGGTTGTACTCGTGTATTACTTGGGAAGGCGCATCTGGTACGGGAATCTAAATTGAAATTTGAAAAGTTTTTTTTTTTTTGAAAAAACTTTAGCGATTTAGCCCTGTAACATGTGATATAAAATTATCTTTGCTGGCTACAGCTTCCTGAATTACGATCGTTGGGAACTGAATAAATTATATTTATTTTAAACGCAAAAGACCAAGCGATTTAACTTTAGGTATAGAACCTTACAACAGTGTAGCGTGGTTTCTATTTGTCTGATTTTGCCAATTTTTGATACGTTATCAATAATTTTAGAAGTACTGCGTAATTATTTAAATCTTAGATGAGAATAAAATCGATACGTTATCAATGAAATCTAAACCATAAATCAAATTAATTAACTAATCTAGGAGAGTTATTATCTATTTTTTTGCATCAATTTATAACATTTTACTTCCTTCTCTACTTCCTTCTTTTTTAAAGAAATTAGTAAAGATAGTTTACAGATATGCACCACCTTTTTGCTAAAAAAACAAACTATGATGAGCTTCGGGTCACAAGGAAAAACTATTTTTTTATTAAATTCAATCCTTTTTTACACGAGGGAATCGTTTAAGCCATGCAAAAAACCATGTTTAATAAATATGAATGATAGGTTTTATTATATATTTGAGCGTGCTGTTTCGAAATCGTGTAAAAAATATGCCACGTAAAAAGAGGATTATGTGTACTTGTTTAAAAAATGTTTTGTTTTGAAATTATTAGCTATACATATGTACATGTTTTATTTAAATATATGAATAGATCAAAGGTAATACAATCCTTCTTGAGAATTAGGCTTAATATTTGTAGTTTTAAGCCACACAATCAAATCCAACTTTTCATCAGTAAGTCTTCGAACCGGTTTGTTATCTTTGATTAATGAAGAATCTTGCACACATTTATGAAATTTAATGATTTACTTGAAAAAAATATGTATTTTATTTTATTAAAAAAAAAGCCGAGGCCGTAAAAAAATCACAACTAGCCACAGGTTGTGCATAACTGCGATTGAGGGACAGGACAAGTAATAAAATAATCGCTCTGTCTTCGTTTCGTTATTTAATGCTCGGAAAAAGGGAGGAAAGTTAGATTGGAAAAAATATAATATGTGTTAAACAATAAAATTTTAAATAAATTTGTAAGTATTTTTTCAGGCCTAACTGTATGTATTAAATTACTGTGTTATCAAATTGCTGAAAATAACTAAATTTAAAAAATTAAAGTTCTAAAATTGACATTATTTCAAAGATGTTCCAACGAGAAAATTATACAAATAAATATTAATATACATGAAATATATATCACAATTTTAACATAACGTTAGTGATATTTGCTTTTAAAAATATTGTTGGGTTCTCAAAATAAAAATATTTTAGTTAAGTTAAGTGGTAACTTCGTTTTAAAATATACTTTTTTTATTTTAAAACTAAGCGAACGCCACATCTTTTCTTATTGGATCTGCCGTCTTACTTTATGAGTCTATTTTCCTTTAAATTAACCACCCGAACAATTTACACACAACGATTTTCCTCAAGTTATTTAAGAGTGAGCGGCCTTGAAAAAAAACTACCCAAGTAAAGTTGGATGATTTTCAATTTAAAAATGAAATATTTAATCAAGAGTACGCCTTATTTTAATAAATCTTCTGAAGTGATAAAGTGTTCGTCGTTTTATTGTAAAAGTTTCGCGTTAGTAAGTCGGGTGAGCGTAGAAGAGAAAGCGCTCGAAACTTTTTGAGAGAACTTGTCAAAAAAGTAAAGCAAAACGTTTGGACACTGATTAAAAACGTTTTGCCTGATTATTTTCATACAAAACCGTAACTTTCCGTTTTTAGATATTGTCGTTTTGTTAAGTTTTAATTCTTTTATAAATGTATTTTAATATTTTTGATGGATTTGGCGGTAAGTTGTAGTAGTCTATTTTTAACCGCTTGAATACCGGGCAAATAAATCATCAATATGTCCCAGAGATACTGCGTGTTTTTGAGAAAAATAAATTTGCCTAATATACACTCGAATTCGATAATTTAAAAAAACTATATTGACTCAGTATAGACAGCACTACACATATTCATCAACATATTGCTTATATTCTATTAGAATACCAAGTATTTGATTTTTTTAAATGTCTTGGACATCCGTGTTCGCTTGCATTTGTTCCAGACACCGGTGTCCGCTTGGTATTCAAGTGGTTAATATTATATATTATTTAATTAAATAACATTGTTTTTCCATAGGTTGTTTGTCCAACATATTGTGACACGTGTAATTATAATAACTATTTTTTTTGCCTACCTCAAATATTAAAATCCAAACATATTTTGTATTTGTTTAGTTAAAAATTAGAATCAACTTTTAGTTTCGTCGTAAATAACCCTTCCGATAGTTTGTCGAAAAAAAAATAACACAAGCAAACTACGTGTTACAGTTTTTTTATGCAACCCGTAAAATACCAATGCTATCAATTTCGATTTTATAGTAAAAAAAAACGTCATCCTTTCAGTGATTTTTTTTTTAAAAAAATAACCTTTTTTATATTGACTATTTTTTACCATGTTCACTCCCAATGAAGACCAAATGAACTTCTAATGCAGTTTATCTCAACATAAGTTTTTTTAAAAGAACTGCTTGTAATTCAGTTGCTCAGACTGTTTTTTTCATAGGTGGTAGAGATAAAAGATAAGGGACTGAAAAGGACGAGTGGTTAGCAAATCACTCTACCTTGGTTCCCGGTAAATTGCTCGAATAACAAGATAATCAATTTGTTTTCGTTTGTTCTGTCCGTTTGTTCTGTCTTAGCCCTAGTCTTCTATGTTTTCTGGAAATATATAGAAACAGTTTGAGTAACTAATTAATAAGCAGTTTTCGTAGAAAAACTTCTGTTGAGATAAACTCCATTAAAAGATCATATGTTCCGCAATTGGAGCGAACACGGTTAAAATAAATACTTACGAAAATTATTTTTATATTTCACTCTCTAAACAAGTCTCGCCCAAGATACAAATGAAATTCGTAGAAAAAGTCGTGAAAAATCGTTAAAATAACCAAGCAATTCGAATAATTTGTAATTCGAGCAATTTACCGGCTCCCCTCTACCTTCGCCCGGTTTTTAAGATAAGAAGGGTTGGAGGGAATTTTAGGCACTACAATTATAAAAAAAATATATATAGATCAATTGAAAATTAGAAATGCTCATACTGGCATTCGAGCCCCTGCTACCGAATTCAGAGAAGTTCAAATTTCGTACCATTGCCCGACATCAATTGAAATATATCATTTATTAATGATTTGTTTCTGGCATATAGTTCAACAGTTAAAATGTGTTTGAAACATTATGTTTCCAATTATTTAGTATTTAAAGTATATTTGAAAGGCCTGCATGTGGCCTCTAATTGCTTCACTAGCCATCACAAGCTGCCATCCTTCCAAAGCAAATTGGCAATTATTTCTTGTAAACAAATTCTGGAATGAATCGATCAAAAACCACCGATGGAGGATTATTTTTAGTGAAAAGAGAAGAGACCTTTCAAATAAGTGTCAAGTAATATCATACGAGAACAATTTTTGTCTAAAATAAACTATTTTTTCGTTATTGCTATATTTATAATATCACTACATTTTAGCCACAGACGTGTCGTAATTATTTTTATATCAAGTCATTGTTATTTTATAATTAAAGAGTACGGTAAAACCCCCATTTCCACTAAAGTTGGGACAGTGTTATTGGGGGAGTGAATCTCATACAAAATTAGGGATTTGGTTTTTTTCCGCAAAAAATGCAAAACTAAGATTTCCCTTAGTTTTGCAAAAAAAATATGGACGAAATATTTAGTTACTAAGTGATAAAATGCAAAGCCCGCCAAAATCTAACACATATACAGTCGCTCGTATATACGTGTATAGCCTGGCACACGTTGAATACACAGACGCTAGCCAACATTTGACTGTATGCGTCGCACAGACGACCGTCTCGTAGCAACGACAATGGAATGCGACAGTGCAATTGGGGGATTTCCGGCGAATATTTCAAGCCAGCGTGTAATTCGGGGTAGTGTAATTGGGGGTTCAACTGTATACAACTAGATATGACAATTCGTATTATTTTTTCAATATCAAAAAATCAATCAAAATGGCATTTCGAATCTACAGAAACCATCACAATTTTTAATGAACTTTTACGAGATAAATTTAAGTCTCCAAGAGCAATTCTTTAGTGCAAGGTTTCTCAACCGGAAGCCAGGTGGCCCCCTGGGGACCAAATAGAAATTTAGGAATGCCACAACACAGTTTGGGGGGACACGGGCAAATATTCATGAAACTCCCAGGTTTTGAAAATCGGGCAATATAAATATTTTCAAATTCCGGTAAGAGATAAAAAAATCTCTCGCGACTTTTCATTTTGTTAAATCCGCATATTGGAAATGGAGACCACGGAGAAATACAACCGGCGCCACGGGATTAAAAAGCTTGAGAAACTATGGCTTAGTGGACATTACCATTTATTATAAAATGAGCGAAACCGACTGACTGATGTGATGTTTAAGTTAAAGTAATTATGTAAATGTAATTTACTGCAAGTCTTTAATATTAAATTGTGATTTAATATCAAAAACGTAATAAAAATAATCCTGTATGTTTTCTTTGAAAAAAAGCAACAATCAAAGTTTATCCGACTATCTAGTTCGATCTTATATTTTTCTATTACAGCATGAAACGGAAAAAAATGAATCTTAAGAAGCATTTCTCAGATCAGATTATCTTTAACTTGACAATATAAAAACAGGAAGATTGATCATGCTGTTATATCAAGAAATTTTCGTTTGGCATCACTTGTGTTTAAGAATCATTACTACAAGTGATGTGGAGACACTTTGTTACAGAACTACGACACTGAGATATTTTTTATCGACTGAGAGACGAGCTCAAAAACATTATCGAATTCTTGTTTAAATCACGCACAAATGTACGATAGCTTTAAGATGCTAACATAATTATTATATAATGAATTCCAAACATGGAATAAATGCATTTTATTAGAGGAATTACTTTATTAAGAAATCGTTGACAAAAAATATATAGAGTTATATTTATTGAAATAGTTGTTTTCGAAATGGATTTTGCGAAGAAAAGCTAGGGTTTAAGTTAAAATTATATTCATAATTTAATTTTTAAATATACGTATATATTTAAAAGTGAGGATGATATGGTTTTGACAAATGTGTTAGAGCATACGAACATTGAAAAACTCACACGCTGTCAAAAATATAACTGTTAACTGTTTTTGTAGTTCTATAAATAAACATAATATGGGTTTGGATAATTATGGTAATATGTGAAGTTATGGTACAAAACGGTCATTCTGTTGTTCAATGTGAATTGTGAGCTTTGGGACGACAATTTGAGATATTTATTACATTGATTTGTTATGTAGGAAATCATTAAGTATTTTAATTAAAACTTTGGCACATAAGATTAGACTTTAAGAACTTACGTTGATCCGGTTCCGTTTTCGAAGGTTATATAGAATAGAGATTCTTGTAAAAGATCATTTTCAGGGAATAATCTATTTATTCAGTTACAGAAACAAGAAGATGTATGTTTATTAAGTAACTTTAATTGATCTATATCAAACGGATCGATAAACATTTTGTGTAAATTCAAAACAATTTACCTTGCTGGCGTATTTACAGAATCTAAAAACGTACTTTTATCATTCTGGGAAAATAGTGCATTTTATTAATTGTAAGAAAGAATATTGTAAACGTTTTATTAAACTTAATAAACAATACGATTTGTAAATGTTGTTTTATACAGTATTATAAATAATAATTTAATGTCACTCATTACATTGTTAAAACAAAAATATCACTCATTGTCCAAAAATCTTTGATACTATTTCTGTGTATTGTCAATATTTCGATAACAAAAAGCGTCAAATATGTTGGATAACTGTTTTGCTCGACTAAAAAAACAGAGGCACAGATTTGTCATGGTCGAATTTTATATTACTGTCGCTGTTCCGGGAAAAAAACAGAACTACTAGTTTTGTGATAAACGAAGTCGACTATATGTGTGTAAATTTTTGTCATCTACAATTAAACAGCATGTGTTTTGTTCAAAATAGTAATAATTTCACATGGAAACATTTTGTTTGTTGTACTTTGAATGTATTCTTTGTAGAGTCTGCGTGTTTTTTTAAGCATGTATGTTTTTGAAGAGAATTTAATTTTTAATCAATGCGTGTGTTTTGTTAGACAATACAGCTAAAAAACAAATATAATTACTCAAAACGCAGAATGGTCATATCATATACTTTGATATTTTAAATATATTGTTTATAAACGAATTGTAATACGCTAATTAAAAGCTGGAATCTGCAAATATAAACCGGATCAGAAATCCATCTACCAAAAAATCCTTATTAAATTCAATATGAACGTTAGACGAACACTTTATCACAATAATTGAAGGCTCTAGAAACAAAGACAAAAGTCTCGCATGTTTTATCAAAATTTAGTTAGATATGTCATCCCTGTAGAGCTGGCAATTTCACATAGAGTTGTAAGTATTTTTTAAATAAAAACATGTACATTTTTGAAGAATAAAAATAGAGCCAGTTTTCAAACATGTTGTTTTACAAAACAGTGTAAATTATTTTTAAATTGGGTAGATATTAATTACTGAAGAATATAAAACATTACTTTTTTGAGACGGTTTTAAATATCATAAAATAAAATAATAAAAAAACTTTTGATTGATTTTTCAACATTTTTGGACAGACTTGTTTCCTGAGCGCTCAATTGTACCATAATATTTTTATATATTGTAACATTAAAAAATGGTATTTTAGAATTCGAATTCGGTATTGAAAAATTTACCGAATTTTCGGGACACCGGTTTTGCAGTCTTTAACTAAAACATAACTGATTACAAGCAGGAACAATAATATATAATTTTCGATTTTTTTTTCGCGAATACAGTTCACATTTTTATTTCGTTTTTATTAAAAACAAACTATCATAAAAACCATTTGAAATTTCAATAATTTAAATGGCGCCTTTTTCACCGGAGTGGGAGCGATATATAATACATAAATATCGAAATGATTTATAATTTATGTCGAATTATGAGGAATAATCATTGGTGATTGTTTCCAGTCACATACATGGCGCTAATTCAATATCCAGAGCAAAGCACTAGGGAATCGAATAAACATCGTTCGATTGAGATAATAACGAGTTAATTATCGAACAGGCATCAAATATTTTGTTTGACCAACAATCTGTACTTGGCACCAATCAAAACAATGCGTAATTTTGAACAGGCTTGTTCAGGGATGCACAAACTGCCACACGTTCATTTATTCTACATATGTAATATGTTCAAGGGGATAATGCATTGGTTGACAAACAAACAAAATAATAATAAATAATGTTAAAATATGATTTTGTGAATATAAATAGGTACATAGGTTTACGAATTTGTATTCAACGAAAAAATGTTGTTGCCCGTTGTGGTCTAGTTGGTTAGAGCATGATCTACCGACCAGGCCGATTTGGGTTCGATTCCCGGTAAGGTCAATGTCAAATTGACATTTTTCAATTTAAATTTGATTATCTCGAGTGACTTGTAATAAACTATCATCGAGTTTTTCTCGTATGGTCTTTTACCTTAAAATATTTGGCGCATTAGCATTAGCTGTAATGTCAAATATTTTTCTTAATAATTTTCAAATATTTAAGATTATTCCACCTTAAAAAAATGAATAGTTGCGTTGAAGTGCGCGCCAACACGGAATGAGCGCGCGGGGAGTTTTAAGCTGCCGTGCGGCCGCGCGCGCGCAACTTAAAGGGAACGTTGCCCGTGCAGCTCTGTATCGAGCATCTTGTATCTTGATCGTGATAACGTTATGGAAGTTAAACGTTAAACAGTGAGTGCATACACAATGAGTGACGGTGAAACAATCAACAAATCGTAAACGTTATACGTGATAGTTTATGTATATAGATATTACCCATTTAAAAAGATATTATAGATATAATTTTTAAGTTATTGATTGCATTATAATTAGTTGCCATTTAATTGTAGCCGTAATGGCATTTGCTTTAAGTCGTTAAACAACAAAATTACGATAACAGTAGATTAATATGAAAATAATTTGATGGATTTATGACAGTTACGGATTCCTGGATTATTCGCATGGCGGGCAACGATTTGCAACGACATCTGTCGAACGTTGATTAATTTGCAGGGGGTAATTAATAATGAATTTACCGCGAGTAATTAAGTCATCTACCGGATGTCTGACAAGTTACATGCGTTACAATAATAGAACTATATCGATTAAGCAAGCTCACAGCGTATCATGGAATATTATTTGATTTTATTTTTACCTATAACAAAATATTGATATTGTATTACAAAAAACGTTTACAAAAGTATATAAACTTTTTTAATTTTATTATAAATATTTATTAAAAGTGAGTATACAGCGACACCTACATATAATTAAGATAAACTATTATTTTAAAAACATTTAAGTAATTGATAAAATATAGCTTAAAAAGATTTTAAAACATACCAGTTGAATTTGAATCGTTCAAACTATGTACATTCTCACAAATTTTGTCACTAACGACCCGGGTTTCGCCTTTCGGCATCTTCAGGCATTCAAGTGCACGGATGAACTTGAACTGAGAACATCCGTGCACTTGAATGCCTGAAGATGCCGAAAGGCGAAACCCGGGTCGTTAGTGACAAAATTTGTGAGAATGTACACAGTTTGAACGATTCAAATTTAATATTGAAATTCCACCAAGCACCTTCAGTCGAAATCTTAAATCATACCAGTTGAGTTAAGCATTTTTTATTATCATATTTCAATAAAATTTACCCAATGCAAATAAACAAATAGCCAGTGGCTTGCTTAAGCAGTAAACTTTCGTTTTTTTCAATAAATAATCGCATCTCAAACAAAACGCACTATTAATTTATGAAAAAATTACTAAGCCTCAACAAAACAAAATACATTGATAATACCATTAACTTTTTTTTTGCAATTTTTCATTTGAGTTACTATTTCAACATTTTTAAAGTGTTCTAAGATTGACTTTAAATATGTACTGTTCTTTTTGCTACAGTTCCATGTTTCAAACTTTATATAATACATAAAACGTCTAAAATAAAAATCTAATTTAATATAATTTAAAAAATTGCAGTTAACAAGGGGCTCGCCGTCTACCCCAACTAGTCTTTCTACATGGTATAGAGTACAATTTAATTTAAATAGCGATAAAATTTGATCGAAAGATAATTTTATTTCAAACCGACAAAATATGAATACGCCTGTGAAATAAAACATTCAAAGAACCACAAAAGCGCCATGTCTTTCACCCCAATTTCATTATATCGTATGTTTGACTTTTAAATATTTCATATAATTCGCCCCATTTCCTTTGTCGAACATTTTTTTGCTTGCCGGAAAAGAAAATCTTGCATTCGGAAATAAATAGATTCGTGATTATTTTCCGGCTGTCAAATGATATCGCTTTTCCTCCATTCCTTTTATATTTGACTATATCGTTTTTTTTATATCACTGAAACGTGAACAAAATATTTGATGCCAGTGACCCTTTTAAAGATATACTTTAAATTTAAACCTTTTTTGTATTATATTTTCAATACCTTTAAATATTAAATTTCATTTTTTAATGATCCTTTCGATTGAGATCAGACATGCACAACCTATTACATCTGGTGGACCGCATAAAAATAAATTATCATGTGTTAGGGCCGCAAGGAATTTTTTTTAAACCATGTCCGCTCCCAATGTGTAGCATATGGACTCCTAATGGAGTTTATCTCAACAGAAGTGTTTTCTACGAGAACTGTTTGTTTCTCAGTTGCTCAACCTCTCTTTTTACAAAGAGAGTAGGGATAGAAGGATAGGGCTAGGACAGGATAAGTGGTAAGCTAATCGCTCTCGATACGCCCCGTTCATAGGATAGGATGGGTGAGAGGGGGGAATTCAAGACATCACATATATCATGCCTTTGAACAGAAATTCATAAATTGATTGAAAAATCAATTTATAAAACTGTCCGTACCGGGATTTGAACCCGGGCCCTCTGTAGCCGAAGCCAACACCGTTGACCACTCGACCACACAGGCTTAAAAAATGTAGGTACACTAAATCCTCTTTTATATACGGCAGCGATTTCCAACCCTGGGAGGCGTAGAAAATTGCAAAGGGAGGCGCGAACAGCTTCAAATATTTATTTAGCCTTTGAATGTATAAATGTGTCTTGATTACTATATGAAATAAAGGATGGGGAGGCGCGAAGATATTTTTTTTAAAGGGTGGCGTAATCCGTTTACAAAAAGAAGTGAATATAGATGATAGTTCCCATTACATTTGACAATGTTTTTTTCGAAATTGTGTAAAAAATAAACCGTGCAAAAAAAGGATTATGTGTATGTTTTTACAAAAAATGATTTGTTTTGAAATACTTGGAAATACATGTTATATTTTTATCTTATTTAAAATTCTTAATTTTAAACAAATTATTCAAAATTTGATTCAATATTCATATTATAAAGCCACTAAATTGAATCCAAATTTTCATCAGTTAACCTATTTCTATAAAACAATTTATACTCCTTCGATTAGGAAAAGGCTTGCTCACATTTAATAAATTGAATTATTTACTTGAAAAAATGTATATTTTATTTTAATTTTGAGAAAATAACATTCGAGTTCCGCGAAAAAATCTAAACGGGCGGCAGATTGTACATTACTGAATTTTAGACAGACAATTTTTGAAGTATTTATTTCATATACCTTTTAAAGCTTTTAATATTTTAAGTTGTTGAAAAAAAACTTGAATATTAAAATTAAATAAAAAAGCTCATAGAGTTATTACAGCGCCGCCATAAATCTAGTTAGAAGTGAAACGAATGAAAAAATTACATGCAAATCAAATATTTCGGTCTTGAAAAGGTCCTTCAAGCGTCCTGGAATATCTTCCCTTAGAGGTCGCACGAGGACCCTGTCAATCCCTCCCACTTCAAATATAATCAAATTCGACTCAAGTTTAGTTCTCAACCTTTGCGTACCTACCCGTAAAGAACACTCTGCCTAAAAAAACGATGTTAACATCTTCGAAGAAGTCAATTTTTTTTGCGATAAATTTTGATTGACATTCGAAATTGTAGGGATAAGCATTGATTAAATACTCCAGAAATATTAGTCACCAAAATAAATATAATCGGACAAACAGATATGTTATCCTTATATAACTGTCAAATATTTTTTTTGCTAATTTCTACTATTGTGTTGTTATAAGTAATGTTTCTTTTCATAATAAATTGTTTTTTTTTTTAAATTTTAAACGTTTTTTGAGATACAAGAGAGAAAAAAATCTTGGGTAAAGTAATTGCACACGCTTGAAAGTCGGTGGTTAGGCGAATACCTAGATTATATATGGGCACTTGAGAGTTAAAGTGAGCCAACTAGTAAAATGGTAAACCTCTTTTCTTGGCCCTTTAAGTATAATCACTTCTTTAAATGGTGTTTTGGTGAATTGCATATTTTTATTATACGGAGATAACTCTTTTGAAATGTGTATCAACTGAAATAACTTCATTTTGACGATACTTTTAGACGCGTAAAATATTACAATTAGGGCTTGTCGGTTTTCAAAAACCGGTTTTTTGGCTAAACTTGTGACATTCGAAAACCGGGTTTTCAACTTTGTAACCAGTTGTGCCGAATTTTCCACGAACGACTCTATTAACAAAAGGACAGAAAATTTGGATCTTTTATTTGATGGCTTAAATACCATATGCCCCACATCATTACCCAGTGAAAGGGTATTTTCGATATCAGGAAATTTTGTTACAAAACGATCAGTGGACGCTTTGTGTTTTTTTAAATCATATTTTCTGAAGAATAACACCAAATAATTCATTGTTTTGTATTATTATGTATATAAATAAACAATATAAAAAATGAACTTTCTCTTGCTATTTTAATTTAATTATCCAATTTTTGTAAAACATCGAATGTCGGTTTTTGTATAAGCCCTAATTACAATACATCTAACTTTTTTTCTAAAATATTACTTGGTTAACTTCACCTCTATGGGCCAATTTATATTTCATTGATAAAATAAAATTTCGTTTACATTATATTTTCTGTCAAACGACGTGTTACATTATTTATCGCAGAAAAAAGAAATACAAATAAAAAAAAATGAAATGTATAACAATAAAAGTAACTCTAAAAGTAAAAACGTTCATCAACCCTTCTCATACGGGGGTGTTACATGGAAAGTCAAAGTAATAAACTCTTCATGAATATTTTGTATTTGTGTTATACGTTAGCAGTAAAACTAAAACACCATATAACTAAAACAATCAAATTTTATAATTTTCACTGTGGAAAATAAACTTCAAAACAAAGTCTCGTCTCAACAACATTATTACGCCCAGACCAGACAGTGTAATGTGTAAGACCAGAGGTCTTTAAACTATTATCTCAATAGAGTCAAAGGGTATAGAATGAGCATATTATTTTATTTTAGAGCCGTTAATATATTATTAAGATTCGTGAACTTTAGGATAAAATATTCCAAAATACTTATTAAATAGTTAATTAATGAATATAACAATATCTTGGTTTGAAAGTGTTACAACTCAAAAAGCATAGTTTTGAAGTTATAAGTAAATCTTTTACTGTACATCTAATTTGTGTTGATTTGAAATTCTTAGATTATCTAAGAAATATATTTACATGTACATATAATATTATAAAAATAATTTAATTACGTATTTTTTTTTAAGCAATGTTCGCTTACAATGTAGATCATTTTGACTCCCAATAGGGTTTATCTTAACATTTTTTTTTCTACAAAAACTGCTGGTTATTCAATGTCTCAACATATCTTTTTATGAAGATCGTAAATATAAAAGTATAAGGTAGGACTAGTGATTAGTTCATCACTCTCACTACGCCTTGTTTTTAGAGGCCGAATGGTCGGAAAAGGATTTTAGAGAAGTTCCATTAATATATTGAAAAACGAAACTGCTTGTACTGGGATTCGAGCCCGTAAGCACAGTGACCAAAACCAACTACGCTAACCATTTGACCACGGACTTGGCACTGTCTAATTTATAATACATCGTCACTCGTCGCACGATAAATGAATTGAAACAAAAAAAAAATAGGTGTTTTTCTTTTTTCTAAAGAGATTCCCATTCCTTCAATAATATAAGTACTGTAGTGTTGTTTCTGTCTTATAAAAAAATGTTTTTATTTCAGATAATCCAATTCAACACGTTCTAAAATAAAGCATAACATTGCATAGTATCTCACTAATAGATTTTTAAAATGTCGTTACATATAGACAGCTCTTAGGCAACGATTTTTAATATGAGTTTTCATAGGTTCTCACAGGATAAAAGTTGTTGTTATGGTTCATTCACTGTAAAAACTTTGGTAGAAAGGCATAATATTCAATAAATAAAATAAAAAAATTATAATACTCATGAGCAAATCCGGTACTGATATTATTAAATACAAGTAGGAATTAGAACAAATGTATATTTTATTTATTGAATATTGTAATTGAATCTTTCGATATAATTCAATATTTTAAACTTAAGTTCTAAAGTCATATTCTTTTAAGGATAATTGTTTTTTATTAATTCTTTTAATATATTTTATGTGTGAAAACAATCTTCATACATATTTAAGATATACTGTTCGTGGCTTGACGACTTCTGTGTTAGATCATAAAACATGTGATATTCATTGCAAGCTACTTTCATTGACTTGCTGTGTATGTTTCATTTTATTATAAAAATATTCAGACTTTAAGATTGTATTTTTATTGCGTTAGTAAAATGGTTCATTTTAAGTTAACATTTCAACCCTCAATTTTGTTTTTTTAATTTAGAACTCTGAATTTGATTGAATTAAACCGAATACTTTGGTCTTTTAAATTGTATTATTGTTAAAGATGTTTATCTAGGCTGCGCCGCTCCTTTAAAGAGTGAACCGATATTTCATTCTGTGAACGCAATCATTAGGACAGTGTCCAGACACTTTGGCACATAGTTTTACGCCATGCAATCTAACTTTGCAATTGAATAAGTGAGACACTTCTTGACACCAATGATATGTCCGTTTGTCGTAAAGAAATCACTCTAAATAATATGCAAGTATGAATGATGTTGATAATGGATACATCATTCATTAAAAAAATAAATACGTAAATTGTATAAGTAAATTTGAATAAAAAACAGTACATCACGGCAGTTAAAATGAGAACCATTATTATCAAAAATTTATTTGACACTTTGTTAGGCATAAACTTGAGTTGGTAAAAACAAACGAAAAATTAAATGAGCACGATAATAAATTTATTACTTTACGTTTAATCCTATAATTTAAAATTCAACCCGTTCGTGACCGAACAACATATTTAATAATAAATATTAATACCATTTAATACGGTCGTGGTAAGGTTAT
The DNA here is from genome assembly GCA_030503985.1 of Himalopsyche tibetana. Taxonomy (NCBI): domain Eukaryota; kingdom Metazoa; phylum Arthropoda; class Insecta; order Trichoptera; family Rhyacophilidae; genus Himalopsyche; species Himalopsyche tibetana. Next base: position 10,129,377 of record JAPJYX010000011.1, on the reverse strand, counting down.
GAGATTTAGGTTGTAAATTACAGCTTTGGCCCCTATTCAAATGGGAAAATTAATCATGGACTAAGTAAATGTTAGATTGCTTTAGAGCAAAAAGCTTCAGGCAAACCCATTCCTTCCGTAAATCGTATTTCTGAATATATTACTATTTAAAATTTTAACTAATCCTTGGTTTAACTGCGTGCGTTTCTTGATTACCTAGTAAAAATATATAAATATATTCAAAATATTATAAACACGAAAAATTGGAAATATTTCGTTGAAATTTTGTAAAAAAGGCAAATTAACATAAATCCTATTTCATATAATGAACATTTTTTTACAATCCTCATCATTTTAATAATATCTTATGAATAAAACTATACAAATGCCTCGATAAGTGATATCCATCTGAAGTTGTTTGATGGGCCTTATATAGCGAAACTAGTACTGAATCTATTTAGTAAATCAGTACTACAAAAGAGTGTTTTATTTTATGAATATAATTTCTTTTTACCGAGTATTGACAGAGAACACTTTAAAATGTATACATATGGATACGATCTGAAAAAAAAACGCTAGAAAAAAGACATTAATCGTAAAGAAATATACCAAGGAGACTTTATAAACAATTTTAAATTATGGATTAAATGAACACATCTTTTTTATCTTTCAAGCTTTAGAACTTAAGAAACATTACTTAATTCAAAATTTGACACAAAATAGCATGATACAAAGATCTGACTTAACTTATCACATCGATTGGATTAAGTCAAGAAATTGCTTTATAAAAAACGAAAAACTTACGCTTTCTATCGTAGTGCTTATAAAGCTTAAGCCAACGAAAGCTGTGTTAGTACAAAGCCCCAGCCAAAGCAATCAAAGCCTCCTTAAAAAGCGATGTTCGGATATGCAACGATACGAGAACCGGAAAATAAAACTTTATTTTGGTTTCCTTTGAATCCTTCAGTAGAGATGTGCCAAAATAAATAAGTAATCTGTACTATTTTAACAGTTTATTTGTATGGTTTAATAAAATTGATGTTGATTTTTTAACCATTACAGATTTACAGTTAACTAGTAATACAATGAAAAATGTAAAATTCGTACAATTTTAATTTTAGCAACTACTTGAAAACTCAGTTTGCACATCGCAACGGTGATGGACATCAACAAAAAAAATAATACAACAAATGTCTTAAAATTTGCATTCGCAATCACCGAATTAAATTTTACTGATCGGTTTAAAGAACAGTTTGAACAGACTTAATCATTTTTTCTTTTCATTATCGATTTATAGATAATTTCTAGAAGATTTGGTCAGTAGCTTTTGTATCATTTTAGAATTCAAAGTAATTTCTAAGTAATTTACCTATAACCTATCATTCATTTGTTATACTTTTTATTATCAAAATAATTTATTTAATTAGAATATTACTCTGTTCTATTTATAATACATTTATATATGAGAATTATAAATGAGAATTCCACCATTCTTGAGAATGTGAATCTAAATGTGGACATGAATTGTTTGTTCTCCCAAGGTGTAGAACCAGCCTGCCAACGGGGATGCCACTGGGGAGAGCTTTAACGGTGTTCAATAATATTGCTTCGAATGTCGACATATTCCACGTAGACGTGGGTGAGTTCCGACGAATACTATTTTTTATGTATTAAAGTAGAGTTCGTCGGAGCTTACTCAGTTGACTTCCTTGCCACTTTTTTTTTTTACTGCTTTTAATATTAAATTATACTGTTTTTTTCTCCATTGTAAAAGTTTTAAATTTATAATTTGTCAACCTTGTACAATGTTAATTAAATAAATAAATAAATAAAAAAATAAAAAAATATTACAATTTTTTTTCATCTAAAGTTTATCTGGAATGCAAGGTTTAAAATTTGGGGAATTATAAAACTCGTTATATTGTGTAACAAGCACCTTGTTTTTGAATAATTAATCATCAGTAATTACTTTCGAGTGTTTTTTTGCGTTATCGAATATTGTTCGATTACTTTTAATGATCACCCTTTAGCACGGCACTGCGTGTTTATTCTGGGATGCGGATAATTTTCCGGAAATCCTAATTTCGCAGAGATCCTTTATCTTTTTTCGACCCTTCGGTGGAGGTCAATTACATTCGTGTCAGATAATAATTATATTCACAATATGTGAGAAGAATCGCTAGAAATATTATATTATAAAGAGAAGCGAACAAATGTTTTGATAGAGGAGTTTTCTGATTAATTTTGGTAAAGACTGGTTACATTTTTCAATTATTTATGATAATGGAAAACTAAAATCCATTTTTTTATTTAATATGAGCTATTTATACGAAGACAGGATTAGTGGTAAGCTAATCGCTCTCGATACGCCCCGTTCATAGGATAAGATGGGTGACCGGGAGGAATTCAAGACATCGCATATATCCTTGCCTTGAACAGAAATTCAAAAATCGATTGAAAAATCAACTTGAGCAACTGAGTAACAAGCAGTTCTCGTAGAAACACTTCTGTTGAGGTACACTTGATTAGGAGTCCATATTCTCCACATTGGGAGCGGACATGGTTTAAAAAAAAAAAAAAAACGAGAAGAATATTGATGTCAAAAAATACGTTATTTTGTCGTATTTTACCACCATTTATCAAATGATGAATCTAATGTTGCATATATCACGCTCTCAATTGTTTTTGACACTTAATTGTCGATTTAATAAAAAAAAATGTGAATTGAATATCAAATACACTATAGCCGTTATACGGCAAAATGTCTAAATATTTTGTCGCTGACCAATTTTCAAAAACTATCAGCTTATGGATATTTGCCCGTGGCCCCCAGAAACTTTACTGTGGCTCCACAAACAAAATCTTTTTGGCTCCCCGTTGAGAAACACTGCACTAATCCAGTAGTGTCTACATACATCATCATTGATTTATTATAAAACTATAAAGTTTTTAGCAAAAAAAATAATATTTGTATTACATTAAAGCTTGGTCCCATATTTTTTGTTTATTTTCACCGCAAAAATTACACATTTTTTCTCGCTCTCGTTAGCTACGTTTTTTCCATGATTTTAATCACGAGACTTACACAAATACCTGAACTTCCCGTTGTTTTTTGTGATTTGATTGGATTACTCACGGATCGAGATAGCTTTTGCGCGGACGTGATTCGTTAACGATGCAATAACACAGCAGGCTATCTATTTTATTCCTTATTCCGTGTTTTAAGCTTCGCTTCGTATTGTGAAGTCCTTCCGTCTCGCATGCACAAACAAAAACTCCACCTAGACGGTCGTGCCCAGTGCGTTGAATATCCAGAAAATAGCAACGCAGGGCGAGACTTGAGGTACAAATAATTATATTTTAGTTTGATTTTAGAGGTGTCTAATTTTTTGAATTAAATCTTTGGAATTTTCACAAGTGATAAAAATACCAGAAAATTGTTCTCACAAATTTCCTCTAAATTTACAAAGCGCACTTTAACCAATTACCTGCCAGCGCAAAATATTCGGTCTACCCCTCCTCGCCATTGATTTTAAAACCATTTGAAATTGTATAAAAAAAGATTTGAACAAAACTTACTGTGTCAACAAATAATTAACATTTATTAATTTTAATCAATATTTTGTACAACGAATGACAACTCGGCATAAACTATCAATTGTTCGTTTAGGGTTATCACAAGATATAATACATATTTATTATTATAATATATTAAAAATTATTGTATATTGATCCATTTAATTACCCCGAAGCTGTTTATAAAAATCATCCATAGATTATAATTTTAGTTTTCGACAAGGCATTGTGAAAAATACCTTCATATACGATTCACGTATGTCGTATACAAAGACCGTTAGGTATCCCTTGTAACATCTATTGGATAAATTATAGATGAACTAAGATTATTTTTAATGTGTAGCCATTATTGGGTTCATTAATAGATGTCGCTAGTCAAAAAAAATGGATTTTGAAAACATATTTATTTTCTACGAGAAAACATCTTGACTCACATACGCGTCGTTGGCGTGTGGAGTCAGTAAACGTTTAACGCACCAGCGAGTCGGTGGCGTGCGAGTGGTGAAAACTTTCTAATTAAAATTAATAATTATCTCAGAGGTTTTTCCCCGTTGAGTGGTGAGCTGTTTTTAATGTTGTGATGTCATATTTAAATATGCAAAAATCGTGTAACCTTAACTTATAGTAATACAACCAGTGTAATTGTATAGTTCACCTAAAACATTAAACCGACTTGCTGTGCTATTATTTCTGTTTGTTTTATAATATAATACTAATCAATTCGTATTTTGATAACATTTTTATTTATTGTAGTAAATGATACTGTCTACGACGCAGACTCAACGATAAAAGTTATCTAGCTCGTAAAATAAACAAATTATCAACCCAAACGTTAAAGAGCTCGTAGAGTATAAACAATAATCAACTTAACACACTTCTATCACAATTCTAATTATAATGCCATGTTAAGCTGGTAATCATTTTCAATTAAAACTGCTATGTAACAAAATACGTTTAGTATAACGTAGTGCTAGGTGAGGGTAACAACGTCGAGTATCCTGGCAAAAGATAAACTGAAAATAAAATGGCTGGAAAACATAAATGATGTTTCAAATTTACTTTTTATATTACGATGTCCATTTTCAATGTTTTTTTATATATTATATAACGTATCTCAACGGAAGCACGTCTGCAGTAACTGCGTGTTACTCAGTTGCTTGTCACCTTTATTTAAAACAGAGTCTAAGTAAAACAGAAAAAAAGGTAAATGGTTGAGTTTTTTATCTTGCAATATATCGTTTTTAAGATTGAGTAAGTGTGGGATTAGTTTAGACAACACATATGCTTTTGAACGAAAACCCGTCAGCTCAGCAACCTAAAGTTAACCTACTCAGCCAACAATTAAAAGATTTATATCGATCGAAGCTTTTGAACGGAAAAAAGTGTCTTTATGATAATAAATGTTTAGTACAAGAATTTTAATATTTCCTACAAATGTATTTGATTGAAATTTTCAGATACTTATTAAGATATTCCATATCACTGAGACCTGTATTTCATAAGATGTGATGTAGAGAATGTCAACATTACGTTAGAAAAATATTAGAAAAATAAAAAAATCAATAGAAATTGACAAGGAAGTCAACTGAGTAAGCTCGACCAAGTATACTTTAATACATAAAAAAATAAAATAAAAAAGGCCTTCTCTTCCAAGCGGAATATGTCAACATCGGATGCAATACTGTGATCCATTATTAAAGCTCTACCTAGCAGCATCCCCATTGGCATCTGGGTCAATACCTAGTAATAACAAGCAATTCATGACCACGAATCCTCAAAAAAATACTAGTATCATTAGGTTTAACATTCTCAAAGATGGCAGAATTATCATTTCGGCCATGTATATGACAAAAGAAAAACATGGCCAAATATATTTCTCTTAGTGTTCAAGCTAGTCAATCTTAGCATTTCAAAAGAAAGCCAGTTCAATAAAGCCATAAGTAATATCCAAAGATCATCAATTACAGAAGTCAAAATCTTTTCACCATGAGAGTACACCCATCCCTCGCTTAACACGATACTCGCTTAACACGGTTTCGCTTTAACACGGTTTCAGTTTTGTTGAAGAATTTTTTTTTTCGATTAAATCTTGCTTTGCAGACGTGCGCACAGCTGTGGTAATTTCTAAGAATAACGGTTAGGGTATATCTTTTACATTTTAAATGTAAAAAAAATAGTACCTGAAAATAATGCATCAGACATTTAGTCTCTCGTTGCCCAATCTGTTGATAAAAATTCCCATATTAATATCTTCTAGTGAGAGTGACATTGAATAATATCTTTTATCTGTGTTCATAATGTTTCAATAAATTTTCAGTCCTATCTACCAATTTCTTTAATATTTCTAAAAAAGAACCTATCCTCTCTTTTTCTCACATTTGTTAGTCTCGCTTAACACGGTTTCGTTGAACACGGTGATAGAGCAGAACCTATCTTCCGTGTTAAGCGAGGGATGGGTGTATTTTTGAATCTCGCGATGTCCAAAAAATCTTCCCACTCTTAAATTAGTAAAATTAAATGATGAAAGAATTTGATGACAGTGTCCAACCCTTTGCTATGGAATCAAAAGATGAAGCATTAATAAATCGGTTGGACGACATCATTACAAAATAAATTTACTAAAAACGCTTAACTTTGCAATACGTTTGAGTGTTTAAGTACAATCATTACAATGATTAATTAGAATTAGTCAAAATGTTTAATAGAGAACATTGTTTGGGAACACGTGTTATCCGTGCTCACAAATCATTGACACGGAAATCTCCTGAATTCGGACATAGAATCTCAATTGCGGAAACTGAACTGGGATTATTAAGGCAGTGTGATTGTAACAGGTATTGTTTAGTAGTTGCCGTGGTAGGATTGTTAAATTAACATCAGTTTGACTATGTTCACATCACTTTGACAGCAAATTGCTTAATTGATACGAAATCAGTGATGATATAGGCATACACAGGCGTAGATGATTAGTTTTGTTCAAAAAAATAATCATGGAGAATATAGAGATTGATTGAGTTAGAAGTATGAAAAGTTTTTTACTCTACCAAACCACCTATTATCGACTATTTATGTATTACAATATAAAACTTTTATTTGAATTAGTTAACGTGTAGTATTGTTTCACTCTCGAATAAAACAAACTGAATTAAATTATCACTTTAGTCAAGAGGATATTAAAATAATAGAGAGCTTTTATGTGTGTATTTACAAAGATTTAAAATCATTTCAAACATTTGTGAAGTACACTTAACTGTGAAAATGTTCACTTTAAAATGAAATTGTAATAAAATATTCGAAATGAATTTTCCGACACTTTTCAGTGATATACCGGAGTACTCGGTGGTTAATATGTAATGAAAGTGTTGATAAATATTTATTTTAAAAGCGGATTTCCACTTTCTGTTTGAACAGAGTGAATTAATTGAATGCATTTTTATTTATTTACTGAATCGTCACATGTAGGTTGGTGAGGCATATTTCAGTTTCATCGAGGATCATTGATTTATTATATTATAATATTAATAAATGACGTTTAATGTTGCCAACAGAGTTATTTGATAGTTTATTAAAATCTAGACATTAACTCTCGCGGCTCGGAGACTAGAAAAATACTGCCGATGGGAGTCGTTTAGAGACCCCAGTGGTTTCCTCATTATTGGCCTTATTATTATGAATAACAAAAACAAAAATAGTCTAAGGGCTTTAAAATATATCTCTGCATCATTCCTTATACATTTTTTTTTTATATAAAAATCCGTGGTTTTTTAATAAATAATAGTATTTTAAGTTGCGCGTAAAAAAGACGTCATCCAAGCACACATATGAAATTGCAACTGACGCGTTTAGCCCAGCTATCTTACGAACGATCGCTTATCGCTTCATCGCGTTATCGCGTATTTATATAAACTACAAAAGGTCCAAAAACTATGATATAAGAAAACCTTAATTATAAACATTGTATCACCCATATTAAAATAGATATTTAAGAAAATGTGGGTATTGGGGTCGCATTTCTTGAGCTTAGAACCGGAAAAGATAATTAAAGAGGGTCTCTAATACTTGACATGATTTGTGAATTAAGTTTTTACGGTTGGTATAAGTTAAATATATATATTTTTTTTACTGTTGGTATAGTCAATCTTCTATAATTTATTTAACTAATCAAAACAGTGAGTAAGAAGAGTTGGAGGTTATTTTCAACAAAATCTTCAATTCACATTCAATAAAGCATATTTTTATGAAAACAAAAAACTAAAATTTCAGTTATACCAACCGTAAAAACCATAAACAAAAATGTATTCTAATAATATCAGAAACGGTTTTTTAATCATGAGCACTCCGTGCAATTTAAGTCAATAACCGATCCTGATATTTTTAAAAAATGCGTTCTTTCTTATTGCTGAACAAAAGAAAATTTATTGTGTAGTCGAAAAATGTAATAATTTTCGGCGTAATTTTCTATCAGCGTTATTCATAAGTGTTGATACTATCGAAGTCAAAGAAATATCTACGATTCTCTTATAATAATTCAGCAATGACCGCTTGGAGATAAAATGGCCGAAAAACACGGTAATTGTCACCATAACTTTCTCGTTTATACACACTTTTATATCGAATTGAATAAGCGGACGGCCACCGAAGTGTCTAATAAATATTTAGCGAGAGAAAAAAAAGGCGCTGACATATTTTGTGGAAGTTGCGAAGAGTTTGCTTGGTGTGTTGAGCGCCATACGTTATCTGTTTCTCGAGCTATGCCAGAAGCTGAAAAATCGCTATATGGAAAAGAATTTATTGCGTAACTTTGGCAAGTGTGGGTCGCGGGAGAGCTTAGCTTAGCTTTCGCGAGTAAGTGAAGCATTAAAATTTTACTGAAGTGAGTATGTAACATTTGAATAAACTTTGTCTGCTGCTAAGAATGTTTTTGACTAACGAATAATCTTCTTCTAAATTGTGTAATGTAAACGCTGATGGGCTTCCGTCTTACGCGACAGTATCGTTTGAATTAATTTAAGATTTCGACTGAAGGTGCTTGTTGGAATTTCAATATTAAATTTGAATCGTTAAAATTATGTACATTCACACAGAAATTGCCACTAACGACCCGGGTTTCGCCTTTCGGCATCTTCAGGCATTCAAGTGCACGGATGAACTTGAGCTGACGCTTGGTAAATTAATGTTTCGTGTTTATATAATAAATAAATGTATCACCGAACTTAAAGCCATTGCTGGCGAAAAAGACAAGCCCATGGGAATGTTCACAGATTTGAGTAGTGAGTGGTTTTAAGAATTATATTTATTTGTTTGTCGGAAAAGGTTTTATGATTATATTTTTATATGATATAGGAGTGGAGATCCCCGTGACAAAATCTGTGTAAATGTACATAATTTGAACGATTCAAATTTAATTATCGTTTGAGTTCCAGAATTTTCATCAAATTCATATTCATTTTTGAAATTAGTCATGTATTAGTATTTAAACAATCAATGCAAAAAAGTCTTCTTCCAATAAGAAATTTTTACCATGAATTTCATTAACTGGATGACTACCATAGACGAGATATCTCGTCAATAATTAATTGAACTAATAATTGCAAATTGTAACCGGCGTGCTAGGTACAGTCGTACTTTTTTCTATGGCGGCCATAAGGCTAACAGAGATTTTTTAGCTCTTATATGTTTTTGCTATACTACGCGTAGAAAATTAATTTGGAGACAACTAGGTCTTACTGAGAACCATAATTTTTCTTACGTGGAGAAAAGGGTTAATTAATTCATTGATTAATTAGTTAATTAATAGATAAAAAAGTATGTTTGTTTAATTCAACTTATGCTAACTTAAATGCTTTATTTCTTGTTAGGAATAGAACGATGTTAATTTTTGTGTCTGTAATTTTGTCCAAAATTAAAAGACAATATGATGAGTACGCGTTGGCTTAAGCACTGGCTTTTTATGCGTATCGATTTTAAATTCCTAGTTGTCATATGTTGTTTTGTTTAATTTAAATTACTATTTTAATTAATAGAGTTGTTTTTGGTTCAAAGAAAAAAGGCTCTTTTATATTAGATGAAATATTATTTAAGTGAATATCATCAAATATAAAATAAAGTGTTAATTGATGTGTAATTTCCGAAGGCGCTCCTTTACAGCTTCAAGTAATAGTACGTAAACCATATATAAGTTACTTTTAAGATAGTTTCTTAAAGAATGACAGTATACTGAGCCTCAAAAACAGATGCTTACAACAAATACTATAGAAGGTTGATAAGTTTTGTTTGTAGACACTTGGAGATATACGAGTAATCATTGTAGAGCTCCAAAACTTTTGATTTGGTTTGGGTACGAATTGATTACGTCCCAAGAATACCGGCTCCTTACCTGTAATTATTCCAGTCAGATGAAATTTACTAACGCATATAATCGTCGATTACCATTCAAAGAATATATTTTATAAATTTAATAGATGTTGGTATTACTAGAGAAAACGCAATGATAGTCAGTCACCTTTGATTTTCTTCCAGCCAAGGATTAAAATACGTTGTTAACGTGATCGAAGTCAGAAAGTTACTTCAATTTATTTGTAATAATTCAAGTGGTGAAATATCTCCCTACATGCAGAAACATGGCTGGATATTCTGCCAACATTTTCAATTGTAATATCGTATGACACATGAGTCTAATGGAACATTTGAAGTTTCAACAAAACAATTATCACGTAAACACTTGCAGCAGCGCTGGAATATGGCTGTGTCAAGCGCCCTCCCCCACGGAATCATCCCTAATAAAATTGATTTAAAGCATCGCTTTGGAGCGCGAGTGCAATGGGGTGAGGGAAGCGGTCGATAGAAGCCTTGCAGATTCACTTATGACCCAGGCGTGCTAGGTGAGGCAATCGTGGAGAGATCGCTGTGTGCCGAACCAAATTTATGAATATTGGAGAGGAAAAATATCGCTGTTTATTAATAAATTCTCACCCTTTGTATAAAACAGTAGTTTCAAGGAACGTTCTCAGTTTTTCTTAGCAGAAATGTATTTCGATGGTTTTGCTTATTATTTTTTTACATGTCAGATAGATAACTCGTGTTGCCACATAAATAATGTCAAATACCGGTTATTGCTGAAAAGACATTTCATATACTCCTAAAAAATAATACGTGTTTTGTTACTACACAATTTTATAATGTGATCAGAACCAGTTTTTTCTAAGAAGCGAAATATTTATTTAAGTATAAACTATATCATAAATTAATAATGTCAGTAGCACTTTAAATGTGTTCACTGTTTACATTATTTAGAAAAAAACAGAACCGGTTTCACATATTACGTGAATTATTAACTGATTAAATATAAAACCATACAAAGTTATTTAGTAGTTAATTCAGTAAGACTAATAACAAGGTATGATAAACAATTCGTAAAAGAATGTGATAAGAATTTCTAGCTCTGATTTTTACTAAATAATATAGATTAAGTAAATAGAAAGTGTTTTTTTTAACTGTTATCCAACAGAAATTCTCATAAAACACATTAATAGTGAGATTTTTTTTGGCTATAGTTTTGATTATGGATGGCATGATGTTGAATTAGGGTCCAATTTGATTTTATACTTCTAACCATTATGATTTTTTATAAAGAAAATGTCAAGCTAATCAATTTACTTATGGTGATATATTGTTTAGTAAAATGAGATTGGATTACAAAACTCTGTTTTTTTTGTTGCTATAACGACAGCGTTGTATAATAATGTAATGATGCAAATATCATTGTGAACCCTTGCAATTGTCGAAGCCATAGGCGACTCGTTGGCAAACAGTAATATCAGTGTAGCAAGTAATGACAAAACTTGTGTAATATCTGGTCGACCGTTACGTTTTGCTACGCTTCGGCATCTACGCCGTAGTGTTTTGCCGGTCGGGTCCCGGGCCATTCCTATGGTAAGAGCAAAAACCCTTGTACCTTGTTGTTGCTCAACCAAAGCATAAGATCACGTACTATTCCAACAATCTCCCAAGTTTGAATTGTGTAATAAGGTGTTGATTAACCAATAGCAAAATATGAAACAAGAACCTTATCGTAGATGGGTACATCCTTTGTATATATGAAGTGAATTCTTTAATCGTGTTTCTTTTGTCATAAAATTTTAATTATTGAAAATAATTAGCTAAAATTGGAGTTCTTAAATTTTGTTTAAACAAAGTCTATTATCCAATAAACAAATTCAGACTTTCAATGATTTTGCAAGACTTTTACACGGACATAACTGTAAGTAAGATTTTTTTTAAATCATATCGTCTTCTAATGGATATATCTTAACAGAACTTTTTGTTACTCAGTCGCTCATCTTCTCTTTTTCCAATATAAGATATAAGAATAAGGTTAGGACATGATTAGTGGTTAGCTAATAGCTCTCGCTACGCCCAGTATTGAAGGATCTGAAGGGTAGAAAGGAATTTTTAGGCATCACAAACACCCATGTTTGTACTGGTACTCGAATCCATGAGATCTGGCACGGAAGCCAACAACGCTAACCACTGCGTCATAAGACCCAACAATATCATTTTTATATTTAGAATGAAATTATTGAAAATATGAAAACACGCGTGCAACAAGTATTAAAAATCAAGAAGAAAATTATGTTTCCTTCAACAAATCCTTACCACAAAGTAGTATAGGTAGATATTATTTTATTCGTGGTGTGCTCATTATATCTGGTCAAATAATATTCATTAAAGATTTATTTACTTTTTACGAACAGAAATTGAACATTGTTTTATTTTAAATGAAATGTAAAGTACAGTATTCATAATTACCTACTCTCTTCGAAAAAGAGGAGTTGAGAAAATTAGAAACAAGAATTTCTTGTAAAACAGCTACTGTCAAGATACCTCCTTAGTATGTCAAATGCTGGATATTAAAATTAGACATGGATTTAAAAAAAAAATAACCTAACAAAAGAGTCATGACTAGAATCCTTATCATAAAAGATCAAATATTTAATTTGCTTTCTTATAACTGTCGATTTTTACTTGTAAAAAGTCGAAATTTATAATTTCATAATTAAGTAAAATAAAAAAGAGATTCACAATCTTAGTTAGAGTCGTGTCCGAGGAAAATTTTCGGAATGCAAAGCGTGCACTTTACGTGGTGTGCTGTCAAGACGAAAGTATCGCTGCACCGTGAAGCAACTTACCTTTAAGTTAATGTGAGTCATAGAAATTATTTCGCGCTGCAAGAGTGCCATAAATAAGAAGTTGCCATCTACGTCAGCGATGTCCAAACGGCGGTATTCGAAACCATTAGCTAATATCCCTTTTTGTAAACATAGACAATCGTAACATTTTATTTATTAAAAGTTTCAAACAATTTCTATTGAATCACTAAAACCAAATGGGTGAGCGACTCACATTACTTTTTTTCATTTCTATTTTTTATTTTTGAAGCATATACACGGATAATACACGGTAAAAAGATAGGTCACGTGTAGTTCTGTATCGTGCCAATATTATGAGGAGTAAATTCGTTTGTTTTCTTGATCGTTATTGCGTTAATGAAGCGACTGAATATACACAATAGATGATGGTGAAACGTTGACAAAAAATAATTTTACTTTGTTTTTTTTTTAAATTTTAAATTAAAAAAAAATATTTGACAATACAGCTTACGCCAATGCGTCAAATATTTTTAAGTTGAAAGATCATACGAGATATACTCGATGAGAATTTTTGAAAGTCACATGAGATTAACTCAAGGAGAATTGACTTCACAAACACCCATGTCTTAGATCTCAAATTAAAATTGAAAAAAATCCAATTTTAACATTGACCTTACCGGAAATCGAACCCAACCTACCTGGTCGGTAGAGCAAGCTCTAACCAACTAGACCACAGCGGGTGACAAAGTTTTATTATATATTCTTTGTGGATATGTATTATGTTAGTTTTAATTAATAGAATCTCAGAGTACATAAAAATATGACTTAAATTAAATTTAATCAGTATACATTTTTTTGGTCGATATTTTTTCAGAAAATTGTCAGTGTAAATCTAAATTTTGTTTGGTCAACATTGACACAGAAATTTCAATATTTCTTATAAATTTCGCCAATAGAATTAAAACAATTAAACATTTCTTAAAGTGTCGACTTGATGATCTATATTTAAGCAGGCTACATGTGCCACAGAAACAAAAAAATATAATTATTAGGAGAAAGGTATAAAAATGTTGCTCATCCCAAAAATGTACCCTACTAATATACGATCTGCATGACTTGCATCTAATGAAATTCATGCGTCCTGTGTTTGCAATGCATTAAATTAAGCGCAGAGCTGCAATGTTGGACTGTAACAGATAGCTTTCAAAGTTTATTTTTGGAGGGACAGTAGAATAAAGCTTTTGAAACCTAGGTTACTAACTTTTGGTGTTACATCAATTATGGAAACTTTGTAATAAGCTTAAGTTAATAACAAATTTGTAAACTTTCCACGGTTTTGTCATAGGAAATTTTGATACAATCAAACTTCACAGACATGCAGACCACACTAAACTACTTCAGTTACAACTAATTTAAAAACCAGTTGTTATTTCACACAGCGTTTATATTTGCCAAGCCCAATAAAATTATGGTTCAAAGTGAAAATATTTTAAAAAACGATTTAAATTCATAAAATACAGCGAATAGAATTTGTACTTTTGTTATAAAAACATCTTTAGGCTTAATTTGTGTATTATTAAGATCTGTAAAATAATTATGTAAAGAATAAGACAAGAACTTACTGGCAAATGATTAAGGAAATAATGAGTTATGCTATGATAATAAATTTGTAGAATTTTTATGAGTCTAGGTATAGAATGTTTTATTTTATATTTGAAATATTTTTTCTACGCTAAATAATTTGATTTAGTGTATTGAATATTGCCATGTCTTCGTGTTTTACGTTTCCCAAAACAACACAACATATAAGATGAAACTCATCGTTATAGTTTCGTTAAGAATATCCAAAAATTAGCACACATTTTAAACATAAATAATAAAAAGATTTAAACAAATTCAAAAAATAGATTTGGAATTACAGCTAATGAAAATGCACCAACTATTTTAATGTTGAAAGATCATACGAGAAAAACTCGATTAAAATTTAATGTAAGTCACTTGAGATCAACTCGAGGTAAATTGACATCACAAACACCCAGGTCTTAGGTCTCAAATTTAAATTTGGTATTGACCTTACCAGAAATCGAACCCAGACCTGCCTAGTTGGTAGAGCAAGCTCTAACCAACTAGACCACAGCAGACGAAATTGAAATAAATTTTTGCTATTTAGCAGCTGATTTTTACTAAATGTGAAATGTTTTAAAACACTTTTAAAATAGTTTGGATTTTATTCCCTCAACAATAAACAAGTTAAACATGCCTAAGTGTAATTAATGCCGCCTGTGTGGTCGAGTGGTCAACGTTGTTGGCTTCGGCTACGGAGGGCCCGGGTTCAAATCCCGGTACGGACAGTTTTATAAAATGATTTTTCAATCGATTTATGAATTTCTGTTCAAAGGCATGGATGTATGTGATGTCTTGAATTCCCCCCTCTCACCCATCCTATCCTATGAACGGGGCGTATTGAGAGCGATTAGCTTACCACTAATCCTGTCCTAGCCTTATCCTTCTATCCCTACTCTCTTTGGAAAAAGAGAGGTTGAGCAACTGAGTAACTAGCAGTTCTCGTAGAAACACTTCTGTTGAGATAAACTCCATTAGGAGTCCATATGCTCCACATTGGGAGCGGACATGGTTTAAAAAAAAAAAGAAAAGTGTAATTATTAAGGTGGTCATACACACAACGATTTCAAAACAATGTTTCAAACTAGACTAGGAAAAATAGTTTGAGCAGTAGTTCATACACATGCGTGCGAAAGTGAAACATTCAATTCTGCAAAGAATCAAAAATAGCGCAATATGAACAAATCCATGACATTAAATACAAACGATATCGATAAGTAATATACGTATGTTGGATTAAATTATTTACGACGAGAGATGAAAATACTGTAGGGCGGCCAATTATTGGTATAATTAGACTGATTGAGTGATCCGGTTGCAACGTAATGCTATTGCAAGCAAATGTTTGTTTTTATTATCTAGACCAAGGGCGAGGAACATTTTCTTCTCTAAAGGCCGCATTCGTTTTTCTGATTCGACATAAGGCCGCAGTAAACATTTACTAGGGAATCTTTATCCGAAAACAGGAATTTACGGTCAGAATATGTCAGGAATTTACGAATTTACATACATTTACAGAATTACAGAATTGGCCAGAAGACCGCACCAGAGTACCCAAAAGGCCGGAGGTTCCCCATGTCTGTCTAGACTCTTGAGAAAATAAAAAAGCATTTAAAAACAGCGAGTAGATCTGAAATAATATAGCCTTTTCATTACCAAAATCGAACTTTACTTTCTACGCAGTATGCGAGTGCAACTAAGTCTTGGTGAATTTCCTTCGGTTGTACCTAAGATTTTTTTTAAATCGCAAATAATATTGATACTCTGTGGAATTAAAAATTGCAGTTTATCTTCAAATTAACGGTAAGCAGTTATTCCCATTATTGGTAGTTATTTGCCGACAAATAAAAAAAATAGTTGTATAAGTATAACAGAATGTTAAAACTTTTACCCAACTCTGTATTCTAGATTGAAAAGGAAATAATTTAAGTTACTTATAAGTGAATAGTACCATACATGTGAAAATTTATTAAATATTCTTACCTTTATTAAAGTGATCAGCTGTTTTAAGTTTCATGATAGAGATAAACAAATCTACATATCAAGCAAAAAATTCAAAGTTGTTTCAGCATTGAAAAAATGTATTTACGACATAGGGCTTCAATAGCTGTTTATATTAACGCCCAGTTGTTGAAGGATCGGAAGGAAGGAAAGGAATTTCGGGACATCACAAAACACCCATGCCTTCGAAAAGAAATCGAAAAAATGGTGTTTGTACTGGGACTCGAACCAGTGAGATTCGGCACGGAACCATAAACGCCATAAGACCCGACATACTATGTTGAATAAAACTTATAAAATCACGTAAAACTGTGGCGCGTGAAAATGATTATTGAAATAAATGTTTAAAATATTAGTTGAGTTATAAATGGTAATAGGTTTAAAAATATTAACGTGAAAGTATAAAAGCTTAAACGCTACAAAGGTTGTTGAACCCTCCAAGGACGAGCGTCACCATATGGTCACACAAAACACCGTTGTCTATTGATCCCACTATTCATACTTTTTCTACCTGAATATCGTTGCTTTTGCTCATATTTGGTTAAGAAGGGTACGGACTACAGTAAGTCATCAGCCGTAGGAACAGGAACGGTCTCCAAAAGCACATGTGATTTTTTGAATTTCCGTTTTTTTTTATTTACTTTTTGAAACTGTTAGATATTTTTTTTATAAAAACATAAAATTATTTACAGTTATTTTTCTAATATATTTGTTTTGAAATTATGTTTATCTAAAGAGGTCAAATTGTAAATATTAAAAAAAAAATCACGTTTAGCTATATTTCAACCCCGAATGTTTGCAAGCCCATACGCTCACTTTTGTCCTTACTACTGTCCGTACTCAATATTACACGGTAATAAAAGGATGAGCATGACCATGACCATATAGTCATGCGGGGTTTCTATACAACGACTTTGCGTTTTTTTTTTTTTTTTAATTTTGGATAGGAATAAAAGTTATCCGTGACTTCAATATGGCTTAGAAAATATTTTTTCTATCGGAAAAAAGCTCTCGTCTCTGGAGGGTTAATTCAATTATAAATTGAATACGATAGTAATGATTACTTATTTAATAAGCATTATAATGTAAAAATAAAAAGCAGAATTCAACATTGAAATTAAGGGAAAGGAACGCTGGATGCTAGCATCTAGCGTTCCTTTAGTTTTCAAGTGGCTGTTAAGGATTATAATTACTGTCTTACTATCAGCACGTTTGCTTATCGAAATTCAGAAACGCCTCTCGCGTAAATACTCGATAGAACGATTTGCATAAATTAATAATTATTTGCGAAGTAATCCGAGCTCGGTTTCGTTAGCGCCGTTATCGAGCGTTGATTATTTTAACGGCGCCGTTACAACGGGGGATTTAACGACGCGATGGCACTCTAACGACAACGCCGTTATGCGACGCCGTTATTAACTCGGCCGGCGTGCAGCCAGCGTCGGGTCATTTTTCTTGAGTTGTAGCTACGCAAATGCATTCATTGGCCTGGGAAGTTTAATACTGTGATAATTATACAGCACAATTATGTGTTTTGTTCCAAACAATTTAACATCGATCTTTCTTTTTTTTCTAATCGTTTCCAATATGGAGTGTAAACACTCTCAATGAAGTATCACAACAGATTTTTTTAACAAGAGCTGTTTGTTGTTCAGTCACTAGTCTAGCAAAGCTTCAGATAGAATATTAGAACTTGGTAAGAAATACTAATTAGTTTATTTTACTCACTGTATCTAGTTTTTAGGATCAGATGACCATGAAGAAATATAAGTGTCCCGTCACCCGCTGTGGTCTAGTTGGTTAGAGCTTACTCTACCGATCATGTCGGTCTGGTTTCGATTCCTGGTACGGTCAATGTCAAATTTAGTTTTTTTTTCATTTAAAATTTGAGAACTAAAAAGTGGTGTTTGTGATGACAATTCAGTTTGTCATTAGTTTTTCTCGTATGATCTTTCAACATTAAAATTTTTGACGCATTGGCATTAGCTGTAATGTCAAATATTTTTTAAAATTATAAAATATATCCAAGAATTTGGGCATACAATTTTTAACCGAATTAAAATAAATTTAACTTCCAAAATCGTCAACAACTTGACTACTGGACTGATCATTTTTAATAAGGAACAAACAATTGATTTTCTATTATTGCTTATATAAAACTGGTGTTTTACAGCTTTCTACATAATGGTTCTGACATACGGTACTCTTGATTATATTAGAGGTAAAAATCAAGGCTTTACGATGAATGATTCAATTTGCAATCCGTTTGCTCCCGGATAGCGAGAGAGATACTTTCAGATGTAAGCGCTATCACAAGACTAAAAAAATAAGATATATATATATATATATTAATTAATTGATGATATTCAATATACTGTGTTGCAAATTAATAACTGAATGTTTGGCCAAGCGCATTGAAAATACTGCATCAGTACAGTATAGAAATTGAAACTTATATTTGAATGATTTGAAAAGTTTTGCTCGAACGAACACACCGCTTTGATTTGTGTTGGGATGTTGATTTACATCTCATGCACAAACAGAAAGTGTTAATTGCCTGAGTATTAAAATCAATGTTCCTCATTATTACTTACATGAAAAAATATTTTTAAAATACTGGTGATAAGTTGTAACGAAATTAATTTTTAACTTCATTATATTAAAGATAAAATAGCAATGCAGTTTTTTCTGATAATGGAGTGATGTCGTAGAAGCTATCGATGTCTATTTTCAATGTTGAACACATGGACTTCTCACAATACATTTTAACGGAAATTGTTTTTACGAGAACTGGTTCTTATTAAATCAAGAAAGACTAGCGGTCAAAACTACGAAATTAATCACTATATCTATGTCGCTTTAGGCTACAGAAAAGCGTATAAATGTAAATAAAACGTAGATTTATCAACGAATTTATGTCTAGTAAAGCTGTTACGTAACATAAAATAAACGTTTTTTTTCTTTGTACAGTATTTTTATCATAACAATAACAATAATAATAGTCTTTTAGTATTCACATAAATATTGTTTAAGAGAGAATTTTAGTATATTGTTTTATTAGACTAATTTTTATCAACATATCGACTGTGGAAAGGAAAAATGACGGAACCGACAGTTTTCTCAAAACAGCTTTTTTTCGATAATCACAATGTATACAACTTGATACACGTTCTGTCAAAAGGATGCAAGCTGCAAATGCCGAATAAGTATCTAAATTTAGCTTTTAAGTTTGGAAAAGATGCCCTTGTAAAATATTAAAACCAAGAAAAAAGACTGAAATAAAAGTTTTCCTAGACAATTTCTTTAATAAATATTAGATTATGTCAATTAAACACCAGTTTAAAAGTCTCTGTGCAACTTCAAGGTTGTGTATAATTCATAATTTGCATGTGGTCCAAAATCATTAAAACACGTTTTTTGCGCCTCGTGTAAAATTTGATATGTGTGGGCTACGTCCTTTTTCCTTTCCACAGTCGATATGAAATATACATATTGATTTACACTATCAAGTACTGGTAGTACTTACTTACACTTACTGATAACAACTAATTTTGAATTAAATTCATAAATAACTATGTCATTTATATTTGACATAAAAATATGACTTTTAACAATAATGAAATTATTGTTATTTAGTTATTTAGAAGAAGTCTCAATTCAGTTTTATTTTAGAAAACTGTTTCAGACATATTCTGTGCGAATATATTATTACTTGAATATATATTTTTATAGAAAGTATAATAGCTTTTTTCAATACAAGTGTTTGTTGGTGGAGTCTGGAGATCTGTTTAAAAGTTATTACTACATGGAATGTATTAAAAAAAACATAAATATATGTCCCATATTGATAAAAAAAATTCTCGATAGAGATATTCTGTTAACTAAATGACCAAAGCTTCTATTTTTTTTTAACCATGTCCGCTCCCAATGTGGAGCATATGGACTCCTAATGGAGTTTATCTCAACAGAAGTGTTTCTACGAGAACTGCTTGTTACTCAGTTGCTCAACCTCTCTTTTTCCAAAGAGAGTAGGGATAGAAGAATAGGGGCTAGGACAGGATTAGTGGTAAGCTAATCGCTCTCGATACGCCCCGTTCGTAGGATAGGATGGGTGAGAGGGGGGATTTCAAGACATCACACACACCCATGCCTTTGAACAGAAATTCATAAATCGATTGAAAAATCAATTTATAAAAACTGTCCGTACCGGGATTTGAACCCGGGCCCTCCGTAGCCGAAGCCAACAACGTTGACCACTCGACCACACAGGCGGCATGACCAAAGCTTCTATTAGCAACTTTTATTTGCTGAATAAACTTGTTTATTGTTTAAATATAATGTATAAAAAAAACATTTCTTTAATGCTTAAAGTAACGCGTTCAGTATTTTTTTAAAATATTATTTATGTTTTTTTTTATATATTTGGATATTCAAGCTATTTTTTTTATCTGAGAATTTCTCAAAAGTAATAATTTGAACAAAATCAACAATATAATGCAATGTCTTTAGTTCCACCGTAATACTGCTGAATTTTTTATGCTTAGCGCAATGGTTTACAATCTTTTCTTTATTGAGTTCTGTCTAGTAAATGGTATACAATCAATCACACAACTTTGTTTCATAAAACTTTAATGAATTCCTACAGTAGTGGTCTTCTGCGTGTGTGTCTTAAATTAAAGGGTTGATAATTGTGTAGTTTTCTCAATAATATCAGTTTCTATATTTCTCAGGGGCCTGCTTACAGTAAATCAATTGCTATCTTAACCCTAAAGGAGAGGTGGCTTTATCCTTCCCCATCACTGCTGCTTCTAGATTAATCTCAGATTTAGTAGGGTATGAAACAGTTTCTAGCTAATCTCTAAAGGAGTAGCAAATAACTATGTGATAATCGTTAAAAATATTTTTACAAAATTTTTGAACCAATTCAAATGATGTATTGATTTTTCACTGTTTCTTCCAAAATGAAGCCTTTGTTCATAGTAAAAAAGACAATTTAAATGCATTATTCTTTATGTGTATTTCATGAAATAAGTAGAAACTGATTTAAATGCAAAATTATTTGAATACAATAATAACGCAAATAAATAAACTCACCCGGCTCAAAACGATTGACAAAAATGGCATATTTTATCATTGCTATATATTATGATACAAGAGTAGAGATTTGTATTTTTAGCATCTATTTACGCATTTTGAATTTAAATTTTAGTTTCGTGTAGCAATAAAAATGTTTAATTTTAACATATTTTTTTTATTTATTTATCAGCATGGATTGGATTAAGAGCAGCACAACCAAACTCATGAAATTATTCAAATCGAGTGACACACATGAAAATGTGATCATAGTGTTGAAGAAAATGATTACAACAGTAACTAACAAACTTTTTAAAAAGAATACGTAAGTTTCTGAGATTAGGACCTATTTCTATATTTTGCCCTTAACGCAAAAAAGCATGTATTGTTAATTTTAGCTGATATTAAAAATTCTACCTTGGTAAACACCAACCCCCAATTTGTATATAAAAACATATATCATACATAACAAAAATATTTATTTACATTACATACATAATTAACACATGCCATAAATTCATTCCAAATAGTGTTTTGATTTTCATTCGAAACTTTAACCTTCACGGGTCTTATTCGTCTATAATCTGCTTTGTAATGGTAACCTTTGAAACATGATTTAACGAATGGTGTGGAATTCCACGAAGTCAATAGGAAACCTATAAAATTAATGGCCATCAAGTCTGATTTATGTCGAATTCTTATGACCGTTTTCATTAAATATTATCGATATATTCTCTAAAATCAATCGCGCGGGTGACTCGCGTGCAAATACCTGCATAGATACATATGTACATGCAAACAAAATAGTACAGAAAACGGCCGCAAGTTTTTACTTACGACATTGGATCAAGTATTGTGATCGTATAAAACAGAGCCGTGAGCGGGTGCGAACCCATAGCAGCGCATCATTGGTTCCACTGCATATTTATTATTATATAAAGTTAATATTATTCTTTAATATCCACCAGGGAATGTACATATAAGTTCCGCCCTTTGGTAGCCAATCAAGCGTAGTCTAACGTAAACTTCGGGGCATCAATCATATTCGGCACTCCACGATCCTAAGACTTCAGATCCGATGTAAGTACATTCTACCCACTGAGCTGCGAGGAAGTAATCCTTTAATTAAAGGAATTAGACGACAGCACACTGGTGTGCGTACAGAATAAGACCGAGACTATGTTGGTGTTTAACCCTTAAATGCAAAGATGGCTACGAAAAATACAAACTTTTGTTTTGGCTTTTTCGCAAAACAGGAATCGATTTTACCATTTATTTACATTTTTACCATGTCCGCTCCTAATGTGGAGCATATGGACTCCTATTGGATCAACAGAAGTGTTTCTACGAGATCTGCTTGTTACTTAGTTGCTCAACCTCTCTTTTTCCGATGGTAGTAGGAATAGAAGGATAAGGCTGGGACAGGACTAGTAGTTAGCTAATCGCTCTCGGTACGCCTCGTTCATAGGATGGGATGGGTGGGAGGGGGAATTCAAAACATCACATACACCCATGCCTTCGAACAGAAATTCATAAGTCTATTGAAAAATCTATTTATAAAACTGTCCGTACTGGGATTCAAGTCCGTGACCTCCGTAGCCGAAGCCAACAACGTTGATCACTCGACCACACCCTCCATATTGTTTCAAAAGATGTCTTGTCTACACGTACTTAGCATTTTCCAATTTTCATACTAAAAAAATCATCGTTTATCGTAATAGGATTAAGTAGTTTAATTGTGTATTCTAGAGTTGATTGTGTATTCTAAACGTTGCTTTTTTTACAACTGTATAAAAATCATATTTTATGCCTCTAAGGATTTTGGATAAGAACTATCGAAAATTAAAAAAAATCAATGCAAAAATGTTTCCTGCAATCACACCTACCCATTGTACATGAAAATATATTTTTTAATTTAAAGGTAGAAATTCATGCATTTTAGGGTTAAAGGCATTGATTTTACCAAAATTATGTTACTGTCTCTCAGAAATAGATTCAAATTTGTTTTCATAAATTTAAAAGATGTTTATGTGTAAGGTTTTTTAGGTAATTTATGCGCGATTTAAGGTAACTAGCTGTAAGCCCGTTGCCCAGCAACGTGAGATTTTTGTTGCATTGTGTTTAATTTTATTTAATTTTATTCTATTTTATTTAATTTTATTTTATTTTATATTATTTAATTTAATTTAATTTAATTTAATTTTATTTTATTTTATTTAATTTAATTTAATTTAATTTAATTTAATTTTATTTTATTTTATTTTATTTTATTTTATTTTATTTTATTTAATTTAATTTAATTTAATTTAATTTAATTTAATTTAATTTAATTTAATTTAATTTAATTTAATTTAATTTTATTTTATTTTATTTTATTTTATTTTATATTATTTTATTTTATTTTATTTTATTTTAATTTATTTTATTTTATTTTATTTTATTTTATTTATTTTATTTTTATAGTTAGCAGAAATTTCGTAAATTATTTAATATTTGGAATAATGTTCAAGTTTGTTAACAACCATTTTTCGTAGGAGCAGAAATTTCGTAAATTATTTAATATTTGGAATAATGTTCAAGTTTGCTAACAACCATTTTTTGTAGTAGCCGAAATTTCGTAAATTATTTAATTTTTGGAATTATGCTTAAGTTTCCTAACAACCATTTTTCGTAGGAGCAGAAATGTCGTAAATTGTTTAATATTTGGAATAATGTTCAAGTTTGCTAACAACCATTTTTCGTAGGAGCCGGAATTTCGTAAATTATTTAATTTTTGGAATTATGCTTAAGTTTGCTAACAACCATTTTTCGTAGGAGCAGAAATTTCGTAAATTGTTTAATATTTGGAATAATGTTCAAGTTTGCTAACAACCATTTTTTGTAGTAGCCGAAATTTCGTAAATTATTTAATTTTTGGAATTATGCTTAAGTTTGCTAACAACCATTTTTCGTAGGAGCAGAAATTTCGTAAATTGTTTAATATTTGGAATAATGTTCAAGTTTGCTAACAACCATTTTTCGTAGGAGCAGAAATTTCGTAAATTATTTAATATTTGGAATAATGTTCAAGTTTGCTAACAATCATTTTTCAAAGTACCATAAATCGACCTCGGCGCATATATCGACAGCCCTGCAGTTTTTTAATTGTAAATAATGTTATTTTTAGACTAATTGAAATGTTTAAATTTGCTAACAAACATATTTCGTAGAAGAAGAAATAGATTTTGGGACATATATCAACACCCCTGCAGTATTTAATTGGAAATAATATAATTTTTAGAATAATTAAAATGTTTAAGTTTGCTAACAAATATATTTCGTAGAAGAAGAAATAGATCTCGGGACATATATCAACACCCCTGCACTATTTAATTGGAAATAATATAATTTTTAGAATAATTGAAATGTTTAAGTTTGCTAACAAACATATTTCGTAGAAGAAGAAATAGATTTCGGGACATAAATCAACACCCCTGCACTATTTAATTGGAAATAATATAATTTTTATAATAATCGAAATGTTTAAGTTTGCTAACAAACATATTTCGTAGAAGAAGAAATAGATCTCGGGACATATATCAACACCCCTGCACTATTTAATTGGAAATAATATAATTTTTATAATAATCGAAATGTTTAAGTTTGCTAACAAACATATTTCGTAGAAGAAGAAATAGATTACGGGACATATATCGACACCCCTGCACTATTTAATTGTAAATAATGTAATTTTTAGAATAATTGAAATGTTAAATTTTCTAACAAACATATTTCGTAGAAGAAGAAATAAATTTCGGGACATATATCAACACCCCTGCAGTATTTAATTGGAAATAATATAATTTTTAGAATAATTGAAATATTTAAGTTGGCTAACAAATATATTTCGTAGAAGAAGAAATAGATTACGGAACATATATCAACACCCCTGCACTATTTAATTGGAAATAATATAATTTTTAGAATAATTGAAATGTTTAAGTTTGCTAACAAACATATTTCGTAGAAGAAGAAATAGATTACGGGACATATATCAACACCCCTGCACTATTTAATTGGAAATAATATAATTTTTATAATAATCGAAATGTTTAAGTTTGCTAACAAACATATTTCGTAGAAGAAGAAATAGATCTCGGGACATATATCAACACCCCTGCACTATTTAATTAGAAATAATATAATTTTTATAATAATCGAAATGTTTAAGTTTGCTAACAAACACATTTCGTAGAAGAAGAAATAGATTACGGGACATATATCGACACCCCTGTAGTATTTTAATTGTAAATAATATAATTTTTAGAATAATTGAAATGTTTAAGTTTGCTAACAAACATATTTCGTAGAAGAAGAAATAGATCACGGGACATATATCGACACCCCTGCACTATTTAATTGGAAATAATATAATTTTTAGAATAATTGAAATGTTTAAGTTTGCTAACAAACATATTTCGTAGAAGAAGAAATAGATTACGGGACATATATCAACACCCCTGCACTATTTAATTGGAAATAATATAATTTTTATAATAATCGAAATGTTTAAGTTTGCTAACAAACATATTTCGTAGAAGAAGAAATAGATCTCGGGACATATATCAACACCCCTGCACTATTTAATTAGAAATAATATAATTTTTATAATAATCGAAATGTTTAAGTTTGCTAACAAACACATTTCGTAGAAGAAGAAATAGATTACGGGACATATATCGACACCCCTGTAGTATTTTAATTGTAAATAATATAATTTTTAGAATAATTGAAATGTTTAAGTTTGCTAACAAACATATTTCGTAGAAGAAGAAATAGATTTCGGGACATAAATCAACACCCCTGCACTATTTAATTGGAAATAATATAATTTTTATAATAATCGAAATGTTTAAGTTTGCTAACAAACACATTTCGTAGAAGAAGAAATAGATTACGGGACATATATCGACACCCCTGTAGTATTTTAATTGTAAATAATGTTATTTTTAGACTAATTGAAATGTTTAAATTTGCTAACAAACATATTTCGTAGAAGAAGAAATAGATTTCGGGACATATATCAACACCCCTGCAGTATTTAATTGGAAATAATATAATTTTTAGAATAATTAAAATGTTTAAGTTTGCTAACAAATATATTTCGTAGAAGAAGAAATAGATCTCGGGACATATATCAACACCCCTGCACTATTTAATTGGAAATAATATAATTTTTAGAATAATTAAAATGTTTAAGTTTGCTAACAAATATATTTCGTAGAAGAAGAAATAGATCTCGGGACATATATCAACACCCCTGCACTATTTAATTGGAAATAATATAATTTTTAGAATAATTGAAATGTTTAAGTTTGCTAACAAACATATTTCGTAGAAGAAGAAATAGATTTCGGGACATAAATCAACACCCCTGCACTATTTAATTGGAAATAATATAATTTTTATAATAATCGAAATGTTTAAGTTTGCTAACAAACATATTTCGTAGAAGAAGAAATAGATTACGGGACATATATCGACACCCCTGTAGTATTTTAATTGTAAATAATGTTATTTTTAGACTAATTGAAATGTTTAAATTTGCTAACAAACATATTTCGTAGAAGAAGAAATAGATTTCGGGACATATATCAACACCCCTGCAGTATTTAATTGGAAATAATATAATTTTTAGAATAATTAAAATGTTTAAGTTTGCTAACAAACACATTTCGTAGAAGAAGAAATAGATTACGGGACATATATCGACACCCCTGTAGTATTTTAATTGTAAATAATGTTATTTTTAGACTAATTGAAATGTTTAAATTTGCTAACAAACATATTTCGTAGAAGAAGAAATAGATTTCGGGACATATATCAACACCCCTGCAGTATTTAATTGGAAATAATATAATTTTTAGAATAATTAAAATGTTTAAGTTTGCTAACAAATATATTTCGTAGAAGAAGAAATAGATCTCGGGACATATATCAACACCCCTGCACTATTTAATTGGAAATAATATAATTTTTAGAATAATTGAAATGTTTAAGTTTGCTAACAAACATATTTCGTAGAAGAAGAAATAGATTTCGGGACATAAATCAACACCCCTGCACTATTTAATTGGAAATAATATAATTTTTATAATAATCGAAATGTTTAAGTTTGCTAACAAACATATTTCGTAGAAGAAGAAATAGATTACGGGACATATATCGACACCCCTGTAGTATTTTAATTGTAAATAATGTTATTTTTAGACTAATTGAAATGTTTAAATTTGCTCACAAACATATTTCGTAAAAGAAGAAATAGATTTCGGGACATATATCAACACCCCTGCAGTATTTAATTGGAAATAATATATTTTTTAGAATAATTGAAATATTTAAGTTGGCTAACAAATATATTTCGTAGAAGAAGAAATAGATCACGGGACAAATATCGACACCCCTGCAGTATTTTAATTGTAAATAATGTAATTTTTAGAATAATTGAAATGTTTAAATTTGCTAACAAACATATTTCGTAGAAGAAGAAATAGATCTCGGGACATATATCAACACCCCTGCACTATTTAATTGGAAATAATATATTTTTTAGAATAATTGAAATATTTAAGTTGGCAAACAAATATATTTCGTAGAAGAAGAAATAGATCACGGGACATATATCGACACCCCTGCACTATTTAATTGTAAATAATGTATTTTTTAGAATAATTGAAATGTTTAAGTTTGCTAACAACCATTTTTCGTAGTAGCAGAAATTTCGTAAATTATTGAATTTTTGGAATAATGTTCAAATTTGCTAACAACCATTTTT
Source organism: Himalopsyche tibetana (assembly GCA_030503985.1). Lineage (NCBI taxonomy): Eukaryota > Metazoa > Arthropoda > Insecta > Trichoptera > Rhyacophilidae > Himalopsyche > Himalopsyche tibetana. The sequence goes on along the minus strand of JAPJYX010000011.1, from coordinate 10,101,162 downwards.
CGTAGGAGCAGAAATTTCGTAAATTATTTAATATTTGGAATAATGTTCAACTTTGCTAACAACCATTTTTTGTAGTATATATATTTTATCAAACTAATTTTCAAATACGCTCGAGGACATCAGTACGCACACATTTGTGAAAAGTAAAAAGTAAAAAGTAAAAAGTAAAAAGTGAAAAGTGAAAACTTATTTTATCGGCTATTAATATATAGATGTTTTGTTCGGATATAAATCTTGTTAGCAGTTCACGGCGACATGACAATATTAATTTCAATCATTGAAGAAATTTAAATTTTTCATCATAATAGTGTTTTTTTGTGAAATGTTTTTATATTTATAAATATATTTAGTTTTAATCCATATTCACTCCCAATGTGGAGCACATCGTTAGTAATTTTTTACAACTGCGATCTCAAAAAGTACAAGTATTCAGGACACACATAAATGTACTTTATTCTAACGCTATCGCTATAAAAAACCACTCGTATATAATAATATTGTATTATATATATATATATTAATAATCATGTCTTGACTCGCAAGTATGGTCAATTAAAAAAATGATAAGCCACCTAAAACGGCTAAGTCTCTTACAACAGATATTTAGGGGAAGAGTATATCACCCCATAGAAAAATATGCATATTCTGCAAAGCGCTATGACGTGAATATACTTGTGGTTAAAGCAACCGTTGCATTATAGCTGCAATGTTATTTTACTACTTAATATTTATGAGATAAAGAATATTATGCAAGCCTTAATATGAAATTTATCGTTTCGGTAAAATTGCAACCGTGCTGGGGTTATAAATTTAAAAATATTGCCGTCGCATTTAATCTATCTAAAGACGACATTGTCACGTATGACCGTAAAGCTGGCGGCCATCTTGAACGGTGTTGCAATTCTGCGGGAAATTTATTTCCCATTTTAATGTATCTAAAAACCTCTTGCAAAAATGAATATTATTTTATAATGCTATTTATATAACACTTTCTTGTCGATGAAGCTTTTTTTGAAAAAAAAAATGTGACGTTTTCTTTAATGGCACTTAGTGTTGTGTGAAAATAGACCCAAATGAAATTCAAAGCGAAATCAAAATATTTTGTTATCTCAATAATACACCATTTCCGTGGTATTGCAATGCACTCTAAATTGGGGTCAGTTTTCCAGTTTTACAATTTTAAATGAACAACTAAATCTCCCAAATCCACCATTGTTATACCCTTTTAAATGATTATGATTAATTATAAACTCAAATACTTAAAATCAATTAATTCTCTAATAATAGGTCGTTTTTAAAAAACCCATAAATTTTATTTTTATTTTCCAGGTTTACATTTTATTGTCTGGCAATTTAATACTTTCATAATACTCAATAGTTTATTCATAGATATGCGATAATTATAATCTACCCACTTAATTCATTACAAATAATTAATGTCATAAATTCTCGCTGCCATATCAATTAGATTGACAATAATTATACTGTGCAAATACACTTTTATGTTTGTATAATATATATACAATGCAAGCCGTTCGCTGCCCGTCAGTTCGAATGCATTCTTGCACTGGTTAAACCAGACGATGCCGAAAGGGTCGTTATCGACAACATTTATGGAGGTGTACAGAATAAAAATAATAAAAATTGAATATATTGTATTGTTTGCTTTTTGACCCCCTTCCGCTTGCAAATTTGGATATTAAACGAATAAAATAGATGCATTGATATGCTTTTAAATGGACCTAAGTGATGTAAGAATTAAGCCGACGATATGCTTAAAAATAGGAGCAGACATTGTTATAAAATTATAAGTAAACAAAACAATCACCGGATCGAATAGAAAAAGTTTTTTTACATTTCCAATATATATTTCAAGTTCTTCTTTATTATTTCCAAACAGGCATTGTGTCAGAATGACATTTATATCCATTAACCCTTCTTTACGCAAAGTATCAAATTCTCTTATGCAAACACTTGCCTGTAAATTGAAGAGCTCCAAATGAAAGAAGTGGTTGGGTGGGTGGAGGCTGGTGGCACAGGGTTAGATCCATTTAATTTCTTTCACCCTCTGTGTAAACAGATTGCTCTTAGTCGGGGGGTGACTTCGTTTTAACAATCTTGCGGAAAATAATGAAAAAGTACATTAATTTGATATTGTATACTGCTTATCCGCGTTGGAATGACAATGAAATATTATAATGAAATACTTGGCCTAGTCCGAAATCCACCGAACATTTTAATGAAATGTTTTCATTTACAAAGGAAGGGCTAAAGCAGTGATCGACCACGTTTTTTACTAAACTTGACACCTCGAATACTTGTGAGTGAAGTGAAATATGATAATTTTGTTACTTTGTTGAGTTGGGAACTTGATGCATAACTGAATTGGAAAAAATACAATAAAGTCTACCCAAATACTACCTTGTTTGGTTCTATGGCGCAGCGGTTAACGTTGTTGGCTTCCATGCTGGACCTCACGGGTTCGAGTCTAAGTACGAACATCATTTTTCGATCGAATTATCGATTTCTGTTTGAAGGCATGGGTGTTTGTGATATTTAGAAATTTCCTCCCACCGTTCCACTCTTTCTATCTTTCAATAATTGGGCGTAGCAAGAGCAATAATTTAACCGATAGTTCTGTCCTAGCCCTGTCTTTTTACCTCTATTACTCTCTTTGAAAAATAAAGGTTGAGCAAGTAACAAACAGTTTTCGTGAATATACTTATGTTGAGATACCTTCATTATGAGGCCATATGCTCCAAATTGGGAGTGGACATGGATACAAAAATAAATATTACCATGTCTCATGAATGACCAAAGCGCTATTTGATCGCTATACTTGGGCAAGTTAGTGATGAGTTTTTACTGGAGATAAGTTGAGTATCAGCAATATCCATCTTGTTATCCAAATATTTAACACAATGCTTCATCTGATGAGACAATTGCTAAGCAGTGTATATAGGCCAAATATCTTTATAGCAAGCCTGAGAAATAATGATTGTAAAAAATAGAATCTTCTTTGGCAAATAGCTAATAATTATTTTTGTCAGTAATCAATAGTATCATTTTAATATAAAATAATTATTGTCATATCACTTGTCTCACAGTCATATGGACATATACCCTACTTTGTTTTACGATAAGTTTCCGAAAAGATCCGGTAATCAATACATTTTGGAACCGGTTTATATAGCTTTAATTAAGGCTATAGATGTATTTTATGTGTTTATTATTTCTTATCGACATTTTGTCAGATTTTTAATATATTTTTTACATCAGTATTAATTGTCGCCTGCTGTTGCCCAGTTAGTTAAAGCTTGCTCTGACGATCACGCAGATTTGGGTTTGATTCCCGGTCAGATCAAAGTGAATTTGAAACTTATTCAATTCAAAGTTGTGATCGAAGACTGAGTGTTTGTGATGTCCATTCACATTATTTCCTCTTCTCACATCCTTCTGATCCCTTGATAACTGGGTGTAGCAATAGCAATCAGTTAACCACTAGTCCTGTTCTAGTCGTATCATTCTCTCGCTACTACTCGCTTTGAAAAGAAGTCAAGTTGAGCGACTGAGTTACAAACAGTTCTTGTAGAAAAAACTTCAGTTGAGATACTTCCATTAGGAGACCATATGCTCCACATTGAGAGCGGACACAGACAAAAAAGTATTAAAAAATATAACACTATTTTTAACATATGCCGCCTATGTGGTCGAGTAGTAAACGTTGTTGGCTACCGCTACAGAGGGCCCGGGTTCAAATCCCGGTACGGACAGTTTTATAAATTGATTTTTCAATCGATTTATGATTTCTGTTCAAAGGCATGGATGTATGTGATGTCTTGAATTCCCGCCTCTCACCCATCCTATCCTATGAACGGGGCGTATCGAGAGCGATTAGCTTACCACTAATCCTGTCCTAGCCCTGTCCTTCTATCCCTACTCTCTTTGGAAAAAGGGAGGTTGAGCAACTGAGTAACAAGCAGTTCTCGTAGAAACACTTCTGTTGAGATAAACTCCATTAGGAGTCCATATGCTCCACAATGGGAGCGGGCATGGTTTAATTTTATTTTTTTTTAACAATTTCACATTATTTATTATATAATACATCAGAACTGGGTTTCCTCATTTGATTTTTTGATATTGTTATCGATGAAAGAAACCAGTGCTGCTTTATAATAAATACTATGAAATTAGTACGAAAATGGATTTATTTTTATATAAAATTCTTTCCCACCACTGACAATGAAAACTTTAAAATTGAATAAATTAAAAGTTCTTTGCTTACCTATTAAAAATAATCATATTATTTTTAATGAAATTTTGTCTATAAAGACAGTAATGATTGGGTAAGAAAATTGTTTTAAAAAAAATCTGCTCTGTATTTAATAATAAAAAAATATATAAATAAAAAATAAACACATGTATCACTTGAAAACACTACCAAGATCAATTTGCGACCCAAGCTCAAAACTTCAAATTTTGTATTGAAATATTCTACAAGCAACATAATATGAAACATGAAAGCTTGTGATTTAAAATTTAAATACTGAAGCATACATAAATGAAAAAGAATTCGAGCTACATCCATTATTTATTTTGCGGAAAAGAGGGTTTTTTTTAATTCTTTTTTTTCTTTAATAAAACTCAATTAAAAGTCTCTCGCAGTAACGTAGAAGCCAAGGTCGAGGAGGGTTAAATGGATTATTGAAGACCCTTTTGTAATGTGGTTTCTAAGGTACGGCATAGTGTTCAGAATTTTGGTTGTGTTTGGACCACTCAATTAATTGGCAAACTGTTGGAAACCTTCCTTTACAGCTTAAATTCAGCTTCATAGATATACCGCAAATATCTACAAGTTGTTCATTCATATTGATGATAGATTTAAAAGTTTACTTACTAGCGACTTCAATAGTTAACGACGATTTTATGTTAGTTTGATTATCGTGTTTAATTTATATCTAGACCTCTTTTCATGTCTAGTCATTAAATCGTTAAGCATCTGTTTGTTATCAGAGAATCAATAATTCGCTTGCGGTTCGGCACTCATTTTATGTGGATTTTCTGTTAAAACGTTTGCGAAGGTCTGAAATTAAAGGTCAATGGGAAAATAATTATAAAAAAAAATGCCTTTAGTTTCACATATCGGTCCATTAGAGTTAAAGTGGTAATTTAGATTTTAAAAATAAGTTAAATGTGTTGTAGTATTCTACATGTATCGTAAAAGTGAAGTAACCTCAGAATAAATAAAATATGCGATCCACCATAACACCAAATAAAGACGTGATTGTTCTTAAAAGTTCAAGAAAAATGTTTTACCATTTTACTAGTTGGCTCACTGCATCTATAGAGGGCCCATATGCCAATAAATCGATGCAAATCAAAATATTGATGTTTTAAAATAATATTATCTATTTAAAATAAGATTTTTACATTTTTACAAGTAATTAAAAAAAAGGAGGTTATTCCGTTCAATTCTTTTCTTCAAAGAGGGCAAAGAAAGAAGGGCGGAATTAAGAAATAAATACTGGGGTCTGTAGATTGCATATAAACATCGAATCAGAATATACAATTCTGAGCTGTATGTAACTTGCTTCGAAAGATAACTTTCTTTGGAGACGAGTTTTTGACTTGATATGAGAGAAAAGTTGTACATTAGTTATCAAAATTAGAAACTAGAAAAGATGAGGATTGACTTCCTTGCCATTTTTTTTCTCTACTGCTTTTAACATTAAATTGTACTATTTTTTTTTCTCCATTGTAAAAGTTTTAAATTAATAATTTGTCAACCTTGTGCAATGTTAATTAATTAAATAAATAAATAAAATAAAACTCACAGACATAAACGATAGAAAATCATGTATGTTTATGTTTAAATCATTAAAATTTTCTTACTAACTACCCCGAACTTATTTTTGCAATCATAAACTTTACAGCAATTGAACAAAAATAATTTAAAAATAACACTATCTCTGATTAATATACACCTTTGAGAAAAACATATAAAATTTGTATGTTACGACCTTTTGAATTACGTTTTAATAATGATCGATTCAATGATCACATCTTGTGTCAAAAACGTACAGAGATTATATTCGTTTATACAATTTCTTTACAAGTTAAGATTGAACGTCGTTAATATCAAAATCAATAGTCAAATAAATTCATACACACCAATAACTTCTATAGAAATTAATACTATTTATTCTTAATTATTCTTTTAATAAGCACGATAAAAAATATTTACTGATAGTCATTACAAGTTCTTAGAATCACTTAAATGATTTAAGGTCCCAAAATAATAAAATTTTTCACAAAATAAAAATTAATGAAGTTTTATCAAGCACAATTAGTCAAAATTTTAAATTCGATGTTAAAACTGAAAATCTCCAATTATATATAATGCACAGACAAATATAATATTTATAACAAATATACTTGGCTACAAACTAATCCAAGGAAATGTATAACATTTACAATAAACACACATTTACGAAATCAAAAAACCATCGTATTAAATATTAAGAGACCTCATAATGATTTTACTTCACATGTCACGCTTGTTCTTGCCAGAAATGGTTTTCCATAAAACTACAAAGTATACGAAAATTGAATAACAAAATTTATTACAGAATTACCAAGTATTTTTAAAATGTTATTTTTGATTGATCGTTAAAGTATTTCGGAAATTGATTTTTTCAAATTCATATGTTATATAATGAATTTGCTGTATGTTTTAAACATCTTTGTGTTTTTATTTGATGCTTATTAATATTATTCAATTTCCGACAGGTTGCCGTTGTTCAACTGAAGACAAAATTCTAGATATGTTGACATTAAAATAATTACAAAATATTATGATTAAGCTTATTTACTTTATATAGCTGGAGTCCCGGTTTATTTTTTCGATTTAGAGATTTTACAAATACAATGCCTGAATTATTAAAGTAAACTATGTTATTTCGATATATAGCTATATTCACTCCCTATGTTATTTTCCTTTTCTTTCGACCGGTGGGATTCCGGCGCCCCGGACGTCTGTCGAGTACTATCTATAAGATGTACTCGGCGGAACTGAGGGATGCTGGCATGTCATGGGAGGAAGCAAAGCATCTGGCGGAAGACAGAGACACATGGAGGTGCCAAGCAAGAGGAGCAAATATGGTCAAAGAAGAAGAGGAAGAATTCTATATAACCATGTAATCAATTTGGTTCATGGTAAAGGTCAACATATTCCAGAAGACGATGACACAACAAAAGATTACGCTATTCCCTTAGAAATACAACGCGGACTGTTTGGGACACACAGCTGTACACGATTAAAACCAAACTTTCATTCTCAAACTCATTTATGGGTAGCGAAAGACTCAGAAACCCGTATACTGCGATTCGAAAATAAATGCCTTCGTTGGATATTGGAGGTAGTGGTTTGATTTCGTGAATAACGCAGAGATATGGGAAAGTAAAGACAGTGCTCGGTTGCATCAGTAGTCATAGAGAGACGTTGTTACTTGTTTTGTAACGTGCTGCGGATTCCTTCAGAAAGCCTCAATCCTGTTTCTCTCATTCCAACTGGTAGGATTCCAGCGTCCTAGACGAGCGTCGGGTACTATCTGTATTCTATAGAATGTATTCGGCAAAACTGAGAGGTGTTGGTATGCCATGGGAGGAAGCAAAGCAATTGACGGGAGACAGTGAATCAAAGAAGTGCCGCGAATACACTCAAAGAATTAAATAGTTAAAAAAACAGCTCGTACTATTAAATATTATCTGAAAAAAAATTATTGAAAAAACTCTTATCAAAAAATTCTCTGAAAATGTAATTCATTCGACAAGTACTCGATGCTGAAACTAAAAACTGAATGTTTTGCTCATTTGACTATTTTTATACGTTAGTGCGGCGTATTGATTTTTTTCTTACGGTGCCGCAACTACGAAGATAGTCGACAATTATGATAATAAATAATATTCTTTTGATCATTTAAGCTTTGAAAGAGATCGTAGTATTTCATTTCAATTACTGTCACCACTATTCAGAGCAGTGTTCGGCAACCCAGGTTGTCATTCAACCAAATGTCCTTGAGGCGTTTTTAAGTGCTCCATACTTACACTTTCTGAATTAGAGATATTATGTCAAGATATCCCGAGAATAAATTCCCAGAAAAACGACTCTTTTTGCCAGTCTTGTTTTCCATGAAATTTGAATCAAACAACCCAGGGCTTGCAACTTAAAAAAAAAGTATAACATACATTTTATTCATTCAATACAAATAATGTTTGAGATTTCTTAAATTTCAAATGGCAATAAAAAAAGTAAGAAACTTATAAAATCTTTCATTTTTTAATAACTTAAAATAAAGCTACTATTTGTACGTGTGACAGATGCTAGTTTGCAATAATAACCATACAGTTACCGACTTAATGTATTATTTTTCTAAAGCAATGATTTTATCGGAAAAATTTAACGAACCCCTCAAATAGTGTGTAATAAAAAACAATACAAATATGTACAAAACAATGTTGTCATCTTGAACACGAAATTTTTGTTACCGACGGTGTTCATGCATAAAAATATGTTTTTATAAAAATACTACATTACCTTCCGCCACGGGACTTCGATTTTGTCTTAAGCATCTAGTAAAATTAAAAAAAAAATCTAATTTAAGATTTCGACTGAAGGTGCTTGGTGGAATTTCAATATTAAATTTGAATCGTTCAAACTATGTACATTCTCACAGATTTTGTCACTAACGACCCGGGTTTCGCCTTTCGGCATCTTCAGGCATTCAAGTGCACGGATGAACTTGAACTGACGTTTAGTAAATGAAAGTTTCGTGTTTATATAAGAAATAAATGCATCACTGAGTCCAAAGCCATTGCTGGCGAAAACATATGGCAGCCTTTAGATTGAAAAAAGACACGTCTAATTTTGCTAATCACTTAACTTCGCAAGGACACGTGTTCAATCAGGAACAAGGGATAAAAATGTTACACCCAAATACGGACAGTCATAAGGTCTTTTTCCAAGAAATTTTAGAAATCAATAGAGCACAGCTGCAAAGTCTTCCGATTTTAAATGAAATATTAAACTTTCCCGCATCTCCACTTCTATACCCTATATTATCATAAAATCATATAATCATAAAACCTTTGCCGACAAACAAATAATATAATTCTTGAAACTACTTACTGCTCAAATCTGTTGGCATTCCCATGAGCTTATCGCCAGCAATGGCTTTGGACTCAGTGATGCATTTATTTCTTATATAAACACGAAACTTTCATTTACTAAACGTCAGTTCAAGTTCATCCGTGCACTTGAACGCCTGAAGATGCCGAAAGACGAAACCCAGGTCGTTAGTGACAAAATCTGTGAGAATGTACATAGTTTGAACGATTAAAATTTTAAAAAAAAATCATTTTATTATTAGCATGCCATGTGAGATGCCTGTTGTAGTAAAAAGGTATTCGACTACTGATTTTAAGCTTATTTTCTTTGATATACGTCGTCAAAAATAATAAGCTCTCGTTCAAAATGTAAAGAGCTGTAAAAAGAAATGAAGGCGTACTCAACTGTAAATAAAATTTAGAGCTATTTCGTTCTAAATTTACAAAAAAAAAACGCTTTCGCTTAAGCGTTTGAATGATTTTTTCGATTTAGTTTTTATTTTAAGCCACTGAAATCATTCAAGTGCAATTAGAAACGAACTTCCCAAGCCGCCATAGTTATGAATCTTACTTTGAACGTTTTTCTCAAATACCCTCCCAATTTTGTCCAATCCATATTTATTGTCGGTATTTTTCCGTCGGGACGTGGCGTAGTGGTCAACGTCGTTGGCTTCAGTGGGGCTTGGGCACTTTTTTTTCAGTAAATTTCTGTTTGAAGGTATGGGTGTTTGTGATGACAAAACTACCCTTCCTACCTTACCAATTCTAAAATTAAATGAACTTAGCGAGAGACATAACTAGCCACTAGTTCTTTCCTAGTTATATCCTTCTATTCCTGTTATATTTGGGAAAGAGAGGTTGAGTAACTGAGTAACAAACAGTTCTCTTAAAAAAACTTATATTAAGAATCCTCTACTAGGAAAATATATGCTCTAAATCAGTGGCGGCCGGTCAATGTGGCATTGGATCAATGCACCCCTTGTATATGCAGGGGTGGTTATATTTCAAGAAATAATATTCAAACATAATATTTATACCATTCACTCATTTTAAATTCTTAATTATAATAAAAACATGAAGAATTTAAAATGAGTGAATGGTATAAATGTAATGTTTGAATATTATTTCAAGAAATATAACCGCCCCTGCATATATAAGGGGAGCATTGATCCAATGCCACATTAACAGGCCGCCACTGCTCTACACTGGGAACCGACAACGATTAAAAAAATAAGATATTGAGACACAGAGATGATGTTTTCGGTCATAACGATATTGCTGTCCTTAACAGTGCTATGTGTTTGGTGTCTGTTGCACGGTCGCCTTCCATAACGGTTACGAAAATAAACGAATTAACTTTTTTAAGAAGTTTTTCAGACCTGAAAAAAACTGATATTTTAGCAATTCACTATTGTTTTTTAAAAAATATAGGGAACATTGCTGAGAATTACAGTTAAGCTAAGAATATCCCGTTCCCCATATTGGCTTAGAATTGTAAAAATACTGAAAATTATTATTCCCCGCGCACGGAGGGAATCGGGGATACAGCCGTGTTAAATAGGGCTGAATAGTGGATATTACATTACCCAAACCACCCTGTGTAGCTTCCCCAATCTCGTTAAGGCTTCTTAAGAGGTATGTAGAAGCACAATAATATTTCAAGCGGCGCTTACTTCACGGGGCACGCCCCCCGGCCTTACGCCCAGCGTCTGCAGCTCACCATCGTCGTCCGCATCATAAATATCCTGGTGTAATTCTCGCATTATGCAGCCCAGCACTATAAGCCCTGAATTATGGTTCACTTATGCAAAGCGCGGCGGGGATTGCCCGAGCTGATTCACGTATACAGGGAGTCGATCCTGTCATATTAGACGTCGTAATCGAGGCAGTGTCACTTAATTTTCTTCATCTTTATCAGGAGCCGATCTTATAGTGTTGGAATAATATTTATTATCAATATTTAAGGTTGTAAATCAGTTTACAAATAAGAATAATGAATTTTGAGGTTGATACTTCACGTTGAAAAAACATAATACAAAAGAAAAATATGGTTTATTTTTCTAAATAATAATATACTTTTTCAATAAAAGTTCCGAGACCTTATCTACATATTATCAATTGAATTGGCATTTACTTGGTAGAACTCCATTATAACACGGTGAAATAATAGCAATGTATTTTAGCTCTACAATTTTTTTTTGATCGTTGATAGCTATTTCGGCTTGACGCCCTCATCAGAATAGTTGTGATTAACGTTCCCTCTAAGCTGCGCGCGGCAGTTGGGAAGCCCCCGCGCACTCATTCCGGGTAGGCGCGCACTGCAAGACAATTGGTCAATTAATAGTTGATCGGTCCGCGCATCCTCCGCGCAGCCTTTGAAATTTCCGCGCAGCTGACCTCTTGCCTTAGAGCAGCGATTTCCAAACTGGGAGGCGTGGACTATTGCAAAGGAAGGCGCGAACAGTCCAAAATATTTATTTACTGTTTAAAACGTCTCTTTATTATTATATGAAATAAAGGATGGGGAGGCGCGTAAATATTTTTTTATTCAAAGAGAGGCGCAGTTATATAAATGTTGGAAAACACTGCCTTAGAGGGAAAATTGGTTCTGAATGCGCCAACAATCAAAACAAAGTTGTATAGTTAAAATACATTGTTATTTTTTCACCGTGATATTATCTACATATTAATATTTAATAACTACTTGGTAAAAAAATCTATAGATGTTTTACAGAAGAGGCTATGTTTTTACAGTCAAGTGGCCCCTTTTGACACAATACGCGAATTAAAACTATATATGAAATGGTCAGATTTTGATACCTTTGATTAGTTTTTTGGAGAGAACATCACTTTAACTACAATATGATTGATTAATGGCGAGAAGATAGCGTGAATGAAATATTCCCTCAGTCATTTACTCATAGACGTAGTAAAATAAAGTTTTCATCATCCTGTATGCTATTGTTTCAAATGCAAATGCCCTAATATTGTGTTTAGCGATCTCGATTCAATGGAGCCATATAGCGTTGCGGTAGCGGAATTTAATCAACAATCAAACACATAATGGTCACTTGCTTCTCACTCGTTAAATGGCCAACCTGTATAATGGTTTGCATTTGAATTTTGTCTATGGATTTAGTAGACATAGCTGTAATTCAACACTGCGGTCTATGGACAAGGTTCCATGCGTAATTTTGTGAATGAAGAGAAATTTGGATAGTTCCAGGATATTCTAGTCCGAATATCTAGTTAATGTTTTTGTTCACTTTTAGGGTGTTCACTGTCAATACTTGGTGGAAAAGCATTATATTAATAAAAACACAATATTCCTTTGTACTTTATTCGACTTTATATAATAGGTCAGGACCGTTTTCGCTCATTGTCAATTGATAAGAAAAATAAATAAATAGTGCTATTTATACAAAATTAAATTGAAATGTAAGGTGTAAGTAACAATTAACAATAAAAATAAGTTACAAATAACAGTATGCGTGACTCCACAATTACACAAAATTAAAATGCTTAACACCTATATATAACATACAATTAAAAAATCATCAAAGACTAATATTTTCTAAGAAGTGGTGAATGATGGAAATTAAAAACACAATTAAAATTTGGGAAATTTTGAACAAAGTGAAATTCTGCACTACTAAAGTAAATAACTTAATGATAATTTTGTGTTTTTCCCGCTTCCAAGTAATAAGTCTGTGTACTTCAACAAAATCTCAAAACAACATGCTTTTTGTATTGAATAAGGATGTATAACAATTTGATAAACGAATATTGTCTACTTTCACAAACATGCCGAGTAGAATAATCATGTGTTTTTACCATGTCCGCTCCCAATGTGGTGCATATGAACTTTAAATGGAGTCTATCTCAACAGGGGAGTTTTTCCAAGAATTTGAAGCTACACAGCTACGGGAGCCGGTAAATTGCTCGAATTACAAATTATTCGAATTGCTTGGTTATTTAAACGATTTTTCACGACTTTTTCTACGAATTTCATTTTTATCTTGTGCGACACTTGTTTAGAGAGTAAAATATAAAAATAATTTTCGTAAGTATTTATTTCAACCGTGTTCGCTCCAAATGCGGAATATATGATCTTTTAATGGAGTTTATCTCAACAAAAGTGTTTCTACGAGAACTGCTTATTAATTAGTTACTCAAACTGTTTCTATATGTTTCCAGAAAACATAGAAGACTAGGGCTAAGACAGAACAAACGGAAACAAATTGATAAGCTGGTTATTCGAGCAATTTCCATTCGAGCAATTTACCGGGAACGCACAGCTACACAACCACTCTTAGAAAATATAAAGATAAGGCTAAAACAAGACAAGTGGTAAGCTAATCGCTCACGCTACACCCAGTTTTTTTTAAGACAGGGTGGGTGGGAAAGGTTGAATTCAAGACATCACTTCTTTAAACACAAGTCCATAAATTCAATCGATAAAAACTATCTGTATTGGCATTCGAATCCGTAGCTTCCGTTTTATAAGCCAAAGACATTTGATACTCGACCACGCATCCAGCGTTTAATAAAATAATTACGTCGTGAGTTATTTATATCAAAATATTTCACATTTACCGCCTACCGAAACATAGTAATTTATTAAAATTGTACAATGCCCTTCAACTTATGACAGCAGTAATTGACTCTGAGAAGCCCTCGAAAAAAATGAATTGTGAAATTGTGTTTTTTGCAATTTTAATACTTCATGCATCTGCTGTAGAAACCAAATTAATTTCGAAGCAAAATAACAGTAACCACAATAAGTTTGTTCACTGACTACCTTTACGAAATGAGAAATCAACAATTGCTGTGTAAAAAAAATAAAAAGTTAATGTAATATAATAGATTCATTTTTTTAATCGTTGAGTATTTTTTTCAAAAATAATTGCGTTAATTGATTGGTTTGGCATTTACTTGGTAGAACTCCATTATCAGAGGATAAAAATATCAAAGTATTTTAGTTCTACAGTTTTTAATATTTTTTATGCGTTGATAGCTATTTCGGCTTTCGCGATCTTCAGAGCTAATATTTTTACCCTCTGATAAATAGTGCGTTTTGGTTGAGATGCGATTTTTTATTGGAAAAAAAGAAGGTCACCGCTTAAGCACGCTACTGACTCCCTGTTTATTTTTTACGGATATTTTTTTTTTTTTTTAACCATGTCCGCTCCCAATGTGGAGCATATGGACTCCTAATGGAGTTTATCTCAACAGAAGTGTTTCTACGAGAACTGCTTGTTACTCAGTTGCTCAACCTCTCTTTTTCTAAAGAAAGTAGGGATAGAAGGATAGGGCTAGGACAGGATTAGTGGTAAGCTAATCGCTCTCGATACGCCCCGTTCATAGGATAGGATAGGTGAGAAAGGGGAATTCAAGACATCACATACATCCATGCCTTTGAACAGAAATTCAAAAATCGATTGAAAAATCAATTTATAAAACTGTCCGTACTGGGATTTGAACCCGGGCCCTTCGTAGCCGAAGCCAACAACTTTGACCACTCAACCACTCAGGCGGCACAAATTTTATTACTATATAAAAAATAAACGCTTAACCCTATTGAGATGTTTTTTAAAATCATATTTAGCTGGATTTTATCAATTACACGATTTTTTGTTAACTTTCCATTTAATAATTTGTCATAATTATAGGTGTCGCTGTAGACCGCTATACTTTCCCATAAGGCTCAAGTTTTTCACTTACTGTTTAATTCTTACTTAAGTTCTTTTCTACTAGTACGGTAAATATGTATAATATTTTAATGTAAATTCACTACGTAGAAACAGTTCTGCTACTATGTATGTGGTGTTTTGATTCGGTACTGGAAAGGTATTCATGTGAAGTATTGAAGTTGGTAAGAATTTCACCTGGAGGGTAGGTGGTGGTTTGTTTTCACCATCAAAGAGGTTGCTAAGCATCCCTGTTAAAAAATACTGACGTCATAACACGTCATTCAGGTCTTTGACTAATTTTCGACAGTAATTACGAAGCAAAGTAAAGGATAATTGTCATATTATATATGAGACCTGTTAAAGAAGTTGAATGGGTTATATCTATTTTAAGAATATGTATTACACGATATTATTAGATAAAATAAAACGTTGACATTGTTTTGATTGACGTGTATATGATAGAATAGTAATAATGTAAAAGATGTTTCAGTAATTAATAAACTTTGTAGTAAAAGGCGATAATTTTGCTCATACACAACGCATTATAAAGCGCAATGAATTACAGTGGATCCTTGATTCTACGTTTTTCAAAGGACCGTGATAAATGAACGAATAATGCGAGAAATCTTCAAATAATACCGAAACAATGTTTAATTTTCAAAAAACCTACTTATTTATTTCACTGTTTTTATTAAAGAATGAATCAATATATTTTAAAATTGTTTAATACAAACTAAGTAGTCGATTTGCAGTTTGGCACTTCAATTTTAACAAACACCCTTCTAAATTGCGTACATTTCTAAGTCAACTCTTTTTTGCTATGTCAACTTTTTTTTTTTTTCCAATGTCTTGAATTGTTTTCAGTTTCTCAATTAGAGTTCTAGTTTTCTTCATTAAGGTATTTCAGTATTGACTTTTGAGTGCGATGTAAGACTATTTATGAGTGCAAACAAACATTCTAAAAAAACGGTCAATCAATAGCAAGAACGGTAGATCGGGGTTCCACTGAAAAAAAACACGAAACGAAATGCGAGGCGGGACTATTTATGAAAAATATTCAACGAAAACGGTCAATCGGGATAATATTTGTGACGGGACCAAAATATTTAGACGATAGATCGAAGAAAACGGTGAAGCGGGGAACGATTAATGCGGGATTATTTTACATTGTTCTTATGGGTGTTTGGCTGGGACTATGAAAAATAAACGATCCATGCGGGAAAACGAACAATGCGAGAACGTCATATCTGGGTTCCACTGTAAACACAATTCGTCTGTTTTCTATGTGAATAATAAAAAGTCAATATACTTATTCTTTCCAGAAAATATTAACATGTTATGTCAGTAATGTCTAGAACAGTGAGTGGCCATCTGGTGACTTAAAACGTTACACTATAGTATCTTTAAAAGTTGAGAGTCACGGTCTACACAGACACCTTTAATTAAGACAAATTATTAAATTAAATCTAGCTTAACACAAGATTTAATTATTATATTGTAATAAAGTTTATTTGATTAAAAATCATCTCAGTTGAGTAAGGCATTCCTTATTATCATGTTACAATAAAGTTTTTTTGTAAAAAAGTGGCGTGGTTAAGCAGGGACCTTCTATTTTTTTCAATCAAAAAATGCATCTCAACCAAAACCGTAACATTAAGTTTTTTTTTAAATCTCCATTTGACAGATACTTTTTCAAAAACTTATTTAGTTATGAATGTATAATAGAAATTGAAAACAAAATGAAGCTTGATGTTATTATTGATATATTTGATTTTGCTAACGTTAAGTATTTTTTTCAAAAATAAATAGTGCGTTTTTGGTTGAGATGCGATTTTTTATTGAAAAAAATAGGGGGTCAAAACTTTATTACACTATAACTATAAGGAATGTTTAACTCAACTAGAATGATTTGAAAATCCTATGAAGCTGGTTTATATCAATTATTCGATTTTTTGTATATAAGCAATTTAATAATTATAAGTGTCTGTAGACCGTGACTTTTAACCCTTAATAAAGCAGTCAATTATCATAGTAACGAGTTTATTTCACTATGTTTGAATAATCGGTATTTTGATATTGAAAAACATTTAAAATACCAGTGTTGAAATTTTTTGTACCAATTTCAAGTATACATATATATTACGTCGAATCACAATTAAGGCCTTTTGTTGATGTGGAAATAATTTAAACA
The DNA here is from genome assembly GCA_030503985.1 of Himalopsyche tibetana. Taxonomy (NCBI): domain Eukaryota; kingdom Metazoa; phylum Arthropoda; class Insecta; order Trichoptera; family Rhyacophilidae; genus Himalopsyche; species Himalopsyche tibetana. Next base: position 10,084,113 of record JAPJYX010000011.1, on the reverse strand, counting down.
CTTCTACCATATGCTCCACAATTTTATAATTTAAATTTACTCGAACGAGCTAATGAAACTGCCAACTCAAGCTACCGGTATTTCTCGAGTGACAGCTCTTTGAAATGATGTATTTTATCTAATATTGTGTAAGGAGTTTTTAAGTAGATAGTTGTTAAAGTAGTGAATAGCTTACAATTTATCTAAAATACTACCGTAAAATTTATAGTGCATTATTGTCGACCGTGTTTAACGTCGTTAATCTGTTGATGAAAACATTTTATATTATATATAATTTCATGATGTGCTTTCTCTGAAGTTTTTTTTACCCAGTTTCTTTGTGCGAGTCTCGTCTGTTTCGTACAGCTAGGTACACTTTCTTGATTGTCTTCTTTTAATGATAGATGACATCTTATGCTCTCGAGAAGTGAAGTGAGCCAACTATTGAAATGGTAAAAAATCTTGGAACTTTAAGTACAATTGCGTCTCTACTTGGTGTTTTTTATATTTTTATTTTACGGAGATAACACTATATTACAAGGTGTGTTACCTGAGGTTAATTCACTTTTACGATACTTTAAGAATGTTAAAACGCATCTTAACTTTTTATAAAAAAAAATACCACTAGACTCACTTCACCTCTAATGGGCTCATATGTTATATGGCTCTCTAGAGGTGTAGTGAGCCGAATAGTAAAATGGTAAAACTTTTTCTTTGACTTCTAAGTACAATCACGTTTTAACTTGGTTTTTTGGTGGATTGTGTATTTTTATTTTACTGAGATAACACTATTGAAATATGGATCAACTGAATTAAATTTATTTTTACAATACTTTAAGACGTGTAGAATATTACAACGTATCTAAACTTTTTTTAAAATACAACTTGGTAGCTTCACCTCTTATTGGTCTACATTACAGTCATTGCTTTATAGCGAACAAATGTTTTTAAGAATGATTTATAGATATAAATGATATGAAATAAACTACAGCTATATTAAGAACTAATCTTACAGCGAATGTGTTATAATGTGTGTCACTTAATATTGCATTGTGTTCGTTTGTTGTTTAAGAAATCACATAGTCTTAAACATGCGTAAGAGCTTTGTGTAAGAACTTCTTAATGAAACAATTAACACCACGTCATTATATCACCAACATACTTCCGTTGTTTTAATGATATCTTCAAAGCAGATAAGGTCACAAACTGAAGGATTGAGTGTGGCCCTGTAATAATTGAAAGATGAGGTATAATATTGGGTGACACATTGTACGAGTTAATAAGTAAAAACGTAGAGTGTGGTGGTTTGATTAAGCCCTGAATTTTTAAAAGTTCACTGCCAATATTTGGCGGATAATAATATTTTCTAATAATTGTACATTTATTTTATATGGTTAGGACCGCATGACGAGCATTTACAACCGGTAAAGATACACATTGATAAAGTGCTATTTATACTGAAAAAAGTAAAAGCCTTAAACGCATAGATAACTACGAAAAGTACATACTTTTGTTTTGGCTTTTTCGCAAAACAGAAATCGATTTTACATTTTATTATTATACCAAATGGTAAAATACATATTGTTTCAATAAATGTGTTATTTACATGTGCGAAACTATTATAATCTTCATTCGAACAGAGCAAGCTGGAGTTTTGGCGGCCATTGATTTTTTAATACAATTTTCACAATAAAAAAAACATGTTTCATCATAATATCATTAAGTAGTTTAATTGTAAATTATATAGTTGATTGCTTATTCCAAATGTTGCCTTTTTATAAACTATGGAAATCATGTCTTATGTCTCTAAGCCTATGTATTTTTGGATGAAAATATATAAAAAAAACTATCGAAGTTTTTAAAAGTAGGTGAAAATATTTTATTATTATTTAAAAGTCGAAAATCAGAAATACACTTAAGGTTTGAGGATGTAATAAACAATTGGTAATAGACAATTGTTAAATTTCCAAATATAAAAATGTGACACTAAATGAACTACAATTAAAATGTTTAATACATCTTATAAGTTGATGATACAAATATGCAATCGCATCAAAGGACAATTACAAAAGATTGGCCACCATAACAGTACAATAACGTTTATAATATTAAAAGCAATAAACGAAAATTAAACTGCTTGAAACAGCTCCTGATCATATTACATAAACATATACAAACAGCGATTAGTATGCGAGTCAAAATGTAATGAGTAATGAGTCTCATATGCAGCTTAATTTAGCTGATAAGTTTTTCGGACTTGGCAGCAGTTTTTCGTAATTTACTCAAAACTTAAAAGCTTCCAGAATGTTTTTTTTTACAACTAAATGATTGTAAAGTTACTCACACAAGTGGGTACAAGAAAGCTATTTAAAACGAATTTTCCAATTTTATGATACGTGTCGAGTCAATTTTTGTCTTCGGATTAGTTCTTTCGCATTTTTTCTCGCTGTATGAATGAGTAGGTAATGATTACTTCATCAACGAGACCCTTATTGTTTACGCCCTTGAAGGAGACTTTATCCTTTGTATATTGCATACCCTTTAGCCCTTAAGTATCACGGCGCTACACAATTGCTTGAGAAGATTTAATTTATGTACTCGTAAAATTAATTAAACGGTCCAGGCTTCGTCGAGAAATCCTTAATGTCTTTTACGTCTAAAAATGTAAATCAGTTACATTAACTTGGGACATTTTTTTTGTCTCTTATTACTGTATTTTATAACCATGTTTCGATAACTGATCAGGATAAAAGTTAAGGAGTGGAAATCAGGGCTGTGGAGTCGGAGTCGGAGTCGTGAGTGGTTTGATTTTTTTTTGAAAAATATATTTAATGATGTGTATTTAAACAAAATAGGCAAAAGTATTAACATTTCATGATTGGCTAAAGATGATCTGATGGTATATATAAGTTAAAATGAAAATTCATTATGAGTACGTAATATTTAGCCATAATAATATAAGCCAGAATTTTTTTTTTATATATATCGACTGTGGAAAGGAAAAATTACGTAACCCACAGTTTTTACAAAACAGGTTTTTTCGATAATCACAATGTATCAAACTTGATACGCGTTCTATAAAAAGGATGCAACTTCAAATGCCGAATTAGTATCTAAATTTAGCTTTTAAGCTTGAAAAAGATGACCTTGTAAATAATTAAAACCAATAAAAAAGACTGAAATAAAGGTTTTTCCTAGACAATTTCTTTAATAAATATTAGATCATGTCAATTAAACACCACTTTAGAAGTCTCCGCGCATTTCAAGGTTGTTTATAATTCATAATTTGCAAATGGCCCAAAATCATCAAAACACGTTTTTCGCGCCTCCTGTAAAATTTGATATGTGTGAGTTACGTTCTTTTTCCTTTCCACAGTCGATATGCAGTGACTAAGGCATCCAATTAAGCGTCCAAATCAACTTTTTCTCTGAGCCTCGTTATTTTGGGATTGGAGAAAGAATTATTCATTATTCACGAGATAAAAACTTAAGCTAGTAAATGTGACCATTTAACACACAGACGAAGTTAAATTGTTAATTAACAAATATTGGAGCCATCCTTTTTTCACTCCGCGGGAAAACAAATAGTTGTTGTATTTTACTGTCCACATATCACAATATCAAAGTTTTGTTGTCATTTGCGTACTCTTTCTATTCAAAATCTATTTAGTATAACCTGACATAACCTAAGCCGTAATTTATACTTTGACCTAACGGTTGCTAACATACTCTGTGTCGTAATATAATTTCTACTCCGTCTATCGCTTATCAATGATTTTATAAACATACTAGTTGATTCAAAAATTTACTAGTCACAATTAGTATGAATTGTACGCTTTGACAGAACTGATTAATCGAGATTTCACACATTAATTTTGCCATACAAAACAATAGAAAAATGGCCAGCATAGATCGATAAATAGATAAAAGCTGTTAATTTTTGAATCGTCAGCAATGACGAAAAAAATGGTTTAATTATTGTCGGAACAAAAATAAAAATATTGTGTTTATATAAGAACTTTTCCATTCAAAAATAAAATGAGATAACAACAATAATAAGTTCGAGGGAAAATCAGCATTCTTCGTTTTTGTCGAGAGCTTCGCTGAATGTCCAATTTGAAGTTTGCAAAATGCTCTCAATTGTTGTTCGTAGAGGTCACATTGGATTGAAAACCCAGACTAGATACGATTCTTCAGAAATGTGAAGTAAAGTTTCGGAGACCTTATAAAGTACAAGACAACGAATGTTCTAGATTGAGTTTTTCAAAGAGAGTTCTTTTTTTAAATAAAAAAGACATTGAAATTTTCTGCGTATAATGTTGTGTAGAATTAACCTCAAAATAAATTTATTAATGTATTTTATTTTTATAGTACAAGTTACTTACTACGTTGCTTCAAAGTGGATTATATTTTCAAAAAGTAATTGTAGATGCCTTTAATGGCATACATATATTTTTTTAATATAACTCGAGATTAACTCAAGAATAAAAGATATTACACATCGACACGTCAGAGATCTTTAACTCATTTCCTTTGATTGCAGATTAGAACCAACACCTTGAAACCACGACAAATATTAGAAAATCCATAATGATGATTTGTTTCTACCATTGGGTATAGAAATCAATAATAAAACCGACTTTATACTTTTAAGTACAGCAAGCATTTAAAAGTTAATTGCTTTGAAATCTTATTATAAAATCTTGTAGATATTGCTACATAACATAGTATTCAAATAGACAATATCCACCAGCTGTAAGCCAATGCTTTAAAATTACAAACAAAACAGTTTTACTTTTTCAAAAGTAAACTGCATTTGAGCTCATGCAAGCAAACGGTTCATTTATTTTGACGAAAAAATGCATATAATTTAATACTATATGAAGTACATAACTTAGCGGACAGCGGCGTGCGATGATGCCAGTGTTTTTGTTTATTTACTGGGGGCCGTATAAAAACATACATAAATAATTGATGGGGGGTTTTTTCAGTCGTGACAACCGTGCGGGTAGCATACGTGCCAATTGCAGAGTTCGCAATGCGCACAAAGATATCGCATCAGCAAGTCCTGCCAACTGCAGAAAGATATAAAATCTAAATGGTTGTTGATTTTTGTCCGGTCATTATTTGGTTCGACATTTATTGATACAAATTACTACATAACGATAAATTAAAGCACACGCGACTGTCCATTTCAATTCTTTGACTATTCCTAGCCGTAAAAAACGAATACATTCTTCAATTTTTAGTTTATTGACATTTATTATAATATCAACTGCTATATACTGCACAGTATATATGAGCCTTCGAGAGGTGAAGTGAGCTAACTAGAAAAATGGTAAGTTAAGTAATCTATTTTAAACTCAGAATATAGTCACAATATAGTCAGAATGAAAAAGTGGAGGAATGCAGTGACGTAAGGTTAGCTATTTTTTCTCGTCATGATTCGTTTTAGCGATCGGAAATATTCGTTGAAAACAAGCAAGTTTATTTTAGAAATTCATTTTTTTATACAGGTCTATAAACAGAAATCGATCGAAAAAATACTGTTCATACTGGGACTCGAAACAGTAAGATCCGGCACGAAAACCTACAACGCTAACCGCTGCGCCGTATGACTCGAATAATTGACTAAAAATAAATCATTTTTTCACAAGTTATAAAAAGATTTTCATAAAAGTGGGTACTCAAAAAAAATGTATTTTATTCCATCAGAATTAATACAAATTAGTTTTTCCTAAGTAAACAAAACAAAACAACTCAATTTAAACGTCAAACTATTGGATGATACTCAATTTTTAAGCGGCTATTATTGCCAAACTACTTTCGGGTCAACGTGTTTCAATAGGCTAAGTTTTCATATTACTAATTTGTTTTTTTTTTTTATAAATAAAAAGCATGTCTAGACTGTTTTCTTACAAGCCTGTATGCGCCGAACTTGTCTAGTGAAATATATTTTTTTCAATTAGATTGGCTTTAAATTTATCGGTATTAAAATATCTAATCAATTCGATTGATAAAATTTTGCGACGAGATTTGAATAAAATGCACGGTTTTAAGCAAGAAAAAACATTTCATTATTTTTTTAAAATTTGAAATGAGATGCGAAGCGATAGTGTTTTTTCTTTAACTTAAATGGTAAATGAAATTTTGCGGCTACTTTAAGAAATTTCATTTGCGATGACATAATTAATTGAAATATCATTTTCATGACTTTAATGAGCAAAATGAAAAACTTTGTCATACCTTTATTTCAAAAATTTTCAGTTAGGTAGAAAACTTTTTACCATTTTTAAAAAGTCTTGAATAGTTCGATTCAATTTAAAATATATACGTAAGCATTCAAATTTAACCATCCTGGAACCGTGATGCAGTTCAGTGCACCAAGTTCCAGTGAAAAAATATCATTTTTTCAATCGATTTATTGATATACTTTAAAGGCGTGGGTGTTTGTGATGTTTTAAAGTTAATGTAAGTGGGCAAAGCGAGAGTAATTTGTTGACCACTAGTTATATCCAGCTGTCCATTCTGCTACCCTTAATCTCTTCGCAATTAGCAAGCAGTTTTCGTAGAAAAGACTTCTGGTGAGAATTCTCTAGTAAGAAGCCATATGGTATATATTGTGAGTGGACGTGGACTTAAAAAAAACATAATAAGATATAGTGATTATTTAAAGAAAATAAAATACTTTGAGAAAAGTGGTGTCTAAATTAGCAGGTATCTGTAATGTTATTAAGATTTATTGATTTTTTTTTAAATTGCGATGCAGATAAATTGATTTAAAATAAGTAACTATGATTTGAATATTTTGTTATACCGTCTCTCTAGACGATTTTCATTCATTTTGAAAAGCATTCAACTTTATTTTTCATTTAAGCGGATGGGATCACAAAAAAAATATACCACGATTCAAAAATAGCCTTTCGTAAAAATATAAATAAAAAAATAAAGATAAGGCAGTTAACTGAATTTGCATCCATTTGATATTAAAAACAACAGACTATCAACCCGGACAAACGATTTTTAAATGACTTTTATTTGAAAATAAAAAAATAAGAAAAAATACTTATTTTAACCGCAAGTTGAAATGAATTTTAGAGAGAAAAACTCAAAGACCGTTCAAATTAAAAACAATTTAACAGTAGTGAGTTCACGCAATGTTTTAAAATTCACTGTTATCAATTATGTTAAATATATACTTTTTGTTTTAATTATTACATTGAAAAAAATATGAAACGTTTATACCTTTTTCTTCAAAAAAAATGACAACTATTTGCGTGTCAAAGATCCAAAAAGCCTGTCGATAACATATATTTAATTGATACTAATTAAAAAAAATAGATTTTAGTTTATTTAATAGTGTTTTAATTTAGTTTTCCTAGCAATTATCAAATCAGAGAGGCGATGTTAAAACACAATATATTCTTAAGGTGATATTGAAATTCCCTTGTTACTGTGGTATATAAGAATACTTAAATTAACCCTCCAGAGACGAGAGCTTTTTTTCGATAAAAAAAATAACTTTTTGACAGATAACTTTTATTCCTAACAATTAAAAAAAAACGCAAAATCGTTGTATAGAAATCTCGTATGACTATATGGTCATGCGTATCCTTTTATTACCGTGTAATATTGTGCAACGGACAGTAGTAAGGATGAGCGTGACCGTATAGGCACGCAAAAATTCAAATATAACTAAACGTGAAATTTTTAGAAATATTTCAATTTGACCTCTTTAGACCAACATAATTTCAATAGAAATATATTAGCAAAAGAACTGTAAATGTTTTGATAAAAAAAATAACTAAAATAACAGTTTCAACAAGTCCATTAAAAAAACGGAAATTCAAAAAATCGCATGTGCTTTTGGTGGCCGTTTCTGTCCCCGCGGCTGATGACTAACTGAAGTCTGTACCTTTTTTTAACAAATATGAGTGAATGCGACGATATTCAGGTAGAGAAAGGATGAATAGTGGGATCAATAGACAACGGTGTTTACTGTGACCATATGGTCATGTTCCTCCTTGGAGAGTTAATACCGATTTTATTGTCGATAACGTTAGCTGTGATCAATATAAGGTTTGTAAATACACTATCAAAAACTCGTTGAACAATTATTTTTGTTGAACTATTTAACTATGTACGTTAGCGAATAAACCAGCCTATTCATTACGCACCCAACGTTTAATTTGATTTCACTCTAAGCTCTAATACCTGCGCGAAATCTAAACTATTTACGTCACGGTGTTACAGTCGCTGTGCGAAAGAGACATTTAATTCACGGCTATGTTTTTGTTCGTCGTAATTTCGTTCATGGCATTGGAAAGTTTCTTTCGTAATTTGACACCTGACACGCTAAAGCCTTCAGAGGCGCGATGTTTCTTCTCATAACACCCCCGCTTACGTCGCGTTTATCGCGTACATAGTACAACCTGTTTTTACGCTTTTTGGCGATTGTATTTTATAAAATGACGTAGTAATTCCTCTTCTATTTTTAAGTAATATTGGATCAGAAGTAATTGAAAAATATCCTGGTTACTTATATACATTTACTTTTGAATACAAGTGCCATCTGGTTCACTCATTTTTTTTAACATGTCTACTTTCAATGTGGAACTATAGAGTTTATATTGTTGCATCTCAACGGAAATTATTCACAGAGCTTAGTTCCTGTTTTTCCGAAAGTTTATACAACATCATATTTTAAGGATTGGTTCGGAATATTGAAGGATATAATGAAATAAATATCAATAGCTTTTGACACAAATCACTTTTTAGGTGTTCGCTGTCAATACTTGGTGAAATGACATTATATACAAATAAAACAATATTTATTTTTTTAGATATTATCAGAACCGGTTTTGATGATCACGAAAATTTTCAAATTATAATAATATAATTTAAGATTTCGACTGAAGAGGCATGTTGGAATTTCAACATTAAATTTGAATCGTTTAAATTACGTTTTTCATTAAAATAATTTGACGTTTGGAAACAACGTCAGTTCAAGTCCATCCGCGCACTTGAACTCCTGAAGGTACCGAAATTGAGTTTTATAATATTGCCAAATATCGCTAAAAATCGGTATACATATTTGGAAACATATAAATCCCTGTTTTTTGTTAATCTATTAACAATAAATGCAGAGAAAGTGATTCTTCGTATATTATATTCATATTAGTTAAATTGCCTTATATCTAAAAAAACTGTTCAATCTAAAGGAACAAAATAGACCATTTTACAATATACGGTGTACGAAACTACAAATTCTCATACGCTGCGTACTATTACGGTTCGTTTCTCCTGTTTGCAACATTTATTTTATTTTGTGAAATTTAAATGTGTTTTTTTTTCGTAAATTCCACTGTCGTAAATCTGGAAACCAGCGGTTTTACTGAATTCCACAAAATGCCGCGTTTGTTTTGGTTTAAAATTCTGAAATCTGCTGGAGCGTGCACGTTGCTAAAATACATGCCAAGTCGTAGGGAATGCTATCACTGAATTGCATTCCGGTGCATTTAATATGCATACTGTATGGTCTTCGGACGGGTGGAAACTTAGAAAGCTTGCGATGTTTCTCGATGGACTGCATTTTTACAAGTCTAAACTGATATGCCAGTATTCAACACTAGAAATTTCTTTCGATGCGAAAGAGATACAGTAAATAATAATCTAATATTATATATAAAAATGAATGCTTGTTTAAGATTTCGACTGAAGGTGCTTGGTGGAATTTCAATATTAAATTTGAATCGTTCAAACTATGTACATTCTCACAAATTTTGTCACTAACGACCCGGGTTTCGCCTTTCGGCATCTTCAGGCATTCAAGTGCACGGATGAACTTGAACTGTCAGTTCAAGTTCATCCGTGCACTTGAATGCCTGAAGATGCCGAAAGGCGAAACCCGGGTCGTTAGTGACAAAATTTGTGAGAATGTACATAGTTTGAACGATTCAAATTTGAATGCTTGTTTGTTGGTATTGTATGCGTTGCCACACCGCTCATCCGATTGCAATAAAACTTTGACGAACTTTTTGCTTGCACTTCCGGAAAGGGTATAGGCATAGTCAAATAAGTTTACAGTAGGTCTTATATATAATATAAAAATCAATGTTTGTGTGTCTGCCATACAGTTCATTTCGACAGCGTATGATTGCACTTGCGCGACGATTTTAGTAAAATTGACTCACAGTAACTGGCGTGTGTGTCGTACCATAGAAAATAGGCAGCACACGTCAAACAGACAGGAAAATAAAACCTGCACTTCAATAAACACAATTAAAACACAAGCACTTTCTTTCTTTGAGTGGCTTTGCAAAGCTTGCCGGGAACTGGCTAGTACATAATAAAGTGAATGTTTGTACTATTGAACAAAATTCTCAAAAATTAATAACAATGGTAAAAAACGCAATTTTAAAAGAAAAAGCGAAAAGATTTAGCTCGTAAAAGATGGCATCAAGATAAAAAGATATGTTTTAAAACTGGCTCTGGAAATCACAAAAAGGATGCCCTAGATCAAATCAAATATTTTAAATTTCGTTTTATAAAAAAAAAATACGTCACGATTCATTAACCGACAGAGCGTAGCGTTATTGATCATCGAGTGAAAAAAATCTCGTAGACTCTACAATTAACTCACTAAAATTTAAAACTACAATTTTCTGTAAGATTAGGTTTGCTGTGCAAAAAAACGAGTTTCCGTGAGATTTCGGGAAAAAGTATAGCAAATTGAGTATTTCAAATTCCTCGGTGAGAAAATCTCAATCCCGGGATCCCGGGATTCAAAATAAATCAATCCCGAAATCCCGGGATTGGAAAAAGGCTTCGGGATTGGATACCCTAGTTTGCACCTTGCCCGCTAACATGAATATATAACAATTACAGTCGGTTTTCTCGGAAGGAAAGCAAGGACGACAATTATTCACCGCGCCCAATTGGAAGCGAGGCGATGGGGAAAATTTTCCACCGTTCAGTTGACGAGAAAAATGCGAAGTAATAGAACTGAATAAATATTCGATCAGTACTGCAAAGCCAAAGTTTCCCTGCAAACTCAGTAACCACATTGTCAAAGAGGGTGTAAAGGGGAGATGTGAGTAAGTTGTTCAAAGGTTTCTATATTTTTCTTCGTGGTTAATATTGTGTAAATACGCAGTTTCTTTCTTGAACACTTCATAGTATGTTGTTGAATGCCTAACATAACATAACAATCATCGCCTATATTAGAAGACACTAATAAAAAAGTTATTATATTGAAAACTGTTTTTAACTACAGCTGATACTTGGCAAAAGTGACAGATATTAAAACTATTTAAAGTCGCAAGAGATAATTATAAATTTATTTTTGTTCTACAACTACTATTTTATGTATAATTCATAATATAGCTATTCAGCTTACGCCCTTGTCTGAACTATGTTTCAACTAACATTAACCTTGTTATTAGGGATTCTGTGTCGAGACGTCCCGGGACAAAAGTCCCGGGACTTTTAAGGTTTTTTGCTGTCTTAAGTCCCGGGACATTTAACAACAAAGTCCCGGGACTTAAGACAGCCAAATTGTACGTTTTTAATTTTGAAAAAACCATTCTAACAAATAAAAATTGGATGCAAGCAATCGCTAATGTGACATAAAAAGTTAATTTTGATTTAAAATAAAGTTACATTGGTGTCTGAGCAACAACGTTTATTACAAAAATAAGAATTCAGCTGTCTGATTCGTCATTAAATTCATTTTTATTTTTAAAAGCATATTTTGATAAGCAAAAATAAAATATTAACTTTTGTGTAAATAATACATACTATGTATGATTTGAGGTTGTGACTTTATTATTGAATTAATTTAATATTTTTATTATTAATAAATAAATGTGTTCAAAAGATGTATTTTTTTAATTAACGCATACTTTCGCCGCCCTTTTAAAGTACGCATGAAAAAAAATACGTCTAACTGCGTAAAAAACGCTCAAAAAAAATAGTTTAATTGAAACGAAATATTAAAAAACGTTTGGGAGAAAGATATCTTCATTTATGTTATTAGAAATTTGTTTAAATCAATTCATAATCGTATTAAAAATATAACTGTAGCAAAAACAAATTAAAAAATAATATAATTAAGTGTTCATACCTGATGTTGTTTTATTTCCAAATGTTTTTCAATATTGTACAAAGTTACCAATGTCTCAATAGGACAAAAAAGGTATAAAAGCTGTATTGTGATTTGTGAAGTAACGGTCATAATTTTACCCAATTCGTTGTTATTTTTTCAATACATGAACCGTTATCATCCCTTTTTAGTACATACATACAAATATTTAATTTTAATAAATTTATAATTTTATTGAAGGGGAAATAAAAGTCCCAAGTCCCGGGAAGTCCCGGGACTTTGACTTTATCACGTCTCGTGTCCCGGGACTTTGAAAAACCCGAGACTTCAGAATCCCCACTTGTTATAAATACTGACTTAGAAGAACTACTCAATAAATCTTTTCATCTATTCTAGTATCTTAAGTAATATTGAAAAATACATACACAAATGTAATAAATTGACTAGAATTGAAATGAGAAATTGATGTATGCGACTATTCAGTAATCTTCAAAGTAAATTACTTAAAATTAGAACGATTATGTATAATTAAGTTGTAACGTTTAAAGTAACGGTGATGGTTTATTATCAATGTCGATATACTTTGCCCTATGTGTATCAAATTGCACAAATAATATGACATCATATAGATACCGCTTATGTCAGTTTATTAACGTTGTCTTTAATTTTATTAATATGTGTTCCTAAATTGTTATCAACTTTAAATGCACCATTTACAGAATTTTAAATTTCTTAATCGATTTTTCACAAATTTTTTCTTGGGAGTTTATCAATTTAAAACAACGATTCTCTTGGATTACGTATTAATGGGAAAATAAGTTTTCTAAGCAGGTTTAATTGTTTTTTTTTATAAAGTAAATTTTTTATCAGTCATTCGTATCCATTAGTATTTTTCTCAGTTATTTGGAATTGTTATTAGACATTTAGAAAAAAATATTCCTTTGTACCTATTCCATTTTATTGACCAAGATGTAGCATTTTTCTGGCATTGATTTTAATTTGTGTTAGTTTATAGTCGCTTTTTCATAATTATTTTCAATGCCAATGGTTGATTACACATTTTTATTTCAATTTGTTTTTGTATAAATAGCACTGTTAAATTCTGTTTCTTATCAGTTGACAATGCTTACCATGAGAAAAACCCGTCCTGACTTTTATAAATAAAGTGAAAATAAATTACAAAAGAATATTGTATTTTTTCTTAATTATTTGGAATCGTTATTAGAGAGCATAAGTTCTAATGATTGGGATGAATTATTTTGATATTTTTTCTGCATTTTATGATTTGGATGAGTTATTGGGTGCTGAATTTTATAAAGAAACACAATATTAACTTGAAAACTGCTGTTAATTTGCTACACTGGAGAAGCGCTGTTTTAGTTGTTGATTTTTCTCTTGTCCCTTGTTTGCAGTCTGTAATTGAAGAAAAGGCGCCCGATAGATGAGATGCAAATGGGACGCACTTTCTGGCTGCATAATCTCCATCCACTTGTTTTTTAACAAAAGGTTGATTATTCTAAATTTAAGGAATGAAATCTATTTAGTAATCTGCGCAAATAAATGAGTTTTTAGGACAGCGGATTTTTATTCAAATTGAACTGCCAAAAAAGATTGGAACGTGGATTTAAATTACTTTATCATTAGTTATTGATTCAAATTATTCATCAAATAAAGACATAAAACAAAAAAAGAGAAAAATAAGGTTTAACATTGCCAGTCATCATGGCCCGTTCGGAGATTAACAACATTAGTTGACTTTATACTATTTTGTTAATGACATTTTATCTATTAGTTTGTACGGCATTACGTTGCTGTTATAATTGGGGTATCCAATCCCGAATCCCAATTTGTCCCGATCCCGATTTTTGGTCGGCGATATTGAAATCATAATTTTTTGATTTTTCAAACAATTTCAAAAACCTTTCTTTCTTCCTTGTTTTATTTTCTCAATTCTGAGAACTCGGGATTGGTACTATCGCAATCGTGGGATTTCAGGATCTGGGATCCCGGGATTGGATACCCTAGTTATAATATCAAAATGGCGCATCTTCATTTTAAAAGTTATAAAACTATAAATATGGTTAGATTATTGATTTTGATGATATATTTTAATATATTTTGTTTATATTTTTAACTTTAAAATTGTCATAAAACATCACTTATTTCGTTTTATCACACTTAAAAAAAAGTGACATCGGTGATAAAAATATTTATTTTTTCCGTCATTTATTTTGAAGAATACTGAAACGTTTCGAAAAGATCATGACATGTTTTGCTCGGTAACCGGACTAAACAGAACACGAAGAAACAGAGCAAATAAAAATAAAAAAAATACTTTCGTTTTATCGACGAAGACAATCGACTATGTAAAGGAAAAGGATGTTTGAACCAAAGGCAAATTATGACATATACACAACCTTAAAGTGCATGGAGACTAATAAAACGGTTTTTAATTGACCTTTTTATCTGATATTCTTTTAATATTTTTTTTCACAAAAAACTTTTTTCCTGATCGTAATTTTCACAGACCATTCTTTTTTTAAAACTTGAAAGCTAAATTTAGATACTAATTTGACATATTCAGTTTACATCCTTTTGATAGAACGTGTATCAAATTGTATACATTGTGATTATCGAAAAAACTGTGAGTTACGTCCTTTTTCTTTTCCACAGTCGATGTATTATGTATTTACTGCATAATAACCTTTAAAAAAGTATATCTACGCGATTTTGATAACCCTACACAACTATTGTCACCTGATTACAAATGTTATTAAATTATTTTTCTAATAATTAATTTCATAAACCCGTGTAAATAAAAACCACATAAAAAAGCCAAAGAAAACATAAGATTATGTATTGTATAAAAAAGCGCGTAAATAAAGACATAGGTTTGTATAAAATCCGTTGCGGAAAATCCGCGTATAACAGGTCCTCAGTTCATCATACTGAATATATTTATCCAATATAATACGGTACATGAATGAAGTCGACAAGGCGGAAAAATATTGAACGCTCATACGCCAGTGTTTCTTAACGGGGGTGAACATTCCGTATATAAGCGCTTTTTTATTTTTAGAATAAGGTGGGCGTTGCTTAAATATGAGTGGGTGATTACATTATTACAAAGTGCGATTGTGTAATCCAGGGTTAGGAAACTTTTTCGTAAAGAGTCAGATCATAGAAATTTTATCGTAAGAGAGCCAGAATGAAAATTTGAAATGTTCATTCGGTGGTTTTAACTATACATCTAAAAAAAATCTTATTATTTTTTTTAGTACGCAGTGATATTTTAATTTACGGAAAACACTAAACGCTTTAAAATTTTCATTTTTGAAATTTAAAAAAAAATTGCATTACAGCTAATTCCAATGCGCCAAATATTTTAAAATTAAAAGATCATACGTGAAATACTCGAGGTAAATTGACATCACAACTAGGGTATCCAATCCCGGAGCCTTTTTACAATCCTTGGATTGAAATTTGCTCACTGAGGAATTTGAAATCCTCAATTCGCTATACTTTTTCCCCGGATTATCTCCAAACCTCGTTTTTTTTTTAGCTCACCGAGGAATTTAAAAACATCGATTTGATACGGCTGCGATCCCGGGATTTCGGGATCAGAAAATCCAATCCCGGGATCCCGAATCCCGGAATTGGATGCCCTAATCACAAAACCCATTTCTTAGGTATCGAATTTCAAATTGAAAAATTGAAATTTGACATTGACCTTACCGGGAATCGAACCCAGACACATCTGGTCGGTAGAGCAAGCTCTAACCAACTGGACCACACCAGGCGACATTTACACCTGTTAATAAAGTTAAAATAGAAAGGAAACCAGCAAAATAACATATAATTGATTTTTTCTAAGATTTTAATCAAACCAAGACTCAATGTTAGTACTTCATATTGACTCAATGACCAGATTTGGCCTAGATCGCAAATATCTGGCCGTAAAATGCCAAACCCTGATGAAATCAGTCATCTCTTTCAAATCTGGTGAGTTGAGTCAATTTATTTCGTTACGTCGGTGTTACCGAGTTCTTCTGCATTACTATATAGTTTTATATAAATAAGCGTAAATTTAATAAAAAACAGTGGAATTTCTTTTAATATGGCGGACGTATTTTATATTTATTTTAAACGTCGTAGCATGCCATGACAGAAATATTTTCCTTTGTATCTAAATAATATACGTGTTTATGAAAGAAAATATAGAGAAAAAGAGCTAGACGAAAAAGTTGCCATGGCGATGAAATAATATTTGAGAGACATTTTGCTTAGCCAGCAAATTATTTGACAAATATAAAATATCGCTATGTACGTAACGTAAGGAAATAAAATTTGGCCACTCAGTGCTGGAGCCAGACTGAAACTAATTCAATAAAGATTTGTAATATTAGGTACTATGAAAGAGAATTACTAATTAGGTTTTCACTGCGTTGAAGTAGTCCGGCTCTGTATAGTTGTGGACGTAATGCGATTATTTTGGAGAGGCTGAGATTATTTCACACACTTATACGTTGAAAGCTTGGACTGCTTATATCTATAGAAGGAAAATTATATGTAATAATTTATTATAAATTTAAATCAGTGACAAATTATTGAAGAAAATCAATGCTTAGTTTTTCTGTCTCTACTATATTTTTAAAAATATATAACTTAACACTTTGATATTTTTTACCATATTACAATGAAGTTCTAACAAATAAATGCCACTTCAATTAATACAAATGTAATTGTTTCTATACATTCAAAATTTGATTATAGTTAACTTTCAATACAGAAATATCGTTATTTTTGCATTTTGAAATCCAGTAGTTCGGTATTGAAAAAAACTGCATGAATATCGGGATCTTGGTTACAGTAATCCCGATAAATTTTGTATAATATGGTAGTTAATAGTTAAACAACGAGTAGAATAGAATAGCTACAAATTTCAGCTTTCTTATAAAAAATAGTTTCCACAAATTTACAGCAAATTCTGTCAACATTATGCATTACAATCCCAATATAAGGCATAATGTATTGAATAAATTCGTATATATTTAAAAGTGATGAACTCTACTGGCTGTACGATAATACGAGAACTAATTGAGGGAAGTCAATTAGTTCGTTTCTAAGGAAGTAGGTAGCAGTAATTGTGAACCAACGAAGATAGTACCTACCTAATATGCTCTAATTTAGTAAAGTTCTGGAATAATGTGCTAATTAAAGGAAGTATTTATAACTTCCGTTCTTCCTTCAAGTGAAATATGATTTTAAAATGTTATTTTTAAAATGACTTGTGTTTTTTAATTAAATAAAATTGAAATTACTTTATTAAATTACCTAAGGTATAATTAAATCTTCCCGCAAAGTTTTGTCTACGCAAACTTTATATTTACTACCAATTAAAAATATGTACAGTAAAACTTTGATATAACGGACTATTGGGGGTGAAGAGATATCTTCGAACGCGTTTTTTTATTACGAAAATAAACATCACAATTAATTATTTTACAGGTTGATATTTTAATTAAGGGTAAAATCACGACGATATGTTTGATTAAATACAAATACGATTGCATTTGTGTGAATCAGCGCCAGTGCTGCAAACGTCAGTGTTAAATTCAGTCATGGCATTATGGCTAGAATTCGAACGCCTTATGTATGACGTGATTATTAAGTGCAGAACAGTAAATATAAACACTTGTGACATTAAAAGAATGTATGTAAATTTAAAGTATTTTAAGTTTTAATAAATTTATATATTTTATAACGCTTATTTATTATAGTATTGTAAGTTGTCAACTCAAAGTTGTTAAAAATACATTTGAGACGTGACTGAAACTTTAAATAGGAGTAAACATCCGTCTTCTGCCAAGATACACGATAAACTTTACCAGAAGTTTTTTTTTTTTGTTCGTACAAATATATCTTTCGTTCACTTTGTCTATAAATAATATTAAGGGGGTAGTTGTAGTAGGTGGAGAGTCTGGGTGGAATAAAAATATTAGTTGTTTTATAAACTTTGAGAGAATGGCAAGCTTTGCTGCATCACAGAAATATTATATCAACAATGGAGTTTTAAATTTTCTACGTTTAAGTTTTATTCGTTCGTTTTTTTTTCTGCCAACTGAAACAACGTGAACATTCATTATCTTCATTTCTAAGGCGAATGTTTAGTTTGAATATGCATTTTTCGTTTGTATTTTTCTTTTTTTTTCATGCATTGTTTCAATGAAGACAATAACAAAAAAAAAACCTATGACAACTGATTGTGGATGTTCAGTGGTATTAAGGTAACATCATGAGTATTTTTTTCATAAGGGGTTCCCGGGAAAATATTGAAACTTGAATAACGCTTTTACGATTGTAAGAAAGATGTGAACCGTCAGCGGCTGGTAGTGGATGCAACGTTGTAGTCATGTAGTTATGAGTAAAGAAGAGCATTGAAAATAAAACTATTTTTGTAATCATTTTACATTTATTGATTAGGATCACAAGAAGTTTCTCTCTCTCTCTCTACACGAGCATTTTCTGACTCACGGATTTTTCAAACGAGTTGAAACTATTCCATTATCAGTTAAAAATACTTGTGATTTTGAAGGAGGTTCAGATTAGGGCTTCTTATCCCAGAATCCGGATCCCAGGATTGTGATAGTACCATTTCCGGGATTTCGGAATTGAGAAAGTTGCGCGACGGCTAAAAAAGTCCCATTTTTTTTTCTTTTCGGTAAATCTGCAAATCCTTCGGTTTTTGAAGTTGGAAATTTTGGAAGAGCAGAAAAAAGGTCTCAAGTCGTTTCATTTTGGGAATTCCGTGAATACCTAGGTTTTTAAATTCAACTTATTTTTTTGACAATCGAGCAAAAATTTCTCAATCCCGATTTCCGAATTTATATATACACCTATAACCGAGGTTGGAAAAATTGTCAATTCCAAAATCCCGGGATCACAAAAAGGATCCAGGATTAAATGCCCTAATACAGATCACGAAATAAATATGGATGGCCTTTACACCGAGTATTGACAGTAAACACCTAAAAGTGATTCACGAGAATACAAAAATCTACGTAGCAGTTTTAAGCATAGATAGATTAAGTCTGGACGTGCTTCCCAAAGAGGCGAAACACAAGACATACCTTATAACACAGTTAGCAAAACAATAAAGTTTTCTTATATTCGGATATTCTCTGTTTTTATTAGTTCTGCTTGTTATATCAATCAATTGATATTTTGACAGCACTGTGCTTCCCTGTAATAAATAATATTGTCAGCGTCATCAAAGGTTCGATGTGAAATAAAACGTCGGAAAGTGTTGCCAGTTATTATTTTCTTTAGCGCCAAAACGGTCGTTAAGGTCCACTGCCCAGTAAGCATTTTGATAGTTTTTAAGTAAATACATAATGCAGCTCACGATCTTTGTCTCCCTCGCGCCTTCACCCCGGGCACAAGACGTGCGGGAGGGAGAGGGGTTATAACATCGTTCCGGGACTCGGGTCGGTATCTGTCCATCTATTCGGAAAACTACTGGGAACGCTATTCTACCAACAGGAAATGTCAATATTTTCTTTCTTGAATACTTGTTGTTATCCACATATGTCCGCCACCAATGCTTATCAAATAAACTCATTGTTTTTCTCGTTAGTACAGAGTTTCATTACAAGGATCTAGACCAGGGATAGGGAACCGTTTCATTTGTAAAGGCCGCGTTTATTTATCTGATTCAACACAAGGCCGCAGTAAAAAAAAACGTTGACACCCCCCCCCTTTTTTTTCGACTGTTGAACATATAACGGGCTGATAATGCTTTTTTTATAATTTTGTGATCAAAGTGAATATTTTGATCAAGTCATAAAGCCGTATCAGAGTAGGTAAGAGGCCGCAGGTTACCCTTCACTGATCTAGACACTACTCTATCAAATTTATTGTATTTTTAACATTTGAAGTACGTTATTTATCATTGAATTACATTTTTATATTGAACGAAGTAATAATAGTTAATATGTAAAAGCAAATATTTTGTTTAGCGAATTTGTAAAAGCAAATTTTAGTTTTTCATAAATTTTTGATTTTTAAAACAATTTATCAAATTGGATGATTTTTTATACGCGTCATTGTATTGCGTAAAAAAGAATGCATATTTAGATATGCTTACTTTAAATGCGTAGCTTGTATACATTAAATGGATTCAATAAGAAAATGATCGTTATTAATTTTTTCAACCTATCCCTTTAAAAAAGGTGAAAATCGAAGTTTTAATTTAAAGTCCTTCCTTATAGATGCCAATCCAATCAATGGAATAGTTTATCTCAAGATTCGTGAACTTGGTTGCGCAGCAAAGAATGAAAAAAAGCCTCATAGTTTTGTTTGTTCATATACAGAGTTAACAGGACATTGTAAACGTATTACTTCACAAAAACAAAAGAATAATACAAAAGACAGCATTTTTTTGTTTTTAAATATCAGAAAAAGAGTTTTGAAAAAAGAGTTAGCTCTCAGAAAAAGAGTTAACTATCAAATTTTATATTTAAACTCTTGGACATAAGGGTTTGGGTATTTGCAATATTTTTCCTTTACGAGTTAATTTCGAATAATTAATAAACTAGTGGAAAAATGGCTCGTATATACTTACGGCGTATTATACGATATACTACTTATTATTCTTCAAGTTTGAGAAACACAAAGCGTTGAAATTCCCTGCGACATGGAGATTCAAGAGAGAGGGGGTAATGATTAATGCCTCTCTTCGGAGTATGGAGAAAAAAGAGTAGACTGCTGACCAGCAATCTGGTTGCAATTTTATTTCAAGATATTTTCAATCTGATCCCTGAATTCACTCTTTACATAGTTTATAAAAAAAGGAGGGTTACATGCTTTGACGTAGGCGATGAATAAGCTAAATTCTTACATCGTTATTGATTTTTTTTATATAGATTAACCAATAATAAATGTATATATGTGTACTATTGTATAATTTATTATAATAATATTTGATGGACGCCTTGGTCGTATTGCTGTAGAGCTATTTTTTTCGCAGCCGTTTATAGAGCTCATACACCTAGGAACAAAAGTCCCGGGACATGATCCTGAACATCTACGTAATGTTTCAGGAACTATCTTCCAGAAAATCTTGTTGAACACATGAGGAGACACAGAAACGTCACCCGTTGAGGATATGTTGATCAGTGTTGCGTCCAAGCGAACGTTATTTGATTTTATTGGATGCAAACAATGCGAGTAAAATTAACTACTAATGCTTATAAGCTTTCTACAATGAAAATAAATTATTTTATCATCCAAGATGACAGCTTATGTTTAAACCGTAGGGCATAGATAATTACAATATAACTTATTATTATATTATATCTATGTTGTATATTTTGACAGCTGTAACATAGGGAAACATTTAAATGTTGAAAATAGATCTATAAAATGACGCTCAACGAGTTGATGTCGACGAGTGCTGCTAACGTATATATTTTCGCAAGAAGTATTCGATTTTTATAGTTAAAATGAAATGTATCCCACAATACGTTAAAGCTTTAATATGAAGTCATGACGAAATAAACTTTGAGAGATTGTCTATAGCTGCGCGCGCATGTATGTACCCCGAGTTCCCTGTTTGCGCTTGATCCCAGCGCGTGAACATGGGAACCTATCTCGGGTCACGTGAAATGTTCCACAATACGGCGTCAACACACGAATTTTGTGTTCCAGGACATGTTCTGGAACCATTTGTACCTTGATATATGTGCACCTTAATATTTCACTCAGTATGAATTTTGAATATTAAAATTTTCTTTCAAACAGTTATGTTTATTGCGTTGTGTAAAATCAAATCATAGGCAATTCAATCGAGTTTTCAATCGATATATGTCTGAAATTCCATGCGACTCAACCGATCCTAAAAACAAGGTGCAGCGAGAGCGATTAGTTTTTCATTATTCCTGTCCTAGTCCTATTCTTTTAACTCCTACTTTCTTCGCAAAAGAGAGAGAGGTTGAGCATTTAAGTAATTATCAGTTGTCGTAAAAACTTCTGTTGACATAAGCTTCATTAGGAGTTCATATGACACATTGAAAGAGTAAATGGTTTAATTAACGTACTTTAAAATTTATATATTTGTGTAACATTTTAACTGCCCACTTACATATGTTTATATTTCCCTAAGTTAGGTGAAAAATTAAAAAAATATATGATAAAACGAAAAGTGGTTACTCATAAACATTGTCATCATTGATAATTAAACTTTTCTAGCCGAGTTCACCCAAAATTTTAGTATTATCTTCGTTGACTAAAACATCAAGTTTTTGTTCAACACCCAAATGCTTATTTTGTGTTGTATAGCTACGATGTGAAAATTAATCTAATAGCGTTTATATCAAAATATTTATTTGTTAAATAACATGAACATATTTATTTTACGTTTTGCAAAACTTGGCTATAAAACAAAATGTGTATCGATCATATGAAAAATGTATGTTATTTTTATTGTTTCAGGTGTTCGGGTATCGTTATTGAGATATTTCAACTGTTTGGAGGCAATCAAGCTCCCAAACTGTTCGAGTGCACGTAAAAATTGGCGAAAGAAAAACAAAGAAAAACGTTCAAAAAGAAATCGACAAACGATTCAAAATCATTTCCCATTGTAGGAAAATATCCGAGACGCAACAAACAACCAATCGCAACTCGTCGGGTGCATTTTTAAAAATGGAACGTGACAGTATCGTCCTCTTTTGATAATTTAGCGAACGAGAAAAAGGTGGTGAAATAAAAATATTGAAAACAAAACAATATCGGAAATAAAACAGACTGAAAAATTGCGCGCGTGTTTTTACAAAGATTTAAAACACGTATGAACAATATTGCAAATACACGACGAATTGAAAAATAACTGTTCGTTTGTTGGTGGTATGTGTTGAGAATTTTAGATCATATTTATATTATTATTTTTTGCTTAGTTTCACTCAAATTTAATATTTATTTTAAGTAAAATAAACGAAAAACATTATCACGAAATGATAAAATTTAAATTGTAAATGAAATATATTTTATTTTTTATTTCTATCGATATGATTTTAAAACAGTTTTCCCATTGACAGTGCAATATTGCAGTTGTGAGGCGAGACATTTCCTGTTCGTATAGTTTTTAATAAAACACTTACTGAAGTTGTTAAGAGCATCTGATACCCAGCAGTTTGTTGTCGCAATACGACGCCCGTTGTTCGCTAGAGACGACGCCAACGTTGATCGGAACTGAACAAAACAGACGACACAGTTACACAGCCGATAACAATGGACAAAGGAACCGCCATCAAAATGCAATACAATAACAAAAAAGGCATCAAAGGCATCAATTTGAAACATAATGAAAATGGCGGATCTTATAACAGAAAACCGGGATACGATTCCCCAACCACCTGCTGTTTCTGCTTCAAAACAAACAAAGCTAAGCGTAAAGGGCTTTTGACTGGTCTTGTTACAAACATAGGTATATTTGCCTTACTTTTAGCATATACTCTACTGGGGTCATTTGTATTTCTTGCAATCGAAGGCGGCGCTGCAAAGATGCACCAAAAAACATTAGCGACAACACTATATCAGCAGCAAATGAAAGAAAAGAATTCAAACAGCTTGGCTGGACAAAACAGCAGTAGCAATTCCGATTTAAGAGCGAGAACGGTGGAAAGAATATGGGATATTACTGTGCATTTAAATATTCTTTACAAAGAAAACTGGACGAGATTGGCCGCGCAAGAGATTGAGAGGTTTCAGGAGCAGCTGGCTTTGAAAGTGGCTGCAGAGTTGGCTGGTCAGGGTGGTGTGAGGGCGTTGGAAGGTGCTGGTAATCCGCCGCTCGATGACTTCGAGTGGAATTTCGCCAAAGCGTTCCTGTATTCGCTTACGGTGCTCACAACAATAGGTAAGATTTATCATTATTTTCAATTGTAGATATCATCAGGGGTAAACAATCAAAACATAAATATATATATATATATATATATTGTCCGTTATATACTTACGCGATTAAAATACTAAGCAAATAACTAAAACTCTTTTTCATAAAAATTAAATGCGTTGTCACGTATACAGTTAAGGTGCAAAAATATTAATCACAATTGGTCGTTACGCCCTTAATTTTTTTAGTTTTTGTTCAGTTTGTATTGTTTAAATCTATATCCGCTCCCAATCTGGAGTATATGGCCTAATTATGAAGGTGTTTCAACACGAGTTTTTTTTACGAGAATTGTTCATTACTCAGTCACTTAACCTATCTCAAAGAGAGAAGATAGGTCAGGAGTCAGTACAGGATTAGTAGCAGGCTAATTACTCTCGCTATACTCCGATATTTAAGGATTTGAATAATGTGGGGCGGGGGATTTCAGATATGGAAAAAATTAATTCCATTGAACAGAAATGGAAAAATCTATTGAAAAAGATTTCTATTAGTATAAATGGCCCTGTATTAATGTTAATTCATATCAGTTGAATTTTTTTGTAATGAGCAAAACCAATCCTTATCATATTAATGAACAAATAGTGTTTTTTTTAAATAGTCGAGAGGTTCCGCTTCGTTATACAACATTTAAAATAGTTCCACGGCTACATATTATAGTTGAAAAACGCTGATATATGTTATTATATAAATACAAGTATAGTGGCTTTACTAGTTTTGCCAAAACAAATATTAATTCTACGTGTAAACTGGCTGACTAGACAAATTGTTTAATAATGTCATCTTCTGTAAAGTGCCAAGTCATGTGAATGAATTTTCTTGAATTCTGTCTTAAAAAAAGCTCACGATCATAAAGCCTTCGCTTTTTATCAGATGATAATCTGCAGCTACCGTGACCAATTTTATAAACCGAAAAATCCCGAATACGTTTTTTTTAGTTTGCGTATAAGCTAGGATTTTCAGTATAAAATTGTGACGTACGTTAATAATTCGTCGCCAATAACTTAAATGAAAACGTCGGTGATTTCGATAACTCAAGCTTTTAATGTCAACTATTGTCAATTTTTGGTCAAAAGGTAGAGACCGTTAAAGATTTTTTCGATATAACATTTTGAGATATTCGTAAGTTATCGTAAAGATTTTTTTGTTGAAATAAGTTCCATAATGAATCTATAAGCCCCACATTAGGAGCGGGCATGGTTTATTTGTGTGTTTGATTATTAATCTTGATAGTTTTGAAACGTTGAGTAATCCTAAACGATATAAAAATATTTTTAAAAATATTCAGAAACATATTTTTGAGAGATTCAGCGAGAAATTTGTAAAAATTCTTCTTTGATGTAAAATTCAATTTGATTGTTTTTACAATTCATTGCGTTCCAATCAGTCATAAATTATTCTCAAATAGAATAAACACGTGTCACCATTTGATTATTTTTTATTCATGTCTACTCCCAATGGCTTATGGACGGCGGTGGGCTGCCAATACGTTAACAAGGGGCTCGCTTATTCTCAAAGTAATTTTCGGTGTTTTGGGGAAGGAGTGATTATTTTTATTACTTCTATACATTTTGAAAAAATCATCCTTAAATAATTTCATGCTGTATTTTGTAATCAATGTAATTTGTTTCGTTTTTCAATGTTTATCTTGCCGTAGTCACATTAAATTTCACAATGAAACTATTCACTACGCCGTTTATATGCAATACTTATATAAACAATCGATTGTTACTTAATACACTTATAATATGTAACAATATGCAATTCACCCAAAAGTTTATCAATGTAAATGGCCAAAAAGGTACTGCTGTATATACTGAAGCTGTCTTAGATAATATATAAGTCAGAAATTGAAGTCATATACTAAATTGATCTCAAAATATTGTTTTTTTCTTAAGTTAACAAAAGGCTCACCAGCCTTAGTGAAATTTGACAAGGACCTCCGAGCCCCCTCCAGCCCACCCCTGCTTATGGCTTTCTAATGGAAGTATCTCTACAGATTCATTCGATGAGAACTGTTCGTTACACAGTCGCTTAACCTCTATTTTCCAAAAATATTAGTAGGGATAGAATGATAAGGTAAGGTCATGACTAATTTGGTTAACAAATCGCTCTAGATACGGTCAGTTATTAAAAGAACTGAATTTTAGACATAACAAACAACCATGCTTTCGAAATAAAGTCAAATTGATTGAAAATATGCTGTTTGTACTTGGACAAGAACCCGTAAGTTCCGGCGCCGAATCCAACAATTCTAACCGCTGCGCCATATGACCAGATATTTTTAATGATAATTTTATACTTATTTTAATAAAAAAACGTTATGAAATTCAATTTTATATCAAAAGAAACATGATTGTAAAAAGTCGCAATTCATCCGTAGACGAACGTTCCTTTTTTGAAATTTATAGAAATTCCGGCATATCCGTTTTCTGGCGTCTCGCTTTGCAATAACGCCCCGAAAATAAATTCCCGCAAAAGGGGATTTCTCACGCTCGGTTTGGCGACAATTGACGCGCTTTCAATTTATATACAACGGAATAACTTGTCAGTAGATTTTCTTTTCTTTCCTTCTTCTCTGGAGACGCCGCCGCGGGAGAGAGGGAGACGCCCGCCATTGTTGCGGAGGGGAGTGATATCGAACAGGCGAATTTAAAATAAACATATTATACATAATGTAAAAGGCTTTATATGTAATCGTTGCTAAATATTATACAATTTTATTACTGAACACAACAATTTGTACAGGTTACATTCACTTACTAAACGGAATGGGCCACCGCACAACGTCTCTAACAACATGGGTGTCGTTTAAATGTTTAATTAAATACAGCTTTTCAGTTTTTTTCCAACCCGATGCTTTTTCGTTTGAGGGCTTAACTCAGTGTTATATTTTCGTCGCTTCAGGACTGTATAAGGGCGAAGGCAAAGAAAAACACAAAAGTCAAAATCTTCCATCTTGTGGATACAAGAGGCTCGACTTTAGAATTTTTATAAATAATTTATTTAATAGAATATTTCTGTTCATGTAGACTACCGGTGTCTCAAAACAGACGCAAATTATTTTTTTAAATGTATGAATTGTTAACATTTATATTACACACCATTCGAGGGATTTGTTGGATTCCGAAGATCAAATAATTTTCTTCGAAAAAAAAAACATTAGGTAATTATTACAATCTAACATCCGTCACGCGTATTTAAAGTGGTCATATTTTATTTTATTAAACATATGTAAAAAAAAAAAATTTACTTACCTTTTTTATTGTCAGCCGAAATTTACAAAGTTTTTCAAGGCATATAGATTCTCGATCTATGTATATTTGTAATGAATGAACAAAATCTTCTAAATAAAAATTTGATCCAAGAAAAATTATGTTGTTTTGCTTGGGTTGTTTTATTCAAACGAGACTGGCAAAAAGCATCGATTTCCCGGGAATTTATTCTCGGGTTGTCTCTGCACAGAATTTCCAATACAAACCTATAACTCGATGAAAAAATCAGTGCGTACATGTTTCCATTCGGGGGCTCGAGCCTTTGGCCACGAAACCCTTCCAATTTTAAAATAACGGCGTAGTGAAAGTAATTAGCTAACCACTAGTCCTGTTCTAGTCAAATACTTCTATGCCTACTCTCTGCGGAAGTAACAAGCAGTTACATTGTTACAGTCAACATTAAGAGTGGAATTGACTTTTACTTTTTGGTGGAATATAATATCTCCTCATATTCTATGGGTTATAAGACTCATTTTATGTATTTTTAATATCCTGAAACCAACCTTTCTTTTGTGTATCAATATCATACAGACATTTAATTTGAGTTTTATTCACTGCGAAAATCGAGGTTTGTGTGTATTTCTATCTATTCATTTTTAATTTGAGGCAGAAATGTTTTAAAAATATTTTTTCGTAGAAAGTATTCTATATACAATTTAATATACAATATATAATTTATTTTGTCACCTCAAAGCGTTTGAAATTCTCAGACATACATTCTCTCTCTACAATCGAGTGATAAAATATTTTTTCATTTTCCTTACACGATGATTCACTTTGATGTGATATGATTCGAAAATATATTGATAGATTGGTTGCCGTTGAAGGATTGCCGCCATTTTTTTTCATATTCTCTCACGTCTTACTCATTCCGAAACATTTTATGAAACTATTCTTGTACTGGTGCTTTTCAGGATTATTGTGTCATCAACTTTATTGGAAAGGAATATTTCCGATAATATTTTTGAAACAATGTCCGCTTTCATTGACGGGCAGGTGGATTTTTTTCCAGGAAGATTCCGGAATTTAATATATATACATTGTAGCTACAAAAATGTTACTTTAAAAGAACAAAGATTTAAGATATCTGTTGATAAATCAAATTACTATACTTCACTTAAAAGAGTTGGGTTGGGTAACTTTTCGGATTACTTTTTAACGATAGTTGAGCATCAAGATCACAAGTAATTTCAAAGAACTACAGAAATTGTAATTGTTAATGCAATTAATCTTCTAATTGATTGAACGTCATTAACATCACAAATCACTCAATTAGTACAATGATTTCAGTTCACCACCGATATCTTTAAGCTTTATGATCAGTTCAAATTCATCCGTACATTTGATTGCATGAATATGTTGAAAGGCGAAACCAGAGTCGTCAGTGATAAGTCGTATGGAAATATACAAAATATATATTTAAGCATACCTTTTTTAGTATATGATATTTTATGTTTGCCCAAACAAAATGAGATTCTTTTAATAACATATGAAAGTCAAGTTACGTAGCAAAAAACAACCCTGATCAAATTTCAATTTTCTTAAAGCGTTTAAAATTTCATAACAGCTGAAATAATTCAACCAAAAGATTAGTTTTTTTTGCCATTTTACTATGAACATTATTTAAAACATACGCCAGAGATTAAAGATTTTTTAAAGAAATAAGAAGTTTAAAAGTTTTTTTTCTCATTTCGCTTGTCACTTTCATGCTAAAATAACAATTGAGTTTTTGATAAAATGTTTTGCATAAAAACAGAAAGTATCACAAATATTATTTTTTTCGGGAGAAAGTTAAAAATTAATAGCTTAGTCGTAAAAAGAATTTTATTAATTTGACAATGAGGAACCATGGATGAGCTCTTTATGCACTATATGCGTGTATAAGTATAATTATGTATTTTAAAAATGTGAAAAATTACATGAAATTTGTTGTTTTTGCTGAAAACATAGCGATGATTAAACGAATCAAATATAATTTGACAGCAACAAGTATGAAATGTACACCAACGCCATCTAGTGATGTGACAGTGAATCGAAACATACAATAAAATGAAGATGGAAAAATGGTCACTTGCTGTTTTTATGCCAAGATCTTCATTTGATTTAAAAATAAGTATATTTTAAAACTATATCTTTAAAAATGAGTTAAATTAAATTTTTGAAGACAAAATATTTTAGGTTTTCTGTTTATAAACTCGTTAGGCGTAAACAATACAGATTTAATTTCTGGATGAATTAAATATGATTATCATAAATTTGGTCTATTAGAGGTGAAATCAGCTAAGTGGTGTTTTAGAAAAAAAAATAACATGCTCTGTAATATTCAAAAAGTCTTAAAGTATCGTAAAAGTGAAGTAAACTCAGCTAATACGCATTGCAATAGTGTTATCTCCGTAAAATAAAAATATGCAATACACCGAAACCCCAAGTAAAGACGTGATTGTACTTTAAAAGTTCAAGGAAAAAGTAAAGCCATTTTACTAGTTGGATCAATTTATCTCACGAAGGATCACTTGTTCTGGTGTTAATCATTTAATTTGAGAGAAAGATAGTCTGTATTTCCATTTGCTTTTCTGTGGAAAAGTCCATAGTAAAATTTTGCTGAAAAAATTCTTCTAAATATATTTGAATGTTTAACTCTTAATATTATTATTTATATCATTAAAGCTCTTTCATCTTGTATTCTTAAATCATAATATAATCATTAAAAAATTGATATAAAAATTCGGAAAAAATAAATAATAATGCATTTAAATTAAAACAATAATAATTGTAATATGGTAAGATTCGTTTGAATTCATTTATCTGCAGTAATAAGTCGATCATTATTGGTAAGGTATTTGCAAAATTTTATTGTTATAGAAGAAAATAATAACATGGAGTGCAAACGTTTTTCTACAAAATTAAAAGAAAATAATACAACACCTGTGTTTACTGTGAAGTCAAGTGGTTTACGCTGTTGGCTTCGGTTGTGAATGTAAGAGGCTTGAATCCCAGTAAAAATAGTTTTTATAAACTGCTTTGTTCAACGATTTGTGGATATCTGTTCGACGACATGGATGTATGTAATTGATAGTGAGTTTCTAACTAATAACCCTGCCCTACCTCTATCCTTCTGAATCCTTACTGTCTTTGAAAAAGTAAAAGTTGAGAAAATGAGTTAGAAGTGGTTTTTGTAGAAACAATTATGTAGAGATACATTCCATAAAGTATCCATATTCTTTACATTGGGAGCGGACATTGTTAAAAAAGAAAAATATTAAGTTTCCAATAGAAGTAGATATTTAAAAAATATATTCACGAATTTTTCATTACTTGACAAGCCTGTTATTGATGGAAAAAAGAGTACCTGCTGCATAATATAATATTGTTTTTTATGGTGATTTATCATCGAAAGGACGCGGCGCGTTTTATTTATTATTTTATTTTCACTGTTATAAAGGAAGGGCTTATTGGAAATGATTTAAAGAAAATTAATGGTTGCACAGTCGGCACGTCAAAATTGCAATAAACTGGAAAATTTATGATCGCCACAGCAGTAAAAAATAACATTGTTTAAAAAGTAAAATATACCTTTGATTTTTGTCCGATATTAATGGTTGTGTTTTATTACAATAAGTACACCGTATATTACAGAAAATAGCAGGTGTTTGAAACCAAACTAGCGTATAGATTATTCTTTTAAATATCAAATAGCGATCGTTGTGTCTGGATAGATATGCTGTAAATCCGAGCTTTAAGAAGCTTACCTTACGCAAACATCGGATGAGAGATGCTCTGTTTTTTTTTTAATTTAAAGCATCCTGAAATTACATTCGCATTCGTAAATATTATTATATCACGTTGATTTCTTCGGGTCAGTGTACCCAAATTCATCTGCATTTGATTTTAGCTCGATGTTTACTTGGCAAGAATGACAGTAGGGACAACATTTTATTACACATCGTAAAGTTGATTAAGATTTATTTTGAATTTCAAAAAAGCTATTGATGATATTTTTTGGCTTTTGAAACCATTTCTGCTTTCAATGGAACGCATACTGGTTTTAATTCAGTTTTTTATAAATTGAAGTGTTTTTACAAAACCTGTTTGTAGCTCAGATGATAAACCTTTTTTTTTCAAAGATAGTAAGGATATAAAACATAAGCAAAGACACTAGTGGTTAGTCAATTACTCTTGCTACGCCACTATTTCAGAATGGGATGGATAAGAAACACAGACATTTATGTCTTCAAACACAAATCCATAAATTGATTAAAAAAAACAGTTCATGTTATGATTTTTTTTGTGCAGCATAAATTTAGATTTTGCTTAAATATGCTTTCAGGTCATCAATTGGTGTTGTGGACAATCGTTCGAGGTCCCAAATGAACATTCAATAAATCGACCGTGGAAAGGAAAAAGAACGTAACTCACAGTTTTTTCAAAACAGCCTTTTTTTCGATAATCACAATGTATACAACGTAATTCTAGTTATATCAAAAGGATGTAAGCTGAAAATGCCAAAGTAGTTTCCTGCCTTGCCTGTGGAAATTGCGATAGGAAAAAAGACTTAAAAAAGGTTTTTTTACCAAAACAAATATTCAATACAGTCAATTAAAATCCAGTTTATTAGTCTCAATGTACTTCAAGGTTGTGTATATTTCATAATTTGCCTTTTGCCTAAAATCATCAGAAAACGTTTTTTGTGGCTCCTGTAAGTTGGTTACGTCTTTTTTACTTTCTACAGTATTATGTATTAGTAAAACACGTTGTGATTCAATCACACTTATAAAGCTGTTGTTAATAACTGAAAATACTATGAAGATAATGATAAAACATGGTTTATAACAGTAAATTATTTCGAGCAAAGGCATATCAATACTATTTAAATGTTTTTTTATTTATTTTGCGTGATATCTGATTCGTGTATAAATTTCTCCAGTGACATATTCTGGCCATATGGATTTCCGCTTTATCCTACAAAGTCAATAAGCCGTCTGGATGTTAAGGGTACAGTAGTGAATTTCCGCTTTTCTTTAGTGTCGAAAACCCTAACAAGAATTTACGAATGGAATAGCACCGCACCGCATCACCAACGGCGCTGGCGTGCTTGTGTTGTGTCATTTTAAATAAATAAATATTATATTATATAAAACTAAATTTAAAAAAAACAATAAAATGAGAAGATTAAAAACGATTTTTAATTGAATACATTCCTATGAAATATACATGATTTCGTTGTGAGAAAAAACATCAATTGAAGATATAACTATTGTCCAAGTATGGATACTGCAATTTCTGGATTCACAATTGTTCTCATTACCCACCGTTTCTGAAAAGCACTAGTTTAAAGGGTTTTTAACATTTTGAATCAAATATTTAAGTATTTTTCATATCTTGAAGTAACAATTTTTGACATAAGTTTTAAAATACCATTTAAATCAGTGTTGCACAAACCACATGCGGCCCTTTTTGAATTTTGTAGCGGCCCTTAAATCTTTTTCTCAAACATATTTTTTTCACGTAAAACATTTATTTAATAAATGTAAGCAAGCTTTTTCTTCAATGAAGGAGAAATAATCGGTTCATAGAAACAGGCTTACAAATATTATGTCAAATTAAAAAAAAAAGTTAAAAATTAACAAAGACCAAGTTTGCATTAGCTTCCATATAAATAAAACATACATTTTTCACGATAAAACGATTTTTTAAAAAGCAAGAACTCTTAATCATTTTTTTGCATGGCTTATTTATTTTCGAAATAACAGTCAAAAAAAATTTTTTTAACCATGTCCGCTCCCAATGTGGAGCATATGGACTCCTAATGGAGTTTATCTCAACAGAAGTGTTTCTACGAGAACTGCTTGTTACTCAGTTGCTCAACCTCTCTTTTTCTAAAGAGAGTAGGGATAGAAGGATAGGGCTAGGACAGGATTAGTGGTAAGCTAATCGCTCTCGATACGCCCCATTCATAGGATAGGATAGGTGAGAAAGGGGAATTCAAGACATCACATACATCCATGCCTTTGAACAGAAATTCATAAATCGATTGAAAAATCAATTTATAAAAACTGTCCGTACCGGTATTTGAACCCGGGCCCTCCGTAGCCGAAACCAACAACGTTGACCACTCGACCACACAGGCGGCTAAAATAATATAATGGAACCTATTACTCATTTATCTAAATTCACTTAGACTTTTTTACACGGTTTTAAGGCTGTTTTACATGAAACGTACATATGTTCTGTATAAAAAAAGATTGAGCGTACTTGAAATCATTTTTTTCTTTGCGGCCCGAACCCACAAAAAAAATGGCACATTACCCAAAATGGAAGTATCTCAATAGACGATTTTCTACGAGAACTATTTGTTACTCAGTTGTTCAACCTCTCTTTTTCAAAGAAAGTAAAATATAAGGTTAATACTGGGACAGGACTAGTGGTTAGCTAATCACTTTTGCTACATCTGTTTTTTAAGGATACGATGGGTGAAAGGGAATTCAATACATCCATGTCTGATAAATCAATTTATTAAAACTGTCCGTGCTTAGATTCGAACCCGTAACCTCCGTAACCGAAGCCAATGACGTCGACCACTCGACCACACAGTCGATTAAAAACATTAAGAAGTAAATCATATCCACCGATTTGTTCCCCATAGTTAACTTTTACAGATTTACGATTAGTAGGAATGCATATTTTAAAAAAGTTTACCAACTTAGCAAAACTGGTTTCGATTCTCTTAGAAAAAAATGTCTTTTTCCTTAGTCGGTTTTTTTTTAAACCGAATCGATTCTGAAAATTAAATTGCACACCAATGGAAAAAGAAGTACGAAGAAAGTCACTGGGCATGTGAGAATAAATTTAAAACGAGGGAATTTTCCTTTTTACAATGCGACCACTTCTGATGCATATTTGCACACATTTTTTTTGCTTTCTTTTGATGCTATTCTCAACGATACATGTTTAGCAATAGAGCAGAAAGTGAATTTAAAATAAACTTCATAAAAATTTATACAAAAAAATGTTTTTAAAATACTACACTGTAATATTATTTTATGTAAAATAATAAATGTACAGCAAAAAACAACATTTAATTTGAACCGATGAAATTTTGTACACTACCACACGTTTTTTTATTAACGAGCCGGGATTCACTTTTTGGCATCTTCAGACGTTCAATCGAACGTATGAGCTTGAATTTACACTTGGCAAATAAGTGTATCGTGTAAAACAGTGGTTGCCAAACTTTATGTTACTACGCCTCCCTTTAAAGAAATAAATATTTTCGCTCCTCTCCATACTTTATTTTATTTAGTAATAAAGACATGTTTTAAAAGATAAATAAATATTTTGGACTGCTCGCGTCTCCCTTTGCAATAGTTCACGCCTTCTAGATTGAAAATTGCTGGTGTAAAATAAGAATTAAATGTATCATCACTAAGTTGTCATTTTGAGCAACAACTAAGACTTTACAACTAATTTACTGTAGAGTTTAGTTAATCTTGCTGTACTAAGAATTTTGACTGAGGTTTAAATTCCTCCAAGCTCCTTCAGTCGAAAACTTAACCTTTAGAAGACTATGACGTACATTTATTTAGTTAAGTATTGTTAGGTCAGATCTGTTCACTCCTCGAAAGGTTAAATACGTAATCTCTTATTTCAAATATACTGAATCACTGATATTCGCTCCAAGAATACTGGTAAAGCAGCATATCTACATATATTTATTTTTTTCTACGGAAATATGGCTATTTTCCGATAGCGTCAATCTGTCTTTTTGTAGAGATTAAATATTGGGCTGAGGCAGCAGTAAAAAATAGCTAACTTTAGGATGAAAGATGTATTTCAACATTACAGAGAGCGTATTTTAATTTATGAAAACAAATGCTTATTGGATCGACATGATATCATGACATGTCAATCATGATAAGGTAAAAATCGAATTGGGTATAATGTCAGTTTTATACAGAATCATTTTATAGGCATAATATTTTTTAACAGATTTTTCGAATTCATATTTCGGAGTGTTGTACAATAGTAATAGAGTATGTGACAATATAGAAAAAAAACAAGTTAGTTTTATTACATGTTGTCAGTTGACAATGCTCGCAATGTGTGAAACCGGTTTTGACCTATTAAATAAAGTGAAATGAAGTACAAAGTAATATTGTGTATTCATCGACATCTAATATAATGCCTTTCCACCAAGTATTGTCAGTGAACACCCTAAAAGTTAATTTTAATAATAATCTTTGACTAGCAAAGTATTATACATACTTCGTGGCTCACTTTCAATTATTTTCAAATACGTTCTTGTTGTACCTTTTTTCATTATCTCGCCAAAGGTAAATTGGTTTGAGATTTTTTTTTTCATCAAGTCGAATATTTTGGTAGAGTTTTTTTCCCTTAAGATCAAGCACGTGCTAGTTTAATAAAATAAAAATTTAAATATTATATAAGAAGAGTAGAATATTATTTTGCATAGTTTTTAAAATTGATTGTCGTTGTGGAAAGAAATATTAAGATGGAAATACTAGAGTAACATTAAAATTGATCTTGTCACAACTAAAGATTCCAACCATTAGTGATGACAAGTTGTGACATTTCTACAAAAACTGCTTATAACGATATTAATAAAGTAAGAATAGTGATCGAAAGGACACTTTAGTCGGGATAGTGGAATCCGCTAGGCACGCGGGATAGTGGAACCCCGATCTACCGTTCTCGCATTGTTCGTTTTCCCGCATGGATCGTTTATTTTCATACTCCCGGCCAAACACCCATATGAACAATGTAACAGAATCCCGCATTAATCGTTCCCCGATTTACCGTTTTCCTCGATCTATCGTTTAAATATTTTGTTCCCGTCACGAATATTACCCCGATTGACCGTTTGCGTTGAATATTTTTCATTAATAGTTTTGCCTCGCATTTTGTTTCGCGTTTTTTTCAGTTGAACCCTGATCTACCGTTATGGCTATCTTCGTTTTCTTTGCATGGATCGTTTATTTTTTACTCGACCAAAACCCCGTCATAACAATATTAATTAATTCCACGTTTATCATTCCCCGATTTACTGATTTCCTCGATCTATTATCGAAATAGTATCGTCCCGTCCCAATTATTATCCCGATTGACAGTTTTTGTAGAATATTATTTTTTTGCTCAAATAGTTTCTCATCGCATTTTTTTGGTATTATTT
The DNA here is from genome assembly GCA_030503985.1 of Himalopsyche tibetana. Lineage (NCBI taxonomy): Eukaryota > Metazoa > Arthropoda > Insecta > Trichoptera > Rhyacophilidae > Himalopsyche > Himalopsyche tibetana. The sequence continues at coordinate 10,047,622 of JAPJYX010000011.1, read as the reverse complement.
GAAGATTTCCCGCATTATACGTTCATTTATTACGGTGCCTTGAAAAACGTAGAATCGAGGTTTCAATGTAGCTAAGACAGGACTAGTGGTTGAATAATCGATGAAGGTACGCCCTGTTATTCCAGGATTGAAATAGTGAGAGAATTTTTTTAGACCATTAGGTTTATCACAAACACAATTGAGAACCGTCACGGAGGTCAATAGCGTTGAACGCTGCTTTACGGACTCGACAATACAAAACAAATATAAAATTACTATTTAGCAGTGAATGTATTAGAAATGTTAAATTTTCAATTGTAAATGCATAAGGTAAAAAAGTCAATTGAATAATTTCACAAAAACAAATTTATAAGCTGTGTCGAGATGACACCATCGTCAAGGTACAGATGATAGTTGACGGATAAAACGGATAGTTGGTGTGATGCTGGAAAAGCTACCAACTATATGACATGATTCGTGTCACACAAATACATACATCGAAGGCAGTGCCAATCAAACTATTTTCACTGTATAATTTTGCATATTTTTTTACATAATAAAAGTACCAATTCATATAAATGCTAATGCTAATTAAATAAATCTTCAATAGGGAAAGAAAATCTTAAAAGGGGAGAAATTTCAATTTGGTATTACCCGCATACCGTAGTAAAACACGTAGATTGACTCTGAAAGCCCGCCGCTGCCCCCGTATTTTACAACCGTCGTAGACATCTCTACGGCAAAGTCCGAAGTAGACGCTTCTACGACGTAGGCCGCTTAAAAGTCTACGAATAGTATGGGCTCGGTCACGCTTTCGGTCGTAATTTGTCGTTAGTTGACCTCAACCGTTTACGGATGACGTTAACGGACCGTATTCGAAAGGTGAGCGAACTAGGGGTCACGCCTACGATATTTAAACTGTGAAATTAATCTCCTGCCGTTAATTAAAGTTGTAATTGCGGTATTCGATGTAGATTTATTATTTTGATTTATTTTTATTTTTGATGGAAAAAATATGAAATTGCATTTACCAAGCATCCTAAAATGTTGAATGTACAAAGTTATAATTGTAAAAAATGTTATATTTATATATAATATATTAAAAAAAGGTATAAGATATTTTTAGTGATTTTTTAAATGGTAGATAAGAAAAACGTAAAATTTACTGTTGGAAAATATTGGGCCATTTTTCGAAATACACCTTAAAATGAAAACAGTCGAATTATTACGAAATCTGGCAGTTTATAGTCAATATAAAAATACTCCAAAAATAAAATGGTTAAAATGAGAAGGTAGTATTACAATTTAGATTTTTTACATAGACATAAATATCTAAAATTAAGACTTATCGTATATCGTATAGAGGAGCAAACATTCAAAAAGTGTTATGTCACAAATTTTGAAAAATGGCGTTTTATATCAATTATAATAGCCTATAATAAAACCTATGAATGGAAATCAAAATATGTGTTCAAAAAGGTTTTTTTTCATATTAAAATGAAATCATAAAGTTGACACATTCATACAAACCGTCAATTTTGCAACACTTAAATCATCATTTTCCAAGCTTTGTATTTGTGTGATAAAACACTTTTTGAATGTTTGCTCCTCAATTTAGTATAATCACGTCTTTATTTGGTGTTTTGGTGTACTGCATATTTCTATTTTACGGCGATAACACTATTGCAATGTGTATTAATCGAGGTTACTTCACTTTTACGATACTTTAATTGGGACGTTTAGAATATTAAAACGCATCTAACTTTCTTTCTAAAATACCACTTGGCTCACTCCACCATACAATGGATGCAATAAAAGTGATTGCATTCTACTGCTCAAAAATAAAGAACGAAAGCTTATCAAATTATGCATTGTAGAGAACCGGTTTTGTTGAACTCCTTTCCTTGTTAGTGTTGTAATAATATTGCAGAATACATTAAAAGGATTAAGTGAGCTTATTAAAATAAGCGTTTGAAAACCGGCGGCAAAACCGACCCTTGTCGGCCAGCGTATACCCTGAGGCAGTTGGGCTAAATAAACGTCACTTGCGAGCACATTCCCACCGCCGGTTTACCTTAGTGACACATGTATAATATATGCCCACTAATATATTGCTACACAAACACATACCTGCATAAATAATCAAGGGCGCGCTGTAAAAAGTAGGAATATTATAATAGAAAATTTAAATTAACTTTGATTATTCCACATATTGTGTTACTAACTGTGACACGTGTTTCGCCTCTTTCAGAGGCATCTTCAGACTTACTATCGCAAAGTTTGCTTAAGTAATGAAGCAAGATTGATTCTAACATTTTAAAATTATGAAATTACAAAATGGAGTTTTGGGTTTTTTTCCTTTAAAGAGGAGCAAGGAGGGGGGTGTAGAATCGAAATAAAGCAAACAAATAATGATACTAATGAGTTGCAATCAAATCAAAGTTAATTTAAATTTTCTATTAAAATGAACTTCCACAAAGTTACCGCCGAAACCATCGAAAGTATTAGGAATATTATAGTTGATGATTTCGGTAATTAAAATTGACTGCTATTGCACTTATGTATGCTTAATGTGACCAGATGTCCCATTTTCAATGACAGTTCCGTTTTCAGGGGCATGTCCTGGTGTCCTCTAACACAGCTGCAATGATTTGTTTTCGAAAACAGAAAAACTCGCAGTAACAATTTAACAAAAAACGTTTAAATCAAAATCCTGGCGGTAGAATCTAGACTAGAAGATGAACGCGTGGGCACGCAATAAATAATATATTTCAATGTAAATACAGTATTTTTTTATAAAATTTCATATAATATATCTAATATAACACGAAAAAACATTACTATTTAGTCAATTGTATTGTAGGAAAGTGTGAAACGCTTAAAATGGCGCCTAACAGTACCAACTTTTTTTTAATGTCATGGTTTGGGGAAAAAAATAAATGGTCACGTTATAAATGCTTGATTGCATCGGTGACATTTTATTAACATTATTTAGAATAAATCAAGTAGTTGTTGTCAATCCACATTCTTTCTTTCCCTGCCACGATTTTTCAATCACCTATATCTTTGCCACCTGTGTGGTCGAGTGGTCAACGTTGTTGGCTTCGGCTACACCGGACCCGGGTTCAAATCCCGGTACTGACAGGTTTTATAAATTGATTTTTCAATCGATTTATGAATTTCTGTTCAAATACATGGATGTATATGATGTCTTGAATTCCTCTCTCTCACCCATCCTACCCTATGAACGTATCGAGAGCGATTCGCTTACCACTAATTCTATCCTAGCTCTATCCTTCTATCCCTACTCTCTTTAAAAAAGAGAGGTTGAGCAACTAAGTAACAAGCAGTTCTCGTAGAAACATTTATGTTGAGATAAACTCCATTACGAGTCAATATGCTCCACATTGGGAGCGGAAATATCTTTAAAGATTATAAGAACTAAATACAATTTACCATAAGTGAACAAGGTATGTGGAAGAAAAATAACTACTCTATCAAGCATTTAACCTTCTGACTTATTGATATATTATTTGCAGCGCTTACAATCAAAACTCATGTTGTCGCCAGCCACTCTCCGCTCATTCAGTTGTATTTTACTGTTATCTGACATTTCACATTAAGTCGAAAAAATCTACTGCTTGTTGTCATTCTTGCTCTTTTTTTATTCAGCATATCGATGGTTTTGAGTTAAAATTTTGTATCTCTATAAATCATAATATTTAAAAAACTGAAATCTCATTTACATCGGAAGATAAATCCATTTTTTTCCATGCGGTGGCAAGGAAAACATTGTATTCGTTGTTAAAACAATATTTTGGCATTGGCCTTTCGTTGAACATAAAGATAAATAAATAATAATTATAAATTGTTAATGACATGCAATATTTTCGCCCATAAAAAATCAAGATTTACAAAATATTGGATTATGTATATAATCTTTGAAATAGTACTTTTGGAGATGCAATATTTAAACACAAACAAATCGATACCCCGATACGCCAAACTTTTCGAGAAACGGGCCGAAATGTTTTTTCAAAAACGTTGTGGGGGCCGGACGAATATAGCATCCTATTAGAATTTTCAAAAAATGAATGTTTTTTATATTTAAAACATTTATATATTAAGCATCGTTGTTTTAGTGACCGCTGTCTTAGATCCATAAGTATCTGCGTTAGAATCTGTAATATAATAATGTCTTGGTTGCTCTTTGGAAGTGATATAAGTATGTATTCCGAAATACTTTTCATACTTAACTCGTTAGTATAACATAGTGCACTCTTGAACTAGGGTACCTATACCAATATAGACTAGTTTTGGTATATTTAAGTACTTATCTTATTTTTGACCAAAATCGGAGATAAAATATTTTATCTGTAAGCCATCGATTTGTAACCCAATTTGGTAAATAAGTAAAAAGGAAAGAACAAGTTGTGATATGAAACAAACTGATTATTAAATTAATAATTCAGTGAGATATATGGACGTTATAATTACCTTATTTTGTTCTCCAACCAGGATGATGTTGATGAGGCAAAATCGACTTTAGCTTTTTTATTATTGATGCTTAAGTTCTAAATCGAGTGTGGATCTAATTTAACCTTAACTGGGTAAAATTTCATCAATTATGTAGGATACAATTCTAAAAACTTTTCTCAAACGCAGAAAACTATTTTGCAAGCTTAGTCGAACATATTAATTATATCTTTACTCGGCAAATACAATTATTCATACTCACGATGGCAATTATTTCATAAAACTTTCGACATAATTATTTTATCATTTCAGACATAGGTTTCAAAAAGACAATCACCAAAATCCATATTAGTTAATAGAGTTCTAAAAAAATAGTAAATGGTCAACACAAAGTTTTTAAACAAACGACAAAAAAATATTTTCTTACCTATTGCGGGTGATCAGTTGGACACGAAAAAGTGTAACCTTAAAAATAGTTCAATTGTTTAATTTCACACATTGCATAATATTTTTTGGCGTAATTTTAAACTAATATATGGAGTCTGAAATTGCAAGTAAAAAAATAGTTAAAAGAAATACATAAACCAACTATGTTTTTGTAAATTTTTAACCACTGTAAAATCATCCTTATGTTTACGTAGGTAATACTTTTTTACGAAATATTGCGTAAATAGGATAAATAAAACGCTTATTTGAAGTAATGGAATAAAAAATACCATATATTTATAACTCAAGCGAGAAATTTGTCTACACAAAGATATGTTTTGATTAAATAAGCAATTAATGAAATAAATCAATCTGTTTCTATTATGTATTATATTTATCAATATAATACATAAAAGAAAAGATTTATTTTATTCGAAACTGTCGCGGCCGTCTTTAAAACCGACTGTTTTTTAATCTGTAACTAACGTCTTCCCTTTGTTTTTAATATTTTTTTTCTAAATTTCTTTATAGTGCAGAAGATTGTATCATCGGAGTTTGTTAATGGAAATAATAATGTTAAACATAGTTTGTCTGACTAAATAAACTTTAGCGACGTAGACTTGTGGAAAAAACTGTTAGCATAATTGTATTTGACGAGGGTCGTCGATGAAGTTTTGTATATTTCCATGGTGCCTAGCGGCCACAGTTTCGTTTTTCAGCATTTTCAGGCATTCTAGTGTATGAATGAACTTAAACTTACGCTATGTTTAAAGTTTTATCTTATTTATATATTATATATAAGAATAAAATGGTGAAAATAACTTTTATTCTTATAATATGTATAATACAAAATATTTACTCAGTTCAAGTTCATCAAAAAACACACGGTAAGAAATGCCAACGATTTTTATTTGATAATTGTATTGTATATTTTTTTGTAAATTTTGTGAAACCGCTGAATCAAGGGATGAATGTTTATCTATTCAAAGTCTTTTGATTTTGTTCTTCCTTGCTGAATGTTTTCCCCACCTCGTGCCTCAAATACTGACCAATACATTTGTCCTAAAGGGGAGGAGGTAAATTGCTCGAGTTACAAATTATTCGAATTGCTTGGTTATTTAAACGATTTTTCAGGACTTTTTCTACGAATTTCATTTTTATCTTGTGCGACACTTGTTTAGAGAGTGAAATATAAAAATAATTTTCGTAAGTATTTATTTTAACCGTGTTCGCTCCAAATGCGGAACATATGATCTTTTAATGGAGTTTATCTCAACAGAAGTGTTTCTACGAGAACTGCTTATTAATTAGTTACTCAAACTGTTTCTATATATTTCCAAAAAACATAGAAGACTAGGGCTAAGACAGAACAAACGGAAAAAAATTGATTACCTTGTTATTCGAGCAATTTACCGGGAACCCTAAAGATGTGATAGATATCATCTAGTTATTAAAATTAGTCGAAAAAGCAGGCTTTTTCCATCTGTACACCAACCACGAGTGCGTATGCAGACAGTTAAAATGAAATAACTTTGGTTAAGTGTTAACATTGCTAACATGACTTTCTGCCAAACGAATATAACACACATACCATTGTAGCTACACGTCTGATTAAAAAAAGCTGCGACAAAGAAATCCAAAAGGCAAAAGGAATTTTTTTGAAAGCCGCTTCTCTGCCAAGCCTTCAAAGCATTTTCGCCTGGCGAGGGAGTAGAGAAAAATAAAATAGCTCACAAGAATGAAAAAAAGTGAAGGAATCTCATTAAAAATTTACCTGAAATAATAAACACGTGTAGGCTTTTATTCTTTTTCTTCTGAACACATTTTCCTACAGTAATAATAATGTTTGGTCGCTTGAATTTTTGATGTTACGTTTTATACGAATTTATTTCACACTCCGTGTATTTTTCAATAATAAATATGAATGTGTATGTATACGTTTTTTTTATCATTAGATTAAAAAAACAAACAATCGAAGTCCAGAGTGCACAGTTACACTCATTACTCCCAAAACACTTATTAAATATGTAATTGAAACGTCTCCCTGAAGCAAATTATTATTTTATATATACTTTGTTCGCTTGAATTATCACGTATAACTTAATTTTAATTTTGGTTACATAATATGGCACTGGATATGACATATAATGTTACATAAAGTTACAAAATGACTTATCAATAAGAGTAATGGATGCAAAAATATTTCAATACGCATCTTCTGAAAACAAATTTACACAACATATAAACACATTAAACAATTTATAAAAAATACAAACACAAACACAAATAAATCATAAAACGAAAGCATTATCCTTAAAGATAATGAAAAAAAAAAAATCAACACTTGTAAACAGATTACTGGGGAAACCTGTTTTTTTCCTCTCCTAAAAAGTAGAGAAAAATGAGATACGTTTCTTTGACCCTAATGGGCCCGGTTGTTCTTTAAAGAAAACGTTAAATAAATAAATAAAATCAGAAGATAGAAGAAAATTTATTATAATGCATTTCCATGTGGTGAATTATTTTGCCTTTTGGATTCGAATTCCCGATAAGAGACAATTCAGCTTTCATCCTGTTTATAGATTTGATCATCGTTCTCCGGCTGAAAAACAGATAATAGTAGAGAAAGCGATTTGTAAACATGCTTTGACAGGGATGAAGAACCTTTTCATAGTGGAACACCGCATTTGTAATCAAATAAAGCCACAGTCAATATTTTTTTTCAAATCCATCTCAGCTTTCAATGTGGAACATATTGCTTCTTAATAAAGGTGTCTGTCTCAACTTTTATTTTTCCAAGAGAATAGCTAAAATAGAATAAGTCAAAGGGTAAATCTATAAATCTAAATCCTGTTTGTACTGGGACTCGAACCAGTGAGATCAGTTACGGAATCCAACAACTTTGATTACTGGGCTATGGACCCGGCTATTGTTTTTAAATATTTAAAAAATGCATGTTTTTAATTTCGTGAATGAATGAAACTAATAGAATGGAAAACGTATTCTAAGTAAAGGCCGCAGTTTCTTCGCCTCTGACCAAATCTATTCCTTACTTCAATAGCGGGCTTTACAAACAGGCAATTAAGTGGTTACGTAATCTTTAAAACCAAATAAAAAGTATATTGACTAATATCTTGTGCAATAGTTGTTTTTTTTACGTTTAACAGAACAAACAATATCCAATGTACATTAAAACAAGACAAAAAAACTGTTATCACGCTCCGTATATACAAATTTTATTCAAAGCAAGTGACAAGGCTTTAGTTTAAAGCCAGATTTTCATGTTTTTTGTCGTCTCAGAATAGTCTAGTCAAATAATTGATATATTATCAGTTCTCATTACAAAAAACAAAATAACATACGCTCTTCATTGAAAGCTGACATCACATATGTATATTTTTTAAACATTATATAAGTCAAGGGAAAGAGATAAAAATATACAAAAACAAATAAAAGTGTTAATAAAAACACAATAATCCTTTGTACTTCATTCCACTTTATTTAATATGTCAGGACCGGTTTCTCTAATTGCGAGCATTATCAACTTATAAGAAATATAATTTAACAATGCTATTTATACAAAATTGAAAAGTTATACACAACAATTGGCATTGAAAAGAAATTGCCAATTACATTAAAGTGATTCTAAAATAACACAAAATTAAAATGTTCAACACATCTAACATATAATTAAAAAGTCATCCCAGATTAATAAATTCAGAATGGCGATTGAAAGTAATTACAAACATAATTAAAATTTGGGAAATTTTTGACAAAGTGATAAAATGCTACATTAATAAAGTGAATATGCTTAATGATAGTTTTATGTTTTCCCCGCTTCCAAGTAGTTGGTGTGTTCATAACTTAAACAAAATCGACAGCCAGGAAGATTCTGAAAAACAAATTTTTCAAAGACCATATCAATTCTAACAAAAGAAATCTGTGTTGACTTCTGAAATCTGCTTTGACGAAAAAGTATTGACAGTGAACACCCTAAAAGTGATAAATAATAATGTTATTATATTATGGTAGCATTGCATTGTTGATTTGAACCTTTGTGTAGCGATCATTATCTTCAGAATTGTCTTCTCACTATTTTACTTTCTCTCTGAGCTGAACAAAGCAGGGCATTTTTTTCAAATAAAAATTGTAAATTAAATACATACTTTTTTCTCATGACATCGAACTATAATGATGACGACAACTAAAGGCTACAATTTATGGTGAACGTTTAATACTTTGAAACGATTGCAGCGTAAATTGATGATGAAGACTAAAACACAAATGGGTGGAATAATTCTTATTTTATAATGATAAAGATTATTTGGATATTATAAAAATGAAGTGTGTTTTAATTTTTAATATAAATTGTCAGCTTAAAGCAATTGATTTGGAAATTCCATTTTAATTAAGAGTTCTATATTTAACAAAACTTAACCTTGAGAACTGTCAAGCAGTTTACTAATACACGACCATTAAAACTATTTTTTAATTTTTTTAATACTAAAAAAACAGAACTCTCTTTAACGCTGAAATAACTGGAATTTATTATGGCTCTAAATTAAAAATACACGCTTTTTTACTCATGTTTATCATTTAACCGTCAGATATTAATAAAAATTATCAACCAAAAAGCATTAAAAAATATATTTCTCTCACAGAGTGTAAGCTGGTATAAACGATATCTGTTTTACCTGCTAAAAAGGTAGTTTCAAAAATATTCGTAATTAAAAATGACAGAACACCGCTAGATGTCTCTGCGCGTCACATTGAAATTAAAATAATTTTGTAATGGCAAACTTTGTTGGGTAGGTAGGTACTACTGTTGGAATTAAGAGAATCTTCCGTCACGCAAAATATAAGTTTAATTCGGGAAAAGGCAGATTGAAGTGTTCTTTTATGCCATTCTCTTAACGAACGGCGCCATTCCGCTAAAATGAAAAGTTTTCGGACAAATAATAATTATGAGCCGACGCTCTTTTCATAAAACCGTGTACCCATTTAGATTGTTCAGGTGGGAAGACTGGCGAAAGAAAACAGTTTTAAGAAACTGTATTATGTTTGAGTTTCCAAAGTAGTTTAGGAAATTTAACTTTTTGTTTTGCAGACATTTTGGATATCTTAGTCAAGAATAATGAGTACATATTTTAATATTTATTCAGATTTATGATTACGAGTCGAAATCTGTTCATTATAGAAGAATTTCAAAAACTAATTTATTAAATTCTCTTTCAAATATTCTTTTTGGAAGTTTGTAGAGTATTTAAATTTATATCCTTGACAAATAATAAGCCATTCTTTTTTTCTTGTCTTTCTTATTTCTGACTATCTTACTGTTAAATACTTTTGCAATAATTTGGTTAAATATTTACATATAAGTATATTCAGCGCTTTTTCCATGTCACGCGGTGGAACGGCGTTCCGGCACATTTAAAAAAAAAATCAAATCAATATTCGCAATAATTTATTTTTACTTTCTTTTGAAAAGTTACAACCAAATATACTTTAAAACATAAAAAAATACTGCACACTCGTCTGAACTAGGGCATCAAATCCTGGACCCTTTTTGTGATTGACAATTTTTCCAAAATTTAACATAAAATTGTGTATAAATTCAGGCTTTGGGAGAAACAATTTTTTGTCGAATTTAAAAACCCAGGAATTTACGGAATTCCCAAATTAGCGACGGAAGACTTTTTTTTAAGTTCTTTCAAGATTTTCGATTTTAATTTACGGTTGCAGTTACGATACAATTTACCCAGGAATTTACGGAATTGCCAAAATAGAAAAATTAGGACCATTTTTTAGCCCTTGTGCAACTTTTGCTACTTCCGGGATTCCGGGATCACAAAATTGGACGGGATTGGAGACCCTAGTCTGATTTCACTCACGTTCACGAGGACTTATATTAACTATATGAAATAAAAGTGAAATTAGTACAATTTGTATTAGAAATGAGTGTTTTATTCATTGAATATAACTCCTTTCCATCTAGTATTGGTAGTGAACACTTATAGAGATTGTTTATAAAAATTGATATTTTTTAATGGTTTTTGCTACGTATGTGGATCATATGAACTCCTAATGAAGCATTTAAATATGAGTTGTATTTATGAGTATTGGTAGTGACAGACATACGAAATAATCAAGGTGCTAGAAAAGGCTAGTTGTTATCATATAGCTCTCTATGGACCTCCGTAGAGCTGTGGAGATGGAGTCGGAGTCGTGAAAAACGAGCGGCTCGAAAAATCTAAAAAATATATTTTTCGACTGTGGAAAGGGAAAATGACGTAGCCCACACTTTTTTCAAAACAGCTTTTTTTCGATAATCACAACGTATACAACTTGATACACGTTTTATCAAAAGGGCGTAAGCTGAAAATGCCGGATAAGTATCTTAATTTAACTTTTAAGTTTGAAAAAATAAGTGCCTACAAAAATTGCAATCACGAAAAAAGACTTAGAAAGAGCTTTTTTGAAAAAATAATCAAATTAATATTAGGTTAAGTCAATTAAAAACTAGTTTATCAATATCCGTGCACTAAAATGTTATCTATATTTCATAAGTTGCCTGTAGGTCACCAAATCACGTTTTTTATGTCCCCTGTAAAATTTGTTATTTGTGGGTTACGTCCTTTTTCTTTTCCACAGTTGAATTATATATATCTGCATTCAAACCACAATAGTCCATAGTGTTGACATTACACGCTTGGCTTACTAAAAATGATTTATATATAAGTTAAAATGAAATTATTGAAAAAGTCGGAGTCGACTGACTCCACAGCCCTGGTTAAAACTACATCCTTTCATGCGTTTAAAAAACAAATTAAATTATGTATACAAGTTTCCATTTAGAGACATTAAATTAACTTAAACTAGTGAATCTGTAACCGACTTGAAGAAAGCTAAGAGATTTGATCACTTAGTTGCAGCATGCTGAATAAAGATACAAAATTACATTATTGAAATTAATTCATACAGCCTTTGAAGCTTTACACCCCTGCCCAATAATAAAATACTAGATTCCTCGCTATTTTCACTAACAGTAATTTTATATTATGTATACGCGGAAGGGGTGATTTTTTTCTGCATTACGCGGTAAAAGCTCCAGGGTTAAGCAATAATGTATTAAGCACAATAAATCGAAGTAAAGTGTTCAGAGTAGATGGGGATGGGGGTGGTTTCCAAAGCGCTGCGGTTTTGGCAAATATTCGGCGGAATTAATGAATAAATAAAATGTTGCCGTGCTTACACAGAGCGGAACTGAATATGTTTATTATTTCGCCATTCTGTGTTTTAAAAAAAACCTGAAATCAAACATTCGTTCCACCGATTTAACGTTTGGTCAAATAACATTTATAAATACGTGACGGTTTATATTTGAAGGAATTTTTGAGGAAGGGGTGAATGGTTTAACATTTAGATTGTAAATTTGGCAGCCAATTACAAGGTGGATTAAAGGAAAGAATTACTAAAGCCGATCCGATCTATGAAATTTTATTGTGTTATTGCGATGCGAAAGCCAGTATCCTCTCAGCTTAACACAATGATTTGTAAAGTCATTTTCAAGTGTATAGATGTTTGTGATATATAAATGTCCACCCACCTACACAATCCAAAAGTGGAGTTATGAGAGATCGATTAGTTAATTATTACACGTATCGATCAATTATTGACCCTCTCCAAAAAATAGAGATTAAGCTTCAAAGTATATATAGCCTCATAATGGAAGTATGTCAACGGAAGGTTTTTCCTACGAAAACAATTTTTTACTCAACCGCTCTTGTTCGTAGATAGTAGTAGACAAGAGATAGAAGGACTGGGTTCGGACAGCACTAGTGTTCAACTAGTCGCTCTCGATACGCCACGTTATTTTAAGGAATGGAAAGGTGAAAAGGAATATTAGTCCTTGAATAGACACCGATAAATATATTGAAAAAATGCTGTTCGTACTGGGACTCGAACCCGTGAGATCCATCACGGAAACTAACGACGTTGAACTCTGCGCCACGGACCCGACTTATACACTTTATAATATAAGCTTTGTGTTAGCATTCTCTCGCTCTGTAAATCATATTTAATGTTTACCTAAATATGATAACATAATGTCAAATCAACTCAGATAATAATGATAAAAATCTATATTTTACGAATAATATTGTAATATAATTCGTTTCTTTTTTCATTAATAGATGGTACTGTATCGCAAACAGCCTAGCTTTAGTCGTGATTCAATTAAGGTTGAATTTTTCGTTCGATTACTTTAAAGATTTCAAAAAAACTTTTATTTAAATTATATAGACGTACCAACCTCTTGAAAACCTACAGTATGCATACGTATGGAGGTTGTATTTAAATAACCGCGTATAAATACAAAGAGATACAGCTTCCTGTATCAGCAAAGACAGCCTTCGCAAAAAGGGGCGTAGGCACATTCATCAGGAAAAGAAAGAAAAGCAATATGGTATTCGGCTTAGCAGGGGCTCAGCCGGATAAGGGAGGTTTATTAAGCCACCCTTAAGATCTTTATGGGTTTATTATTAGAATAAATTTGTTGACGGGAATATTTTGCTACGATCAATATCATGCAAAGATGGAGGAATTTAAAAAGCTTTCATTTTTATTTGTTGTTGTAAATAATAAGCTTTCTGTTATGCGGTACCCAACTAAAACTTATTCAGCCTTCTGAGAATAGCGGTAAGGGCTTTTCTTAACGATCAGAAAGTTTTGTATTTATATTCCGGTAATGGTATCTATAGGAATGTTGATGTACGTCGCTAAAGGTATTTTTCAAGTGATACTAGGTATATCCATTATAAATATCTTGCAATTTTAATAAAACATTAAAATCAATAATTTAGTTATTCAAAGATTAGAACAAAAATGTGTTTCTATCAATGAAGTTAGATATATTTACTGAATGTTTTTGGTATATTATATTCAGTGATGAAGAAACTATTAAACATTTAGTGTAAATTTACGTAGGTCAATTTTACCGTACCTCCAAAGTCTTTTCATGAGTGATTATTTAATATTTATGAATCTTTCATTAGTTTCAAGCAGGCTTGAAAGTGGGTCGATTGTTTAGACTCAAAAAGTTGAAAATACACGATTACGGTCGAGAGAGGTACAATTTTTATTTTTCACAACCCCTTTTCGAGAGAATATAAATTATAAAATAACATTTAATTTATCAAATTTTAATTATTACACGTTCTTAAATTACGGTTGAAAAAGTTAACGTTCCATAAATTGCCGTTGATTTCTTTCATCTTTTACGGAATCAAAATGTGAATTATGGTTGGAATTGGAAATATTAAATAATTATCTAATACGTTATGAACATTAATTGTTTTTATTAATTGATTTGGCATTTACTTGGTAGAACTCCATTATAACAGATTAAAAATATCAAAGTATTTTAGTTCTACAGTTTTTAGAACTAAAATACTTTGATATTTTTAATCTGTTATTAACTGTTTTTTATATCAAAGAATGAGCCTAGTTTTCGGACATATTCTATATTGTTTTCATATCGAATAAAATTTTAAGGATTAAATATTATATTTTGTCCTTACTAAGTAGATTCATTCAACATTTTTTTGTCACTTTGATCGAGCAAAGAAAATAGAAAAATCACTTATTTCGTAAAGCGTTTTTTTAATAAAACAAAACAGTTTTTTTTCCAATTTGAATAATGCCTGAACGGAATTTATTCAAAAGCTTTGACTAACCAATTAATTATTATTGTGAGTTAACTGAAAAAAGCTGTGGACTGAATAAACTGTTTTTTTCGATTTTATATTTTAAAAATCGCGTGGTATTGTTGGATGTTTAATAATTCTGTACTAGGAAAAGAAAATTAGCCAGCTAAACTAGCGTTGAAAAGGTTTCTGTCTGAGAAAGCTTATTAATAAAGTTTTGTTTTTTTTTAGGAAAACCTTAACAGTAAAAGCAAGATAACTTTTGATATTTTTTAATAAAAAATGTGATGTAGTGTAGATCTATTTTATTTTTAATGAAATAACGTCATCCGTATATTGATGATGATGCTTGTATACACGTGGTGGTGATATTGCCATTGTATTTTTTCCTGTTCATGTCATATCTGATACCGGATGTTTGCAATAATTGTGTCAATCGCTTCGTTGTCTACTGTTAGTTGCCCTTAACAGAGTAAAGGTTATAAGACTGTATCGATCTATTGAATAAAGCTTGTATTTAAAAACTAGCTGGTGTCTCTAACATCGGAATACAACCAATATTCACCATATAGGAATTTACCAGGGATAATAAGCCGAATCAATTTCAGTGTTTTGATTATTTCAATAGATTTAGCAGTAATTTAGATAATTAAGTACTTCATTTAAAAGCTATAAGGCAATTTACTAATAAAGTCAAACTTGATTCTAATTAATGACTAAATGTTTGTATTTTACCACCACCCACCCTCCAATAAAAAGAAAAAAAACCCTGTAATAACCCTAATACTGTGTCATTACTTATTTGTATATCCTTTATGCCAGGATCGTGGTGTAGTGGTCAACGTCGTTGACGTCCGTGACAAACCTCACAGGTTCAATTCCCACTGAGAATAGCATATTTTCAATCGATTTTTGTTCGAAGGCATGGTTTTTTGTGATGTCTAAAGATTCCCTCCCACTCTTACAATCCTAAAATAACGGAAAAAGCCGAGAGTGACTGGCTTACTACTAGTCCTGTCTTAGTTCATATCGTTTACACAGTGATGCACAAACCGCGGCCCTTTTTCAATTTTGTGGCGGCTCTTAAATCTTTTTCTCAAACATATTTTTTTCACGTAAAACATTTATTTGACAAATGTAACCAAACTTTTTCTTCAATGAAGGAGAATAAATCGGTTCATAGAAACAGGCCTGCAAATATTATGTCAAATTAAAAAATAGTTAAAAATTAACAAAGACCAAGAACGCATTAACTTACGAATTGCATATAAATGAAACATAAATATTTCACAATGAAACGATTTTTAATAAGCAAGTACTCATTATCCTTTTTTCGCATGGCTTATTTATTTTCGAAATAACACGGTCAAAATAATATAATGGAACCTATTACTCATTTATCTAAATTCAATTAATCTTTTTTACACGATTTAAGGCTGTTTTACATGGAAAGTACATATGTTCTGTACAAAAAAGGATTGAGTGTATTTTAAATCATTTTTTTCTTTGCGGCCCGAACTCACGATAATTTGTTTTATGCGGCCCGCTAGAAGGTAAAGGTTGTGCATCACTGGTTTATACCATTACTCTCTTTGGAAAATAGAAAAGTTAAGCAACTGGGTAACAAGCGATTCTCATAGAAAAACTTCTGTTGACATACGTCTGTCATTTACGTAATTTGCAATAAGCAGAAATGGATGTTTTTGAAATCAACAAAGCGTACAATCGATGCGATCGTATCTTTGTAAAATGGTCGAATGTTGCAGAGACGTAGTAAAGAATGAAACCATATTTAACGCTTGCTTCTTATTTTTACATAATGTTTATTCCATTCTGTGATATATAAATCGTCGATCAGTCGAAATTGATTCCAGTCTAAATGCTAGCTAGCCCTAGTTGATGTTTTCTAAGCACAACCGCTGGCCCGCATACGGGGCGCAGCCAAAGTACGTTGGCATAAATCGACATCGGATAGCTAATAGAATAAACGAGGAGCAGCGGTTCCTTTGAAAGAGTCCAGCCGGGGCTCTCGGCTTGGTTGTCGGCTAACGAGCGGACACTTCGAATCGCCACCGCCCATGTGGGACTTAATCAAGCACATGTCGTGCAATTTCAATCAAACAGAGTTGCTCAATACTGTCTGTATTTAAAATTTTCTAAAAAAATATCAATTCCAATAAAAAAAGACAGTAAAAAAATCATTGCAATGTATCCCTAAAAAATAATCGATACCAGTTTATCAATTGTTTATCAGTTTACCAGTTTATCAGTTTATCAATCAGTGTGTCAATTTTAAGAAAGAGTGTTATATGAAGAACATAAACATATGAGAAAAAATCTATGCACCGATTTACTGTTTCCACTTTCTGCATTTTTTTAAACATTTAGATAATTCAACTACAATTAAATTCTAATCTTTAACAATAACAATAAATTGATTTTAACGGAGTGTATTATATAAAAGTTAGAAACGACGTAAAAAGCTATATTTTTTTGTAAATAAATTTATAAAATGTGTTAAAAATTTAATGACTTTTTTTATTTTTTGTTTAATACACTTATTAGTAAAAAAATATTTATAAATTATCACTATGCGAATCAAAAAACTATTTTATATATCAAATATGACAAATTATGGCACGCATTTGTTGGATTGGCACGAGCAGTTTTTGAATTTTCCGCGTGGCTTAACTTTTTTCTAGAGCACGGGTTTTCAACCTATGGGTCGCCAACTTTTATTGATTTTGGATTTGAACAACAAAACTAAAATGCATTTTTCAATTGCATTGGGGCCGCGGGTCTCATGGATTTTATAACAGGAGTCGCCACCCGAAAAAGGTTGGGAACCGACGGTCTAGAGGTAGAATTTGACTAGACTAGACTGTAAATACGTAGCGGGCAGTTGCGAATTAAGCACATGGTAGGCTCCAGGTGCAGTAAAAAATGGATGCATATTTTTCGAATAGCATAAAAATGTTAGAAATCTCCAAGTAAAATAATAAAATCTATATACATGTGTCATATAATATAAGCTACTTTTGAGGCTACTAAGATTCGTAGGCCCCAAGCGCGGGCCTCATTCCAGTACGATAACAAGGGGCTCGCTTAATCTCAAAGCAATCTCGGTGTTCTGAGAAAGAAGTGATTTTTTTTTATCACTCCTATGCAATTATAAGCAATGCTTAAATAATCAATAGATTGTTACTTAACACACTTGTACTGTAACAATATGCAATTTACCGTAAACTTATCAATGTCTATACATGTACAGTAAGCCCCCCAATAATGAAGAGATCATTACTGGGGGGCTCATTATTGGGGGGTTAAGATAAATTGTTTTTTTTTTGAAGTGCGGAATTACATATTATTTTTTAATTAATTAATTGATCATAAATATGTATATTACTTAAGCATATACGTATTCAAAATTATTTAAGTCGTGCACATTATCAAGACATGTGAATTTAGATACATAAAATAATTCGCTATAATGTATTATTATTCTATTTCAAATACATATTACGTTTAAACTAGCGAAAATTATTTGAACTCGGCGATAATCGATGACCTCATCTCATGTTTCGATTGCTGACGCATTCATTATTCGGGGGACTTAACTCATTATTGGAAAACCTGCCGCAAATGTTATTGGGGGGTTCATTAGCGGGGGGTTCATTATTGGGGGGTTTACTGTACTAAGTTTTGTGTATACTGAAGCTGTCGTAAATAATATACAAGTCAGAAATCTCAGTTATGTACTAATTTTATCTAAGATAATTGTTTTCTTGTAAGTTAACAAGGTGCTCGCGCGAGCCCCTCTGAGCCCCCTCCAGCCCACCCTTGCTTCATTCCCTTATATAATAAGTCGCACTGGTAGCGGGTACAACTTTGAGTACCTTGAAACGATAAATATTCAATAGTATAAAAAAGATTATACTTTGATGGCTTAGAATCACAGGGGATTTTGTATAGAAGCGTAAGTTTAAGTTCACTTTGGAATGACAGGTGATTTACCTTTGTGATTCTAAAACTGTATTTTAATTATCTTGTTGACGGTTATATGCACTCTAGGGCTTATACAAAAACCGACTTTTGAAAAAACCGGTTGTCGAATGTCAATATTGCTCGAAACCAGGTTTTATCCGGTTTTCGAAGTTTTACAAAAAATGGACAATTCAATTAAAATAGCGAGAAAAGGTTCATTTTTTTATGTTGTTTATTTATATACATAATAATGCATAAAAAGAAATTGTTTTGTGTTAACTCTTCAGAAAATATGAAAACATAAGGCGTCCACTGATCGTTTTGTAACAAAATTTCCTGATATCGAAAATACCCTTTCGCTGGGTAATGGATGTGGGGAATTTGGTCTTTAAGCCATCAAATAAAAGATGCAAATTTTCTGTCCTTCTGCTTAAAGACTCTTTTATGGAAAATTCGGCAAAACCGGTTACAAAAATGAAAAACCGGTTTTCAAATGTCACAAATTTTGCAAAAAACCGATTTTTGAAAACCATCAAGCCCTAATGCACAAGATATAGCTTTGTTTCACTAATAAATATGGTCATGGCATCACCGAAATCGAGCTTTACTCAAAACACATATTGCTGTAGGTAGTCTCCGACTTGTACATATGAAAAAATATTGAGAAGTATTTTCGAGGTAGTAATTTCAAGTCTTAATCAAGTATCTATTTATTTCTTTTTAAATGGCACCCAAATTTTTATCCTTCAGCAATACTAAAAGAATATTAGGTATCTAACTTAATGCTCTTAATTAACATTGACCCGAGTAATCCAGAGGTCGAAATGAAAACTTTAAGTGATTTTCATCGCGTAGATGAATCAGTAGTCTGTTAATTTAGCAAGAGAAAATGTTTATTGCCTTGACTGTATTAATAATGCTACGCCATAGACACGTCGTGATATACCACATCAAACATAACAATATGCATATTCTTAAATGACTTAATAAAAAAAGATTAATATAGTATTTTACTTTCATACTCAGCAATATTAAAATGTTTACTTTGTTTCCGTTTCTGTTTAATTTTTTATAGTACTCAACGTTGCACCAACCAACTCCATAAAATAACAACGGTATTCGTGTTCAACTTTCTAGTTTTTCTTTTTTGAAAAATAGAGATTAAATAGTTAAGTTATATGTTGTTACAGTAGAAAAACTTTTGTTGAAATAAGCTTCATTTGGAGTCTATATCGACTGTGTGTGGAAAGGAAAAAGGACGTAGCGCACAGTTTTATCAAAACAGCATTTTTTCGATAATCAAAATGTATCCAACTTGATACACATTCTAACAAAAGGATGTATGCTGCAAATGCCAAATTAGTACCTAAATTTAGCATTTAAGTTTGAAAAAAGATGGACTTATGAAAATTGAAACCAAGAAAAAAAACTGAAAAAAGGGTTGTTCCTAGACAATTTTTAAAATTAATATTAGATTATGTCAATTAAGCACCAGTTTAGAAATCTTCGTGCACTTCAAGGTAGTGTTTAATTCATAATTTGCATAAGGCCGAAAATCGTCAAAACAAGTTTTTTATGCCTCCTGTAAAATTTGCTATGTGTGGGTTACGTCCTTTTTCCTTTCCACAGTCGATATGCTCCACATTTCAAGTGGATATGTTTTGAAAAGTTACTCCCACTATGCATTGTGCTGACAGAGCAGATAGGTGGACGGAAATATCAAAATAAATGGTATCCTTGCATTCATCAGAAATCGGCAAATCAATGGTTAATTAATTTAAGATTTCGACTGAAGGTGCTAGGTGGAATTTCAATATTAAATTTGAATTTTTCAAACTATGTACATTCTCACAAATTTTGTCACTAACGACCCGGGTTTCGCCTTTCGCCATCTTCAGGCATTCAAGTGCACGGATGAACTTGAACTGACGCTTAGCAAATGAAAGTTTCGTGTTTATATAAGATATAAATGCATCACTGAGTCCAAAGCCATTGCTGGCGAAAAGGATGAGCCCATGGGAATGCCAACAGATTTGAGTAGTGAGCAGTTTCAAGAATTATATAATTTGTTTGTCGGCAAAGGTTTTATAATTATATGATTTTATGGTTATATAGGGTATAGAAGTGGAGATGTGGGAATGTTTGATATTTCGTTTAAAATCGGAAGACTTTACAGCTGTGCTTTGTTGATTTCTAAAATTTCTTGGAAAAAGAGCTTATGACTGTCCGTATTTGGGTGTAACATTTTTATCCCTTGTTCCTGATTGAACACGTGTCCTTCCGAAATTAAGTGATTAGCAAAAGTAGACGTGTCTTTTTTCAATCTAAAGGCTGCCATATGTTCTAAAACTCGGATGTTCAGTGTTCTTTCTGTTTTGCCGATATAAAACTTTGTTCTCAAGTTTCCAAGAGTTTTCAAGTTCATCCGTGCACTTGAATGCCTGAAGATGCCGAAAGGCGAAACCCGGGTCGTTAGTGACAAAATTTTTGAGAATGTACATAGTTTGAACGATTCAAATTTAATGGTTAATTAATTTTTCCGTTCGGCGATTTAAGCCCGCGGACACTTAAGTTGAATAGGACGAACGTCCGAGATGGTTGACGACTTACTATATTATTTTTAAAAGTGGATGTTTTAATGAATTAAAATATACGCTGCTCAAAACTATTTAATCCTGGAGCACAGTATCTTATATTATTATTTGTTAAACCATTATGAGAAAACTTTCCACCAATATTCCTTAATTTATTTGAATTTAATGCGGCCGTGATGCATATGCCTACAAGTTTTCAAATTAAGATGCTATATTTTAGTGCCAAGAAATACTATACGCATCAAAGTAATCTCTTTGAGGTTATTTCGGGTTCAGGGGATAATTATTCACCTGAAATACAAGACGTATAGGTTTCGTTTAACCAACAATAATTAATTTAAGATTTCGACTGAAGGTGCTTGGTGGAATTTCAATATTAAATTTGAATCGTTCAAACTATGTACATTCTCACAAATTTTGTCACTAACGACCCGGGTTTCGCCTTTCGGCATCTTCAGGCATTCAAGTGCACGAGTTTTAGAACATATGGCAGCCTTTAGATTGAAAAAAGACACGTCTATTTTCGCTAATCACTTAATTTCGGAAGGACACGTGTTCAATCAGGAACAAGGGATAAAAATGTTACACCCAAATACGGACAGTCATAAGCTCTTTTTCCAAGAAATTTTAGAAATCAACAAAGCACGGTTGCAAAGTCTTCCGATTTTAAACGAAATATCAAACTTTCCCGCATCTCCTCTTCTATACCCTATATAACCATAAAATCATATAATCATAAAACCTATGCCGACAAACAAATTATATAATTCTTGAAACTGCTCACTACACAAATCTGTTGGCATTCCCATGGGCTCATCCTTTTCGCCAGCAATGGCTTTGGACTCAGTGATGCATTTATACCCTATATAAACACAAAACTTTTATTTGCTAAGCGTCAGTTCAAGTTCATCCGTGCACTTGAATGCCTGAAGATGCCGAAAGGCGAAACCCAGGTCGTTAGTGACAAAATTTGTGAGAATGTACATAGTTTGAACGATTCAAATTCAACAATAATTAATTTACTAAACAATAACAAAAGAATGTTTTTTTTAATGCCCACTCAAATTTATTTGAACGTAGACACCAATTATTAAAGAAGGTATCCAAGATTCAACAAATTTTAATTTTAAGTTGTTATACATTAATTTTAATAATATTTGCGGATATCTTCACTTTTGTAATTTTCGATCTGTCAAAAGCCTTACTGTTGTTTTCACGGGATAATAGTTACTCACCTAAAACACAAGAGGAATAGCTTCAGCTTAACCACGATTAGGGCATTCAATCCCTAGCCATTTTTGTAATCCTGGAATTGACAATTTTCCAATCCCATGATGAAGATTCAACATAAAATCGTGTATAAATTGGGATTCGGGATTGAGAAATTGATTGATTTTTTTTTAGCTATTCCAAGAATTTTGAGTCAAAAAACCTAAGAATATGAGATTTTCCTAAATGAACGCCGTTAGAGCTTTTTTTTCTGTTTCAAAATTTGCAAATTTTGTGAATTTACAACTGTAATATAATATTGACCCTGACCAGCAAAGGACAGATCATCGAGAGGGTTGACAGCTTCAGATACTTCGGCGTACATAGCCCGGAAGACGGTAGTACAAAAAAGTAGCTCGCCATTCGTCTATGGAGAGTTCTGGTTATGTAGAGACGTTGGAACTGGATGGGTCACGTGCTACGGATGCCTCCGGAAAGCCTTAATCTTGTCTGCCTCTTCTTTCAACCGGTGGGATTCTGGCGTCCCTGACGACCGTCGAATACTATCCATTGGATGTACTTGGCGGAACTGACGGATGCTGGCAATGTCATGGGAGGAAGTAAAGAATTTGGCGGGAGACAGAGAAACACGGAGGTGCCGCGTGGTGGCCATATGCTCTACATAGGGAGCGAATAGGTTCACAAAAAAATATTATATTATATTAATTATACTTATTATATTAATTATACTAATGGCGAGCTCGCCATTCGTTTAGGAATGGCTGGAGCCACATTCAACTCAATGCGGACTGTCTGGGACACACAGCTGTACTCGATTAAAACCAAATGCCACTTGTCCAACGCTTGCATTCTGCCGGTAATGCTTTACGGTTGCGAATCATGGCACCCGACGAAGACTCAGAAAAACCGTATACTGAGCTTCGAGAACAGATGCTTGCGTCGGATAATGGGGGTGAGGTGGTTTGATTTTGTGAGGAATTCAGAGATAAGGGAGCGTACAAGACAGCGTCCCGTCACGTCAGTGGTTATGGAGAGACGTTGGAACTGGCTAGGTCACGTGCTGCGGATGCCTCCGGAAAGCGTTAATCCTGCCTGCCTCTTCTTTCGACCGGTGGGATTCCGGCGTCCTGGACGTCCGTCGGGTACTATCCATAGGATGTACTCGGCGGAACTGAGGGATGCTGGCATGTCATGGGAGGAAGCAAAGCTATTGGCGGGAGACAGGGAAACATGGAGGTGCCGCGTGGCGGCCATATGATCTACATAGGGAGCGAATAGGTTCACAAAATATTATATTAATTATACTTTTGTTGTTATAGTCGAACTGTCAAACGATAACAGTGTCGGTATTTAGATAATAAATACCGGAATTCCGGTTTCGGTAATACCCGTATAGCAATCCCTACTAACGTTATATTTAATTAAAAACAAATGTATGCAGAAATTGATGAAACACGTCGTGTCAAAAACAAACTCAGATCTCCACGTCACATGTCAGCGAATCGAAACGAATTATTTTGTCAAACTAGAAATGGTGAATGAATCTGCTGATGCGTTAGTTTGATGTACAAAATTAGATGGGTGTAATAATTTGCAACGTGCACTGACAAAAAAATTCTCATTAAAAAAATGTAAATTCCATATACCTTATTTTGTTGTTTATACTCATATTCCTGGTAAATTACATTGGGAATGTGATTTTTAAGATTGAGTGTTACAAAAACAGTCTCAATTGAATTTAATGTATTGATAGAATTTCAATATAAAATTAAAAACCTTGGCATTAAAAAAACGAATGTCACGAAAAATGCTGTCTCTAAGACAAGAGGTAATGTGTGGGCCAATCCAACAAATGCAAGGCATAATTTGTCATATTTAACATGAAAAAAGTGTTTTTTTTTTTTTGCACTATATATAATATTCTTCTTCTTCTTCTTTGGCCATGTTCGCTCCCTATGTGGAGCATATGGCCGCCACACGGCACCTCCATGTCTCCCTGTCTCCCACCAATAGCTTTGCTTCCTCCCATGACATGACAGCATCCCTCAGTTCAGCCGAGTACATCCTATGGATAGTACCCGACGGACGTCCGGGACGCCGGAATCCCACCGGTCGAAAGAAGAGGCAGGCAGGATTGAGGCTTTCCGGAGGCATCCGCAGCACGTGACTTAGCCAGTTCCAACGTCTCTCCATAACCAATAAAATAATATTATCATTTGATAATTTATAGATTTTTTTAAATAATAAGTGTATTAAATAAAACATAATAAATAACTTAACTCATTCTATTTTTTTAAATTAAATATAAATATAATTAAGCACAAATTAAGCAAATACGCACTATAAATAAAACAGTCAGTCGCTTATAAATTTAAAAAATCTACCTTTTTGCGTCATTCCTTACATTACAACTAATCATTATATTATATAATCCATTAAGATCCATTTATTGTTCTTATAAAATATAAGAATTTATTTTTTGTTGAATTATCCATATTCAATTTATAATGTATTTCGGTTAATTAGGGTTATATCGATTTTTTTTAATATATTCTATATTCAGTTTCTGCACCTTCTCTCAAGTCATTCCAACATCGCGTTGGTCTTTAAAGTGCATCGTACGGAGGGATAGGCAACATTGTAATTAAGGGGCGTGTCACAGACTTCTTTCACTTGTCAACCACTTTTTTAAAAATAATTATTCGTCATCAATGAAACTGAATATTTAT